>CM060900.1:27684901-29001151 GCA_030762935.1 Hymenopus coronatus | reverse complement strand
AAGAAGATGGGTATCAACATGCAAATATACCGGATCAGATGCAGTGCTTTTAATGTAAACAAAAAAAAGGGAGCAGAGCAAGGATGGATTGGGAAGAGCTTTTGA
Organism: Hymenopus coronatus; assembly: GCA_030762935.1. Classification (NCBI taxonomy): domain Eukaryota; kingdom Metazoa; phylum Arthropoda; class Insecta; order Mantodea; family Hymenopodidae; genus Hymenopus; species Hymenopus coronatus. The sequence continues at coordinate 29,001,046 of CM060900.1, read as the reverse complement.
TATATCTTAGTGATATGCTCTCTGCTAGAAATTGGAGGCGTGGAAATGAATCCTGGACCAACATTAGAACAAATAGGCTAGATGATGGAAATTATCACCAAAGGTAAAAAGGACATACAGAACATGGAAAATAGAACCGATTAGAAATTCGGCAATAAATTTGAAGAGATTAGAATGGAGTTAGGAAAATTTGAAGGCATGGTAAAGGAATAGATAAAGGAATGCAAAGGAATGAATCAATTGGAAAATATGGAGGAAGGAAATAGAAAGCTAAATCTAATAACCTTTGGGGTTGAAGAGAGAAGGGATAAATGTGCCTGGCAGGATACAGAGAACCTATTTCAAGAGAAACTCAAATTAAATATGGTTGGATAGATATGGCTGTTTCAGAATTGGAAGAAAGGGGGTGAGATCAAGACCAATAATCATGAAAATGGCTACAATGAAATTTAAATGGAAAGTGTTGAGAAACAGCAAGCAGCTAAAATGCACACAAATATTTATTGAACAGGATTTGGACAAGAGGCAATGGTATTTGAAATCAGTAATAATAATGGAAATGAAGAAAGCAAGAGGTGCAGAAAAAGACATCTTTGCAAAAGGAGTTGATCTATATATTAAGGGTGTGAAGCAGGAACTTTGTCAGCATTATGCACGAACACAGGAAATCATGTTACATCTGTGGTTGACTCGAGAAGAATTGGGCATTCAGCAGATTTCCAGAGAGAGATGGAACATGTCACCAAGGTCAAAGCGTATGGCACCTTAAGCTCATCCATGGAACGTCATCAGTGGCGTCACTGAGATGGTTGAAGCCTGAGACACAGCAGATTGAATATGCACATAGGGAAGCCTGGGAACTATTGCCGGCACAGAACTTCTGGAATTGTGACCCTGACCACCAACCCAGCTACTGAGCCTGCTTATCGGGGTAGTGATATGATGTCCAAATCTGTTGCGCCAGTTACACAGCTGGACTAGATGAATGGAACCAAGAGGGTTTAAGTGTACTTTGAACACCAGCAGGAAGTATTTTGGAAGTGAAAGATCACATGCATACAGAAGGTAGACAAATTTAGAGAAGTTTGCATTTGAGAGGAAAGGATTGGCACAGGGATTTGAGTTGATGGTGAGTTGTAATGTGGGTACAGAAAGAGTAAAGTGGGGAAATACAACAAGTGCCAAGATGTGGGGATATGGTATTGATAGTGGAGAGATGATTAGAAAGCAAAATCAAGATAGAAATACCAGGGTCTGATTTCTATAGTGCTAATGGTGAGAAATATCAAGATCAAAGGCCAAGTGTCAGGTGCTCTAGCGTATTTTGTGAGGAAAGATAAGGGGTTCAAGGTGAAAGAAGAGAAAAAGCTATGGAATAAATAGGCTTTCAATAAGTGGCATTTACCAAATAGGTGTCCATGTTTGTATTGCTATTCTGTGTAATTCCCCCCCAGCACATCAGAATATTATGACACAAATCTATTTAGCAAAGTTGGGGCATCAAAGAGTTGAAAAGTAAATATTGTAAAGTAGAAATAATAATTGCAGGTGACCTAAATGCAAGGATGCAACTTAAGTGATGATTATGATATGGAGTTTGAAATAGAGAATAGGTACAGTAAACAAAAGGTTATCAACAATGAAGGGAGAAAACTTAGGTTATGCTCGTCACAAAAAGCTATATGGCCTGTAATGGGCTGAAGGGGTCAGATTAAGAAGGGGAATGCATACATGCAAATAAGAATGGTCAAAGTGTGGTGGACTATTTTCTATTCACGCTTAGGTTGATCCACGCCAAAACAGTTCCATGTGGCTAGTAAACTGCAGTACAACACAGTAGTAATGCATGCAAATATAAAAGTTGTCAAACTAGTGGCAATCGGAGGAAAAGGAAAGGGTAAATTTCTTGACCCTTAGATGGCTTACAGGTATCTCATTTAAGAAAAGAAGCAAGAATGGAGTATAAAATTAAGTGGAACATTAAACAAAGCAGCAAGAACTCATGTTACAAAGAAAATATGGTCAGTATCTCATTTTTGATAGTGTTTAACGCCTGCTTTTACTACTTGTGGCAATGCAGGCCATGACACTGCTGATTCACGGAATGAAGATGGAGCACCAGTGGAATACGATGACGGGGGAAACTGGAGAACACCCACCTCTGCACCACTTTGTCCTTCACAAATCTCACATACGGTCGCTTGAGATCGAACCTGGGCCATCTAGGCAAGAGGCAAGTGGTCTAACCACTTGGCCATGGTGTGGCCCTATGGTCAGCAGTAAAATGTTTATACAGAAAAGGGGATGAGAGAAAATGATATAAATTCAGATAAATGATGTGACATTTTAAAACACTACTAGGTTAAGATAACATAGTGAGAGTAGAACAGCTACTGTATGAGGGACAGCAAGTAATAAATGATTTAGATAAGGTAAATTACCAATGATGAATTGTGCAAGCCCAATAAACCAGGTGGTATAGATGGTATTCCACGGGAATTTTAGAAGTTTTGGTTATTAGATGGAACTAGGAGAAAACTAGTGATAAAACTGTTCAATACAATATTAGAGACAAGAGGGATTCCCTAGAGCTGGAGAATAAGCATGATAATTTTATAAGGGGGTGATATATTTTTTTGGATAATGTTAATGCCCGCTTTTACTACTTGTGGCACTGTAGGTGATGACACTGATGATACATGGAATGAACATGGAGCACTGGTGGAATGCAATATGGGGGAAACTGGAGAACCCGGAGAAAACCTGCCCTCTCGCATGCGGTTGCTTAGGATAAAACACGGGCTGTTTAGGTGAGAGGCAAATGGTTAAGGGCATGACAGGAAAAACTTGGGGAACTTCAGGAGGATAAGTCTTCTTTCTATTTTAGGTGATATCTTTATGGGCATTCTAACTAAGAGGTTACAGAAGTGGTTAGAGAAGAAGTAGTTACACAAGTTTCAAGCAAGTTTTAGAGCAGCAAATAAAGTTTTGTAATTAAGACAATAGTGGATAAATACTTGAGCAACAAAAGGGGGAGGGTATACATGGGAATTTTTGATCTGGAGAAGGCATTTGATACCATAAATAGTGAAGCTTTGTGGACAAAATTAAAAAAGAGATGTTAAATCATACATTTATAGAAATAATACGCAAGATATATCATGAGAATGAGTTCTGTATAAAACTGCCAGAGACTAAGATAACAATGTTTACAGAGTACGGCAGGGGTGAGGTTGGGCTGTAAACTTAGGTTGGTGCTATTTCCAGAGATATTAATGTACACTCACTAATTATCAATAGTAAAGGAATTCCCAGGTTACTGTTTGCAGATGACTTGGTAGTTGGGTCCATATTGTGTGGAGGGTTAAGGAAGGCAATCAAGGCGGTATATAATTTTTGTGGAAAATGGGGGCTGAAACTAAATGAAAAGAAAACCAAGGGCACAGATTACCTAATGATGAGAAATGGCAGATTAATGGAAGAGAAATAGAGGTTAGACTTAATTACTTTGAGACTAGACTGAGTTCCAATGGAAGCTGGAGTGAGCAAAAAAATGTGTGTGTAGCAAAAGGAAAAATGGCCATGATATTATAAGATCATGTGTAAGAAAACTGCCAGGCATAAATATTAAATGGCTCAAAAAGATTATACGGCTGTCGAGGGGAAAAAAAAATATGGACAGAGGTATGGGGAATAGATAAGCTTGGGGAGAGGTTCATAAAATTAATATCTTTTTGTAAATATACATTAGGTCAACCAATAGCATCACAAATGAGGCAGTTCAGTTAGAACTGGCCAGGCTTTGCATTAAGGTCAAAGTTATCACAACAGCTATGAAATACCTGTACAGAATTTCCAATCTAGAGGATAGGGATATTTTCAAAGATGCTTTAGCATTCAGGAGAGAAGTAAATGGGAAGAGTCGTGGTCAGTAAAAATGCAGCAGTTTATGGAGAAAATAGGTATGGGGTGTTCATAGTTAAATATGAATGTAAAAATCGATGCTTTTGGAGAGTAGTAGAATCAAGGTTAGAGGACAGACAAGATACTTTTAGCAGTGCAAGAGAGGATATATTGAGGAATAAAAGCAATCTGGAAGAGGGGAAAATTACATAAAGATATCCCATAAACTAGGACGAGAAGAATTTGCAAGGGTGAGATCAGAGTTTTTAAACTTGATAGGTACATGACATGATGAAGATGTAAGGAAACATCCAATTTCTTAGGAGAAGTTTGAGTCAACTTCCATTGCATATTATACTGCAATCAAACAAAGATATGGAGAGATCAAATTTGGTCACAGAAATGAGAAAAATTGGATGGGAAAATAGTAATTAGGAGGAATTTGTCCACAAAAGTAGAGAAAAATATAAACGTTATAGGTAACTTCTTGGGTAAGGTCAGAGAGAAATGGATAAGAATGATCAATAAGAAGATAGGATAGGAAAGAGGTTAGAAAATAGGAAAAGGGGTGGAAAAATAGTAGCATGATATAGGGCTAGGACCACTATACATTTATAATCGTGGTGTGAAGGTATAAAAACAGCAACTCTAAGTTAGGTCTAAGAAAATTGTAAGAATGAGTGTACAGCATTACGGTTAATCAAGACTTACATCATATAAAATCTATTATCGATCATGGAAAAATGCTTTGAAACACAGAGATGTTGGCAGCAGTCCCTTGCTGCTGGGTGGGAAGATAATAGTTGATGGATATGACCAGGCCTGTAGAGTAGAATGTTGCTGCAGATTTGTTATTGCACTACAGGTAAAGTAATATAAACTTTAGTAGTGCTGTTTAATCCACAGGATAGTTTTTTCATATATTTTCAGCAAAATGTTTATTAAAACTTAAACACACTTGTTTAGGTTTGAATTACACAGCAAAATATAATATTTTTTTACTTAAAGTTGGCACTTGATGTAAAAATAAAGTCTATTTAATGTTTTATGACTATGAAATACAAAGAGTATCAAAGCATTCATTAAGCAATAACGAATAAAATAGATGTTTTTATTTAAGCATTAAAGGAAACATTTTTAATACTTATGGACTTTCAACATAGGCGTAGCTAGTATTGGAAATCTTTCCATTCATAAAAAAAAATTCTACTTCCTTCTCACTTGTTGCTGATAAGTGTTTGCTTTGCAGAAGGTGAAAATCTTACTTTCAGAAGTGTTGAAGAAAGACTAATGCAGGCAGAAATCAATTATGACTGCAGAATTGCAGAAATGGATAAGTAGAAAGCTTTGCATAAGTATAGGTAAAGCTGTGTCTCGTAAATTCACTCAACAATTGAGAGTTTGTAATCCTGTTCAAATTTAAATATTTATTAGGAAAAGTTTCTAGGGATTGTTACTGATTCTCAGCTTCAGTTGGACAGAGTATGTAAACTTTCTAACAAGCAAATTAAATCTTATAAACTATGCTACATAACTATCTGCACATATGCCTTCCATGGCTGCTACATCTCTCCTCAGCTTGCTACCATATAATCATATCTTCAGTATAATCATATTATTAACTTTATATCTGGTAAAAAACACACAACTAAACAGTTCCCAAGTGTGAAAACTGTATATTTTTAAAGCATTTTTAAGCTGAACAACAATTGCATTCATATAATACAAGAACATCAACAGCAAAATATCTCCAACAACACACATTAACCAAAACTTTGAATATGTTTTCCCATAAAGGTATTAATTTACCATATTTATCTGAATACAAGACTTCATTTTGGAATTCAGTATATCATCTATGTAAAAAGAAGACATGATAATTTAATTTTTAAACGCACATTCTGATCAGACTAAAGGGTACTTAGGCTGCAGAAATTCATATAAAGGGCAGGAGAAAGGAAATATATCAGTGTGGAGGAGATGAAGACAATGACAGTGGAACTTCAATGATGACGGATAAGATTTTCTATTTAGATACTATACCTAACATAACACAACACTGCAACATTTTTACCTCATGTGAATTTGTGTAGGAATTCTTGTAATGGGCAGGAGAGAGGATAATGGAAATGTACCACTTTGTGGTGTGATACATGCTGTCATAAAGGCACTGCCCTGTAAATCAATTATGGATTGGATTTTCTATTTAGACAACATACTTAGTATAACACAATTGTGTTACACTCTTTGAATTGGCACAAAAATTCATGTAATGAAAGGGAGAGGGGAGAATAAAAATGTGCTCGGTATATCTACTGTGGAACACGCAACCTAAGCTCTCTTTTTGTGTGACCATTGACTCCCAATACAACATTAGCAACAACCACTAGCTTTATTTATTATTTTTCCAATGAAAATGCTTACAATCCTTGGTCCCCATTAACAGCTAACTTTATGGTGCAAAATAAACCCCACAAAACCTGCCATACACTACCAGCAAAATTTGAAACTTGCTTCCCCCCCCCCCCCCCCCGCAAGCTATTTGGAAAACATATAGTGAATTTTAGACTACTCCCAGTTCTCAACATTAATATTTTGATAAAAAATATTAGGATAAATATGGTATATATTAAAGATTATTCAAGTTCTATAAAGCAAAACATGTAGAATAAAATGTTAAAAAACTACTCAAATTACATATTTTATATTCCCGACAAATTCATGAGAACATTGCTTTTATTATCTTATGCACAAGAAATTCTAAACTGTACTGTTTATTTATTTTGAATTGTAATAGTTTTGGCAATAAGCCATACATCTCCTGATCTGTAAATTAATGCATGAACCATCACTTCAGTTGATTCTATAGTATTAAACCAGTTACTTTTTTGAAGATAGTGCCCTGTAATTATTACTGATATATAGTGGACTTTATGACAGCGATGTGTTTTAACAATTGAAAATTAGTTGAGTCAATTTTGTAACACTACATCACTTACTTTTTTATTTTGGAAAACATGTTTCAGAAGGTATCTTTCTTGAGGTTAGTTACGTTAAAACCCTCGTAAATGAATGTAGCGTCCATCTTCTATTCCTTTCACCATGTGTTTGTATCTCTTTATGGCAGTCTCCGAAGGAAGACAGAATTAAAAGTTTGGGAAAACATATATATTTGGAAAAACAAGAATCGTGTTCTCAATTTCGAAATCCTGCCACACGACCTACTGATACAGAGGTTCATCAAACCACCACCGGGGACAGAGACAACCATCACAGCAAGCAATGCCGGCAGTCGACCAAAGGAATTGACAATGGAAGCACATGGCTTCTGAAACATGTTTTCCAAAATAAAAAAGTAAGTGATGTAGTGTTACAAAATCGACTAACTAATTTTCAGGTGTCCTGTAAACTTGTTTATTTCATGGTTCTTGTTCATCTATGGGATGCCCTTTGGCTCATGAGGAAGCTTCATGACTGCCATTAAGACAAAGATTGCATTTAGTATCAATTATATTTACTATTTTGATCTATATTGTAACACATAATGTATATAAAAATGTAATCAGTTTGTCATAGCTTGTGTTAATTTCTTTTTGATGAAGCCATGAATTTATTGTATTTCTTGAGGTGAATAAATTCTATTCTATTACTGTGTTATTAATTTCACCAGACAAAATGAAGTATCTACAACAGTAGAATTAGAAGTGATTAAATTTTCTATTAATGAGCATAACATTTTTTTTTTTTTTTGGTAATCTTTTGTTTTCTTCTTTTTCATTTTTAATCCATGAACTCGTAAAATGTTACAACTCATGCGAAGGAGTTTGAACAGCTTTATGAACTTTTATCAGTTGAAATATGTTCAATTGTGTTTTGCAACAAAAAAACAGTAAGAAAGATACAATCATGGAGATGTGTATATGTATCTAATTTGATACCTGCATAGAGAACATAACATACCTGATCCACGTATAAAGCACCCAGAAAAGCTTCCAGAAGGTCAGCACGATCTTTTGTCTTCAATTCTATTTTTGGATTAGCATAAACTGCATACTCTGTCATGCCCAGATCATCACAAACTACAGCTTGTGTCCTGTTATTCACCAAGGAACTGCGGAGCAACTAGAGAAGAAACACAATATTTGAAGTTTAATGTAGAGATATGAGAAAATATATTACAGGAATGAAATATTCTCTAGATATACAGTAATCTATTGATCTATTTCATTAGATTATTTTTTTTTTTTTTGGACAGTTGAAGTATAATTTTAAAAAATGTTAAACATTTGTACTCTTATTGTTTTTTTTTGTTTTCTTATGGGTTTATCTCAACCATTGTAGATTCACAACAAAGTGTTGCAAATATGCATACTTGTGAATTTCTGAAACTGACACCTGGAAAGATTTCCTTCATTCAGCAAAATATAATAATTTTATGGTGACATTAAATTTGGAATATGTATAGAGCAATAAGTGAACAAAATTACATGCAGAATAAATGAGAACTTATTTTATAAAAATCTCTGAAGACTTGATAGTAGTTGTTCTTTATCACATATGGTGAAATTCCTCCTGATACCACAATAAATACTGATTAAAGCAAAGAGTATCACTTTCTAAGCTGTACAGAGATGGACAATGATCTCAGAATGTACAAAGTTAGAAGTAGTGAAGGAGACTATAATCTAAGAGACCTTGAATTAATTAGATTTGCTATATTAATTTAAATACCTTAGTATCTTGAAACTAATTATGTATCTTATTAATTATTAAGTTAAATGGTTGCATAGGCTTCCATGACCTGTATCTTGATGTATCTTCTTAGCTTCTGGAGAAGGCAGCGTTATCTTGCATGGGAATGCCGATGTTTCGCTCATCTTGCCGTGAGCTTCTTCTGGGCTCTTGTGTGGTGGTTGCTTATTTGCTCTCGCTTATATAGTGGCAGTGCAGTGGAGGTTGCCTCGCCCTCTCACTTCTGGTTGGCTAGTTGCCTGCCAATTGGCGTGGGTGCTGGCGCTGCTCTTTCCTGGTGGTGTTGGAGTTGCTTTATGCTTTCTTTTTCCAGGTTTTTGTTTCCTTTTTGTCTTATTTCTTGTTCTAGATTGTGGTTTGGATCTTCTTTTAGTAAATGCTGCCGTAGTTTTCCGTCAGTTTCTAGAGTGCCGCATGTCTCCGCCCCTTGCCTGTCTTTGGCTGGAGGCCAGCCTATGGCTCTCCTTGTGAGCAGAGTTTTCCAGATGTTATGGAGATGTTTTCCGCCATCCCTGTTAATGTTGTTCTTTTCTTTGAAAATCTCTATGCTTTCGCGGGTCATTCTGTGATGAAAATTGCTGCAGGTGGCTATAAGCTGTGTATTGTCAAAGTCGATGTGGTGGCCGGTTGTTATTACGTGTTCAGAACTCGCTACAACTCAACAAGAAAGCTCAGATCGTTCCTACGACCAGCCAAAGATACCAGCAACCCGCTCCTAAACCCGGGGATATATAGAATTAGATGCGACTGTGGAAGTGCCTACATTGGCCAAACAGGACTGTCCATAATAACATGCAGAAAAGAACACATATGCAGTCTAAAACTCAACCAACCCGAAAAATCCACACTAGCTGAACACGTAATAACAACCGGCCACCACATCGACTTTGACAACACACAGCTTATAGCCACCTGCAGCAATTTTCATCACAGAATGACCCATGAAAGCATAGAGATTTTCAAAGAAAAGAACATCAACAGGGATGGTGGAAAACATCTCCATAACATCTGGAAAACTCTGCTCACAAGGAGAGCCATAGGCTGGCCTCCAACCAAAGACAGGCAAGGGGCAGAGACATGCGGCACTCTAGCAACTGACGGAAAATTACGGCAGCATTTACTAAAAGAAGATCCAAACCACAATCTAGAACAAGAAATAACACAAAAAGGAAACAAAAACCTGGAAAAAGAAAGCGTAAAGCAACTCCAACACCACCAGGAAAGAGCAGCGCTAGCACCCATGCCAATTGGCAGGCAACTAGCCAACCAGAAGCGAGAGGGCGAGGCAACCTCCACCGCACTGCCACTATATAAGCGAGAGCAAATAAGCAACCAACACACAAAAGCCCAGAAGAAGCTCACGGCAAGATGAGCGAAACGTCGGCATTCCCATGCAAGATAACGCGGCCTTCTCTGGAAGCTAAGAAGACACATCAATTATTAAGTTATGATATTTAAACCTTTGTACTTTTGACAATGCCATGAATTATTGTAATTCCCATGGCTGACAGTAAATGTAATCGATTCAAATCAAGGGCTAAGAAATAATGCGGAGTTGGAAGCACATGGCAGATATACGATGGCAAACGGCAGAGTTGGTATGACAGGGTTAAGGGAAAATAATTAGAAATTCATGTCTGCTAAATGATTGGAAAGAATATATGTAACATTGTTAGAATACAAAATGTTTATACAGTAGAAATATTGGGGGCTTCAAAATTACACAGAAAATGTGTATATATTATTCTGCAGAGAACTTTTGGAATTAATCATGTCAGCACTGAGAGGTAGCATTGGTGGAATTTGAAAGATAAGAGAGGAAAGGATTAGTTATGGAAACAATCTTGAAGTATTGGTACAGCCGAGACAGGTGCCCTCAAAGAGAAAATTAGGAGAAATTAAAGAACTGTGCCAGTCAAGAAAAGTTAACTTCAGGATGTGTGGCTGGTGGGCAAGGATAGGAAGGGAGTTGTACAAGATAAGAATGGGGGGGATATTTAAGAACTAGAGGAAGAATAGTGAGAAATAGGATGGAAGATACATAAGAACAAGAAATCTGGCAAAATTTTGAAAACAAAAATTCCTAAGTGTATATAGACCAATTAAGAAAGATTAGGGGAGAGAAAGATATGTTAATATATATAGCAGACAGGAAAGGGAAGGTTCAGTATGGGAAGAACAGGTCAATGTTCCGAGGAGGGTTAAGAGGGAGAGAACCAGGAACACGTGTCATGTGCAGAGAAAAAAAGAATAAAATGCCTTATTTGGTAGAATTTAAAGAACTAGAGAAGTGGAAACAGGATATCTTGAGACTTGAAGTAGAGCAAAACGTGATAGGAAATAGTAACTATAAAAATATTAACAGTTAAGGTAGAAAAAATAAATTAAGGCTATGGGTGAATTTTCAAGCAAAATTCAAGAGGAATGGTTAAGGAAAAAGAAAAGAAAGGAGTGAGAGAGAAAAAAAAAAACATGGGGAGAGGAGCAGGTAGGACATGAGAAATTGACAATCACAGAAAGGGAAAGAGAAGAAAAAGAGTAAGAGCTATTCAAAAGCAAAAGGGTTGGGTGCCAGGCCTATGGCAGCCCTTAAAAAATTGGAGAAGCAGTCTAAATTTGTGCTGGAATGTAAATAGCTATAGATTGAACATTAATGTATGATGTTTGGTAAAAATAAATATTCTATTCTCTTCTGTGCTATATAAAAATTACTAACGTACAGGGATGGAGGTAAATAAGTGCAAATAACGGGATATTTAGTAGAGAACAATGTGTTTAATACACAAGTGTTACTCATTTTGTCTGATTACTAATAACATTGTCATAAATGAAGCACAAATTTCAGGGTCTAATTGTTTTGAATGACTCTGCATATGTCTCTCTTGTGTTTTTATATGTCACACAATGATCAGCTCCTGTGTTTAGAACAACTCCCACACCACTGACCTGCTATCACATGACTCTCAGTGAGAAAATGAGGGACCAATTCAGTCACAAACTTTCTTTCACACAGTGAATGTCTTTACATAGTATGCTGAATTAGTGGATGTTCTTTTAATTTATGCCATAACTGGTGAATCTCCCAATGCTGTGAGGAACTTTATCATCACCCATTTCTAAATCATCTTCCCAAAAGATGAACTATAACTGTATATTAAATGCCTGTAATACAGGTTCTCTTCATTTCTGATAAGTCTTGAGGTTTAATTTTAATTTCTAACCTGCTTTATTTAAATTTGATTTTATTGAATAAAATAAAAACATAACTCAAACCAACACTTCTGTTCTTTAAATTAAAACAATCACTCTCAATACCCTTACAAAGGTGAGAAATTGAAATTAAAATTAATTCTCAAAAATTAAAAAGACCTTCAAATCAGGAAATTATTATCATCATCATGAATAATTCTTGATTTGAAGTTTTTTTTTTTAAGTCTTGTGGTTTAATTTTAACTGTAAAAGCAATAAAGGTGATTTTGTAGTTTAAGAAACAAGTACAAATTTAACAAAGTTAATGGTCGGGTTTGAAACACCTACATCATTTACACTATTTGTATCTGACTGGTTTATCTTCAGATGAGTACGACTGGATGTTGGTGTTGGCATTCATAGTGTGGTGGTTGTTTGTGTGGACATCTGGTGGTGGAGTGACGTACTTCCAAAGTTGACTTGTTGGCAGCAGTTCAAAATTCATCAATCAATGTTTATGTTTTACAATGAATATCTTTTCCCAAGTATCCAATTCTACTGTGTGTTTTCTACATTTAAGTAGTGTAACGTTTGGTATTATGATGTGATTGGTGATCCAAAAATGGTGTGAATGTGCAGATTTATCCCTCTGTTTGTACTTTATGTGTCTTGTGTGTTCTTTCAGTCTGATTTGCAAGTTTCTTTTAGCTTTTCCTATATAACATCATACCGAACATTACACTACTTGAATTCACAAAACACACAGTAGAATTGGATACTTGGGAAAAGATATTCATTATAAAACAAACATCAATTGATGAATTTTGAACTGCTGCCACCAAGTCAACTTTGGAAGTACGTCACTCCACCACCAGATGTCAACACAAACAATCACCACACTATGGATGCAGATACCAACATCCAGTCGTACTCCTCTGAAGATAAGAGCAAGAGCTCTTGAAACCAGTCAGGTACAAATAGTGTGATGTATGTGCTTCAACCCTGACTCTTAACTTTTTGTTAAATTTAAATTCCACATCATTGGTATTAGCTTAGTATTATACAAAGAAGTGCAAATGCTTGCATGTTGGTTTGAGATATATTTTTGTTCAATAAAATCAAATTTAATTAAAGCATATTAATGTCATTGTGGTCAATATTTTTAAGTTGAACTCTGAATACATTAGAATTCCAAACCATACTGTTGTATGAAAATAAACATACTGTAGGGTACCTGATATGGTCATTTAGAGAAAACTATATTTCATTAATTAAGAGGTAATGAACCATAAGTTTCAATAATCAATATTAGTGGCAAGAATTCAAAATGCTGATATAGACCTGCCCTCCTAAAGTAATGCTTGCATAAGCATGGGTTTGATTATAAAAGCTTCAGTAACTAGGTCAGAAGAGCCTTGTTAGCCTTGTTCACAGTGGTGGCTGCTGTGTAGGAGCACAAGAGCACGTGAACCTCCAAACTTTCTTAGTGGATCTCCTTTTTCTCTTTCAGGAAACATTTAATAAAATGCGCTATCCGGTGCCACATATTTAAATATACCGCGCTCTGCTCTTCAGATGGAACACAGCCGAGAACCTGAGTATGTGACAACAACGCTTGTAGCACAGGCCTCATGTGCTAGCGTATAACCAACGTTTAGCAGCTCTGCGCTTGCGCAGGTAACAAAACAGCTCGGAATTTTACAGCCAGAAATGAGCACAGTGCAACCGTGCACATTAACACCTCCAGGGTTCTGTTTATCAGCAGGAGGTGCTGCTATCTTTGAGATTTAGTTGAAACTATCCAGAAGTGCAACTGCAGTCTTTGTGAGAGGCGTTATTTTTCTTAGTAATTCACATTTTATGCGAGAGTTAAGCAGTTCAAAACAGAAAACAACTTCAACGAAGGAACTTTTCCGCAACTAACCGAGCTACTGTAGATTGTTATCATTACGACCATAAGTACATCAGAACCAGAAATATGCTTTCCCACAATAAAAAGAATTAAAACCGTTACTAGGAGTACGTTGGGTGAAGACCAACTTTCAGCACTGGCAATGCTTGCTATTGAGAAGAAACTGGTCAACAGCATAAAATGCTTTAATTACCGAGTGACAGAAAAGTTTGCACATTTGAAAAACCGGCACGTGGAATTTCTGTACAAATAAATTTGGTGTTAATTGCGTAATTTAAACAATGTAAATATTATTCACTGTAAATACCATTCTTCACATGAACTGCATCAAAGGAGTTCAACCCTTCATCACCTCATGTTGCTGTTAACTCTCGGAGTCTAAGAAATTCAACATCTTTACAATACTGGGTGGGTGACGATTTGTGTAACAAATTTATAATTCTTGTTATTAGGCACTATCATTGTTTCTAATATTACTAGATTTGATGTTGCGGTGACGGCGGTAGCAGTAGCGGCAGCGGCTGCGGCGGTGGTAAATTGCTGATTTTGTGAACACCTAAATTTTTAATCCATGAGCCGCCACTGCTTGTTCATCTGAGCTGCTGACATGATACAGTCCAATGGCATAGTTTTTATTTTAAAGTAAAACTATAAGATTCATGGTATACCAAGTGAGTGGAATGGAGTTTAGATAACCTTCGGGTTTCCTCATCCCCTAATCATACATTGTTTTATAAACAATAAAATTCCTGTGTGTCCTTGCATCCTTTGTATTTATTTATTTATGGCTATTGAGCTCTTCATCCAAATGTACACCCTCCTGCACTTAAACTCTGAGGCCACCCATTTCCCTCTTGCATGCGCAAACAGCAATACCTCTGAAGTTACTACTCCTAGTATGCGCAGTGTAGGGGTGAAACCTACCCACAATGGATATCCTACAATATGGTTATGTAGGTTGAGGTTTCAGAATGATAGATACTCTTCCCGGACATCACACCACCTATAGTCGGGCAGGGCAGAGGAGGATCAACCACGTGACCTCTTACATAAACAATCACTGAATGTCTGAGATAGGGAATAATAGGCATTTTAAAAATATAGTGAAATTTTCCCCATGAACATAACTTTAGAAAATATTTATTTCACATCAACTGCAAATACTGAATCATCACATTGTCCCCAAATGTAGATTCAAATATTTGCACTTATTCATCTTCCCCTGTATATCTTATGCTTCATGACAAACTGTATACAAAATCTCAGAAAAATTGCAAAACCCACATCCACAAATTGCAAGTAAGCTGCTGAGTTTATGTAAGGGAACAGATTTTACAGTTCACACTGTCCATTTCAGAATGTTTGCACCAATTTACTGGTTACTGGTGATGCCTTCAACTTTTAAATCAATATGCTAAGCATTTTGTTGCAGCCCAGTGAAGGGCACCATGATAGCAATGAAGGATGATCACATAATTTAAGCACTGCATTCCAATTAGCATGGTACATTCAATCTGTAAACTTTACTTATAATTTAATGCAATATCATGTCTGCAGTGAAATTCTGTAACACTTTGATCTGCCCATAAAGTCATAAAAAGATCTTTCCTTTACATTTTATGGGTAAACCATTAAAGTTAGGAGGTATGAGTATGTGAAAACGTTCTTAAATTCTAGTATGAAAGACTTTTAATGGGTTGTTCATTTACAAGAATGTCAGTTTTACAAATTAACCCTGTAACAATAACAGAAGCTTTTGATAACAAACAAGCTAATGGCATGAAAAAATGTAAATTTAACTCTCACTTAAATGCAGCCAATGTAAACAACAATTTTGCTCTAAATTGTAAACAAACCACTGCTCTCTACATTTAACATTAAATGGTGCTGAAGATCCTTACTCTCATAAATATTACTAGATGAATACTTTAATACGTGCATTTGGTATTTTTTTGTAACTTACGGAAAGATGACCTTCATGGTGCTCTGGAAAATGTTTATAGAGATACTCTGAAGCTATCAGCTGGAGAACTGTATCACCCAAAAATTCTAAGCGTTGATTAGATCCTCTAAAATAGCAAACATAAAAACTGTAGTTGTATATATACAGATAAAAGAGACACACTTAACATGTTTACACCATGGTCAAAAATGTATATGGTTGCAGTCCAATGTACTGATTATGCAAAATGTTATTGCTGTCCAATGTACTGATTATGCAAAACATTACAATAAGTTTTTCTAATAACTAAGTAGAGTGCAGATCTGAACTTACTTCCTTAAAAAATTACATTGACAATTTAATTTCATATACTGAGCTGTCATGTTATGGGATAGCCTGAATAACATGTACGTATGTTCCATGTGCTGGTTACTATACCAGTTTCCACTCTAAGACTCCTGCATTACATGCTTATGAGTAGTACTAAAATGCACAATTATAAGTAGTAACCTTGTTATAAACATTATTAGAAGTGGTGTCCATGGCATTGATATATTCTTGGCATTCCTTAACATTGTGAGGTAATTCATGAACAATTTGTCATACTGTAGGGTTTCAATTTTGAAAAGTTTAATAGCTGTATGAATGGGGGGTTTGAAACAACCAGCTACCATCCAACACATCTCAGAGACTTTTTGGAGGGCATTTCTGTGACGTACTAATTTAAAAATGTTTTGCTCCATTGGAACATGTCTTTTTCACTTCTTAAGTTTAGTGATCCTGCTGTCTTAAACTTAACAACTAGACATGTGGCATCTTTATTTGGAACCAGAATACCAAGAAATGTCTCCTGAAACTGTGTACATTATTTGGTTGTTACACATGTATCGTAAGTAAAAATTCTTTGTTTAAGCACAAATTTTTCTGTAAGCATTTGAGTGGGTTAATAACAAAACAAGAACAGCAACAATAAAAAGAATACTATAAAGTAATTCATACACAACACATGTTTGAAAAAGCTTTCACTTTTGCGATGTACAATGAACAAGTTCTAGTCTTTACAGCAGAACAGAAGGCATTGACATTCGCAGCTGATAAAACTAGCCTTAGGCGGGTGACAGGAGGCTAGTATAATATAACAAGGTTGCTGCAGTGAGGCAAATCATGCATATATGCCATCATGGCTGGGTCACAAATTGACAGCTCAGTACATGTCCGCCTTTAAACTGCCAGGAGAACATGGAAGAAGAAATGAAAAAACCTAAAAACTGCTCTTTCTCCAACTGTTTATCTAAATTGAGTGATTTTCAGTATATTTGATAATATAGTAACAGTGAAGCCATTAAAAAATGCATGACAGGCCCCCATTTTAGATCATGAAGTAAACAAATGGTGAAATTTGGCAACACTACTTCAAAACTACTTGTGCATACTGATCAGTATCAAAACCCATCCTTATCTATTATATATAATACTGCTATACAAACCTCTAAGTGTATTGTAAACTATGCAGCAGTTACATATCACTGAACAGCAGAGGTTGAAATTTTAGGTGCTGCTCCTTAAGTTTATTTCGCTGTTAAAATGCCAAAAACGACTTATTTTACAAAGAAATTATAAAATAAATTTCTTAGCTGTAGTCTGGCTACTTCTGTTTTCCAGCATCTGTACTTTTTGCCCCCCTACCTCATTTTTGGCATCTTATTACACTTTTGTCCCTTATTTTTTCTCTATTTTCCATTTTTTGTCTATAAAAATTAAGACAAAGTATAAAATAAGTAGGCACATCCTCTGCTTAGTCAATGAAAAGAAATCTGGAGAAGACTTCAGCTGAAAACCCTGATGTTGAGGATAATGCAACAATTTTTATTTGGATTTAATGTCTGTCGTTACTACTACCTGTTCCATTTCATGTTACTGGTGGCAAATACTTGCACTAGCTGTTAGTCATACACTGGACAGGCACTGTGGAAAATCAGTGTACATACTCAAGATTTTGAACACAGTGATGTATTAAATGAATGTGTTCATCCAGTAAGTATGACTATATGGTATATAACTTACTGTTTACTATGGTGATGGTTATTGGTTTTCTTGTAATAGACTGAAGAAATAAAAGCCTAATGATGGCACCTCCGCCAAAGAAGAAACCAACCAAAAGTCTATAAATTGGAAAGCAGAATGTTAATCTAAAATGTGTTGAAATTCTGAAGGGAGGAAAACAAAACAGGTCTTATGGTTCTTTTATAAAAAGACGTAGAAACAGCAGCAAGAGCCGCCGGAGTAAGAAAACCATAAAGACAGTAAGTAAAGGGTGAGAAAGAGCAGAAATGCTGGGCAAAGTATCAATTCCCAGTAAAAATCCAAAGGGGAAAAAGGTTTTTTGAGCTCATGTTGACACTGTTATTCATAAAACTTTTATAGAATATTACAAACATCACTGAGAAATCCTTATCTTGAGAAAGCTTCTCTTTGTGGTGAAGAACAAAATCAGTTATAGTGGAAGTAAAACTACACTCTGGCAGATATGGGATTCCAATTTAATTAACTTGTGTACCAAGTGTTTAGGGCTACATATCTCAAAATGTAAATGGCATGTTATTTATGGACGCTCTTTAACGGCAGTGGTTCTCAGCATCCCATTCTAAATTGGGCATGAAAGACCACTGAATTTTGCTCAGAGGCCTCTCTATCAGGCTTGAGGTTCTTTTACGTGCCGTAAATCTATGCACTTCCCTTCCAAAGGAAGTCATGCTCAGGATTTTGACACCCAAAAAAATCCATTGTCCTCCATCAGGTTTGAACCCGCGACCTTGGGTATATGAAGTTATCATTACAGCACGGAGGGCGACACTTATCTCAGGGCAATATGAGAAACGAATTAGGGCAGAACATGCATTAGTATACACTTAAGAGACATCGGTCCATACTCGTACAGTATTATAATGCTGGCAACATGACGAAATTCCTCCAGGAGCTGAATTGATTTATGACCTCAGGTCTAAAAATACTGTCCATTGTCTAGTGAATGACTAAGTGTAATGCCAACATGAATGCCCAGGGTTAATAGTACTATGTGACGGACTGTACCATGCACTCAGCACCCCTCTCAGTAATCTACATTCATTAGGCAACAGCAACATTAGCGACGCTGTTGTCAGCAGCAACCTGAACTGGAATGGACTATACACATGGCACTACAGGCAGTGAGCACTGGTGATACATAAAATGAAATATTTGGGATAGAAATTTTGGTTATGAAAGGTTTCAGGCCATTTTAAACAGACATTTTGATAAATAAATATGTTAATTTGTCATGCAATTGTCCTTGGTACTTTTAGTAGTGATATTTATGTGTAAAATATTGAACTAAATTAGGGCTCCCCTTTTTGGCCAATATCTTGCACCTAAAATTCCTAACTCTAATGTTTATCAGTTTTAGGACTACTTTTTTTCTTAGTTTACACTAAAGATCTATTTAAAAACTGTCCTACTACATGTATACTATATGCAAATTAAGTATATATTTAATGGAAGATCTTATTTGGAGGAATTTAACATTTTTACCAGAGATATGCTGTACAGTGTGAAATCAGTATCAGCGGCAGTGGTGGTAGCATTTATTAAGTGCATAATATTACATCAATTTGGTCAGACAGTCATATAGGTTGGGTGACTGTACATGCTCTCTAAAAATACTTGAATTGAAAATATTATTTACACTTATTTTACAATATTCAAACTGGGAATAAATATTCCGGGGGGGGGGGGGAGGGGGGGGGTAAAAACCCACCCCTTTACACCTACACCCACACACATGTGCTACAACTACAAAACAACAAACTAACAAAAGAAATGACACACTGACATCACACGTCCACACACTTACACTCTCGGCTGCACCGGCTTATTCACACATATAGATGCTCATAAACCAAATATGTCTAAATATTTTTCCACCAACACCTTATGGTTCAATTCTAAAGGACTATTTTTAATTTACGAAAAATACAGGGCAGCCCAGAAAGTCCCAGATGTTTTGGCCTATCGTGGCGACGAGTAGGCCTATACAGTGGATAAACCACTCATCTCTCACCTAGGTGGCCCGGGTTCGCTCGCAGATGACCTCATGTGGGATTTGTGGTGGACAAAGCAGCAGGTTTTCTCCAGGTACACCTGCCATCACATTCCACCAGTCTTTATTCCAAGCATCATCACTGCTATTGCCCGCAAAGCTATTTGTAATAAAAGTGGGCATTAAACGCTATATAAAAACCTACAAAATTGTTTCTTAAAATCCTTTTTTTAACTCAGGGGACCTCAAAACATATATTTCTAGTGTAACCTTGGTATCCGATTTTTGGGTGGAATACAATACCTCCTCTATACATAGTATGTGTAGAGAGTGAGACTGTGTAATGATGCGCAGAATTTGATGATAAAGTCATTCTTCTTCTTGCTTCCCAGTATTTGAGATTAGAACCACAAAAAAAAAACACCAAAAGTCTCAATAAAACACACAATTTATATCCTATACCTATTTTTATATTGTAGAGTTATCCATTTCTGAGAAATTCTTTTTATTAATGTTAAAATTTGCAGCACTTAGATTTTTCTCATGCGCAAAGTCATTATTCATCCTGATCATGTAATGAGAAGGGAATTATTCTTCCTTTTCCACCTCCTCCTCCACCGCCACCAGCATAAAACAATACAACTACTCCTGCAGAGCAGAACTATTTCAATTGTAACAAAGTAGAGAGAATAAGCTTTTGTGAGGATAATTTATTGCAGAATAGGTACAGAGAATCATGTGAATGGAACACATCAGATTTATTTTTAATATGACTGCTCTCTGTAGTGGTAGTCAAGAGATGTGGTTATAGGTGAAGACAAAAAGAAAGAGGGAAAGTTGCTCTTGCCTTTTTACCTGAAAAGTATAACATAAGAGAGAGCGCTGTTCTGTCACCAAACAAGTGAATATGACGTGACATCATCTTACAGCAGTCTGTGCTTTTACTGCATTAGTGAAGGTAAATGTCCCTCAACTTGTTTACCCTTCAGCTGTTGCATAGTACAAAGGCATGAACCTTGCTGCTAAAACTTCATTATGAAGTGCCAGTGTTACTTTATAGCACTTTCTGTGTCGATGTAGGCATGTATTGAATGTGGCCGAAATTAATCCAATTAATGATGCTTTCTATAAATGTATTAGACACACCATTTTCTTGATGGAGAGAAGAAGACAAACGAAACATTCAAAACGTTCAGAGCAAGTGCACATTATGGTTTAGAAGAACAAAGCCTGGATGCCATATCAACAATTGCATGAATTTCAAGTGATACAGCTTGCATTAGAGTAATACTTTAAGCCAATATTTGTACAGTTGCAACTTCAAGGAGCTGTGGCTGCGAATGAAAAAGAGTATAAGCATTTCTATGTATTTCAATGGTTGTGATACATAATTAATATTGTTTTATTTACATTGTTTCTTCACCCCATTTTACATCCATGGGCTCCCACTGCTGCATAATAAAATACATGTAAAGCAGTCTCTTCTAAATTTTACTTGCTGGGGAAACAAACACAAGATCATCACACAAAAGGATAATATAATAGCCCAGCAGCTGTGGGTGACAGATAAGAGCATGATAGATGAATTTAATACTTACAGTGTCAAATTTGTGTATCCAATGCTTCGATCTGTAAAGGCTCTTGCTAGTAGTCGAATGTGTTTAAACTCAATTCCTGTACTTTCTTCAAATTTAGTAAGTTTCTGAAAAGAAGAGTACACGACATCACTGAAAATAAATTTCTCTTCTTACTAATAAATGTTTTGTTTCATTATATGTTTTCTATTTTCTTCAACAAAGTATATTATCCTGAGAATACTCAGAATCGAGAAATGGCTAAAATTTTTTTAACCCGATTTATCTCATATACATTTTAATCTTCTTTCCTCTTGGTTTTACCCCAATAATTCTCGTCAAGAATGCTTTAATTTAGCACATACTGCTAGATGGAATGACTATCTTCGTGCTCTGTGCTATCTAGTGTGTTACCTTCACACCAGATGGCAATACATTGAACAATTTAGCGCCTTTCGTAGAAGCATTCTGTTGTATATTCTCAATTTCTATTTGTGAACTGTGTTCATCTTGTAATGTTCACAGAGTCAAGTAACAGTGATCCTAAAAGTGTTTCTCTTGAGGAATCTGGCAGTTATAAATCAGAAGAATTACAAGACAGTGATACTGATTCAGATACAAATAATTCTGTGGATCTAAGCGCAGCAAGACAATGGGTGCAACTGCATGTAGGTGACAATGTAACTCCAGCTCCATCAAGATATCCATTTACTTCCACTTCTAGCCTGAATTTTGCAGTGGATGAGCTAATTGATATGATAGCAAGAGAGACAAATCATTTTGCACAGCAGTGTAATAGTGGAAGCCAAACAAAACGGGGATGGAGTCCCACTACAAGTGATGAAATGCACGTTTTCCTGGCAGTAACTATTTTGCAGAGTATAATCTGGAAACCAGAAGAGAAGCAGTATTGGTCAAAAGATCCTATGATTGTAACTCCATTTTTTCCTGCAACAATCTCCTATAAGACATTTGCGACATTGAAGAAATATTTACACTTCTCTCCAACAATGAAGGTTATGACCCTGAAACACATCCTATTGAAAAATGAATAAAATTTGGAATCTGTGTAAGCATTTAGAGCAAAAGTTTTCACAATTGTATATACTAGAGACAGATGTTACAATAGATAAAAGCTTGATGATGTATAAAGGTCGATTGGGATGGGTGCAATATTTGCCGTTGAAACATGCCAGGTTTGGTGTAAAGATATACATGCTGTGTGAATCAAAGAGGGATATTTATACTGGAAAGGGAACAGTTTTAGACCAGGAATACAAGGACTTGTCGATGTCATCCAAGTTGTTATGACCTTGATGAAACCTTTGCTGGGGAAAGGTTATTGTACAACAATTGACTTCCACACATCTTCCCAGCTGGCAGACATCCTCATACACAACAGAAGTGATACATATGGGACAGTGCGATTGTCAAGGAAGGAAATGCCTTAGCTTCTGAAAACAAAAAAGCTAAGGAAAGGCAAAATAGTTGCCTGTCAGAGGGGGAACGTAATGACTCTAAGATGGAAAAACAAGATTGTAGTAGTACTCAGCACCATCCATAATCCACAAATGGTGAAGAAAAACCTCAGGACGTGATAGACTACAACTACACAATGGGGGGGGGGGCATCGACAAAGTGGATCAGCATCTGGCAGCGTATCCTATACCAAGAAAATGGGGAAAACGATACTAAAAAAACTTTTTTTTTCACTTACTGGAATTGGCATTATGGAATTCATACATCCTATATGTAAAATCAGGGGGTACATAAACTCCTCTTCAGTATAGGATGTCTGTCATTCGGAAGACATTCAAAAAACATTACCAAGTGTAACATCTCCTAAAGCGGGCCATCTGTGGAAAACACCACATCCATTGCGCCTGTCAGAACAGCATTTTCCTGAAGTCATCCCAGCAATGGAGAAACAGACAGCTCCAACCAGGCAGTGTGCTATATGTAGCTATGTGGAGGATGCAAGAGGATAGAAAACTAGAAGAGAGTCACTATTACTGTCCAGATTGCAAAGTTCCACTATGTGTGACACGCTGCTTTTATATCACACAGTAGTAAATATTTAAGTGAAATTTTGTTTACAGAACACTTTTCCGGAAGTGTCACTAAGTGTTTTTTTTGTTTTTGTTTTTCTTATATTCTAACACAAAAAGTAAAGTGTAAGAAACCCGAGAATACTCGGGATAATAGAAACGCATTAAAGCCCATTGTTGTTTCTACACATTGTTGTCCATTTTTGATAATGATTCCTATACATAACACCCAAGTAATAATCAATGATTACAAAATGCAAAGGAAAAAATATGAATACTTTCACCGTTTCTCTGAAAATAACTAGAGCATGAAGTGGATAAACATGAAACATTAACCAGCGTGCCTTTGTATTATTAATTTCATTTAAAATATTAAAAATGAAACTAATGTCAAATGCTGCATTTAAATAACAGATTTAACAGCTTTTCCAGTCTTTTTCTTCTGATTATTTCTCTCCTCACCTGAAGAAACTCGAAGTGAGGAATCCATTTTCTATCTCCTTCAGGTTCTTGTTGTTGTAATGGATGAGGTGGATAGTCAGTCCATATATCCATAATATGCTGATCATATTTGAGAAGTGTTTCACCAAAAACTTTATCTGCAGCCTGTAAAACAGAAGGGAAACAAAACTAAATTATTAAATTGATATATTTTGAATATTGCCAAATGCATGTGCCTATGCCTTACCAGTCTCAATCACTGAATATGTGCGAGCGGCTAGTTTTCCATCATTCATAGCTAATTGTTTCGTGCAATGGTAGCTCCTTTCATTATCTAATGCATGACTTTACCTGTGTGACTTTATGACACCTGCATGTGGTTTGCAAATGTAACAATAACCTCTACTTCTGGAAATTTCTAAAAAGGGGACAACTTGGCCCAGAATGTTTCAGGTTTTGACAGTGAGTTTGGAGCAAACAGTTGAATTAGAGAGAAGACTATCAACTCTGTATGAGTGTCAAAGCGATGAGAGTTAAAATTTTGCTACAGATTTGCAATAAAAAAAATTTATTGTAAACAGAATTTAAAGAAATAAAGAGATTTTGGTACACTAGTGTCATAAGTGAGATTTAATGCCAAGATGGAGGAAGAAATAAAACTTTACTGGCTGAAATCAACATGAAATCTGGACTGAAGCAGATGGGCATAAAAATGGAATCTATGATGGAAGAGATGGACACGAAAATGGAATCCAGTATGGAAAAAATGAACTCAGGAATGGAGAAGATGGAGGAAAAAATGAAATCTTGAATGGATGAAATGAAATTTGGAATGGAGAAGATCAAGATGGGCATATCAAACAAAATCAATGAACAACTGGCCAGCGTGAAGATGGACATAGGTGAACTTGATGGTTAAGTGATAGAGCTTGGAGAAAAGGCAGAAGAACTTGGTGTAACGTTGAAAGACCACAAACAATACCTTAATGCCCTGGAGGATGTCAAAACATGATGTCCTGGATGGAAGATCTGAAGGCAGTCCCAAGGAACTGAACACCATGATGGAAAAGATGCTCAACAGAAGGCTTAAGGGCTTGAAGGATGCAATGTCAGTATGAGACACAACATCTGCACACATCAAGACACAAAAGTATGATGGGATATTAACCTTTGAGGTCTTCTATCACCACCCATAATTGATGGTCAGCAGAGAAGGAAACTGCACACCTAATAGCCAGCCTTCACGGATAGTAGCAGAAATACTAAATATGATTCCGATGTCAGAGATATCTGGGATGCCCTCTTGAACTGCTTGGGGAGCCATCATTTGGGCACAGCCTACTGCATCAACACAAGTCAAGGCTGGGAATACACAGCAGGAGATCACCTTAGCAAGAGAGCAACTAGTGAACAAGATCTGGTGAAACTCCTGCCTAATTATATAACCCAGGAAGCTGCCTACTCCTTCATTGATGGGATGCACAATTCTGAGATATGACAGGGCGTGATACTCGGCAACTATAAGACAATCCATGAGGCATTAACAGCAGCACTGAGGACAGAAGTGGCCAAGGTGATGGCAGCACTCACCCCAATCGCTTTGAGAGGGAGAGAGAAATAACTCTTCTAGTGTTGTGTGCAGGGGATGCAGCAAGCCATGTCATCTGGCAAAAGACTATGAATGGAAAAACTGACCAGCAGGCAGGAAACAAATGAGGATTGATTTGGCAAGGGGTATGTCAGGGCTGACTTCACCACCCCCTAAAGTGATGCTATGTGCCTTGGGCAGAAGAGAGAATGACAGCCTCATACAGATGGTTGGCTGCAAGGAAAGCTGTGATGGATACTAATAAACACAGATAGAGTAGTGATTGTAATCAGACCTGATGTGGCAAAGGACACTAATCAGGGCATTCAGGCCAGGATGGAAGGGAAGTGGTAGCCAGTAGCAAGTGTAACACTCTGGGACATAACTGAAGAGATAGCACAGGACCTGGTGCCCTGGTTGAAAGATTTGATGAAGAGGGTGGCCAACCATCTGACATCTACTGAGATAATAGGTGCGATTTTGTGTCCTGATGTCCAAAAATGGTAGGTAACAGCCTATCATAAAACTGTTAAAATCAGCACATAAACACACAGAATTAGATGTCTGGGAGAAGATCTGTATCATGAAGAAAAAGATCCATATCATGAATTTTCATTTACCACCATACAGCAACCTTTGGAAGTTCATAGATCCAGCACCAGATGCCTCCACAAGTGATGCACCATCACCATCGATGCCAACAAAGCAAGATTTAGTCAGAGTGAAGGGTTGAAAAATGAGAACAAGTGTTCGCAAAACTGGTTCCAGTAAGTAATTACTAAGTGATGTTTGTGTTACAAAAACTGACTCAAATTCTTTTGTTTTTAAAATATGATATGATATGATGATGCTTCTAATGCTTAAATTTTGGAGAAGAAAAAAGGCATTTGGTTACCAAATTCAAAAGAATTGCAAACTACATTCCACATTGCAGGATTTTTAGACTAACTAACAATACTTCTCATCAAAATTAATTATCTGTTTAGAGCCCACATATTTAGTATTAGCTAACTACAAACCTCAATTTCACCATCCAAAAACAAGGCTCCCATCAATGCCTCAAAACAATTTGCCATAGCATGCCGCAGTTCCAAATCATGGCAGAGATCTGAACCATGTGCATACAGCATATATGCCTCCAAGTTTAGGAACTGTAACAAAAACAAAAGAAACAGATCAGAATTTTGAAAATTTACACCTCAAAGATATTTGTACTTGATGACCAGAGCTCGGATTTGTATGCAAAATGCATAGTTTTTGAATAGTCTAAATGTATGCATCAGCAGTATTCTTTATCATTCTCACCTTTAATAGATCACTAGTGCAGTTTTAAAATGCATAAATTGCATATTTTGGGAAAACTGATATTGCATGCATATTTCTTAAAATTTAACAGGTAATGGTATATTTTTTCTATTTCTAGCCTAAATAAAAACTCTAGTTGGATTACACATGCAATAGATTTTTTTATTTTCTTGAAGTGATGACTAGTGACTGTAGTTATGCAATTTTGTTGTATGAACTAATTGTTTACTTGTGTTGCAACAGAAACTAGCATTCTCCTTCACAGCATAATGTCATCTGAGGTATGCTGTAACATTGTATCTGCCAGATGTGATTGGTCACGTTTACTTGCAGTTGCAATCACAGTTCAGAAGTAACTGTAAGGGGTGAAAAACACTTTGCTTTGTTATGCTACCGGTAAAATTGCCACGATCGTCTGTGTTATGTAAATATGTTACAGAGTTCAGGAGTGATAATTTTAGCAGGGATGGACAAGTATTATTTTGTTTGTCATGTGAACGAAGTATTGCTTCTGACAAAAAGTTCAAAGTAGTGCAGCATCTTAACACTGTGAAGCACAAAAAAAATACAGCCAAAAAATCTGCTTTACGTCAAACATTTGTATGTCATTTAGTGAGCAGGTAAACGGAGGTTCACATGACTCATTTGCCAAGGAATTGTGTTCAGCATTTATAAGTGCAAACATTCCTCTTTGGAAAATAAATAATATCCATATTAAAGCTTTTTTTTTTTTAGAAAAGCACTCTAATAAAATAGTGCCTGACAAATCTACCCTTCGCAAAACGTATGTGCCCAAGTGTTTCAACGAAGTTATTCAAGAAATTTGGGAAGCATTAAAACATGAAAAGATTTGGATTTCAGTGGATGAGACCACAGACACTTCAGGCCACTGTGTGTGTAGTACAGTAGTGAGTGCAATGATACCAGGAAGTAAAATTTACCTGTTAAATGTTCAGATATTAGAAAGGGTAAACCATTCTACAATTGCAAAATTCTTCAACCATTCCCTTGCCTTTTGTGGCCAGATGGTATAAAATATGACAGTGTCCTGTTATTTCTTACAGATGCCACTCCATACATTGTAAAAGCAGCAAATGCATTAAACGTTCTCCATCCCAAACTAGTACATTTGACATGTTTAGCCCATGGGCTACATCACATAGCAGAGACAGTTAGATCCCAATATCCAGAGGCTGATAGTCTTGTTTCCTATGTCAAAAAATTTTTTATTAAAGCACCTGCTAGAGTTTCAATTTTCAGAGAATTGTCTCCTTAGCCTGTTTTAACATGGTGGGGTTCATGGTTGGAGGCTGCATGTCACTATGCCAAATATTTCAAGGACATGAAAAGAACAGTAGATAGTTTAGATCCAGAAGATGCAGCTTATATAAAGATAGCTCAAGAGTGCTTCAACTCAATTCGCATAGAAAATAAATTGAAGTACATATGTAGCCACTTTTCAGTGCTACCAGAAATCATAAAGGAACTTACAGGTTAAGAATAATTCATTACAACACTCACTGTCCCTAGTGAATCAGGTATTAGAAGCACTGTCCTTCGAAACACAAAGTTGCAAAAATTGCTTTTGATAATATGTTTTATTTTGATAAGTTGAATGCAGTTCTTGGTAAAAACACAGGCTATAAAACAATTTGTGACATTGTAAAACAGCTCACCGGGGAAACGTGTGAAGTACAAGAACTCGCTAAAGAAGAGATTTGGAGTTTCTCTCATGCACAGGTGACATCTTGTGATGTAGAGAGATCTTTTTCACTCTACGAAACCTTCTTTAGTGACAAAGAAGTTTCACTGCAGAGAACATCAGGATGACATTTCTCATCTATTGCAACAGCAGTATTGGATGATAGGTTGAGTTGCTAATATAACACATTCATTCATTCATTCTTAAAATTAAAACAGTGCAATACAAATAAGTAATAATAATAAAATGTAATAACTTAAAGAATTAATTAATAATAATTAATAACTTACAGAATTAATTAATAATTAACGAATTGTTTAAACTATAATTAAATGGTGAACTTATGAAAATAGTTATCAAGCATACCATTTTTATTTTGCACTTCGTTTATGCATATTTTACGAGTTTTAGTGCATATTTGCACTTTCAATCTTATAAAGTGAGGTAAACAAATAAATTAAAAACAAAGATCTTTTGTATAAAATTATTATTTTTTTTTTTTTTTTTGTTCTTAAGAAGAAACCAGCTCAACCAGCTATAGTGTTTTTTTTTTTTATAATTAATAGGATTCAGATTTAATGGCAAATGCCAAATTAGTTCCCTTTACATAGAAAATAACAGCTACGTTTAGGCATCATAAAATATCAAACCTACTGAATGCACATTATACCTAAAATAAATAATTATAATGCCTAAATATTGCCCTGGGTTGTTGATGCCTATTTTAGCACCTTTTTATATAAAACTGACTGAAAGAAGCAATTTTAACACTTACTTTTAAGCCTGTATTCATTGATAGAAGGGCTTTGAAATGCACAGACTATGCTGCATAACATACTATGCCACATTACTGTAAAAAATTGATTAATTGGTTTTCCTTGTGTCTCATTTATGTCTCCAGTGTACCTTCACTTGTCATACATAATATTCCACAAGATAGCAGCACAATATTTCCAAGGGCTCAAAACATCCAATACGTGTTTACTGAGCTATTGAGTCTTGTTCACTACTTTTCTTTCTAATATCTACGTTTTCTTCTTCCTACTTATTTCTCAATTTTCTCAGCTATCTATTTCTAACTAAATCTAAATATGTTCCTATTTTTAATAAACTTTCCTTAGATTTAACATTCAACATCTTTTTATCTGTAATCTCATTTGATAAACAGGACCATTTCCTTTTTAGCAATTTTTCTGTCATAATCTTTGTTCCTTCACATTATGAAATTAAATGCCAAAATTATTAAAATTCCTGTTACACAATGTGCACTTTCCTTGATTTTCTCTTGCCCCTTGACCTTTCAGCATCTCCACTCCTTCCCTGGCCCATGCAAATCCTTACTTGCTGTTCTATCACAAATGTTGACATATTTTTCGCTTTACTATGCAATTTTTAACTATGTATATATATATATATATATATATATATATATACACACAATGAAGTTTTGGAATTAAAACTGCCAAGTATTTTCCTGTCTTTCTATGTTCTCATTTCTCAATTTAACTCTTCTCCAGAAACCTTTCTCCAATACCTGGCTATCCCCACAACCTATTTCATTTAAAGTTCCAGGACTATGCATTTCCACTTTGTTAAATTTTTGCTGTAACTGCAAAGCTGCCTTAAGATATTATTTTCCAATTTCCTTTCCAACCATGAAGATTCAGTCAGAACTAGGGGTTAAAATGGGAACAACATCTTTCACAACACCAGTCCCAGTATGCAATCGTTAAAATGATGTTTTGAGATACAAAACAGCTGATCCAACTCTCACCACCGAATATTAACACATTGAATCCCGGGCGTTTCAGTAGTTAAAGTGCCAAGAAACCCAGGGTTTTTACACCTACTTTGAGTTATTATTTACAGTACATCAATTAAATCTGCCGAAAAGTATTGGGACAATCTATAAGTATGGCATTCAAGGATTTCTCAACAAGTAAGAAAATAGTCATAACTTCCGTATTAATATTTTATTTTAAATTTACAAGTATCAAATATGAGTGAAAAAAAAAAAACCTTGTAAAGCTGCTTACACTCCATTTATTCAAAGTTCGAAAAACTCTCCCTCGGAATCAGAATTTTCCACAGCTTCATTTGTATCCTGAATTTCAGCTTCAGTTCACAGAAATCGAGGAAAATGCAGCATTTTAACATTTAAGAGCACAAACAAAACAAACAGACCTTCAAAGAAAATGGCTGCAAGGGCAGCCAATATTAATAAATCTCCTAAAATTCCTAATAGTTGACTAAAGCAAGGACAGATGGCAGCACAAATCAGACAACTAAACGATAACTGAGGTATGTTCTTTGCAGCATAGCCCAAGACCAAGATAAGGTCATGGAATTGCATTAAAAGCATTAGAAATACCTACCTGAGCTATGCTCAGGTGTGGGTCTCGTGAACATTTTGCACAGCCCGAGCTGGCTTGGGCTCCAATGTGTTGATCACATCACTGTCACAAGCCTCTTTGCAAATTTCCATTTAGATAATGTTTAACCAAACAGTGTTAATTCTTTAAACAGTGCATCTTTTCTGGAAGCAGCCCTTAAATTTTGCCTCACAATATAATATAACAGCATCACTGAAAAGTAAGAATCAACTTTTAATCTGTAGTCCTCTTATAAATTAACTAATGGCTTAACATGTACCTTTGCTAAGACAGCCAGATGCTGATTTTGGACAATAGCTGCTCTGTATGTTGCCAAGCCACCTTCTTCCAAGTCAGGGAAAATGTGAAACAAATGAATAGAAGAGAGAAATTCCACTACTGCATCACCTAGGAATTCCAATCTTTCATTGTGTGTGATGTTTGATTCTGTTTCATTCTTCTTGCCAAAGCGGGACATAATGTTGATCAACGTGTTGATGCCTGCAAGTGAGATTATTTGATTACACCTGAAAACACTGAACATTTTGTACACAAAAACATTACATGTTACACCTGCTAATCTGGGCATTTGAATGAAGGTTCCAACCCAAAAAATCAAAGATATAAAAACCTTAAATTTAATCACAAAAAGTGTTAAAGAAATATTAATAATTAAAACACATTACTCTATACAATAATTTATGGATGACACAATGTTGGAATCACTAGGTTAATATACATATTATTTTATTACCATAAACTAACAAATCAATGTTTGAATATATTTTAAAAATAATATCTTTATACCATGTACATATTAGAATTTAAGCTACTTAAGTATATTTTTTGACGAGTCACCAGTTTATGAGCTTAGGCTCACAATGTAAACATTATATGGCAATAAATATTCTATTCTATTAGGCTGCTCAAATGAAGGGTTAATGCTGAAAAACATTCCAATATGTCCTCATTCATTCAATCATGATTACTAGCTTAGTTTCTTCTCATAAACATACATACACTTCATCAATTACTTACACATCAAGCTTCTATAAATTTTAAACCAAAAGCTATTATCAGGACTTGCATAATCAGGTAATTACATGACTGTCACAGGGTCAGAGTGCTGGTTCCTAGATTTTTTACTTATCCTCTTAAAATAATGATATAGGTAAAGACTGATTTTTTTTGTAATCAGAAGAATCAAACAATTACAAGACTGTGTGCTCCCCCCTCCCCCCAATAATTTACTGTACTGCAATCACATAACTATTTAGGTATTTATAACAATTTTAAATTTCAGTTACCTTTACATGGTATAATGCACCTGCTTTATTTGATTTGCAGTTACACTTGATAGCTGATGGCAGGTTTACAATTCTCTCTGTACAGTTTATGACTCTGGAGAAGCCTTATTCCACCAAACAATATATGGACCCATTTATTAACTGGAACCATCCAGAATGTACAGTTGTTTACCTTCAATGAGATGGTGATAATGGCAATGATGATGGAATGAGTGGGTCTACAGATTTTATTTTGAATAACCACATTGTCCCTTGAGGATACTTGAGGTGGATTGCCCCACTTTATGAGGTGGTTCCGCAATGGTGCTGCGATGTGCTCGGCTTCTGGACAAGGTGGATGCCTTGTATTCTGGATTCCTTCGTTACAGTTTAGCACCACCTAACGGTTCCAACCCCACATCTCAGACTAGCTATTATTAAGTTCTGCATGACTAACGGTTTTGGGCATTTAAAGCTATATAATCTCAGGGTTGAGAGAGAAACAGCAATTCCGGCATTTGTGGAGGTGTCATGTATAAATACTAAATAAAATAATTCGATGAATTATCAATTTACTACTATTTCAGTAAAATGAGGATGAATACTTGGTTGCCACGTTAAATCTTTCACTGGTTAATGCTAATGATATCTCTAGACACTCTCCCCATAATATAACGCAGAATAAACTAATGTAAGTTTGAACTACTATTTCCCCACTCACATGAGCTCAGTGCCGACTTCTTTAAACACTTCAACAAATCAACAATATACTACTGAACCTCTGCTTACTCCCACTACTTGGTTACAAGACTGCCTGATGTAGGAGTAGCCCATTGGTTACATATGCGTCAGCCACACCTGGCCTATCACCAATTGGCTGAGCAAACAGCCTATGTGACCCACGTGCTAACTCCCACGCTTACTTCTTGCTTCACTAAAATTCAAAATAGCGTGGCTTTGTCGAAATTTAACCACGTGAAAGTCTTTAATGGACCCAAGCTTCTTCCAACAGTCAAACACATTTAAACACAAATTTACAATATGGGAGCCATCTAGCATTTACAATACACGAAATAAAATCGAATATTTTCCATAATACTTGGTTACAATGGTTATCATTTCCTTTTGCCAAATTCAATGCACAATTTACTATCTAGAATCTGACAATGATATTAAAATGAGTAATATATAATAATAAAAAAATATTAACTAATATTATTAGCAAATAATTAATATTGAGGAAATTTCATAGATATGAACTTCAGTCTCATACTTCACATAAGTTAATGTGATTTCACTTTAAGCTCTAAAGGGTTGTAAACAAAACCACATGACAAGGGAGCACCTCATTGGCTAGTGAGTGAAACATAACTTTTCCCAGTTAGCATGTCACCTCTTCCCCACATAAAATATTTCTCTTCAAATTGTAACATTTTGTGGTTATTCTTGCGCAGAGAAATTTAAAACAGCCATTATGGTAATCATTCAGCTTCTGAAATAGAATGTGTTTGTTCAGATTCACCCCTTACTAACAAACCTTTATAGCAGAGGGTTTGAATCTATGCAGAAGCACTGCAACTTGTTTCCATTTTTGTATATGCTGTCCTTGACTACTCAATTACTGAACTTCACTGTTAAATATGTAGAATTGTTATGATTTTCTATTCCACAGTAAACTACTTTTATCTATTTTTTTATTAATGGATGAAACATCTTGTAGAACTGTTTGTATTGCATATAAAACATTGAAAGTTATGCAGCAGTTAGTTATGACTAAAATAAGCACACCAAATTTCAAACAAATTGACTATCTACACAGAGCTATGATTTTTTTCTGTCATCAGTGAAAAAATGTATTTTGCTAGTTAGCGCCAGCTTAAGGGTGCTATGAATATCTGACTCCACCCAGCAAACAGTATGCTTTGTGACAAGAAAATTCTTATAATGCTATCAAAATTAAAGCTATGTGCAATGAAGTGCACTTCAAGTAAATAAACTCCCCCCCCCCGCCAGCCCCAGAAATCTGTTACCACTAAATAGTTTTGCAATGAAGAAAACATTTTTCCTCTGCAAAAGTAAATCCCTACCTCTTTTCCTTGTGTTCAGATAATGGATCCGTCTGTCTCCATATTCAGGTTGGCGTATACCACAATTTGTTAGTGAATTCCTGGCATGATCAGGATTAGTTCCAAAATTTTCTCTGTAAAATTATAAAACTATGCATAAGATTGTTAACATTTGAAACTTTTATAATTCAGTAGAGTAAGCCAAATTTTGTACCTTATATACATCGTAAAATTCACAAGATTTTATAGCCAGCATTATAAGTCTAAAATTTAAAAACACAAAACATGCACAGTGGCTGACCTACTGTAATTTGGTAAGTTGAGCAATATGAGTACCTAACATCAATTCACTAGTTAGTTAATTTTTAGTTAGTTAATTTTAAGTCCAAATTTGTCCATTTTCTAATGCTTAATAATTAACTTAGACAATCAAAAGACTGAAATGATTACATCTTTTGTAAGAATCTGTGCAATAAAACACCAGGTGAATCAGCTTCTCCAAGGTATTTTTAATTTTGCAATCTCTTAAGTGACATGACTTAGGATTATTCCATATTATTTTGCCCTATATCTCTCTCTCTATGGTCATGATAAATAGTCACCACTCATTGGCTCGTGGAATAGGGTGTTTGTTATGTGGTAAAAATCAGTTCTTATTTAACATGATCATTTAAAATAAATTAATCATTTATCTTAATACATTTAAATGGAATTGCCAAATTTACATTCTCATAACTGTATGAATCAAATATATTTCATAAGAAAATACTTAATGCATCTGGAATATATGTAAATCTTATCATGAAATGGATGGGAGGATTCTATTCTTAGATCTACTTCTAAGGATAGAGATAGCATGTCATCTATTACGAACTGAGTGTTTATTTCACTTTTGTTGCCTATTCCTACATGCCACATTGCTTGTCACCATTCAAAGGTGTACGTTAGCCCACCAGAGAAAAGAGGAAGGTAATACAACATGGAAGAATATATCTCAGTAGCACAAGGTTATAAGAAACAAGAACCAAGTCTATCTTCAATTCCCACCAACAGTTCATTAACATATTATTTAGATAACTAAAGCTTGACACTCAGTGAAAAGTAAACAATTCTCTGGGTTGAGGCTTGTCACAAAATCATTGGACTCGAGAGCTACACCATTCTTCCAGCCGTTTTTATAAATCTTTAACCCAATATAATTCTACTGAAACATAACTATGAACTCTTGAGGTGGGCAATCTACCTATTGTACATCTGTATAATAATTAATCAAAAAGAAAATAGCACATCTTCATTACTAAAATTGCCAACTTCCTGAAATTGAAACCTGTAAAACCTTCCCTTGTCGAACAAACAGTGCGAGTTCACAAAGACTTGAAATGCATTCAGTGCTGCAAATGTACAAGAATTATATGTCAAATTAATGGGCATTCCCTTTTATAAGAGTCCTTTAAGACCTGGTAGTGCTATTTCTTTCAGTCATACTTGCACACAACACACCCATCAGTCTGGGTGGCTCAGTTGGTTCAATCTGCCCAGACCAATAGTTTTTAAGTGTGTTTAAAAGTGACAGCCCAATGTCATAGACTTACTGGCATCTAAATGAACTCTTTTGGGATGAAATTCAGGCATGCCGGTGACACTGATATGAACCTAGCAATTGACAGTGACATTAACAGACAATTCATTTTAATCTTTTAACACAATATACCCTCTATGATAAGAGCATTTCTTTTAGAACTGGTTATAAAAATATTCCAATGATTGTGTTAATTGAAAGACTTATTATTTTGGAATTGCATAAATCGTCTTAAGGTTATGCTTTGTAATGTCATATCCTGAATGGGTTGTCTCCTTAACGTGGTGGTAGCGGGACTGCATGCCAAGTGGGAGACCTGGGTTGATTCCCGGTACCGGCGTGGGAGATCTGATCTGGGGTGCACTCAGTCTCATGAGGTCCCTGAGGGGCCAATTGAGGAGCTACTTGATTGAGAAGTAGCTGCTCCAGATCGAGAAACATCAACTGGCCAGGAGGGGCTAGAGGTGCTGATCACATCTCACCATCCAGCACTGCACCCCATTCATGATGCCTTCAGACAAAGATGGCGGATGCAGCAGCCGGCCAGTAGGCCAAGGTCCCTTGTGGAGTCATGCCATGGAGTTACGTTACATATGCTGAGTAGCATAAATTCACGATGCCATGATCTCTTATGATTTATTCTTCAATTAATGACCAAATGACACATATTACTATTAATAATGTGCAGATACATTACACAATTGTAGGTGGAATACTGGTGTAAAATGTAATAGTAACACAGGGTTACTGTAGGTTTTGAGTCTGAGAATAAGTGTAAATTCATAAAACATGCATAACATTTTCTGAGAGCCAAGCACAGCAAGATTTAGCATTTTCTCAGATAGGATGTAATCTGTAGTGTACTAATGCTTCTATGTGGCAGAACAAGAGCTACTGGAAAGCACAGGAAACCATGAGAGGATGCTAAATTTTGTTGCTTCACAAATAGTTTGAAGCTAATTGTAAACTATGGAAAAACAAAATGATTTGGATCACAATTTATATTTTAATATCACATGCTAATATTGGGAAGACAGGTTCACATGGCATTCTTAGGGCGGAATTGGTTTGCCTATGGCAAACTTTATTAAAAGAACACTCTTCAAACAAAAATCTATAGAATTGGATGTGTACTGGCTGTATTCCGAAAAAAGCTTAGGAATGTTCTAAGTATAATACATAGGCTAGTTTCAATGAGCAGGAACTTATATAGAAAAATGTGAAATGTACATGTAGCTGAATTGTACTGGGTAACAGAACATATGGAATTACCATTAACATAGTCATTCCAGGTAAAAAACTCATGATACATTAGAAGTATTATATCTCACAGAAGGGTTAAGGATCAGTAGTTCATCTAGTAAATGTAGCATTAGGAAACAGAATGGTGATGATGCATGATGGAGGGACACAGTCAGAACAAATGATGAATACACAAAAGCTACCAAGCCACTTGCTTAGCTACGTAAAGTAAGAAAACCCCCCTTAGATGACACCAAGAGTGTCGTGCATCATTATTAACTGTAAGCTTGCTGCTCATGACCCTGATAGGTAAGTCAGTGCAGTTTGCTAATCCCAAAAGACTGTTTGAGGGATGAGGCACAATGGTTAGTTAACTGTGATGTTCCCCCCTATAATCTAGAAGCAGCTCATATTTATTTTCTTCCATCCTGGTTTTAATGCTTAGAAATTCCAATGCCTGCTCATTACAACATTAGGCAACAAACTCACTCTTTTATTAAACATTACTTTCTGAAGTACCTAATTCCTCTCTTTTCACCTATTCTGTGATCAAGAGCCATAAACAATTCCAGCTGTAGAACCATTCAAAAAAGTTATTTGATCATTTGATGTATTATTAATGTTGGTTAGGCACAGGAATATATAAAACAATGTAACAGATCTGGCTCTGTGCCTAGCAGTGGCAATATCCCTCAGTGCTCCCCAGCAATTAATAGGAGAGGAAAATGGGAAGGGATACTTTCCCAGAAGTAAACACCAGAAATACCTTTGAAGTGTGACCAGATAATTTCAAACACTTCTTTCTCCCCCTGCCTCCTGAGAACATTCGCAAACTCTAACATGTATATAAGTGAGTGTGCTTGCGACCTACTGCATTTTTACTTTTTCTACCATGTACAAATTAGGTATAGATGGTATTGCATTCCATCCAGAGAGAGAGAGAGAGAGAGAGAGAGAGAGAGAGAGAGAGAGAGAGAGAGAGAGAGAGAGAGAGAGAGTGTGTTCATTGAACACCATTCATATTTAAGTTCCAACAACTGCCAAGGATGTGACAAGAAGATTTTCAAGAAACCCCAACCGCCATCCTAAACTAGTACTTACCTGGAACATTTTAACTTTGATTTTCTCAAAAATGGTTCTAACAATTTAAATTAAAATACCAAATATCTAGGGTATTTTCATAACAAATGAAATTATATTTTGAACACTCTGGAGACATCCCTTGATATTTGCTTCAATTTTTCAATAAGTACTTATTATTTTTCTTAAATGGTAATTTTTTATTCTCTTTTATTTCCTCTGCTCAAGCAAAGCGAGAAGAATTTCAATACCACCACAAAGCAAACAGTTTTTAAAAAATGTCACTATTGCTTTAGCCTAGTGCGTTCCCAATTCTTATATCTACAAGGAAATATCCAATAAAAGCATTTCTACAAATGTTTGTCTTGATTAACAAAAAATAGAAGACTAAGCATTTTTAAGAATAGTTTCTTGGAGATTATGTAGAGAAAGTCATGTAAATGAAACATAGATGAGGTGCGTTTTAAAATATGTACCATTTTAACTTTTGGTTGTGATTCTGAGCATTCACAATCACCTCCTCCATTCAGTAGGAAGCCAGACGCAGCCATGAGCGATCAGCATTTTGCATTTTCCTACTGTTAGAGCGTTTCAAAATGTTTAAGACAATCAAATGACCTACGGACAGTGAAATCAGTCGGTGATTCGTTTTTTGAATGCGAGAAATGTTACACCAGCAAACATTCATTGCCAATTGTGTGAAGTGTATGGAGAAACAATAATGTCTGATGGAATGCTGAGAAAGTGGGTGAGACACTTCAACAATAGTCGCAAAAAAGTGCATGATGAACCACGGAGTGGCCGACTGTCTGTGATCACAGATGACTTGGTGCAAACAGTGGAAGGAAAAATTTGTGAGGACAGATGTTTCACAATATGGTTGTCTTTGCAGCTTCCACAAATTTCAAGGTCAGTCCTCTACAACATTGTGACAGAATGCTTAGGATTTCGGAAATTGTGCTCAAGTTGGGTGTCAAAAAAGCATACTGATGAATACAAGAACAAGTGATCTGCCGCTGCACTGAATTTTCTCATGCAATATGCCGAGGAAGGCGATGATTTGCTAATATACATCGTTACAGGCGATGAGACATGGGTGTCTCACAACACTTCCAAGTCCAAGCAACAATCCATGGAGACACTCAAGTGGAGACACTCGACTTCCCCTGTGAAGAAGAAATTCAAACAGACAACATCCACTCATAAAATCAGTGCACGGTTTTCTGGGACAGACAAGGTGTGATGGTGGTTGAATTCCTGCCCAGGAATGAGACAGTCAACCGAGATGTCTATTGTGTGACACTACGAAGGCTCCGTCATGCAATACAGAACAAAACAAGTGGAATTATTTTGCTTCACGACAATGTCCGACCGCATACAGC
Source organism: Hymenopus coronatus (assembly GCA_030762935.1). Classification (NCBI taxonomy): domain Eukaryota; kingdom Metazoa; phylum Arthropoda; class Insecta; order Mantodea; family Hymenopodidae; genus Hymenopus; species Hymenopus coronatus. Next base: position 28,961,608 of record CM060900.1, on the reverse strand, counting down.
CAACCAACCTCAAGATCTAATTGGGTCATTTGGTTGGAAACAATTCGACCACCCTCCCTACAGTCCGGATTTGGCTCCAAGCAACTTTCATCCATTCCTTCATCTGAAGAAATTCCTTAGTGGAAAACATTTCAACGACGATGATGCTGTGAAACAAGAAGAGCAGACTTGGCTTTCATCATAGGCAGGAATATTCTTTGATGAAGGTATACAAAAATTGGTTTCCCATTACAAGTGCCTTAATAATGGCTGTGACTATGTAGAGGAATAAATAAGGTGTAAGGTATTGAATGATAATAAAGAATTTGGAAAATGATGTTATATTTTAAAAAATATCAGTACTTTAAAAACATGCATCGTAATAATTTTGTATGTAATGCAACATAAAGTGCTACAAGTGAGGTTGTGACGACAGCTGTCATGTTAATGCTATCTGGCATGTGATTGGTGAAGTCCTGTATTCGATACTTCAGTGAGTGAAGTGGAAGGAAGAAGAGGCTGCTTCTTGCATGATTCATTCCTCTGCATTGCGCAAAACAAGTGTTAGTGAAGACTGAACTGAGTCACACCAGTAAAGTGACTGAAATGAACTAAGTTATAACAGAAAAGCAAAGTGGCATTGAAAACTGAGTAGTTACAATAACTTGATGTAAAATGTAGTCAGCAGAATGATAATCTGTTGCTTACAATGAAGGCTGATTCACAGAAAACCAGAGTGGGAAGTATAACAGCATACTACATTTTGGTTCACAATATTCTGGGAATGAGAATGCGAGCGTGTATTGATGACTGTATACACTTGAAATTTGATTTTGTATATTCCAAGGCATCATTTATTTTTAGCTGACAAGTGATATGTTTAAACCCGCTTCCAATTCAGTCAACATCAAAATTTGATAGAGTAAACGTTTTTAAATGGAAATCCTTTTTTAACATTTCCAATTCTAATACTCATACCAATCTTCATTCCTTTATTAGTAATGAAACTTGCTTCTTTGTTGTCCTTTGTTAATTTAATAGTTTATGCTGTTGATTTTATGAGGCAATAGCCAGTTTTGAGATGCACATGAACTAATTACAGATGATGCTTTCATTAGAACCAACATTCAAAGGTTGTTGAGGGTGTCATTAAGTGTATGCAGAAGTGAATTATATATAGAATAGATTAGAATAGAATAACTTTATTTATCACAAACATTTACAAAGTGAGCAAGAGCTCAGTAAACAGGTGACACGTCAAGCGAAATACAATGAGAAATATATACAGTTGAAGTTACAATATTTAGGGCAATAAGCCCTTATAAAATTGAATTAATGCAGTTTTTTAACTTTTATAAACTATCCTCCATAAATTCTCTTACCGAATAGTATGACTTTTTTACAAATATGTTTTTGATGGTTTTGGCAAATGATTTTATATCTTTTATTTGTCTTATTTTAGTGGGTAATTTATTATACATTTTTATTCCTGCATAGAGTGGGCTTTTTTCAAATAATGCTAGTCTATGTTCTAGTGGTTTTAAATTGCCTTTAGTTCTAGTTTGATAGCCATGTTGATTTTGGGTATTATATAGAGTATCGAAATTTACATGTATATATTTGCAGAGTTCCAGTATATATTGAGATGTAAAGGTTAATATCTCTAGATTTTTAAACAGTGATCTACAAGTTTTTTTGGCCCTGTATGTGTTATTGTACGGATTATTTTCTTCTGAGTTTTGAAGATTGATTCCCAACCTGTTGCCTGACCCCAGAGAATTATTCCATATGTCATAACCGAATGAAAGTAGCTAAAATATACTATTTTTCTAGTCTCTAAGTTTGTAATTTGGGAAAGGCAGAACATATTAAAACAGGCACTGTTTAATCTTTTAGTTATGTATTGTATATGTTCTTACCATTTTAAATGATTATTTACATATATTCCAAGTATTTTTGCTGAGGTAGTAGAACTTATGGTGGTAACAGGTAACATATTATTGTCTACTTTTGTTTGTGTTTTGAAGTGCATAATAGAAGTTTTGGATGTGTTCAATTTTAGTCCATTGTTATTAAACCATTTTTTTAGTGCAGTCATTGTTTCGACCGTGTTTTGCATCAGCTCTAAGTTAGTTACTGCATTTATTCGAACTGTTGCATCATCTGCATACATTACTGTTTTCCCACTGATGTTTTCCGGGAGATCATTTGTATATAATATGTACAGTAATGGCCCTAAAACACTTCCCTGTGGTGCACCGTTTTTAATCGTGCTCCAGTTTGAGTGTGCCTCACCGTTACTACTTTTTAGAATTACTTTCTGTTTGCGATTATTTAGATAAGACTGGAACCATTTTAATGTCATGTTATTTATACCATAAAATTCTAACTTTTTTATCAGTATTTCATAGTTTACACAGTCAAAAGCCTTTGAATTGTCACATATGATCGATGGAGCAGATTTTTTTTTCATCCAGTCTTTGAGATATGTCGTTCATGAGATTTACTAGTGCTAATATTGTTGAATGATTTTCCCTAAATCCATGTTGTGAATCCGTTAGTTTACTATAGTGATTTAAATATGTAATTAACTGTGAGTGAACAATTTTTTCAAAGATTATTGCAAAAGCGGGAAGTATCGAGATGGGCCTAAAATTTTTAAATTCATTACTTCCCCCTTTGTGAATGGGTTTAACAAGTGCATATTTCATTCTATCTGGAAAAATGCCAGTAGTCATTGATTGATTGATTATTTGACTAAGTGGCTCACTAATTTCATGCCTGATTTCTTTTATTAAGAATGAAGACAGCTCATCCCAACCCGTGGCTTTCTTTGGTTTAGACTTTGTTATTATTTTATTAATTTTATCAGGAGAGACCATTGTAAAGTTGAATGTGGGTGTGAGCATGAGGCAATTGTTTTTATATAGGGCTGCTATTGCATCATCAAGTGATGGAGGAACCTCCTGGGTCTCTTTACCAATGTTTATAAAGTAATCATTTAGTGCGTTGGCATTTTTCTTGGCTTCTGGATAATATAATTTCAGCGAGGAAGGCCCAGTATAGTTGGTTTCACTCAATCCTAATTCCCCTTTAATCACGGACCAAGTAGCTCTATTTTTACTATCTGCTTTTTTTATGTAACTCTCAATTGCCATTTGCTTTGCTTTATTTATTACTGTTTTAAAGATTTTGTTGTACATTTTGTAATATTGTATTAAATTTGGACAAGTGGTTGTTTTATATTTACTGTGTAGCCATCTTTTTCGTGCACTAGAAATCCTGATGCCTGTAGTACACCAGTTGAGTGAATATTTTCTAATGAGTTGAGTACAGGTGACTTTTGGAAAACAGGAGTTGTAACAGTCTATTAACTCGCTAAGGAAATTGTTATAATTGGTATCTGTGTGAAGATCCGGATTAAGCGTCCATGTTAGGTTACTTAGTTTTACTTTAAAATTGCCAATGTTCTCCGTGTTGTAGATACGTTTAGTAATCACGTGTTTATGTTTTACTTTGATCTCTGGTTTTTTGGGAGGCTTACCAAGACTGCTTTATGGTCGGAAAGACCCGTTTCAAGAGGGAAATACTCTTCGTTTCCATACAATATATTTCTTAGTATATGGTCAATACAAGTGTTAGAAGAGCTAGTACTCTGTGTAGAGAAATTATTTCTAATTTCAAAGCCATGGCGGTGTATAATGTCGAGATAAGTTTTTGACGCCCCACTAATTTTACTATCAGGCAACATTACTTTTGATTTTAAGTCCAATTTATAATTTATATTTAGAAGGTTAATATTACTATCTAATGCGATTATGATTTTTTTCTTTTTTTCATTTTGTAGTTTACACATCAATCTTTCCAACTTATTCAAAAATGGTTTTAATGAGGAATGATAAGGTACCCTACAGACAGAGATCACAACTGTGTTTTGGCTGCTGATTTCTATTGCAGATAGTTCCAAATTTCCCTCTTCCCCCAGCATTTTTATATCTTGTCTAACCTTTACTTGCTCTAACAGTTCTTCACATACTAATTAATATACATGTACCACCACGGGCTGCATTCGTTCTGACATAGCTATCAGCTAGTGCGAAACCTTTCAATTTATTAAGAAGGTGTGTCTCATTTTTCCCCAACCAGTGCTCATTTAGGCAAATTATTCCTAGTCTGATATCTTTGATTTCATTTATGAATAGATTAAAATCATCTATTTTAGAACGAATTCCTTGTGTATTGAGATGTAGAAGCCAGCAAGCTAGATTACTTTGTGATCTCTTCAGTTTTACAATTGTTTTTTTATTTACAGGGGGTTTTACCTTAGGTACTACACCATCTGATTCTGCATTTAGTTTCCCTGTTTTTTAATTACTATGTTTACCACGTTTTCAAGAACCTGTTTCAACCTCCAAGTTCCCCTATGATTTAAATGGAGACCATCCTTACCCAGGCATGAATTATCCATGTATTTATCAACAGCTACATACAAAGCATTTAGAGTGCAACATGCCCATCTTATGCTTTCGTTAACAGACCTTAAAAAGTTTGCGTGAATGTCCCGTCTTTTCACCACACTGTTTACTGCTACATATGCCTTAGGAAACACTTTCTTTGTGGATTTTATTAGCTCATATACCTCACCTAGAATTTCATCCGCACTATTCGCCTTCCTTAAGTTGTTTGTACCGACATGTAGTATGACTACTTCCGGATTTTCGGGATACTGTTTCTTCGTGCACTGGTTTTTAATTTTTTTCGATAACTGTTCAACATTTATACCTCTGTACACTTTGGTAATAGCACGTTTCACTTTCACATGCGCAATCACTGAGTCACCGAGCACCAACACTTTCTTCTCTTCTTCATGGCTTGAAACAGCTGGGCTTTGTGGGTTATGTTGAGCACGAGTAGCGTATAATTGTTCTTCTTCTTCTGTGGATAGCGCTGCAAGGACGTCATATGTATTTGTGGTTAGGAGCGGAGATACTTTTGCAGATTCATCTCTGTTTGACCTCCCACTTCCTTTCTTTGCCACAGTTGACCATCTCATATTATTTTCGCTGTGGTTCCAGATCAAGGATGTTTGGGCACCATTTGTTTCACGTAGTTGATTCAATAAGTTGGTCATTTCTTCTTTTAATGCGTTTATTTCCCTTTCCTTTTCTTTGAGTTTCCTCTCCATATCACATTTCTCTGCTTGTAGCGCCATGAATTTTCCATTTATTTCTTGCTTTTCCAGTGTAAGCGTCCTTATTAATTGGCGCGATTCTTGTAGATCTTTGCTTAAAATTTTGATGACCATGTGGAGGGATTGGGTCACTTCAGCGTCACCATGCGTTCCATTGCAGTTTGGTCTGGTCTGGTAATAAAGTCTACTTTTATCCTGTTCAAGCCCGAGTAAAACCTTACCTTCACTTTCATTGTTTCTTATATGTGAAACGGCATTGTAGTCACTTTTGTTACTCATAGATTTCACATCACTTACTTTTTCTTTATGAATTTTATGCGATTGACTACGCGTTTGCATTCCTGCCAGCGCCATCTTGCAAGTAGTGCAATATATATATATATATATATATATATATATATATATATATATATATATATATATTTTTTTTTTTTTCAGAAATCCTGAAAAGCATAAAATAGTAGTACTGTGTACAAAGAATTAACTTTCTCTGGATCTCTGTACATAAACCCCACTGTTTATTTTTGAAACTCACTTTGATGAATAAAGAACTGAAATGAGTATATTTTGCTCAAGCTGTGGTGAATTTTTTACTCAACATCACAAGACTCTTACACTAATGCCAAACTACCAATGTTACTCCTACTTATCTTATCTTTGAATGTAGCATTGTAACTAAACTGCATATTGCCATACACAAAGAATAAAAGTATAAAAATACACTCACCTGTAAGATGGATGAGTCAAGGCTAATTGCAGCAAAAACCGATTTTTGAACTTGTAGCCAATTTCCTTTTCCAGCACATCACATGACCGGTGAAAACGTAAATGGCATACCAGTACAGGAATCAACATTGCATGCTGTAAATAAATATAGTTTTATATGATATGTAAAAGCTTATAAACTGTATGCAAAAGGTATGAAACAATTATTATGATGTCAGTGGATTTAACACAAACATAAAAATGTCTGATTGTCAAGTAAAGCAAAGCTCCATTAGGATTTTCCAATTCCTGGAAAAAGCACTGTTTTGAAAATAACTGTTTTGTTCACAACCTCCTCATTTCATTCACATGGGTAAAATTAATTCCCTACAGGCATTCCATGACGTAAAAGAAATAAAATGTCTTAAGTGTTAAGTGTTAACTCCAAGGCACTAATGACCTATATTCTGTACAGACAAGCATATAGCTACTGCAGAATTCAATACCACATGCATACTAATGATCAAAAAACCATAAACAGTGGGATCTGCATTGCACCTGTAACCATCATTTTCCTCCATTTACTGTCCAATGCTTTTTAATTTTACAGAATATTCCCATATAAGAGGATCATCCAGAAATAAGTTCCGATGACTGATAAAGAAAACAAAAGCATAATTAATATGGGACACCTTTCACCTCAAAAGCTTAGAAACATGCTTAGAGTACAAAACAATGGCCTATCTCACTTCCATGCAAAACGCAGACTTCTCTGCTAATGCTATTTGACATTGGAATGTTGTAACTACACTAACAAGTGTTCTAGTTGTGTGAATGGTGTAACTGCAATACGAATGTCTCTCTTGGATGTTTGCATGCAGGTTACTAAGTAAACTGTGATTCACGAAGACAATTAATCCTATGAACATGGTCAAAATATTAAGGAAAATGTTGCGATGTGCTAAATATGGAAATGAAATTGAGCTTGAGGATCAAGAGTTCATGAATACATTATATAACATAATAATTAAGAAATACTGGGTGAACCAAAAAGGTCCGAACTGACTGTGCAGTGTTTTGCCTGTCTGCACCGTCAGTGCTTGTTGCTGTCTGCCACTAACATAGAAAGGCGTGGATGAAACCATGCAACATTTTTAAAACTACTTTTAAAGGCTTTACTTACCAATGTTATTAAAGGAGATGCTGAAACTGGCCACTACCATTGTCCATACATTTTTGGCACCCCTTTAGGAAACTATCCATCACTTGCCGTACTTTACGTTGAGAAATATCTGAACATCTGTGCTGTGTTTTTTACTACACACACGGAAACATAACAACACACAGTTACTGTACCCACAGCTGGAAGAATGAAAACAAAATATCTGCCAGGAAATTTCCAGCATTTCTCAGCGTGAACTACGGTGAGCGATGGATAGTTTCCTAAAGAGATGCCACCGCCGTTGTACATGGACAATGATGGTGGCCAGTTTCAGCATCTCCTTTAATAACATTGCTAAGTAAAGCCTTTAAAAGCATTTTTAAAAATGTTGCATGATTTCATCCGCGCTTTTCTATGATAGCAGCAGATGGCAATGAGTGCTGAGGGCACGGACAGGCAAAACACTGTGCAGCCAGTTCTGATGTTTTTGGATAACCTGGTATAATGGGGATGACAAGAGAAGTACATGACATTACACTGGATATACTGATTTTGAAGGACAGCAAGAGCCTGAACCTGGCTGTTCAAGCAGGACAAGACATTCCTTTCCAGAGCAACAGGAGCAGTTAAGTCAGAGTACAAACTATCTCCACCCAAAAAGGTGAGGCCCCGTGAATTAGCAGAAATTGATAACAGCAAACTGGAGAACATTTATGAAGACTATTACAATTGTGGCTTCAACTCCTATTACAAACTAATGAGGCGTTATAAGTGCATTAAAATAAATAAAATTGCAGATTAATTTCATATTATGTGTCTAGCAAAAAGCAAGAAGGATCTCATTTCAAAGGAAACAGACGATCACAATTGCAAACTTTAACCATATACATCAGAAGGCACAGCAGTTTGTAGAGGAAGTGAATATATTTATGACAGAGGAGGGTGTAGAGAAATGATGAGGATAATGGTGTTTAAGGGCGCTCAACTGCCGAGGTCATAAGCGCCCTTATGATTAAAACTTGGCAATAGGCAGCAAGAAAATACCAAAAAAAAAAAGTAAACACAAGTAAAAGAGCTAACACAGTTGAAACGGAAGTAACAGAACTGTCCAGCCCTCTAACCAGAGCTGGATATAAAACTCCATCTAAAATCAACACATTAATACCAAAAAAGTTTAAAAAACTGCTATCACACTAAAATGTCAACTTTTGCTAAAAATTTAAAAACCCTGTCCACTGCTCTTGGGTCATCTGCCAGGACCTCAGCAAGAGAGGCTGGCATGCCCATAGATGACCGAGTGTGTGCCAGGTGACCACACTCCAGCAACACATGACGAACTGTCTGTGCCTCCCCACAGAGCGCACAGACAGGAGCAGGTTCACGTTTAAAAAGGTAACTGTGAGTAAAAATACAGTGGCCAATTCTTAGTCGAGCTAGTACTACCTCCTCCCGGCGGAATAAACGAGAGGAGGTTACCCAGTTGACAGGGAGGTCCTTCACCTCTCGCAGCTTATTACCACGGAGAGCCGACCACTCCGCATTCCAAGTCGAAAAAACGGCTCTCCGTACAGCCACTCTAAAATCTTCTGCTGTTGAATGGGTAATCGTAACACTGGGCGCTGTGACTGCCGATTTCGCTGCCAAATCCGCCGTGTCATTCCCTGGCAAGCCAACGTGTCCAGGAACCCATGCGCACTCCACATTAAAACCAGAAGCATGCAAAATGTGGAGAACGTCCTGGATGCGCTGCACCAAAGGATGGTAATTTTACAGCTCACGAATGCTCTGAAGGGCACTAAGGGAATCACTAAGAATAAGGCAGTCACCTAATTTTCGACGTCGAATATACAGAAGGGCTTGATAAATAGCATATAGCTCGGCAGAATATATAGATGTGCAACTAGGCAAACCGTAAGTAGAAGTTGCGGTGCCAGTGATAAAGGCACATCCAACACCGTCGGGGCTCTTACTACCATCGGTGTAAATACAAATACGGCCACTGTATTTGGATAAAAATTCTAAAAAACAACGACGAATACTATCAAGAGGCGTAACAGATTTCCCATAAAGCGTCATCCCGAGATCGACATGGGAGGTAGCGCGTAACCAAGGGGGGTGTATACTCTCTCCCTTGGATAACAGCCGAGGAATGTCAACATGGTGCTGGCGTAGAAGCTCACGGAAATGAAAACCTGCTGGCCTGGGGCTCAGAGAGCGGAGGCAGTATCGCTCGTGCAGCTCAGGGGAAAAAACGCGTGATAAGTTGGATGCCCAGGCATACACTTCAGCCCACAGCCATAATTAGCAAGCAGGACATCACGCCGACAACGCAGAGGAGGTTCTCCCGATTCGGCGTAGAGGCTAACAACTGGGCTCGTTGGAAAAGCTTCAACGGCCACACGGATGCCCTGGTTATGGACTGTGTCTAACCTTCTGAGCACTGAAGGTCGAGCTGAAGAATACACAATGCTGCCATAGTCCAACTTCGAATGAATCACAGCACGATAAAGACGGAGCAATGCCGTCCGATCCGCATCCCAAGATTTGCCACTTAGTATCCGTAAAAGATTTAGAGAACGGTCACATCGTGCTCTAAGCTGTGCTATTTGTGGTGCCCAACAAAGTTTCCGATCGAAGATCAAACCAAGGAATCTCGCCTCGTCTGCGAAAGGAACTAAATCTGGCCCGAGTCGAAGAGACGGCGGCATTTGCCACTTACGGCGCCAGAAGTTAACGCAGACTGTCTTCTCAGCGGAGAAACGAAAACCGTGTTTCGAGCTCCAAGCATAGAGATTGTCCAAACACCGCTGGAGATGGCGTTCCAAAAACGGTGTACGCTGAGAAGTACAGAAGATGGCAAAGTCGTCCAAGAATAAACAGGAAGAGACACCTTGAGGCACACATAGTGATATGGAATTTATCGCAATAGCAAATAGAGTCACGCTGAGTACCAAGCCCTGCGGCACTCCGTTCTCTTGAATAAAATGGTTAGAAAAAGCCGAGCCCACCCTCACTCGAAAAACGCGGTCCCGCATAAACTCCTGAATTACCAACGGTAGGCATCCATGTATGTTCCAGTTGTGCAGAGAACGCAATATTCCCGCCCGCCAACACGTGTCGTAGGCCTTCTCGAGGTCAAAAATATCCCAACTGTGGGGCTGTTCTTAAGAAACCCGTCCATAATCTGAGTTGACAGAGAGACAAGGTGGTCAGCAGTTGCACGTCGTCGTCGAAAGCCACACTGGATGTTCGTCAGAAGATTGTGGGCTTCCAGCCACCACACCAACTGTCCATTGATCATGCGTTCCATCACCTTGCACACACAACTGGTGAGGGAAATAGGACGGTAACTGGAAGGAAGATGGCGGTCCTTTCCAGGTTTAAGAATGGGTATGATGGTGGCCTCCCGCCACTTGTCTGGAAAAATGCCATCAACCCAGACACGATTATAGACCTCGAGTAGGAAATCTTTGCCATCAGGAGAGAGATGTTGCAACATTTGGACGTGGATACCATCTGGCCCTGGTGCTAAGTGTCGTGAAGAGGAGAGTGCATTGTCTAGCTCTGCCCACGATTATACACCTCGAGTAGGAAATCTTTGCCATCAGGAGAGAGATGTTGCAACATTTGGACGTGGATACCATCTGGCCCTGGTGCTAAGTGTCGTGAAGAGGAGAGTGCATTGTCTAGCTCTGCCAGGGTGAAAAGGCGATTATAATCCTCAAGGTTGCCAGAAAGAAATGAGAATTCTTGAGATTCCACCTGATTCTTAACTGTTAGAAACTCAGGGGAATAATTGCCTGAGCTAGACACCTGAGCGATAGCACTGCCTAAAGTATTTGCCACGTCAAATGTATCAACAACAGCTCCGGTAGCTGTTTTGAGACCGGCGATGGGCATATGGTTCGGTTTCCCAGCCACACGTCTTAACTTATCCCATACGACAGAGGAAGGTGTATGTCGATTAAAGGAACCCACAAATTTATTCCATGACATCATTTTGCTATCCTTAATAACCCGCCTAGAATGTGCACGCATCCGTTTATAGTGTATCAGGTTATCCAGTGTAGGAAAACGCTGGAAAACCCGTAGAGCTCGTCTGCGAGCGCGAATAGCATCCCGACAGTCATCGGTCCACCAAGGTACCGGAAATCGACGGCTGTAGCCATTCGAACGCGGAACGGATTGCTCAGCAGCAGAAAGAATGGTCCCTGTGAGATGTTCGACCAAGTGGTTCACAGAGTCGTGCTCTTCGTAGCTAAATTCAGCCAAGTGGGAGTACAGTTCCCAGCTGGCGTGGTCTAGGCGCCAACTAGGTAAACGGGTGGAACATACAACGGGTGTCAAGACACTAATACGACAAGGAAAGTGGTCACTAGAATGCAAATCCGAGATGATATTCCAGCATAAGGTGACTGCTAGCTGAGGGGAACAAATTGCAATGTCAATGTGTGAAAAACTATGAAAGGCGTCAGAAAGAAAGGTGGGCTCTCCGGTGTTCAAGAGAGAAAGATTCTGACTATCCAAGAAGTCTTTAAGTAGCGTACCTCTCGCACAAGCCCGAGGAGAGCCCCAAAGAGGGTGATGGGCATTCACGTCGCCTACCAATAAAAAGGGTGGTGGCAACTGCGAAATGAGGTGTTCTAAGTCGCTCTGCGAGAGGCCCGCAGATGGAGGCAAATAGATACTGCAAATGGTGAATAAAGCGGAGGGTAGCTTAATGCTGACACCAACGGACTGGATTGCAGATTGTATGGGTACGGAGTTGGCAAAAATATCACCTCGAATAAGCATCATAGTGCTCCCATGTGCCGGGACACCGTCCTCCGGGGATAAATCACATCGTACGGAGGAGTACTGCCTGATGGTAATGGTGTCCTGTGGACGGAGCTTCGTCTCTTGTAAGCATACAGCCAAGGGTTCATGCTGGCGCAGCAACAAGTCAAGCTCTGGTCGATGTGGTCGAATTCCGCGTATGTTCCAATGGAGGATAGCCGTTGAGTATATTATGGGATAAGTTTCAAATCGAAAGACGCTTCTGTAGATTGGGATTAGCTGGTCGGTTCAATTTGTTCTTCTTAGGCATTGGGCTAGTACTATTTTCAGGAGCACGATCCTGCCGTTTCCGCACTGTCCCTCTGGCAGTGGCGGCAGAATCCTCCTGGTTCATCTCCTCCACAAGGGAGGTCCCTTTATCAAGAGCAAATTTCGGTCCGAGAAGTTCGAACCGATTGGATGTGCTGATCGGCGAAGACGACCGTCGCCGATTACCGCCCTCCTCCCCAGATGACCCTTCAGAGGAGGATACACGTGTGGAGTTGCGTGAACTTTTTTTACCCTTAGATGACGTGGTAGAAGATTGCACATTCTCTTTCAAGAAGTCTTGTCGTACATACTTGGTCTTAAACTGTTTTTCCGGGGCAGAAGACGTCGTGAATTTACCAGCTTTAGTTCCCGAGGTCGAGGCTTTCGGTGACAAGTGTGCAGGACTATTCTGTAAGCTGGCGGATTTGGCAGATGTTGATACCAACTTGGGTGTGGGTGTCGAAGGCTTTGGCAGCGCTTGGGCTAAAATAACCTTTTCCGCAATTGTAGCCCCGTTCATATCACCGGTCTGTGTTGCGATTTCCCGACGCGGTACCGGTTTAGCTGCAACTGAGCTATAGGTACCGGACCTTGGGGCAGAGGGTTGGCGGAGTCGCAGGAGCTTCCGGGCTTCCAAGAAGGACACCTTCTCTTTCACCCGTATCTCCTGGATCGCTCGTTCCTCTGCAAAACGGGGGCAGTCTCAGGAACTAGATGGGTGTTCCCCGTTACAGTTCACACAGGATGGAGCTGAAGCACAAGCCCCATCTTGGGAGATGTCACCGCAGTGGATGCAGGTGGACTTGCCGGTACACAACTCACTAGTGTGACCAAAACGTTGGCATTTAAAGCACCTCAGCGGATTGGGTATATAAGGCCTAACTTCGATGGCTTCATACCCTGCCCTAATCTTTTGAGGGAGGTCAACCCGATCAAAAGTAAGAAACAGGGTACGAGTAGGCAGGAATTCACCGTTGATCTTACGTTGTACCCGATAAACAGATGAGACATCCTGAGTCGCAAGATTTTCTTGGATCTCCTCAATGGACAAACCGTCCAACGCGCGGGTTGTTACTACACCGTGGGAGGAGTTCAGCGACTTGTGCACCTCGACCTTCACTGGATAGCTGGTTAACATGGTGGCTTTAAGTATCCTTGCAGCTTGCGAGGCGGAGTTGGCTTCGACAAGAAGTGTACCATTGCGAGCTCGAACGCAGGATTTAACCGGACCAGCAATGGCATCGAGACCCTTTTGGATAGTAAAAGGGCTCACCGTAAGGAACTTCTTACCTTCCTCTGTCCTATGAATAACCAAGTAGCGAGGACCACATGACTCGACTACTTCCTTTCCAACGTCTTTATTTGAATTAAGGGGTTTTAGTTTTGGTGCCATAGAAAAAATGGTATAAATTCATCCCCCAGTGCTCCCCACCCACCACGGAGCCCAACGAGGGGTCACTCCACTGGGGTGACAGGGCTACACAGGGGATATAGCGGGCTCGCCGTCCCACTCACCCTGGAGTTCGGTGTAATACCTAGTCCTGGCCGATTGACTAGGGGTGGGTATAGTCCCTAGCCTCCCGTTTAGGCAAATCAGAATCCAAAGCGGTGTATTAGGCTGCGCACCCTCCCCAGTTACTGAAAGACAGAAGCCCAGGCTGAGGTACGCAACCCTCAACCAACCAGGATATTCCTTTTCACCGACACGGGTCTCCACGCACGGCCTACACGTGGGTGGGCATTTTGACCTTCTGACTCCCTCACCACTCTAAGGTTGCCCACAGAGGGAGTCAAGGTGGCTCGGGACCCCGGGTGCGCCTAACCCGTACCTACCGTAGTAGGCCCCTGGGGGGGGGGGGTGTAGAGAAAGATGTTTGGAACAGTGAGCAGAGTCAATTCCACTATGAAATGTCTTCATCATGAATAGTCTCACAGAGGAGAGAAAATTACAGCTAGTGTGTTGCAGTTTTTAAATAGCTCTACCCACAGCTACGCAATATATATGACTTTATCAATGACAGGCACACTAGCAAACAAGTTGTAAATCTGCTTTCAAGAGAAACAAGGCACTTTTGGTCCAAATATTTCACAGAAACTCGAAGCAACCTGTCCATGTTCATAAGGCAAGCAAAAGAGGAAAAAATGACTATAACATTTTCTAACTCAGTCCTTGGTGGACATGTAACTGAAAAGAGCCTAATGTTGTGCGATTCCCGGTCAGGTCATACAGATCATACTCTTCTAGATACAAGTTTTCCAAACAAACATGTTATGCTTAAGATATTGCCACTGAAACAACAAAATATTGCTAATCTTATAAGACAGCAATGCGACAAACAATGATCGTTATTTTATCGTTAAACTTCACTCTTGATTTACTACAATTTTCTGCATCAAAGTATGCCTATGTTGCAATATGCTTGGCAAAAAGCAGCTTATGACATTGACATACCCATATCATCATTTGAAAATGTAATTTAAGTGGTTTTTGATATTGGACTACTTGAATGCGAAAATGATTTTGAGTATTAAAACGTGGATTTAGTGAGGTGTACACATTGTTCTGCTCAATTTTGTTTTAACCATTTCATCAAAATCCTGCATCTGCACTTGGAGGAGTAATATAAAATCCTGCATCTTCACTTTAAGAATTAACATAAGCACTTTGAGGTGGGTAGGATATGTGTGTTTTGCGATATTATAATTACTTTAAGCGGATGGCTTTTGGCACCGTTGACTGAAAATTTAATGATAAACTGACTTCACTAAATAACACATAATTTCCCTCCTATGGTATTGATATCTTGTTACTTCTATTAAAATGTTTCTTGATGTCGACTGCTATGTTTTGCATTGAAATGACACAGACCATGGTTTGTTTGATGATCAATTTATATTCTAAGCATGTTTTTGAGCATTCGAGATGAAAGATGTCCCTTGTAAGCAAGAAATATTTATTGGAATATTTACATAGATTCACTGGCTACTTTTTAACATAGTCACTACCATTGTTGAGGCACTTATAATGGTGCACAACCAGTTGTATGCCCATATCATAGGTGTCAACCACCAACATCTGGAGTCACAAAGACATTTCATTCAATACCTCAGTGTCATTATGGAAACTTTTCCTGCCAGAAAACACTTCATGAGTTGGAAGACACTTGAGGCAACGTCAGAGCTGTAAGGTGGATGGTTGAAAATCTCCCATCCAAACAGATTCAACACATTTTGTCTGGTGTTGGCTGTATTGGGTCTTGCATTATCATGCACAGACATAATTTTCATTGAATAATGAAACTATTTTCCGGGCTTGTAGGCTGTGGTCCATTGGGTCTTGAAGTTCCCGACGTTTCGCCAAGGGCAGCCTGGAAAATAGTTTCATTATTCAAAGCGCTGGCCGTGAAAGCCTCAGTTTATACATAATGTCCATTGTCAACATCCCACATCTCTTGTTCTGGATTATCCTCCTCAGTTTTATACTGTCTGACAACACTAATCAGTATTTTTAGTCTACCTTCATGGTAAAAACTCACACAGGAGGACACCACTTCAATCCCAGAAGACAGTACACATGATTTTTAACAGAGAATTGTCCACTTGAATTTGGTCTTCACAGGTGAACCACTATGGCACCAATATTGTTTTGTTTCTTGTGTGGCATGCAATACCAATGTTTCATTCCCAGTGAAAACATTGTCAAGAAACTCATCAACTTTCTCTGCAAACTGCTGTAAGAATGTCAATGCTAATCTTTGTTGTCAATATTGCTTTGTCCTTCAGTAAATTGCCTGCACCATTGCCTGACAATGGTGTCATATCCATACACATGGCAGAATAGACTATGGATCTCTACTGGAGATTCTCAGCATCCAAAAGTTGGATAACTGCAGGAACATTGCACTTGGTGGGAGACAATAACAAGGCAGCCATTTTCTCTTAGCACTGTGTGGTAATCGCTGCCATCACAGTACTGAAACTGCACTGCATTTTTCCTCACTTACCTCCTACCTACTCCTGTGCACACATATTTCTATCCAACCGGACATTCCATCTCTAGGCATGATCAGAGCTTACTTCCTGGATGAATCTTACAAATGGCATTTTCCCCATCTACACTAAACCTCAGTCTTTTATTCTATTGCTTAAGTTGTTGACATGATTTGAATCCGACATATTCTATCCTCAATAGAGGTATTTATAAAAGTTTTCTTCTTGGAAATGATTAACCATTTGTGTTCAAATCAGGTGAGACATAACTATCTATAGAAGTGCACTCTGGTTATGAACTTATGGTTCACCATTTTATGCTACATTCATTTAGAATAGGCTGTAATGCCCAACATCAGTAATTCAGCTTAATAAATCATTCCCAAAAATATGGGAAGGAACCACCAGTTAACACTGGCATTTCGTAGTTCTCACGCACCTAAAAGGTCATACTTTCACAATTCTATTAATTAATGCGAACAAGTATCGCTCCCATATAGAGCCCCTGAGGCCACATCCTTAAGCTAAGGATAGAAAGATTAATGTCTGACAGGACGTGAGAAAGCCATAATCTGACCACGGATTACGTAGATGAGGCATTGGCTCGAGGTGAAATATATAAGGACTCACCTCAAGCCAACGGTGCATCTTGTCTTTAGCCAGTGCTGAAGGAACGAGAGATGGACGTCGCTCTGATCAACCTTTGATATGTGAGTAGTGGTAATTGCTTATCATCAGAACTGCCAGAAATTCTCTAAATTTGCTTAAAGAATTGATTTTTCAAGTTAGGGCATACAATTATTTCTTTGTTATTTTATTCATATCTTTATATTAATATATTGATTCTAGACTTAGCTAGTTGTTATTTAGATGATAGTGAAAAAGGGGTTAATGTTTAGTTAGTTAGATTAAGCAAAATAACACACTAACGTTTCTTTATCACTTTTATTATTAAATATTTCAGTCAGAAATATTTCCTGGTGTTTTATATATCTAATTATTTTCCTACATCCCCTGTTGAGAAAAGGGAGACTCCTTCACATATCCTTCTCATCCCATAATAAGGCAGTTCAAGATCACATTCCCCTCTCAGATGGCACACAAGCATTAACCCCATTCTGCAGCACTTTTTTGTTTATGCAGGTGCACCAAAGTTGGTGTGGAGGAGATACCTAGTAAGCTACCAACTGTGGCTTGAAACACCTATTCTAAATGAAAATACTATAGCACTGTTTGGTTTTTATTGCAAGCACTGCTCTCAAATACAGAAGCTTTGCACTCTTCTATAGCTGTAATTGTATGATATAGCACAAAACATAGCTTTGCTGGAAATGAGATAATTTCATGTGCGTGATTAAAAATGTCATAATCCGTTATTCTTTTTAACAGCGCTTTTTTATTTCTAATCATTATTATAAAATAGGTTACTTTCTGTGGTTTCCCATGTTTATAATTTCTTTCCCTGTTCTGCTAGAAATAGAGGAATAAAAAATTATATTCCACCAAATAAAATTTTGACCTTTACACATGTAAAAACAACATGTAATGCAAACCATCATTTACTGAGTTTTATCTACACAGGAAGCAACATTGTTGGGTTTTAATAAAAGGAAAAACAACTATGAATTAGAAATTGTGCTTGAATATTCTTTACTGTCTTGTTTTTTATAGTTCTTATATAAATTTATACTCTGGCCTTGCACTCCTTATATGAAAATATAGCATACCTGCACAATGTCACACATAATTCCTGTACGGTGGAATCCCTTTGCTGAAACAGCCACTGTAACATCTCTCTTCATTTTTGTCTGAGTTCTCATTTCTTGTAATGTCATTTCCTTTGACTCAAGCCTTCGTTTATCATCATATGATGGTTTGGACATATTTGCCAGTAGATGCCGGAATTTAACATACTCTCTCCAAGCTTTCTGGTACCTATAAAAAAGAGCAAAATTCTTATGCAAACCAATAAAAAACTTCCATTACTACAAAATAAGAAATAAGAATTACTTTTCCATCCCAGGTACAGACCTTGCCATTATGAAATGAAGTGAATTTTACTGTTCATTAGAATACATATATACATTTTCATTATCTGCTACTTTTGCAGCATCTGTAAGTTGAGGCTACCTCCTATGGCATTGGTATTAATTCCCAATTTGAAATTTTTTTTAACCATTAAGATTTAATATTAATTCTTGTCTTTGTAGGAGCAATGAGGGTTATTTTGTCATTTATAGAATGGAGGTGCAGATGCTTACATGTTGGTTTGAGTTCTGCATTTTTATTCAATGAAACCAAATTTAAATAAAACATGTCACTCTGTTTAATATGTTTTAAGTTGAACCCTGAGTACATGGTAAATGCCAGATAATACTGTATGAAAACAAAAACATATGGTTACATGGATGTTTAAGTGTGATCAATATTCTTCCCTCACATCACACCACCTATAGTTCGGCAGGGTAAAACACAGAGGAGGGTCAACCATGTGACCTGTTACATAAACAATCACAGAGCATCTGACATAGGGCATAATAGTCATCCTAAAAATAACATAACATTTTTCCTCACTAACATAACTTTAGAAGAAAAAAAACTGCAAATACTGATCACTACATTGTCCTCAAATGCTGATACAAATATTTACACTTATTCACCTCCCTTGTTATGGTAATTGTTATGACAGCACAAACTATCACAAATGTTCTAAAAAGTCAATCACTTCCTTAACATGAGTGGATTATAAATGTGTTATCCCTCATAATTTTTAATTAATAAATAATTTTGATTATCATTCATGTAACTAATAATGAAGTAATCTGAGTAACCTGAATCAACAGGTGATCTATGATGTTTTGCATTACAACGTTGCTGTTTAGGTAGAGAAAAATAACATACTCAGGATTTCCTGCGTAACTCAGTTGTGGAGGTCGAATACCAAAATGAACTATCTCTGGATAGCTAGATGGTCCTTCCTTTGGTTGGTCTCTATCCAGTTGGTCCACTCTCACAGAACAGGGTTTCATGCCAGGATTGGTAACAACCATTCCTAAAAACATAAAAAAATGCTAGCATTAAAATTGCACAGTCCAATATGAGGATCATGATAAGTCCCGATCCTCTAAATGAAAACATTTAATTTTTTTTTTTTTTTTTTGCTTTATTTCTCAACATAATCTCCAGAAAGGCTAATACATTTATCATATCGGTGTTCTAATTTAATTAAACCACATCTGTAGTGCAAATTATCAAGGTCCTCAAAAAGCCGGTCCCCATGGCCACGCTCGCTAAAGCGTCTCGCTTTGGTGCTTCGTGGGCAGGGGATCGTGGGTTCGAGTCCCGCCTTGGGCATGGGTGTTATATGTTTGTGCAATGTGTCTATGTTTGTAAAGGAACAGTAAAATCAGCAAAACCAGTAATCAGTAGAACCTACGGGGAGAAATGTAAATGGGGAAACAGCGCCGGAGTCCTGATCAGACTCCGGTACTGTTTTTTTGGAAAAAAAAAAACAAAAAACTATTTACCGCATCAGTGACCTCCTCGTTGATGTGAAATCTTCGTCCTCCAGTGAAGGAGGTGGTTTGGGAACAGGTGGTAGTCACTGGGTGCTAGATGTGGCGAATAGGGTGGATGTTCAAGTAATTCAAACTTTAATTCACATATTTTTCCCAATGCAATGACTGAATGATGGGCTGGAGCATTGTCGTGATGAAACAAGATTCCCCCCCCCCCCCCAAATGAGGTCTTTTTCTTTTCACCTCATCATTCAAACATTGCAGTAAGCTTGTGTAGTAGTCACCAGTGATACTTTTACCCTTTTCTGAGTATTCAATAAAAATAATTCCCTGTGCATCCCAGAAAACACTCACCATAACCTTGTTAGTTGACAAAATTGACTTTGCCTTTTGGGAGTTGGTTCACCTGGCGCAATCCACTATTTTGACTGTGATTTACTTTCTGGAGTGTAGTGATGTATCCAAGTTTCATCCATGATAATAAGCCATCTCAAAAATTCACTGGGATTTTTACGGTATAGCTTCACATTCTTAACAGGAACAGTTTTCCTTTGCAACTTTTGATCAGGTGTCAACAAACGCAGCACCCATCTTGTACAACACAGACCTTGTGAAAGCCCAAAACATTACTTAAAATATTACCTGCACGTTCTTTTGATATGTTTACAGCCTCCGCTAACTCAAACAACTTTAATCTGTGGTCTTCCAGTACTAAACAATTAATTTTTTCATTATCTCTGGAGGTGTCACTTCTACAGGGCATCCAGAGAGAGGCTCAACACTAGTGCTCATACGTCCCATTTTAAACTCTGAAACCCACCTTTTAATCATTGAATATGAAGGGGCAGAGTCTTTCAATGTACTATCCATTTTCTCCTTGATTTCTTTAGGCGTTAAGCCTTTCAAATGGAAATATTTAATCACTGCTCGTTTTTCCAAATCCTCCATTTTCGTGAAAACTCTAAAGTTGTCTTGTTTAAAATGCTGTTATTTGAAAACTAAACAAGTTATTCATCTGTAACTATGGGTATAAGCTAGTCTAGAGTTAAACTATACGATGGTACCATCTAACTGGCTTAGTGGTGCCATATCTGTGAGAGGCCCAGGACTTATCAGCCGACCTTCGTACATCAAAGCTTTGGTTTTATTCTTAGTTTAATATGTCTGTGATAGCAAAAATTTTAGTAATTAAAGCAGGTAACCCTTAAACTTTATTCCCATCCACACCCTGGTATCTGATATCTGTTGTAGCAGCCTTGTCTTTCATACTATATGTTAACAAGGAAACCGCTCTAAGTAAAATGTCTATACTTCTCCCTTACATGCCCTATAATATAATTTACACTTTAAACTTATTTAATTTGAACATAGTGTGAATGTGGTAAAAAAAATTCCAAAGTAAGAAAAAAGACTTACCTTTAACTTCATCTGCAAAATTCTGCCATCTGAACTGTGGCATTTCCAGCAAAGTTGGAAGGTCTTTTTCATCAATCAAGGGCTTGCTGTTTGCTAGCAAATATGATATCACTTCATTCATGGACAGGATTTCCTTGCCATTCTCTGGGGAAAAAACCAAGATCATTTTTCATTAATTCATTAGCACTATTTTTCTATATAAGTAATAATTTGTTCTAAAAGACAGCTAGTTTAACCCACTTGAGTTTTATAATGAACTGTAGCCATATAAGGTAGTAATACTGTTATATGATAAAATACATGGATGAGCACAGCCTGCAAGCGTGTATTGACCAATAACACTACATGTATTTACATTTGTAACTCAAGGTAGCATTCAAAAGATCTCCAGATCTATTTAGATTAAAACCTAACTTTCAAGTATCACACTGATTATATATGCAACAAGGTAAGTCTATTAATTAATATAGCAAAATACCTATATGTAGATTACTTGAAATTAACCTACTGTGGAATAACACATCTACATTTAGAATATGCCATTGAGGCATGGGGCAGTATTTGTTTAACAAATATGAATAGACTATTAATTTTACAAAAGAAATGTATTTAAAAAAACAAACAAACAAAATGTAAACAGAAGAAGTGTTTTGTAGAAAACAAAAGATTTACTGTTGTATAGTTAATTGTTTATAAAGCCATTATGTTCATTGTTAGTACAAATGGACTAGACAATATAAATAAAGACTTTCATAACTATCTTACAGCAATACAAAATAACAGAGCAAATGTAAATAAAAAGATCACTGCCAAAAGATTCCTTAATAATGGGCAGTCTGACTTAATAAAACTCGCAATAGTGTATCCTATAAAGGAATAACTCTGTATCACACGATACCCAGATTGTTAAAAGGTGTGCCAGGAAACATTTTTAAATCTCAAGTGCACAAATTATCATTAAAACACAAACTTTATAACATTAATGATTTTCTTAACTCTGTTATTTAACACCTATTGTATTAGGACAACTGTATTATATTACACCTGTATATTTCTTGTACTATTTTATTTGTAAGTAATGACGAAGCCATATGTACAAATTGTATATTTGCGGTGAATAAAAATTGAATTGAAAGTACTCAACAATAAACTACCAAGTTCTGTTATACAAAAAAAAAAAAAAAAAAAAAAAAAAGGGGGGGGGGGACAAATTTTTAAACATGAACTAAAGAGTTTTGTAACACAAAAATGCATGTACCAGATTTCCCACAGCATCATATTTCAGATGTGCAGAAAACCCTTTATGGGATAACAGAGTTCAATAGGGCAATTGGAAGCAAACACTTGTCAGTGGTGGGTTGGCAAATAGCATGAGCGACCTTCATTGCCACTCAATACTCTGACGTTGGAAGGACTCTGAATGCTCTGAACCAGAAAAGTACAAGTAAGTTTGTGGGCATCCCTCTATCCTTACTGATAATATCATTACAGCAAACTGCAGCAGCATGAGAACTGTTATTAGCATGGGAGTGAAACTTCAAGAGAAGGAAGTTAACATTTCTGAACCATAGTGAGTATTTCTGTCAGCTCCGGGAAGAAAACAAATCAGTCTCATTCAGTAAAGGGCAAGTTCGCATTAATTTGTTTCTACATTGTCGAAAGTACATCATTTATTCCACATACACTGAATTATGTTATGCATATTTCATATTTTTCAATTAACAAGAATAGTGATTAGTTATAATTCATCAGCACTCTTTAGTTGCATGCATGGTTGAGGACTGATCATTTTATGTTAGCACCCATCCCGTTCCCATTACTAAATGCCGAGCAGATAATTATCATCATCAACAATGCAAACAGAAGAACTGTCCCCCATCCATTGTATTGCATACCTTTGAGCTCCCGAACAAATCTTGGCATAAAATGGAATTGTGGACATCCTTCTTTATCTCCATGGGCTCTGAAGTCCAAATCCACCAACTCAAGAATTTCATGAAATAGATAGTCAACTGAAACAGAAACAAGTTAGTAAATAATCTGTCAATTCAGTGCACAGTATAAATGAATAAAACAATAAGAATAACTTACAGAACACATCAAGTTCCTGAACAGTGAAATTCTCTGGAAATTTTTCTTCAATATATAGGATTGTGTATTCAATGTTGAATCTAATCACTTTGCAGGTTGGCAATTCATCAAGAGGTGCATGAGAAAGCATAGAAAATCCTTCAAATATGAACTCATGCTCATCGTGTTTGATTACTGTTGGCATTTTTGTCTGAAATTAAGAAGAAAATTACTTTGGTAAATGATGACACCAAAAATGTAGTTAAGCAGAATTACATGCACAGTTATACTTCAAAATGATTGATTGATGTTTGGAGGAATTTAGTAACAGTGACAGTCAAATTATATGTGATATTAATTTGAGCCAGTATTTTTAACACTATGTCACTTACATTTTCATTATGAGGGAGTAGTTTCAGAAGCCTAATGAGGTTCAAAATGGTAGCATAGGCTTCCAAAACTAGTCCCTCATAATTCAAAATTACTTAACTTTACCAAATTAATATGAGCTTCTACTGTGACTTTGGCTATCAGTATTGGTTGTCCTGGATATTCAGGAAAAATAGTCAAGGCATTTTGCATATGTTTAGTGTGTTACAAAATGGATACATGTGAAGGGTGCTATCCCACAAAATTCCAAAGTAACTTAAGTGGGCCTTTTAGCTTCCAGATACTTATAATAGCATGATCTTAAAGTAGCTATCATTTCTTCAAATACTTCATGCATCTGCACTGCAGTTTCCATTAACAATATGGAATGACTGTATCAGAGGATTAGTAGCAACAGTTATATTGGTGGAAGTGGCATATTTCTACCGGTATGAACTACCAGCCTGGTTCAGTTTATTTTTAGTACTATATCGTTTTATAATCCCATTAAGTCACAAACTCCAAATCATTAAGGTTTGTAAACAAACACCATGTCATCAGTTTTGTAGAAGTGGTTTCTTCTAACCTATATTCTAGATCCATATTCTCTGGAAAGTCAATGAACACTTCAAAGACAAAAATATCTTCTGCGTTTTGTGGAGTGAAACTTAACTCTGCTGCTGTTTCACCATTAACAAAGAACAGACTGGTGAATTAAAGGGAACAAAACAGCTCCTCAGAGGTTGATGGGAGCTTTGGCAGTCAAAATGATGATGCACCTTGGTGAAATAGAAGATCCCAATTTAATGAATGATCACAAGCTTAATGGTTCTCAAATTCCTTGATGCAGGTGTTAAATTGAAAATGTCAAAATAACAATTTTTTTACAAGCTATAAAACTGTTCATTTATTTTTACAGACTACTGCAGTGCTAAAATGAACAAGAAATTGATTATATGTATATTAATTTGTTGAGTTGGTTTTTAAACACTACGTCACTTACATTGTTATTATGAGGTACTAGTTTCGAAAGCCTATGCTTTCATTTTCAACCTCACGGGTCCAACTCCAAAAGAAAGCATAGGCTTTCGAAACTAGTCCCTCATAATAACAATGTAAGTGGCGTAGTGTTAGAAAACCAACTCAACAAATTAATATACATATAATTTGACCACCACTGTTACTAAATTCCTCCAAACATCAAAGAAATTGATTACTTACCAAAAAGTTGGTTGGTGGGGAGATCATTATGCGATAATGGAACAGTTTGTCTGCATTATTGGTCTCTGGGTCACACTTTTTGAGGTGATTTTCTCCAGCATAAATTCCATGACGAATGCCATATCTTCTAGCCTTGGCACTACAGCGGCAGAGAGGTCCATCATTCATCTGATAACAGACAAATTAAATTACTTCAAAATAATTATCACCTTGCATGGTTTACTAGTATCATATGCTAAGCTTCTGCTAATTACAATCAAAGCTTAATGCCTTCATTTCAACAACACTTTCACAAATTGCAAAAGTGAGTGTACTATTAGATAAATCTTGTGAGACAGTATGTTACAGTGATAATCAAACTACAATGAGCATTTATATTAGAAAAAAAACTTCTCAAGCTTGAATATGTAAGGTACTCAGCATACTTGCCTTGTTCATCCAAGAAAAATGACTAGCATTTTACAATTCATTAAGCTACAATTGTGTTATATGATACATAAAGTAATCATTTTACAAACATAAAATGGCTTTGATGGCCAGTACTGTCAACATGGGCGAGATTGGACCTGCAGGGTGAGATTGCTTCACCTGGGATATTATTACGCTCCCCCCCCCCTCAATATAACTAGATTGTGTGGGGAGGCATTCCATATCAAAAAGAAGCCTTAGGACCAAAAATTAAAAATATTTATTTAATGATTTACATTATGCCTAATGTTAGTTAAAAGTCTCAGCTTTTGCATACTTATCCAGTTTTTCAGTTTTGCATTTTTTCCCACGTTTTCATTAATTTGTTTAACACTTTGCATCATTGTACTAATAGGATAATATTGATGGCCAGTTTGGCAACAGATGTGCAATATAAAGATAATTCCCACAAAACAAAAAGTTTACTTCACCTAATGGCAGTGCAATCAGGTAGGAATATGTTTGCTACCTACATTGGAACATAGCATTTTGGAACAATTATTACACAGATAATATAAATAAAATAACACAACAGATAAAGATCCCTTAACAATCCTTAAAATTCTGTACAACAAAGTAGTAAATGAATTGCAGGCCTTAAGTGGTAAGGTTCTTAAAAAAATCTAAAAACTTTCTTAATTAAGAAATACTTATATAGATTACATGAACTATGAATAGATTCTAATTTTAGGTTCCACATTTATTTTTTGATGAGGCGTGAAGCTTGTAAAATGTCTGTAATAATCGTTATTATTTTACTGCACATAACGTCAGTTCACTATAAAGGAAAGCCCCCTCCCCTTCTCCTTTTCTCCCATCCCATAAGTTTAAAACATTTTTCATTTTTAAGTGTATGCGACAGAATAGTGTTTTGAGTGCCCATTCTTACTGCACATGGTACAACAGGTGGTGGACACTGATAATAATTGAAATTAAATGATAATTCAGAAAGGAGATACGTGAAGGAAATGTTCCAGACTTAATTTAGGATGCACTCTCAGAAGACATAATAACAGTGCTGAGAAAAATCTGCAAAAAACCTCAGTCAGGGAGGACAGTGCTGCAGGATTTGAAAGACCTCCCATTCATAAGTCCATGCCTTAAAACATATCCCATCTGTTTCAACAGATAAAAAACTTTGTTTTCCGATGTTGAAAAGATGCACTTGAAAAGCAAAAAAATGTTCATGACAGAAAGCGATAGCAGGTGATTAACAATATTAAGAAAAAGTGGTTCATGTGCAGAAATGAAGACAGAAGAATGAAGGAGGCTGGTATTCAATAAGAGACCTGTCCTAGGGCAGCAACCTATGATTGATTATTCAAGTGGCTTACTTAACCAGATGCTCATATCATTCTCTCAGCTCATATGTAAAGGCTTTTCTGAGACTGACCATGAATTGTTATCTTTATTGGTACCTGCTCCATGATGTAATCAGAGATTTGTGCAACTTAATAAGAAGTAACTGCTGCTTCAATTTCAGCTACAGATCAACATTGTATGGAAGCAAGGGAAATAGAAAAATGATCTTATAGTGTTACCTCCCCTGGATCATTGTACCACATTTCAGGATGCAGACGATATGGATGCAGGCGTTTTCTTTCCAGCTCTTCCATGGTGCAGCTTTCTTCATCTGTAGAGCTTTCGTCAGAAGAGCTGTCACTGGAATTCTGTGCTTCCGCTGAAATATGGAAAAAACACCTCTATGGATTAAGCTGTTATTGCGTTTTACTTGCCTAAGCACAAAATGTAAGTAACGAGCACACAAGAGACATGAGTATCTAGGTTACTTAGGTTCACACAGCATGTTTACCTAGCCTGATCTAACATGTTAGTTGACATGATTATGGTGAAACCTTCACATTCTGGACAAGGCCCAACAGGCCACATTGTACTTAGTTGTTAAGATTGCCACACAGATTTGTTAATGCAAATAGTTAAGCCAACAAAAGAGATGGCACACATGCTGATAGGAATGGACTAATGAGCCACAGGCTGAGGTATAAAACCAGCTAATAATCAGTCAATGCACCACATTTGATCAGGCAACATGACACGGTTACTCCCTCTCAAGTGAAAATGTATACTCAATGTACTCATTCTTCCTTCCTCAACCCTTCCTGAAGCATAGGATGAATCCAGTCTGAAGCTAATGATCCTGTTTTGCATCTCGAGCTGATCAGGGTAACTTCTGATATGTTGTCTCAGACAAGAATGATCCTGAGGTAAATAACGAGGAGGAGTGGACTGAACTCGCCACGTGTTTGATACTACAGTGAGCACATTAGTTTTGCAACACTAACTGTAGCAGTGCTAACTTCGTGACAATAAATCAAGTAAGACATTGCCAGCAACTTAATAAATCTTACATAATTAGGAATATCATGCAGCAACATAATGGTTATGTTTTGGGATTTCCTTCTTAAGTACCACAAAACAATGCATGTTCTTTCGCTTTGTCATTTCTTAAACTTTTCTTTGGTTATGTTTTATTTTGACAGATTGACAAAATTGCTCTGGATTCCACCAACTGCTTTTAAATTGCTTGCAAGTGTTCCGGCTTATGAGGTATGCATGGTATGGAATCTTAAATATCAGAAATAACCAATTGCATTTCTTTGTATACAGCTTCAAGTTAGTTGCCTGCAATCTTTGCAGTATCTTGGTCAGGTTATTGAGATGGTCATTGAAGTACTGCCTACAACGATGATACCATTCAGATATAGCAGGCAGGCATCATAATTCAACCTCTTAGCACCGATTCCATGAGGCGCTGGAAGTTAGCTAGCATGTTGCAGAAGCCTTAAGGCACAACCGTAAATTGCCAAATCCCTTGGTCAGTCAAGAATGTGATGCTCCATTTATCTTTTGGATCTAGTGCCACTTGTCAGTACCCAAATTTCAAATCTGAAGTCAAGAACCACTGGTCACCAGCAATCCGAGTGTTGTCAAGGATAAAGGGAAACACTCCTTTCTGGTGATTGCATTCAGTTTCCAGTAGTCCACACAAAAGCATAGCTTGTCATGAGTATCTACCAAGACAACAGATGAGCACCAAGGGTCGTAAGACCCTTCAATGATTCTCCTAGATCTCACGTCCTTCAGCATGTCCTGTACCCATGGTGGTTACCAGATAGGTCAGGCATTTCCAGTGTCGATGCTACAGAGTATTCTTTCAGTGCAACCATAATCACCATTACCTTTGCTGAAGACAGACTGGTATTGTCTCAGTAGACCGCAACTGCTCTCCAGTTGAGAAGTGGTCAGATGGTCAGCTGCCCTCTTCAACAGGTCTTTTAGCCAAGGTCTCAGGTCCTGCATAGGAGCTGGCTGGTAGGATCCATTGCACAGTGATACACTCACAGCTGGTTCACACTTTCCTAACTTCCTGTGGGTTTTTTTGGTAGCTTAATGTCCTTCAACCTGGTTGGTCATACCGGACAATGAATGAAATTGGTGAAATGATGCTCATATGATCTGAGTCCATGGAGCTTAGTTACTCAACATTCATCATCTTAGGATGAGGGAAAAGCCTGAAAAAAAAATCTTAACTGGGTAACTCACCCTAAGCAAATTTCACGTTTGTGACCTATTGAATGTGAGGAAGACATACTACCCCCACACTACCAAAGTGGGCCTGATTTGAATCCACTATTAAGCCTCAAAGGCATTTTGTACTGACAAGTTAACACTGCCCAGGCAATACATACATCATTTAATGGTGTCTTCCAGTCCAAAACAAAGTTTCTTGCCAGTTGGTCCAACAGAGGTGTACCTTCACTACCACCTGCTTCTTGCAGGCACAACTACACTGTCACTGCAGATCCCCAAATGTTCGTGGGAACTCCGGATCTTGCAACTTGGCTGACATTGACCATTACCTCGTGTGTCCTAAGGGCATCCAGTCCCAGTATCACATTCGCAGTCACCCTCATGAAGGATACTCACAAGCTCATCGTGCTCTGTCCCAATGTCAACTCCAACAGCGCCTCCTTCTCAATAAGTAAAATGTTGCCTGATGCCGACACTAGTTGGTAGAGCCAATGGGTGTCCATGTCAGTTAGCCCTTCACCAGCTGATTACAGACATGGCTGCAAGTATGTCTACCAGCATCTGGCACAATTTCCCCTTGTAACCACCTGCCTGCCCATCCACTCTTCTGCCCAAGACATGTAGTCGCTCAGGGGGTGGTGAAGATGGCCCCCAATGTCCCCCTTGCTACACTGGTCCTTACTCATTTTCCACCTTCTTGATGGCTTGGTGTGTACAGTCCATTGCCACATCCCCAGCTCACACCACTTGAAGATTGTCATCCTTGCCTCTGGCTTGTTCTCTTCTTTTTATACCCTTCAATGACACCAACAGAAGTTTACATAAAAAACAAACATTCTCACAATGTCCACTGCACCCAGATGTTGCATTCCAAGGCTTTGAGGTACTGTCACTGCTCTTCCATTTTAGTTTCTTGAACACCTGTGATAAAGGTGCAGCTACATAAAGGAAGCCCAATGAACACATGTAACAATGCTGTATGTTTGGAAGCAAGCCTTATACACGTGCAGCGATAACAGGCTGGCAAGGCAC
The DNA here is from genome assembly GCA_030762935.1 of Hymenopus coronatus. Lineage (NCBI taxonomy): Eukaryota > Metazoa > Arthropoda > Insecta > Mantodea > Hymenopodidae > Hymenopus > Hymenopus coronatus. Next base: position 28,931,850 of record CM060900.1, on the reverse strand, counting down.
AGTCACATTGAATATGATTGATAAAAACATATATTTGATATGGATCAACATGAAAATGCTGCGTGGTTATTTGGCTTGTATTTATGAGCATATATGTATATTAATATGTGCTGAAATATGTTATTAATGGCTTATCTTGAATTTATTTTTTTAACTTGACAATTATTAAAAGCTGCATTAAAAATAACACCAATTTTGAGAAAAAAATATAGCTCACTTTTGGCCAAATAATGAACATACCTTTTGCATGTCCCAACGTATAAGTGAGGTTCAACTATAATCATCAAAGTTTGAGAAATTATGGTTTGTTTGCAAGTTTGACCTCAGCTGTGTTGTGCATGTAACTCCCACTACTACACCCAGTACACTTTTTCCTTTCATAGTGAGCTGTACATATCAGACTAAGGTTTTAAAAGCACAATTTAAAATAAAGAACACTGTCTTGTATTCAGCCCAACAGAGAACTCACTATATACAGCTGAATGCTTGACTTTGATACTACAACTACACTATATGACTATGGTTTTTTAAAGCTCAATTTAAGGTAAAAGGGCACATCGTCTTACATTCGACCCAAGACAGAACTCATCAGCACAGCTGAACGCTTGACTTTGATACTGATGTTTAGAGTAAGTAAATATATGTGTTAACACTTACTTTCGTGCTTGGCTAGCTTCATACGATTTTTTCGTGGAGGTGGCGAATACTTGGGTCTGTCAGCTTTTACTCTCTCTGCTCTTTCTAGAAGATCATGTTTAAATTGCTCTGTGAGTTCTTTCAGCTTTGGTGTTCCCTTCACAAAATGGGAGGAACTGGAAAAAATAAGCATTATACAAATATATACTCATATAAACCAGCTCAACATTCTAGCACAAGTAATAAAGCTACACAAGATTTCTCCTACAGTATGACTACAGCATTCAAAGCAACAACTGGGCAGCATTACTTCTCCCTACTTTGCATTAACAGGTATAAAAATGTCATTAGCATATGGAAATGCATGCAGCATTAAAGACTGAAGAAATAATCATGAACTTCACCTGGTTTATAACTATTTAGGTTTCTTAAAAGTTGTATGTGGGTTACTGCAAAAGCTGATTGTGACCATTTAACTTATGAGGGCTGATCAACAAAGATTTCTGTAACTTTCACGATAGTTTTCTATCTGTATCATGAATATTTGAAAAGAGCAGGTTTTTACGTATACTGTCAATAGGTGGCAGCACTCTCATAATGGTAGGTTAGTAGTATTGCTCTGTTTGTGGACCCTACCAGTATTTTGCACACCTCAAAATGGTATGATGTGAAAGGAGCAGTACAGCACAATACAACTGAAACTTATGTAAAGCTGCAGCAAGTATACGATCAAGGTGCACCATCTCATGCAGCAGTGTTTAGGTGGTTCAAGGACTTCACAGAGAGCTGACCTGTCTGTGGGCCTGGTGTTTTAGCGGCTGTGAATGTTCCTAAGGGTCTCCACATAAAATTATGTAACCTCAGTGAACTGTTGAGAATTTCATATAGCAGTATCTTTACAATTATGCATGATCATCTCCGTATGACCCAAGTATGTGACCTTTGGTGCTGCATCTGTTAACTCCCGAACAAAAGGCTGTGTGAATGAAGACAAGCTTTGAGGTGCTATGCCTCTTTGCTGATGGAGGGGATTCAGATTTCTGGAATCAGTTACCACTGGTGATGAGTCATGGCTGCATCATTATGATCCTGAAGAAAAACAAGCCAGCACAGTATGGAAATCGCCAAGTCCTCCAACACCAAAATAGACAAAAGTTGTTCCAACTGCAGGGAAAGTGATGGTGATCTCTTTTTTTTTTTTTTTGGTAGTGTTTAACGCCCGCTTTAACTACTTATGGCACCGCAGGCGGATGGTGATCTCTGATCACATTTTTTGACTGTCATGGAATTATTTACCAGCATGCAATTCCTCCTTAAGCCGATGTCCCACTATCAAATATTTTGGTCCAATACCCTCCAAACTACAAATTGGATCATGGGACATTGGATATCTTCATTGTATACAATTTCTGTCCTATTTTTTGGTCCAATTCCAGTTTGCTACAACAGGATACAGTGGTTTCTAATTTTTGGTCCAAACATATGAAATCAGCCAATGAGCAACCTGATGGTAATGACTTAATAAGATGGCAGCTAGCGCTTGTCTTCCTTCCCACCAATATGATTGATTGTGTGAAATTTTGCTGTACCTTGTAGACTTTGTCCTAAATAATAGGGTTATAGTAACTGAGCTATGGTTGAAATACACATTTTCTTGTGTGGTAGAGATTTATGAAATAATGACTCGGGTATTTATAACCCCTGCAAAAGCATTTTATCGGATCCATTTGTACCTAACCCTCTTTTCTCAACAAAAATATAAAAACATGATCTTATCTTTGATTTGCTGGTATGGACTGCCTCATATTTGTGTCTTTCCACACAAATTTTCGTCCATTCTAAGGAAGTTAAAATAATTTACAGGGTTAGAAATGAAGTTCATTTTGCAGCACATGTAGTAACCGCTTCCTTGGCCTGCATTCCTACATTCCAGCCATGGTCTAGTCCATCAACACCTCTTTATTGATTTTTTCTTTCTATTATAATATGCTCTTGCAATAGATACATGAACTAAGCTTACGACAGCAAACGTAAATAATTGTGAATCAGCAACCTCCACCATTTTCTATCAACTGTTCATGTGCATATGAGAAATATTTGGATCAATAGACACTCCCATGGGAATGGAATGGAGAAATTGTACACAACATTCACGTTGTATAAAAAGTTTTGGACCAAATTTTGACCGTGGGATATCGGCTTTACACTACAGTTACAGCAACATATACTGCACATCAATATTGGCTAAACTGAGGAAGCACATTACATAGAAATAAGTTTCTCAGACTGGGTTCAACTTCATCATGACAATGCGCAGCCTCACGTCACAAATGAAGTCATGCAGCTTGTGGCTCAATTCAATATTACATGTGTACCACAGCTGCTTTATAAACCTGATCTTGCATCCTGTGATTCTTTTTTATTCCCCACTAAAGGCAAAACTTAGGTGTGTTTGATTTGAGAACTTGGAAACAGTGCTAAAGAGAAGTGAGTGATTCTCAAAGACCTGACAAAGAATGGCAACATTATGTGTTCGAAGACTGGCAGAGATACTATAAAAAGTGCACTGAAAAAGATCAAATAAACATTCAAATAGAGTAACATTTGTGAGAAAAAAAAATTGTCTCAGTCTTTGTTGATCAGCCCTCATAGATTAACATGCAACACTGACTGTGTCAATTTTTCACAGTATTATACCATGCATTTTATTTATAGCCAGGCCCTACATTTGTTTCTTTACCATAGTTTCTTTCATTGCAGTGGCATCAGTATTTTTTCCACAGCACACTAATCATGAATGACTTGCTCAAGGCTACGTGTATAAGCTATGCTATACTGCCTTCAGTTTGAACTGTAAAGGCTAGAGTTTGCTCATTGTTCATCAAGTTTATTCAGAACATTAGATTATTACTAATACTACCACTATTATTAACTATTATTATTATTATTATTAGTCCACTGAAATGTCTATCAACAAATTCACACTTGAATAACAAATTTTTATGTAGATAAATATGTAAAAACTGAATCACATAAAAAGGAATTTGGTGTTTCGAAACCTCTGTTCTTAGAACTACCAAACTTTAAATCTCACAGAATTTTCGTGTCGCGATTAGATCGTGATTAGCACTGAAAGGATTAAATGAAACCATGCCTTGTCTGGGAACATGGTTTAAATGTGGATCAATAGTACTGTCAATATTTTATTTTCATTGTCATGAGGTTGTTATTCATCAACTACAGTCACTCTGAATGGTTTCAGTTTTAAAAGTTTGGCAGTTCTAAGAACAGAGGTTTTGAAACACCAAATTCCTTTCTATGTGATTCAGTTTTTACACATGTATCTACATAAAAATTTGTTATTCAAGTGTGAATTTGTTTATGGACATTTTATTATTATTATTATTATTATTATTAGTCCACTGAAATGTCTATCAATAAATTCACACTTGAATAACGAATTTTTATGTAGATACATATGTAAAATCTGAATCACATAGAAAGGAATTTGGTGTTTCAAAACCTCTGTTCTTAGAACTGCCAAATTTTTAAAACTGAAACCAGTCAGAGTGACAGTAGTTGATGAATAACAACCTCATGACAATGAAAATAAAATATTGACAGTACTATTGACCCACATTTAACCATGTTCCCAGACAAGGTATGGTTTCATTTAATCCTTTCAGTGCTAATCACGATCTAATCGCGACACGAAAATTCTGTGAGATTTGCCAATTACGATCTAATCATGATGCCATTTTCATACGTTTAACTCTTTCTGGCGGGAAAATCTGTATACTTTCTGTGTCATTGCCATAGAGAAAGGTTTTCTGGAGTATTTCAGGGTCTACACTCCAAAGTGCTAAATTAGCTCCAAATTTAATTTCTCTAGCCAATGTTTAAGTGGGTTGACAAATGGCATTGTCTAGACAAACGTTAAGAATCAAAGAGAAAATAAGGCTGCAGTTTGTGATGTATTAGAAGAAATCGATGGATTTTGAATTTTTAGGCCTTGATGAAAGCATTTGACATCAATGCAAGAGAGGACAACATACATTCTAGCTTCAGCAATGAAAATGCATCCGATAGCAAGAGCCCTTGTACACATGCAAATAATCACTGTGTTTATCAAAGTGGATTTACAGAGATGTAACCAAACAACACATACAATGTGAATCAACAATTCAGCTACACAACAACACAAGCACTAAACTGTATAGTAATCTATGTTACATTTGTATCCTGTTGCTTTATGCCATTTTCATTGATAGTTGTATTATGCCTTTTGCGCATGTTTTTGGCGATTTGTTTTAGTTTTCAGCCTTCAGGTTACATGAATTTATTTTTTTGTATTTAAAAACACCAGACCAGAACAGATTGCTGTTTTAGTACAGAAATATCTGTACTTTCATTTCCTTCGCCTGAACTTTCTGTATAGTAAGGTTTTGTATGCTTAATTATTGACTATTTTGGGATTTTTTAATTTTATTTTAAAAATCTTCTTTTGTTTTAAACTTTTTTTTAAATACTGAAGAGATTTCTCATGCATATAATACATATTATACAGTAGACTAAAGGGTTTGCTAAAAATAAAAAAAATTCAGCTCTCTCTGCCATTCTATTACTAATAATTTAAACCCTGCATTCTGCCCTAAAATTGCTTGGCACTTTTCAGATAGCATTTTGATATTCCGGCTGGCACTAAAAGGGTTAAATGGTCATGTTGCCTCACAGGTATAAAGGTATTGGAGCACAGAGAATCCTCAATTAACTCACAAAGTTCTGTTGCATGATGACAAAGTCAATATATGATGAGCTGCAACAGCAAAATGGAGAATAAAGTACATCTATTTCAGTGATACTGTCAATTCTAATAGCTACCACAGAGATATTCTTGTACCATTTTTGCAAATATTAGGACAGAAAATGCATATTTCCAACAAGATTCAGCCACAGCCTATACTGCTCCATACTCTTTGAAAGATAAATGCTGGTTTTGATAACAGCGTAATTTCTAAATGACTATGGACAATCCTGAGAGGAAATTTCATTTGAAGAGGTTAAGCATGTCTCAATGCAGCTGGACTCCACTTTCAACACCACTTATAATAAGGCTAGTACTAAGTGCCTCTTATTAATATTTATGAGTAAGATAGGATATTTACAACAGAAAACCCCACAGCTTAATGGACAATATGCAGAGCATGCAATGTAGAAATACCAATAATATATTTAATGCACATACTTAATATTTTGAGAGTGTATATCTTAATATCAAATTTTGATACTCTTTACATATAAGGATGTAAATATTGTGTCTCTTTTATGTCAATGTAACTAAATTTTAATCTGAAAATATATATTTAATGCCAAATTTTGAGATTCATAATAAGAATATAAATACTAAGTGATATGGCGCAGACTAAAAGTCAAGTGAATCTTTTTATGTTTAGTAGCAGTTACATTAATTAGACTGGAAAATTAATATTTATTGCATGTATTTTAGCACTGTAATTTGAAATGTATACCTTGTATATGTAGTTTTGAGAGTAATAATCAATTTATAACTGACATTAACAAATTTCATATGCATATTTAATATTTTGAGAATATAGATCTTAACAAATTTGGACACCCTTGTATATAAGGATGTAAGCACTATGCAGAGACATAGGCTGCAAGAGCCAAAAGATATAATTTTTAATGTTTAATACCTAACTTAAGTTTTAATGCACTTGAAAGTTTAAGATTAATTGTAATGCGAGAGCTTTAAATGATGGATACTTGGTGTATGTAATATTGTATGCTTTGACATGTTCTACAAGGATGATTCAAATATAAACGGTAATTGTTAATTGTTGCATATCACAAAGGAAGCAATTCAGAGCACGGCAGTGGAGTGGGGGGTTGAAGGTCGGTGTGTTAGGGAGGGGGAACCAGCTTTGTTAGCCCCTTCGCTAGGTTCTGGCGTCAGTACAGCCATGAGTGACCAAGAAGTCCCTTTGTCTGTTGCATAACGCATTATCATCAAGTTTTTAACCAAGGAAGGGGTTAAACCTTTGGAGACTTTAACTCGTTTAAGGGCACAGTTTGGGGACACTACACTGTCACAGAATCGAGTGTTTACTTGGTCCAGACAATTTAAGGGCAGCCGAGAATTTGTGGAAAATGAAGGTCATGCTCGATGCCCAAGTCTCACAGATTTTGACTACAGAGGAGTTTTGCTGGTTGATTTTCTTCAAGATCAACGTACAGTGACTGCAGCTTACTATTGCCAATTGTTAAGGTCTGTGAAAGCTGCCTACCGAAGCAAAAGATGTTGTATGCCCATCAGAGATGTCATCCTTCTCCAAGACAACGCTACACCTCACACCGCCAATTTGACAATGGATACAATTGCGGACATACACTGAGAAACCCTTGAACACCCTCCCTATAGTCCAGACTTGTCCCCCCAAACTATTTTTTGTTTGCATCCATGAAAGAATCGCTTGGAGGGAAACATTTCAAAAACGAGGACGTTGAGGAGCATGTGCGTAATTGGTTGGTGACACGCCCTCAAACTTTTTTTTGAAGAAGGAATGTTCAAGCTTCCAAAACGTTGGCAAAAATGTGTAGAGTGTGAAGGAGGCTATGTTGAGAAATGCTGATGAAGTCACTTGTGTATATATTTAATCAATAAATATTTTTAACAAAACTAACATTTATATTTGAATCACCCTCATATGTTCAAGCCCTGCTTGGCCACCATTACCCTACAGAACACAATCTAATCTAATCCCAAGAAAAATACTATATGTCCCTTAGATCCCTCAGTTTCTATGTTTTAGACTGGAATTAAATCAACTGAGACAAAAGCAACAGATAAAAGACATTTTATATTAGATTGTAGGAGCTGACCAAAGAATTTAGCAACTCAGTATATTGCCAGTAGGACTTCTGTGCTTGCAAAGTGGCTCTGTTTGTACACTTTGTATCTTTTGAAGATTGTACAACAAAGCATTTGGTTTTGTTTGTTTTCCTAACCAATCACATCAAAGTTAAATTCATTTTCTGCATCTGATGTGCTATTCTAGGATAACATAATGTGCTCATTTCTGTTGCATGTAAATGTATTTGTATATGACAACTAACCTGACAGGAAGTGGTACACAGTGAAACGAAATGATAACTTTAGAAACTAACACCTTTAAAACTTTACAAGACAAACTGAACTTGATACTTGGGAAAAGACTTTTATGAAAAAGTATGAGTCAACATTGATGAAATTGAAATTCCCGCTGAATTCAACCCACTCCATAATTCATCCAATGTCCACTGGACAATCCTCAAGATTCTGGAGGCATCAATACAAATGAGTCTGGCAGTCAAAGGTAGTTGAGAATGCAGACAAGTTCTGTGAAACATAGGTACTGCTATGTAAGTAAAAACAAGTGAAGTTTTAAAAGTGTCAAGTTTGACTCAATGTTAATTTCTAAAGTTAAATGTATTTGAGATTTTCTGAAAAGCAACTTTTTCTTGCACAAATTAGGCTCCAATTATGCAAGCTATTTTGTGCTGCATTTGGCATGAGTTGCAATCTGAAAGTACTTTGAGTTTAATGGAAGCATGTATAGTACATGACATGATAGTCACATAAGATTCTGATTCACAGAATCACAAAAACACCATCACATGGTCTTTCAGTTTGTGCAACACATGTAGCAGTCACATGTCCTCAATATATGGCGCTATCAAATAAAGCAGCAATGCTTTTAGTGGCACCATGGTTGTGGTTGTGTGCTGCTTCCCTCTCGCTTAAGACTCCAACTGCAATTATTGTACTGCTACCCTGTGATTTAGTGACAACAGTTGGTTTCACTTAACTAGCAAAATAATCTACTTAACTGGGCAACTCAAAATACAGTACCTCTAAGACCACTACATGATCCTAAGAATGGTCTTGGTATGCTGCGAATGCAGATAGAACAATTGGCCCCATTTTCTTTCATGAAATAATTAATGCTGCATGGCAACAAGACCTAATCTTAGAATAGTTTTCCCCTCAACTGACATGAAAGCCGAATGCATGGCAAATTTCAACAAATGGGGCTACAGCTCTACTTCTTTGTAATTTGATGTAATTGCTGACATCTTTGGTGACAGTGAACATATAGGGGTGTGGCCCATTCGACCTCAAAGCTCTGCAAGTTCTATCTTAGTCAATTTAAAAGCCAAAGTATATAAATCAAATATAAATGTATAATTTTGAAGCTGCTTACAGTGAAGGCATAATCAAATTGAATTAATTAAAGTGGTACTGTTAACACACACTTAATTGTCCTACTCAATAAAAGTAAGTGAAGTGTGTGTTAACAGTACCACTTTAATTAATTCAATTAAATTATATAAATCAAATCTCTCATTATAAGAACTACAAAATAATATACCTGAAATAAGAGACAGCATTTTCCAAAGAGTTGCAACATGTTAATGACAATCTGTTAAAATGCTACAATGGATATCCTCGAGCACAGAAGAGCATTTCTAATATCTTTGAAAAGTTAGGCAATGTAGGGTATATTGAATATCTAATTTGATAAATAATGATAATAGCACTACTTGGCTTTGCCCATACATCCAATTTGTTTTGATGCAATAAGACAGTCTAAGCAAGGATGAGCAAATGCAGCTTATTCTGATGACTTTACAGCACATGATGTTGTCTTATTGTAACTAAAACAGCAAAGTCAGTGCTACCCTGGAAAACCCTTATCAGTAGTTTTGCATTTTAGTGTGGTTTATGCTTTCACATGATGTTAGAATGATTTGATTTTCATTGCTCCAACTTTTATCAAGTATGGATACAGAACACAGAAGAAATTTGTACTTGAAGATAAATTTGGGATGATCCCTCAGAAAATTACAAGGATTGTAGCAAGAAGACACACTTAATACTTCCCAACTTAGATTTGAACTCGGGACCTTTTTGAATGTGAGGCAGACATACTACCCCCACACCACGGAGGTGAGGACTCTTTCTGACTGAATCATATGTACACGATGTAGTTTTCCAAGTGATTGTAACAGATTCCTTTAATGTGTACAATCTGACAAACTCAGAAATGTTACTGAAACAGATTTGTATCTATAAAATGGACGGTCATTGACGGAACCTTGATTTTCACATTATGTGACACACATTATGCCGAATTCAGAACAGAACAATATACAACACAACATTGCTCCTTAAAATCTTGTGTTCACAATGAGCCAACAAAATCTGACTTTACTGTCTGGATACAGGTAGTAGTTTTGTGTACACTTTAACTCAGATCCTACAACTTGTGGCACTCTTTTTTTTTTGTTAAAATAGTGCTTTTCTATGGAGGTTGATACATTCTTAAAAAAGAAAAAATAACTGTGTCCTGTGTATGTCACCATGTTATGCTATAAAAGTTAACCGCAATCCAACTTTCATCATATGAATTTTGTCATGTTCATGAATTCCCATCGGCGAATCGTCTTGTCGCTGAAGTCACATGGGCAGTGTAGCCAACCCATTGTGAGCCCAGCATAAGAGTGAAACCATAACAGGAATGGTGAAAACTAAACAGCAAATGAAACCACCAAAGTCAATTTATTAAAGCTATCTGTGATCTTGGTGCAACATGCTTTGTGATACAGGATGAGGGGGACGTTTTCATTATTTTGGCCCAAATAAATTACTGTTTAGGTACTTTCTTTACCAAATGGGCAAATTTATTACTTTTTTGTTACCAATAGACACATGAAATTAGAATCATAAATCTACTCATGAACTGCTTCACTATGTAATTATTTATCCAAGCATGTTTCAGCTCAGTTTCATGTTATGTTTAGCAATAATACAAATACAAGAACAAGTTATGCAACTAATGTTGCAATAAGGAAACAAATATCTGTATTTGTTGTTTTACTGTACATTTTAAATATTAAATCTCAAATGCCAGATTATTCACACTTTTAAAATTATGCAAAAAATAGAGAATAATCCTAGCCAAATAAATATATCTGCCTCTAGCCCAAAATTGAACTTAGAGCCTTAGGTTTAGAGGCTGGCATGCTAACCATTAGTCTGCAGAAGCAGTCTTGTGTTCTACTGCTTTGCATATTTAATGTCTTAAATTCTAAATAAAAATATCTATTCTATTTTTACCCCATATTTTTTAACATACAAAGCAATAGAAATATTGAAAACAAGATCAACAGAGGTTCCTTTAAATGCAACACCTGATTTGCCCCCCCCCCCCCCACTTCTTTTTTTTTGGCAACTTATGACACTTTATATCTGGGCTGGACAAAGAGGTGTTTCCTTATATTGTGGTGATACAGCCCCAAAAATTAATCCCAGATATATTATACTTACTTCTCAATGCGTGAATAATGCAGCTCACTGGGACATGATCTTATCCAAATTTCCTTTTCACGTTGTAATATTTCTTCGGGTTTTACCTCCATTAGTCCCTCTAACTTGCGCTGTAGTTCATTGTTCTCAGAAATGCTTTCCTTCCTGAAACACACATTAAAACTCTTTTACAAGAATTGAAGAATATGCATAAAAACCAGTCTAACCCTCAAAACCAAAACAGTTTCTGATTAGTGCTACCACTCTTGTACGGGATATACACTAATAATTTGCAGATAGTCTCGTACCAAATAACTTTATTGTAAGTCAATATGATCTTCATTTCTCATGACCATGCGTTCTTACTACAAAAGAATGAAAATCCAAGGCCCATAGCTCCATCAAAGCTCAAAGATGTACTGGAAATGCTCAATTATGTGCCTCCAATTTTTCATGAATATTTCAGACGTCTTTCATCTATGTCTGGTGAAGGCAATTATGTTCATGCAGAGGAGTTCCTGTTTAACTTACCTGATTTTGACTAAGGCCCGCTTTACAATATCCCATAAAGTAAGAGTAAGGCTAACCTCCAGTAAACTTTACGGTCAGATTAAACTTACAGTAAACTCACTTTGGATCTTACCATCTAAAGGTTAACTTTTACTGGCAGTTAACAAACCTGTACATAATTTATAGCAGTTGGTGCACCTGTTTATGACATATTAATATCTTCTGTCATTTGTTTTCCTTGTTTTGAGTCTTACATACAATGGTGAGTGGTAAACAAAGAATTAGACAAGCGCATTTTTCTTCTGGGGAAGAGGAAATTCTGCTAAAAATTATACAGGAGAAGCGTCATATTATCGAGAACAAAAAGACAAATGCTGTTACGTGGGAGCAGAAAAGCAAAGCATGGGATGAAGTGGGTGAATTGTTTGAAGCTCAGAGTGGTACCAAAAGACCTGTAAAAAATTTAAAAGATAAGTATGAGAACATGAAGAAAAAGGAAATAGCGAATGAAAAGAAAGAAATCATCTTAACAGGAGGAGGTAGTAAACCGGCTACCAAACACGACAAGAACACAGAAACGCTACTGTGCTTGATGGGCACTAGCGCTGTTGGATTGGATAATCCATACGATGGAGATGCAGTAGGTAAGTTTATTTTCATTATTTACTTCAATTTGGCTAGTGTTTATTGTTTTTGTCATCACTTTAAACAACATGCTCCTCCCTAACCTTAAATTATATTAACGCATCTCGCGAAGAAAGCAAGACTAAGCTAGTCGTTTCGTGATTTTGTAGTAAAGTTGGCAGAAATGCTAAATCCAACCCACAGAAGGAGGCTGCCATCTAAATACCCATTTAAATTACTAATTATCTTTTGTATTTTAATTTCAGATACTGAACCAGGTACAAGCACTGCGTCTGCAAAACCTTATTGCCACACCGAAATGAATGAGCATAGCACTGAGGCTATTCTTATAGAAATGACAAGAGGAGCAGAATATACAAACATGTGGTCATCCTGGTCGCCAGCACACCTCAAGTCTGTCAAGAGCTCCGAATTAAGGGTTGAGGGTAGGCCTAAATTGGGGAAAATAAAGAATAGTAATAAAGACACTGCAAGTAGAAATGTGTTCTACATGGAGGAAAAAAAGCGAGCTAAGGAGAGGCATGAATGGGAAAGGGAAAGATACGAGTGGGAAAGAGAAAAGCATGAGTGGGAGAGGTTAGAACATAAAAGAAAAATGGAACTATTGGATGCAAAAATAAATGTGATAAAACAAAACCAAAGATCTGTAGATGAGTGATATTTACATTTTATTTTGTAATAGCATATTATTGCATTTAAACATTTTAATAAAATGTGTAAGTACAGAGGTCAAACTTGTTTTTTGTAGCAATATATGATTTTAAAGTTGTGTAAAATACTCTTCTATCAGCACAGTTCTCGCTGTAGATTGCTGAATGTCGTCTCCAGTGGCTGAAGCATGAACTTCGTAAGTTGCTAAGGTAATATTTTGCTCTACAGGAGGCTCATCTTCTCCTTGTTTCTGAGCTATATTATGTAATACAGCACAAGTAACAATAATAGCCATTGTAGTTTGCAATTTAACTCTCAGACCTGGTGACAATACTGGAAATTTTCGCTTCCGAACACCGAAACATCTTTCTATTACATTTCTGGTATGAATATGCAACTCGTTATAAAGCCTCTCTGCTTTGTTACTAGGTATATCAAGTGGTGTCATTAAATACACTTTTAACGGATATGCACTGTCACCTAATATCCACGATTTAGTGTAGTCTCCTTTTTCCAAGTGTGCTCTTAACCTATTATTCATGAAAATGTTACTATCATGTGTGGAACCAGGCCACCTTGCGACAATATCAGTGATAAGTAGCTGTGCATTGACCAGCACCTGAACATTTAGTGAAAAATAACCTTTTCTGCTTCTAAATATTTCGGCATTATCACCTCCAGGTGATTGAATTCTTACATGGGTGCAATCTAATGCACCCAAAACTTTAGGAAAGTTTGCAATGCAAAAAAAGTTTAATTTAGTATTTTCAACTTCGTCTTCAGTTTCTGGAAGTTTTATATATTCTTTTGCCAACCTTGCAATAGCACTGCTTACAGTTTTTACTATTTGAGAAGCAGTTGTTGCGCTAACTCCTATGAAATCACCAAGTGCAATTAGCATGCTTCCTAAAGCAAAAAATCATAAGGTTAGAAGCAGCTGGTTCATCGGCAATACAGCGTTATTCCAGAAATGGAAATTCAATGTGTAGTTGTAGATGCATCAGGTATTCGGTAATTCTGCATAATGGCTCTATTAATTCTGCCGTCTGCAAAACGGAAACTACCCTGTTGGTATTTATAGAGGGTAATAAAATTGATGTGTGCGGATTGTGGTGAAAACACAGGTAATTTAAAATCGGTTATTAATTAAAAGGTGCAGAATTACCCTGATTCATGTATAATTTTGGCAGATATTGAATTACCATCTTTGCTGGATCTGAATTGCATAGTTTCTAAGTATTGTAGTGAATACATGGTCTTTCCCGGATCTGAATTGAAGACTTTCTATTTATTAACCAATTTTAAATTACTTTCTGTGTTTTCACCACAATCTACACATTTCACTTTTATTTCCTGCTATAAGTACCCCAATGAAGCTTCCATTTAGCAAACGGCAGAATGCTCGAGCTGATGTATGTTTAATTTGGCTGGAATCGAATTCACGGTCGTTGCTGAATCTGAATCGCAGACACTCTATTTATTAGCCAATTTTAAATTACTTTAATGATTTACCACATTACGCACATTTCACTTGCACTCCAACTATAGATACCCTGACGTATCTCTGTTTATCAGACGGTAGAATTAATAGAGGTGTTGTGCAGAATTTTCAGTAATTTAGCTCTCCTGTGTATTATAATCTGATCGTTATTGCTTTCATCAGAATCACTTTCAAAGAACTGAATGCAATTCCTTTTTGCCATTTGGTACATAATCTTAAAATATGTCTTCGTTAGGAGTATACTGGAAGACAATGCTACGGTAAAGTTAACTCCCGGTTATCATATAGTTTACTGACAGATGTCTCTTAACTGGACATTGTAAAATCAAGCTGTCCGTAAAGTTCCCGTAAAAGTCCCCGTAAACAGTTTACTGGACATTGTAAGAATGGCCCTAAGTGTCTCAAATAGGCCAAAAAGGCCCATAAGCTATTAAGGGCAGCTCCATAATTAATTTCTAATAAGCACTAATGTAATAAATCTCAATTTAGCGGGTAAGAATGGTAGTGTTAATAATTAGAAGATATGTAACCTAAGTTATGCTTCATTCAGAACAAGGAATATTAAATTTATTACTGTTTTCAAAACTTTCATAATTATAACAAAAATAAATTAAAATACTTTGGACACTGCATCAAAAATAAGTTCAAGGTGAATGATTTACCCTGGCTTTAATAAAATATACCATGATGTAAACTAATTTTTATTTTTCCTTTTTAGAGTATTTGTTTGCACAGCTTAGAAATTGTAGGCAACTGATAAGTTACAAATGACATTTTTCCAGATGTTAGAAGCCTTTACTGTAATCACAAATAAAATCTTATAGGAGAAAAAAGCATTACTCATGTACAGATACAGAGGAAGCTCATCCAAAAGAGCTGCAGAGCTCTTAATAGATTATTAATTTTTTTGCAACTCTTAGACTTGGAGGATTGCTTCCATTTTTATTTAATATTTTTTGCTAATTTCTTAGATGACTCAGTTAAAAGAAACCACCTCTTTCCAGATGCTTAAATCTCTTAACTGAGCAACATTTTTGGCACTGCAATGGTAGGTAGACCCTTGTATGCATTTTTCAGAAGGCAAGAGATTGGAAGGGATTTGAAAGTTAGTTTGAAATAGCCCATATGGTTGCAGACCTTTGCAGGTCAAGAAAACAAAAAAGATTTTTCTCACCCATTGGTTCCACCATGAGGCCAAATCTTTAAATACTGTAATGCTACTGCAAATGGATTCTTTACTTTTTTAAAATAATCGCCATTATGTATATTTCCAGAGTTTGGATGTGTTACAGCAATGTAGCATATAAGTGATTTCTGGCAGCAAAATTCTGACGTGTCATATTTCTAGCTAAAATGTGTTCTGATCATTGAAGATTACTACAATGAGAGAATCCTTTTAATGTAGCATATCAAGGAGAAGGAAACTGTTTCCATATTTAAGAAATTTGTATTCATTAACACAGAGTATGCAGATGTTTCTTTGGTAACATATTTCATTTATTGGAAATAAATGTTCAGATGTAGTGTTCATTTATTGTTATTACTACATGAATCAACATGTAAATACAAAATGCTTACTTAAAAAAAAAAAAACACGGGTGCACAACTTTCATACACAAATAGATTCTAAGCACAAAAATACTTTTTGAAAGAACGACTAATAATTAGTTCCCTTCCTTTTAATTATCAATATTATATACAAACAAAGAAACAACCGGAGTGGGGAATTTTTCTTTAACCAGAATTATTCCTTATCTCCCACAGAGTCTGAAAGTAAGTGCCACGCATGCGTATCTGTGTGCATGTGTGTGTGTGTGTTTTTGAGGAAAATAAAATGATTAAACACAAGGTAGAGAACCTACAGACGGGTTGTTTCTAATACAAAGCCCCTGATATGACCGTAGATGTTAAAGGGGGCTATATAAATGGAACAATAAAAAAACAGGTACCCACCCTCAGACATTGTGATGCACTTAATTCCAGTTTTAAGCAAAATGTTTGTATCACTAACTTCCTGTATCACCCCAATTCATAATCTCATGAACTGCCACTGTACAGATTCAAATTTATGCTCACTAAATGAGAAAATAAGTATTGTGTTCATGTGACTTTCTCTACTCACATTTCTACAAACTATTCTTATAAAACTTCATTCTTCAATCTGCTTCTTGTTAAACAAGATAAACTTGTTTTACACACTTCACTGCAGGCAAAAGCATGGAGCAGGCTCAGGCAATAGTCATGTTTTTTTAAAAAAAAAAAAAAAAAAAAAAACAGATGGTGTTGGCTTTGAAATACCATGCACCTTTTCAACAGCAAAGAGTGTAAGTAATTAAAAATTCAAACTAATAACAAGGAATATCTAAGAATTGATTAACGCCACAAAAAACTCTGAAATAAGTTTTGCTTGAGATCTAAGCTTTCCCAGCACTGCTACAAAATGATAATTTTCAGGATTGCAGCCAAGTAAACTCTGGGTTATCAACCAAGTTTTCAGCCATTTTCAGGGTAATGTAAAAAAAGGGAGGCTGTATGATATTTATAAATGAAATCTAGCTAATTACACTGTCCTGCAAAATTTATATTTTGTTCGCCAGTTTGCGATCTGAAAGGTGATATTAACTAACTTTGATGTGCTAAATTGAATGGTGCTTTCCGTTCTTCTCTATCACAAATTAAAGATTTTGAAAATACTGTTTCTGATGTAAAAAACATACATTATAAAATAAATACATAATGCAAATTTTCTCTGTAATAAATACATAACACCTACATACCTGCAAAAGAAGGCATGAAGTTACTTTTTCCTTGGCTGCGTTGATTTACGTTTATGTAGTGGTTGAGAATCTTCCCTTTTCAAGCACCAACACTAGTCTGCTAACATCGCAATGTTCCACCGACCCTGATATCTCCTCTCCATCTCCTTGATTTCTTGATGAAATCTTTCACCTTGTTCATCACTGAGCGATCCCGAATTATCAGGAAAATAGTTTAGGTGAGAATTCAAGAAGTGAAGCTTTGAACTCGTATTATATTCAAGAGCTTGCAGCTTTTGTAGCATATTTCACTCAATTTCTTCGCATCGCGGATCTTTTATATTTCCAAGAGACTTATTAACTACCTCTTTGAAAGCACACCATGCTTGCAGTTCTCAATCATTCATGCTGTCCAAAAATGTGTTATCCTTCATTAATTGTCTTATCTGAGGTCCATCAAATATACCCACTTTTATCTTAGCTTCGGACATCACAGAAAATTTACTGCTCAGGTATTTGAAACACGAACCATTCTTGTCCAATGCTTTCACGAATTGTTTCATAATACCTAATTTTATACGCAAAGGAGGCAATAACATTTTCTTCGGATCAACTAGACTGGCACGAAAGACGTTTTTTTTTGTCCTGGCGTTAAACTTTTTCTCTTAGGCCATTCTCACATGGTCCAGTGTTCAACCCTGTTTCTACTGTCCCATTCGCACCAAAAGCATGGATATTTTTATATCCTCATTATTGACCTAGTATGATACTGGATACCTTTAAGTCTCCGCTCAATAGCCATTGATGTTCCTTGTAATTAATTCTTTCTAAAATGGTTTGAAGATTTTCATATGATTCTTTCAAAAACACAGAATATGCAACAGTTATTGAGGGAAATTTGCTTCTATTGTGCAATAAAACTGCTTTTAGACTTCTTTTCGAAGCGTCAATAAATAAGCGCCAGTCTTTACTATGTTGGTATTCCTAGTTGTTGAATTAAACCTGGTACATCACAACAATAAACAAGTAGATCTTGCATCTTAAAGAACTTTGTAAATTCTTCATCTCTATTCCTATAGCAGGAAAATGTGGTGTTTGGAGCCAGATTTTCTTCTCTTTCAACCTTGATCCAAGTAATTTGCTCTTCTCTTTGGTAAGACCTAAATCTCTTACTAAGTCGTTCAACTCTTTTTGTGTAAAATGCTGTGAATTGTCTTCACCAGTGTGTGCTGAGAAATCCTCATCTGTATTGGAATTTTCTGTTGACCCAGAGACTGAACTCTCAGTATCCTCGAGTTGAGCTGGTGGAATAGGGACATCTGCTCCATGTGGCACAGATCTAATAGCTGAAGCAAGGCCATCTGGATATTTAATTTTTGTTTTATTTGTCTTATTGTACCCCGAAGTTTTACAAATGCAGAAGTAACAATCATCATAGTGATTTTTTTGTTCACGCCATATCATAGGAATCCCAAACTTCATTGATTTCTGTTTTCCATGGTACCACTGTCTTAGCCCTTCACTGTATGTTTTGCAAACAGTATGAGGAGCCCATGTTTGACTTTGATTTCCTAACTTAACTTTAAAATATGCAAAATACACTTTCTTCAAAAACGGTGTAATGTTAGTTTCCTGGCTCCACAACAAGAAAGAACCACATATGTAACAAAAGTTATTTGGATTGTTCATACATTTCCTCATAAAAGAGGTAGAAGCCATTGTGAAAAGTATATAACTAGACACACTACTAACAATACAAAATAACAATGAATGTTTTCCGGAAACCGCAATACCCATCACCGCGAGTTATAAAAAGCAACTAAAGTTCTGAGATTTTAAGACGCATAAGCCCCTGAAGGGTGAGTATCAGGTGGTTGTTTATCATGCAATGGTTGATAGTTTTATTGCCTGCACAGGGTCACGCATTGATAAATAAACCCCAGCCGCTCGGTACAGAAGCTGTCTTTCTTCTGTCATCAGCTCATTGCATTAGGAAGATAAGGGATACAGAACAGGGAAACCCACAAGGGGTGGTTTATTTTTAAATATATATTATACGGCATGAAGATGCGTAATATGTTACTTTATTATTCATCCTTTGCTGCAAGAATATTTTTATAATCGCAATTATATATATATATATATATATATATATATATATATATATATATATATATATATATATATATGTTGTACAATATATTAAAACATATATAAGATATCAAATTACATAAAAATTGTACGCGTTACGTGAAAAATGTTGTCATTTTCGAAATCAGTGAGTTTTCTTCCATATAAGTAGCCTATTTTCATCAAAACTGGGAAAGTGTTGTATATTAGTGTTATTGATTCAGGAAATTGCCCTAATGTGTCTTGTTTTGCTCTTCCAACACAGTCTTGTCATTGATATCCCATTATTGGTCAGGGTGGACTATCGTTACTTAAAAGTGTAGGCCAGGAGGTACTGGGCAGTAGGTCCCTGTTGTCTGAATTACTTTAAGTTCCTAATTCCTCTCCTGTTTTAAAGTTGCAATAGCTGGTCTCCATGCTTCACAAACAAGGGGTGATTGTCATATTGATATTGCAGATTGAGCCAAAATGCTGTTTAATGAAACTAGATTGAATATAAGAGTACCAGGCCCAGGATTTCTCTCCCATAGGCCCAAGTATGACAAGAAAAAAATTATTTGCAAATTAGACTGATTCACTATTAATATTTAATTCCTTGCAAATATCAGTGCTTTAAAAATATTAAATAAGAGAACATAAAATGAGCAATTTTTATCATTTCAGCTTTTTCTTAGAGGTGACCATCACTGGGGAAAAAAAGGGAACTTCTATGGCTGGCGTTCTCAGTACTAGATGAACTCCTGGTTGTAAGTTATCAATAGTGTGGTCTTGCAAGCAGAAACTAGTGACTTCAGTGTGAGCATAGTTCATTATCAGTGCCTGGCATACTACCACTTCGTTGAGTGGAGAACAGATCTAAGGTCAGCAGTTAAAGCTTAAAACTTTGTAATTTTTTTTCCAACGAATAGAGAACGTATGAGAGACAAGACAGACTTAGGTATTTTTGTTTTCAGTGCATTTCACTATAAAAATTGTAGCTCTATCTGTGGCATCAATGTAACAGTGTGCCCTTATAAGTTGAAGACCATAGTCTCTATTAAACAAGTCATAAATACTTATTTTCATGACTTATTGAGTGAGGCAGTGCCAATCGCTGGATGCTTTGCACAAAAACGGTAAAAAACTTTTGTTTTGCAAAGCCTGTGCCAATAAAACATGTGACTATCGGAACTGCTTCATCCAAAGAACCATCAAAATAAGGATTCATGACAACTCTTTTCTGCCTAGTAGTAGTTCCAAATAATGTACATATTTCATTAAAATTTGTCCATATGGCATAACAAGAAACACTTCTCTAATTAAAACAAGGAATTTCATATAAACTTCCTGAGCTGAGGTCACGTACTTCTGAAAAATTCAAACACTTTGCAAGGGAATATGACATGTACAGATAATCAATATTATTAGAATAAGGATATGTATGTAACATCAATATTAATAAGAATTTTACAGATGTAATATTTAAAGGCATGTCAGAAGCAGCTCAGGACCGCTTTGCGGAGCATGTCAAGAACAGGTATTATACAAGAGTAATTAGCGAACAGCCGGCTAGCTGGAATTCCAGGGAAATATTGCACAGGGTTTAGGCAAAGTCAGGGTAAAAGAAAAGAGACAGAGATATATGTGTAAGACACAGAGCAGCAACTGAAATTCCAAGAACACAGATACTAGGAAAATAAGCAAGAGATGGACACACTGAGTTTTTCTTAGAAATGTCGACTAAACGAACTGTTACAGAATTTGAACCAGAACTTTCTCATAGTAGGCACCCAGCAACGGGGTGGTAACCAATCACGAGTCACCTTACATTTTGTGGCAGCAAACTTAGCATCATGCCTGTGACGTATAAATAGAGCATCACTAACAGCGTGTGCTTCTTCTCAAGCAAGTTGTGCAGTGCAGAACTAGTGTTCAAGCGTGTGACGAAGTGGCCACGTGCCAAGTTGGGGGTGTTAGGGAAGTTAGGCTCCCTGGTAATTGGTAATCTGCTAGGTGGTGGGAAAAGCATTAAAGTCACTGCAATTAAGAGTTTAAGTTACATGCTTACTGTAAGGAACCAAGCTAAGCCATCCATTAGCTTTTGAAAATGGAAAGTAAAATAAATATGTTCATAAAAAGGGGAATGCAAGTCTCATAACTTAGCCTCACCCACATAAGAACCCTGAGAGATTAGTTAATTAGCATTGTTAGGAGTGGAATCAGCCTCCGACAGAAGCAGCCCGGAATGAGACTCCAGCGAATGCAGCATTCAGCTTGCAGAGACCTGGTATTCCTGCTAAAACTTTTGGCCCAAAGGAAACCTACATGATTTTTGAGGGTTTTGAGTGGTCAGCTCTGTACTCATTGTGTGGAAGGGAGAAGCTGGCAGCCTCAGAGAGATTGACAGGCTCAATGCACTAATCATACATAATGTTATCCACATTTAAGATAATGTATGTAGGAAAAATTACAAACACTGGGTTTCCTTTGATACCTTGAAATTTTATTATATATATGCATAACACAATGCAAATGGAAGATAAATTAAATGAGAGCAATTTCAAACATTTTTTTAATTATCTTTTTGTTTTACTTGTGGTTAATCACTTTTGATATTCTAATATAAAATGCTTCTTGCACCCGAGAGGTTTGTTACAACTGTTATAATTTTATCTTAAAATTAGAAAGCCAAAATAAATTATTCACAATTATCTTGTATATATTTCACTGAAATTTTTAATCTTACAAATGTAAATTATAGAAAATAATTGTAATTTAACTACTAGTCGGCCACAATATGAATGCACTTGGAGTGTGTCAATGCTTTGATTATACATAACATCAAGGCTAGCGAATGGAAGGGAGTGAGGGGCAAGGCACTGGTGGAAATGTACAGTTTCACAATAAAAACAACCTACATTTGCATGCCTCAGCCTAACTAATAAACGGAACTAAGAACTGTGGATGTTTTCTTTACCTGACTGTATCTCTGATGTCATGCACAGCTGTTTCCTAACTATTTAGTTCTTCTTCCCACTGAATATTCTAATACTGTGGCAGACTAGTACTCAATACGTTTTAAGAAGTATATAATGCTTTTTTTGTAACTTTAATACCTGAATATTTCTTGAAAATTTCAATAAGGTGGATTTATGTAAAGATTCTTGATAGAGGGGAGAGAGAGAGAGGGGGGGGGGAGAGCGAAGATATGTGAACTTTTAAGTTTAGCATTGCTAGTTACCTAAATGACATGGAACTAAGAACATAAAAGTGAAGCATCACAACAAAATAAAACTAAATTTGTTAACTTTTGCCAAATTTCTCAAATGCATTGCAATAAAGTAAGTCAGTGAGACCCAGTTAAAATATCACAACTCTGTTGCAGAATTTATGAAACTGTTACTTACCTTAATTGATCCCAGCGCTCCACCCTTCTCTTCTCTTTCTCCTGGAGTTGCTCTTCAATTGATGTTTTATTTCCGACTGTGTCTTCCTCTCTTACTACAGTACTTGGTTTTGCTTTGGTTTCTCCACCATAATTGCTTTTTCTTGCTCGATAAAGCCTGCGAGAGCTTAATTCATCAGGAGAACTTCGTGCACGATGACATTCTGGGCTGCGCAAACGGCGACGTCCACTAGGACTTCGTGAACGATTATACCCATCAGGGGTTCGAGAACGGCGATGACTGTAGGGAGTTCGTGAACTACGACGTCCATCAGTAGTTCCAGAACTATGACTTCTATCACGATTGCCCGAATGCTCACTCCTCCTACCAATTACACAAGTAAATACTAAATGAAGAAAAATAGAAAAGTATTACAATAAAAAAGAAGAGTATTTATAACCCTAAAACATTATGTATTAAGAACTATATATGCATCCATCCTTATGTCGTAATGCTCCAACATAAAAACAATTTAATCCCTGCTTATTTGGGAATTTTTCAGCAAAAGTACATTAAAAGCTTGTGCCTTGGCTTTAAATAAATATATATATATGTAATTAAATATTTTGCATATTTAGTTATTTGTACATATTTTGTGCATTTTACCAATGTACTATATTAACCTTTGTTTATCCTTTTATTGTGTGGCAAACAATATACAATATAGCTTGGTATGTGAGAAGAGAAGCTGTGCAGCCTTCTGCATATCCTGTATCCTTAGACTAGATTACATGCTGTTAACAGCTCAATGCAATATAAACATACACAGTGACATGCAGGAAAGAAGTTTCACATGTCAGAGTATTGCACTATGCACTTAAATCAGCATGATTATGTGTTCGGGTTGTTATTCTATTCCTGCTCCTTCAGTTCATAAGTCTAGGCAATGCTTAATATATGGTTGAGAGATTCACGTATGCTTTTTACCAAAATGCCAAAGGTAAAAAGTGTTGAAAGTTTTCGGTTGCAGCAGTATGTTAAAAAATTCTCAGATACATTTAGCACATGTGGAAAAATTCTATATTGTAAGCCTTATGAAAAGGTAAAAGTCGATCAATGCTCGCAAGTAATGCAGCCTTTATGCAGCAACAAACATATCTTGGCAGCTTCACATTCCTCTATGAAACAGGTGTTTTTAAGTGAAGTAAGACACTCCAGCTCATATTCAGGAGCTTCCAAGTGTTGTGAATTTTATTCAGATTTATGCCAAACTTTTGTTTCAGCAGATATTCAACTTAAAGCAAACAATCCAGAAGTTAAATCTTTTTAGTGAGGCACACAAACTTTGATCCTTCAAATGAATCTACTTTAAGGAAACACTACCTTCCAAAGTGCCATGAAAAAATATTACAAAAAATCAGGACTATATGCAAAAATGAGAAAATATGGGTGTATATTCATGAAACTCAAAGCCCATCAGGAAGAAACGATGAGACGGTTTCTAATATGCATTTTTGCTAGCTTGCAAAGAAATGTCAATGGCAAATCACATTGATGTTGCAGGCTCTTCAATGAAATTATGCAAACCTGGCCAAACATGTTAAGTACAATGAAGTGCTTATTTTTCTGACTGATGCAGCTTCTTACATGAGGAAAGCTGCAGAAGTACTTAGCATGAACTATCTGAAAGTGATACATGTGACCTGGGTTATGCATGTGCTACATAGGGTGTGCGAAACTGTTCAGTTCCTGTATTCCAATGTGAACAAATTGGAATCCAATGGAAAGAAGGTGTTTGTTAAAGCACCTAGAGAGTTGATCCCTTTAGGAACAAAAACCCCCAATGTTCCATTACCACCAACACCAATTGTTACTTGGTGTACTATGTGTGGTGTACTATGCAGAAAATCTTGATTTCTTTAAATTGGTTGTGGATCAACTGGACTAAGATGATGCTTCATCAATAGAAATTGCTCAAAATCTGCTAAGTGACAGTTGTTTCAGAAATGTGACATATATTGCTGCTAATTTGTTTCTTGTATGAATCCATTAAAGAACTAGCAAGTAACTTTACCTCTTGACAGAAAGTGTTAAAGAAATCATTACTGTACAAACAAAAATCAACTCACTCAAAGGCTTAAATATGCTAACTTTAAAAAGAAATTCAAATCAGTGTTTGAAAAAATTACAGGGTTTCAAATTATGAGAAACTTGCCCAAGTTCTAGAAGGCCTCAAGCAGACATTGAGAGTGTAAGTGCTAGTGACGTGCCTCTTATGAAATGTGCAAGACTGACATGTGACATACAACTATCATTCTCCCAATACTGGGCTGTGATTCATGACAATTGGCAGAGATTTCTAAAGGACAATTTAGAGAAGGCATGTATTATGTACTGCAACTCCAAAAAATTTACAACAAATTGACAAGTCACAGCAAATTATTCATCACTGGTGGGTTATTAAAACATTTTTTTACAACTTGTCCTATTATGGAAAATGAAAGAAAATACTTTTGTCTTTTAATAAATATTTTGAACTTTTTAACAAATATTTTCTTGATCTTTAATGCATAAACAATAAATAAATTTAACATTTTAGCACCTAAAAATCTGTTCCCTAGTTATCATCCTTTATATAAATGTGCTTGAGAAAATTTGGGAGTTATGATGCACTATTATTTGGAAGATATAAGTTAAAATTTTAGATTACAAATTTAATGCATCAGTTTTTCATATCAAGTATTTAAATACAACTATAAACACTACTGTTTGTTATCCTGAAAGCATTATTATTTTCACATAAAGCTATAAACCGAATGAAATATTGAAATTTTGCTTGTTTGTATTGTGGGGATCATAATTACTCTTTCCTGCTGTCCTAGGCATGTCAAATTAAGTCCAAGAGGGATGTAATCTTAATAAATATCCTATGCCTATTCCATTTGATGAATAATTAACCATAATCTGAAAACTGTAAAATTAAATTAATTAAGAGTAAAAACATAGATTACACTCTAACTTCACTCTTGAAATAAAGTAACTTACTTTGGACATGTTTTGGTGGCTGTTGCCACCATTTTCAACAGATTCACTGATGAACTCATGGTAGCAGCCTGTGGGGGTCTCTCTTATGTATAGATGACTTTTGAGATGAGTCCATTTGTTTGTGTATGTCAAAATTTATAACCCTTTTGTTTTTAAAATTAATAGATTTTCCCAAACTGTTAATCCAATTAGATTCTGTACTAATTTTAATAACTTGGGCTCACTGTGAAAATTATGGTTTTGAGTCCAAAAATGATGTGCTACAGCTGAATTATCTGTATGTTTATATTTTAAATATTTCATGTGTTCTTTAAAACGCTGTCCAATGTTTTGTTTTGTTTTCCCTATATATACCTTTTCACATTCCTTGCAGTTGATTTCATATATCCCCGATTGTTTCAATGGGGGGGATTTTATCTTTTGTGTTTGTATGGAGGAGGTTTTTTAAACTGTGCTTATCAACTGGGGCTAAGTTGATGTTCCATTTTTTGAAAATCTTTTGAAATTTTTGTTGTGCCAACGGGTGGTAAGTGAATTTTTTGTTGCTGGTTTCTGCTTTTATTCTTTTTAGAGTGCTAATTTCTTTTACCTTCTTCTTCTTCTTAGCACTCTAAAAAGAATAAAAGCAGAAACCAGATACAAAAATTCAGAAGCACTATTCTGTGAAATTTACTCATGACTAGCAATAAGTAAACCGATAAAGAATTCCATAACATTCATTAAATAATTATTTACATGCCTAAAGTTAAACTGACCTGGAACTGGTATGTTTCTGGTTTTTTGAATAAGATTCATCAGATCTATCCCTTCTGGCATATTTCTCTGGACTTCTTGTTCCTCTGCGAGATCTGTATCCTGAGTTTCTTGATCGTGAGGTTGAGGGAGATGATGATCTTGACAGTGATCGTGATCGTGATCTTGGCCTGTATTGATGTTCATTATCTCTGCCACTTCTATCTTTAGCATGTTCATTTGAGTTTGATCTTTGAGTTGAGCTTTCATATGCCCAGGATCTACCTCTCTCCTCAGTTTTCTTTGCTTTTGTACTTGCTGAATCTGTTTTTATACAGCTAGTGGAATGGGCAGCTGCTGTGGATTTTATAACAGAACCAGCTGACTGGAGTTGACTAGATGATACTGCTAAAGATGGCTGTTGCACACTCTGAAACCATGGTTTTTCATTTTGGCCTGTTTTATATGGACTGCTATCTTGTCGAAGTTCTGAATTCCCAGCATATGTGGATGTGTGCCCCGAAATCGGTGGAGGAGGATAAGGGGGAACTAAAACATGTTCTGGATTATCTGCAGATGATGCAGATTGAGGATCATTATATGCACGGCTAGGAGTGCACTGTTGCTGAGGAGTTTCAGATGCTTCATGTGGTAAATGGGTATTGTTAGTCATCTGCAGTGATGCACCTGTTTTTATTACTAGAGCTGAGCGGTTTTGCCATGATAGAGATTTGTTCCGATCTGGAATAGAATAAAAAGGTACAGGGACAGGTTTGACCTGCATTGGCCCTGGAGGGCAGTTTTGTTTGTATATAGGAGGTGGTGCACTTTGTTGTGCACCAATAGAAATTTCAGGTGCTGACTTAATGGATTGTGATGCTACAGGTGTCTGTCTCAATTTTTTTCCACCTTGTTTTGTCAGTGCAGGGCCAGAATGCATTAGCAAGGGAGGTGGCACCCCTAAAGGGCCACTCTGGTTTGCTGAACTAGAAATACCCTGTCCTGAATTTGGTGGGCCAGGTTGCCCTAAGGTGCCACTGGTCACTGGTAATGGAAAACCACTTTGTTTCACTGTCTCCATGTAGTGAGCAGCTGGAGGGATGTGGAACATTGGCATGGAAGCAGCACTTTGAATTGGGCTTGGATGATCTCCATGAACAGATGAGAAACCCAGGTTTTGTGCAGTTGAATATGTCACATTTTGATGAAACAGCGATGAGTCACTGCACGCCAGCGGCAATGAACTGCTCATCACAGCTGATGACAGAGGAACACCTTCTTCTTGGTACGAAAGGCCTTCCTGACTAGGTAATGGTGGATTTTGAGCATTCAATGATACAAATGATTCCCTTTGTTGCTCTACAGAAGACCTATAACCACCACTGTAAAAGTAATCATCCTGATTTGACATTGAAGAACTTGCATTACCAGTGACCTGATAGGCTGACTGCTGAGGTGGAGGAACGCTGTAAATTGCAGCTGATGGAAGATAGGCAGCAGCTCCAGATGGAGCAGCTGCTGGTAAACCCTGACCATAAAAGTGGCCCAAACTATAATAAGCAGATGGTGGTGGATAATGAAAATTTGGGTCTGCAACTTCAATATTCTGTCCACCATATAAAGTATATGGATTTTGGTTTGAACTGTTGTTGCTCATGTTCTCTCTTCAAATCTTGATCCAAAGATTTAAGTTTCTTCCTGAAACACACAAGAAAGCATACTTCTTGCAATACTCTGAATTGATTTTTTAACCTTCTTAAAGCTACTTCTAGCAATCTAGAGAAATTACTGCAGTCATAGAAAATGTGCTAATAACAATATTTGTAACATCTTTGTGTTTTTAATGTTTCTACGTATAGTGCCTATACCAGTAATAATTCCATGAAGCTGTATGTACTGTGAATTGCATTAATTTCATGCTCATTTATGTTTAACCTCTGCAATGAGCACACTTCATTTATGTAATGTGTGAAAGCATACAGAAATCCTATTAACCAGAACTAGATTTTGGTGACATTGAAGTTTACAAAAACTTTTGTTGTAACTTTTACAGATTTATTGAAAAATGCTTTCAAATGCAGAGATCTTTGGCAATAATGTAGTTTCTTTTATAGCTGGGTGGAATGCATGCTTTGTCTCTATTTCTATTACAAATTGTTTATATTATGGGAATGATTAATTTTGCTAAGTTGTTTAATTTCCAAGACAGCTCTTTTATATATTTTAAGGTGTTTCACGTAAGTATCATGTGTTTTGTTTTGAATGAAACAGTAAAACTAAATAAATTTTTAACATGATTCATTAATACATTTTATTGTTAAACATGTTTATACCAAAATATGAAAAAGTATGTTGTACCCCTGGAGACTGCTGGTGGTGTTGGTTCACTTGCACTATTCACAGGTCGAACCACAACTGAAGATGCACACAAAGTGTTTGAAACATGTATGTTTAATCCAAATGAAATGTTATGAATCACATCAACTCACTTAAAACTTCAATATTTGTTTGCTTCACTGTAAACTTCTGTTTTGCTACACCTTTGAACACCATATTGTAACAAATGTCTTTGGCTCAAAAATTGCTTAGAAATAAATCTCAAGTTCACTGCTGAAAATAGTTCACTCAACATTTCGACATACTTTACGGCTGCACACTGTCCATGGTTTGCACATCACTGCAATCTAACACTTCAGTCACTCACAATTCACAACACATCACCATACTGAAATCCTTCCTCCTTTTATAACTAGAAAATGATGTCACAGAACTTTCTGAAAACTTGGTGAAGATACTGGATAATTTTAAACAAATCTTCAGTAAACCAGATGTCCATGTGTCACATTCCAGAGTTTCATGTTATGTTGTGCTGTGGTTTATGTATCTGATGTGATAACTCACATACCAAGGCAAACATAAGAATCACTGATGAAGCATGCACACCCACCCACACACCCCCCCTTCCTTCTCAGGTGTGGTCATCCTAACCAGTGCTTTCATAGCAGGCTAAAAGATCCAAATGCACTATCAGTTTCTTCCTTCAGGGTAGCCAGTGGATGTAGTAGATGACATCATTGTTCCTCTTCACCACAAGGTGAAACCATGGTTGTTGAAGTTTGGGGCAGCATCCTTTGGTCCAGGTAGTGTGATATAGCCACACCAGATCACCTTGCTGGAAACCTCGGCTGTTGGCCTGTGGGTCTTCATCTGGTCACTCACTACCTGAATGCTACGATGGGCCATCTCATGCTTGTCATGAAAATGGTCTACAAGATGCTCCACATAGTCAAATGCTGGCTGTTCTGCCCCAAGACTTCTGAACCTCATGTGCCTGATAGATACAGGTCTCTCCAAACATCAAACTAGCCAGTGTCAACCCGGTGACGTCGTGGGTTAAGAGCAGTAGGTCAACAAGAAAGGTGGCACTGCTTCACCCTCACATTCCAGTCTCTCTGACGATTGGCCACAATCTTCTTCAAATTTTCTTCTAGGGTCTTTATGTACCGCTCAGTCATGCCATCTGACTATGGGTGAAGCAGTGTTGTGCATGTCTTGTACACTCCAAGTTGTTCCAGTGTTTCCCTCATGAGTTACACTCAAAATTGGTGCCCTGACCACAATATAGCTCCATTGGTACCCCATAGTAACAAAACATTTTTTCCACAAGGTAGTTCATGATGGTCTTGGCCTCTTGGTTAGGGATGGTCTACATCTCCAGCCCCTTGAAGTAATCCATGATGGCCAACAGAAACCTGTTGCCTCTGTCACACACAGGGAATGGCCCAGCTCAGTGTCTGCCCATACTCTCAGCCAGTTTTACCATTGCCAAAACTTGCAGATGGTTCGACTGTCTCTCACAAGCCCTTCCGGAGTCCCCACATTTACTTCCTCCAGTACTTCTGCAACCTTACCCTGAGGGAGGATCAGCTGCACACTTTAGGTCTCTCATCAGGTGACTCCCATACTCTGAACAGTCTTGATCTTCAATGAATCCCATTGGGCCCAGCAAGACTTGTACATAGTATTCTTTAGTACAATGTCCTCCCAGCTCAGTCTGGTTCCTGCCTCCACTTCTCAGCAAGGAAGATAATAGAACAGGTTTTGAAAGAATGATAACCTCAGCAAGTTTCTACGATAGTGGAAATATCCAAGGCGAAAAGCAGCATTAAA
This sequence comes from Hymenopus coronatus, assembly GCA_030762935.1. NCBI lineage: Eukaryota > Metazoa > Arthropoda > Insecta > Mantodea > Hymenopodidae > Hymenopus > Hymenopus coronatus. The sequence continues at coordinate 28,901,343 of CM060900.1, read as the reverse complement.
TATGGAGGCTAAGTAAGCATGTGCCTTAGTGGTAAGGTGTTTTAAAACAATATTTGGGATAAGATCATCACCTGGGGATTTTTATTGGGTAGGGTTAAAAAGAATCCATCACATTTCTTTGGTCGAAGTGCTGTTGAGTTACTCTGGAACCAAGGAATATGCAACAAGCGTAACTTTAATATAATGACTTAACACAACATTTACACTGGTATTGAATGTAAATGTAGTTTGAAACATATATGCCAAAAGCTCACATTTTGCATCTTCATGTTCATAAACATAGTCCTGGAATTTTAAAGGTGGTTTAATAGTAGGTTCCCAAAGCACCCATTTGTCTTCTTCCATAAATTGCAATCCTTTGGCGAAAGGTGAAACAAATAGTATTGGTAAATAACATAATAATATTTGTCTGGAGCGCATCGGGTTTGTTGAACTAATTGATTTAATCCTTGTCGCTGTCAACACAATTTATAACACTGCTATTCTAGACTTATTTTATGTTTAGCTTTTTAACAGTGCTACAATTCTTGAGGGAAGCACTTGATGGTGTGGAGTACTCTCGTGAAAACATGGCACACCACTAGCAGTTTTCACTGACATAATACAGGTTTCGCAAAATGCTGTGCTGCAGTATCAATATCAGAACAGGTCTGTACGCAATATGCAGCCCAAGATCCAACTGTCTCTGAAACATTCTTTGGATTAGGCGAGGACAAAACGAAGCTCATGACACTTCACAATGAACCGTAAAGATGACTCAGCAGAGATCAGAATCCATTTCGGCAACAGAATGCATGTATAAGGTCTGACTAATGTTCTTCAAAAGTGCCACATCTGGTAAAACAGCAGGATTATTGGAGTAAAAGGTAGCAGCTGTCGGAGCTAGAATGAGTATATTGTTGTGATCGGCCACCGAGAGAAGACATCTTCCGACAGGAGTGCTTACTGTTAAAGTCACCAAGCACCATCACAGGAGATGGAACAGAACAGCGCTGTAGATCTTGTTCCTCTGAGATGAGAGTGGTCGATAAGCTGCAATTATTAACATCTCCGGGCAGTTTAGTTGTTGATGCTTAATTGTGCAGGCCTCTAGGCAGTTAATTGAGGCAAAAAACATGCTATCATGTGCCAGTTTTCATTTCACAATAATGGCTATGCCTCCAGGAGCAATTAGGGTGTCGTGGTTGGATCTATAAATATAACCAGGAAGAGTCAATTTTTCATAAGGAAAAAAATGGGTTTCAGAGATACAAGCAATATCGACATTGTGTTGAGATATAAATAAAAAAAGTAGCTTGCTTAGATTTTTAGCTATTGGTATTCCAGTTTAGGAAAACAAGATGAGAAAACAAGTGACAAACTTGACTATTCATTTTGAAAAAGCTCATGGAATAGTGAAATTAGAAACAATTTGATACAACAGAGGTATGGCTTAAAAGCCCTGTTCAACACAGGTATCAAGGGAGTGGATTGGGAGGAGGACTTTCCTTAGGCATGAGCAGGCCAAGCATTTTTGTTAGGAGGCGGAGTATTTACACCAGCTGTGTTTGGAAAGTGCTCAGCATCAAGCACATTGCAGTGTTCAGAATTATGCTGCAATTTTTTAATATATGTATGTGTGTTTAATGCCCACTTTTACAACCATGGCACTGCAGGGAAACCAGAGAAAACCCACCCCTGCGCCGCTTTGTCCACCACAAGTCCCACATGTAGTCGCTTGGATTAGTAGCTTTAGAGCAAAGATTTAAGTAATAAGGACAACCCTTATAGTTTGCATCATGGGTATCATTGTAATTCATGCCCTGAGGTTCTTGCTGTTTCGGTATTGTAAAACTACTGTAGTGGCGAGATTCCAGACACTTCACAAATCACGTATTAAAGTGACAGAAGTTATTTGTGTGATTATACCGTTGACACCTGGTACACTGAGGTACATCCAAGGATCTGCAGCGATATTCAACAGAGATTAATGCATGTTAATGCTAAAGGTTAAATATTTCTTTAACTTGATCCAAGTTCTCTAATTCGACTGCAAACAAGAGTAGAGGTTGTTTATCCTTATAGAACAGTTGAACAACTTTAGTAACTGGAAGCTTTTAAGAGCGAAGATCTGATAAGATTTCATCGGTTTTTGAATGTGGAACATTTCGAAGAATAACTTCCAGCTTTTTGGAACTGGGATTTCGAAAGGTGTGATACTGTGGGTAAGACTCGTCATAAAAGACAGTTACAGAGCAAAAATCTAAACATGCAGTGAGACAATTTTTAGAGTTTTCCCCTTCTGCTGAGTAATAAGTTCACTAGTCATTATTCGATGTAGATTGGTAATAATTGCTTGATAATTGTTAGCCTCGTACAAAAATATTGAGGGAATGTTAACTGTTCCTATATTTTGGATTTGGGGTGATGATGTATCCTCCATTGGTTCTAATGAGGCATATTTGTAGTGAATTTCCATAAGTTTACTACATACCTGTGGTTAGCTTGTGAAGCAGGGTCTGTGCATTTCTTTTCTGCAAGGATGAAATTCACGTCTTATGGACACTTGGTGTTTCATTTAGCAGGCTGTATAATAGACCATGATAATGAAAATTGTGAGAGAAAATTTGTGCCACTATTAGTAGTTGCTGAGAATACAATAACACATCTGAGCTCCAAACCAACGATTAGAAGCTTAGCATTGCGAAGCTCAGAAGACAAATTAATTTCACTGAATTCACAGTTAATCTGCAATGTAAAACCAACACAACCATTCTCTCATGCAAACATAACTCATTGTAATTATCTTGCTAAAACTTTAAACTTAGATGAAAAATTAGAGCAAGAACTATAGAAGGACCAACTTATTCCAGCACCAGCTGTGAACTCCCACAATATTTTGAGTTGCATTGTTGAAATATATGCAATTTTATTATATAGTACATTTATTACAAAACTTGGCCGCAAGGAGCACTGCCCATGTGACTTTCACAGCCTTTCCTTGCATGCGAGCACTACATCCGCTCTATTGTCACACCTGTATCAGTCTTGCTTCGGCACTAGCTCAGCTCACATGTGAATAACATTAGGAATATTTAGAAGTGTTTAGATTTGCTTGAAGTACTTTCAAAATGCAGTATACAGCACCACAAAAGTGTTTAATTACAATATGTATGTGTTTACATAATCTTGTATGGAAGTTGTAAGGCAATTTGAAACTAAATTTCGTGGCGTGCGTGTTCTGAATAGAGAGACCATTTGTTTGCTCATAAATAAATTCAGGGAGACGGGATCAATTTGTGACAGGAAAAAAAAAAAGGTAAACAGGCGTGTGCTTAAGGAGCAGAAATTATACGAAATCAGAGGAAGGTTAGAACGATCACCTCAAAAATCTCTTAGGCACCTTGCACAAGAAACTGACATTTCAAAAACTTCAGCATAAAACTTCAACAAAACTTTTAAAACTCAAACCATACAATGTTACTTTCGTCCAGGAATTGCTACCACGAGATCACCAGAGTTTGGTAAATTTCTTTAACTGGATTTTGAAAATGTTGATGAAACTATTGATCCATGATTAACACTGTTCAGTGACGAAGCATGGTTTCATTTACATGGTCATGTGTCATCATAACACAACCGATGTTATCCTACAGACAAACCCAATTTCGTTCATGAAACTCCCTTGCATGAATAAAAGATCGGGGTATGGTGCGCAATAAATGGATTTAGAATACTAGGGCCTACTTTTTATAAATGTGCCATATATGCCGAAAGATAAAGAAATAACATACTGACACCATGTTTTGAACAGCTGACGGACACTCAATGTCCATCTGGATATTTCAAGCAGGATTCTACCATCATGCATACAGGTGATGAGTCACTACAGTTTATTGCAGATGTTGAGGATAGAATCATTAGCAACAGTTTATAGCCTGCTTGGTCCCCTGATCTTTATGGCATGCAAGTTTTATTCATGGGGCAACTTGAAAAAATAAAGTGTACAAAGCTAATCCTCACACATTACAATAATTAAAACAAAATATCAGAACATAACTTAACGCTTTTTTGGAAGCTGAGCTAATGTCTGTGATTGAAAATTTCCTCAGAAGATGCCGTAGATATAATGATGCAGCATTTCCAACACCTCCAGTGATAACGTATGTTTCGTGTTTATTCCCTTATAATTGTTAATGTAATTGGAGATTTTATTCGACGTCCACACATGTGTGACTGGGGATGGGCCATGCAACTGCCAGCCAAGTGTACAGTACGTGGCTGAAAGATGGAGCGTGAGCCTGACGGCCCAGTTTTGTAGCATACTTACTGTATTTCTAGTTAACTCAAAACATGGTACAATTAACAATGTGTCTTTCTCAGTTGACAGCTTATACAGAGTGAATCACCTGAAACATGCATCGCAAATATTTTGGAAATCTTAAGTGCTATTAATGTGCAGTTTTCACAGCATTGATTGGTAGTCAGGGGCTCGCGCCCTTAGCCTATAAACAGATTTTAATAATACTTATAAAGTGTATTTTTTGAGCCCACATACAATTTTTAAATGGAATAATGCCTATTTACATCAAAATAAATGTAGAGTGAATTAGAATGTCAATGGTGTGTATAGCAGGATTCTGATTTCTGTAGTTTATAAGAAATCTTATTTTGAATCTTTTATACACTGATGCTTGTACAACTTGTGGTAGCACAAACTAAAGAAAACCAAATGGAAAACACTTTCTGTGGACTCTGAGAAGTACAGACAAAATTGACCTTCAAAGGTTGTTTTCAAGATGACCACCAGCAGCTTCAATACATGCATCCAATCTGCTTTGCCAAGACTGATGCACGTGTTCTAGCATTTCTGCAGACATTTCAAGCAGCAGTAACATACTGTTTCACATCTGTGGTGTAGTTGGTATGTAAACTTGTAGACAGTGTCTTTCAGGTTTCCTCACAGAAAGAAGTCTAAATGAATCAAATCCGGTGAACAGAGCAGCCAAAATACAGGTCTCCTTTGTACAATCTAACAATTTGGAAACAATCTGTAAAGACAAGCTGAAGTAATTTGTGCAATATGGGCTTAACAACCATCATTTTGGTATCACAGGTTCCTCCTAATCTACAGAGGAACACCTGTGGAAGATGGTCTGTTAGGATGCTGCAATACTTTGGTGAGTTCTCTGTTCCTTTTATGAAAAAAGGGCCTATGAGCTGACAGTTCACTAACCCATACCACTGACTTAAACTCCATGGATGCTGATTTTCCACCTGACAAAGCCGACGGGGGATTGCCATCTGACCAATAGTACATGTTTCTGAGGTTTACTTGACTATGTTGCTTCAGCACTAACAAGACATATAATGAATCTGAAGTATCACATTTTAAAGTACATGCGCATAAGTTAACATGATTATCAAAATTGTTTCTTTGCAGCTCTTGATGGAGAGAGATGTGATAGGGATGGAGCCCATGTTGATGGAGAATACAAAGCATACTCGCCTCACTCATGCCACTTCCACAAGCAATTGTGCAGGAACAAATTTGTGGACATACCACAACAGCAGCCAAAACATTCATTTCTACCTCTTCTCCAGTCTTTTGTTTGTTTCTGTTATGTTTTCTCGGTGTTACACTAACATTTTCATGTAACTGGTTGAAGAGGTTGATAAATAAATTCAGAGTTGGTTGACATCTATTAGGATATAAAATAAGAACTAAAGCTTTCCTGGCGACGTGTTAATTCAAAATCTTCTCAGGCTTCTAGCCAGGTAAAAACTTGGCTTGACACCAACTTCTTCGAAACGTTGGTGTCAAGCCAAGTTTTTACCTGGCTAGAAGCCCGAGAAGATTTTGAATCTATTAGGATATGTTTCCACATACATTGTACAAGAACGAACTGCATTCTTCCTATACTCTCCATATACCATGAACGTGTCGGTTTTTTCTGCATTGGTATATCCCATCTTCCACTCTTGACCTACTGTAGAACTATCACAGACTAGAAAGTTGCAATGTAATCAATGAACAGAAAACGCAATGTAAACAAACATAACATAATTTTATTATTAGAACCAGCTGAAAAATCCAACATCACAGCTGGGATTTGAAGACAGTTCTCCTACTCTCCATGCAGTTGCTCTAACCACTGAGCTACTGTGATAACATGCCAATTTGACATTCAATTCTTCAAGTGATTCATATTTTTTTACCCAGCCAACCAACTGGTATATCTCCTTCAGAGAAAACCTTAATGGTGACTAACATTCATAAGTACTTACTATCTGGGTAATATTAATAAGCTATTGCCAACTATCAAGCTATGCTTTACTCAATGGTTAGAGCAACCACAATCTGATACATGAGTGGAAGAAAATGTTATGTACTGGAAAATATTAAGCCCCTCCCTCATAAGCAGACCCATGGTCATGTCAAAATACAAACATTTTGAATGATATTTTTCACAAGGGTGCTGGAAAAACAGTGCCTGAACAAAGTAAAACTAAAGAGCAACTGATAAACTTTACAACTGATTTCCTCAAAATAACTAAAATTTCACTTAACATTAAATGTTCTCAGGCTTATAGTCAGGTAAATAAATGCATGGATTGACTCCAACATTTCGAAGATTTGCATCATCTTTCTTCAGGGTAAACTGATGTCAATCCATATACTTACCTGACTGGCTAGAAACCCAAGAACATTTAGAGTTAGTATGACATCAGGAAAGCTTTAGCTCTTACTTCACTTAAAATGTTCATCCACTCTGCTCTTCAATGATGTGCTGAGAGTAGGGAGAGGATTGCAACACACTGATTTGACAGATCACCAAAAGCTCCAACTCAACTTACCTCCTAATTATGAGCTAACACAGCTAATTGTGGTATACAAATGTAAGTGATTACTTCATGTTGGTTGCAAAATGCTCCAATGATCACCCAGACATTTTGGTTTGTGAATGAGTAAACTACAATATGGCAAATTATTCATAACATATTAATGATACTGGCTTAAGACAAGTGTTGCACAGATTGCTCAACCACCACCAGTAAGAGGGAAAGCTATAGACCCTCCACCATCTGCAGCAGAGATTATACTGGTCCATCTTACATGAAATCTGGATCTCAAAGATCACAATTAAACATGAAATGTCAAATGCCAATCTTTGTGTACCTGTCAATGAGAGTTCAATACAAATATAGTGTCACCGCTGATAGTCCTGTTTCATGAGGGTGAAGAAAGAAAGAGTTATATATTCAGAAAGGTCACCTTTAGCAATACTACTGCTGTGAATTTCCACTGTAAAGGAAGTTATTGAGATTAATTTAAATAGGTACATTGGCACTCTTATTTGATTTCTTGTAATATTTTTAATAAATATAGTTTACTATTGTTGCTTAGAGCTTTTCTACATACAAGACATAACACAAAAGAAATCAAATGAATATCATGCAAAGTTTGCGGTGCTGAATTGACCTGAATAGCAAAGGGAGCAAGCTGTCTGCTAGCACCAATCATGAGGGTGGTTTGGCAAGTCTGGTAAAGTCCCATGAAAGAATGGAACATTTTTGTGTGGCTTCATGGTTGGTTAGCTTGATTATTCAAAGGATTGTATAACAAAAGTTCAACAATGTAAGCATCAAATTCACTGTTAACAGCAGAATTGGTCAATGTGTTAACTGCAATGAAAATGGAGGAAACCAAGTTTCATGCTATTATGAAACATTTTCATTTGAAGGGTTGGACTGCTGCAAAAATCTAAACAGAACTAGATGAAGTTCAAGTGGACTCTGCACCATCATTGAATGCCATTTACTTTTGAATTAATGAACTTAAATATGCTCAGACAAGCACCAAAGACGAAGCATACAGTCCAATTGAGGTTACCACACATGAAATCACTGATAATTCTCATGATATGGTAATGCAAGGCTGATGAATAAAAATTTTGAGACTGTAGACACCTCAACTGAGCTAGTACACAATATCTTGCAAGAAGTATTGGTTATGAAGAACAGAACCTTGTGCAAGGTGGATGCCACAATGGCTCACAGTTGACCAAAAGTGAATCTGAAACATTTCAACACAATGTCTGGCAATGTTTAATCGCAATCTGCAAGACCTTTTGCGCCAATTTGTACTTTTCATGAAACCTGAATTCAACAACACACACCAAACTCAAAATGGCAATAAAAACAATAGACAAATGCTGGTGAAAATGCACCAAAGAAGGCAAAGACTATTTAGTCAGCACTAAGGTGGCACCTACTGCATTTTGGAATTCCCAAGGAATAATTCCCATGACTACTTGGAAAAAGATAGAACCATAACTGGACCCTATTTTGTTTGTTGGATCATAGTAAACTTGCATTGGCTGAAAAAAGACCAAGATTGGCATGCAAAAAAGTATCTCTTCACCATGATAATGCACTGTCCCACACATCAGCAATAACAGTGCAAAAGTGCATGAACAAGGCTTGGAATTGGTCCCTTATCCACTCTATTTACCAGACTTAGCTCCTGTTCCCCAACTTGAAACTTTGGCTTGGTGGGAAGAAATTTTCATCACATGATGATGATGATGAATGGGGTTTAAGGGCGCTCAACTGCTAGGTTATCAGCGCCCTTAACATAAAACTGGGGAGTTAAAACATCTGAGTTGTATGCTAAAACGGATCTCTATCAAAAGAGCAAAAATATACATAAAATCAGCATAAACAACTAAAACCAAGATAAAATAACTGTCCAGCCCTGAATCCAGAGCTGGCAATAAAACTATGACACTAAAACTACTAAAACAAGAGGGAACATAAAACAATAGTGACTAAAAGTTTCAAAGGTTATAAAAGATTTCAAAAACCTCACGTATCACTCAAGTAGCTGCAGCAAAACTACAACAGCAAACATAAAACTAGATACTTAAGGCGTATGTCACCTGAGATAAAAATTTAAAAACGTTCTCCACCGCTCCAGGATCATCAGCCAGGACCTCCGAAAGCCTGGCCGGCAGTCGTAGAGTGGCTCGTCGTGGTGCTAATGGAGCACACTCTACAAGCACATGCCAGACTGAAAGCGTTTCGCCACAGAGCGGGCCGACAGGTGGAGGTTCCCTCTGAAATAAGTGGCTATGACTAAAAATACAGTGGCCAATACGCAATCTTCCTAAAATAACTTCCTCGCAACTTGAGGAAGTCACCCAGTGTATTGGGAGCTCCTTCACCTCCCGAAGTTTGTTGCCGCGAAGAGCGGACCACTCTCCATGCCAGCTCGAAATTACCGCTCTGCGGACAAGTCTAAAATCTTCGGCCGTCACAAAATTGGTGGTAACACTGGGCGCAGATGATGCCTTCTTTGCCGCCAAATCCGCCAGTTCATTCCCCGGCACGCCAACGTGTCCAGGAACCCAAGCGCACTCCACAGCTACACCCGAAGTGTGCAAAATGTGGAGGATGTCCTGAATGCGCTGCACTAGAGGATGGTAAACGTACAGCTCACGAAGGCACTGAAGTGCACTAAGGGAATCACTCACAAGAAGCCAGTCACCCAAGTTTCGACGGCGAATATATAAAACGGCTCGGTAAATAGCATACAGCTCTGCAGAATAAATTGATGTGCTACTCGGCAAACGGAAAGTAAAAGGTTCGTTTCGAGTGATAAAGGCCCATCCAACTCCATCGGCGCACTTACTGCCATCGGTATATATATATATATATATATATAAAACTGCGGCCACTGTGTTTTGATAAAAATTCTAAAAAACAAGAACGGATACTAAACATAGGCGTAGATGATTTCGCAAAAACCGTCATCCCGAGATCTATGTGGGAGGAAGCACGTAACCAAGGTGGGTGAACCCTCTCCCCCTTGGGAAATATGTCAGGCATTTCAAGACCGTGCGTTCGAATCAGCTCCCGGAAGCGAAATCCTGCAGGTGTTGGACTACGTAAGAGGTTTTTATAACGGTCGTCCAATCCGGAATCAAAAAAGGGAGTAAACGATGGATGCGCGGGTATGCACTTCTGGCTACAGCCATAGTTAGATAGAAGAACGTCCCGCCGACAACGCAGAGGGGGCTCAGCAGATTCGGCATAGAGACTCACAACAGGGCTAGTTGGAAACGCTCCAACAGCCACCCGGATGCCCCGATTGTGGACAGTATCTAACTTCCTCAGCACAGGTGGGCGTGCTGAGGTATAAACAATACATCCATAGTCTAACTTTGATCGGATCAGTGCACGATAAAGACGCAGCAGTACTGTCCGATCTGCTCCACAAGATTTTCCGCTTAGTATCCGTAAAATATTCAGAGAACGGTCACACCGCGCTTTAAGCTGTGCTATATGAGATGACCAGCATAGTTTTCGATCTAATATGAACCCCAGGAATCTCACCACATCTGCGAAGGGAAGGATATCTGGCCCGAGATGAAGAGAAGGTGGCATTCGCCATCTTCTACGCCAGAAATTAACGCAGATTGTCTTCTCAGGTAAAAAACAAAAGCCGATTTTCGAGCTCCCATCATACAGATTGACCAAACACCGTTGGAGACGCCGTTCCAAAAACGGCGTACGCTGAGAAGTGCAGAAGATGGCAAAGTCGTCCACGAACAAACAGGACGAGACACCTGGGGGAACACATTCCGATATGGAATTAATCGCTAAAGCAAACAGCGTCACGCTTAGCACCGAGCCCTGCGGCACCCCGTTCTCTTGAATAAAATGGTGAGAAAAAACCGAGCCGACCCTTACTCGGAAAACGCGGTCCCTCAGAAATTCCTGAATAAACAACGGTAGGCGTCCACGTATGTTCCAGTTGTGGAGGGAACGTAAAATCGCTGCCCTCCAACACGTGTCGTAAGCCTTCTCGAGGTCAAAAAAGATCCCAACCGTCTGACAATTCTGAAGAAAGCAGTTCATAATCTGCGTCGATAGTGACACAAGGTGGTCAACCGCTGAACGACGCCTTCGAAAACCACATTGGATGTTGGTCAGAAGATTATGGGATTCCAGCCACAACACCAACCGTCCATTGATCATGCGTTCCATCACCTTGCAAACGCACCTAGTGAGGGAAATAGGACGGTAACTGGAAGGGAGATGGCGGTCCTTTCCAGGTTTCAAAATGAGTATGATGGTGGCCTCCCGCCACGGAGCTGGGAAAGAAGCGTTTACCCAAATACGGTCATATACCTCGAGCAGAAAACCTTACCTTCAGGAGAGATGTTGCAACATTTGGGCGTGGATGCTATCTGGCCCTGGTGCCGAGTTTCGCGAAGATGAAAGTGCATGTACTAGCTCCGCCAAGGTGAAAAGGCAATTGTAGTCTTCAAGGTTTCCAGAGCAGAAGGCAAACCCTTGCGATTCCACCTGGGCCTTAGTTGGAAGAAACTTAGGGGAATAGTTCTCTGAGCTAGACACTTGAGCGAAGGAACTGCCAAGAGTATTAGCCACGTCAAACGGATCAGTCACAGTTCCGGCAAGTGTTTTCAGACCGGCTATTGGCAAATGGGTCGCTTTTCCGGCCACACGCCTTAACTCATCCCTTACAACGGAGGAAGGGGTATGTCGAGTAAAAGATGCTACAAAGTTGTTCCACGATGTTTTCTTGCTATCCTTAATAATTTCAGTAGATTGAGCACGCAGCTTTTTATATTGTATAAGATTACAGAGAGTAGGACACCGCTGGAAAACCCTGAGAGCACGTCGGCGAGTACGAATGGCATTCCGGCATTCATCTGTCCATCAAAGGGACAGGGAATCGACGGGGGCGTCCTGTCGACCGCGGAATAGAAAGCTCAGAAGCGCAAATAATAGTACCGGTGAGGTGCTGGACTAAACAATCCACCGAGTCATGCTCATTGTACTGAAATCGGCCAAGTTTGAATAAAGGTTCCAGTTGGCTCGTTCTAAGCGCCATCTAGGTACGCTTGTGGAACATGCGTCCTGAGCTAAGAGACAAAGAAGAATAGGAAAGTGGTCACTAGAATGTAGGTCAGAGATGATATTCCATTGGAAGGAAACTGCCAGCTGTGTAGAACAAACTGATATATCTAGGTGAGAAAAACTGTTGTAGGCGTCAGAAAGAAAGGTAGGCTCCCCGGTGTTCAGGAGAGCGAGATTAAGAGAATCCACGAAATCGGCAAGCAGTTGTCCTCTCGCACAAGATCGAGGGGAGCCCCAAAGTGGGTGGTGGGCATTCACATCCCCTACCAGCAGAAAAGGTGTTGGTAGCTGGGAGACTAGATCTGCTATATCAGCGTGCGAGAGGTCGTCAGATGGAGGTACATAAATACTGCATATGGTGAAGCAAATGGAAGGTAGCTAAATCCTTACAGCAATGGACTGTATGTCGGAATGAAGGGGTACGGATTCGGCGAAAACATCATCTCTGACAAGAATCATGGTGCCCCCATGTGCAGGTACTCCATCTGCCGGTGATATGTCACACCGGACAGAAGCGTACTGCTTTATTGTAAGGTGGTCTTGGGGGCGCAGCTTGGTCTCTTGCAAGAACACGACTAAAGGCTGATTCTGATGGAGCAACAATTCCAGGTCTGGTCGATGTGATCGGATTCCACGTATATTCCATTGAAGGATAGCCATGGGATTGGTATAGGATAAGTTTTAAATGGAAAAGCGTTTCTGCATATTTGGCTGCGCTGGTTGGTTTAGTTTGTTTTTCTTGGCCACTAATACTTTTTTCAGGAGCACGATCCTGCCGCTTACGCACTGGCCGTCTTGCAGGGAGGGCAGAATCCTCCTGGTCCATCTCCTCCACTTGGGAGCAGGGGTCCAATTGAGAATTTCGGTTCGAGAACCACGAACCGATTGGAGGTGCTGATCGGCGAAGATGTTCGTCGCCGATCGGTACTCCTCCCAGAAGATTACTCAGAAGAGGATCTGCGAGGAGAAGCACGTGGACTTTTCTTTCCCGTAGATACTTTAGGAGAGGGCTTGGCATTATTCTTCAGAAAGTCGGTTCGCACATAGCTGGTCTTATAGGTATTTACAGGTGCAGAATAACCTACGGGTGTAGTGGTGTTTTTGCTCGAGGTAGACGGTTTGGGTGACGCTGCTGCCGGAGAGCTCATCACGATGTTAGATTTCGTGGTAGATGCAGCCGATCTAGATGTAGCGGGCTTCGTTATCGGACTGGCAACGATAATCCTCTCTGCAATAGTGGCCCCGTTTATATCGTCGGTTTGGGTCGCGATGTCCCGGCTCGGTACCGGTTTAGCTGCAACCGAGCTATAGGTACCAGAGCGCGGGACTGAGGGTTGGTGTAGGCGCAGGAGCCTACGGGCTTCGGAGGACAACTTCTCCTTCACCCGTACCTCCTGGATCGCCCTCTCCTCTGTAAAACGGGGGCAATTGCGGGAACTAGATGGATGTTCCCCACTGCAATTTACACAAGATGGAGTGGTAGTACAACTTCCATCGTGCGATGCGGCTCCGCAGATAGCATTGCCAGTACAAAAGTCACTGGTATGCCTAAACCGCTGACATTCGTAACATCTGAGTGGGTTGGGTATATAGGGCCTAACCTCGATGGCTTCGTACCCTGCCTTAATCCTTTGGGGAAGATCTACCCGATCAAAGGTAAGCAACAGGGTACGGGTAGGCACGAACTCACCATTAACTTTCCTCTGAACCCTATAAACAGATGTTACACCTTGGTCTGCTAGGTCCTCTTGAAGCTCCTCGTTGGACAAACCGTCCAAGGCGCGGGTGGTGATAACGCCACGCGAGGCGTTCAAGCTCTTATGCTTTTCGACCTTAATGGGATAGCTTCCTAAGAGTTTGGCTCTTAGTATCTTCTCTGCCTGGGATGCTGACAGTACTTCCACCAGGAGAGTTCCATTTCGGGCTCTGATACAAGATTTCACCGAACCAGCAATTTTGTCTAAACCCTTTTGGATAGCAAAACGGCTAACCGAGGTAAATTTCCTCCCTTCCTCTGTTCTATTGATAACCAAGTAGTGAGGACCACTGGACTCAACTACTTCTTTCCCAGAAACGTTACTATGAAAAGGTTTATTTTTTTTTTTGCCATGAAAAGAGCATAATAAATTCATCCGCCAGTGCTCCCCACCCACCACAGAGCCCAACATGGGGTCACCCCACTGGGGTGACAGGGCTATACAGGGGATATAGCAGGCACGCTGTCCCACTCACCCTGGAGTTCGGTGTAATACCTAGTCCTGGCCAATTGGCTAGGGGTGGGTTAGTCCCTAGCCTCCCGTTTAGGCAAATCAGAAACCAAAGCGGTGTATTAAGCTGCGCACCCTCCCCAGTTACTGAAAGACAGAAGCCCAGGCTCAGGTACGCAACCCCCAACCAACCAGGATATTCCTTTTCATCGGCACAGGTCTCCACGCACGGCCTACATATGGGTGGGCATTTTTACCTGCTGACTCCCTCACCACTCTGAGGTTGCCCACAGAGGGAGCCAAGGTGGCTCGGGACCCCGGGTGCGCCTAACCCGTACCTACCGTAGTAGGCCCCTGGGGTGTTTGTATCAAATGAGGAAGTGACAGTTGCAGTTGAGTATTTTGCAGTTTAACAGAACCTATAAAGCTGGAAGATTGCTGGACCAACTATATATCCCTCAAAGGAAATTGTCCAGAAATAAGTCTATAACACACATTTGTTCTTACTTCTTTACAACACTTATCAAACCACCCTCATATAGGTTTCCTCCCCACTGCACTTTCAACATATTGCCAATTATCTTATAAACAGAGCACATATCATAGCTATTTGATTTGAGAGAGAGAGAGAGAGAGAGAGAGAGAGAGAGAGAACATATTTACTGTGTTATCCTGTTATTGTTTTCTTATAGTTATGTTACTCTAACATGACAAATGTTTCATTGTTACCAAAAAATAGCACATGTATACACAATAATGACAAGAGCCTTTTTCAGTTGAGCAAAATGTCAAGAGCCGGAGATACAGCAGCGATACTGTAGTTAATGACATGTCTAGCAAGACATTTAAGCAGCTTAAAATGCTTAAATGGTTTTGTGTTGCACAAAGGCCACTGCAAGACCATCCTATTTTGCTATAATGGAATTATAGCAAAGGCTGGTCCAAAGCGGCAACTGGTAGAGATAGAATAGGTTCTCACATCTCATAAAGCAATAGAGAAATTTGTCTTTCAGGAAGCATTTAGGTGTTTTATGGGAGGCATGTGTTAAATCCTATGTTCTGATTACTCTTCCCCAACCAGACCTGGTAAATGCCACACTTAAGCTTGTTGACACCTTGAAAGAGAATACAGCAGCAGACCCAGTTATTTTGGAGGGGATGCTCTGGGGATTATCTTAGTCATTTACAGTAGCACTTCAAGTGGACGGTCGCTAATCCATGGGTATGATTGCCATGCAATAAGATTCTGTTTCTGTTTAAAGTTTAGAGCCTGTTAAATGCAGGTAAAGTTGCAACAAGCACATGATGAGTTTGTACTTCCTCATGCTAAAGGTTAGGTGGATCAAGGCTTTTAAAGAGGGTTGAGTTTTCTGTGCAAAACAAGGTGTATCGGACATTTTGCCCTGTGCTATGACAGAAGTCAACATCAATACAATTGCTGCAATTGTCTGTAACAATTGGAAATAACCTAACCTCAGTGAAGCTGAAAATTTTGCATGAGTGGTTATTTTAGTATTATGCATGATTATCTACACAAGATGCATGTTTGAGCACGTCAGGAGTCATGTCTGTTGCCTGCTGAGCCAAAGACATGCCATGAGTGCTGTACCTCTTACTGATGGATGGGATGTACTCATGGAATCAGTTATCACTGAAGATGAGCCTTGGTTGCATCAACCTGATCCTAAAGGAAAAAGGCACAGTGTGGAAATTGCCAGGTTCTCTGACACAAAAAAGAGGCAAAAGTGTTACATCTGCATCTAAGATTTCATGCCGTTCCCTCTCACACTATTATTATAGTAGCATACTGTGTGTCAGAAATCAAGTCATGGACCTTTGACTGAAATCAAGATTACCTTAGGCATCTATAGAGACATATGGTATGCCTAGAAGTATTCATCATTGTATTGAGTTTTGATAAAATTCAGACACGTTTTTGCACTTTTTAACTCCACTTCCCATTCGTTCGGAAAGACCGGTTTCAGGGTACCCCTACCCTATCTTCAGTTTTGTGGTCCACTGATGTGCAACACTTTGTTGTGTCCAGTTCAGTGTTGTGCTGCCCTCTAACCTTCTTGTTAGTAGAATATCATCCATGGAAGAAAATTCATGAGTATCTTGTTTCTTAGTGATGATGCTTTGCCAAAGTTTTCTTTGCATATTTTATCAACTCTATTTCTTCCTTTGTACTATGATTCTCACACCAAAAGTGGTATGCTACTGCACAATTTATATCTAATGCTCAAGTCTCCTACTTTCCAAATTTCACTTTATCTTCCCAATATAAATCTTCTTGCAGTCTTGGCAACTCATTTTATATATCGCTGACTACTAGTTTTTTGTGTGATAACTTTTAAAGGGAGATTTCACATGTTGTGGATATTATATCTATTTTGAGGACCCAGTTTTATGTTTAACTCCTAAATCTTTTGGAATTTCCAGAAAATTTTGGGATAACAAATGAATAATTAAATAAAACTTTAACTGATATATTTTTTTTTTTTTTTTTTTAGTTTTTCTAGTCTGGTATTTCATGTAATGTTTTATGTCTGGTTCTGTTTCTTAAAACCTAATGGTTGATGCAATAAAATTATTGAATCTCCAAGCAAAATCCATAGTATTCATCATTGAAGAAGAACACGATAGTTGTTTAACATTTTTAGATTTAAAAATTATGAGAACTGGAACAAGGTTAAAGTTTGGAATATGTAGAAAAACACATGTTGAGAATTAAAAAAATGGAACCACTTTAGCCCATTACAATACCAATTTCCCATACTTCACAGCCTGGTTTACAGGCTAATCAATGTTCCATTGAATAAAACAGAGTATGAAATGGAATATTCATACATACATCAGGTTGCCAAGCTGAACAATTTCAGTACAAATGTTACTGACAAATTGATTTACAGATACCAAAGAAGAAAACAGTTTCATAAAATTACTGCTAGAAGAACTGGAAGGGGGGGGGGAAATCAGTCAAATTTTGCAAATTTATTTTTTCAACATATTTCTGCAAATTTGAAAAGATTTTTCAAGAGTTAAATATAAAACTGGCTCCTCTAAATGTGTATATCCAGAACTTGTTAAATCACCCTTTGAAAGATACCACAGCAAAAACTCAGCAATCAGGGATTTATATTAAGTTGCCATGACTGAAAGAAGATTTATATCAGGAAGACAAAGAGAAATTTGGAAACTAGGATTAAAGAACAATTGAGGGAAATTATATACAAGTACATAGACAAGTCTGCATTAGCATATCACTTTGGGCCAGATGAACGAACTTGGAATAAACCTCTGTTAGATGTTATTCCATGGTTATGTGCTATATTGTGTTGTACGACAACGGAATAGAAAGTATCAAGGAAATAAACATGGAATAACTTATTCCGTGATTCCTTGCAGGGATAAGCCATTATTCTGAGAATAGAGTACAAAAAGGAAAATGGCCGCTTGTGTTCTGGACACAATTTGGACCCATATTTGACTGATATAAATGATTAATTTCTTTATATGTTTTTAAGGGCATATTATAACTAAATACAATATGTTATAGAGGTAGTCCAATAAATAAGGTTAAAGTTGAGAAAGTATATCACACTGAGATAACTTGGAGGCTATAAGGCATAAGACAAGAAGTTAGTTAAAGTTGCATTTATAAAACAGTAAAATCTACCTATCAAAATACCGCTATTTTTATGGAAACCATTAAATTTAATCCTACCCAAGATAGATATAAAATAGTATATAGCAATTCACCAGTACAAAGCTTAGCGTTCTAAAGAACAAGGTTACGTTTTATTGACGAAATACAAAGCATTGGTTACTTCGAGGGCAATATGTTTCAAAATGTAACATAGCCACAAGTGTTAATGTTAGCGATATTCTATGCTATAATCAGATTTTGGCGGTTAGGTGAAAGTTAAACAACGATAACTTTACAAGCTTTTTGAAAACAGAGGAGATGCCCAGATTAAAATACGCCTTCAGAGCTCGCAAATATAATATATATTATTATTTTACAATAAATTAATAATTTTTCGTATTATATGCTGTGGGAGGAGTGCTGAGCCAGCAGTGATAGAGGAAGGTTGTGTTTTGAGAGGTGCTCCTGTGGTGAAGGAAGAAGGATCTAAGTCACGATGGGAGTGGACATTACAGTGTATAGAGCAAGAATTGGACAGTTTAGAAAAGTAAAATTGGTGAATAGTAAAAACAGTTTTGGAGAGAAGATGACAAGCATATTGGTTTTAGCAAGTGTTATAACTTTCTTGTTAGTGATTGGAGGAATTGAGGTAAACCCCGGCCCTGCAGATATAATAACAATGCTGGAAAACCTAACAGAGAAAATGAACAAAATAGAAGGCATGGAACAGCGAATAGGTAAACAATTAAGAGTACAGGGTAGTGAGAGAATGTATTTATCTAGGAGTTAAAATTGATAGTGGTGGCAACTGGGAAAAACAAAAGAAATTTGCATTGGCAAAAGGAAAAGGAGCTTTATCAGCTATTAGAAGTTGCAAAAACAAAGCACCTAATATAAATATTAGATGGTTAGAAAAAGTGTACAATATGGTGGTCGAGGCAAAAATGCTATATGAGATAGAAGTATGGGGATTAGAAGGAGGATGGGAAGTCATAGATGAGGTGCATAGGAAATTTTGCAATGAAATACTGGGGTTACCAAATGCAACTGTTAGGCAGGTAGCACAAATAGAGCTGGGTAGAGTGGCAAGTAAGGGAAAGATTATGGAAAGGGCATTGAAATTTTGGCATAGAATATTGAAATTGGAAGAAAGGAATTTGTTAAAGCAGTGTTTAGTATATCAAGAGAAAACTTTAAAGAACAAGGGATGGGTAGACTGTCTCAGAAATAACCTGGAAAGTAGTGGGTTAGGGGAAATGCGGAGAAGAGGAGAAAATAATGTGAATAACTTCTGGGAGTTGGCAAGGAAAAGATTTGAGGATATAGAAATACAAAAAATATTTAGTGAAATAACTGAAAAGAGATCTTTAGTTTTCGATATACCAATGAAAGTCTCATGGGGAAGGGAAAAGCACATAGATGTGACAAATAAAGAGGAGCAAGAAGGTAGTGCATGGCTGAAAGCAGGAGTATGGAGATTAATAGG
Organism: Hymenopus coronatus; assembly: GCA_030762935.1. Lineage (NCBI taxonomy): Eukaryota > Metazoa > Arthropoda > Insecta > Mantodea > Hymenopodidae > Hymenopus > Hymenopus coronatus. The sequence goes on along the minus strand of CM060900.1, from coordinate 28,882,073 downwards.
TTTAAGGAAAGGTATTCCACAAAACCAATGTCCTATATGTGGCGGAAATGAAGATATGGAACACATTTTATTTATATGTAAAGAGACTGAAATTTGGAGAAAAGAGTATATTAATAAGAAATGGTTTAAAATATATAGAACAGTAGCAGTAGTTGGAATGTTTCAAAAAGATAGTAAGAAGATTGGACAATTCTTATACAAAGTGAAAAATAAATGGGTATGGACAGTAAATAGACAAAATGGTGTAATAAACTAGAATTAATAAACTATTGTAAAATATGAGTATGACCGGTAAAGAGCCAGGGCTGAACACCAGTCATATTCACCTGTACAAAGCTTAACATAAATAAATAAAATATATTAGAAACAATTTTTATTGAATAGACGATACCTTCCGTAGGATATGTTCTCAGTTTTATTAGTTTGGTTGATTATTTCAAACTGTTGTATTAAATATTGCCATCAGCAAAGTGCGAGCTGTAATGGGAATGGTTTAATGCACTATTCGACATAACTACTAATTTTTCTGTTGGTTAATAATACCTGTATAGCAAATTACTTATGCACTTGATCTTGGTGCAATGATTCTATTATGCATATCTTAAGTTGATAATAGCGTTGGCAACAGCTAAAATTTAATTTTCAAAATTCGATTACTAAGTATTTTACTGAATACAATTACAGAATCCAGGATAAGTACGTTAGCTGTTTTCAGCACAGAATCAGAAAGATGTCATATATCAGCACAAGATGCAAATTTACAATATGGTAAGGTTTCATTCCCATATTCCTAACCTATCGCAAGAAGTCACAGTATACATATGTGTTTATGTTTTGTAAAGTATATAGCAATTCTGCATCCGAACACGCTGGTGAACATTTATAATTATTTCATAGTAGCCTAAGTAGTTAAAATAAGAAATAATACATAGTTTAGCAACAGCTGATTGTGAAAATAATGCAAATTTTCAGTAAAATAAAGCAGAAATTACAAATCAAGTTGGCCATGAATGACTTGCAGCATAGCCAACATCTGTTTTAAATCTGCAAACAGTCGAATAGATATCTAAGGAATAAAATTGCGTTGTACAACTCGTCACCATATTTATACCGCGAATAGTGAATTCCAAGAATAACTATTCTAAGATTTATTCCGAGTTCATACAACTGGCCCTTAGTCAGAGAAGCATTGTATAAAGAAAGAAACAGAGTTAAGATATTGTAACAGTGTTGTATGAGATCACGCTCAAGTTAGCTTTGGTATGCGAGTCAGCAGAGTTGGAGACCTTGGAATGCTACAAACAGGAAATGCTGTGCAATGATAACCAGACTTTGGAATGCAAGATATCTCGATTCTTCTCAAAGCTTGTGCTTCCACAAAGTTCTGCGTCATTTTCTAGCTATAAAAGGAGGAGGAATTGCAAGCTGTGTTCAGTGTGTAGCAAGTTGCATGCCACGAGTCACACATCGACTAGAGTGTCAGCATGCAGTGATATGTGAGCCATGGATGGCATGCAGCCTTCAATTCTCAATGTGTCGAAATGTCAACTGAATTATTTGCAGCAGTGAGTTTAAGGCTATTTGTAGTCAATTTTATGGTCAAAGACATTTGTTACACTGGTGTTAGGAGTGAGAATTTTATGCCAAAATGGAGATCATGGAAAAGTTTGTTGACCAAAAAGAAGAAAATGGAATCTGGGATTGAATCCCGCATGGAGAAGATGGAAGAGAAACTAAAAACCGGAATGGAGAAGAGGAATCCAGAATAAGGAAGATGAATGAGAAAATCAAATGTGGAATGGAAGAAACAAAATTCAGAATGGAAAAGATGGTGTTCAGCATGGAGAATATGAGAAATGAAATAACTACTGTGAATTGTGTAATGTAGAACATGAAGATGGAGTTACTGACCAAAATCGATGAATGACTGGCCAGCATGGAGAAAAACATGGAAAAACTCAGTAGAAGAATGAAGGAACTTGATGAAAGCAATGATGCTCTGGAAGACATCCGCAATTGGGCTAATGCTCTGGAGGAAAGGGTCCACAGCGGTGCCAAGAAACTAAATGTCATGGTGGAAAAGATGCTTGACGGAAGGTTAAAAGACTTGAAGGCAAGTGCCATGAGACAACACAACATCCATATGTCAAGACACCCAAGTATGATGGGCACTTCCACAGACAGTTTGCCACCATCACTTCCTAGAACCGATGGTTAAGCAGAGGAACAAGCTGCAAAGCTGGTAGCAAACTTCCAGGGATGGGTAGAAGTACTACTGAATGCAATCCAGATGTCGGCAAAGTCTGGAGAGACCTAAGAGTCCCTTGAGAACCGCTTTGGGAACCATCGTTTGGCTGCAGCCTATTGCAGTCGGTTTAAAGCGAGGCTGCAACAGCCAGGTGAGACTAGTCCATTAACAACTTGTGAACAAAGTCCTGGTGAATCAGTCCCAGTAAGCTGCCTACTCCTTTGTTGACAGGGCATATGATTCAGTGATACGACAGCGCCAAATGCTCAGCAACAATAAGGTGATCCACGAGGCATTAATGGCAGCAAATAAGGGATACACATTTATCTTCATTTCCATTTTCTTAAAATAATTTTGAACCATAGAATGGAAGCACATGGTTACAGCAGTCCCCACCTGGATGATTAGGAGTTTCAGGTACTATAACAGGGACAGAAACTGGCCTGGAGCATTAGTGAAGATCTTTCAGTGGTTTGTGTTGGGGGTGTGGCCAACCGGAACATACAGCACAGAAATGTCCACACCTAGACGTTGTTTGGGCAGCACCTATGCATAAACAGGCAACCACGGGCCTAAGGAGGAAGCCGAGGTAACCGAGAAGATCAGAAGACCAGGGTACCTCATGAAATGCTGGCTGCAATCTAGTCGGCTGACAGGCAGGACATGAATAAGACCCAACTTGGCAAGGGGCATACCTGAATCATCACCCTTTCCTCACTTGACGCTGTGCCCCTTAGATGGAGGGATGGAAGACAGCCTCATCACAGACGGCTGGATACTACGAAAGCTGTGCTGGATACTGTTGCAGGGGTATAGTCGTAACCATAACCTGACCAGACGTGGCAGAGGGCTTGCCAACAAGGAAACCGAATCAGCTTTATGAGATGACAGCATCAGTCGAAACCTTGCTAGTGGAGTTAACCCTGGGACAGAGCACCATAAGTCTGTGAGTGTTCGTCGCAAGGGTGGCTGAAGAAGTGTAACTGGGACTGGATGCCCTCAGGAGCCACAATACGACTATCAACATCACCAGGAGCTCTTACAACTCGGTGAAGATGAGTTGGTGCTCCGGAGTCCCGACGAAAATCCTGTAGTCCGCAGGGGTGACCCTGAAGGAGGGTGTGGTGGCCGCTATGGTGCGTCTGGTAGACTGGCTGTCGAAGGACCTCGTAAACAGTCCAAATCATCAACACACCCAGGATGCAAGCAAGAGGGTGGAGACCTGTTACAACCAACAGGCTAACAGGGAAGGTTCCCTGCAGGAAGTTCAGGCTTGGTTGTATTACCGAACCTGGACCAAGGGGCATAGGCCCAGTTTCCCAAACATGGGCAAGACCGTGCCATGTGGTGGAGAGAGTCGACCGCACCAGAAGGGAAGAAGCGGGTAGTGCATTTGGATTCTCTAGCCCACTACGATGGTACTGGTCAGGACACACAAGCTTCCACAAAGTTCTGTGACATTTTCTTGCTATAAAAGGAGGAAGAATTGCAAGCCGTGCATAGTGAGTTGTGTGCCATGTGTCACACATCGACTGGAGTGTTAGCGTGCAGTAGTGTGCGAGCCATGGATGATGTGCAGTCTACGCTTCAAAATGTTGAGTGAATATTTGCAGCAGTAAGTTTAAGACTTTATTTTGTAATGAATTTTGAAGTCAATAAAGACGTTTAATATAATATGCAAAGAAACCTTTGAAACTGCAAATTTGGGAAAGCATCTTCATTAGCAAGAAACAGGATACTCATGACTTTTGAATTTCTGCCGTGGATGATGTCATCTTGCTGATAAGAAGGGTACAGTGCAGCACAACACCCAACCGTTGCGGCATCAGTCGACCATAGAACTGAAGATGGCTTAGAGGTACTCTGAAATTAGTCTTACTGAATGAATGGGAAGTGGAGTTAAAAGTGTAAAAAGGTGACTCAATTTTATCAAAACTTCAATACGGTATTTCATTTATTCTAATCTGGCTGTATCAAGCCTAGAGTTTGCAAGCCACCACCAACTAAGTCCTTGCTGTTGTATACTTCTGGTCATGCCTTGGATGTCCCCATTCCATGAGGTTATAAGTTTGTCCCTCAACTACCTTGCAGTGCTGATTATACATAATACAAAGGGTCGCTATTAACAGTAGATTGAGAGGACCCTTCCTAATTAGTATCACAAGAGAGTTGAGGGGCAAGTTTACATTATGTAACATGGACCTCAATGCATGGACAGAAGTATACATAAAAGAAGTGTTCATGGTAATGGAATCAACACTCAGCAATGGATTGTTCATGCTTAAGCATAAAGTGTGATGATCAGAAACTGCAATGGTGTTCAAATTTAAAAAGGAAGGTCTATAAGTTGTGCACACTCACTGCATGAATTACTAATTAAAGCTGGTAATAGCAGATATTTTCAAGAATCTAGGAATAACCTATCCTGCTATAATCACCCCACTCTTAGAATCCAACTTGATTTTAACACATCACGGCCTAGCCCATGGTCATAGTCATGAATTTTTGTTTTTAACAATAAATGAGAAAGTTTTTGGATCAAAAAGTAAAATGTTTTGCATGCATTTGACATAATTTTTAAATGATGTATAGATTTATTTTTTCCGCAAATTTTTGAGAATTTAAATATGTTCGAGAATGCTTTTAGTGATAAATGAGAAATGTTAATGTTTTTTTATTTTTCATAGAAAATGTACAGTTATTTTAGATTACAAAAATAAAATTGTAATTTAACATTTACACCATACCATGAAGCTATAAGTTGTGAAACAATCAAAACACAAGAGAGTTTGGAATTTACAGGGAACCCACCCGAGCAGACAATTACATTAAGAAGAACAAACACAATCCAAAATCACACCAGCATGCTATATTCTACAGTCTGACATATAGACTTGCAAATACACCATTAAATGACCAAAAATATAATAAAATACCAGCACATCAAAAGAGTAACCTCACAGAATGGTTTCAACCACATCTTCAGTGACAGCTTGTTTAAAAATACAATAGGAAAAAAATTATAACACTAACAATGGAGACAGGTCACAACAAAACTACAGAAGATTCACATTCAATCTATTCACTCTCAAAAAATACAAGAAATATTCAAAGAGAATAATGTAAAATTGGCAACCTTACAACTGTTGCAGCCTCAGAAATTTGCTGAAAGAAACCATTCAGAATACACAAAAATCAGGCATACACCAAATTAATTGTTAGTATTACCCACAGATGTACATAGGAAGAACACAAAGAAACCAACAAACCAGGTTTAACAAACATGTAAGAAATTTGAAACCCACACAGACAAATTAGCAGTTTCCCACCATTAATTGTCAACTAAGTACAACATAATACAGCAAATAAGGTTGATTAAATCATTAAAATGCAAACAGAATTAACAATTTGGTAAAAGATCCATATAATAAAAAGGGTTGACAGTCATGAACTTCAAAATACCTCCAGCACACGACTTAATCAAATTCTCAGACAGATGCTCCAGATGTCACCAATGCCAGAACATCACATTTTCCTCTTGTACATCAGTTGCCATTGCTGAAGATGACGAAGTTCTTTGAAATGTGTACAAAGGTTTAAAAACTGTGTAAGTGGGACTGAAGTGTTTTTATGCGATTTGTGTACTTTCTACTCAGTATATTGAAAGTTCTGCTTTATATATTACTTCTTTTATACATAATTTATGTTGAAACAATGTTTAGGATTTCAACAAAAAGGATTTGGTTCTAATACTTATAAGGTACTAAAGTAAGGCACCAAGCAAGAAAAAGCCTGCTCTAACACTGAACAAAGCCAATACTGCATACAAGCATTTAAGGGAATAATTAAAAGGAGCTAACAATAAACTAACACCAGTGCACATGGCTGGTCCATGAGCTTCATTCACTAGAACTGTTTATCGCAAACTAACTGGAAGTACTGTTATTGAAATACCAGGTACCTACACATATCAAACAACTCCTATTGTGCTTGGAGATATTGAGAAGATAACTTCTTGGAATCAATTCTCAGATATTGTATTAATGTGAAAATATTTAGAAATGAAAATGCATGACAACATTTTGCAACCTCATGCATTGAACAATATTGAGCACAAGGATTTTATCTAACTTTTACTGATACGATGTGATTCTGTAACACAAGAAACAAATGGAAGAGGCATGTTGTGGGTGAAAAATATAAAAATAAAGGGTTTTTAGTTACAAAGAATTTTGCACCATTGTTGATCAGCTAGCCACAGTGTTAATGGTAACAAATTAGATGTAGTAACAGCACCTTTGCTACATTGAAAGTAACAGGTTAGTCTTACCACATTTACTGTGAAAAGTACTTCAGTGTCTTTGCCTACTGATATCAAATGCTGGCAGTGAGAAATGTTTCTCTGCATAGGTATAACTTAGTTGTAACAGACAGAAAGACAACAGTCATGAAAATGAAAGTGTCACAACTTTTATGTTGTGCACTTTAATATGTGATATTTGATTCTATTTATGGTATTTAATTGAAATAAAAGGTTTGAATTTTGAAATGAGAGGCTTTAACAAATGTTACTTTAGTTACCTTTGAATTTTCATTTCAGTCATGTCATTACTCATTAATTCTATCTGAAACTTAGCCCAAAATTAATTGGAATTTATGTACAATATTTAACATAAACACCACTGATTAAAGTTATTAATGTGAATTTTTAAAATAATTATCAGCACAAAATCTGCCTTTAACCATGATATTTGGGAAATCAAAGCACTCCATAACACACTATACCTTAATATGTGTGATTATTTGTGGATTTTCAAGTAGAATGTTAATCATAGTTCAAAACTTATGCTTAAGTTGAGATAGCAAATAATATGAATAGAAAATCATTTAAATTTTTGTGGTAATTCTGTTCTCTTCTGTATTCGTATGATGAGCAATCAGTAAGGCGATACACATGACTGTCTACAAGTGCTGTTAGCTTGGAGAGTGACAAGGTAACATAGGGCAAGTCAGTACTCGAACAAGTGCTCCTTTTGAGTTATGTTTCAATTCATAGTTGTCATTAAAGGGTAGCTGCTCACTCACTTGAGTTATGCTGGAGTGCCAATCTGGTTATTAGCTGACAATTTCACAATAAAAATTGAGGATTAAGAGTTTGCAGAATGTTGAGTTCCATCCTCATAATGCTTTATGCATTGAAAAAAGCTGCCTATAATCCTTTGAAAATGGGGTGTTAAGTGTATGGGACCCTAGGATTGAAATATAAATGAAAATATAAGTGTAATAATATGTGTCTGACTAGGAAAGCACAATAAATCATTCACTCTCTGAAAATAAGCGATGGGTATATCTACTATATTTAGTTTTATCTGCCTTTACCATACAAAACCTAACCTATAACATCAAACTTTTAAGCATGAAAAATATTTTGCTTACCAATAACACCTATAATTTGCATCAAACCTCCTGCATATGACCTTCAGAGGCTGTAGCAAATCACAGGCATGAAACGTTGCCAAGTCTGAACTAGCCATGTCTCGCTTAGTAATTACTAGATTAACACTCAGATATTAATACTCTATTACAATCTTAAAACTTATATAAGATATAGAGAGAATCACCTAGCAAGCATGTATGAAAAAAGAGCATAATTTTAGAGTCAGCAGTCAAGTCAGAACTAGCCACCTCTCGCTTAGTAATTACTAGATTAACGTCCGATACTAATAGTTTATTACAACCTTAAAACTTCCATCAGATATAAAGAGAATGATCGAGCAAGCATGTACAAAAAAAGTGTAATTTGAGCTTCAGCCATTCAATATATATATGTGTGTGTACTTATGTTGTACATCTATTTTGTCAGAAAAGAAACATCTTTAGCTGTTAACAGAGATGTGATTAACCTTTGTACAGTTGCTTCCCTTTTCTCCTAATACACCCCTAAACTCACTGACCAGGGGATGGTCAAAAAGATAGTTAATGTGCAGTTTTATGAAGTTGAAGCTTATAACATGTCGCTAAGTAAAGCAAGTGATTGCATTAGTAAAAGAAGAGAACCAAAATATAGCATTTTATGTAGTCAAGCATGGCAAGTCATTTATAGGTGTACAAGTTTTTTAAAAAAGAACTCAAATGAACAAGAAAAGTACACACTAGGTTTTAAAAAATCTCAGGATTAACTGCTATAGCATGTGGAATCAATCAAACCACTGTTTCTCTGATCTGCTCAGAGGAAAAAAAAGGCGAATCAGGTTCTGCTACAGTTTTTGTTTCACCTCAAAAACATGTTAACATACTGAAAAGAATGACACACTTAAGACGATTTTGAGAAACAGGTAGTTTGTAGAACAGTCTTGGAATTTTATGACCATAGCAAATTTCCTATTGCAAAAAAAAATATTTTTACAAAGGTTCTACTTATTCCACCTTAATATTGCAAAAGTTAGGCTTCAGATACAGGAAAACCAATGACAGTTGTAAACTCCTTATGGGAAGGATTGACTTCCTTCGTACAATACACAGAATACAAATTTCTGGTGATGCAAGATCAATGTTTTACTTGGGTGAACCAATTTCATAACATGAAATCTATTTGGCAAAACTCCTCACAAAATGGTGACTAAAGGCACCTATAAGAAAAGGTAGTTGCTTAATTGTTTGTCATGTGGGTTCTGCAGAAACAGAATTTTTACCAGAGAGCAAATGGGTGTTTTGGTCTAAGCAGACATGAGATTATCATGGCAGCTCATACATTTAAAGATTGGTTTTTGAAAACAGACCTATTAATGGCTTGGAAGAAGGAAGTATAATTATTATGGATAATGCAAGCTACCACTTTGTAACAAAGTTCCTAATATGTCTAAAACAAAAAGTGAAATTCAAGAATGGTTAACACGGAAAGGTATAAGATTTTCACCTACTGAAACAAAATGAAAGTTGTTGCAATGCATATTGCCATTCAAAAACCAAGAAAAAGTGTATGACCATGATCACCTTGCTAATGAAAGGGGACATCAAGTAACCCCTATCACTGCCAGCATAATCCGATTGAGCTTGTGTGGGCTCAAGTAAAGCGTCAAGCTGCTCTCACAAACAATACGTTTAAAATGTTGAGACATTGAACGGCTTGTGAATGAAGAACTTGACAGTGTAACAAAGGAACAATGGGTTGCTTGTGTTAATCCTGCAGAACTACAGGAAAGTGACTTAATTAAAGAAATAAGTACAGAAGAAATTTTAGATCCGTTGTGACAAATTTAAAAGACAGTGACATAGAGGACAAAAGCAGTACAGGAAGTGATGGTGAGCCCCTGGCCATCCCTCTGGAATAAGCAGGTACATTAATTTCTATTGTGATTTATTTAGTTTAACGAAATAGCCAAATTTTACTTAGGTTTTAATCTATAGTTCCACTAAATAGCCCTTGGTAACATGCTGTGCTGCAAGTTCTCTATCTCTCTCACGCACAAACAGACAATACAGCTACACTGTAGTGTGCTCCTATTGACTACTGCCATATGTAAATTTGACATGAACTATAATATGTAATTTCCCTATTTTTAAACATGCTTCTGTGCAAATATGAAAATAGAGTTTGCCTATTTTCACTCATATTCCTTTTAATTTTCTGCTCTTGAATTGTTATTGGGATAATGAAACTGATAGCCACTGCCTCTATTGGCAGTTTTCTTTTTAATCCTTATTAGTGGCTCATCGTAGTTTTAGCTGTAAATTAAAGACTGAAACTGTTGAAAGCAGAAAGGAATGCATTAAGGCAACGTTTATCAATGTCAGGTGACTATTATCGGTGCACATATAGCAGAGGCAAAACAGGGTTAGTTAATGCTTTCGTTCCCCAAATTTTTTCCTGCAATAACCTGTACACAGATTTATGAAGTACAGCTTAGTTTTAGGATTTCACCATAAACTACACTCTTTATGGAATAATCTGTTTGTGGATTTATTTTTTACCATAATCCACATTCTGGCTCTTTCTGTAGAATTTACTGTCATAAACACTGTGGATGTTCTCTTAAACGCCACACATCATGTACGCTGAATAAGGCACATAAAGCAATACAACACATCGAACAGAACAAAATAATGTAGTAATATGATTAGGCTTGTGGCACAGTTTTCTCCTTTTGGTGACATTGCTACCATCACTGAGGTCAATGTACCGGTGGTAAATAAATACCTTCTTCTGTTTGCCTGCAACAACTGCAGGGGGATATGACCTTAACAGCCAATTGCCATGAAATCGATGCATATTTTATAAATATTCTGGTAATTAACAAACATATTTTTGCAATATAGTTGAGAGTGAGCAGTTTTGATTGATATGCTATCCTTAATATACAGGGTGTTAATAAACTACACCAAAATAATTTGCGAGATTGTGCACGTAACTGATATAAGTAATATGAGATCGGTAATGCATGGTCCCCAGATAAACACAACGCAGCTACATAGCGTTAAACATGTGGGTATTAGGTGCTGATAAGTCGGTGTTAAAGCAAAGCAGGTTGAAAAAATGGCTTAGAATGTCTTTAAAACTGCTGCCTGAGTATAGAAATATTGATTTTTAGCAACTTGTTGCTAGCATTCTCAAGATTTAATGTCGCAAAGATCTGCAAAATCTTGAACTTATCACTTGACAGTGTGACACTGAGCATTCATTAACTACATTGAGTTATGTAGCCTACTCTGGAGGAGTTTTTTCAACTGCTCTGGTGGCTTAATGCGTAGCATGGGAAGCTGCTATCCCAAAGGTCATGAGTTAGATTCCTGTCATAGAGTAAATATGTTTTATTATTATTTTTTTCATTTCAGACAAAGTGCTGTGATACATGAACGAGACCCAAACTCAGAAACTATCTTTCACTTCAAAGCCAGTGGCGTACTGGCACTTCAGAAACTTATAGCCATTACTTCAAAATTTCAATAAACAGGCCATAAGTCTCCTATCTCAAATTACTTATTTAAGTAATCTATATATTCTGTGAAAATATTTCGGTATAGTTCATTAACACCCTGTATATGTGGATTACTTGGGATATCCTTTTATGTGCACTGTTGTAAGCAAGCTTGAACATTTTGGCAGGATCAGCCCCTCACGGATAGTAGGTGAAGTGGCACTTCAATACTTGTCTCCTGCTATGCTAATTTTTAAAGTATGTTTACCTTACCAGGTACATGGGGTTTTTACTATAAACCTATTTCCCTACTTTTTTACTGTGCAGTACTCTGCTGTGGAAGCAAGCATGCAATTCTGACCACAGACTTTCGAGAAGTGAAGTAGTCTTATTTTCTTGTTGCTCAATCTTCAGGGCAGAACTTACTGTATAATTGCTATAGCAACTGTGACGTCAGTTCTTTAGTTTTTTTTGTGGAGGGGGCATGCAATGAGTAAATGAAACATAAATTCCTACCATTTTCCTCTGAAGTCCATGGTTGCATAAATAAAACATTAAATTGGTCAAATGTTAAATCACAAATATGTCACTACTCCTTTATCATTTACTTTTGCAATTAGAAAAGCAAGGTAGAACTACAAATTATGAGTTATTTGTCTTTTAACCATTCTTTGCTAAAATGAGTCATTTAGCCACAAAATGATATTATAGAATTGAATTCCAGTGTATTTACCGGAATAAAGTCCTGGTCATATGCTTGGCAACTATGGAAGTGGAAATTCGAATGTTGACAGTAAAATTGTGCCTTGACACCTCTCAGTCCTGTCAGTGCTTCAGATGCATTAAATGCATTCAGAATGATGGCAGTCTTTACAAAGCAGGTGTTTCTAGATATGCTTATTGCTTATGGCAAAGCTCAAGCTTTTAGGTTATTATTTCTGGAGACATTTGAAGAATAAAATGTAACATCATGAGGTTGGTACCATTGATGGTCTTTGCCCATGTGTGTTTGAAGTAGCCTTAGAGATTGGAGAGAAGCTCTAACAAGGGTAGAGCAAAATTGGCTAAAATGATGTGCTGCCTGCATAGATTCTAATGGAACACATTTTGAACATCTACTGTAAGTGAACATATATTGTTGAGGCTGCAGTTATTGACCATTAATAAATTTCCTGTTTAGCAAAAATGTGGCTTTGATTATTCCAAGATACACCTGAATGAGGTATTTTTATAATTCACACTTTAATTTGCTTTATCTTTTATCATCCGACTAAATCTCATGCATTACCTCTTACACAGCTTTTAGTTCAGGTCTCGTGAATACAATAGGATAGTTTGGTTTGGCGCTGAACCAAAAGTAAACATTCAGCTCTTAAATGCTACACTGTTGCCAGACTGTGCAGAAAATGCATTGAATAATGTTAAATTATATCTGCTACTTTTCAAGATAGGCAAAATTGTTATTTGACTTTATTATTCGCCACATTTGGATCTCCCAGTATGTGGAATCTGCATAATCACACCCCTAACACCCTACACACCAAGGACAGAATCAGAATTTATTAAGATCTTTGTGTACACTGTCAGAATACACTCAACTAACTCTCTCATGTGCAAGTCAATCTGATTGATATGCAATCACCAAGTTGCAATGGATTTTGATTTATAATATCTATGAGGGTGATATGATTAAGGTGGTTGTTTCGAAACCCCTAAGAACAAATGCACTGAAGAAGTCCCTATCAACCTGATTGGAATTTGCATATCTTTCAGAGCCCCTGTAATCTTGCACTCTGATAATAGATGAGTGTTTTTGAATTCCATACTAACTGGAATATACACTAAGGGGAATAAAATTAAAATTGTCCATAGAAAACCAGGACACAGTCGTCAGGGTTCAATGGAAAGAGCAAATCGCAACAGAGAAATGAAGGCATGTGCGTAAAAACAGTCTAACCCTCAAAACCAAAACTTTTCCGATTAGTGCTGCCATCTTTTGTTTGGGACAAATAGTAATAACTTATGGATGGTCTACCATGAAACAGCTTGACTGTAAGTAAATATAACTTTTATTTCCTTCCATCATGTGTCCTTACCAAATAAATATGAAAATCCATTGCCCAGATCTCAAACATGTATTATAACAGCTCAATTAAGTGTCTCCAATTTTTCAATGGATATTACAGAGGTTTTTCATTGTGATTGATGAAAGTAATGATGTTCATGAAAAAGAGCCACTGTTTGACTTGATTTTGACTGAGAGCCTAAAATAGGCCAAGTTTTTATGGCAATTTTTATAACTGATTTCTAATAAGCACAAATGTAATAAATCTAAATTCAATGTGCAATGGCATTTTTGTTAATAATAATTTAACATTATGTAGGCTAAAATATGTTCCATTCAAACAAGGAATATTAATGTTTTTTTGCTTACTTTTGCTACATAAAAATATGTTAAAAGTAAGCACTTTAACCCCAACTCTAGAAATTATATCACAGTGTAAACTAATGCTTCCTTTTTGGTGTGCACTCAACACTATTTTTCTCAGTTTTAAAAAAGTGAGGAACAGACCGCTTTTATATACAGGCCTTGGATGGAGAATCCAATGCCAGATTGAACTATAGGACTGCAGTTCATTCAATTTAAGAAATATTTTGCTCTCCATTTAGGTCGTGTTCATTATTAGAGCCAAAATTCCAATAAAAGTGTATCTAAATATATTTTATAAAGTGTGATTTTTGAGTAAAGCAATTTTTTTTTTCATATTTGTAAGAATATTTTCATTACCATGTGAAGGCACGTTTGTAGGCTGACTGTAATTCCTAATGATAAAATTCGTAACATAAATAAAGAAAAGAATACTGAGAATTTGTTTAAAAATTCTGGAGAGAAAAATAACAAGCCAGACAATGAAGATCTAGCAGACCTCAACTATGAAATGCCATAGCAAATGAACCAGATGAGGAAAATTTTTAATGTCTGCCATTTTAATTCCGTTACAAAAGAGGCAAAATTAGTTTGTACAACAATCGAGTTTCCTGACTTTAGTTTTTAATTGTTTCAGAACACTCCAAGTAGCTCAATTGATGTTAACAACTATCTCATTGATGACACAGCAGAGAAACTCGACCAGTAACATAAGAGATCTAAAGATTGTTTCCAGAAACAGGCAGCTAAAATGTTGAGGCTATTATCAAACAAATTTTTACCAGCTGAGATAGAAATGAATGTAGTTTATGTGTGTTCCCATACCAGAAGTGGACCATGCTCAAGGCTCTCTCCAAACTCTATTGGCAGTGGTAATACAGTTTAGAATGACATGTGTAAGCTATTTAAGTACATATTCCATCAGAACTACTTTTCCAGTAAAAAATGTATCCAAAGACTTATTACTACTTATGAAAGAAATGTAAAAACAAGAGTTTTTCATGATCATGTATACATTTCATCTTACACACAAGTTGCAATGACCCAATTTAATACTACTGGCTTCTCATATATTGCTAACCTACATAATGAAGCAGTAACAAAATGTATTATCCAGCATGGGCTACAATCAGCCATTGCCTTCTATGTACCAGAAAATGTATACATATAGACATGACATAATTTGATTCCTTCAGCTGGTTTTGCTACTTATGTTTGTACGCATTCAGGTATTTTTTTTAGGATTCGAGTATATAGGTTTATTTTGAAACTACATAATTGTCATACAAAAAGCAATGTAGGATATGAGCTTGGAAGAGAGGCCTTATAGAATTTCACTTCACTTATTTTTAAAAACTCTTCCTTGTTTCTATAAATCTAACTTTCAAACTCTGTAGCATAATACACTGTATTAGCCCACTCTTTATTGACAATAAAGCATAGTCTATTAAAAATATTCCCAGCTTCCTTGTAGACTACTCAGTGTTGGGCAAAATACACCTGAAGTGTATTTTAGATACAAAATAGTAAAAACAATTTTAATGAAACAGTGTTTTGTAACAGTGACATGTATGAATAGAATATTTTTGAGTTGGGTATTCTACAAAATAGTATTTTAAAATACAAGTCAAAATACATTACCTAACATCTCACATTATATTCCATATACCCAAAATATCATATAAATAAAAGTATCACATACTGTACATATTAGATATTAGTCTTCTTGGAAATACATCCATAAAAATTGTCTTTAGAAATTAACATAAACAAAAGCAGCATAAGTAAAACATACATACAGTATTTTTCAGAACATAATAACCTTCTGCCAAAGTGACTTTAAAGTTTGGAGTTGCCAAGTCTTCCACTTGCTGGTCCCTTAACTAAGGCATGAATCAACAAGAACTCATGCTAGCAACAGTCACTCATACACTGACACAGAGAAAAGTGGGAGCTAGGGCCAGTTAGAAGCATGGTACACATGCTGGCTGGCTGGCTGGTCAGCCACAAGTCAAAATTAAGGCACTTATGTATAGCCATGGAGATAAAGAATGAAGCATGTCTTGAATGCCAAATTTTTCTGTCTTACAAGGCATAGTGCCTTATTGACACCATATGTAACAGTTGTGTAGTCGCAGGAGTAATTTGTTGTACAGCATTACTAAACATGCTACCTTTCATTTGTCTTGGAGCAGAAACAAGACATGTGGGACAATTTGGAATTCAGGCAAGAGAAGAGGAGAGACATGTCACAGAGGCTAGACTGGGGAGCAGTGAGAGGGAGGCCACACCTTGGCAACAAAGAGACCCAAACAGTTGATGGAAGGAGGAGGAACGTAAATGCAGTGCAGGCAGGATTGGATGTTGGAAAGACACAGAAGGCTTGAGTGCAGTATCAATGGGTGATATGAATAAAACTTGACGACGCAAAATGGAGCTGACCTTGATTAAGACCAGCACCTTACTCGCTTACATAATGAGACGTGTCTCAGGCTTTTGAATGAATAAAAAGTAGCCGTCCCACTTTCATGAGACGCATCTCAAGATTTGTTAAGTCACCTCAGAAGGTGTCTCAACACGTGAGACGCAGCTTTGCAACAAATTATAGGCAGACTTGGTATCAGTTTTGGTGGTTTTTTGGCGCAGAAGGAAGCTTTATTAAACAAGGAGGGATTCTGAAGAATTAAATTATAATGAACTTCAAGATTAAAACAAAATATGCAGTGGCTTGTACAACATTTTTTCCCAAAGCAACAAGAAAAAGAGATGAAGCTTTACACAAAGGAGCAAAGATTAGAATACTATTATCACTATTTTTGTCATTTATATAGCCCCCTTTAACTTCTGTAGTCATATCGGGGGCTTTGGTTTAGAAACAACTTGCTGGTGATTTTTTGCTTAACTGCAAGGTTTCTTAATGTCATTTTCTCAGCTGTATACTATTAAACACACACACTCTCTCACTCAAGCATTGCTTGAGCTTTGCTATAAGCAATAAGCATATCTAGAAACACTTGATTTGTAAAGACTGCCATTCATTCTGAATGCATTTAACACATCTGAAGCACTGACAGAACTAGCCGTTATGAGAGGTGTCAAGGCACAATTTACTGTCAACATTTCTGAATTTCCACTTCCATAGTTGCGAAACATATGACCAGGCCTTTATTCCAGTAGACACACTGGTATCTTTTCAGATACTAAAATCAAAATATGAAATAATGCATGGAAAATATTCCTATAATATAACAATTATATAGAGCACTACAGTAAATCTCTCTCTAAATTTTAACTAAAGAGAAGGAACATAAAAGAAACATGACATAGCTGTGCCAGCAAATAATCAGCAATAAGGTTATGTGAGCTCTGATGTAATTGTCAGCATTTTTCTGATGGTAAACAGTATTCTAATATCACAGAGTTGAAAGCTAAATAAATAACCCAGACATGTGCATAATTCTGTTGTATATTTAACTGTCCTTTTAATAACAAACAGGATGGTTGTATCATTATACAATGCATCACATTATAAATGTATCAGAATATTCAACACCCTTCTGAATTACTTAAACTTACTATATTTGGGGAAAACAGAAAAATACAAGTCTGCTCTTAAAAGCTATCTATGCAGCAAAGCCTTGGCTCTATTCAACAGTTTATGGATGATCACTCATCAGTAAAAGGTACTCTGCCATTAGAGAAATTAATGAGTCACTGTATAGCTCTCTCCATAAACATATGGTTCAGGCAATTTCTTAATTATCTTGAGTGCTGGTGGTTAAAGTGGTTTGTGGAATGAATTGGCAAAATTGATTTTCTGTATGGTGTGTTCAATGTCCCCAAGTCTTGCTCGATGGTGGGACCAAACGGATTAAACAAAAATACAGAATTACTAACAAAGTATATCAGTGTAATATTTGTAACAATTTGGTTCCAGCTGAGTGAAAGGGAGAGAAGTAATTTTCCAATGTGGCAGCAGTAAAAAACAGCGTAAAGAACTTGGAGTTTCATTGGTGATACATGTTTTCACCAGAAATGGTTCAGTTTACCCAATCCTAGACAGGCCACCATCCAGTTTGAGCTGAAATGCTTCAGCAAGAGGGTGGTAAATTGGTCAAATTACTGCAGGGGAGTCTGCATCAACTGGGTCTTACAACAATGGAGGTCCTGGAAGTCGTTGAGATAGACAAATCCAAATTCAGTCAGAGGAAATACAACCATGGGCATCATATAGAGGGCCAGTGGGTACTTGGAGGAGTTCAGCAAGAGGTGAATGCTAATTTTTTCCTCATTCCAGTCTAAAGAAGAGTGTGTCCTTATCCAAGATTGAAATTTACCCAGCACAACAATTTCAGACTACTGGAAGTCTTATGATGCACTCCAAGATGAAGGCTTCTACCAGTTCTTAGTAAACCACTTGGTGGAATTTGTGAGTGCTGACTCAAGTGGGAAGTTCACCAAGAAAGTGTATGAAGACTGGGATGGGATGTCAATCCTATCCACATGAACACAATACAGAACACATGGAAAAACCACAAATACTCTGTTCCTGTTTTTTGGGAGAAGAAAATAGCACTTTGTGGCTTTCCTGTCAAATGTGTGTTCAAGCAGACTTACGCAACAGGTGACAGACTACACCATCTGCTCTCAAAGCAGCAAAAGATTATCCATCACAAGTTTAGTGTTTTCAATAGAGGATGTGTACCTGTTTGTGAATTGTTTTTAATTTTCTATCTTTCCTATTTATTACTAACCTTCTTTTTTATTCAGTGTTTTACACACCTCAACTGCTTGTAGTGGACACTATAAGTAGTGTATTAGTGGTAATACAAGCAGTCATACAAGATGACAATAATGAAGTGTTTGGTTGAAGAACAATATGTGAGCTCGTAAACAGTATCTGATTGGTTCAGTTAGTGCCCTAAAGTGTGCATGGTCTTGAATACCAAATACACTTCAAAAGGGAACATTGGTAGTCCTGGTAATGTTGTTTAAATTGACAAATGTAAAATAAAATAACAGAAATTCCATTGGGGTGCATCATAGACAACTGGATCCTTGAGATAAAACAAATGAGGTGCAGATAATGAATGATATGTCCCAATAACGGGATGCAAACATGCTCTTCAATTTAATTACAGAGCATGTAGAGTTCATCAGCATGATACATATGGATGCCTAGAGGATTTGCTGCCCACCTTGCAGTAATTATTTTGCACACGTAGATTAAGTGACAAATGTGCATACCAGCAACATTAAATCTCGCTGGTGAGCTCTTTGACATTGTTAAACCAGGGGCAGTACTCAACAGGAACATTTAGATGCTCACATAAGTGAGCATGTATTGCATATTGACATCAAAAATCATTCAGCAAACCTTTTCCAGGAACTTGCGGAAGATATTAAGCAGGTGCACCCTGAGGTGTAGCAATTAGGCTAGGCTTAGTTAATGAGAGAGTTAGGGTCACTCCATGTCAAGTGATCCAATTTTTCATTAAAATTTAACCTTAGGTTTTTAGATTTTGATGAAATTTGGAATATCAACAGACTGACATGAACTGAGTGTTAATCTTATATTTCCGAACGTTCACTCATCCCATTTTCAGTGAAAGTGGTTTGAAATTTTAAAAGATGTGCGAGTTTGGTCTTGCACATAAACATGAAAAATTCATTTCCACTGGCTAGGATGGAAATAATTCTCTGAAATAAAAACCATTTTGCTCAGTTTTTTATAGTACTTATATGCAACATTATTAGATTTATAGAAGCTTACATTTTACATTGTTGGTCCAAAAATTCAAAATTTGATATCCAAAAAAAACATGACTAAAAATGCTCAAAAAATATATTCCCTTGTTCAATGTCTTAGTATGATTTTAACAAATTTTGAAGTTGGGATGTTTTTTTCTTATAACTATAACCTAATTATAAAAATATATTTAACTCTAATGTATGAAAAATAAAAAAATTCTGTAATATTTTTAATGTTGGCAGTTTCACTTGTTTTTCAGTGCTCTAATATGGTAGAACTACTTTGTTCATTTGTATGTCTGAACATGTTTACACCTGCAGCAGGCCTGTTTCTCAAGAATTCACTTCATGCTAAATAGTAGTCTTCAGTAAGCTCTTGTGAGATAGTAATACTTTCAAGTAAACTAATGTGAAGCTGATTTACATATGAAGTAGCGACATATGAGAAGTTTGGTATCAGTAGTTCCTTTTTTATACATAAAAACTGTACGATCTGTCATTACTAAATTCCAACGTAAACTACTGTCTGATACAGAATAAAGTTTAGGTAAAGAAGAAACTTCAGCAGATAAAGAGTTTATTGGTTCTAATTCGTCTATTGAATACTGATGCATCACCCATCGCAAAAAATAAATATCTAGTTCTGGATACTTAAAAGAAAATTAGAAAAAATGTCAAAGGATTTAGTTACAAAATAGGTAAATGAAGTTGTAAGTTCTGAAAATGAAGATAATGCTTCAGATTCATAAATACTTCTGCAATTGAAGCAAAAGTTCAGGCAAACACAAAGCAGGAGTACAAAATTTAAAATTCTGACTCTCCGTTCAAAAAGTTGGTCATGTAAAAAAAAAAAAAATGGAAAATGAATTCAACATTAGCAACAGAATGGCTAGGAAAGCAAATCTCTAGTGAAATTAAAAGTGGAATTTTGTCCACCACTGATCCAAAACCAGAAAAAATGTTAAGATGATTCAGTCACAGAAAAAGTAATTTCTTTTTACAACAGTGATGAGGTAAGCAGTCATGTCGAGTAAGAAAGATTTTATACCTGTGAAAACAAAACATAACACTCATAATCATGTCCAGAAAAGACTAATTCCGAACCTAACAGAAATATATGAATTGTTAAAAAATAAGTACCCTACAAAGTTGGATTCTCTAAATTTGCTGAATTACACCCTAAAAACTGTATCTTAGCAGGTGTAAGTGGTACACATTCAGTGTGCATGTGTGTACTGCTCATAAAAATATTAAATTAATGATAATTGGAGCAAAATTTCGTCTGATATTGAATGATGAATCAATGAGTGAAATTATTCCTATCGAAACTAATGTACATGTCTTAACTCCAGAGTGTCATTTAAATGCAGCAGTTGCCCAGAGAATCAATTAAAGGAACAATTAAAGAGCCAATTGGAAGATGAAATGTTAGAAAACATTATGTATACACATGGGCGTCAGTTGACAGATGTAGTTTTGAGACAGTTGTGAAAAGTTCTGAAGATTTTGTTGTTGATGGTTTCTGTGAACAGCTTTTAACATTGAAAACACACTCCTATATAACCCAACAGCAAAATACATACTGCAAACGCCTTAATGAAAACATTAAAGTAAATGAAGCTGTAATCAGTTTAGATTTCTCTGTAAACTACTCTTTTGTACTGCAGGATGAGGTTCAATCTTATCACTAGAATACTAATCAAGCAACAATACATCTCTGACAGTTTTTTATAGGGATCAACATAAAATCAGGTACAGGAGATTTGTATTTATTTCTGAGTGCTTGACACACAACTCAGTAGATGTATACTTATTTCAATAAAAACTAATTTCATTCCTTGAAAACAAAATATTGCCTACATTACAAAAGATTTTCTACTTTTTTTGATGGGTCAGCTGCACAATATAAGAACAAAAAGAACTTCTCCAATCTTTGTCACCATAAGCATGATTTTGGAGTTGGTTTGTTTGTTTTGTTCATTTGGTACCACCTTTGAGCCAGGCCCGGGGACATTGAACACGTCATACAGAGAGCCAATTTTTCGACGCATGCAACTATTTTTAACACCACCACCAAATTTTAACTACTAGTTTTTGTAATTAACCACAACAAATAAATCAATACCTACAATTTTAATATCTTTTCCAATTGCAATATTCTATGATTACTTATTACTTATTACTAATAATCAGCACACAGTTATTTTACTAATATATATGATCAAATTAGTTATAAATGAGTCTATAGGTCCTATTGACTCAAGTAGCAGACAAGCATGCAAGATAATTTAAGAGATTGCAGTAACATGGTTTACATTTATGCCAATACAATGAGATGTTACATTTCACTTTATGGCATAGTACACTTTACTGTTCCTCCATAAACGCCTGCATTGAGTAATATGCCTTGCTGCATAGTTACTAAGAGCAGATTTGAATTTTTCTATTTTACTCGAGGATAGTAATTTTAAGTCATTTGGAAGGGCATTGAATATTTTGACACATTCATTGATGCAGAGTAGCATTGCTATGCCACAGCTCCTGGCAAAAGGATTTGTGATGACTTGTGGGGGGGGGGGGGGGCAGTCAAACGTCTCACGGCCAGGGCAAAGACCTTATGAAGACCAAATAATGACACCTCCCCAACTTTTCAGCTGGAGCATTTTAAACCTTGTCCTTCAATTGAATTCATTTTTTGTACAAACCACGAACGTCTTGAAGTAGAAAAACGCTTGAAATATCACTTTTTAGAAGCAAAAATGATTCAGGGAACACACAGCCTTCACTGCTTCATTCCATCACCATGTCAAAGTGAAGTTGTTACAAAGATATACTCACTGAGTAATAAAACATATGCACACAGTACTTGAGGCCCAAAAACTGTATCAATTGAAGAAACGACTGGTCTTGTAACATGTGAATATGATTAAAGGTGAAGGTTGGCTTGTATTCTTTCCCAAGACTTTGATAATGAAGAAGTAAGTCACTATCTTGGAACCCCCAGGACCAGCACACTAATTTGTGTACCCCAGTAAAGAAGATAAACTGAAAAGAAGCCAAATTTTACAGAAGTTCAACCAAGAACTGCAACAGGGAGGACTTGCACCTTAACCCAAACTGAGATGTCTGCCGCTACCAAAATGCTGGAAACTAGATTAGCTATTAAATGAGCTTATTGAGATAAACTCTAAAAACAAACTAGGACTAAATACCCTTAAGTCTTAAAATTTTAACTATGATATTTTTTTTTTTTTTAGTAGTTAATATTGACCTATCTGGTGTAAAATATTTCATCATACAATTTTTTTTTTTTTTTTTAATTTTCGGAAATTTTAATATATCAAGAATAAACAATAAAGAAAAATGGGTATTAAGGTTATTAGTAAAGAAATGCATAAGAATTTCTAATGTGTACCAGAAAACAAAAATCCATAAAACAGAACATCCCATTCAGATCATCCCAAATTCAAAATATATAAGAATGATCTTAAAACATCAAAGAAGAAAATATATTTTTTGAAAATTGTTAGCCATGTATTTTTTTAGGAAAAACAATTTTGAATTTTGGGGCCAATAATTTAAAATATATACTTTCACACATATATTCATGCTAGATATCAAATGAAAGCCTGTTGAATTCTGAGCAAAATGTTTTTATTTTGTGTCAATATTTCAGCCTAAGAAAATAATTATGCAATGACATTTGATTTTTTTAATCATTAAACTCTGATAATGCAAAAATTAGAAAATAGAAAAAGAAAAAAAAAAAAATAGAAAATTTCAGTTTTCAGAGTTTTTGCACTAAACATATGCTAAGTATCATATAAAAAGAAAATGGTAAGGTAATCTGCATTGTATCACTTGACATGGAATTACCCGTTAGTGCACACTAAATGTACATAGCAAGTAACTTAGGGACAAACAGAGAACATAGTTATGTACTTAGTGAAATTCAATTCAATTCTTTATTAGCTGTCAATGCACTTTTACAAGTTTCTGACATTGTCAAAGGAGTACAATATATAATCATAGGATATACAGTATATAAAATTAAACAAAAATATATACACACACAACAACTAAGAGATATTTACAGATTATTAACTTTATACAAACATTTATCAATTAAGAAGTACTTTAGCTTGTTTTGAAACTGTTTAGTACCATTTAGTGACTTAATTGCTGCTGGCAATCTATTAAATAAAATTTGACCCATCACAAAAACCATCTTTATCACTCGACTTTTTAGAAGTACGTTCTCTGAAATAGTCATTGTTGTGTCTGGTATTGTAGTTGTGAACATCAGAAATCTTCAAATTTAGCTTATTTACAGCAAAAAGAATAGCTTTATATACATATAGTGAATACACTGTGAACATTTTATTTTGTTTGAAAATATCTACACGTGAATCAGTATTTTTTGAGTTAAAGATCATCCTAATGCACCTTTTCTGTAGGACGAATAGTCTGTCCAGATGAATCCTTGGACAGCATCCCCATATTTCAATTCCATATGAGAGATATGGGTGGATCATTTTAGGAGGTTGGTGTCACCAATTGGTTTGAAATGTCTAATTAGATATATTGATTTGCTAATTTTTTTACATAGTCAATATGATTACTCCATGTCATATTATTGTGCATATATAGCCCCAGAAATTTATGTGAACTTACATCATTTATATTACAATTATTTATCTGTACATTTATTTTGAAGTGAGTCTTGTTAGTTAGGCTAATTTGCATTGATGTGGTTTTTTCCATGTTGCACTTAAGAGTATTTGTGTCAAAATAATTTGTCAGCTGTTCTACCGATAGGTTATGTCCTGGATTAATTTATTATTATTGCCAGCTGGACAGATGACTGTTGTATCATCTGCATAGGATATTATCTTAGCTCCATGTGTAATTGGTAAGTAATCATAATTTAGTGAGAAACTGTATAGTTAGGTGTATTTATAGATGATAAATGCCGTTGGATGCATTGCGCTATGTGGCGATGCAAGCTGGATAATTTGCTGCACTATATTCTTCAGTATGGTTATATGAGCAGTAAGTAAATAATTATAAACGTCGAGGGACGTTGTTTATAAGGGGAGTGGATCCAAATGTGGGACAATGACAAAGCATAGCCCAGGGACTGTCCCATATAATACCACCCCACCCACCATCATTATCAATGCGACCAGTCAAGTAAAAAACATGTTTTGTTTCCCGGCATTGTTGATTTTCATTTCCGATTCTTGCCCACAATCCGCACATATTTACCTGTTATACAGTCGTGTTTATGCACCTTTTAAGGTAATTCTGCCCGACGGATCTATTATAAATTATCCATTTCAGTTTAAACTCCCCTTAAAAGGACACGCCTATATTAACCATTCACGGTCCTGAAATTACCTCTAAATATTTCATGCATCTTGGCTTTATACTACTTCAATTGAATCAGTAAAGCTTACCCATTTGATTGTCAATGTCAACGGAACTCCACGCGCTCTTGAAAGGAGTGAAGATTTCTTCCATTTTAGAGTCGTATTCGTGTTCCGAACGCAAGCTTACTCCCGTGTCCTATTATCATCAATCAGCCATTATCAATCTAACACCAGATGTCATATTTTATTGACGTCCTTTCTGCTGTCAAATAGTCAATAACACCCTCAGACGTAACACCAACACTCGAAACCTCAAACAAAACCTTAACCATCACCTCATTCCTGTGGTTAAACCCTTACCAGGGTAGGTAAACAGCAACAACACCCAGGCTCACCACGAGCCTACCAGACACACACACGCACGCACGCACGCACGCGAAATTCGACTATACTAAACAAACTCATTCCCTCTCGTAAATGCGCAACAATGCATTGTTTCCGTAATTTGTAACTTCTCTTCAGTGTACCAAGTTGTATTGTGATTTTATTGATAGGCTGTATTTATCTCAAACGTATTTAGTGCTACACATCATATCTGCACAGTGATCAATGCGACGCAACAGTTTAGGGAATTTCTGTTGCACGAAGCTGTTACTTCGAAACTGCTTTGTGAATGCAACAGAAACAGATTAAACTGTTTCGCTAAAAGAACAACTTTTCCCACCACTAAAGCCAAACTGTAAATTGCGTAATACTGCTACCTGGCAGTGATGCTAACCGTAGCGGAATTCCACTACACGTAGCGAAATTTGAGCCTTCGGGAGACACTGCGGAGAAAAACGAAAAAGTGGGAAAATGTAGCAACTTTTGTCAGTTATAAAAAATAATCAGCCAACTTATTGTAAACGCCAATTCCCCATATTAGGCAACTATGCTGAAAGAAGTAGGTTCAAGGAATCTCTTATGTGAAAGATAAGTTCATGTTAACTCTAATACAAGCGCCCGGCCTGACAGTATTTATTAACATATTCAATAATCAGTACAGAGATAGGTGATGCTTTTCAAAAGGTTTATGCAAACTATGATAACCTAATCTATACCTTGGGCAGCATGATGAAACTCTCGCTCATCACAGGCACAGGCTTTATTCCAAGTTATAATATCATACCGTCAGCTTGCCGACTATTGTATTGGATTAAATCAAATAGTGCGTTACTTTTAAATGTTACTAATTCAGTGGCTGCTAGTGACTTAAATGACAGGGGGTTCACCACTTTTACTGCTTAATGAAGTATACCTTTCCAAATAATTTGACTTTCTAAATTATTTAAAATATATCTATAAAATAAGAACTATAGCTTTCCTGGCGACGTGTTAATTCAAAATCTTCTCGGGCTTCTAGCCAGGTAATAACTTGGCTTGACACCAACGTTTCGAAGAAGTGCATCTTCCTCGTCTTCAGGGTGAACTGATGGTTTGAGCTTGCGGAGACTGGTATTTATAAGAGCTGGGATGAAGCTAACATCTGATTGGTTCGCGAGATATTATGGCCTGGTATTTAAGATGACTGAGACATGGGCACGGACTTCGTAGAAAACTATTTATAGCAGTTATTCGGCTAATGTTTTGTGTTTGAGCACGCACCTGCTAGAAAATAAGTCTTGGAAGACTGCAGGTACAGGATTAGGTGTTAAGGCTCTTTATCATCGGTGTCCATGCTGAACTTAATTGTAGGCCAGAATCACGATTTAGATTATTTGTTTCAGATGAGATGGCTAAAGCTTCTTTTACTCTCCTTTCCCAGTAGTTCGAACACTTTGCCACTATCTTTACTAACACTCTCTGCTTCGATGGGGAAGAACAAGCAACGCCGAGCCGCAGCCTCTAGGAAGGCCACCTCCGCCGAGAGTATTACCTCAACATCGACGGTGATACCCGAGGCAACTCCTGCCTTGATTAAATCGCCTCCGCCAGCCGCCGCTACTTCACCGACCGCTAGCAGCGCTTCACCTCGGCGATTGCAGCCGCAGTCGCCGACTACGCAGAGCTCCACTTCCCGGTTCAGCGCCGTGGTTCGGGGGGTCCCTAGGGATCTTTCCACCCGGCTCTTCACCGCCGCAGCGAAGTCGCAGTGGCCCTCATGCTTGAGGGCTACTCGCATAGTCAATGGCCGGGGACCAACACCACTGATGAGGGTCAAGCTGCGAGATCGTGCGGATCTGGAGGCTGCCTTAGCGACTGGGTTGCCCTTGTTAGGGCAACTTCTTGTTGTTGAGGCGAGCCAAAGGGAACGACACAAGCCTTGCAGACGCTGCTGTGCCTACGGCCACACGGCCGAAGCCTGTACCTCTCCGCCGCGGTGCCACTATTGTGGTGCCAACTCCGCCACCGCAGACTGTAGAGGTCATGACCTTCGTCACCGCCGCCGGTTCTGTGCCACCTGTCGTGGCACAGGTCACTTTACGGGACAATCCCAGTGCCCTCAATACCCGAGGCTTAGAAAAACACCACCGCAGAACTACAACACCGACGCCACACCGCCTGAACCCTCAACTGACGCAGCGACGCGGGATGCTATTCAGGACCTCCACGCGGAGATCCTGAACGTCGGCGCCCGCTTAGCTGCGCTAGAAGAGGCATTCTCCAGCGTCATACACGAGAAGCTTCAGGAACTACAAGCTTCCACCAGCACAGCAATCACAACATTGCAGTCTACAGCAGCTGACTTGTCAGCACGTGTAGAAGGCATCTCAGCACAGCTCAAACAGGTTCTCCTGCAGCAGGCTGCCTACTCCGCCGAGTTATTCAGATCAAATCGCCAGCAAAACAGCGCTCCTCCTCCTGCACAGGCTGAGGGGCACAGACACAACACCGAACTCCGGAACGCTCCTGTACAGCTCCGCTCGAACACCAGGGCAGCGGGGTCAAAGCTCGCACATGACTACATGAATCGTCAGATTCACATGTAAGTTCACCACTTAAAACTCCTGCACAACCTTCACCTACATTCCTTCCCAATATCACCTTTAATTCCCTAGGCTGCAGTCAGGTTTCATGGCTGTAGCCTACAAATAACCTTTACCCGCTCCCGCACATAGTGCGGCAGCATCCCAGATTCCACATACTACCGCGGGTGCAATTGCGGGACCGCGCAAAACTACGATGAAATACAGCAAACTACGTGATATAACGTGGAGGGGTTTTTTAGTGGGTATGCCGCAGCAGGGCGGAGAGTCCCACATATCCTCCCAGCCATTGCACTTCGGCTGGGGGTTGAATGCGTAATGCATTTTTCCCCTCCACGGTAAAAAAAAAATAAAATAAAAAAAAAGCCATAATTTTGGACTTCGAGATGGATCCAGCTACAAGGGCAGCATTCGACGCAGGCATGGCCTACTACAACACCGCTAGCCATGCCAGAGGTCAGTGGGCGCGGGCGCGCCGTGCCGCCTTGCTGCGGACAATGGAGACGCCTTCCGCCCCACCTACTAAGCCGCCTCCTGCCACGCCACCTACCGACATGGAGCAGACAGCTCTCACCGCCGCCGCACCGGTATCCAGGTGGAAACCGGCCCGGCCTCATCCGCCGACAGCCTCCGCCGCCGTGCTGGCTCCCAAGCGGGAACCGACCCGGCCCAAGCCGCCGACTGCTCCAGCCGCCGTGCCGGAACCCAACCGGGAACCGGCCCGGCCCCAACCGCCGACCGCCTCCACCGCCGTACCGGCACCCACCCGGGAATCGGTGCGGCCTTCTTCGCACCATGATGGCCACGTTACAGTGGTCGTCATAGGGGTCCCGAGGGACCTACCATCCCGCTTCGTGCTGGATGCCGCACGCCGCTTTTGGCCCTCTACAGTGAAGGCCAACCGGATCACCTCACCTCGGGGACCCACATCGCTGGTCCGCCTCCACCTGGGGTCCGCGCCTGAAGCAGAAGCTGACTCGACATCACGCCTGCCCTTGTTAGGGCAACAGCTACGTGTCGAGGCTAGCAGAAGTGAACGTCCGGTCCCCTGCCGACGCTGCTGCACCTACGGACATCGTTCGGAGGATTGCCACGCCGCACCGAAGTGCCACTACTGTGGGGCAAGCTCGCTCACAGCCGCTTGCTCCAATCATGATCTACGCCGTCGACGCCGCTACTGCGCTACCTGCTCCGGGAACTCCCACTACACAGGGCAAGCCACGTGCCCCCTGTATCCCCGGAGTAGGCCTACACCTCCACAAAACACACAGAAGCACCACCAACCATCACCACCACCAGACTCGACACCGAACACTTCACCGACGGACACGTTTCTGAAGGACGCCGCAGAATCCATAAAACAGAATATCGCCACCATCCAGGCGGCTACACACCAACTCGGCCTCCGTCTCGAGGAACTTCAGAGGGAAACCAAAGAACGACTCGCAGCATTGGAGGCCAAGCTCCAGGACTCAGATCGAGTCGCAGGTGAAAACGGCGCGGTGCTTGCGTCCATCCAGCGCCAGCTGGACCGCACAGAGAGCCACCTCGTCCATCCACCTTCCGAGGACAGCGACGACCAGTGCCCGCGGCTGGGGTCTCTTGAGGCTTCGGTCGTGGGTGTCCGAGAGCTGCAGCACCAACTTCACCAATCCATATCCAAGCAGCTACACGACCTTCAGACAGGACTCACCAAGGACATTCTCTCATACATCGCTACCGGTCCAGCCCCCAGGGGAAGGAAGAACCGGTAGTGCCATCATCATCACCACAGGGAGAGAGTGGCAGCTCTCCCTACACTTCCAATCCCATTTCACCAATAACTCCCAACCACCCACAATTTCCTCAACTCCTCACCTATAATTCGCTACGGGGGCCGGCTGGGCCTCGGTCAAGCCGGTCTACTAGCACAACCCTCACCCCTGGCGGCCGCACAGCGGGCCAGTTCACCTTTACCTTTTACTGCGCGGGTGCAACAGCGGTACCGCAGTATCCTTACCTTCCAATACCGGTGGAGGGGTTTTTTAGTCGGTAGGCCCATCCTGGGAGACCCCGACACTCCGGGCATGCCAGCCCGGGTTAGTCCTTAAGGTGGATTTTTCCCCTCCACTCGAAACTAAAAAAACAAAAAAAACAAAAAAAAAAAACAAAAAAAGCCATAATATCTCGCGAACCAATCAGATGTTAGCTTCATCCCAGCTCTTATAAATACCAGTCTCCGCAAGCTCAAACCATCAGTTCACCCTGAAGACGAGGAAGATGCACTTCTTCGAAACGTTGGTGTCAAGCCAAGTTATTACCTGGCTAGAAGCCCGAGAAGATTTTGAATTAATATATCTATAGTTCTAAAATTACCTTAAAATGGTCCTGAAGACGTTGATGGGTTTGAATCTCTTGTAGAGGTGTGTTTATAGAGAAAGTCCATCCTCCTTTCCTTTTTCGTGGCGAATCTGTCTATGACTCTCTCGTTGAAATGTGAAAGCTTGTGGATCATTTCCTTTTCAATGGATAACATGGCAAGAGCAGACAACCTATCTTCATCCATGGTGCTTCTATGAAACGTTTTGATCCACTTCAAAGTAAAGAAACACCTCTCTGCTTCACACGTTGTCATTGGGACAGTAGCTACCAAGTTCAGAAATTTCATAACGTCTCCAAAGGGTTCTTGAAGGTTATTTTCAATTAAAAACTACAGAAATGCTACTGTACTTTTCATTTCCTGAATATCATCTCGAGCATAAATGACCTGTAGTTATGTTTTTAACTTAGGTTTATTTAAAATGGATAAGGCTGCACAACAGCAGAAAGCATTTTTTTTTTCAGAAAATTTATTCTTCAGTGAAGGGAAGAAGTGCTGGTTAAGTAAATTAGAAACCAATAAGTGGCTGGAGAATTCAAACCTTTGTTTGCTCTGCTGATTTATTATGTCACATACTTCTTTCGCTGCTACATTCCTTTTTGTGTACACGTCCTCGCATCTTTTTTTTGCTACATTTGGTCCTTCCTTGATTATAATATCAATATTGTCTCTAATTTTCGGAATTTCATATTCGAATGCTGCTATTGCTTGCTTTATTGATACAGGATCAGTGGTGCACTTTTGTAATTGACTGTACCAGATATCTACGTGGGGTATTATTTTATAAAATACCTCTAACCAAAAGGAACATTTTGACTGTTGCAATTTCAACCTAAATCATAGGCTTGATTCACAGTTGTCGTTTGGTTACTGGGGTCTTCAATTTGTTGGAGACATTCCAGAATGTCCTCTTTATTTTCATGAATTGTAAGAACTTTTCTGGATTTAAAGTTCCATCTTGTGGTTGATTCCTGAGGGACTCCTCGCTTCACAATTTCCACTCTTTGAGGGGAATGAGAGAAGAATATTGGTACTTCTGCAATAGTATTGAAAAACAGTTTTACATATTTATTTTGACTGGTAGGTTGGGCAAGAATTAAGTTCAATTGGTGAGCGTAACAACGGACATAATACGCGAAATGCTACTCTTCTCTTACGATTGTTTGCACTCCTGCATGTTGGCCGCGCATGATGCTAGCACCATCATAACTTTGAGACATTACTTTTTCTTTCTGTTCTTGTACAACATCGGCGAGGACATTTTTAATGCAAGCTGCTAAGGAGGAAGTGTCATTACCAGGTGGATTTAAAAATGTCCAAAATCTTTCAACAGCCCCGCCAGTAGATAACAGATAACGAAATACTATAACCAATTGAAATTTGGAAGATATATCAGATGTTTCATCTGCTATCTCAAATACGAAATCTGCCTTGGCTATTTCAGCATTAATTACCTCATAACACACATATAACATACATTCTAGTAAATAATTTTGTATATCCTTGGATGTGCCCTTAAAGACTGTAACATTGCTCTTATGCTCTTTTACAACTGCATCTAAAGCTGAAGTAAAAATTTTTAGCCCTCTGAATATTCCAAGATTGTTAGATTCGGCTGTTCCATCATGTCCACGTAAGGCAAGTTCAAACTCAACGCAGAACTTAATACAATCAATTGTTGGAAAGAACATAGCGATTTCCTTACGTTGTCATTGTGTTTTTCTATGTTCTGTCTGAAAGCTGAGCTAAGTTGCCAAGGACTGATAAATCTAAATAAGCATTCTATAGATTCCACGTGCTTTTTAATTTTCTGTGTTAGATGACTTAGATCTGGCACGCCATGGCATGTCCAGTTTGTATCTTTACCCTTAGCAAACAGTAAGCACGGAAAACAAAATAGCTTATTTGTAGTAATGCACCGCAAATCCAACTATTCCTTTTGTATATGTTTACATTGAAATACCTGCAAAATATCTTACCTCGGCTGGTTTGCGCTTGTTTTAATTCCAGCTGAGGTATTGGCCTGCCAAGTTTCTTAACTTTACACTTTTCTTCCACGCTCAAAGTTTGAAGTTTGTTTTTAAAAGGTATTGAACGCTGTTCATTCTTCTTTGAAAACAAACTCGAACAGATGAATATGCATATACATACCAAAACACAAGTACATAACCGAATGCGCTGTTACATATGTATATTATTCAGTAAACAATTGTTTACTGAATCACTCTATTACAATGAAAACACACGTGCTATTTGTTGCAATCCTGTACCTTTTCATTTCGGACTAATTCGTGCGTTTCCGTTAGAGCCGGCTCGCAGCAGAGCTGGCCACACTTCAGCTCAAATCCACGTACTGTTAGCGCCCTTTCCCCTTACCCCTCCGAAGAAGCATCAACAAACTTATTCTCGGAGGTTCAAAAGAGAGATTGAACCTGGGCAGCGCGTTGGAACGTATGCGGCTATTGCAAAGACTTGAAGGCTTTTTATTCAAAAATAGTTTGAACATGCAAATAAAATGAATAATACGAGAAAGAATAATTAATGTATTTTAAAATGCAACCTTTTTTTCCGGGGGTTCACTGAACACATAGGACGCGCCGCCTCTGTACTAATTATAATTTATAATGAGAGATAAAGGGTACTCCACCCATAAGAAAAACGGGGAATACCGTGGAGAATTGTCGAAAGATGACAAGAAAGCGAGAAAACAGTTGTTTCCGGACAAGTGGTTGAAAGAAGATATTTTTTAGAGAGGTTACAAGCAGTTACAAGTGACAGTGCAAAAGCAAAGTCCAGAGCATGTAGTGTTCTTTTGGGTGCAAAAAGAAGTGATCTTTTGAAACACAGTGAAAGCTTGAAACACAAGAAGAATCCAAAAGCTACTGATAACACAAAAATGTCTCAGGTAATTAATAAATTAATATATTTATACTTTTCTGAGGAACGAATAATGACTAAATTCATTTTAATCTGAGTTTTCATTTAATCAAACATACATTTTCGTCACTGAAATAAGCCAAAATTACCATAGAGGAGCTATAATATTTTTTTCTATGACTGATAGTAATGACTCTCACAATTTTGATAATTTACTTATTTAAAATAATAAATTGGTATAATAAACAAAACATAGCGTACCTCCAATTCTTTCGTTTCTTACAGATATTTCGCACAGTAAAAAAGGACATAGGATTTAGTTCGTTAGTTGCCGCCCATAATTTCAGTTCCATTCAGCATATTGTTGAAGTGTCTAAATTGAATTTTACAGATTCAGCAATTGCCAAGGATGTCACTCAAGGACGCACTAAATGTACAAGTTTGTACAAAATGTTCTCTCTTCAAAAATCAAAGATGATTTAAGTAAAGGGTTGAAAGATAATGAATGTTCTATCCTCGTAAATTAGAGCTCAGATATCAGTAATACACGGCTGCTTTGTGTGTTAGTGAGACATATTCATAATGATAAAAAGAAAACCCAACTTCTTGATTTGGTTCCCATTTGTAGCGATGAATGTACTGCAAATGTTCTTTATAATTTGTTCAAAAATGCCTTGCAATAACAGATGTCAACGTAGAGAATGTCGTAGGCTTTTGTTCTGACAATGTCAGTTTTATGTTAGGCAACAAGGAGTAGTTTAAAAGTCACCTTCTTAACGACAATCAATAAATATTTATTAATGGTTGTGTATGTCATTCAGCACACCTAGTGGTTGTGGCAGCATCGCAAGATATTCCTGCGTATGTTGAAGCATTGTTGCAAAACGTGTCCAGCTATTTTTCCCGTTCCCCTAAAAGACAGAGTATCTTGGAAGAGTTCCAAAAATTCATGCATGCTTCTGCATTAAAGAAGTTAAGTCCCAGTCAAACAAGGTGGCTGGCATTATCAAATTGTGTTAGTCGTTTTCCTCAACAATGGGGCATTCTTTTTTAGTTATTTAGAGTGGCAGCGTTTGAAGACAAAAATCCAGTGGGTGGTATGATATTTTCTGATCTTCAGAATGCCTACCTGAATGCATATCTTTGCTTTTTGAATAATGTTTTGCCAAATTTTAATCAATTCAATGCAATGTTCCAGTCTCAGAATGTTCTCGTTCAAGATTTGTATCCCGAAAGTAGGAGATTTGTTAGAATGCTGGCAATGCATTTTGTAAAATCTTCCTATTTCTCAACTGATGAAAAGTTGGACACATTAAATGTTTTTGATCCTCATGCCTTGCTTCCAATAAAAGAGGTAAATGTTGGTCAGGATACTATGGAAATGCTTGCGGAATGCCATGAGAGGGGTAAAGAACAATTCAAACTTGTCTATATCAAATTTTATCAGAAGTGTGTGAGTGAATCGTACAGAAGGTTCCCGGTCAACAACAAGCTTTTTAGGAATATGTCGTTTCTTATTCCAAGCAATGCTTTAGCCCAAGACGCACACAAAAAGTACGATGTTTCGGGATATTAAAGAGACGCTGCAAGAATTTCAGAAACTACGTCCTTACTTTTCTGAAGAAGAAAATGAAAAGTTAATTAAATCAAGCTATACCCTTGCTTTCTCGTGCAGAGTAGGAGAAATAAAAAAAAATTGAAGGGCAGTATTTCTTCTCAAATATTTAAAGATTGCCTAAACTTATACTTGTGTTGCCACATGGAAATGCTTATGCGGAAAGAGTGTTTTCATGATCGCTTACATCAAATCCAAAAAAAAGGAACAAACTGAAGCCTCAAACTCAGAGTGACCTCCTAAGAGTAAAAATCGATCTTCAAAACAAAGTCAATTGTTGTATCTCATACCCAATAACCGACGAACATGAAATAAATTTGGAAAACACATGTCCAATTTTTCGAGAAGTGCTACAGTGCAAACAGAATCGTCCGACAGTGATGACTCTTAAACTACTTTACACAGCCTGCGCAGTTCCCCTTCAGTTATATGCAGTGATAGTTATTAATTTATTTTATTGTATTACGCCCCTAATTGACTTGACTCAACTACCTACAACAACAACAACAACAACAACAGCAGCAAGGTCATCATAATCACCATCAATCCATCGTCTTGGTCATCTGGAACGTCATAGAAAGGTATGTTGTAACCATTTTTATGGTAATTTAATGTGTGTATTTTTGTAGCGGAATGTAGCGGAATTTTGCTCGACCTGTAGCTATATTCAATGGTTTTGGTTGGCAACACTGCTACCTGGAGATAGCACATACAACTACATAGCAGTACTCCGCATTAACGGGAGTTTATACTATACGGCCTTATGACCATGTAAGAATAGTATTGGCACGGAACTGATTTAATCTGATGCCTAGTTGAAAATAAATACAATTAAATAAAACACTAGCCCAAAATAATCTCAAATAGGTTATAAATGAATCATTAGTACTTACGTGTGGAAGGGTTTACTCCGAATAAAAAAAATCCCGTTTTGCTTTCTCTAACACATAGATAGTAGGAAGAGAAGGTGTTGCATTCCACGCTAAAACTCGAGACCAAAATTTCAATGAAAATATAGGCTTTCTGGTCCCCTGAATCCAAAACAGTATTCTTGGAAAATGTTCCAGAGCATTTTCATATTATATATAAGATGTATCTCATTACATTTCTCAGAATAGCATCTGAAGTTCTTCATTCTGAGTGAATTTTGCATTACTGATAAGAGAAAAACAATAAATTTACTAAACAAATATTTGCATATTCAATACATTCCTTGTTATTGGTTGCAATTTTCCATTTCTCAAATAGGAAGCCCTTATTTGTTTTTCTGTTTCCTGCTCAAAGAGAATCGAATTTCAATGTAATCATATAGCGACCAGCTCTTTGAGGATTTACCTATCGCTTAAGCCTAGTATATTTCCCTATTCACATTGTAACAAGTAAATATGCAATAAGCATATTTCTGTAAATGTTCACCTCAATTAATATGAAATAGAAAAATCAACCATTTAAGAATAAGTTACCGAAGAATGGGTATAGAAAAGCATATAAATGTAAGACATCAGATTATTTATGTGTTTTAATGGGGTGCGGAATAAACATAACTGATGTGTTAAATTCACAATCCTTTCTCTAGTTAATGTTCTACATAGTGGTCTTAAAAGACCAATCCTTCCATCTACTTCTTATTAATGCAGATAGCCCTTCATTACATATGTACACATTTTAAGGCAGTTATAAGAAGACTGCAGTAAGCCAAAGAAATTATCAAATGTTTTCAAATTTAGCCCTTATGTGAACGGCATTGAAATTTTTATTTTCATGAACACGAAAACATAATAAAAAATAATAACAATAATAATTTACGTATTGAGAGAACTATAAACGTTTTGAAAATTCAAACTAATACAATTTTAATGCGCATCATCCACTGATTTTATTCCTCTCTCTAAATATAAGTATAATAACGCTGAAACTCTAGGTGTACTGAGGGATCACCATTATGTTGTTGACTTTCTCGTGATTTTCCAACATGTCACATCACCATTCCGATTCAGTCATTTGCTTAGCTGATCACAGGGACCAGATTGCTCACTCAGAAAAACCAGTCAGAGGAGTCTAATCATCATTCAGCTGAGATCGATTCAGTTATATGCTTAGCTGATCATCACCAACCAGATTTAGGCGTACTGCACACCGAATGACCAAGCAGCTGAGTCTGGTCATAATTCAGTAGAGACTGGTTCAGTTTAGCTGATCACCAAGAATCAGATTCAGAGCACTGCACTCAGAATGGTCAAGCAGAGGAGTCTCATCACAATAAAATTCAATAGAGATTGATTCAGTATTGTGCTTAGCTGATCTTCAACAACGAGATTCGCTACACTGCACACCGAATGACCAAGCAGAAGAGTCTGATCATCATTCAGTTGGGACTGATTCAGTCGTGGATTATGCTGTTCATCAAGAATCAGCTTCAGAGCACTGCGCTCAGAATGGGCAAGCAGAGAATTCTGATAATCATTTAATAGAGATTGATTCAGTCATGTGCTTAGCTGATCATCAACAATCGGATTAGGCCATGCCGTGGCCGTGTGGTTAACCACTCGCCTCCCACCTAGACGGCCTGGGTTCGATCCCAAGCGACCGCGTGTGAGACTTGTGGTGGACAAAGCGGTGCATGGCGGGTTTTCTCCGGGTTCTCCGGTTTCCCCGCCATCGCATTCCACCGGTCCTCTATCTTCATTCATGTATCATCAGTGTCATCGTCTGCGGTGCCACAAGTAGTTGGAGCGGGCGTTAAACACTATAAAAATTCGCTGCACTGTACACCGAATGACCAAGCAGAGAAGTATGATCTTCATTCAGTAGAGACTAATTCAATCATGTGTTTAGCTGACCATTAAGAATCAGATTTAGAGAACTGGAAGCATAATCACCAAGCAGAAGAGTTTAACGATCATACGTCATCTCCTTAGCTGATCACCAAGAACCAGGTTTAGGACACTTCCCGCCAAATGATCTATCCGAGGAGTCTGATCATCAGTCATCCATCTGCTTAGCTGATCGTCGGGAACCAGGTTTAGAGTACTGCGCTCAGAATATCCAATCAGAGAAGGCCAATCATCTTCCAGTCATCTGCTTAGCTGATCCTCAGGAACCAAATGATCAATCACATGAGTCTGATAACCTTTCAGTCATTTGCTTAGCTGATCATCAAGAACCAGCTTTAGACAACTTTGCCCCGAATCAACAGGCCAAGGGTTCTGTTTCAGACACCGGGGTACTTACGACTGGTTGAAGTAGACCAGCAATAGGTCATGTAGGCACCCTTATTTCACGCCCTAGGAGAGTTCGACGATCCGAAGGTTGTCGCGTAGTGCTTGACAGCTTCTAAGTGCCTGAAAAACCATAGCTCTGGTTTTCCACCCCACATAAAGGAAATTAACAACACTTCTAAAAATGACTGGCTGACACGAAGTATAAGAATATCGTGTAGACATAAAATAAAACTTTATTTAGCAACTAGGGAAAGCAACTGGGATAGACGAAAACATGACTACAAAATGTACTTCGAAATTCTAAAACAAAAGGTTATAAATGCAGCGAAACAGCTTTGTTATGACAAACAAATCGAGTCCTCACATAATAAGCCCAGAATCATACGGAATATTGTGAAAAAGGAGACTGATAAGTGTCGCTCAGAAAATGACATACAAAATTATAGTAAATAAAAAGACCACAAATGATCCTCAGCATATAGCAACTGCATTTAATGAATATCTCATTCAAGTAGCAGAAAACCTATTGACGAAAAATCACGAAAGATCCCATTTGTTACCTTCAGGAATCCCGTCTTGAAAATTTCACACTTTTAAAGTCAGTACACACTAGTGCAACCGAAATAAAAAGTAATGCAAACCCTCAGAAGCAAAAATTCACCAGGGTATGATGAAATTACCACAAAAATATTAAAACCATGTGCTGATATAATTTGCAAACCTTTATATCATATATGTGACGCATCATTCTTAACAGGAACATTGCCAGGTAGATTAAAATATTCAGCCGTTAAGCCGTTATACAAGAAAAGGGAAAATCCACAAATATCAAACCCTAGAATATTGTCTTCACTTAAAACTTCTTTCAAAATCTATGAAACAATTATTTTAAAAGAATTTATCACCATCTAGATAAATACGATATTTTATCAAAAGAACAGTTTGAGTTTGGGAAGAAAATGTCAACCAACAACACCATGTACAAATTAACTAATGAGGTTTTTATATGTATCCTTGGATGCCAAGTTTAATACTCTAAGAATACTCTGAGATCTATAAAAGGCGTTTGGTGAGTTAATCATAAAATACTGCTATCAAAATCATCATATTATGATATCGTATTAATGGATTGCATCTTGTTTATTGAACAGAGAATAAAATGTTATACTAAACACTTCAAATAATAGAAATGCATACTCTGAACAGTCTCTAGTAAAGCATAGTGTGCTATAAGGGTCCAGTATTATTTTGTACTGTACATTAATGGTGAGTGGGATTTCAGGGTACTCAACTGCTCGGTTATCAGTGCATTAACGATCTTCCTAGAGTAATAAACATAAATGCGTTTCCATCTCTTTGCGGTTGATTCAGGTATTATAATTAAAAAACACAAATCAAGTCAGCTCCCAGATTCAACCAACAAAATCTTCAGTATATTAAAAATTGG
The DNA here is from genome assembly GCA_030762935.1 of Hymenopus coronatus. Lineage (NCBI taxonomy): Eukaryota > Metazoa > Arthropoda > Insecta > Mantodea > Hymenopodidae > Hymenopus > Hymenopus coronatus. Next base: position 28,842,874 of record CM060900.1, on the reverse strand, counting down.
TTTGAAAGTAACAAAATTTGTATAAATTTTGAAAGAACGAACTAAATTAAGTTTTGTAAAAAACAAAGAAGCAGTTCTGATTTAAGGATAAATATAAAAGTAATCAAATTGTAGAAGTCACCCCTATAAAATTCCTTTCTTATAACGTTAAACGCCCGCTTTTACTTCTTAGATACCACTGGCGATGACGCTGATGATACATGGATGAAGATGGAGCACCCGTGGAATGCGATGTTGGGGGAAACCGGAGAACCCAGAGAAAACCCGCCCCTGCGCCGCTTTGTCCATCACAAATCGAACAGGCGGTCGCTTGGGAGAGAGGCGAATTGTCCTGGGTCTTATTAAAGATCGTAATATGAATTGGAAATATCATACTAATTATATCTTACTAAAACTGAGTTCTGTATGTTTTGCAAACAGATCATTACAATTATCAGTTTACAATTAATGAAAAAATACTATCATTGTGTCAAAAGAATTTCAAATGCAATAAAAATGAACAACTATTTCTGTAGTGAAACGAATTAAGACCTATGTACTAGTCATAAACTGAATTCTACGTTGCCAACTCTGCATGAAAGGCTAATAGAAAGAGACTTCGAGAAATAATACGATATCCAAAGCACAAAATACAGTCGTGAGAGGAATTTTTCAATGTGACGACAACAACAACACTACAGACATTACACCTACGAAGAAATGAACCTGTCAAAAATTCCAGGATGGTTGTGAATCTCAGCACAAGAAGCTAAAATTCCTGTCAGTAACTGTTCCTTTGATTCAACGGAAATCCAGTAAGCAGTGGTATCACATGGCAGCAAAAAGCACAGAAGCTCTAAAGTTCACAGCTTATATTGTCTTAGGATGTTAAGTCGCCCTCCGTGGTGTAATGCTTAACGTGTTAACTTCATATACCCAAGGTCGCGGGTTCAAACCCGGCGGAGGACGATGGATATTTTTCGGGCGTAAAAATCCTTAGCATGGCATCCTTCGGAAGGGAAGTAAAGCTGTGGGTCCCGTGTCGTAGATTTACGGCACGTAAAAGAACCTCAAGCCTGATAAGAGAGGCCTGTGAGCAAAATTAAGCGATCTTTCACGCCCAATATAGAATGGGACGCTGAGAACCAAAGCAGTTAAAGAGCGTCCATAAATAACAGACCATTTCATTTAGGATGTTAATCTATGTGCTATCCGTTTGCACCTCGTTGAAGCAATTTATTTTCTTACACATAATGCGTATACTTTTACAATATGAACACGATGTTTAGTAATTCACGGTTCTCACAGTAGTCATGTGTAGCTATAAGACAAGATTTTCAGAAGCATATTCATGCACGGCCACAGTAGCTCATATGGTTAAAACTCGTGAAATCTACATAGGATAACATCAAAGTACCGCTGTTTGAAACCTGGCAATAACCCATATTTGTTATTCTACCACTTGAATTATAGTTCAGTTAAAACATTTCAAAGCACGTATTGCATACATGTTTTAACAAACGTAAAGTTCCATTGTATTAACCTGCGCAGGTTTCTTGAGAATTACTTCATTTAATATTGAATACTACATAGATATTATTCACAGCCTTTTGAAAGTTTTTGATAACGGAGGATTTATCGTTTTGTGTTCAGAGAAGTAAACTAAGCGCATTAGTGTTGTTCCAATGGCGCACTCTTTTAGAAAAACAAGAACATTAAACAACAAAAGGAATGGAAATTTCAGAAAACGGCGCGGTCTTTGTAACGTGGGATTCGAAGACCAGCACAATACCGACTCTCCCACCAGTACGCTTTGGTGGAGAGCTCTAGCCAACTACATATATGGAATCAAAGGACCGGAAATTTTGCCAAAGTTATAATTTCAATAATTTTAAATATAGTATTGATTGTGCGCCAATAGTGCATTGCTTCGACTATTGGCATACAAGTGAAGCATTCTGCATGCAATTAGGATTCACATATTCACACCCTTTTAATTTACGACCATTGATATGCGATCCAGAAAACAGGGCATTACTTTGATATTTGGCAAAAGGGACAAAAATTCCCCACCTCAAACTGCTTATCCAGAACTCCTTCACAATCCTGATAATTTATGCAGTCGAATTCAGGGAATCCTGAATATGTATTGTTCGTTGTGTTTCCTCACAGACTCTCCTGTATACGCTGTCAAGTTGAGTATTTATGCTAATTTAACAAGCATTGAGTATTCAAGGTTCGCATTTTTGTGCGAGTGGTAGTTTTCATGCTTCTTTATTTTGTTGTACAAATACGCGAGTTCTGTAACACCTGCATTAGTCCAGGAATTAATGTCCGGGCTACAGCCCACACAACTAGTTATGCTTATTGTACAGTTCTTCATTGAATGTTTGCTTGTAGTCCCTCTTATTAGATTTCGTGGCTATTTCAATCAACAGATCTGATCTGAGAGGCCCTAGTTCCTTTGTGGCTAAGTTATCCTGATAATTTAGTCTTCTGTTGGCACTTAAAGCTAATTTCAACGGAACTCATACTGTCATCGCACTCGAGTAACGGATCACTATGTTTCGCACTGCGAGTATTATCCGCACACGTAAATAAGTACCTGAAACAGCCGTTAATGGAAGCGTTGCATTTCAAATAACACCATAACAATGATCAACAACATGGCGAAAAAAAAAACAAAAAAAATCTACTAAACAGGTGCACTTGCAGTTAACACTGTATGATAATATGAATAACACACTTATACTAAATGCTTGCAGTAACGCACAACATATATTATATAAAATAGGCTTTATATGTATGTATAACATATACTAACATCCTCTAAAGCATAGTTATTCAGTATGCTACCATCTGGCGGGATTTAGAGCAACATGAAAACGGAGCGGGGGTTCCCATGCTTTCCGCACACTTGCAGCTAACACGTATGCTAAAGCGTCCTTCTATCAAGTGGCATTGACATGAACTTATAGTTGAGAGATGCATGGTAAACATGTGCACATCTGATGATGTGCACAAGTTGTATGTATTTTACCCATAAGGCAATTTCCTCATACCAGCTCCTAAAAAGTTCACGATCCATGATGTGCTAGGGACGATGTTATCACGTCTGATCGAGTTTAGAGTAGCGCGGTAGATTCAAACAACGTAGATTTTAAAATACCGCATATAAGTTACGTTTAATATCATTGAAAAAAAAAACCAAATAAATCTGTAGGGTGTTCACATGCTCTTGTGCTCTGAAACTCTGTGCTCTGATTCAACCCTTGACTAACTTTTCCCTGGTTGAGTCTTTAAGATTTCAACCGCTTTCCTTTTGTATCGCTGTTTCTACCAATTGTGCTAAAGACGCGTCTCCCTTTTCGTTCCCACTATTAACCTAATCTTCCCAAGACTTGCCACAAAAGTTCCCGTTTAAGAATTCGCCTATTACCTGAGGTTCACCCTCCACATATGAAGCACCATCTTTTACTTTTAACCTCTTCAACCTGCCTTTCACTGCTCGTCTAAGATCTAATGCAACTTTATCTAAACTAGAAGAATACTATGCTACAGCTTCTTTCTCACTTTGCTTAAAACTTTACAGCGCTCCGGCATGGCATTGTAATGTTCCTTTGGCTGACATTTAGCCCGTGAATATCGATTAACTCTAGCTATCAATCTTTTCTTAGCACCCTGTAATCTTTGACTATAAATCTCAAGAATAGTCTATGATTCCTTGGATGCACTACATGAATAGCTGACTCTACCCTTTCTATAAATTCTGTCAATTGCTTTCGATCACGTTTATTGGAAATTAACTTTACTGCCTGTACTACAGACATATGCTGTTCATCATGCTCACTACTTACTCCCTCAGATTCTGCCATGACTAAATGGGTTGGACTAACTTTTAAAAATGATGTAGGGTGACTGAAGCTCCACAGTTTGGCTCCCAGTGATTGGCGTTGGTCTCCCTTCAGGGTAGGATAACCCTGGCGGTGGAAGCTGCGACTACTGGGTTGTTTCGGGCTGCAGTTGAATCACGTCCCTCCCGTGTGTAACATTAGTTTCGGCGATTCATTTCGTATACTCCTTTCTTACTCACGTGTGCAAAGTTATGTAGAAATCGACGCCATGTTGACAAAATGACTTGTTAACTTGTGACCGGAAGTAACCATTTAATTAAAATATGCCTACTGTGGCTAGGGTTGCAATAAGACGGGGGATTTCGCGCACAATCCTCGACTTTTTGCTAGAAGATGAATGTTTTGGATGAAGAGTGAGTGCTAAAAGAAATGTTCTTATTATTAACTTGAGCTTTACCGCCAAATGGCGTGCATGTATTTACCATTTCTTACAACAGAAGTTTCCAGATGGTAACACCGTGGCTGACGAAGACTATCGATATATCGCCGATCTCGCTCAAACAGTAATGGCGGAAGCAATTCTAATATTGATTCTCTCTTTATTTCTAATGCCTACATCGAGTTTGTACGTTCTGTGGTATGTATGAGGTTAACATTCACGTGGAGAGCAATAATGAACCCGAACCCGATCCACAGTAACTGGTGAAATCATTACGTCGAATTTTGGCATAAATTGTTTTTGAAACGAAAAGTGCACTTCCAAGAGGAATACATAGATCTAAAGTGTGTGGGTAAGTACAATACATTTTATTTTCATGTTCTTTGAAATTATGGGTAGACTTACTTAGGTATGATAAGCTCTTTGGACTCTGCTCGCGTCTTGGAATGACAAAAGCAATCGTAATCACGAAAAGTGATCTTAAACTGTGTATGCTGCCAACATTTACGAAATTATCGTGCAACATTTTAGTGCGCAATCTCAACATTCATTTAAATATGCGCATACATGAGTTAAATGCCAACTAATCCTGCTTATTTCATTACAGTTGTTATGTTTCAATCGCCAATGGAGGAAACGAGCTCTGAACGACCATGTTAATAGCAAGAAACACATAAGAGCTGTGAATTCTGCTTCAACTTCCAAAAATTTGACCAGTTGTTTTAGTGGTAATGAAACAGAATCGAATAAGGTTGCTGCAGCAGAAGCCACATTTGCATTTCATACTGTGAAACAGCACCATTCCTACAATTCTTCCATATTCATACAGAAAATCAATTGTGAGCTTTTTAGTGATTCAAATGTAGCTGTTAAGTTTTCAAATGCAAATACCAAAACTGAGGCAACTGTTAATATTATATCGCCTTTCATTAAAGACAATGTAAGAAATAGTCTATCAAAAGTGAACTATGTTGGAATTAGTATAGATGGCAGTAATCACAAGCGTATAAAAATGTTTCGTGTTCTGACCCAATATTTTGATACCATTGAAGGTGTTCAAAGTAATTTATTAGGGTTAATTGAGAGTGCCAATGAAATCTCGAGTACAGTGTCTGATTGTGTATATAAAGTAATTCACTAATTCATACTTCGTGACAAAGTTTATGCTTTTGGTGGGGGATAACACTAACACTAACTTTAGAAATGTTGTAAGAACAGGATAAAACAGTGTCTTCAGAAAACTTGAGAAAAAATTAAGCAGGTATTTAGTAGGGGTAGATTACTCAGTTTATGTATTACATAACGCAGTCCAAAGTAGAATGGACATACTTTCGCAAGATATTCAAAGCATGGTTATTAAAGATTTCAATTTATACTGTTCGTGTAGCAGCACTAAAGGATTTTTGTGATTTCCTGCATATGGCACACAAGATCTCAAGCATTTAAAAACTAGATAGATGAGCTTATTTCCTGCAATTAAAAAGTTCATATACATGTTTCAGGCTCTTAAATTAAACTTCCTATCTCTTAATAAGTGTCCAAGTATTGTCAACACTTTTCTTCTGAGCTTTATGGAGAAATATGTTTGCACTTTCTGCATGCTCATATCAGTGCATTTCGAAAGGCAATATCCAGTATTGAGAAAGATGTTATACCTGTGAATGAAGTTATACTGGAGCTTAAGAACAATGTGCATATTTTAGAGGGAAGAAAAATGTAACCTCATTACTTCTAAAGTAAAAGAATTAATATCAGGTCTGACACTGTATCAGCAGTAAGCATTTCAAGAGGAAATCATGGCATTTTATCAGACAGTTATAGATTACCTGATGAAATGGAGCAAGGTTTTGTTCTAATTTGAACATTTGGACAGGATACAGTTGAAGACTATACCGGATTGGGAAAATGTAGAGTCTTCATTGGAGTGGATGCAAGAAAATACAACTTGCAAAGTGGATGAGAGTTTGCTGTTTGACCAGTTAATAAAATTGAAACGTTTTCTAGAAGAGGCAAGGAATCAACATTTGGAGATTGTGGTTCATAAAAAGTGGGCGAAATTTGTTGAAGATTGTGTTTTTGAAGAGCAATATTCATAACTGCTTGCAATTGTGCGATTTTATTTCTCCATCCCAGGGCATAATGCTAATAGAGAGAATGCACAGCGGACAGAAGAAAGTCTTAACTTCAGTCATTGCAACGCTCCAAATTCTGGATAACATGAAAAAAGTATAAGTTGTACTTCTTTTCACGGATTCATTCAGGATCAGAGATAGTTCCTTTCTTCTGTTCAATGCTCAGCTCAACGTAACAACACAATCGTGTATATTTTAGTGACGTGTCTAACGTTTTAATTAAAAAGTTGTTTAATGCAAATTAACATAAATTTTCTTCATTAATGACACTCCCTTACTGACAGCGTTAACGCTTGGTAAATTTACATGTGTTTTACAAACAACAACCGTTTCACGTTACATTGCAACTAAACGCAAATAACATGTTTTATATTGTCATAAACCTTTGTAGGATATTATAAATAAAAAGCTAAAGATTACGCAACGAGTGGGGCATTTCCCGACTGCAACCTATGCAGATCTATTGTGAATAACACCACTAATCAGGATTGGATGAGATGGAGGAACCGTACGAGTCCACAGCCAGACCATCAGAGACGTGCGGAATACCATAAAGTTCCCAGTTTAATTTCCGGTCCTAATGTTGGGCCGCCAGAGCGCGCCTGTAGGCAACCCGTTGACCTGTCAGCACCTAGTATCCACAATGGTTATCTTTCAATGGAGCATACATCCGCGCCATCTTCCTGCACTGCCACAACGAATCTGGAAGCACACCTGAAAGATGCGAGGGACCTGGAATGAAGCGGAAATGATGGAAAGAAAATCATGGTTGATGAGAAACCTCCCTAGTGTTCACCGGAAGAATCCGGAAAGAAAAGAAAGAAAGAAAAAGAAATCACTATGGATGGTAGTCGACGAACGTGGAACACGCCACCACCTAGCTCGGTTTATTGTACAAAAATAATACAGAAGTTAAACTTAAATTTTTTACGTCACACTGTCAGAGCGCCGCTCAAATTTATTTGATTAGCAAAGACGGGGAGACATTTTATAATTGGTTTAGCTGCGAGAGGCATTCACAGTTCATAAAGTTACATTGTTGTTGAAATCGGTATGTGGTTTGTTAAGTTTTCACACAATATTTTAACAAATGTATTTATTGACTCCACAATTAGTTACAAATAGTCTTTGATTCACTGCTGCAAATAATTCACTCGACGTTACGAAACGTAGACAGCTTATGGTTGCAAGTCATCCATGGCTCGCACACCATTGCGTACCAACGCTGCAGTCGCTCACGACTAACTACAAATCACAACACACTACACCGACTTATAATCCTTCCTCCTTCAATAGCTAGAAAATGGTGTCACTGATTTTCCTGAAAGCTCCTAGAAGAATCGAGAGTTGAGTTTCCGCAAGTTTCAGTTACCTTCGCGTCGCATTTCCTGTGTTGTTAAGCATTTCAAGATCTCCCACTGCGATGACTCATATATCAAAGCGTAAGAACCACTGCTGAAAAGACGGCACTGTCACAATAGGTAATTTATGCCACATTCAGAAAATTTAAACCACAACATGAATAAGTAATTAATCAAAGGACTCTGCTTAAAAAATCTCAGATTTTAGACGAGAGGATATTATGTCAAATAAGCCTCAACACTATAGAAACAGTTATTTGTAAAAAGGATACAACTCCATATTTGAATTTTTTAAAACATTTAATTTCCCTCAGTGACTCAGGTAGTCTATTGTGCAAACTAATGCAAGTAAACAGTGTACTATGTTCAAATAGGGTTGTGTTATGAGTTATACTGCATAATTGTTGATTATTTCTGGTGCCATGATTATGTTTATTTTTATTCAGTTGGAATATTGTGAGATTTTTTATGTGTGTGCTTTAAGACTTCAAGAATGTAGATGCAAGGTACAGGTAGAATGTTTAGAGATTTAAATAATAGTTTACAGGATGTGTTGTTCTGTTTGTCTGCAATTATTCTGATTACGCTTTTTTGAATTTTAAATATGGTATCCGACTTTTTACTCCAGAATATAATTCCGTATGCAATAAGGCTATGGAAGTATACAAAGTACAACCTTCTCAACATCATGTGGCTTACCTTGTCCCTTATTACCCTGAGGGCAAAGCATGTTTGACTGAGTCTTGAGGCCAGCTTCTCTATATGTGTACACCATTGCAGGTTTTTATCTATCCATATTCCTAAGAATTTAATACTATTTACATATGTGATGGATTTATTTTCAAGTTGTATTTGAGGCTGAAAAACGTTTGTGTTTCTGAGATGTCTGAAGGATATAGCTTGAGTTTTTTTCTATATTCATTACCAGTTTATTTTTAAGGAACCATTGCTATAACTGGCTATCCGAGTCTCTTATATGGTCGGCAATTGGGGTTTGTTTTCCCCTAAAAGAAAGGTTAATATCATCCGCAAATAATGTTACATGACATTTTTTGATTTGAGCTGGTAAATCATTGATATAAATTAGAAATAGTAAAGTTCCTAGTACTGAACCCTGGGGGACACCCATATTGAGGCACTTTACAGAGGAATTATAGGATTCATATGTGTTTGTATGGTCATTTCTACTTGTTATTTCGACAAATTGAGTGCGATTACTGAGGTAGGATGAATCCATTCGCTTGCGGTTCCCCTTATTCCATACCATTCCAGTTTTCGAGAGAGTATTTTATGGTCTACAAGGTCAAAAGCCTTTGATAAGTCTAAGAACATACCTATGTTATGTTGCCTTTGATCCAGCGAGTTATAAATTCTATGTAAAAAGGCATGAATTGCTGACTATGGATTTACCTTTTATGAATCCATGTTGGGCAGTATTTAAAATTTTATGTTTTTTGAAAAATGATTCCAAGCGGTTCAGCATTAGTTTTTTATATATATTTTAAAGTGAAGATAATAGTGAAATTAGTCCATAATTTTCGAGTTTTAATTTCTCTCCTTTCTAATAGATTGGTTTTATTTTGGCGATTTTTAAACAATTTGGAAAAATTCCTGTAGATAACGATAAGTTTATAATGTGACATAGGGGGTTAATGATGTTATCACAACACTTTTTCCAAATAATATCGGGTATACTATCCACCCCACAAGTATATTTGGATTTTAGATTTTTAAATAATGTTTCCAGTTCACACTTATCAACTGGATAAATAAAGATTGAACTATGTGTGGTAGGAATACCGTTGGTAGACCAGTTCACTGACTTGGTGGTTGCAATTTTTCAGCAATGCTAACAAAATATTCATTAACTTGTGAGCCACTTTAGTGGGTTTAGAGCAAATCCCCCCCCCCCTTCCGTTTTAAGTTGAATTATTTCTTTTTTCCCCTTAAATCCCAACTCCTTTTTAGCTACCCTCCATATAACTTTAGATTTATTTCCGGAAGAGCTAATAATATTATCATTGTGATATTTTTCTGCCACAACTATGACTTTTTTTTTAATATATTTTTCTGTATTTTATGAAGTAAGCTTTAAAGTTATTACATTTGCTTTTTTCACATAGGTTGTTAAGAAACTTTAGTCTTTTCGAGGAATTTTGAATACCAATAGTTATCCATGATTTTTCTGAGTTTTTATTCACTTTCAGTCGTCGTTTTGGCAAACCTATGTCTAAGTAGTATTGCATAATTTTAAAAAGGACTCACAGGCTATGTTTATGTCGTTTGTTTTGTAAATGTTATCCCAGCTTTCATTTATTAGTAAATTATTTGGCGCATCAATATTATTTTTACTAAATATCCTTCTATGTAATCGTCGTATTCCTTTTTTATGTTTACCCTGAGAATTATTAACTGCAGTAAATTCTTGTGTATAATGGTCAGAAAAACCAGAATCAAAAACCCTAATATTTTTAACTACCATAAATGAATGTCTCTCCAATATTTGATCTATAATGGTTTGAGTATTTAAGGTTACTGGTAGGTTCTTGTATAAGAGGTAACAGATTATGTAACACCATAAATTTCATAAGCTTTTTGTCCAATTTACCCGGGGTGAAGTCTATGTTCCAATCCCCTACTATTAATATATATTTTAAAGCTTGATATTCCTCCCAATTTGGTTGTAAGCATGTCTAAGTTAGCATCAGGGTACCTATAAATACACAGAACTATCAAGTTAAACTCTGTTATTTCCACCATGCATGCCTCAAAGTGTGAGTCTATACAAATAGGATGATATTTAGGCAATTCTTTAAATGTAGTGGTATCCCTAACAAATATACAAGAGCCACCATTTTTCTTTGAGGACCTACAATAATACGAACCGAGTGTGTAATTAGTTAAACATATGGCTTTAAGCTGTGGCTCGGTGAGCCAGTGTTCTGTGAAACATAAAATATTGTAGTTATTACTTTGTAACCTAACCTCCTATACGTTGGGTGTTTTGGTGATAGATATTCAGAAGTTGACCTTGAGTCGTCTAAGGAACTTTGTTTAAGGCATTTGGCCACATTTGTATTTAGTCTAGAAGCATGCACTTTACTTACCCTGGTGGGGCTTGTCTTGCCAGAGAGAGCAGCTTCACCAAATTTCTGAAATATTAGTTTCCCTGGCTACAGCTACTCACACTTATCACCTTCTCCATTAAACTACTTAGTCTACTTGAGCCTTTATAGTTCAAGTGCACTCTGTCTCTGCCTAAACAACTTATATCAAGACAGGCATCTACATCACAGAATACCACTTTCAACGAGTCACATGCCCATCTAAGAGATTTATTTATACGTTTTATATACAGAGGATGAACATCTCTGCGTTTCACTATACCATTTATCACAATACAGGCATCTTTGAGCTTCTTCTTTAAAATTCCAATAGTGTTGTAAACATCGCCCATTACATGATCTGGGCTGGAGGATCCATATATGCTGTTCGTGCCGACATGAACCATTACTATTTTGGGTTGAACCTCGCCTGATACTTGTAGGTTATCCACTTGCTTTCCCAGCTGAGCAGCGTTGGTTCCCCTGTACACCTTCCTTGTTGCATTTCTAACCTTCACGTACTTGATGATTGAGTCCCCAAGGATGAGTACATCCTTTCCAGCTTGTAGCCCTCCTTCTTCTTTAGCGCTCCTGTTGTACCTCGCATTGTTTCTTGGAGATTCTTCTATTATTGTTTCTGTAATCATACTCTGAAGTACCTCGAACCTATTTGAGAGATTTAGTTCGTAGCTACTACTTCCCACTGAATCACGGAAGTTTGGCTTATGACCTTTTGTAACTTTGGCATAACCTTTTATTAATACTTCGTCCCTTTGTTGCAACTTTTCTTGTAACTGTTTATTTTCTTCAGCTAACTCAGTGTTCCTCAATATTAGCAACTCTAGATCACTTTGAAGCAATTCAATTATTGTTTCCTTGGGTTTAAGTTGCTCTTCAAATTTGGCTTCTTTGTCGAGTTGCGAGCACGTGTTACAGTACCACATTTCATCATCACCTATTTTGCTTATATCAATACCTTCGCACTTTTCGTGTATCCACATGTTGCAATCGTCACATCTAATTCCTTTCAACACTCTCCTATTACACAGTTACCATTTATTTACGCCGTTTTTTTTTTATATTTTTTTGGGAAGTCGAGCCATAGGCAACTGAACTCGTCGGCGCCATCTTGAACCAATTTGGTTGTGAGCGTGTCGAAGTTAGCATCAGGGGATCTATAAATACACATAATTAGCAAATTAAACTCTATTATTTCCACCATGCATGCCTCAAAGTGTGAGTCTATACAAATAGGATGATATTTAGTAAATTCTTTAAATGTAGTGGTATCCCTAACAAATATACAAGAACCACCAGCTTTAAATTTGAAAATTGGGCAGACAATTGTTGTAGTTTGCATTTTTTTTTTGGTAGTGTTTAACGCCCGCTTGAACTACTTATGGCACCGCAGGCGATGACACTGATGATACATGAATGCTGATGGAACACTGGTGGAATGCGATGACGGGGGAAACCGGAGAACCCGGAGTAAACCCGCCCCAGCGCCGCTTTGTCCACCACAAATCTCACATGCGGTCGTTTGGGATCGAACCCCGGCCGTCTAGGTGAGAGTCGAGTGGGTAGTTTGCTATGCTGTACTACATATCACAAACGATCCTTTGATAATTCTGTGATTAATGTTAAGTGGAAATGCGTTTTATTAGGCGCAAAATATAATCAATTTAAATTACGGAAACTCTTTAAGATGATTAACAACAAAAAATAGAAACTGAGGTACGGTATTAGAACAACTTCCCTTATAGTTAGTAATTTATCACATTGCAACTGAGCTAAACAAATACCGTGAGGATCAATGAGGCTAGCTTGCAGACATCATACATGTCTTATGCTGTTATCAGTGGCGTGCATACCTTTGCAAACCGCAAATTTTTAGCAAAACACCGATGCCCACATCATTGAAAGTTAATAATCATTGACGATGACTCCAAAGTTTCTTCATTAAGGGAACATAAATGGAATTTCACAGGATACATTGTAGGTCGCGTCGCGTAAATTCGGCCTATCTTTGTGTAGCGTCCAGTACCAAAAATTACACGCAGTTTCGAACTTTGAGCCCGCGAACGATAAGTTCCCTATCTCAAAATGTTTGCTTACTATCCCTCTGCATCTCTTTAAATTTCTGCAGTCGAATTTTGGAACATCCTGCATAGCATTATTATATTTTAACTATGTTTTCCTTGCACGCACTTCAGCAATTAGATAGTATTTTCAACCGCATAGGATGGTCCTTTCTATTGCAACGTCATCTTTGTCGAAAATTATTGTTTGTTTTGTTCATTTGGTCCCCACCTTTGAGCCAAGCTCGGGGACATTGAACACGTCATACAGAGAGCCAAATTTTCGATGCATGCAACTATTTTTAACACCTCCACCACTACAAATAAATCAATATCTACAATTTTAACATCTTTTCCAATTGCGTATAATGCGTGCCATCCCGCCGATTAAAGATACAACATTTATTCCTTCAAAATCTTCTCGGGCTTATTCCCTTTACCTACTGTTCTTGCAAGTGCAATGGCATCTTAGTCCTTCAACCACTTGTCAGATGGCGCTACATTCGAAGAACACCTGTATGCTGTCTGTTGTTTTACTCGTGAGTGATCGTGGCCGTGCGTGATAGTGAAAGGTGAAAAATAACATTAAAGGATTTTGACTCCTAGGTAATTAAATTATGACAATTTTGCATACGTAGGAGCAGTCTGATTACATCTAACAGCTGGAGGATCATAATAGAAGTAATTATTGGAGGAAGACTGACTTGTGGTGGAAGAAAACCTTAATTAAACAAGTTCCTGCATGCAGGTATAGTGGTTATGGTTGACAGTCTGTTAGTAAACCCGCTTTGGAGTGAAAAAAAATTGTGAATTTTAATTTGAGGTAGACATTTGGATAACATTGACTTCAACAGGCGTGTCTTCTGGATTATATTTTGTACATCTTGCTTGAAATAGTATCTAAATTTCAATGATAAATTAGCAATTGGTATTACCGCTATATTTTGTACGTGCAGCGATATAGGTGTAATCAATGCAAATTTAGCGGAGGTGAAAGTGTTTTCCGAATGTTTCTTTATTTATTTATCAGAAATAATGAACTAGCATTTTCTGCCCGGTGATTTTTTTTTTTTTTTTTTTTCCGTTATTTCTTTGTTTCCCATTTCCCACGAGTTAAAAACACGGCGCATATTTTGAGAATTTTGTGAGAGAGGGTAATAATATGAGAAAAATGGGCAGAAAACACTGCCCATCTATTCTAGCTACCTTATTAACCAAACAATTCGGATAAACTCCCGATTCTGGTGGGCCGCTATTCTGTGATCATCAGGAGTTACGGCTACGTGGTGTTTCCTTGGTAGACTCGCAAGATCTTGAGAGGAATATTAACATGCATCCCAAGAGCAAATTTACATGTAAAATCAAAATTGTGTAAGTAAATTACTTCAATTTTAGATATGTTTCAGAAATGATAAAGCATGTGATACAAAAAACATCAGTACTGGTCCTAACAGACACGGGTCTGTCATGCCGAGTGAAGGAGTTCTTTTTCTACTTGGCTTAAAGCTTCCTTTACTGAACCAATTACTGAGGTCTTATATCTTTTCTCATAATGACTAAATATTTAGCTTTAATCCTTTAGGCCCCTGGCCATTTTGGTAGTTCTGTATGACAGCTATTAGTTCTGGTGAGCCCTAAATGAAGTACCAACAGAATAGTGTATTAATGGATGCCAGCCTCTATGTTATGTGTGTGTATGTGTTTGTTTTTTTAAAACATGAAAAATCCAGTACATATCAAACTTGGTACTTAAGGTCAATATCTTCCAAAGATGCTACTTTCCCTTTATATGGAGTAATTTGCCATATTTCTGAAAATATTTTTACATATCTGCAGTGCTTTTCTAATCATTTCATAGATATTTATTCTGTAGTTCATGAATAATTTGCTTTAAATAACACTTATGTTTTGCTTTCCAACATCATTGATTTTCATTTTTGTGTTGCACAAAATCTGCACATATTTGTGCTATATAGTCATATTTATACCATTTCAGTGTCATTTCCTTTTAAAAGAATACATGTAATGTCTGCACTCTTCTGAAGTTGACACTACATTTATGGCTGTTCAGAATTAATAAAGTTGTAATGCAGAATTACCTTTATTTCATTCATTTAACCAATGTGACTTTTATGGTCAAAATGTGTAAACTTAAGGAAAAACTACTGTAGATATACCTATTTCTGTAAAGAGGAGTCTTTGCCATATTCATAACACATTTGCTTGTACATCATTACTTTAGACCAAACTTCAATAGGCGATCCGGATTTCAAAGTATTGAAAATATTAAGGTTGTCCATATTTGAAATCTGCTAGATTTCTGAGATTTAGACTTCTTCTTGGGATCTTAGGGGTTTTAGCTTCACAGATCCCTTGGCTATGCCCGTTGTCGCTTCACAGCCACAGTCGTTGGCCGCAACTACTTATAAAACGTATCCCTTGACTATGCTTTGCGGCCTGAGAACCTCTACCTTGGGCTAAGCTTTGTGACTGAGGATTTAAAAAGTGACTTTAAAGACAGAATAACAAACATTCCAAATCCGGATCACTTATGAAAAAAAATGTAGAGATTACACACAACAGTAATTAACATCTAACCAGAACCTTTTAACATATTTATTCCATACATTTGAACTTTTGTTCATTCTTCACCACAATCATTGCATGCATCCCACCCAAGGCATCATGGGGTTAATGATTTAGCTGTTCTTATGTTGCCAATATTTGTAGATATGGAGTGCAGCCAACATGACTTATTTCACTAGTTGAGGCTCTTAAGCTACTTAGTGTAGCTGAGGGTTAAGGACCCTAAACCACAAAGCATAGTCAAGAGATTGAAGACCCTAAACCACAAAGCATAGCCAAAGGATTGAAGGCCCTAAGCTGCAAAGCATAGCCAAGAGATTGTGGGTCCTATGCTGCAAAGCTAGCTGTGGGTCTGTTAGGCCTAAACCCCAATGATCAGGGATAGCCAAGAGCCTGTTAATCCCCCTGACATCTATCATAATTTTCCATATTCACCTTACTATTGCTGGGTTTTCACATTTGAGCAACATTGATTTTTTGACCTTTTGCTGATTACGTTAGCAATATTTTACTATCTTCTGCATTGTGCTAGTTTGCAGTATTTAAGAGAGGTCGCTAAAGAGGGAGGGTGAGTGGTGGTTAATATGACTTGTTCCAGCAATGTTTATGCTTAATGCATTCCTTATTACTTTAGGATTATTTTGGGTATACTCTATTTAAGTGTTAATTTGGTTAAGTAAGTGTCGAGTATAGCCTCAGTTTCCCTCTGTGGTAGTGAAATTGCTACTGTTTTGATTTGAATGCTGATATTACTGAAATGTAAAAAGGGCTCACTAATTTTTTGGTAATCTCCAATACTTGTAACATTTTTTTTTTTTATTTTTTTAGCACAAACTTAAGTATAAAATAAGAACTGAAGCTTTCTTGGCGACGTATCTAATGTTGAGGGTCCTAAACCACAAAACATAGCTGAGGGATGTTTTTTTACTAGGAGAAGATTGGAGTAATAGTGACCAACAGCTGCAACTGCGGAATGACGACAAAGTGTACCTGAGGGATCAGCTCATCTAAATAAACCAATCATCCACACAACAAACTCATTTTTTTTCTTTAAAGTTAATGAAAGGTAACTACTAAATATCTGGGAAACACATATTACTTTTAATATCTAGGACCATCTCTTTTTTATTTTCTTTAAAGCTCAATTATTTAAAAAAAGTATAAAACATGCTTAATTTCTTGAAAAAAAAATGAAGTGAAAATAGTGACTTTTTGCTGCACAATTTTGAGTTCAACAGACACTACACATTTGTAATACTGTGCATTTTTATTTCCTCTTCAAGTTATTTCCAAACATTTTTCAGTTTTGTATGTTAGTTTTATAAAGTACTCTCACTTGGGAAGAGCTGATGTTTCTCTAAGAGTTTGTGAAATCCCATTGCTAAATGCATGTTTTTGTCCTCTGTTATCAACCTTCTGAAATACTTGAGCTCCATTTGCTCAAAGCCAAGAGTAACGAGTGGATTTCATTTATACTGATAGCTGAGCACTATTTATTTTCATGCTGGATGTAACTTGATTACATGCATGTAGTAGAACCCATGCATTGCAAAGAAAGCATTATAGCAGATTGCTCATTGTTCTTTCTGTTTTGAACATTTTCCCTGTTTAGCTCACAAGAAGAAAACTCTTTTTTTCTTTTCTTTTCTTCCTATCTTTGTTATGAGATCTACTCTTCTTTGATTATGAAATCATTTTAATTGTGGTTTGTGATGTGGTTAAATACCTGAAACACTGTTAGAAAGTATTTCTTTGACATGTGTAAACTTGCTTTTGAAATGTAGTAAAATATCTTAAATGCTCTAGTAAGAGATTGATACAACCCCAGTGGATATGGAGATTAGCATGAGAAAATATTAAGAAATAGAGAAAAAAAATTATGCACAGATCTCTTCTATAAACAATTCTATTGAAAATTTATCAACACTTCCACATAATTGTCACCTCTTTTGGCATGCATTTTCCTGGCAGTTGCCGCTTATGCCATATACTGAAGATGAACTGCCAACCTATGACTAACAAATAATGCAGTGGTGTTATCAACACACAAGGCCTAAAGTCATAAAACATAGCCAAGGGAGTAGTAGTAGTATTCAAATGTTCTGAAGCTCTTGATTTATCATCATTCGCTTGCTGGCTACCCAATAGTATTCGGTAATTTTGAATGTTGTCCCAACTATTTTTTGAAGATCGGTGCAGAGAGCCAGATGGTCCTTGTTCATTGTTGTATTTCTGTTTTTGCAAATTATGCAGGTTGGGGAGGCTAGTAGTTTAATTTTATATAGATGTGCCACCAGGCAATCATGGCCAGTTTCAAGTTGAAATGAGGCAACTGCAATAGATCGGTGGGTATTTGGTATTATATTTGGGTTTAGTAATTGCTCCATATTTTGGTTTCACATTGTTCTTTGTTTTGTTCTGCTATATGGGATTGCATTTTCATCTTGGTGTAGAGTAGTTGCGCTGATTTATAAGACAGGTAATTGAGCTTATGTTGTTGGATAAGTGTGCCTTTTTTTGTGAGCATATCAGCTTTCATAGCATAGCCAAGGGGTGTTTTATAAGAGAGGAGTGGAGAACAATGTGTAACTCGTAGACCTGTGCAACTAAAACCCCAACATCCAGGATGTAGCTGAGGGTCCTTGCTAGTCTAGGTGAACTTCTATCCTCACCTTAGATTGGCAACAAACAATGTGGCATGGTTTCATCACTTCTTGTAGTCATTTTCTTCATAAAAGAAAATTCCCTATTTAGGGTGGTGGACTATTTACTTCTGGCTCATACACTAAGCTTAATTAATCACTTCCATTTTTTTAACATTTAACTCTTCTGCAAGTATGGAAGAATGGAACTCCTATTCTGCCAAGAGTTTACTCAAATTTGTGAGCTTCTATGACACATTTTAGTGACAAAATGCAAATTTCACCCACTGTATACATTTGTGCCACTGAATAAAATCAATGCAGGAAAAAGTGATTTGTTCCTCTTTGATCAATCCAGAAGGATAGAGATGAAAAATGAGAGACACAGAATAATAGAATCTGTTTATTGTGGAAATGATAAGTACATCAGATCATGTTCTTCTTCATAGCGCAAGTGTAAGGCTGTAAGGAGGTAGTTTACCTTAATCAAAATTCAAACTAGGACACTGTAGTTTAGTAGGCAGACACGTGTTTTCACCAGCATGGTGGTCAAATGGTGCACAGATAAACATGTCAACTATAAATTAACATTTTTGCTTCAAAAGTCCCTTAATACAGCTTAATATTTGCCTATGCTTTCCTTTGCTTAGAATCCTAGGCTTTTTATGTATGTGCATGTGTGTATATATATAATGTTGCCAACTAAGGGTCTATTTACTGCACAATGTCGCAAATCCATACCAATTTTAGAAATAGAAAAACCACTGTATAAATGAGCAGGCAGTGTGAAGGGAATGCAACTGACTAATAGTGGCTAGATGGCAGTATTAGTGTGGTTATTTGTTGATAAATGGCAGTAGTATGCTCTATTTTTCTTCCCCATTCAATGCTATGGGAAGGCAGCCGTTCATGGATGATGAAAGATAACATTGAAAATCAAGTATATTTTTATGTACTAACTATCATTCTCTTGGTCACATTGTTGAAATAAAGAAATAGAAACATACATGTTTCACATATTAAGTGTATTTTGTTGTTGTAATTCTTTAAAATTAACAAGTTATAAACTATGCGCATTAACCAACAATCTTTTTTGGATTCTGAAAATGGTGGATAAATGATGAGAACCAGATAGTATACCGTTGTTTTAGGTTAACCCACATATTGCAGATGTTGGTTACATAAGGTTATGTAGTACATGAGCTAGCTAAAGGTGATTTCATCAGAACACGAAGATACCCACATCACCGTCACACTGCAATTGCAGTGTTCTTAATAAATTTGATGAAGTACTATTTTAGATTAAATGGAGAAATTTAACACACAAAACTATCAAATAAAGCTTAACCGACTGCTTTTTTGTAACGAAAACATAGCAGCATTACTAGCAAATAATAATTACGTTTAAGAATAACTGTCTGCCCAATCATACCTACTTGCTCTTTAGTTATGTCATTGCTATCCTTAACATTTTTTTACATAGAAGAAAATAAATAAAGAGGTGGCAAACAGTAGGACAAAAGGAAAGAATGAGATTCGGAAGAAGCATGAATGCTAATTTGTAAGGGAAGAAGGATTTTGGTTCAGTTTTGGAGGGGAAGTGGAATAGTTTAAGCTGAAGGACGGTTTTTATAGAGTGTCACGAGAAACCTCTGAAACACTCAATATGGAAGCACTGCCATTACCGTTATTAGGCCAACAGCTTCTCTGCTTTCCCACACTGTTAATTGCATATTTCATCCTTCCCAAACTATCCTATTGGTGTGTTGGCTTCCGTCCTTTCCACGATACCAAGTATATATGCTCCATTACACAGATCATTGCTCTGCTCAGCTGCAAAGGTTGGTTGCCTGAAGTTACACAGCCAACAGACCCTTAGTCTGCAACATTTTATATATATAAATATATATATGTTTCATGCTTACTATATAAAATATACTGCTTTTATGAATAAAATGATCTTAACTTCAGTATGGCAATTGATATTCAGACCAAGCCAGTAAGCGAAAATGCCTGAGGAAGTTTGTAGTACTGGCAGTCCTTTCCTAACATCAGCAGTTGTATTGTTTTGTGTAGTAATAAAATAGAGCATGACTTTGAAGTGTGAGGGTAACATGTCTGCCTTGCATTCAAGAGGCCCAGAGTTCAAATCTTGCTTAGGGTGAGTTACCTGAATAAGGTTAGGTTTTTTGGCAGGGGGGAGGGTACCTTATTCTGAGAAGACGAATATCGAGGAACTTTAAACTCCATGGACCCTGAGATCATTTGAGTATAATTTCACAGGTTTCATTCATCATCTGATATGACCATCCAGGTTAAAGGACCTTAAGCTACAGCAACAACAGTAGTGCCACATAGGGCAATAAAATATATGGTAAATGGTCAAATACAGAAAAAGTATTTCTTTTACAGCTAGAAAATTAATCAATTAGCATTAATTTATCACTGTGTACATTACTACAGTTAATTTTTACTTCCCGTGAGAGTGAAAACATGATACTGTCCTAAAAAGCTATGCTTATATTGTTGCAAGTGCAACAATGATACATAGTAGACTCGATAATAATTAAAAATCAGCCTGGGAGTGTAAAATATTAAAGAAAGAAATTATGTGGACTAATAACAATAGGGTTTGCTGAAAAAATAATGCAGTAAATTTAATATATGAATACCATAGGTAAAAACATTTTAAACATGGGCGTTGCCAGAATTTTGTGGTTTTTAGGTGTGTTCTCTACTTTAGAGCACCTGGTGTCACTTTGTCCATGCAGCTGTTTGTATGCATCAAACAGCTCAAAAATCACTGAGATTGTTTTACATAGGCGTTTGTAGAAATTGTTCACACATTTCAAAGTTGTTTAAATTTGGTACAACACTAAGGAGGAGAGTGTTCTAAAATATTTCAATTTTTATGTATATCAATGTGCATAAGGGTTTGAGATATTTACTTGTGAAGTACCCCTTTAGTGCAAGGTCACATTCTTCATCCTCCATGGTCTAGGGGTAATATGCTAGCCTCTGGTTCCCAAGGTCGCAGGTTCAATCCTGGTGGAGGGTGATAGAGTTTTTGGCTGTGAAGATCCTTAGCAGGGCTTCCTTTGGTCCTGTGTTGTAGATTTATGGCATGTAAAAGAACCTCAAGCCTGATAGAGTGGCATCTGAGCAAAATTAAACAATCTTTAGCACCCAATATAGAATGGGATGCTGAGAACCCCAGCAGTTAAAAAGTGTCCATAAACAAATTTCAATTTATTTAAGGTTGCATTCAGCATTCCAGACGAACACAATATTAGCTGCTAATGGCAATGGTTTTAGTCATTAGCTGGTGAGAATAACTTGCTTTTACTTCATTGTTGGTCTTTGGTCATTATTCTCCTTTAGAGCAGACCATCCCTCCTGAAAAGTGTGTTACATTGCAACTCATGCCACCTGGAACCATTGAACAAATACAACCTCTGGATGTTTGCTTTTACCATGCATATAATGGTTATTTATGATGCAAGTGATAAAAATTGTGTTTTATATTATGTGTAGGAAGCTTGCGAAATGAGGCCTTAGGCTGAATACAGTAATCCTATGAACAATATAAAACAATTTTAACACATGTCATACACCATTTTTGGACAATTCTCAATATTTGCAGATGTATTATAATTATAAATAGATTGTTTTACCTATTTCACAGAGTTCATGCTTAATGGTCAGTGATATTCAGTTGTTGCCTTGCTTAGCATCAGTGCTGACAATATGATGACTTACTCGTACAGAACGAAAACATTCTATACAACGCAGGCGGTGTATTGGTTGTAATTTTGCTTGCTGCACTGCTTGCATAATTTAGTCTGGTTCAGCAGATTCCATGTTCATGACATTCAAATCATTTGCCATTTTATGGATCGATATGAGCTTTCATAGTCATAGCCTACTTGAATGAGGTTGTGAACACATAAACCAAAGTTGGCCTACATTATAACACTGAGTGACAGAATTTTCTAATTTTAACAATACTAACATCTGGTAAAAGAGATATATTTAGCATCAACTGTCTAAAAAGTATATTATTGCATCATCTGCAGCTATAGCTTAAAATACAGCCTGTTCCATGAGAAACTTCAACTGTTTCTCATTGAGTTGGATGTTATCATATTACACCAGTTTTTGTCACCATACCAATATGATTATAGATGCATTTAAGAATGTTTATCTAGCTGAATGTCCTAAATAGTGAGTTTACCTTTGATCTTGATGATGTGCACTTTTGTGTCATTTTCCATTCCTGTTCATTGTGAGAGATAATGGTTTATTTGGAACATTCTGACTATGCCTATTTTCTGAAATGTAGTACATACATCCCATAAAAGATTGATATCTGCATCTCCTGGATGTTCTGATGCCTCCTGATGCACATGATGAGTCATTAGCAGTTAATATGTTTCCTGTCTTAATTGTTAACATCATACTTTCAGATGTGCCCAACTGTAGACTGAACTTGAGACCTCACACTCAAGAGGTTCCTTGTTATAGTTTTAAGCTATTTTTATATGTATATTATTAGTTTTCTAAAAGTATACCTACTACTTTTAGGACTGATTCCAAAATGTTAACTGATTACCAGAATACAAGAGGATGTGTTGCAAAAAGCATCCAAAATGTAACACAGTGCATTCATTTACTATCTTGTTAATATGCCTTCCAGTACTTTTATCATATTGGCAGTTTTTACCTTTGAAATGAGTGGTACCTGTTTCATGAATAAGCATTTCAAAATTATGTAACAATGTCTTTAGCTCTAAACAACAAATGACTGTGCTTCATAAACTTACATGTATGGTAATAATAGTAATGAATTGGAAGTGATACACTATGAAGCTCAGTTAATAGTAATGTACTATGTCGTTTTACACAAGGCTTCATCAAAATCGTTGCTTACACAGCAGAACCAGTATTGTGGGATCTGTCAGCTGTTATGGTAGCACAGATCCTATGATACCGGTTCTGCTGTGGAAGCAACAATTTTGATGAAGCCTTATGTAAAACAACTCATAGTACATTACTATTACATATGTATTTATTTATATTTTACAGGACATGAATTCCTTGGAATACATTTTCTTTCTTACACCCATAATTTTGTATTTTTCATTTGTAATGCTACCTGTATGAAATAAAACCATGCTGATGTTCTTATTTTATGCTGTTCAGTTTAGCGTTAAGGTTTATTACTGCAGGTTAAAAATGAATCAGTGCATGTGTGCACACATAATATATAATATGCCTCCAAACTCTTTGCCAGGGAATACAATGTAATAAAAATCCCTTCAACACTCAGAACAAATTGAGAGATTACGACCATAATTTAAATGAATCCTGAAAACTAAACACTAGTTTATGTAAGAGGAAATGACTTTTGATTGCAGCAAAATGCCTAAAAATAAATGAAATGGGAGAAAATTAAGTCTAAAGTTTGCATGTGAAGGACATTTAAAGGTTAAAGTCTCTTAAAATAATTTATTTTATTAAGTTACAAACATCGCAGGGTTAATAAACTTTGGAAATACATAGGAAAAATATGATTTTTGACTGAAAATGACATATTGACACCCATTTCCCAATTAAAGAGATTGCTTATGTCTTGTGGGAAAAGCTTGTCAATAAGTTCTAAAATAGCCTTGACTGATTGATACCTTGTTAAACAGTGACTGGATGTCAAAACTGACAAGAACATCTGTCGGGTCACATTTCAGGTTTTATATTTGCTGCGTAAAATGATAAGTGTTCTTTATATGATTTTCAGAATTGTCGATATGCTGCTGTAACAATAGAGTGGGTAGCGAGCGATTCTGTATGTGGGCAATCAATGGCACTAACTATGGGATGTAATGGTACATTCTGTTTGTGCAGGTTAAGGCAATCTAGCTAACCTTAGTTTCGTGGTTTTGGAGTGCAATAAACTTTTCTTGGTATCCTGTGGTTTGGACAGCAAATTCCTGATCATTGTATTTGTCTTGTTCAGGATTGTAGAAATGGGGTCTCGTGATATGTTGTCATACATTGTAGGGTCCAATAGTTCAGATTTTTTTTGTTATAATTTCTATTGACAATAACAACAGTAGCATTACCTTTGCCTGGTGGTAACACTGGGATACTATTGTCCACATTCAGGTCTTTTAAGCCCAAGCAATGTTTTTTGTTTATATTGCTTTCAGGTGGCTTAGCTTTTCTCAGAATTTTGGTTAACCAATGTGTATTTCCTCTGCTATTTCCTGTGGTACTAACTGGATTCCAGCTTCAATATTGGTAATTATAACTATGCTTTTCGGAGTGATAGCGAAAATTCCCCACTTTTGCCCAACCATGCTGCTCTTCAGCTGATAAAACCTGGTGTGACAGATTAATTATGTACAATGTGTGTTGTTGGTTTTGTGAGCTAACCTTCATCAGAGATTTTGAACTTCTTTTTTTACCTGTTAGATGAATATTCACAGATATTAATCGTTGACTGAAATGTAAGGTTTTGTCCAAATTTTTATTAGTCAAATAGTATCCCTATAAATAATATACCAGCTGTATTTTACAATGTACCTATTTAGTTCTTGACAGAGAAGTGATGTGAATAAACCATTGCAAAACAGCCTAGAAAATTTTAGAATATAAAAATAAGGAAATCATTGGCTTTTGAACAATCTGTCTGCAGAGTGTAATTAATTAATTTTGAATTTGAACTGAAATGAATTAATCATTTCCACTAGAGGTACTGAGGTATTCTTCTAAGATAGTGTCCACAGCACCAACTCAAGATCCAGTAGATCATGGAAAATAGGAAAGATGAATTCTTACACCAAAGTACTATGTCATGAGTTCCACAAAAACCAATGGAAGAAACTCTATTTTTGTTTTGTAAGCAAGATCTGTCTGATGTGCCACAATCAGTAATTTATTTTTCATCACATATGTGAAGTTTCTAGATTTATTTATAACCTCATGGTGCCAAGATGACTTCATATGCTTTCTGCTATCAGTGGATATTCTTGTATTTAGTATAAGTGCCTATTATAAATGCTCCTTGAATACCAAGATGCACCTTCAATTGAAAAGCCATGTAATATTGACACAAAGCACCTTTCTGTTTAGTTAAGCATACCAGCCAAGATGAGTATTCAGCAAACCATTATAATCGGGATGCCAGTTTCCTGCTGCTACATTTGATTTGAAGTTACATGTTGTAGAAGGTGCCATAGGGTTGTTGGTATGTTCATACGTAGAATTGTTATTTTTACTGTTTGGCTGTAGCTAAAATAACATTCTACATACAAAATATTATCACTGTTACCTGGAGAGTAATTATGAGGGGTATTCCAAAAGTAGGTTTTGTAATTTTTTATCACACTGAGACTTTATTGCCAGCAAAATATACTGCCATGTCATTAACTGTACATCTTGCACTATTTTTCGACATACTCACCAACAACATTGAGACATTTTTCGTTGCATACAATCAATTTGAAGAAACTACTCTTGCTACCCTGCGATGCAAGGAGTTGTCGTGCAGCCTGCTCCACCTCAGAATTGTTCTTGAAGTGATATCCCGAGAGTGTGGTTTTCAATGCAGGGAAAAGTTGAAAATCTGATGGGGCAAGAGCAGGGCTGTAGGCTAGGTAATCCAATATCTCCCATCTGAAGCGATGAGTCTGATCTTGTGTGAGCCTTACTGTGTGTGGTTTTGCACTGTCCAAGATCATAACACCTTCACTCAACAGCCCAGCTCTCTTTCATTGAATGGCAGACCTGAGTGTGGCAAGGGTGTCGCAGTAGCTATATACCAGAACACTGTGGTCATAACCTTTCCTGTGAAGATTAACACTGAGATTTTTATTTATTTTAAAATCTTGCAAATTAACCAAATTAAAGGCGTACATAAGAAACCTAACATGCAAATAGAAAAATGAGCAGTTGCCCATCATTTTGGACATCAGGACATGAAATCACACCTAATATAAAACTGTTAAAACCAGCATATAAGCACACAAATTAGATATCTGGGAGAAGATCTAAACCATGAAGAAAAAGAACCATATCATGAATTTTGACTTACGGCCATACAGCAACCTTTGGAAGTTCATAGATCCAGCACCAGATACCTCCACAAGTGATGCACCATTACCGTCATTGATGCCAATGAAGCAAGATTTAGTTGGAATTAAGGGTTGAAAATGAGAACAAGTGTTCACAAAACTGGTCCCAGTAAGTAATTACTAAGTGATGTTTGTGTTACAAAAACTGATTCAAATTCTTTTGTTTTAACTAGTTTTTTGCTTACTAGTGAACTGGGATACTTCCACATCATTGAGGCAGCCTAGGTTTCTGAGGTGCACCCGTCTCATTGCCTGTGATGATTCTGAACAGGAACTCGTGCACTCTTGTGATCTTGGTTCAGGTTTCTTGGCACCCATCTAGTAGACACTTTTTAGTAACCCAACACATCATGGAGCACGTGATGTGCCTGAGCACGACCAATATGTAGTATAGATACCACCTCTGATACCATCATATGCCAGTCTGTTAACTTCAGGTCCTGTACTCTAGCAGTGTTGTTTTCATCCTCCACACCCTGCTCTCCTTCACTGAATATGCAATACCAGGACATGACTTCTTCAGCACACACTGTCTGTAGACATTCATAGAAGATGGACACCTTGGTCCCACATCCCATTCATACTGGATAACAGCACATATTTCTGTTGGTGACCACATTGTCAGTACACGTTAATCTGCCATTGTGAGTTGTACTCGAATAACTTTGGGCAAGCTGTCCTGCTGCTCCTTCTGCCATTGAACTGACAACAGTGTAGATTTTTATGGCAATTGTTTGTTTCATGTGGTGTAGCCTCTGCTTGTTCAAACAAATGACAAAACTTTCAGAATGCCCCTCATATTATCCTCATTCACCGAATTTGATAGGTATTCTGGTATTGTGTTAACACAAACAGGATTATCCTTAGATGCAGTGGCTGTAGCACCAAAATCTGCCCAACAGTGTCTATCCTATTATCTTTCTCTTAAAAGTGTGTATTTCAATGATAACAAAAAGCTTAATAAAACACTAATTATCATTAATACCAGACACAAATCCTGAACACTTGCACTAGAATAAGTCTGTTGTAGAGCTGAAGTAAACATACCACAAAAAAGCAAAGTAACTCAGGCATTGGAGAATATAAACTGCGTTAGCAAGAAAACATTAAATTTCTGATTTCTTTGACTCTACAACAAATTGTAGGTCTTGTGCACGGCTTTTATTTCAAACTGGTTACATTAAACAACATGAAACTGACTTGCAGAATGTCATGCCAGACTTGGTTAATCAAAACTCGTGAAAGGAAATATCTTGGACCGCTAAACTGCTAATATGAAATCACTTTTCAATGAATCACAGACATAAGAAAATAAATAGCTGCTGTTACAGATCATAAAATAGTTTAAATAGACAATAGTGAAGATGAAAGAAGATGATGATAATAATAATAATAAAAATTAGAAATGATTGGTAATTATGGGGAGGGCCATTTGCCCTCACCTACTGATGTCCATAATTCTTAAACTTATTTTTTAAAAATGGGAGATACGCACACCATTAGGTAGTATATTGATTGTATGTTTTCACCATCTCCAAGTAAAGGAAACATTAACTTATGTCTAAGAAATTTAAACTGCAAACTCATATGGACATGCTAAAATAAATCATATGTGCAGTTCCCAGTAAAATGTAATTTCAGGTGTCTTGTACCGTGAAATAACACTGTTCCAAACAGCTGTGGCAGCATTAGCTCTGAATTTATTAAAACAATTGATTAAAAGAATAGGAATAATAAGTGTGGAAATGAGTAGGAAACGGCAAAAAACAAAAGGGTACAATTGAAGATGCAAGAAAGAAAATAAGAGCAATGAGTTGCTGATGAGATCTATGCAATTGTAAGACAGCAACATTTTGAAGTTATCATGAGTGAAGAAAGAAGCAAATTTCTGAAGGATTTCAGTTAATTAGCTGATAGAAATAAAGTATCTAAGTGCTTTGGTATAAGTTTTTCCTCTTGGAAGGAGAGGCCTGGAAAAGATGAAGCAGACAGTGAACACCTAAAAGAATACAATTACCTATATGTATAAGGGGAGGATACGAGACAGAATGAAGTTATTTATATTCCTTATTGCCATAAGGCTTTTGTTTCTATTTTTGGTTCACCATACAAACAGTTAATAGATACAATACAGAAGTTCCTGGTAACTTGATGTAGTACCAGTTGATAAGAGGGAAACATGCCAAATCCCAAGAAACTATGGACAGTGTCCATGAACATCTGCACTGACTTAAAGGAGTCAAATCACTGTATTCATTGAGGATGTCTAGCAATATTTATCTAACAAGGGGCCATTGTCATATTGATCATAGAGATCGAGCTGAACAAATTGATTGAAAATAAAAATACCAGTGTCTTGGCTTTCTCTCCCATTGGTAAGAGAAAAAAGGAAATGATCAGACTGAATGCTATAGGATGATGAATGTTTCAGTCTAACTCTCATCATTCTGACTCCTGTCCTACACATGGCTAGTGCAAAAGAAAATTGACAAGACAAAAATTGTTCAGAAGTCAGAATGGTTCACCAATATCACATAATTTCTTCAATATATCAGTGTTTAAAAAGTATATTAAATGAGAGAACTTACAAAAGCGAGCAATTTTTATATCTCCAATTTTTTCCCCTCAAGGCACCCATCACTGGGAAAAAAGTTAAACATATTTACAATTATTTTTTTTTTCAATGTATTTTTACTATAAAAATTATAGCTCAATCTGTGACATTAATGTGACAATGACTCATTGTAAGTGAAAATCTTAATATCAAGAGGCTAAATTGGGAAAATATTAAATTAATTCAGTAAAGTATGAATGATATAGAAACATTTTTCAGAATGAGTACCATAGAAAAGATAGCTGCTTGCAATTTAGAACTAAGGAATTCAAAGCAGGGAAGGTAAATAAGCCACTGAGTTTTGTAAAGAAATGGTAGTCAAAGCATTGAATATCATTTGTACAGTACATTAAAAAAAAGTTCTCATTAATTTTTTTCTTGTTCAGAATTATTATTCACAGATTCTTTATAACCTGCAAATAAAGCATAATCTTGTAATTTGAGTTTCTCAACCTTCTAAATACTTTTATATATAAGTGTTCCTATTAGTAATTTGCATATAATTGTAAATGATTCCTCAGTTCCATATTTCTTATGATATTTTGGTTATGTACAGCCATGTATAGTTTTCTGTTTGTTTGTATATGAGAAGAGTTTATTTGTTTGGTGCCATAACATTAAAGTGCAATGAACTAAAAGTGAACCTGTTGAATTTGCAGTGTCACAATAATGTGGGGGAAAAAAAAAGAAGTAATTATTATCTCTCAAAAACAGAAAGATTTATGGAATAAATTTATTAAGGAACAACACTCAAAACAATCTCCACTCTCTTAGATGTGCCACATGACCTGTGTGACATCTTGGTGGACAACCTGGTTGCTGTAGAACATGTTTTATCTTTTATTTCACAGTGCCCCACAATTGGCCGAATATACGAGTAGTTTGAATTGTGTTGTACAGCTTTGACACTTTATACCTTTATTTATGCTGTTAACCCACCTTAGATATTTTATTTTCGGAGTATTATCTCGTAGGTTTTAATACTTGTTTTAGTGTGTGTTTTTTAGCATGACCTTTTATCCCAAAGTTTTACTGTATGCTTTTTCATTCATTTTCTAGTGTGCTAATAATCTCATAGATTACTTTTCTCTCTTTCTTAGTTTAAAAGGAAGGTCATAGGTAAACTTCCATCCTGTATATGGGACTAGGTTCAGCAATGTGCTCATGATAAAACCACCTCGCCAGATGCTGCTGGAGCATCCAACTATTTTATTGGAGATATTTAACCTAAAATTTATTCAGGTTCCACAAAAGGGAATGCCCCTCCTCCTTTGTAAAAGTATGTTAACTTTTCATTCCTTTTTATGCCCAAATGTCGCGGTAGCCACCTAGGTTGTCAAAGCCATACCTTGCTTGTTGACTTTTGTAAAAAAACTTGTCCAATAAAGGTAAATATGTGTCCCTTTTCTTACAAATTAAATTTCCAGAATTTCAGTGTGATGAATGTTTAAGAAGTTGTATGTGCAAAGTTTTCATTATTTCCTCTTTATCATAGAAAGATTGTTGTTATGAATACCTTAGAGCCATAAGGTTTAGCCTCTCTTGTTGCTGATTAGAAAGTTAATGTGAAGGAAACGAAAATAGGGAGAGAGCAGCAAAGGAGATTCTGAGGGGGGGTTGTCCTGCCTGCTCCTCACCGAGCAAAATCTTAATAAAAAAATACAACTGCAATATAATAAGTCCCATACAAAGGTTAAAAAAAACTGGATACAATATTAATAAAATGAGTGTAAGCTTAGTAAAATTGATGAGCATATGGTAAATAAATAAATATTGTAGTCTACTTACCTAATATGACATACATAGGTTTGTTTCTTGGGTTACTAGGGTCAGCTAGGCTGAGAAGGTTTAGTGGTGAGACTTAAGGTAGTTAAATGTTATGATTCTGACAGTTATTGTATCAAATATGCTTTTTTTGTGTGATTCTTGCAAGATTTATGATTTCATAACTAAGAAGTTATTGAATGAAGATTTTTCTCCATAAGTGAACTAAGCAGTGAAACATATTTGACTTCAGAAAATGCCTATACAAGTTGAGGTTATGTCGTTGCCATTATAATCACCCTCTAAACAGATTTGTTGGGCAAAAACACAGAATTGTGGACTTTATAATTTCAGTAAAAAATATATGGAGAAAGGAAGTTGTTTTTTGCACTGTTTACAGGGGTGCTCTTTTTTGCATAAGTCAAGTGGTATTTTAACATTTAAGAAAAAAATGCTAGAATTGTTTTACTTGTACAGCTATTACACAGGGTGATTCAGAAAAATTTTTACGTTTGGGAAGTTGTTCCTTGCATTGAAACAAGAAAATAGTTTCATATAAACATATGCTCAAAACCCTTCATTTCCGCATTATTAATTTATTAATGAAAGTTTACATTTAACTGCTTGAGATTCCAACCCAACAACTTCATTTATCTATACGCTCATTCATAGAAGGCTTTGACCTATTTTACCATGCAGAGTTGGCCTTGTGTTGCCATGGCTACTTGTTTACATTTGTCAGTTGTGTAATACATTCTCTCGGCACGCCCTACAGGTGCTGTCTACAGGAACTTTATTCATAACATTTTCCCGTATTTACTAAAAGATGTGACCCTGCAAATAAAAGAAACATGTGGTTTATGTATGATGGGGTTCTAACACATTTTAGTCTCATTGTTCGTGATGCACTGGCTGATATCTACCATGACAAATGGATAGGTAGAAGAGGACCAGTCCCATAATTTGCATGTTCCATACTCATTTCTTTGGTTTTTTTATCTTTGGGGGCACCTTAAACAATTGGTTTATACAACAGACATCCCGAATGAAGAAATTCTTAATCAAAGTGCCATGGAAGCCTGCAAAACCATGCAACACTGACAGCTAGTATTTGATAGTCCGTACTTTGGGGAGTGTATGTGTATTTAGATGCAAGAGGAGACCACTTGGAGCATTTGGTATGAGCGGTCTGGTATTGTACACCCCCTAACAAGCTGATGTCTAAAATAGAATTATGTATCATTTTAAAATTTTTGATTAATAACAATTTGAATCTCAATAAATAAAAAATGAAGAATGTGTATATGAATATTTTTCCTTGTTTCAACTTAAGGAACAAATCTCCAATCTTAGTAAAAGGAATCACGTTTTATATATATATAAAATAATCTTTTTTGTTTAAAACATCTGTCTGATAATACAGGTGGCCATAAATATCGAGAATACATAAAATGAATAAAACAGAATAAATGACAGAATCAAAGAAGTTTAACTAAACAATTACATCTAAAAGAAACTGGAGAATATGTAAATGAAATCAAATAATAGCTGCAATAATGCAATTTAAAACATAATATAAATATAATATAATATAAATTATTAAATAAATGTTACCCAATCCTTTAAATTCTGTATACAAATGTTCTCAAGCTACTTGATGGACAGATCAAGCAATTTTAAGTAGTCACTTGTGAAATA
The DNA here is from genome assembly GCA_030762935.1 of Hymenopus coronatus. Lineage (NCBI taxonomy): Eukaryota > Metazoa > Arthropoda > Insecta > Mantodea > Hymenopodidae > Hymenopus > Hymenopus coronatus. The sequence continues at coordinate 28,810,491 of CM060900.1, read as the reverse complement.
GGAATAAAAACATAGATTACACTCAAACTTCACTCTTCAAATAAAGTAACTACTTCATACATGTTTCGATGACTGTTGCCACAATTTTCAACGGAGATTCACTGATGAACTCGTGATAGTGGCCTGTGGAGGTCTCTCTTCTGGATAGATGAATTTTGAGCTACCATGAGTTTATCAGTGAATCTCCATTGAAAATGGTGGTAACAGCCAAGTAAGTTACTTTATTTCAAGAGTGAAGTTTGAGTGTAATCTATGTTTTCACTCCTATTTGATTAGTTACTTCACTGTGCATTCCCATTAATGTTTTAATTTAAGTCACCTATGAATTTATAACAACATCCATGAGCCCCAAAAAGGGCAACCTTTCACCTCCCATTGCATTTGCACGTATATTATCTCTCTCTCTGAGGTGGGCAATGTATGGTCGGTAAGTTGTCGCCTCATTGCTTCCGCTATTGCTTGCTGAATATTGTTTTCATACAAACCATAGCATCCAGCAGTAATTCTCTTCCTGCTTTTCTGCCAATAATCACAATATCCCCTGTATGGTTGCTTCTATGTTTGGACATTCAATGGACCTCCTCATAAACTCCCATTTGACTTTACAGAGGGCTGTTGACAATGATGAGTGAACGGTGATGATGAGTATTTCTTAAGAACTCTCCCTTTGCACAGTGTCACAAAACATGACTGAGGATTTTAACTGCTTTACCAGGTTCTCTGCCTTTTGCCAGGTATTAATATTACTGCAGAAGTTTTGCAAGAAATCTTCAACTGCATTTGTGCATTCTGAACAAGATAATATTATACTTTTGCTCATCCAGAAATTTCTGTAGATGTCCACCCCTTTTCCCTTATGAAATAGTTTGTACCGTGTGCATCTCTTTACAGAGTTAGCATCTTGAGTTTAGCTTGATATCTTCATTTCATGGGATATTTAGGTGTGAACGTTCATCTTTCTTCTGTTTATATAGATCCCTACACAAGTGCAGATGTTTGTCTTGTATTAGTGAAAGTTTTCTTGCTATACTGAAATGCTAAATAAAGGATTCTCAATGGGCTCTTATGATTCTCTGGCCTTGTAGTGTTTTCAGTGCATATAACATATCATTAGACTCGTGAGGTAGGCCAATTATTTCTTTAACAGATGCTTGAATTAGTTTATTTATATCTTTGAGTAATGAAATTGGTATCTTATCCAAACGAATATATTAATGGATTTGAATGGAATATATTAATCCTGGCAATATGGATTGGTTAATGATGTTTAATTTCTGATCTGCTTTCAGATCAATGGTTGTACCAATTGTGATGTTTCATGGCTCATTAATTTTGCTGACTTTGATGTTGAATACTCATGTTTTAAGGGGTTCACATTCAAACCCAATGAGCCAAACTATTGGTAGCCATATTCAACATTTAGTAATTTTTTTTTCATTCACTGCAATATTATCAGCAAAAGAATTCGCAGAGACATCCTTAGCCTCATGATTAAACTGAACACAGTAACTTTTCTCAATTTCATGGTCTGTCAAATCTTTGATTATATCAATTTCTCCATTAAACAATGTGGGAGAACTGGACAAACTTTGAGCAAATGAGTTCTAGCTGTTGGTTAATTCCACATTTTTTTTTCTGTCAATATTATTTATTTTGGGTCACTTTAACGGCATAGTCATATCATGACCTTTCAAATTGTGCATAAAATAATTATTTATATAGTGGTAAAATACAAAATGGTTACATTTATACTTCACAAAACATCAAAAAGTTTACATTTTCTTATAAATATTATAGTCGTTTTAATTGTGTGATGGTTGTGTTAAGCACTGGGTAAGTCACTGAAGCTAGCCTGAAATCCATGTTTTGTATATTTTGAACACTGCAGCAGGATGTCTATATTCTATTGTAATACTGTTTCTTTGAATGAAGTAATAACTAAATTCTTGTTTATTTGGCATGTTAGCGGGACACAAACACCTTTTAATATGCTCCTGGCCTATGTTATGATAGACTTAAGGTATTCCAATAATAGGATGTAGCAATCCTTTTTATTAACTTTGACATTTTTAAGCATCCATTAATGATTGCTGTATTATTTTCCCTCCTGGCAACTTTTCATTAAGTTAAAAATTAATATTATTCGTACCAGATATAATATATTTTTAAACCTCTTTTAGAGTGTATTCCTCAATGTTTTCTACCTGAAAGACTAAATTTTTTAACATAAATTTTTAAAACCACCCAAACCATCTAGTGCCCCCAACCTCCCCCTCACTAAATCTCTGGATCTAGCCTTCAGGAGAGGTAAGCAATAACTGTTGGTTCTGATAATAAACATATCCTGCTTCTGTGCTATCTTAAGAAAACTTGAATAAAAGCCTTATTTGTTTTCCTAGAGTCTGCTTAATCAACTTTTATTAATCTTTTGATAGTTTGAAGTGCTAAATGGAACCAAAGGTGCTATACTTAGCTCTGGCTACCAGCCAACTTCACATGTGTTTTGCCATCTAGCTGAAATACAAGTGCTCAGTGTAATCATTTGTAAACAAGAGGGAGCACATGGATGCTTTGCCGAATCTCAAGCTGAGAGCTGCAATACGGACTGAATCAATTTCTCTTACCCTTTTTATATAACAAGCACCAAAAATGTTTGCAGCAAAACATTAAGTTTTTGTGCTATTGACACAGTTGATGTAAAGAATTTTATATTAATACTTGCTGTCTTTCTATTTGAATTGCTTATGGCTGTAGTTTGAAGCTAACTGCAGTAAATAAGTTTTGTAGGGCAATCCTACCGAGTTGAAGTTTTCTACAATCAATAGGAGAGCTTTAGTTTTTTGGCGCAAGTAGCCCAAAATTCTAATATTCACTCCCAGCGCTTGTAAATCAAACAGCAGTGCTACACTGGCATTTGTGGTACATTCATCATAGCACAAAACTAGGATCCAATTCTCTATTTGGGCTCTCTTTCTTTCATATTTAATTTTTGGATTCTTTTGTTGCACTGAATGAGCTCTTCTCTAAACATTCCTATATGTACAACACATAGTTTAATAAGATTTCTGTAGCTGGAAGATATTTGGAGATCACTTGCACTGCTAAGAGTTTTATTTAAGTTGGACATAGCTGGGACATTAGTCATTAATTCTTCTTCATTGATTGTAGCAACATTTTCTTTGTTTTTCTTTTAATGGCATTTATTATGATTTGTGCAGCAGTCTGGTAGTTCCCAACTTTTAAGTTGTACTGTTGAGTATCCATGTCAAAATTTCCCTTTGAATACAGTTGATGTAGCTTTCAGATTAGTTTCCACTTATGCCAGATCATCTCCTTTTTCTAAAGAAGGATAAAAACTTTCTTTTTGGAAGCATGGGATGATGGTCTCTGACTCTCTTTTCTGTGCTGTCATAAGATTCTAAAGTGAATTTCAACCTTAGAAGACAGTAAATGTTAAATGGAGCACACTGTTGCCACATTTACTATATATACATTAGAACTTGCCACTCGGCTATGATACGTCTACCAATTCAATGCCATCTGGTGAATTATATATCACATATAGTGAAATATCTGCACTGCTATTTAAGGGTATTTTAAGACATTTATTTTTCACCTGGATTTTCTCTCTTCCCTTTATAGTTTTATTACTTCAAAATGTATTTTTTTATGCATAAAAATATAAGATATAGAGATATGAAATGATAAAGATTTTAATGTTTAGGGCATCATTTTTTGTTTATTCTTGGCAAAATTACATTCAGATGAGTGGAATGTTTTAAAAGAGCAAAGAATGAAAGATGTGCCACACTATTTTGTGCTATTAAATTGTAATAAAGTATTTGCTTTAATCTAGCATGTTTTGTTTCTCTCACTTTTTGTGCTTTCTATTTAATGGTGTCCTTACAGCCCTTTTATTTGTTTCTTTGTTATCCTATACATACTGTTTCTGAATCCTGGCAGCTGCTTCAGTTTCATTCCTTTACTGACACTCACTTTACTTGAATAACCAAACACATTATTTTGCATTTCTCCTTAGTTTCCAAATATTCAGTCTCTTCCAAGTTTCTCCTTCCATAACTAAATATTTAATGAAATACAAAATAAATAACCTACATTAACACTTCACTCGTATATGTTTACTGCCTGGCAACTGTGAGCTGAATGGATAATATTGTTAGAAGCAATGAGTAGAAGTTGCAATATTCTGGCTGGTTTTAAAATTTTTCTCCAACCATTGTCAACACTTTCTCTTGCTTGGTCCCTGTTGTAAGCCCAGTTACAAAAAAGGTTTCTTGTTACCTGGCTTTTCTATTGTATAGGTATAGAATTTTATGTAAATCTTTGATTTAAAAATCATAATGCTATTTTATTAAAGATGATAAATTCAAACTAGGCATGTATCAGCATACTAGTTTACTTTAGTTAAGGATATACTTAGGTGAAAATGTCTGTTTTGTTTATAGGTCTATTATTAGGAATGAATCATCTAATATCATAATCTGTTTTTGGTATGTATTACTAACCATTAGAAATCATTTTACACAAGTTTTTAAATGTACCTGCACACAAGAGCAGATAGTGCTTAGAATCGCATAGCTGCTTTCTGTTTTTACTGTATTTATATGCTCAAAATGTTCTGCACTATGCAAGTTTTGCTAAATTTTCTTCAGATACTCCCTACTCTATGATTATTAAAATGTTGGGAATGATTGTTCTTTATCGATTATCATTGCAAAAATATTAATTAGAATATAAAGTACTAAAATTACTGAAAGACATTGCTTCTCATAAGTTTAAATTATTTTCAAAAAAACTAGTGAGTCTCGGGTAACACTGACGGAACAACTACTGCCTGTTGGTCAGGGGCCCGGCGTGATAAATGCGTGCCACGAGCCCTCAGTAGATAATGTGCATTTCCAGCTTCTATGGAAACACCATATTGATTATATCTTACCCAAACTGAGCTCTGTGTGTTTTGCAATCCGATCTTTAATTCAGCTAATAAATAAGAGCATACTAAAAACAGCTTATTATGCATATTTTCATTCATTAATGACCTATGGAATAATGTTTTGGGGAAATTCAGTGAATTCTAAAAATAATTCATTATGCAAAAAAGGTAATAAGAATAATGGCAGGGGAAAGATGATCAACTCACTGCAAACCACTTTTCAAAACATTTGGAATTTTGCCATTAGCCTGTAAATATATTCTGGCCATATTGTTATTTGTAGTAAATAACCCAGAATTGTTTACAAAAAATTCAAATATTCATAACAAAGAGACCAGACATAGGTAGGACTTACATAGACCAACAAATACTTTGGAGTTATTCCAAAAAAGGATTTACTACAAAGGAATAGTTTTGTTTAATTCACTTCCCTCTTCTATAAATGAACGGAAAAAAAACAAGTTTAGATCAGAATTAAAAAGATACCTTATTACGCACACCTTCTCTACAGAGGAGGATTTCATTCAATCAAAAAACTCTGGTAATAATGTAACATTGTAAATATAATAAACATGAATATTCTAAGAATGCAAGTGTACAAGCAGGCTTTTGGAAACAGACATGTAATCGAAAATTATGCAAAACTGACACCTCTGAAAATTCATTGTCAGAGTTATTATTTGTAAATAAATGTATTAAGTATGATTAAATTAAATGTTGACATGATCTATATCCTAGAGTTTGGGCTTTGAGTCTAATCTCATAATAGGATCTGCAATGTTATGTATGTATATCTGCTATAAGTCTCACTCACACACACATACACACACACACAGACACAGCGAGAGTAGACCTTGGAGTGAGTATATTTACACATGTGCTACAGTATGTTAAAGGCATTATTTAGGATGAAGAATTAATGCTTAGGCTTAAATTTCCTGACAGATAACTTCTGTGTGTGTCTGACTTATAGCAGAACCCGGAAATGCATGATAACTACAGAGCACTTGGGGCACGCGGGACCAGGATTTGTTGTGCTCAGTCCTGGACCAGCGGATGGCAGTTGTCGTGTCAATGTTTCCAGAGACTCACTATAGAACACTAATAAACAACCTATTTCCAAGATTTGTTCTTTAATATTTCTTAGTATCAAAACAAATATCTGTATTGTACAAACTCTGGTTTTCATTTTATTTTTATTAGTAAAATTTTAATTTTTCATCTTGTGGGCCATTTTTTAACATTAAAATTAATAACCTGGATACAGCCGTAGATATAGCAATGAAAATGTGTAAAAGTGCTTAAGATTTAGTATGTGACTTGTGGTATAAATTTCAGAAACATAAGTTCATAAATATAGTTTATAAATTTCACCTGTGGGGTAGCTTGTATGTCTGCTATTGTTGTGTTCTGAACTTTACTTTATTAGTTACTGTATAGAAACTGCAAATATCAGCCTTTTATTGAAAAACACATTTCTTTAGAAATTTGGATGCACTTATATACAAAAGGCTCTAAAATGATGTAATTTGATATGGTAAAAATTCTGTATAGCATAATGTCTCAAAGCTGAAAATTATAACTGAATATTTATACAATATTACTAGCAACTTTGTGGCAGTACAAGAACACGAGAAATAGTAAAGGGTCGAATAATAAATACATAGGATGTGTATTCCAATATTCTTTATTAATTCTAATAAGGTTTATATATATTAAATACTTATATACTTTACAGTATATTTTTATACTCATAGATTCCATTTTAGTAAAGAATGAAGCTAATGGTAACATGTATGTGTTAGATAGAGACAGAGATATCCCATTTAACTCCATACTGTCTTTTAAGGTTGAGATGGGGCATAGTAAATAGCATTTAGCACAAAAGTTGTATCAGTTTTCTTGGTTTACATCTTGGGAATTATTTGCGGAACAAATCTTCTATAGTGGGGTTTGAATGTATAGACCACACAATGGCCCATGGTTGAGTTTCTCAGAAGTTTGGTGAAAATTACGCCAGCTGCAATATTATCAATGATAGATACGCAGAACTGGTTTCATATGCACGTAGTTAACATTAAGCATAAAGAAAACTATAATATCATAGTCCTGGGACAACAAATTAAACAACATTTTAATTACAGCTATTGTTTACTATAGAAAATTACCATACTTGCAGTGCTTTTATTAACACGTTTTTAACGGAAGCTAACATGATTTTTAATTTTGACTGTGTTTGCAATTGTGACTGAGGGTTTCCAGAACAATAACTAAATAACAGAATTTCATTTTGAGTGAAAGGTTGCTCCTGAAACTTAACATCTCTTGTTCTTTACAATTCTATCTAGATTAGGCTCAATCTTAGAACTGGATAAATGCAAGATTAAATCAAATTCTCGTCATTAATGCTCCTATGAAAACCAGAAGTTTATTAATTTGAGATCAAGTTCATCAGCAGCTATTACTAAATGTGTCATAAAATTTTGGAAACAGGTTTAAATAGCTAAGCAATGGCAATGAAGATTTCTGTAACTAGATGGTCAGTGAACTGTAACAGTTGTACGTTCAACACTTCTACTTTTGAGATGTTCCGGCACTTCTTCACTAGCTACCGCTGATAGTTGTTCCTCACTACATTCTTCATTGTTATGATGTCATTTTTATATTATAATGTACCTAATTATTAAGAGTCCCAGATTTGTCTTATTAACAATAACATTTAAGGTTCCCAAAATAACATGTTTCTACCAGAACAACTTTTGTTTTAAATTGAATCTATGAAATGTTCACAGTATGTTTTTATTTTGTGAAACTTATTTTAAATCTCTCTTGAATTTCTGATTTAATTTTGTTCTTAACAACAGAAGTTAATTTAATTTCCAATCTCTGATGAAGTCTGTTTCAGTGTTGTTGCAGACTGTAAATAGTATCATATAACTGATTCATTTTGAGCGAATAAATTTAAAAGTTCTAAAATAATTGATCCAGCTATTGGATCTATTTTCTTCATCTCAGTGGCCACAGAAAGGTAGATAATGTTTGTACAAATATATAATACAAATCTTAAATTATATATCCAGAATGTCTATTTAATGCTACCTGTTCATTCTGTTTTAATCTCTGGAGAAGTGAGCGGAAAAAAAAAAAGAAGAAAAAAAACCTTGATCAAACCGTCTTCCTATGAACTAAAATTTATCTTTATTTAACAGATGTAGCTTTGATTCTTAATGTTCGATTGATTGCTCTCTCTCTCTCTTTTGTTATAAATAAATTTACTTGAATCAGATAGCGTATTGTGTACCATTTTAAATATTTTTCAACGAGCTTGAAGCAAATATAGCAACACATTTTATTTATTTGAAAACTACCTGTAACCAGAGGAACCTTGCATACCATAATGAATGAAATTGCCATGTTTTATAGTAAGTGAGCTGGGAAATTTATAACACATCACTGAAAAACACTTACTTGGGCGTGTTTTGGGAACAGGGTATTGTTCCCATTCTCAACAATTTTCCTGTGCTGTGTAATGTATAATTTTTTGAATTGCATTTGAAGTCATAGTTTTGAAAACTTAAGGGGGTGTTGTGTTTGCTGAATTATGACTTATTAGTAGTTTTCTCTGTGTAAATTCATGTAGCCAATTTGTTGTATTGATAGGAAAGAGCTTTTGTGTTTTCATATAAATGTGAAAGTTGTTGAATTAAAAAGAATAAATGTTTGTATCTACTTTGCACAGTTTTTAAATGATGCATAGGCTTATTTTTTCGCGAACTTTGAGTATTTTCCATATTATTGAGAGTGCTTTTGGCAATAAATGAGTAAAAATCTCTTGTTTTTATTCAGCATCAAAATATGTGAATTAATTTCAAGTAATAAACATAAAAATTTAACATAATATTAGCGTCTTCGTATCATGCAGTTATAAGTTGTGACACAATAGTAAGAATTTTAACAAAGAGGAGTTAGCAGTTACAATACTGAAAGGATAGTATAGTGAGGTACCAAACAAAAAAAGGTTTAGATAATTTGTTTGTGCTCTAAAGCCTAAATCAAGTATCAGTGATTTAAATTGTGTAATGGGAACATTTAACTAACTAAATACATTTAAAACTATGTAGTTGAAATAATTCCGGTTTGCTTCTTTGTTAACAAATAATTTTGTGTCATTGTTGCCCATCTAAGCCATGCCAGTAATGGTAACAAAATTAGCTGTAGTAACAGCACTCTTGGCATTGAAACCAAAAGGTGAGTCTTATCACGTGTTCTATGAAAAGTCACGTCAATTATTTGGCTAGTGATAACAAATACTGACAGACTTTTTTCTCTACGTTTGACTTAGTTGTAACTGACAGAACAGCTATGAAAAAAAAAATTTCACAACTTGTATGTCGCAATTTGGTGATGTCTGATATCTGATGTTTGATTCTGTTCATGATATTGATTTGAAATAATAGAGTTTGAGTTGGAAAATAATTGGTTTAAACGTTACTTTAGTTGCCTGACAATTTTCATTTCACTTATATCATTACTCATCTATTCTGCCAAAGTTATCATAAAATTAAGGTAAATTTATACAAATTGTTCAACACAATATACCACTAATTAAAACTATTGTGACAGTGTCATCTTATGCAATGGTTCTCATGTTCGCCTTGGTATGTGTGTCATCGCGTAAACAACGCCGAAGAGCGGCGCGATATTACTGGAACCTTCGGTACGCGAGACTATTCTCGCAAGAACGTGATACTTCTCGATATTTCTCCAAGCTTCGGCTTCCAATATCTTCAACAAGTTTCCAGAAAGTTTGTGACATCATTTTCAAGCTATAAAAGGAGGAAGGATTGCAGTACAGTGTTCTGTTGTGTTGTGTGAATTGTACTGAATCGTAAGTGACTGGAGTATTAGTGCGCAGTGGTGCGCGAGCCATGGACGGCGGCAGCGTAAACTGTCTACACGTTAAAACGTCGAGTGAACTATTTGCAGCAATGATTCAGACTCTATTTGTAACTCATTTTTGAGTCAATAAAGACATTTGTTACATTATTAATGCATAAAATTTTGAAATAATTGACAACACAAAAGTACAATGTTGGTACATATTGCGTTTAAGAATCTGTATGGACAATTTTTGCCTTTTGACACTATCCTTGTCATTTTCTGAGGTAGCATCCCAAATTGAGCTCTTTCTTTACTTATCCTTTTCGTATATAGGACTTTCACCCCCAGGACTTACAAGCCAGCGCTTGGGATCAACCGCCTGTTGAGTAGAGGCTCTGTATCAGAGAAAAACCAAAATGGGTGATCAGCCCGATGCCTGGTATGAAAGTGTGAAAGTGGGTGATACGAAATGTCAATGAAATGGATGATTGGAAATATTATAATGGAGCAATCGGTGGAATGAATGGCGGGAGAAAACAGTGAACCCAGAAAAAACACCAGATGCCACTTTGTCCACCACAAATCCCATATGCTGCCCCATGAAATCGAACCTGGACCGCCTAAATTAAGAGACGAACGGTCTAACCACTCAGACACGGCGACACCTCAAACTGGATTAGTAAGAATTTCATGTATGAAATGTCTCATATCTCTAATTTATAAAAGCCCAAACGACGAACATCATATCTTTCTCGCAGTACACGAAAGCGCACAAACCACACTGAAAAATCAAAACTACATCTCTGAGTCTCCCTGAGTGGCAACACCTCATTTGTCTCGCTCATAATGCAGCAGTGCGACGTGCATAAAGGGACCCATATACATCCATATATTATTGTGCTACTATTATGTTAAACATGCGCTTTGCTTTCGATTATTTATCAGTAGCGTTTCAGGTATTACACACCGCATGCAGTATTTGTTCTCGGAAGTCGCCGATGTTTCACACTGCACGAATGAGCATGGTGTTTCAGCCAATAAAATCAAAGAAATCATAAATGGCACATAGTTAACTCTACAGTGAAATGGAACTCCCCTGTTGTCTTCCTTCTTCTAAAAAGTAAATGATGTGGTGTGCAAGCCTTACGTGGAGAAAATGTGACGTTACTTTTCGCGACATTGAATACCTTCATCTTGTCAGACGGCTTTGCTGTATCGCATATTAATCACAAGCGTAGCACAGTAATATGTTGAGGCCATGCGACTGTCGCATGTGTCGAACGATCTAAAAGGCCATGAAACGTATTTTTCAGGTCGTACGACAAGGAGTAGTATGCGGTTGTCACATGGTATAAATGCGCCAGTATAAGTACTTTCAGATTGCGTCGCACATCAAATGCAATGCATAAATTAGCCCTAAAGGAAGATGAAAACCGTAGAGGTTACAGTCGGGGGCGCCAACTGGCAAGGTTTGGAAACATTGCAGTAGAACTTTCCGGAACAGAAAAAAAGATCGATAGAAAGAGAGATAAGTAGCAGGAGTTCCGGTTACCAATAATTTATTTTCAGTACATCTGTTGCCTGTTTATGCGTCAGAACATCACTACATCTCTCACTTGGCAGAGAAACAACATTAGTATTTTTAGTTCTGGATGAGATTGACTGCATAATTTGGTCTGTACTTTTACTCACCCATATAATTTTCTGCTTCTGTAACAATTTCAACATCCACATATAAGAGGAAGAAGGGATACTTTGTGAGAAGAATTATAAAGTTCTCAGTAATTTGTTTTACTGGTTTGTAGATTTGTAAACATCTTTACATTATAGGGCAGAACCCACAGCTTCACTTGTGTTGTCTTTATGGCTGCGAAAATATTTCTGTCCTCTTTCACTTTTTCCCTCCCTTGCCCACTGTATCAACTCGCCCACTATGTCATCACCTCCCTCTGTGCAACGTACGGATTATTTGACCGTAATAAAGTGGGTTCTTTTCGTGAGATGTTTATGTAGTTTAAAATATAAACAATAGAAAATTTCTATTTTCTAACAAATGCCTCCAACGATTTTGATTAAAATACTGTATATTAAAGATATATACATGGCAAATATAATGTAAATCCTGAATTTCTTGGAAATAGCCTCTGGAGTCCTCTTCATTCTGAACGACTTCTGCATGATTGGTAAACCATAGGAGATAGAAACTTACTACACAAAAATATAGATGTTAAAACACACAATTTATGTCGTGTACACTTTTTTGTAGTGCTAACTATTACGGATATATTCGCTCTTATTGGTTTTAGTTTTAAAATAGTTAAAATTTTTTTCAAACGGGAAGCCCTTATCAGCTTATTTTCCTTCTACTTATAAGGCACTACATAAGACAATTTCTGATAATTTTGTTGTTGATTAGCATGATATAGAATAAAAGAACAGTATTTGTAAATGTTGTTTGCCGAACAGATAGAGAAAGTTATGTGAATCGAACACAACACATTTTTTATGCAGTTTGCTGCAATCAAAATACATTTTTTTAAAATGTCATTGGATATTCAATACGCTATGACCAATAAATCACAGTATTGGGTATTTGTATATATTGCACGACTCATGAAATAAAATATATGATAGCAAAAATTGGGACGCGTCTTGGCCGAGTGGTTGGACCACTCGTCTCTCACCCAGGCGGCCCGGGTTTGCTCCCCAGATGACCGCATGTGGGATTTGTGGTACACAAAGTGGCGCAGGGGCGGGTTTTCGCCGGCTTCCCCCGCCATCGCATTGCACCGGTGCTCCATCTTCATTCCATGAATCATCAGTGTCATCGCCTGAGGTACCTATGTAGTAAAAGCGGGCGTTAAACACTAAAAAAAAAAAAAAAAGGAACAGATCCCAAACTTTTTGTCACAGTATACTAAATAATTTATTTATTCCACAGAGGATGAAGATATCACAAAATCTTATACTTGGATTTATTAACGAGAGTTTGTAAAACATTCAGTGGCATTTTCGACCTCATTGCATTAAAATTACAGGAGAAGATAGATTTTGAAAACAAGCATTTTTTTAAACAAACAAATTAATAACTAAACTATTGAAGCTAGAGAGTTGAAATTTCAATGATCATGTGACATGCGATTAAAATGTAAATTCCTAGCTTTAAAACTCTTAGAAGTTAGATTTGAAACCCATTCGCCCCATTAAAAATATTGGCGCCGAAATGACTGCAGTACGTAACAAGTAAGCTTGCTTCAAAATGGCCGCGACAAGATTAATAGGCAACATTAGGGCCTAACAACATGCTTTATATGTAACATGGTGGAGACTAAGAAGTTACTTCTTGGGTTTGGTAATTTTTAAACAGATATCGGCTGCTGAAAAGTCGCTTCTTGGCGTGCAATCGAAACGAATTCGTTTGGAGAAGCGCTAACACGCAAGATGTATGTATGTTTTTTCGCTCTAGTGCACGCTAAGAATGTAGTGGTTAGATGCGCTGCGTATAATCAGAACCACCAGCCATGCTGAAAAAGCACCTATATTTTATTTCGTTCGAAAACTTCCTCATAGCATTTGCTCTCCTTAATTCCGTATTTCCAACACCATCTTTCTTTCCACTCTTCGCTTATGTATTTGTAATAAACATTATACGTAACCAGCAGAGTCTTCCTAAGAGTATTTATTCAGTAATGGTATATATATATATATATATATATATATACATTGATTTAATGAGAGAGAATGTGTGTGTGTGTGTGTGTGTGTGTGTGTGTGTGTGTGTGTGTGTGTGTGTCTTGGAGGAGTAATTTCAAAGACTGCTCAACCGATATTCACAATTATTTCACATTTTAAAAACGCTTCTATTCCTGACGGACATGTGCTATAAAACAGTTAATTTCAATTCATAAATTATTAAAAGACTAAAAAGTAATTACGAAGTCTTCGTGAAGAACGCCACTGAATCGGATATAGTTGCTGTTGGTACTTCACAGAGAATGGGTGTACAAGCAAATGCAAATTAGTGTCTCTATTCCACAGAGAAAGCGTATAGAAAAATTGGCAGTTGTACTCCGCTGAGAATGTGTGTGGAAACATGCTACGTAGTTGCTGTTCTTCGCAGGGAGTGTGTGTGTGTGTGTGTGTACGCGCATGTGTATGTGGAAATAAATGCTAGGTAGTTGCCACTATACGCAGAGAATGTGTGCAGAAACAAATGCTATTTATTTGCTGTACTACGCAGAGAATGTCTGTGGAAACAAATGCTAGTTAGTTGGCTGTTCTACGCAGAGAATGTGTTCAGAAAAAACTGGCAGTTGCTGTACTCCGCAGAGAATGCATATGGAAATAGATGACAGTTACTGTACTGCGCAGAAAATGCGTGTCGATACAGATGACAGTTACTGTACCCCGCAGAGAGTACGTGTGGAAACAGATGACAGTTACTGTAGCCTGCAGAGAATACGTGTGGAAACAGATGACAGTTACTGTAGCCTGCAGAGAGTACGTGTGGAAACAGATGACAGTTACTGTAGCCTGCAGAGAGTACGTGTGGAAACAGATGACAGTTACTGTACCCCGCAGAGAATACGTGTGGAAACAGATGACAGTTACTGTACCCCGCAGAGAATACGTGTGGAAACAGATGACAGTTACTGTACCCCGCAGAGAGTACGTGTGGAAACAGATGACAGTTACTGTAGCCTGCAGAGAGTACGTGTGGAAACAGATGACAGTTACTGTACCCCGCAGAGAGTACGTGTGGAAACAGATGACAGTTACTGTACCCCGCAGAGAGTACGTGTGGAAACAGATGACAGTTACTGTAGCCTGCAGAGAATGTGTTTGGAAACAAATGTGAGTTGCTATACCACGCAGAGGATACGTGTGGAACCAAATGCCTGTTACTGTACTCCACAGAAAATACCTGTGTAAACAAATGCCAGTTACTGTGCTCCATAGAGAATATGGGTGTAAACAAATGTCAGTTACTGTGGTCCACAGAAAATACGTGTGAAACAAATGACAGTTGCTGTACACCGCAGAGAATGCATGTGGAAACAAATGCCAGTTACTCTACTCCACAGAGAGCGCGTGGAAAAACAAACCCGTTACATTTTATTCCGAGCAAATATATATAGAAAGATGGCCATGATGCAAAATTTAGGTAAACAGAAGACTCAGCTTAAAAAGCGCGAATCGATCCTGTTTACATTAGATTCCTGTACAATTCGCATGTTTTATTTATTTCTGCAATTGCTATCAGTCAAACACTGTAGATATGTTATAATACAGAATTGTCAGAACCTTCGAATAACTTTTATTTAAGTTTATAGATGTATCATTGAAGTTTCTGGGTGACAGAACTAATAACCCTCAAGAAAGAAAGTTTTGCTTTACTTCTTTTATACTTAACGTTTCAATCATGTTAGCAGGGCATTCTAAATAATTTTATAAAGAGAGGTAATTGCAAAGTGATAGCGGGTACAGTTGCACAATGAAAACAGTACTACATCTGTATGCCCATCACTGGTAGGTAAATGCAACTCGGAACTGCGGATATTTTCTTTAACTGGTGCATTTACGATGCCTCGCCAACTTGTTCCTTAACTGTTTGGTTTCGTTTTCCTCAGAACACATTCAAATTGTTTCCAACTGTTTATGTTAAGGGTTTCTGCATTATGCAAAACCAATGTAGCTCTTATGTTATTAATAAGAATTGGAAATTGATGAAGTGTTTTTTTTTTTTTTTTTTTTTTTTTTTTCCTTCCTCTCGGACATCGCAGAAAATGTCATTCGTTTCGCATCAAGATGAACAAAATGGCTTAATTTGATTTTGCATTTTCGGCATTTTATTACATACTGGCCAATTAAGGAAAATGTTGATTCTTTTGTTGCACTTTTTCCCTCTTTTGCCGTCTAAAATACCTTCTCAACATTGCGGAAAATTTTGATGTGGTAAAATCAGTGAAACCTTTTTTTAAGCAAAGGTGCTGTAGCAATAGGCCAGGAATTGCTGGTTGATTCTGGCTTGAAAAGTTTGTCACGAATCAGTTGTAGCTTTTGTATTCAGACAATACTGATAACGTGGCTGGAATAAATAGGCGAGATATACACTCAGTTCTCGAGAGGATACAAATGGTCGACAGTGTGCACGAAAAATTGGTCAAGATAAATCAAGCTGTATAAGAACGTTGGCTACCAGACAAAGCATATTAACTCGATTAAGTTCTACAAGTTGAAAATTTCGACTTGGATGTGCATGTTGAAGATTTTTTGCTAGGATATGGTTGCTTATTTCAGCTATGCACCTAGGATACCTGTTTAAGCAGAAAGCCGTTTTTCAATGTGTAGAAATATTCTTCAGGATAATCGGCGATCCTTCAACCTCGAGACGCGCATTTGCAGTGTTTGATTTTCCCGGAGCGGATGTAACCCATATTTTGGACGTCAATTTTTAAGCATCATCTGTTTAAAATGTCAAATTTTAGTCTACTTCCGTAGGTGTATTTTTTGTTACTTTTCCCATATTCAAAATGTTATCTTTTCCCACAGATATACAGCTAAGGTCTGAAAACTTTCCACAAAACACAGCATAATGTATATAATAAAAGATCTGTTTGGAGTTTTGATATTTGTCATATATCGTTTTAAAATAGTATAATCACGCGCTCTTTTGGAGTTTTTTTTTCCACTTTGTGATGCCAAATACATTAAAAAATACTATCCACCAAGAAAATTTCAATCAGGAAATTTATCACAAGGGTATGAAGGAGTTTAATTAAAAAAATGGTGCATACAGTACAATATCTGTAGGGGAAGAGATGGGTTTGAGGTTCTGTTGTCACCACTACTCTACATCCTTGAGGAAAGTAAAGAATGTTATCTTGGGATTTCTGCATCTATTATTACGTCACTTAACTGCAGAACAACGCATTAAACATTCATTGTAATGTATTTTTTTACGAATAGCTTCGATTCTGCCATACATCTCGATCTACGCCTTGATCGCAATGTGTATGTGCGCGCATGTCTGAATTGTTGTAATTGTGCCAGAGCTCTGAATGCATCTCTCTCTCTCTCTCTCTCTTTCTCTTTCTCTTTCTCTTTCTCTCTCTCTCTCTCTGTAGCAATAATTAGTAACGTTAGTGTTAGTGATGGAAATGAAGCAAATTTTATTAAGTTTTAATTAAGTCATGGCAAGCACTGTGGTTTGAAACTATTTATTAACGCTGTTCACTTAATATGATTTTCTTTTTCAGGTAAAGTAAACTTTGGCTGTTTACTCCACTCCGCATCACCAGTCGTGGGCACCCATTATGGTAATACAAGCTAATCATGTAATTGGTACTATTTGCAAGTGTAACTCTGAGATGGCTCTGAAGTTGAATTGGTTATGGCAGTTCATTCTACAGTAATTGCACCTCTGCGGTGTATATCTGTCCTTTGGTATGTGTTTGAAGTAGATGCTACAGGTTGATATCTAGGTATACTGTCTCATACTATAATGATCCTGATGTAAACCAGGAGGAGCGGACTCAATTCGCAATGTGTTTGACGCTACAGTGAACATATAAGGTTTGCAACACTGTAGCAGCGCTAACTTCTTGACAATAAATCAAATAAAGCATTGCCAGCAACTTATTAAATCTTACATAATTAATATTATCGCGAAGTAACAATGTTTACGGTTTGAGATTTCCTTCTAAGTGTCGCGAAACAATGCATGTTTATTTGCCCCTCACCATTTCTCAAGATTTGCATCGGTTGTGCTTGATATGGACAGTTTGGCAAAACTGCTCCATAATGATACACTACCAGATTTTAAATTGCTTGCAAAAGTGTTCTGGGCTTGTGAGGTATGCGTGGGAATGCGTCTTATATGTATATCAGAATCGACTCTGCACGATAAACAGCATCTGAATCAGCATTCACTCTAAGACCAACTTTGTTCCGGAATAGCCATATGTTACAGGAATACAACTTATACTGTTTCTTTAGTAGTACTACCTGTCTGACGAAAGCGTACAGTTGTTAGGGGAGGGCGCTGGTGTAGCATGGCACGGTTTAGAGCGGTCAGAGAAGGCTGGAACATAGTGCAGTTCAGTCTGACCATCAAAGCATCAGCACAGCGTACGTAAATTGGGATAAACAAAACGATCCAAAACAGTTCAATTCTAACCCGTCCACTGTACGAGACTCAACTGCTGCATTCCAGTATTGCCGAACTGTACAGCGCATGCACCGGGAAGTGATGACATAATACCACTTATCTGTTTGTATTTACGCAAGCCGTGGCCGTCTGCATTCATTCTTCAGACAGATAATGCAAAGCTGATAATAATACAATAACAAGAGGTTAATGGTGTATAACATCGCTGTTTTCTGTATGATGTATGCCATCAGGTTTGTGAACATTCCTTTTATCATTCACGAGTGTAGGATACATCTGTGATGTTTGTGCAGGATGCAAAGAAATGAGTACAAACTTTCTTGCACGTTTCCTTCACCGAAACCAATTCGTGCTGAGCAGGCTTGGAAAACTGTTTGCAGTGCTGCAGTTGTACGATAGCAAAATAGAGGAAAACACCCATGAACTTCGCCCCGCCAATCAGCGGCGGCTGAAGGGTGTTCCGCATTACTTTAACTCTCTCTTATCTCCTATATACTGGCATCAGGAATATTCTTGTGTGAGACAGATTTTAGACATATTTTTGCTGGTATCTGGTTTATAATTCGAATGCATGTACTAAAACAGTAAAGCACTAGGCATATGCTATAAAGTAATTAGCGCTTAATACCTTCGATTATTGTTAAAATGTACTAATCTTAAAAAAAGTTTCAATATGCATAATTAAAGTTTTAAATAAACCGGCTTTGTTTTCTGTGCTTATTTCTCCTTCTTTTCCATTGGATCCTGCTCCTAACTTTTCTAAAAGCAAATGTGTTAAATATATTGGTGAAGGCTTATTCTATGCTTAATAACATACTAATGGGTTGCAACAGCACAACAGATAACCTGTATTTTATGAACTAGAAACAAAGGTATAACATATTGTACCTGATGCTAAAACAAAAATGGTATGTTTACTGTAAGAATAAAACAGCTTTAACTAGCCTGTATGAAGAGCTTGTTCCTAAAAGGTCTGAAATCTAAGGGATACATTTTAGGGGAGCGGAGAATGTACGAGGGCCGTTTTTTTTCAACCTCCGATAGGCTATAAATAAAAGACAAGTTCATAGAAAACAATTATTTTATTACTAAAAGTTTTGTACACTTGTAGTTACTTTTCAACCTAATCACCGAAAAGATTGAGACATTTATCGTACCTGTACACAAGCTTTGCAATACCCGCTTTAAAAAATGTTGCCGCCAATGATTTCAAATGAGCATTGGCGTTGTTTTGAACATCTTCGTACTTTACGACGTTTGCGGAGAGCCATTCAAGAATGCTGACTTCAGGAATTGTGTTGATACATGACAACGCTCGTCCACACATGCTGGCACAACCCATCGGCTCCTTAAATAATTTCAATGGGACATTTTCTATCATCCGCCGTACAGTCCTGACCTGGTACCCAGCGACTTTCACCTTTTCCCTGAACTGAAGACGTAGCTAGGAGGGCAGCACGTTCAAAGCAACGAAGATCTTCACAACAATGTCAATGCTCATTTGAAATCGTTGGCGGCAACATATTTTGAAGTGGGCATTGTAAAGCTTGTGCACAGGTACGATAAATGTCTCAATATTTTCGGTTATTATGTTGAAAAGTAACCATAAGTGTACAAAACTTTAAATAATAAAATAATTGTTTTCTATGAATTTGTCTTTTATTTATAGCCTATCGTAGGTTGAAGAAAAAACGGCCCTCGTAGTTCAGTAGGAATTATTTTACTTCATTTTTATAGAGGGTGTAACAAAAGTGTACAGCATAAATTGCAGAACACACTCCTCACAAGTAGTCGAAGAAATTATGTTATTGTGAACATGGGTCTGGAAACACTTTATTACCATGTTACAACTCATTAATCATTGGAAACACACACGAACAGAACATGCCAGCATAGCACATGCAACTGTTTCTCACAGGAGATGTTCAGTATGCCCTCCGCGAGCATTGACCCGCCAACGTAGTGAATCCCAGATACGCTTTGCATCCCTGTCGCGAGTATCAAGCTGAAATGCCCCATGATCCCTAAGACGACGATCAATGACTTCAAACATTTTCTTGTCGGAACACCTTCGTCCTGAAAATTTCTCCCGGTACAAACGTTGAGGGTGAGCGCCATTGCGTCACCTAATCCATACATGAAATGGGCACCTGCCAACCCTGCCTTTGTGCACACTGGCACTGCATGAGCCAAGTCTGTGATCAGCTCTCTGGAACAGTTGATGTTACCTGTAAACAATCAATGAAGGGGTTGCATGACAATAGGGACATGTAAAACAAAACACTGGCGGTGTACCTACAAGAATGACAACGTAACCAAGAGTGCATGTTCCCCATGATTCTAGCGTTCTGTTCGTGTGCGTTTCCCATGATTGAGTTGTGACATGGTAACAAGGCGTTTCCAGACCCAGGTTCATGTAACACAATTTCTTTGTCTAAGAGTGAGGAATGTGTCCTATAATTTGTGCCGTACATTTTTGTTACACTTTATAGAACCCCAAAATATCCCGTGAAGTTTTCAGCAGCCTATTTAAACATTGTGGAATTTATTTTGGAGTCACTAATCTCTGAATTTATTTAGAGCCTGAAGTACTAAATTGTATTTTTTATGATATATATTATAAATAATTACATTATTTTACATATGAGTATATTATAAAGATAAATGCGAGTGCTCCTCAAGCCCATCTTTGTACTCTCAAAAGAACTAGTTAAAACGAGCAAATAATGACTAATTTTTGTTGCATATTGAAGCATATATTCAAATATTTACTACGAAATAGTTGCTAACATTGCACACAGAAACATGTGTCGAGCGCCTGTCGCACTGTTTGAAGTGAAAGGTAAGGTATTGGTCACGAAATAAACAGCTTTATTCTGGATCTAACTCTGTTGTCTATTCACTGTTGTTTTATCATTTGTTCACTCTTAGGTTGATCCGCGCCACAAGCGACCCACGTAACCAGTGCACAGTGGCACAACAGAGTAACAATGCGCGCTGGAAAGTAACCCCGTGCCAATATTCTAAATTTCAAAATGAGTTTATTCTTAAATTGTGTAATATTCCATACAAATATCTAAGAGTTTAGCAATCGCTATTTTATGTCGTTAAATAGAGCTACAAGTCACAACACGCAAGTCGAATGAATCACTTAATATATTCGTATGAATCATCGAAATATTGTTTGCTACAATAGGCCGTCTAGAATCATGGAGGACAGCTGCCATTAATGTTTTCTTGCTTCTTCGTGGAGTTACGCAAAGTGGTGAAAAAACAATTGTATTGGATGTCTGAGTGAGAAATATCCAGCACTCCCATAAAAGTGGTGAAAGTAACTTCTGAGTTCACCGGTATTTGGGCTCATAAAGAAAAAAGTGAAACGGGAAAAGTGGTTACACCCGGGGAAAAGGGAAAGAAAGCATGTGAAATACGTGATATTCTTTGTGACGATTTTTCTGAAGAATGCAATTCGCGTAACAGTGCACAATTTCTTTTTTAAAAATGAGCCACCAACAGTTGGTAAAGTGCTACAGCAAGTTCATGCAGGTTCGCACAAGTTTAGAAGGACCACATTTTGTAAAATTTTGTGTGAATTTGGATTCGAATTGGTCAAAAGAGGCCGAGTTGTAAGATATCGTATACCTGTTACTTCTTTTCGCTTGTTTCTTTTAGAATAATTTATATGTGCACTAATTAATTTTGCTATAAATACCAATATCACTTTTAACCAATAACAGAATTTAATAATCACCGTTTAAACTGTCGGAATAAGGGCTGAGTGCATTCATTACATGGCTTATGTACTCGCCACGTGGTCGTAAAAGTGTCACTATTTCTGGCGGAGGGCTACATTATAACGGCACTAGTCGAATGGATTTTGTGTTGGCGCCGATCAACTTAAGGGGACACAGAAGTGTTTTCTAAGCGATTTTGGTAAAAATTCCCAATAGTGGATTTTGGTGCAAAAAATCACCGTGCTTTAAAGTACATATTTGCAATATTTGATTTCCCTAGCACGAATATAACGCATATTTTGGATGCCATTTTAAATCGTTGAGCTGTTATATGATTATGTCAAAGTTTAAACCCATTTTTTTTTTTTTTCAAATTCAGTTTGTTATTTTCCCATATTCTAAATCTATCCTCTCCCACAAAGGTGTTGCTACAGACCTGAAAATATTTCCCAACGTACTTCAGAATGTGTGCAATAAAAGTATATATTGGAATTTAGATATTGCTAGTAGTTTAGTTGAAAAAAATTAACATAATCATACTCTGCTTTTTCTCATTTTTTTCACTTTGTGGTATTATATATACAGAATGTTTCAAAATTCGACCGCACAAATTTAAAGGGGTTCAGAGGTATAGCAAACAAAAATTTTGAAATAGGGAAACTTTTGGTCTTCGGGCTCGAAGTTCAAAGGTACGTGTAATGTTTGGTACTGTACATTAGTCAGAGATACGCCAAATTTAAACGACGCAAGCCTCCGAGTATAGTATAAAGTGTTCATTAATGTTCCCTTAATGAAGAAAACTTGGAGTCGTCAGTGGTTGCCAAGTTTCAATGATATGGCTAAAATTGTGTTTTGCTAAAATTGTCTATGCACGCCACTGATAACGTAAACTTTTATGGCGTGTCCAAGCTAACTTGAGTGCGCAAAACGTGCTTATTGATAGAAATAAAAAGTTAATTCTGCAAATCTATATGCTCTTGACACATGTTAATATAAGAAGTCGTATAAAAATAAAATGCAATTTTAAGTCTTTTCTGAAAATGTATTTATTCTTTTGTTGTTATTCAAATTTAACGGCCTTCTTTCACGATACTAAATCTCGCATTATTTTGCGGAATACATTATTACATTTTGAGAAGTGCAAAAATTAATCATTTTCTGCAATAATTACAGGTTAATATAAAAATCTGACCTATTTGTAAACTCATTTAGTGTAAAATTTGAATTATGAGCACATTTTAAAAAGTTCATCTTGTGGATTATTTATACCTTTATATTATATTGCAATAATTTGTAACTTAGAACGCTAATTTTGTTATTTAAATAACCATGCAAACTAGAATTTTGAAAGATGGAAAATGAAGCACTTTTTAAAAATTATTTTTTGATTGTTTCATTTGTATTGCCTCCTGTAGCTTCGTCGTTGACTTGTGAAACAACTCATATTACGATAGATTTTAGAACATTAGGTTAATCATTTTTATATTAAACACACGCTCATTCACTCTCGCATTCATACCTCCAAATTCTCTGGGGGACGGAATAATTCTGGTTGAAGAAAATGTCCCAGCCCCAGTCGGGAATAGAACCCAGGACCATAACACTTATTTTGTAATAACTGGAATAGATTTCAAAAAGACAACTTACACACTGTAGATCTTCCAAATTTCACAAATACATTATTACCTTAAATGGAAAATTTGAAGTTTTTCACAGTTTGGTCCTCATCATAAAAGTCCGATTTGTTTTGCAACTATGTCTACGCAGTATAAAAAGTTTATCAATAATCAGGGTTATTTCAAATGGACTATTTGTGGTGTTTAACGGGAAATGTAGCAACGAAAGAATGAGTTTTTTCCGGACCCAACAATAGCGAAAATTCACCTCTAAGACCACAAATAGGTAAATATCAGATGTATGCTGATGAGAGGTAAGTTTTGTGGTGAACGCTTTGTTTTCTATGCTTGTTTACACGGGATTCTGAGCTTTCGAGTTCAGGCAGATTATAAAAGTTGTTGCAACATAATAGTATTATGAAAAGCGGATGTAATACAAAACTAATCCTTTTTTGCGGATCTAATGCTCAAACGAGAGGTTTCATTTAGTGTATCATGTAGATTCAAGGAGTGAGTGTATACGATTTCTGTTCTGTTGATATGTACATTTTTCTCCAAAAATATAAAAAGAAGTACTATAAATAAGTACACATCGCTTATGTGCGGTTCTGTGTACTGTTGTGTAATTTTCCCTGTAGTACATTTGACTGTGAAGCATATTGTCCTCTTGGTCTAGGGGCATCCCGAGGTCGCCAGGTTCAAACTAGGTGGAGGGCGTTGATTTTTTTTCGGGCGTAAACATCCTTATGGAAGGAAGTAAAGATGGTGGATCCGTGTAGTAGGTTAATGACACTTAAAAGATTCTCAGAACCTAATAAGAGGCCTTTGAGTAACATGTCCACTCTTGCACGCCCAAAAGAAAATGCATCGCTAAGAAACATGGTTAAAGAGATCCCATAAATAAAAACCGTGAAGCATAAAAGGTTATTTATGATATAGTTGAAAAACATTTTCTGTGTAAAATGTGTTCTTATCCATAATGAAGCTATTTTGAGAAAACTGCCTTTTAAGTTTACATTACCTAAAAGAGAGAATGTTGAACAAAGATGAAATATTTTTAAGAAATTGTTAGATAGGCTTCAAATAACATCTAAAAATCTATACAGATCACTAAAATACTTAATATAAGGAATAAGGGTCTACCTCTCTCCACTCTGCAAAGCTAAGTAGGCACTTGGGTGAGTTTCCTTTTCTAATATATTTTGGCATCTTTTGGAACAAACTCTGCATATGAATACTTCTGGGAAAATCTGGCGTGAAGATTGAATTTCATGCCCAGTTGGCTAAAAGTGGAGTTGGTGATAAATAGTGTATTATTTAATTAAACTTCTTCAGTCCTGATGAAAACAAAGAGGACACAAGAATCTGGCTGCTTAGTTTTGATCAAGACTGAAGTACAGGGTCCTGGGTATAAAAGGTGACCGCTCGCACTGTGTATTGCATCTGGGTAGCACGACATGCCACAGCCCGCTATTCCAGCACTGTTGTCTTCGGTTCTAAATCTGTATTCCTGTAAACCTGTACATAAAATAGGACTAACTTTTACTGCATAGTTAAAGCCAGAAATGCCCTTGCACAGCTAACTAACCATTGTGCCGAATAAACAGATCTTTTTAGCTCTGCCACTGTAATGTTGCTATACCAATTCGTATGTTTTCCTAAACTTTCTGTGGGTGTGAGTGAATTTGTTGGCGAACGTTTAAGGTTTTAGTCAGTGTAGTATTATTTGTCTACTGCTATAGGTACGTCTTCAAGCGTTTCTTGTTATGCACTGAACCAGTAGACTCAAGTTTATTAACAAGATCCTGAATTGGCATTCTGGAAGGAGCACAGGAAACTTAAGGTTGAATTATTCATGAAAGCGAGGAGTCGATTTGTATTTGAAACATTTTCATAAAAAATATATGTTGATCTAAATATAACTGGCTTCCCATCCTCCTAAATGAAAGTACTGACACTAAGTACGTGGTAACTGAAGGTAGTGCGGGGTGTGGAGAAGCTAGCCGGCATTGGCTCTTGACGCACAGAGTCGCGCGAGCGAGGTTTTGTACCGAAGAACTTGTAACTTGATGCAGATAATAATTAAATATCTGCACAGCATAAAAGAATTTTTGGGAATAAATGAATACTCTAAGCACTTCACAAAAGTCACAAGGTAGGTTTATTCGTAAATACTTAACCCTAGTAGGAGTAAAACATCCTAGTTGAGCAGCCATCGATGCTGCTTACAAATCCTGTAATTGAGTAGTTTTATTCCTCCTGATAGGTAATGCTAGAGATAGCATCTACATATAACGTTAGAAAAACAATGTCCAGACACACCTTTAAGGTTGGAATGTTATATTAATGCATGCTACACTCAGACCTTACTTTCTCAAAACTTCAACTTATGTTCAACTCGATTCTCTTTTCTCCAACCGGTTTTTATCTAACCCCAGCATACCCAAATGGCGAATCCATTTTTGGAATAAGTTTACATCTACTGTATATCTTGCGTACTGTGTATATCCCTTTTTAGTTTAAGTTTACCTTATGTTTCTTTTGGGGAGGGGCGGCGCCGTGGCCGAGTGGTTAGACCACTCGCCTCTCACCTAGGCGACCCGAGTTCGATCCCAGGGGAAGCATGTGAGATTTTGGCGGGCGATACGCCATCTGGCCACGTTTTCCGGTTTCACCTGTCATTCCACCGTATGATTTTTCCTGTCATTCATTTCACCGTCGTTTCGTATCATCCACGTCCTCGCTTTCATACCAGGCATCGGGCTGATCACCCATTCTGGCCCCCTCTTGTTCCAGCGCCTCTGCTCCTCAACAGGCGTCTGGTCCTGGGGGGGGGGTGTAAGTCCTACATACGACGAGGGTAAACGGAGAAAGAAGTTTAAGTTTCGTATTTATATATCTGCTAAATTAGGTTTAAAATTTTAATATTGAACTGAACCCTAATCAGGATCATGGTAGCCAGCTAGTGAAAGCGTGATACAGTAATGAACCTTTTACCACAAACTGGAGCTAATTTGGCTCTTAATGGGTTACTTTGATCCATTTCATATCACGCCCTTCCTCACTTTCTGGTGATCACTCATTCACAGACATGTGACCACTGGCGCTGAGTTGTATGTCCACCTACAAGGAGCGCAAACAGTAAAAGAAAGAAGGAAGGATGGAACCTTACTTAGCAGTCAGATTTGTTTGCAACTGGATAATTTTTCATTCATGTAGTCACGGGACACTGGCAGTCAAATTTCAAATTTCTATTTTTCTGTTTTGATTTATCTGAAAATGTTTCTGTGACTGCATTGATGTTATGTTAATATGAATACCAAATATTATTCAAATCGTATAAACACTTTGCAAGATATAAATTATTTCATACATTTTTTTATGTAAATATATTTGCGCAATCAAAATTTTTCATGGGGCTCAGAATTTGAGAAAATCGATTGTCATTTTCTGAATTGGAGCTTTGAATCACACACAAAAACTTTAAACGGTGATATTTCAATAACTTGGCTTACTGAATTACTATAATAAAATTCTAATCTCTAGTATTAATATTTATTTTCATACAAATGTATTTTTTTGTTTTAAATTTCTATTGGTGTTCGGATTATTTTGTCCTTTAAAATATCGCGTTATATACTTCTCCACATTCTGAGAAATCTTGATTTTATTCAAATACTAAGCCACGCAGAAGCTTTTGAAAGAGTGAAAAATGCCATTTTATAAATAATGTGCTCGGAAACAGGTGTACTGTACGGTATTTAAATGGCTGTGGAGCCCGAAGCTAGGAGAAGATAGCTAAATGTTGATTCCGTATAAATGTCCAAACGTTCCGATAATCATTTACTATACAAAATTCTGATATGTTTCATTCACATGGCTTTCTCTAAATTTCGGTAACTAGTTATTATTAATAAGCCCATTCTTCTATCTACTTCATGCTAATCGAGACAAACACTAGCAGAAACGCTCTTATTATTTAGCTCCTTATAAGTAGAAGGTCAATAAGGGAATACATTAGGCTAAACTGACAGTAAAAATATTTTAAAATGTGGTTGTTATGAGTTTGAAATCCGTTTCTTTGCTTGCCCAGGAGTTGACAAGTTCCCGTATGAGAAAACTAAGTATTTTACAATTGAAACCAATAACAAGGAATATCGCGAAAACGGTCAACACAAAAAAAAAAAAATATATATATATAAAAATATATATATATATGCCATAAATTGTGTGTTTTAAGAACTACATTTTTGGTGTAGTACGTTTTTGTCTATCTCTTACAGTTTACTAGTTATGCAAAATTCAGAATTTTTTTTTCCAAAATAAAGGGGTTTTCAGAGGCTATTCCCAGAAAGTTCAAGATATACATTTCGTTATGTAAACATATTAAATATAAGGGGGTTTCAAAATCGTTAGAGCCATTTTTGAGAAAACTAAAACCTTTTTTCCATGTAAAGGGTAGTTGGGGTGGGGGGATTTGCTTGAAAATCTTCGTGTTGCATCCTTAGATACTAACCTTAAATATCAAGTTTGGTATTTTACGGACCTTTCGTTTTTGGGCTATGTTGCCCACAGAGCTACACACACACACACACACACACACGGGTATTTCCTAAACATGCTTTTTGGGATTTAGGGGGCCCCAAAACACGTATTTCCGGTGAAATCTCGGTATCGAAACTTTGGGTGGAATGCAATACCTTCTCTAAACACTATGTACATAGTACATGTAGAGAAAGTAAAAGACATTTTCTATTTTTCGACTGGTTGTAATCAATACGCAGTGTCCCTTAAGACCTTGAAAATAATTCAGCTTTACAGAAAAGCCCCCAACGTCACTCTCAAAGGGCGCGACGCGCTCGCGGTCTCCGCTGATAAGCAATGTGACTAAAACGAAGGTCGTTCTCGCAAGTTCTCTAATGGCCGGTTTTAACCTGAAATAGGCCAGTTGAGTTCTGCAACTTTTCTTACGCACGAAGGGATGCCTGCATACGTCAAATACGGGGCAGTTGGGCCACCTAATTTAAACACATTGTCATGATAGATACGTCTTTCATTATCCTGAGAGGCAGGTTTAAAACGAAACATCTTTCCATGTAAATACTTGTGCGATTTTGTGGGTTTTAGATGCGTTAACTTTTACATAATGTATTTAATTCATACAGATATGAACATGTAAATTTGACAATTTTCTTCAGATGTATCAATATAATTGTTCAAGTTAAAGAAGGAATTATTTTGTCCCTGTTCCACGACAGCAGCCAGTGATAGGTGACCAGTCACATGACAGTGAAGAGATGCGGAGTAACGTTATATAGAACAAACCTTAAGCATAAGCAAGATTTGTATCAAACATATTTTTAAAAAAATTCTCATTAATAGTTTTAATTAGTAGTAGTGTTGGATATTCTATATAAAGTTGCATTAACTTCTTGATAGTTTTTGGGCAGAATTAATGAGCAAATGAGAATTGACAGGTAACTAGGGTAACATTAATGTTAAAACCCCTTATTTCCAAATTCAAAACATTTTATTTCTAGTCTGGTTCATGAACACAATCAAATATCACATTCGGACATTACCTATGTGCAACATAAAAGTTTTTCGTTTTTAATAGTCAAATTATACAGAGAGAAAAACTCGCTGTCAGCATTTGCTATCTCTAGCCAGGGACATTGAAGATGCTTTTCACAGAAGGCGTGGTAAGACTAACTTTTTGCTTTCAATGCCAAGAGTGCTGTTACTACATCTAATTTTTTACCGTGCCCATTATGGGTTAGGTGTTCAAGAATGACGCAAAGGTATTTGTAACACAAAAGCAAATAATCAATAACTATTTTTCAGAACACGATGAACCTGCTCCACTCTTGTTTAAAGTTTGGGATTAGGGTGTGTGCGGCTGGAAGCCAACCTTTGCTGTTGCCAAATCTTTCACTCACTCACTTTAACTGAGGCGCGATTCTCGACTTCCAAGCATTGTCTCCAGGAAACATATTTTACTACGTTGCTTCTCACCCCTAGTTCAAGGTTGTCTTCTGCTTCCTAATGGTTTGCCCAGTGGAAGGGGTGAGCGGTCCCGTTTGAGGGCCATCATGTTTGGAAAAGAAACTAATCAACTAGTTTTAAATGCATTTAGTTGGTTAAATGTTGCCATTACATTACTTAAATCAGCTGCATGAGTTGTACTTAGTAGCTAATCTTGTCTTGACGGCCTAAACAGATGATTAAAGCGTTTATTTTATTTTATTTTTTTTTGTCTGTAGCTTAACGTCCTTTAACCTGGTTGGTCATATTAGACGATGAATGAAATTGGTGAAACGATGCTAAAATGATCTCGGTGTCTATGGAGCTTAAAGCTACTCGACATTCGTCTTCTCAGGATAAGGGAAACCCCCGAAAAAAGCCTTATCAGGGTAACTCACCCTAAGTGAGATTCAAACTCGCGACCTGTTGAATGTGAGGCAGACACCCTACCACCACTACCCAGGCGGGAAAGCGTTTATTATTATATTATCAGCTTCTTTTGTCATGATGGAGTTCACTTTAGACCAAGTTATACGGCAATAAACTTTAAAATTGTCTTCTACCGAATCTATAACATTGAGATCCAATCGTTCTGCATGTGCACTTAATCTGCTTCCAAAGTGGCTCTCTAGTATCCTTTTGGCTACCAGCGAGTTAATTCGGCATAAAATAAGGGAGATACAGGTTTTTCTTTATATTTAAATTCTAATATCCGTATACCAGTCTGCAATTTTCAGAAACAGATTTTCCGGCTTGGTACGTCATTCTAGTTAATTGCTAACTTCTTTTCGTTGAAACTCTAAACATTGTTTCTCTACTTCTGGCTTTATGATGTGGAGGGAAAATGAATTAAAGTTTATTTTTGTAACTTGAAAGAAGTGCTCAGTTTTCTATGCAGAATAAAAACAAGGCATTTCTCATTTATCGCTAAAATATGTTATTCTCGAAAATATGAGAAATTCTCAAAAAATCACCAAAAATAAGCCTTTACATCATCTCGAAATTATGTCAAAAAGGCACACAAAAATTTTTGTTTTTGTAACCCAAGAAATTTTTCATTTATCGTTAAAAACAAAAGCTCTTGCCTCTGGTCATAAGCAACCTGTTTTTTTTTAAGTTTATTTTTATTGTGCCTTTGACCTGTCTCAAAAGGTTCTTACTAAAAAATATGCTCAGACATCAGCAGGGAAGCAGAATTTTGGGTATCGACTTTAGCCATCAATGCGATGCTTATTGAAGGCTTAACACTAACGTTTTACAAAATTATTAATATATCCTGCCTATTGCACCGTTCCCTTCAGTATTTGAATATTACAAATAAAACAACTGAATTTCGTATTAATTTTAGACGGGATTCCCGATTCTTACCTGATGAAACATTTCGTCAGCGAACATGCAAATCCACGTAGTCTTATGATGCAGTGGAATTTTTAATTATGTATCTCGGTTTTATAAATAACAGACTTTGTAACCCTGAAATTATAATTTTTGTCATTTATTGTAAACCATTAGAATGTAGATATCCGGTTTTGGAGGTTCGCTGCCCACAGCCCGATGACAGTCGCATCAACTCCCATGACAGACGTCACCCAAATGCACGAAACACGAGATTGAGGCGAAGAATCGTAAAACTTCAGAAGCCGACATACGTAAACATGAGTAATTTTAGCACTCCCCCCCAAGGGTATTTATAAAAATCTGGCGTAATGAAGATTGCATTTTCTGTAGCGCTAACAAGTTTACAGATTGGCACAGGAAATTACTGGAATGCATATAGAGGTAGCTTATTCGAGAGGCAGGTTAAATATACTTAAGTGTTAGAGGGAGGAAATGTTTATTTATCATCATAGACCACTTGAAACCATGGGTCTGGAGGCTTGCTCCGGCGAACTGAACAGTCTTGTTGCAGATTTCGTAGAGTAACCTCACTCTGGTGCAACTGAGAAACATGGCTGTAGATAGCAAAGAGGCAAGAAGCATTCTTGTGAATTACCTCATTCTCATCGTGCTGCTTGGGATTTTATGGATTCTCTACTTTGGTGTAAGTTATTGCATGTTTTGATTCTCTTTTCTTTCCTTGAATTTTCCACACCTTATGTCACTATTTGGAAATATTGCTGAAGGAAGGGATTGATTGACCCCTAGGTCAAAAGTCGCCTGATGTTCATTGTTTTAGGATGAAGTAAAATTCTTAAGACCTTATATCTTGTTTTCAATGGGGCAGAGCTTCATTTCAACCACCAGCTAGAAGAAGGGAATAAGCGTCATTTAAAAAATCTGAGGGATTCCATTTACACGACTTTCCCTACCTTTTCTGCAAACAAACTTTGCCTACGAAAGATTATTCTCTTATCTTCATGATAATACAGATACAGATTAACAGAAATGGTCTTATTGCGTAGTTTCTAATGAGTAGAAGGGAAATAAGGGAACACACTAGGCTAAAGCGATAGTCAAATGTTTTAAAAGCTGACCCTATGCGATTGTCACTGGAATTCCCTTCCTTGCACGGCCAGGAGTAAAAAAAAAAAATAAATAATAATAATAATGATGGCTTACTTTTGAAAAGGTCTAAGTAGTTTAAAATTGAAACCAATAACAAAGAATATCTCGGAATCGGTTAACTCTACAAAAAAAATGTATATGGCATAAATTGTGTGTTTTAACGAGATCTACATTTTTTTTTTTTTTTTTTTTTTTTTTTTTTTTGTAGTAAGATTTTGTCTATGCTTACGACTTCCAGTGATACGAAAGTCAGTCATAATGAAGAGGTCTTCTGAGGTTATTCCCAGAAATTTCAAGATATACATTTCAGTTGTGATGAAAATATCTTAAACATACCGCATGTTAAAACCGTTTTTGACAAAATCAAACTTTTTTAAAAATGCTCCATCTAAAGTGTAGTTGGGGTGGGAGATTTTTCTGAACATCTTCGTGTCGCGCCCTTGGAAGGTGCTTAACTTAAATACCAAGTTCGGTATTTAACATACTTTTCGTTTTTGAGTTAATGCTGCCCAGACACACATACACGGAACTTTTTTAATTTTTTTTTTAAATTCAATCTCAAACCATCTATACGCCTAGACGCATGCGGTAAGAGAATGATGAAAAGCAAAGAGTAGCAATGTTATTAGCGTGAGTAATATTTGTTAGTTTGAAGAAGGGAGCAACTGCCTGATTCATTCCTTGTTCAACCTAATATGTCCGCCAATAGAGGGCAGCAACTAATGAGTCACAGTTCCAATAAGGAGACATTATTGTAAGGAATATGTAGAACTAGAACAGAAGATTTTAATAAAAGAGAACAAGTCATTTTAGATATACCTTATTCTTGACGCCAAAAATGAACAATTTATTAAATATACTGATAATATTTTATAATTTTTATGTATTGTAAGTGGATTTAAACAAACATTAAAGTAGTTATAATTTGAACATACTTTTTTATAAGATTTTTTCTTTAAAAAAAAAGTTTTAACAAGGTCCTTATTCCTGGTTTAGGAATAAGTTAAAATAAATTATTGTATGTTACACTCATTTTTAATAAATAGTTAAACATTAATGATAAATAAGATAAAATTCGTTTGATCTACGCTGGAAGTTTTTTAGATTTTCTCAAAATCATGTTATTTCTTTCTTCAAACTGTCTTCTCAAGTGACTCCTCAGAAAGCATATGTTTAATCAATACAATTGTACGTGGGCTGGCATAGGAATTTCTGTCTAGGGGACGCGTCTTGTCAATACTTCTGTATTTTTAGTTCATTTAGAAGCATATTACTGACCATTTATTTTTTTGATAAATATCACGCTAGCATTGACGTAAAGAAATACTTATCAGATATGAGCAATAATCATGTGGTAGCAGAACCAGTATGGCCGCTCATGTTTTTGCACTATGTACGTAGTTTAATATTTCTTCTCACTTTTTTGGTACCCCCCCCCCCCCCCGTTTTTCTCCCTCTCGCTTGTCACCGCACTTCAACTCCACCTTTCTATCGCTCTCCCCTTGCATTATCCCCTTGAATTTGTCTTTCTCTCCCACTGTCCTAATCTTGTCATCCTTATCACCTCCCTCTGTGCAACTTACATGTCACATATGACGTTTTCACAATCGGCAGTAAAAGTATAAATGAAAATTAAATTGTTTAATTGTCTGCTGTCCTAAACGCCTCAGAGATTTCCTAGGACTACGTTCCAAGGCAGTGACGGATTCATTGCCTTTTCTTGTTACTCACTGAACCGTAACGTCGGCAGGTTTATTTCATCCCCCGAGTTTCCTATCTCTCATTGTCGCTTCCATTGGTATTACATTCATCCTTCATCCCGTTGGGTTTTTTCAGGTTTGAGTGGTAAAGGTTCACGGTATGGCGCGTTAGGAAAAAGGATGCTCATTGTGACTTTCTCCGTCCCCCGACTTCTTCTGGTTGCTGGGGTGATGGCCGCCCCTGGTGGGGGCGTTGGACCCTATCCGGTCTGTCTGTCCGCCTGTTGGGGCATTTTTATCTGGAAACTGAGGAACCCTGTCATTGCCGTGCCTCGCTCCTGGTCCCGGCTCCTTGGTGTATCCCCTCATCCCTCCCTCCCGAGGGTTGTCTCTCGTCGGGTGTAGATACAATAGCCACCTAGGTTCGGTGCCGTGTCCCTTCCGACCGTAGCCCAATCCTAATAAGCACTACCGATTAAAAGTAATTCCTGATCTCAAGGTCGCGGGTTTAAACCTGGCCCAGAACGATGATTTTTAAATGTGCTTGTAAGAGAATCCTGCGGGACGAAATTCCGGAATACCGGCGGCGCTGACATGTTCCTGGCAATTGATAGTGCCGTTAAACAAATAACTTAATAGTTAGTAACGTTATAAGTGCGTCCTAATTGCTCTTCTGTTTAGCAACATTTCTTAACTTTAGTTGCGTTCCGTCACGTCAACTAAACCTCATCGTAATCCGGCTTAATGCCCTTTCCAGGTTTCTCCCAGGCCTCGCAACTGGAAAATGCCGGGCAGTTACCTTAAACTTAAGCCTATGACATTTCCTTTTTCAATTATTTCATTTCATGTATCACTAACATCCACTACTTCTGTTGCTGTGTGCAGTAATGATTTAACGCTGTTCAACTATTCTGTGCAGTGTACACATCATGCGATGTTTTGGAAAGGTTAATGTAACTCTCCCCACTCCTTTCCTGGGGGTTAATATCATAGCCGGCATGGGCGGTTCAGTTGGTTAGGTCCTGGCCTTGTGATCCGAATGTCGCTGTTTCACACCCGGCCCAGACCAATGCTTTTTAAGTGTGCTTAAAAGTGACAGCCTCATGTCAGTAGATTTACTGACCAATAAAATAACTCCTACGGGACGAAATTTCGCCACAACGGTTGCACCTGGCAATTGACAGCGTTGCTAACAAAACAAAAATGTAAAAATAATTACCATACCTTTATTTTCCTTATTTTATAGGTAAGCTATATTGCTGGGCAATTAAGGCACAAATTGGTGTAATGTAGTCTGGGTTATCTTGCAGCATGACCTAGTTATCGCTACTTCTCTTTGTAAGAGAAGTGGGAAGGCAAAAGTCGTGCGCAGCAATGACACTGCAACCTATTGCTGCCTAGTTTCGGACACCGAAACGTGTTGCGATCAGTTTTAGACCAGCTTATTTAGAGTGCTTTTTATTGACAGGCAATTACGAAATGCTTATGATATGTTTAGCCCTGTTTATTTTGTTGGCTTTCTTGTTGTTCCGACCTGATGTTGAAAGACGAGGGAAATCTTTGCAATCTGATGCAATCCAAAAGGTATATTTGGTACACGAGTTCTTCGTTGATAAACTGAAAGAGTTGAAATATGGAAAACCAACATATCAGTTACACAAGTCATGGAAAGAACTGCCGCAGCTAATAATGTATGTTGCGCTTCAAACTCAAAGAAACCTCTGATGGACCGGCATTTACCAACAGCGTGTAAAGTGCTGCGTTTGAAGGATTGGAGAGTAAGCTACAATATTGCCACTGGGAGCTGGTATGGCTTTAGATTAGGCAGTCAAGGGTTACTTATAGTGGGGGAGCAGTATTGCGCTCTTTCTTTCTCTAATTCCCATGCTTCAACATAAGCGAGACGGATATTGGTGGTAGTGAAACTGTGGGCTACTAACGGCTTTCAAAAATCTTAACTACCTTCAGTTTTAATCTGTTACTTTTATGGGGAATTGTCTTCTCCATCCGTGTAATGGGGAAGACGATTATTACTTATAAACTTTTATACCACGATTTTTTTGTTTGATAGTGTATAACGCTCGCTTTTACTACTTATGGCACCGCAGCGATGACATTAATCATACATGGAATAAAGATGGAGCAACGGTGAAATGTGATTGGGGGGGGGGGGAAACCGGAGAAAAGCCGCCCCTGCACCGCTTTGTCCACCACAAATCCCACATACGGTCGCTTGGGATCAAACCCGGGCCATCTAGGTGAGAGGCGTGTGGTGTAACCACTCGATCACGGCGCGGCCATACCATGAATTAAATGCATGTTTGTAGCTTAGGGTATTTGCGAAATTTGAAAATCACAGTATTAAAAGTATCTTGTTGAAAATTATACCACTTATTACACAATAAGAGACATCTTGCCATGCTTCAAAGATCTAGCTTGTATGGTTATTAAATAAAACTTTTTACTGTCTAAATTCATTGGTGTAAAAAAAGAACCTCACACGACGATTTTTAAACTATTCTAATGAAGAATTCAAGATTTACAGTAAATAAGTACAGAACAAGATCTATATCATCACATGTTTTATAAATATTAATCGCTAATTGTGGTAGAAAAACTATAACTTTTTGTGCTCTATAGAATTATTGATTTTTAAGAATTTAATATTTCTCAAAATTGGAGCATTATTTCGAAAAATCGTGTATTAACATTAACGCACCTATGAGAGGCAATAAACTGATTCTGAAACAGATGTCATCCTCCATGGTCTGGGGGTAACATGATAGCCTCTGGTTCTCAAGTTCATGGGTTCAAACCTGGCGGGGAACGATGGATTTTTTGGGCGTAAAAATCCTTAGCTTGGCTTCTCTCGGAACGGAAGTAAAGCTGTTGATCCCATGTCGTAGATTTACGGCATATAGAAGAACCTCAAGGGTGATATAGAGGCC
Organism: Hymenopus coronatus; assembly: GCA_030762935.1. NCBI lineage: Eukaryota > Metazoa > Arthropoda > Insecta > Mantodea > Hymenopodidae > Hymenopus > Hymenopus coronatus. The sequence goes on along the minus strand of CM060900.1, from coordinate 28,773,959 downwards.
TCTGAACAAAATTAAGCACTCTTTAACGCCCAATATAAAACAGGGCGCTCAGAACCGCAGCGGTTAAAGAGCGTCCATAAATAGAGCTCAATTTAATTTATAAAGCAAATTAAGTAAGCACAGTGTGGGCCGTTTTGGATATAGAAAAATGTTGAAGAAAAGTTAGAGAGAAAATAAGTTTTCAAGTTGGGCGTGTGCGCCTAGTGGTAGAAGGTGTGTTTGTGTGTGTGTGCGTGTGTGTATGTGTGTGTGTATTCTCACGGTTTGAATTCATATTATTTTATTACGAAAAATTGATTTTTTACAATTTTTTGTCAAATTTCACAGAAAATCACTTTAAATAAATAATATGTTACTGTCATTAAGCTTAATACAGCAATAGACCTCAGCAACAAAATATAAGTTATATAGAAAACAATATTATAATTTTTCATCATACTTTAACAATTAACAATAGAGAAAAAAGAAATAGCGCGATTTACATACAATGTAGATGTCAAAAAATGAACAAGTTTTATACACAACAGTAATTTAACTAAAATATTTCAATAAAGAGTACCGTAACTCCTTGGCACGACAGTCCACAAGACCTTGGCCTACCGCCCGGCCGCTGCATCCCCCATCTCGGTCCGAAGGCGTCATTAATGGGAGAGACGTGATCAGCGCCTCAAGTCTCTCCCGGCCGGTTGATTCGGTATTCTCGATCTGGAACCGCTACTTCGCAATCAAGTAGCTCCTCAATTGGCCCCCCCCCAGGGACTTCACGAGGCTGAGTGGACCCCGAGGGAAGAGGGAAGAACCCAAGTCTCCCGCTTGGCAAATAGCTGCGCTACCACCGCACTAAGGAGTCGGCCCAAAAAGAGCGATGGTAAATTAACATAATTCTATCCACATCAAAGTACAGGAATAAGATAAACATTGTATAATAATTATAAAAATATAAGGTATCTTATTTCTTATACAAAGTATCTTTTTCGGCATTTACCAGTTATGAGGACTGAGGAAATCTTGGATAAAACCTCAGCCAGGGAGGACAGTTCTGCTGCGGTTTGAACCAAGCCCTCCCGTTCACAAGTCCGTGCCTTAACGGCCTCAACGCGCATTTGATCCCGTTTGTTGCCTCTGTTTTACAAAACACGTTACCTATACCCGCAATTTATACATAGAACACAAATAGAATTCGCTATATAATAGCAACGGAAGAAAACAGGTTAAAACTGTGTTGGGCATAGTTTACATCAGGCTGTTTATGTAAGAGTTCTTGTAAACTTACGGCCCCAGCCAACTTCTCTCAGAGCTAGCGCAATATCCCCAGGAAACAAACCGAACAGTATCCCCTTTGTGCCACAATTCTAGTCAAGGCGGTTTGACCGGAGAATATGTTGCATTTAATATAGTTATTTATGACATGTACAAGTGGTAAAAATAGTGTTTTATATTGTGTGAAGGAAGCTTGCGAAACGAGGCCGTAGGCCGAGTACAGTAATGCTACGAACAATATAAAACAATTTAAACACGTGTGTCATACACTATTACTTGCCCTACACGTACTATGTACACAGTCTATAGAGAAGGTATTGTATTCCACCCAAAAATTCCATATCGACATTTCACCAGAAACAGACGTTTTAGGGTCCCCTGTATCCAGAAAAAGCATTTTTAGAAAAAGGTCCATGTGCCTTTGAACAGGATAACTGAAAAACGAAACCTCGGCAAAATACCAAACTTGGTATTTAAGTTAAGTATCTTCTAGGGATGCGACACGATGATTTTGAGAGCAATCCCCTCCCCACTCCAAGCTACCCTTTACATGAAAAAAATTTTTCGAAAATTTTTATTTTCACGAAAATGGCTTAAACATTTTGATTAACATATCGTATATTAAAGATATTTATATGGAAAATAAAATTTATATTTTGAATTTTCTGGGAGTAGGCTCTAAGGACTTCTTTGTTCTGAATGAATTTTGCCGAATTTTGCGTAACTGGTAAACCGTAAGAGATAGACAAATACTTACTACACAAACAATATAGCTCTTGTTAGATCACGTTAAACACACAATTCATGCCATATACGTTTTTTTTTTTTTTTTTTTTTTTTTTCGTGGAACTGACTATTTTTTTTTTTTTTTTTTTTTAAGATAGAAACGGATTTCAACCACATGGCTACCAATTTTTAAAGGATTTGACTATCGTTTTAGCCTAGTGTATTCCTTTATTTTCCTTCTACTTATAAGGAAGCAAGTAATTAAGACAATTTCTGCTAATGTTTATGTCGATTATCATAATGCAGATAGAGGCATATACTTATGAACAATAATTTGTTACAGCGATGTAGAGAAAGTTATGTGAATGGAACAAATCAGACTTTTTTTAGACAGTTCTCAATATTTATAGACATTATAGTTATAAAAAGATTATTTTACCTATTTCATGGAGTTGGTGCTTAACGGTCTGCGATATTCAGTTGTTGCCTTACTTAGCATCAGTGCTGACAACATGATGACTTACTCGTACAGAACGAAAACATTCTTTACAACGGAGGCAGTGTAACAGTTGCAATCTTGCTCTCTCCGCTGCTTGCACAATTTCGTCTGGTTCAGCAGATTCCATGTTTATGACATTCAACTCATCCGCCATTTTATGGATCGATACGAGCTTTCAAAGTCATAGTCTACTTGAGGGAGGTCGTGGACGAATTGACTAAAGTTGGTTACATTTGAGTGTTATAATTTTATAGCACTGAGTGACAGAATTTCCTAATTTTAACACTACTGACATCTGGTAAAAGTCCGACATTTAGCAACAACTGTCTAAAAATATTATTTTGTCCACCAATTACTGAACTGGGTTGTATTATACAAATTATTCTCACCAAAGCTTATTCTGCTCTCAACTTTATGGTAATCAAAATAAACATTAAAATAAATGTTTTATCACTTATTTTATTGTACATAAAAGGCAAATAGAGAAATACAGTAGATTTAAACGATAGTCAAATATTTTAAGAGTTGGTCGCTATGCGATATCTTAAAAGTTTTATTCTCCTTGTATGGTCAGGATAAATAAAGAAAGAACGCAAAAAGAGACAAATGACTTGTTTGAGAAAACTATAAGTACTGGGAAATTTAAACCAAAAAAACAAGTAATAACTCGGAAATGATTAACTCTACAAAAGTGTATTTGATGTTAATTTGTGTTTTGGCGAAATCTGCAATTTGTCTACCTCTTACGGTTTGCCAGTTATGCAAAAGTCATCCAGTATGAAGAGGCTAGAGAAGTATTCCTCGAAAATTTAAGATATATATTTTATTTCTCATATATTTTCACGTTTTTTTAATATGTGATATTTTAATAAAAATCGCTAACAGCCATTTTTGAGAAAATCGAAAATACCAAAAAATCCTTAAAGTAAAGAGTAGTTTGGGAGGATTTCCTAAAAATCTTCGTCGTACTGTTGGAAGAAAGAGAACCTAATACCAAGTTGTTTAACAGTCACACACGCACCGTTTTCTGAAACGGTTTATGCAGGGGTCCTCAAAACATGTATTTCCGGGTGAAATATTGGTATGGAATTTTTGGTGGGTTGCAATACCTTCTTTATGCACTATGGACAGTGTACGTCAGACTGTTCCAGCATGGGTGTGCTCCAAAAGAGCAGCAAGTGGCTCACGACCCTCACGAGCATACCTGCAGCAGGCAATATGGCGCAGAATTGAGGGAAAGCTATTGCCACGGCTAACAATTGTTGGAAATAAGGTGGCAGGATGCAAGTACTCTGGTATGGCTTTCGGCAAATGAGATATTGGCTACCCGCTCCACCCCCAGCTCTGCTCCGAGTTCTGGCTGCGTACGCGCGTGTTCTCTGACTCACACAACTGGAGTTAGAACAGCCTCGTGTGCATGATAGAGAAAGTAACATCTGTAAAGACTTGTTCACTGAATTATGCTCCTCGTAGTGTTTAAGCTTTTCAAATCTAACTTCTAGAGTTTTGAAGCTAGGAACGTATGTTGTTGTATACATACGACCTAGTATAAACTCATTGTAGCTCAACTGGAAGCTTTAATAGTTTTTACTTGCTCTGCACATACTATGTACATAGTTATAGAGGAAGTATTGCATTCACCCAAAAATTCGATTTCACCGGAAATATAGGTTTTGAGTCTCCCTGTATAAAAACGTTTTTAGAAAAAGGTCCGCGTGTGTCTGTGGATAGCGTAGCTCAAAACCTAAAAGACCGTTATACACCAAACTTGGTATTATGGTATTTTTTTTTGAGTCTGTATCTTCCAAGGATGCGATACGAAGATTTTCAAGAAAATCCCCCAACCCCAAACTACCCTTTACATGAAAACGTTTTAGGAAATTTTGTTTTTCTCAAAAATGACTCTTAACGATTTTAATAAAACACGTATATTAAAGCTATTTGCATCACAAATAAAATTTATATCTTGAATTTTCTGGGAATAGCTTCTGAAGATCTGTTCATTCTGAATACATTTTACTGAATTGTGTTAATGTTTATCTCGTTTAGCATGATGTAGATAGAAGAATAATTTTTATAAGAATAGTTTGTTTGTAGAAGAGTTAGAGAAAGTCATGTGAATACAACACATAAGATTTGTTTAGTTATTACTATTTTTCTATTTAAAAACGTGTGTTTCCAAAATCTGTCTGCTCTTGAAATTTGAATGCAATGAGGCTTTAAATTCCTGAATCTTCTAGATGCTCTTGATTAATAAAACTAGGTATCAGATATTTTATACCTGCTTTATTTCATGAACCATGCGGTATATCAAAAATCCAATTCTTAGCTTTATTACTCACATTGTCTTGAATATCCAGTGCAATTTTCAGCCGCTCAGCATACACATTATTTAGCAGTTAGCTTTTGATTGTGGAAACAGGCTAAAATAATGAAATGGGAGAAAATTAAGTGTAAAGTTTATATGTGAAGGGCATTTAATGGGTGCAGGCTTTTAAGACTGATATATTTTATTAAAGTTACAAACGTGGTATGGCCAAACAACTTCGGGAATACATAAAATAAGATTGATAGGACCACCTCCGCTGACTTCTCACCCGTTGGTCCCGGGTTCGATTCCCTGCTGGAGCGAGAATTTTTTTTTTCCTTATCCCCCACAGAGCCTGGTAGTATATTAGAGTGAATGTGCGTATGTTTGAAGAAAATAAAATAATTAAAAACCCAACGATGAAGATCATACAGTCAAAGAGTTGTTTCTAAAGCAAATTCCCCGATATGATCATAAATGTTAAGGGAGGCTATGTAAATGAAATAATTAAAAAAAAAAATTAATAGGCCTAATTTTGCAAAAAGAAAGAAACAAAAGTGTTTTTTATACAAAAAATGACATTGACACATATTTGCACCCCCCATTAAATACTTGTAACCACTTAAGCCGAGTACCTTGCACTATTTTATTCATGTAGCTGATGAAGCTCTATAACTACATATAGGTAGACTGTCACGTGCTCATCGCTTTCAGAAGTAGCGACATCATGTTCTGACAGCGACGGGAAGCTCGTGCTTTACTTACAATAGCAGTTCTGTAAACCTCAATCGGTGTATAAATAACACATTGCTTTAAATTTGTTGTATTGTGTGAATTACCACTGCGCGAAAATGTTTTTCTGCATATTTTACACACTGCTCTATTATATTAGTGGTTTATGCTTCAATATTGCTTGAGAAGTCATTCATGTTTTATTAAATATTACTGTTATAGTTGTTAAAACAAACCACCAATGGAAGTTGATGGTACGGTATATTGTAATCTACCTCGTGCCCAGCAGAGTTTTGACTTGTGTAAACACAAGCTAACAGAGGAAGGAAAAAACAAGTTTCCTTGGAATGTATTATTTCGTGTCTTAAATTCTTAGTTGTTTATTCTGGATTCCAAGCTTTTGGCCAGTGCAGCAGGTAAACTTAAGGGTATGTATGACTTAACATTTCATGAAAAATCGCAAAAAATCGATTTTTTTAATGTTCTATAAGGTAGTTTCAATATTCTAGAATACAGACAAATTATAATTGGGGACCAGGTGCATTTTTAAATGCCTTAAGTCAAAGCATTAGAGGTGAAACTGTAGTGCACTCGGCAAGAAAAACTTCAGTTCGACAAGCAGCAATGCAAGAAGAAAAGGACGGAAAAGGCAGCACCAGAGGAGAGGAAAAGGAAAGCTAGGTCCAACCTACCAACATGGTGGATTCTAATGTGAGCCATGCATTCAAATCTTTCCTTGTTTTCTCGCTATTGATATTTTAAGCAATTTTCTTCCTGCAAATGTTCCTTGCGGAGCATTTTACTGCTACACAAATGAAATTGGCTCTACATGTTCACAGAGGGACAAAGAATTGCCCTGGATTTTACTGTCAGATGTATTTCAACATATGTTTTCAATTTTTCAAACACAAGAATTATATTTTCTATGAAAAAAATAAAAGTATATTCGTAACTTTAAACATTTTTAGAGACTAAACCAAATAAGACACAAAGAAAGTTAGGGCAATTTCAAAAAGTAGATGTATTGTAAACATAGGGTTAAAAATTAAACCAACGTTTTAATTCATTTGTTGCAAGGGACATTTTTATGACGTGACAAAAGCATAAATAAATTTGACCATAGCTTCCAAACCATTAAGGCAGCATGAATGAAATTTGCACTGTAAGTCACTTGTATTATCTTACAGTACACATTTCAAAAAGCTAACAGTATTAGTTTGGAATTTCTAACTTTCAGTCATATATCCTTAACGGCTGATTTATTGCGTCAGCTAAACCGGCTTCATTTAAAATCAGCACCTCTTTGGGTTCATGTCCGAAGCAGTAACGTGAAGTATCGACTTCTTTCATTCTTTATCTAGCATAAAGTTAAACGCAACAACTTTCAGTAAATGTAAAACTTAAAACTTTATCTTATCTCAAACAGTTAGATATGCTTCGATACCATTGAGGCCCCTTAAGTTCAGATCTTGCATGTACGTTATCCAGATTATTCATACTCTGGAGCAGAGCCGTGGAGAAATGGTGTTTTAAAATTACATTTCGACTCCCTGCCGTTTCCGCTCCACACGAAATTGACCCGATTTCCCTTCATATTTTACCTGCTCATAGTTGCAACCTACCCTCTTTCTGACGCACGCATGCGCGCGCAGACACGCATCAAGCTGGTTCGCAGTCTTTTCACCTTTCACATCAAGGTGCGAAAAATGTTTTTTGGTCAGTAGCAGTTCCGAATAGAATACTAAGCTTCAAATACCCCTTCCAGAATAATTAATCTCTTACGAATGCTGCCAAAATACAAGGCAATACTACAGTCATTATGTATACGCGAAAGTGCAACATATTATATATATTTGTGTGTGTGTTGTGTTAATATTTAAAGAATTAACGCTCACTTAAATCACGTCAAAGGAATTCGCGTCCATATCCACAAAGGATGTTTATGGTAATGTCAGTTCCAGTTGCAAAAGCTTGTCTAATTCAAAGGTATTTTTGGTGCCCTAAAAAAACTGAACATTTGTTTGTTTCATCTATATAGCCCCCTTTAACATCTAAGGTCATATCGGGGGCTTTGCACTTGAAACAACACGTTGTCTATAGGTTCTTTTACGTTGGTTTAAATCATTTTATTTTCCTCAAACACGCACACATACTTCCAGACTCTGTGGGGGATAGGGAATAACTTTGACTAAAGAATAATTCCCCGCCCCGGCCGGGAATGGAACATGGGACCTTCGGGTGAGAAGTTAGCTTGCTGAACACTCGACCACGGAGGCAGTCGTACTGTGCTTCGTTTTCAAAATAAATATGAAATTACTAGTGTAATAAAACAACTTAATATGGAATGTGCACGAAGATTATCGATTAAGGTTTTTGTTTTGAAACGTGAATGGCTTATCATTCAGATGCACATTTACATTAACAATATATATTGTTGCCGTATATTAAACATTAATTAAGTTGCCATCAACTGTAGTATAACGAGGATTCAAACCACACTTCCAATTACCACACTCGTGCATTTGATCTCTCAGTCATTGGAAAGTTGTATCAAAGCAATAGGCGTTTTTCTGTTGGTGTACATGGCGACATTAAAACCCTATTTGGGTTTTCAAGTTCTAATCTGATTTTGTTCACCTTTTCTTTTCTCTAGCACATATGTACAATGTGGATAGTAGGTAGAGACGGTAATGTATTCCAACCAAAAACGTTATGCCGGAATTTCACCGAAAATGCAGGTTTTGAGCACACTTGAATTCAAAGAATCATTTTTTTAAAAAAGCTGTCAGTTTGTGCGTGCGGAGTTCATAACACAAAAACGAAAACTTGCTTGTAAAAATGGTTTTTAAGTTTAATATTTTCCAGAGGCGCGACAGGCAGATTTTGAGGAAAATCCCCAACTAGCCTATCCTTTTATACATGGATTATCTTTTGAAAGTTTCGGATTTTCGAAAAAATGGCAAACGATTTTGATTAAAATATGCCGTATGGTAAATAAAATTATATTCTAAATTTCTTGGAAATAGCCACTGAAGTCCCCTCTATTCTGAATAATGTTTGCGTAACTGGTAAACCATAAGAGGTAAGACAAAAATTAAGTACACAAAAAATGTAGGTCTCGTTGAAACACTCAATTTAGTTTGTTTACAGTACTTTTTTTAGTAGAGATTTCAGAGATATTGTTAACCTATTATTGGTTACAATTTTAAAATGCATAAAACTTTTCTCAAACGGAGGTCGGTTACATGTCTGGTATTTCTTGTTTTACTTCTGGCCATGGAAAGAAAACCGAGTTTAAATCACAATTTCGTAGCGACCAGCTTTTAGAAAGATTTGACTCGCTTTAGCCTAGTGAATTCCCTTATTTCCCTTCTGCTTATACGGAACTGGGTAATAAAATCATTTCTGGTAATGTGTATCTTCATTAGCATCATGTGGATAAAAGAACTTTTAAGAATTTTTAATAAAGTTTTTTTTTTTTTAGTTTAACGTCCTTTAACCTGGTTAGTCATATCGGACGATGAATGAAATTGGTGAAATGATGCTCAAATGATCTCGGGGTCCATGGAGCTTAAAGTTACTCGACATTCGTCTTCTCAGGATAAGGGAAAACCCCGAAAAAACCTTATCCGGGTAACTCACCCTAAGCGAGATTCAAACTCACGACCTGTTGAATGTGAAGCAGACACGCTACCACCACACTACCCTGGCGGGCAATAAAGGTTTGTTGGCAGTCGTTTGAATGGAAAACATCAGATTTTTTATCAATATACAATTAATTTTAAGATATGTTTATGTTTAAACATGTAAGGTAATTCCTGATGTATATTTAATAAAACCGTCATAGGAGTTGGAAATATTGGTTATAATTTTAGAGTTCAGATAGCTTACTGATTTAAACGTGTATAGTGGGGCTTCTAGAACATAAAAGTTGCATTAAAGGTGCTTTAAAAGTGTGTGTTGCATGTTTTTATCAACGACTAAGGCGATTCTGTAAAAGTTGGTATATAAGGTATAAAAATCTGATATGTTCCATTCACTTGACTTGCTCTACTTGTTCTGCAAACCAACTATTGTTACAAAAGATTATTCTTTTACTTGCCATGCCAATCGAGATAAACGTTAGCAGATATTTCCTTCTAAGCAGAAGGGAAATAGGGGAATGCACTAGACAAAAACGATGTCAACAATTGAACTTCGGTTCGTTTTGCATTGCCGGTAAAACAAAGGGGAGATGAAACGAAAGGTGACTACCCGTTTGAGAAAAGTTAATATTGGATTCAAGTAGAGGAGGGAAGAGTGATACAGATTTATGTTGAACAAAGCCTTGCAAACTGTCTACTTTGAAGTCTCTTATATAAGCAAAATTTAAATCTAGAATAGGATACGGTCGAAGAGGACTTGGCACCAAACCTTAGGTTATTGTAGCTACGCAGGGATGAGGTGAGAGGATACCCCGGGCCGCCGAAAGCAGGAGCGATGGCACAGCAATGACAGGGTCCCTATAGTTTCCAGACCGAAGTACCCGACAGTCGGACAGACACGCCGGGCATCCGCCCCACTTTCTGTCCAGCGCCTCCGCCAGGAGCGGTCCACGTCCCGGAAGCCTGCCAAAGTCGGGGGACGGAGATAGTCACTTTGAGCATCTTTCTCCCTGCCACACCGCGCCTAGCGCCATCACCTACGCTTTCAATCCTGAAAGACACCAACGGGATGAAGTATAGTTTCCAAACACAATGCCCCTCAAATGGGACCATCCCCCCTACCACTGGGCAATAACCACTACTACCCTGTACTAGGGGTGAGAGGCAACGTAGTAAACTCTGCTTGTAAGTCGAGAATCGCACCTCAGTTAGGGGTCAGTAAGTGGAAGGGTTGGCAACAGCGAGGGTTGGTCTCCAGCATACATCCTAATCCCAAACTTTGGAAGAAGAGTGGGGCATGGTCATCGTGTTCTGAAAAACACTAAAAATGAAATAATAATGGAGACAATATGGAGGGACATGAAATTCGGGGGTTGCAAGACACCTATCCAGCATTTTTATGGCATGCCGGTTAAACCCCGAAAAATCCAGCTGATCAGATAGGCCGGCCCGGGAAGCGAACCTGTGACTTCCCGAATGCGGATCAGAGACGCAACTGCTCGGCCTTGTACACTAAATCAGCTATTGTTGTGGTCCAGTACTTTTCTTAGTTAACATTTACGAGCACTAAAATACACATTAAACCGATTGCTATATATTTATTTTCAGACTTAAAAGCTTAACAGTCGCGATGCAAAAGAGGTAAAATAGAGGGAGAGGAAGTCACAATAAACAAAGGCAGACGTCTGTTTAACGTAAGTATACCTGTGGTTTCGGCTGTTTTCATATTTTTAAGAAAAATGTTGTATTTTTCCATCAAAACTATCAACTATATTCTGAGTTACAAAGCAATGATTTCGAAAGTATTTTCGAAATGACACTGAAGTGTGAAGCCCTATTCTAATTGATTCCGAATTAAACGCTTTTTCTCTGCCCCGGAGAACATTTTTGTGGAAGTACAAAGGACTTGTCACACCAATGTTATATGTCGAACTAGGATCATTTAGTGAAAGTAGATCGAAAACAATAGCTCTCCCGTCTCGGGTTTCTCTTCCATAGCAGCAAGTTTGACTAGAAAGTAATTATTTAAAAACCTGATGTGTTCCATTCACATGACTTTCTCTGCAACAAATTATTGTTAAAAAGCTTATGCTTCTATTTACTTCATACTAATCGAGAAAAAATCAGCAGAAGTAGTCCTATTACTTGCTTTCTTGTAAGTAGAAGCGAAATAAGGGAGTACTATTGGTTAAAGTGATAGTCAAAATTTTGTTGCTATGTGACTGAAGTTCCTTTGTTTGAGAAACGTCTGAGAAAAGTTTTTTAAGCTGAAACCGAAAACAAGGAGTATCTCAAAAACGATCAACTCCATGAAAAAAATGTATATAAGATAAATTGTTTGTTTTAAGGTGCTCTACGTTTTTTGTGTTGTAAGTTTTAGTTCATCTCTTACGGTTTAGTAGTTATGTAAAATTCCTCCAGAATAAAGTATTCTTCAGAGTCTATTCCCAGAAAATTCAAGATATACATTTTATTTTCCAGGTAAATATCTTTAATATACGAAATTTTAATCAAAATCGTTGGAGCCATTTTTGAGAAAATCAAAATTTTCGAAAAAAGTTCCATGTAAAGGGTAGTTTGGGGTGGGGGGTGGTGTCGCATTCGTAGAAGATACTAAACTTAAATACCAACTTTTCGTTTTTGAGCTATCGTGCTCACACACACGGAGCTTTTTCTGAAAATACTTTTCTTTTTTGGATTCAAGGGATCCTAAAACATATATTTCCGGTGAAATCTCGGTATCGAACTTTTTCGTGGAGTGCAATACCTTCTCTATACACTATGTACATAGTACGTGTAGAGAAAGTAAAAATTAGAATGATTCACTAATATTTAATTCCTTGCATGTATCGGCGTTTTAAAATGTTAAAAGAGTCAACAAGAGTATAAAATGGGCAATTTTCTTTTCTTCTTAGAGCCATCAGTCACTGGGATATCTGTGGCCGATATTCTCTTAGCTAAATGAACTCTTGTTTGTAAATTATCTTAGGTGTGGTCTTGTGAGAAGATACTTACTTTAGCTTCAGTGCATGTAAAGTTCATTATCATGGCCTGGCATACCACCAGCAAGATGACAGTTTAGCAGAAGACAGACCTAAAGTCAGCCGTTACAGTTTAAAACTTTTAATTTTTTTTCCCATGGGAGAGAAATCTGAGATCGGTGTTTTGATGTATTTTCACTGTACAAATCTGATGTTTTCCATTAACATGACTTTCTCTATCTGCTCTGCAAACAAATTTTTCTTACAAAATATTATTCTTTTGTCTACATCATGCTAATGGAGATAAACATTAGCATAAATGGTCTTAATTCCTTATAAGTAGAAGGGAAATAATAGAATACATAGGTAAGTGTTTTAAAATCTGCCGCTATGTGATTTACATTAATTTCTGTTCTCGCTCCATGGCAAAGAAAAACAAGTGAGAGATAAAACGAATGAGGACTTCCCGTTAGAGAAAAGTTTAAGCATTTTAAAATTGAAATCAATAACAGTGAATATCTCAGAAATGGTTAGCTCTACAGAAAAGGTGTAAGTAACATAAATTGTGTGCTTTAATGAATGTATAAATATTTTTATTTATGGACGGTCTTTAACTACTGTGGCTTTAGGCGTCCATTCCATATTGGGTGTGAAAGATCACTTAATTTTACTCAGATGCCTCTATATCAAGCCTGTCGTAAATCTACGACACGGGACCAACGGTATTACCTCGCTTCCGAAGGAAGCCAAGCTAAGGGTTTTACGCCCCCCCCCCAAAAAAAAAACCAAATCAATCGTCCTCTGCCGGGTTTGAATCCGCATAGGTACAAGAGGTAACCACTACACCACGGAGGGCGACTTGTTTTAACGAGATGTACATTTTCTGTGCAGTAAGTTTAGTGTCTATCTTTTACGGTTTACCAGCTATGCAAAAATTATTCAGCATGAGTTCTGGGGATATTCCCAAGAAATTCAAGATATACATGTTTTTCATGTAAATATCTTTAACATACGGCATTTTAATCAAAATCGTTCAAGCCATTTTTGAGAAAATTGACAATTTTGGAAAATGTTCCATGTAAAGAATAGTTCGGGGAGGGGAGGATTCTCCAGAAAAAATTCGTGTCGCATTCTTGGAAGATAACAAAATTAATTACAAAGTTTGGTTTTTAATCCACTTTTCGTTTTTGAGTTACGCTGTACACACACGGATCTTTTTCTAAAAACTGTATTTTGTTCAGGGGTCGTCAAAACATATATTTCCGGTGAAATCTCGGTATCGAATTTTTGGATGCAATGCAATACCCTCTCTACCTACTATGTATATTGTAAATGCGTATTTTTATTTTTATTATTTTTACTTGTTTAAAGTTATATTTTTACTTTTATATTTATAATCTATATTTATAATTTATATTTATAATTATGCTAGCTTAAATTTATTTGTAAATGATGTAGGTATAAATGTGAAGTTTAATAAATATTAAACATTCTGGCATATCAGCCCTGGTTTAAGTAATTTAGTGCCAGGTTTATTATACAGATTTTCATATTTTATTATATTATTTTATTTTTATTGTGCGTGCGTGCTAGAGAAAGCAAAAGTTGCAGCTGATTCAATCTTTTGTTAAGTTTGAATAGTAGCTCCCGAAACACCTTACTTTTGTAAACAAAACAGCTGAAATTCGTGTATGGTGCGCCATTTACGTTAAGTGGAGTTTTTTTTTTTTTTTCAAACTAAAATGCTTAGATATCTCATGCGTATTGCAGAGCTCCCAAGTTGAACAGACCAGCTCAAATTCTGAGGAAATGTTGAGAGGAATGAGGTAAAAGTGCAGGAAATAGATGCTGCGAGAGTATATAGGATGCGTCCAGATTTAGGACTTCCGTAGCGTGGACGTTGCTTTTTTAAGAATTTATCTCATACCTCTTGGCAAAGGAAAATACTTTGATGGTCTCCAACATGCTTTTAATTAAATAGAATCATGCATTTTATTCACTTCACCCTTCCACTAATTATTTAATGGTTTCTTTCAATATTCGTCTCCAGAAAGGTTTATCCAGCATCCAGTATTGTGTTGGCCACGGTACCGAACCTATTTAATTCCAGGCCTTCCCTCAGAAAATAAAAGTATAGAATGGCTATCACATTAATTAACCACCGCAGTAAGGAAGGTAATGTGTCTGTGAAATTTGGAAAACTCACATCAGATATCTTGTAGAAATTCACACCAGCTGTTAAACACAATAAGGGATATTTTTGCAATGTTTCAAAGTTGTAGTTGACGTGGTTATTTAAATAAAACACTAAATTTGTTGTTCTAATAAAATTCTCCGCAGGATGCATTTTTAAAAATATACATATAAAATGAAGATTTTACAGTAAATAGGGTTACAAATAGATCTGTTTAACCAAATTTTATACCAACTTCTAATTATTTTAGAACTTGTTACTGTATGGTATTTTAGTTAAAGTCCTCGGAGTCATTTTTATACATCTTGTCATGCGAGTATTTTTAATATGCGATATTTTTAATCAAAATCGTAAGAGCCCTTTTTAAATATAAAATGGAAACTTTCAATATGTTCTATATAAAGGGTAATTGGGTTGGGGGGATGTTTCTTTGAAACCTTTGTGTTCCATCCTTGGAAGATACTAATCTTAAATACCGAGTTTAGTATTAATAGATTTTTCGTTTTTGAGCTATGCTGCCCACTGGCGCACACACACGCGACATTTTTCTAAAATTGTTTTTTTTTATTCAGTGGCACTCAAAACATATTTCAGATGAAATCTCGGTATCGCATTTTTGGGGAGGATATGTATAATAATATGTATATGTATAACCGTGGACACAAAATATGGGTCATCCCCATATTTCACGTGTCGTTCGAAGAGCTTCCTGCATCTTCGTAAAAGCTGTGTTCACAATGCACACGAAAGAACTGTACAATGGTCTGTGCTTGACAGCGCAATGTTTAATTTGTGAGTACTGAAAACAGATCACAGAACAACGTTATGGTAGCCAAGAGGTTAAGAAGGCCTTGCTTTCATTTATAAGTTCCTAGGTTCAAATTTTGCGCTGACATTTTTTTTTTGCTTGTTAATTTTATGCCTGGAACTTAATATTGCATTAATAAAGCTTTGGCATTAGAATTTATGGGCATATCTATGCACACAACATAATTCTACTAACGCTCGTGTTAAATAACTAAAAATGTATAATTCAACTATTATCTTCAAAAACAAAAACATAAAAATGAAACGTAATTAATATCGGGTGTATGAACCCGAAGCCCATATAACCCCCCTCAGTCTTCGGGGTATAGACAAAATTAAATGCCTGCGGCAATATGGATTAGAAGCTGCAAGATCCCAGGCTTCTTGAATTTGTGCTCAGAAGGCATCTTTTGCTCATCTACAGGTGAATTGGAGCGCAGCTTCCTTTTTACCTCAGCCCACACGTTCTCATTAGGATTAAAATCTGGCGAATAGGGAGGCCAGTCTACCACTCTGATATCCTGCCTCTCTGAAGTCCAAACCTTTCGAGAAATGTGGGCAGGATGATTATCCTCTACAAATCCAACAGTTCCATTAGGATATCTCATCCTCACAGAAGGAATCAAAATATCGAGTACTGCACACTGTTGAGTATATCGTCAAGCTGTCACAGCACACCTTGACTGCCCTTTGATATCCAGCCCCAACACGTTACAGGTACGCGCACATGGAATTGTGAAGCCACGTATTTTGCATCGTATCAGAACCCCTTTGAACGATAGAACTGTCCTTACGTGTGAAAGAAAATGTCACCTCGTCTGAGAATATCACGTTATTCCAGTTGCGGAGGCATTTTCCTCCGGGATCGTTTTGTGAAGGGTGTGTTGAGGGAAGGAAAAAAGCTCCAACCTCCCCAAAAAATCAAATTTGCCCAAAATTGAGTTCCTAAATATTGGTTTTCTTAAAAATAATTTTATTATTTTTTCATACTATACATATTCTATTTTTCCCCATTATTCGTGCCTAATGCTTTTGCCTACCATTCTGCGCACAACATGCTTACGTGTGCAACATATTGCTGTTCGGTATAATAAACCCTATAAACCCTGAAAGAAGCATCATAATAACTCGTATTATTAACTCCGAATGCCGTGCATGAAATAAGTATGTCTAAAATAAATAGCCGCCCTGTGTTGATTCAACATCATTAAGAGAAGGAAACAAATATTTGCTTCATGCGAGAAGCGAACCTGTGACCCTGACCAGATGAGTAACCTACGTTTTACCACAGCGCTACAGTGGAAAAAACAACAACATGGAAGATGGCAGGCTTAATAATGCCGTGCAACAAAAACTGTATCATGTTTTGTGTCGTTAATGTTTTAGTTAATATTGATCGATTGTTGTTGAAGAAGCTTAAGTTATGTATTTGGTTCTGATTATTTAGTAATATTAAGATTTGGAACTTGTGACAGCTTTTTGCTGCCGCTACACAACTGTATCGTGAATGGTGTACACAAGGCGTAGTACCATGTAGGACTTAGCCAAATTTGGCGCTCCAGACATGACTCATGCTTTTATTGTCCAGGGATGTACACAGTATGTGTACAAAAGTATAACAAACAAATACCTAAATTGAGCTCGTTCAAACACACAGTTTGTGACACACATTTTTGTGTAGCTAATCCCTACCGTAATGTTCCTTGTGCTTTATTTAAATTTCGTAATACGTTACACTTTTTCTCAAATGAAAAGCTGCTATTCATTTTTGTTATTTTATCCCGATCCTGCGCTACCAGTTCTTAGGGGATCAAACTTTGAAAATTTCAAGTTCATTGTTTCTTAAGCAACTTGTTTCAGTTGTTTACCATATACCTCTATTGTTGTGCTAACTAATTATTAAATTTTGATACATGTATCAAGTAGTCTTTGTGAAAAATATTTTTAGCTACTATACCAAAAAAGCTCCTTGCGCTTCAGCTTTCAAAAGTTTGTGACAAAAATTTATATTTGCGTTCCAGGAATATCACTTTGAAAATATCGCATGTGTTTAAAATTAATTAAATATTACTGCAGGGAAAGGTATGATAAACCATTCGTTCTTATTTTTTCATTATTTATGTGGATTAATTAATTTTATTAATACAAATACACAATTTTACTTACTTAGAAAGTGAATTCGAAAATCTTTATGTATAACGATATTAAAGTTTTCTAGTATAAAACCAAACTGATTGGTTGAAATGTGCAACGCAAGGAGCATGTTGAACATTTGCATGGCTTGGAAAATGCATTTAGAGAAACACGCGTTTTATCATTTGAGGTTTCATTTGGTACCATTGAAATTTGCATTTAAAATGTCGCGCACAAGTGTTTAAATTGCAAGTAGTTAAAACTAACTTTGGCATAATAACCTACATGGACCACGTCGGAGATGTGCGAAAATACCAAAATGAACATTTTCAAGAATGTTGGTTGATTCCATAAAGGAAATGACTATTGTTTTAGCCTAGTGTATTCCTTTATTCCTCTTGAACCTATAGCAAAATGTGTAATAAAGCAATTTCTGGTAATGTTTTTGATTGGCATGAAGTGGATAGAAGAATAAGCTTTTGTAGCAATAGTTTAACAGAATAGGTAGAGAAAGTCACGTGATTGTAACACAGATTTAGATCACATAACGATGACAATATCACTTTGCGTAACAGAAGTTATCGGCTGGGATGCTGCAACTAGTACGGTGGCGGGTACACAGATGGCTCTTGCATCCGAGAGATGGCCGGGTCTGTATTCCAATTTCGCACGTTGCGGTGAATCTGGAATCAACTGTTGTGTCCAACAGTAGAGCTGCATTTTCGTGAGACATGCATGATATGCGAAGTAGACATATTAAATAACAAAAGACGTAAGAAAAGGTCTATGTGTGTAGGTCTTATGGACATCATAACTCAAAAACGAAAAGTCCGTTAAATAGCAAACTTACTATTTCAGTTTAGTAGCTTCCTAGGATACGGTACGAAGATTTCCAAGAAAATCCCCCATTTCAAGCTACTCCTTAAATGGAAAAAAGTGTCGATAGCTTTTCTTTTGTCAAAAATGGGTCTAACGATTTTGATTAAAATACATATGTTAGCGATGTTTAAATGATAAATAAAATGTATACCTTAAATTTCCTGGAAATAGCCTCTGAAATCCTCTTTATTCTGAATGACTTGCATAACGTGTTAAGAGATTGAATAAACTTACTACACAAAATGTACATCTCGTCAAAACATAATTAATGTACTTTGCATTTTTGTTATGGAACTAACAATTTCCGAGTTATTCCTTGTTATTCATTTAAATTTTAAAATGCTTATACTTTCCTCAAACAGGAAGTCGTTCGAGATGCTTTTGTTTTCCTCCAGATCATGCAAAGAGATACTAATTTAAATGACAATCGCATAGCGACAGCTTTTAAAAGTTTTGACTATCTATTTAGCCTAGTGTCTTCCCTTAGCTCCCTTCTACTTATAAGGAACTAAGTAATAAGACCATTCTACTAATGCTTATCTCGAATAGCATAAAGTAGAAAGACCAATAATCTTTTGTTAGAAGTTTGTTTGCAGACCACTTAGAAGTGAATGAAACACATGAGAAAAACATTTTGTAGCAAGATTTTCTCGATGGCTTGTGGTTTTAACGGCCTGGATGGATCAGATGGTTAGATTCTGGCCTTCTGATCCTAAGGTCGCGTGTTCAAATACAGCTCGTGCTGATGGTTTTTAAGTGTGCATAATGGTGATAGCACAATGCCAAGCAGATTTACTGGCATATAACAGATCTACTAAAGATCTTAAAGATCCTTTACACCGGCGGCGCTGATGTAATCATGACTGTTCACAGTGTCATTGGCAAATAATTAAACAAAAACACTTTTTTTACTTTCTCTACACGTACTAAGCACATAGTGTATAGAGGAAGTCTTATACTTCACCCAAAAGTTCTATTTTGAGATTTCACCGGAAATATATGTTTTCAGGTCTCTGAGTTCGAAAGGAGAATTTATAGTAAAAGGTTCCTGTGTTTCTCTGTACAGCATAGCTCAAAACGAAAAGACCGTTAAATATCAACATTGGTATTTAGGTTTAGTATCTTCCAAGGACGTTACACGAAGATTTTCAAGAAAATCTCCCCACCAAAAACTAGTCTTTACATGGAAAAATTTCAAAAATTTTGATTTTTCCAAAAATGGATTTTGATGAAAAATATTTACATCCCAAATAAAATGTATATCTTGAATTTTCTAGGAATAGCCTGTGAATGCCTCTCCATTCTGGATGCATTTTGCCTAATTTTGCTTAACTGCTAAACCGTAAGAGCTAGACAATAACTTTCTACACAAAAAGTGTAGATCCCGTCAAGACGCACAATTTATGTCGTTTAAATTTTTGTTGTGGAGGTAACCGTTTCCGAGATATTCCATGTTATTAGTTTCAATTGTAAAGTACTTTTACTTTTCTCAGAAAGGAAGTGTCCGGTTTTCTATTGTTCTACTCCTGGCCAAGCAAGGAAGCGAATTGCTATTATAATCCTATAACGACAGCTTTTAATACACTTGACTATCACTTTAGCCTAGTGTATTCCCTTAGATCGATTCTACTTATAAGGAACTAAGTAATAAGAACATTCTGCTAATGTTTATCTCGATTAGCATGGTGTAGAAAGAAAAATAATCTGTTGTAAGAAGTTCGTTTGTAGAACAGCTAGAGAAAGTCATGTGAGTGTAACATCCGATTTTTTACCCTATTGTTGAGCATGTATATAAAATCCATTAAAAATGGACTGATCAGATTGTTCCTTGTGAAAATTAAAGATATACATGTTATCATGCAAATATGTTTAGAGCCAATTTTGAAAAAATAAAAAAATAATGACAAATTTCCAAGCAAAGTTTAGTTTGGGTTGAGGATCTTTTGTCGCCTTCCGTGGTGTGGTGGTTACCATACTAACTTGATTAACCCAAATTCGCGGGTTCAAACCCGGCGGAGTGAGATGGACTTTTTCGGACTCAAAAATGCTTAACATCGTTTCCTTCGAAGGGAAGTAAAGCCGTTGGTCCCGTGTCGTTGATTTACGGTACACAGAAGAACCTGAAGCCTGAAAAAGAGCCCTCTGAGCAAAATTAAGCGGTCTTTCGCGCCCAATATAGAATGGGACGCTGGGAACCATAGCAGTTAAAGAGCGTCCATAAATAAAAACTATTTTTTAACTTAAATGTCAAGTTTCGTATTTAACAGACTTTGTTTGGACGGACACTTCTCTAATAATGGTTTCTTGGATCCAGGGATCTCAAAACATGTATTCCCGGTGAAGATTTTGTCTTGAATTGTTGAACAGAAGGCAACATTTGGTGTAATTTGGGTAAGTAGGAAAGTATACACGGAACTATTAGAAGGTTACAGCTCTTTAAAACATCCACTTGATATACTGTCTGCTGAATCACTATGATATGGAGGTGGGCGGACTGTTACGTAGAAAGGGGGAGATAAGCGTATTACGACTAATCTACTGGACCCAGTTACGTTTGGTACAAAGCTTCTCCTGGTGCCTTTTCAGCGAGAATTGTGAGTGCTTTGTAATTAAGGCTCTTTTACATTAGTAATAATTCATTTTATCCTATCTTAAGAGCAGTTCCCTGTTAGAGGCAAATGGCATATATTAGCTTCAATTCAAGGCTTCCTCTGTTTTGAAAGTAGCGCAGAGTAGATAGAAGTTTTGACGTTCTTAGAATAAAAACTCTTCTTCCTTTAACAAAGATGATTTACTAAGGACGTTTAGTCCTAATATCTCTCTAATTGTTGATATTGACTTACGAGAACACTACAAACTTTTATGTAATACTACATAAAAAAACTGACATGTTTCACCACACACTCGCCTTCTCTACTTATTCTGCAATAAGTTTATTTTTAAAAACTGTATTCTTCCCTCTACTTCGTGCTAATCGAGATAAACATTATCAGAAATGATTTCAATTCTTACTTCCTTCTAAGAAGAAGGGAAATAAGAGAATACACTAGACTAAAACGATAGTAAAATCTTTTAAAAACCGGTCACTATGTAATGCAATTAAAATTCTCTTCACTTTGTATGGCCAGGATGAAAAGCCAAAGAGAAATGAAACGAATGAGGATTTCCCGTTTGAGAAAAATTTAACTGTTTCAAAATTGATACCAAGAACAAAAGATTCGTTTATCTACATCGTGGATATACATCAGCAGAAATTGCTGTATTAGCTACTTCTAACTGGAAAGGAAACAGGGAACACATTAGGCTAAAGCGATAGTCATATCTCTTAAAAAGCCGCTCGTTATGTGAAACAAGTAAATTTGGTTTTCGCTTTACAGGCC
Organism: Hymenopus coronatus; assembly: GCA_030762935.1. Taxonomy (NCBI): domain Eukaryota; kingdom Metazoa; phylum Arthropoda; class Insecta; order Mantodea; family Hymenopodidae; genus Hymenopus; species Hymenopus coronatus. Next base: position 28,752,416 of record CM060900.1, on the reverse strand, counting down.
AGGAGTAGAACAAAAGAGAGATGAAAAGAAAGATGAGCTCCAGCTACAGAAAGGTTTAAGTAGCTTAAATTTAAAACCAATAAAAAGGATATCTCGGAAATAGGCAACTCTATAGAAAATGTATAAGCCATGATTTTTTTTTTTTGTGAAGTATCTTTTTGTCTATCTCTTACGATTTACACCCATGTACGACGTAGCCTATTGGCAAGCATTGTCGGGCCGCAACAGAGTTCCAATTAGAACGTCGTGGTGGCAGATCCTGAGCCGTTATATCAAATTTTGGCTTTCTTTCTTGTCAACTACTTTCTGTAATTCGGGTTTAGCCTTTTGAAAGAAAGCAAATAAATGTATAGTCAATTAAATGAGCTTAACTAACAAAGAAAATAATCAAAATACAATAAACATGTATGGTGCAGTTAAATAAAACCTTTGTTCTGCACTTGGAACTCTGAAATACAGTTGCAATAGCAGCTATATCATTTTTCCCTCTTTGCAATTCCTTCAAAATACAAATGACGACAAGAATATATTTCACTGCCATACATTTGAGCAAACGATTTGCCGGGAAATTATGTTGACCTCTTTGTAATTTATGGATGTCGAACCTGCAAGACAGAATTTGGAGTACAAAGAATATCCGTGAAAAAAAAGTGGCTTTCTAAATATATGGGCCGCTATAAAAATGCTGTTGATTTATTTAAACAAATTATCAGTTGCAGAACATACAATTAAAATTCTTTGCAGCTAACATTTTGGCTGTGTTTGCTTCTACACTTTTCTGTGAGCAGCTGTTTTCACAAATGAAATGTGCCAAGTCAAGTTGCAGATCTCGTTTGACTGACGGGGATATGCTGGCGCAGCTGAAAATAGCTTTATTGGAGGTAACCCGGATTTTAATGAAGTAATTGCCAATGTAAAGGAATGTTATTAAAATACGACGGTGTTTGTATTTTATGCAGTCTAAACTATATACATAAAAAGCTGATGTTTTACGCTCACATGGCTTTCTCTAACTGTTCTTGCAAAATATTCTTGTTTCTACACCACGCTATTCGAGATAAGCATTTGCAGAATGTGCTTATTGCTTATTTCCTTATAAGTAGAAGGGAACCACAGGAAGGCGCTATGCTAATGCGATAGTAAAATGTTTTAAAAGCTATCGTTATTCGATTCTCGTTGAAATTGGCTTCTTTGCTTGTCCAGGAGTAGAACAAAAGAAAAACTGACACTTCCTGTCTGAGAATAGTATAAGTATTTTAAAAATCGAAACAATAACAGGGAATATCTCGGAAACGGCCAACTCTAAAACAAAAATGCATATGGCATAAATTGTGTGCTTTAATGAGATCTACATTTTTTTTGTGTAGTAAGTTTTTGTCTATCTCTTACGATTTAACCGTCTTGAAAAGTTCTGCAAAAATTAGCCAGATTAAAGTGCACTTCTGAGGTTGTTCTCAGAAAATTCAAAACATACATTTTATGTGTGTTGTGAATAACTTTAATATACGGTATAATCAAAATCGTTAGCGCCGTTTTTCAGAAAAACAAACAATTCAAAAACATCTCCATGTAGAGGGTGGTTTGGAGAGGGGGCATTGTCTTGAAAATCTTCGTCTCGCATCCTTGGAAGATAATAAACTTAAATACCAAGTTTGGTATTTAACGGTTGTTTAGCTTTTAAGCTATGCTGTCCACACACACAGACACACACAGAGGCCTGTTTCTAAAATGTTTTTTTTTTATTCTGGGCAGGGGGGTCTTAAAACATATATTTCCGGTGCTATCTCAGTATCGAATTTTTGGGTGCGATGCAATATCTTCTCTATACACTATGATGTACATAGTACGTGTAGAGAAAGTAAAAAATCAGTACTGCTTATCTAAGAATCAGCAACTGCTGCTCTACTCATTGTCTGCTCGTTTCTCCATCTATGGGCTCACTTCAAATTATGTGGTGTTGGCCAATTTTGCGGTTGCGTATACGGAGTTTGCCCGCACCTGATTTATAATATGCAGATTGAGGCTGGTCCAACAGAGAGCCCATTACGGTGAAATACAATCTTTATTCTTCCTTTGCTTATTTTGAGCAAGAAATTTGTATACATAAATTTCGCGACACTGTGGGAAACAATAAAACTGAAGTATAAGCAGTGATTTTATTGTTTGTGTTTTGTTTAGCAGGAGCATGACTTATTGACTGACTGTAAACTAATACACCTAATCGATTCGTGTGTCAGTAGTTCTACAAGAAGGTTTGGAAAAATGCAAAGCTGCCATCGAAGTACTACTTGAAACTAGAGTGATGATGATGATGGGCTTTAAGGGCGCTCAACTGCAGGGTTATCAGCGCCCTTAACATAAAACAGTGAAGTTAAAACACCAGTGATGAAAGCATGCTAAAGAGGATCGCAATTGAAATATCTAAAACAAGATACGAAACCAGTATAAATTAAAACGAACACTAAAACTATCAACGGAACGTGATTGGAGAGCTAAAAGAAAAACGGGAGAGCTAAATTTGTGATGAAAAGCTAAAAACGGTTCCAGTGATACATCTTAGGTTAATGAAACACACAAAACTAAACCCTGAGTGTAAAAGTTAGTGAGGATAAAAAGGTAAAAACTTCAGACACAGCGGCAGGATCATCCGCTAAAACGTCGGGCAGGTTACCCGTCAGTTGTAGAGTGTTGAAACTATAGTTATGTTCATTTTGCTTTCTCTAGCACATATGTGCAATGTGCTTAGTGGGTATACACCGACATTTCACCAGAAGTACATGTTTGGAGGACCTCTGATTTTTTTTTAGGAAAACATCCTTTTGTGTGTCTGTCTATGGACATCATAACTCAAAAACTAAAAGTCTGTTAAATACTAAACTTGGTGTTTAATTTCAGTATATGTCTAGGATGCAACATGAAGATTTTCAAGAAAATCCCTCCCAAACTACCCGTTTTAGATTTTCTAAAAATCGCTCTTTAACCTACATTTTAAAAACCTCATACATTTTTATTGCCGAAATCTGTATTTTTCAGAATTTTAAAGATTTTTATAGATAAATGCCCACGAACAGTAAAAACTCAGAACGGTTTCAGATCGTGGATTTTTTAAATAATAAGTTTCTTGTTTAGTGGAAACTGGAAGTGAACTCTCAAATTGCTATATTTCTGTATAGATTTTTCTGAAACATTTTACTGTGATTGCATTGTTCTTACTAAATTGCATCCAAACTGGATAACTGTTTTGCAAGATATAACCTATTTCATAAATTTTGTTATGTAAATATATTTTGTAATTAAAATGTTCCACGCTATTTAAAATTTGAGAAAATTGAACTTTTATTAGTGAATTGTTATAACTTTTAAAAGAATTTAGAAATTTTAAACTCTAATTTTAATCTTTCTTTCATAAAAATATATTGTTGAAACACATTTATAGGTGTTTGAATAATTTCGTCTTTTGTAATATTGCATTACATACTTCTGCACATTCTAGAACATTTTAGTTGTATTTAAAGAAACTGAGATGCATGGGTCATTTTGAAAATGTGAAAATGTAATTTTGAGAAAATTGCTGTTTACTCTCTTTTTTTTCGCCCAGAGGTTCCAACAACTATTTGCTATAAAAAGCAACTGTCAATTTTTGACCAATTGTAGTAAAAATTGTGTTTCGTCACAAACTGCAAGGAGCTAAATGAACGAGTGTTGAAAAAGTTTAAGATACTAATTGAAGTGCTGCGGAAACGAATCTGTGATATCTGCAGTTGGAGAAATTACTTAAGGATCGAGAACTGTGTTGTGTGTATGATACGAAGCGCCTATAGAAGTAATGATTACTCTATCCATTTCATCCCCCTTTAAAAATCAAATACGAGGGCCATTCAGATTGTGACAGGCATTTTGGCGCAACTAAATGATAACGAAAGATATCAACACAAAACCGCATTTACAAAATTACACTACCTTACTCTACTTCTCAAGACATTTATTGTCACGTGTTTCCGGTTTTTCAGTGCCGATGTTATACTTTTCTACCGTTATAGAACTAACTCGTTTTTTTGAATGCACAAAATGTTCGGCCAATCGAATTTTATAGACAAATATCGCAAGTGTATGGTGATAATGCGATGAACGAATCTTCAGTGAGGAAACGGCGCAGTGGTCAAGGAAGATCAGCGTGTACGATAAAGACCGGAGTGGAAGTTTATCAATCCTTATGGAGGAGCTGAAAGCAGTGATTTTGTGCAATGTTGATAATAGAACTAAGAAAAACCAGTGTTTCACTTTGGACACCCTACATGACTTTTTGGATGGAAAACATTTCCCAACCGATGAAGACCTCAAAGTGACATCTGGGCTGATATCTTTATCGGTGGAAGAGTATAACATCCACATTGAAAAACTGGCACCACGTGACAATAAATATCTCGATAGCAATGCCAATTACATTGAAAATTAGAGCAAGTGCAGTAACTTTATTTACAAAGTTTTGTGTTGATAACTTCCATTATTGTTTGGTTGTGCAAAATCGTTTTTTTTTTTCACTTTCTGGATGGCCCTCGTATGAAAGGAACATAATCAGGACTGCTGGCAAAGACCCTTTGAAGTTACTTGTAAATCGTGGCTCTGACGATTTTTGAGAACGAAAAGGGCTGTAGAGCAGTGTGCTATTTTCACATATAAAACAATCGTGTATGAAAAGGAAATGCAGACCTCTTGAAGATTAGTTTTTCTATTTTGTGTAAAACAGGGTGGTATTTTGAGCTGACAAAAATGTTTGTTTTTGTTAGCTTGCCGGCCTGTCACAGCTAACTAGTTAACGGTCTCTTTCTGATACCTGCTGGGAGCAAGAGTATACACACGAAAGCCGTCAAACAACAGTTTAACATGTGTCGATCAGTTTGCGTTTCCAAAATACTGCCCGGCGCTACAGCATTTGTGTAACGTGTTTTATTTGCTCCATGGCATACAATATGTTGACGTGGGAACCATGTGAACGTCAGTCATGCTTGCAATTGCTGCACATGTTATAAACAGGGAAAGCGGTTCCAGGTTCGAACCCCGCGTTCGGTTCAGGAGATTAAAGAATGACGTGGAGGTGTAAATGCCTTAGCTGAGGATTTATCAGCACGGAAACTTTCTCAGGGTGGTGTTAAGACACACGCGGCTTCCTTTGTTTTCTTTGATATTTTTGTGTCGTAGAACACACACGCATACTTCCTAAGTTCTTCCCCCTTTCAGCTACTCTTTACGTCACCGCGCCTACCATCCCTTATTACTTGTGACGCTTGTTATGGTGTATTAATTAACACTGTTTCTATAATGGTTATACATATCCCGTTCGTCTTCACCGCTGAAGCAAATATCACGTCTTAACTCACTACGTTTCCCATAGCAAGTGAAGTCGCTTCTCTCGACCAACAAGAAATCTCTTAGACAGTCTCCGTGGCCGAGTGGTCAGCGAATTGACTTTTCATCCGGAGTTCTCGGTTCAATTCCCGGCTGAGGTGGGGAAGTTTTCTTTAGTCAGAACTATTCCCTATCCCACAGACTCTGGAAGTATGTATGTGTGTGTTGTGTTTGAGGAAAATAAAACTATTTAACCCCATTGTAAAGAACCTACAAACTACGAGTTTCTAATGCAAAGCCCCCGATATGACCATAGATGTTAAAGACGGCTACATAAATGAAACAATAAAAAGAATCTGTTGTTCTCATTTTTGTCATATCCACCCTCGGGCAAAGGAGCTTCTATCCCCTTCGGTTCAGTGTCCCCCCCCCCTCAGTAACGGTACATGTCCACCTGGGTCGCTTGCTAACCCGTATACAGGGCACATTCATACCTTGATCAACTCCGCCTTTACACTTTTCGACGTGTTTCACAATGTTTTTTCCTTGGCCATTTCAAATGCATATTTGTCCCTTCTGAGTGTAATTGATATCTCCCTCATAAATATATTTTAATTCCTTGATGCGATGTGCATTGTCTCAAGAGGGAACGGGTAGGGACTGCGTTGCTGCAGTGTTCTTTGTTAAGATATAATGAACAGTCGTAGGCACGGTGTCTTGCTTCAAAAGCAGCAGATTAGGATGGAAGAATATCGAAAGAAAATAAACCTATGCTTAGTTACTGGAAGTGTGCGATAAAGTTACTTTATTATTTAATTCAGGTATTAACGCATTGAAATAAGTTGGGCTTTCCTTTAACAGCGATTTTACAATGTAAAAATAATGTTTTTTCGAAGTACGTGCAACACAAATCGCATGAAATTAGCATGCAGACAGATCTTATATGTTGAAAAACTGGTTCTACATCACCCGACATAGTAGGAACAAAAAAAAAAACAAAAAAAACAAACGAAGTATTACACTTGCTTATGTTTCCCCGTCTCAACAATGCGCACCCTGTTTTAAAAGCTTAGTGTCCTGGCTTAGGAAACCAGATGTCAGGACAAAGGTGTCAGGTTTATTACTTACTCTAGCATGTATGTACAACATGCATAGTTAGTAGATAATGTATTGTACTCCAACCAAAAACTCAGTGTCAAGATTCACTGGAGACATATTTTGAGGTCCCCTGATTCTATAAAAAGCATTTTAAAAAAAGTCCATGTTTGTGTGCACATCATGACTAAAAAGAAGAGAAGTCTAACCAAACGCGGTATTTAAGTTCAGTATCTTCCATGGATGCGACATGAAGATTTTCAAGAAAATCTATATTTATGATTTATATATTGTAAAGTTTTTTGTAATGTTTTATATATTGTAAAGTTTGAATTAATGTTGGTATTAATATTACCACAGCAGCAATGCAATCACAGTAAAAGTTTCAGAAATATTTATATAGAAATATCGAAATCGAACGAAATGCGTCTCGCCTACCGTCCACTCGCCTGATCCTTCGACCTTGAAACATAAGGAAATGAAATGAGAATATCCTTGGCATTATATAAACTGCGGTAAAAGCCCAAGGTCAGAGTAACCTGTACAATGGTAATCGAACTTGGGAGTAGTCTTTGAGGTTAGCGTGGAGGCTTGGTAAGTAGAGAGTGATAAATCGTGCTGCAGATTTCAACCGTTTCCTAACAGAAAAGTCTAAATAATAGTCCCGTTGTATCTCTCACTGGTTGTCTAAAAAACGTTTACTGAAAGCTGGTCATACTCAGAAGTGACATTGTGACGCTGCATATCTCCATTAAGCCCCGTTATGTGTCCAAAACGTCACCCGTGTTATGACGCGCAACAAGTACACGGTCCTGCCCGAGAGGGCTAGAACGACAGAGGGGTTCATTCCCTATCCTTTCCATGTTGTACGGGACTGTAGTTCCAGCAACTCCTGTAACCGCGCTTTACGTTGCAGTATCGTATTTTGATTGGTTGCCTTCTTCTGCAATAAAAGTTGCTAAAATCGAATGTTCGTTCTGTAAGTTGTATGGAGTTGAAATGGCAAATTCAAGTGTAATTTAACGTCTATGCTTTCACTGTTTCCGCTAGATAGAAAGGAAAATCATTATTGGTTACCACATCCTGGACTCAAACCACCGATCTGCGCTCAATCACCGATCATGTAGCTAACAAAAAGTAAGGTCGCAAATTCACCTATACCGCTAAAATTCAGATGCAAATGCAACGTTTTGTCATGCGTTCCATAAGATACTTAGTGGACGTTTTGGAAACATTATAGCAGGTTGTCCATCTAAACTACTCTTTTTCTGTACCGATTTTAACTTTTCTGAGCATGTAAGCTAAACTCGTGTGTAAGATTTCAACTTCCTGCAAGTAGTAGTTCGCCAGGATAAAATCCTCCCAGACGCCGCTTTATCCATCACAAATCATACACACAGCCCCTGGGATCGAAACCGGGTCGCTTTGGTGAGAGGCGAGCACAGTAACCAGTCGACCACGGCGCAGCTGCAAGCAAGGGAGCATACGAGTAAAAATCTTATGTGTTTCATTCACATGACTTTCTCTAGCTGTTCCATAAACCATCTCCTCCATACGAGGAGGGTAAATGTCACTTCTTGCTTCGATTCGAAGAGGGAACTATACTCCACCAGGCCACAGTGTATCATTAGGCTCTTCACCTAAGAGAAGAAGTAGATCCTATCTTTTCCTTTTGCTATTATTTTTTCAATAGTCGCAGTTAATGTTGTCCAAGGCAATTTTAAAGGTTTTTAATTGCATAAAAACGATTTTCTTTCCAGATATAATGTGCTCATTCACAATATCTATACTCTCTGATCCAAAGTCCCTCTGCTCCTCTGACCCCAAGCGCTGGCTTGTAATTCCGTGCGAACTACGTGGATGACCCTTTGAATGACCTATTCATATACATTTTTGTGGGAAGGGAGAACACGCAGGAGTTGACGAGTTCCCGTATGAGAAAAGTATTAGTGTTTTACAACTGAAACAAGGTACGTCTCAAAAACGGTCATCTCCACGAAGAAATGCATGCGACATAAATTGTGTGTTTTAACGAGCTCTACATTTTCTTGTGCAGTAACTGTCTCTATCTCTTACGGTTACCTAGTTATCCAAAATTGCGCAAAATTCACCCAGAGTAAAAGATGTTTTCAGGGGCTATTCCCAGAAAATTCAAGGTATACATTTTATTTGTCATGTAAATATCTTTAGCATATGTTATTTTAATCAAAATCGTTAAGAGCCATTTTTGAGAAAATCAGAATTTTTAAAAGCTTTTTCCATGTAAAGAATAAACTGAGATTGGGGGATTTTCTTGAAAATCTTCGTGTCGCATCCTTGGAAGATGCTGAAATAAAATACCAAGTTTGGTATTTAACGGACTTTTCGTTTTTGAGCTATGCTGCCCACAGGCACTGAGTCCGTTTGGGAAAGGAAATGTTGATACGAAATATCCTGGCTGCCACATGTAATGCGGAAGTAGGTTAGAAGAAAGCGATATCTCTAAGAATAACCAACACTTCTTGAGATGTGCAGACATATGCACGGGCTACTGTCATGTTCGTATAAACACCACTCTCTCTAGATGGAATGTCAACAGGATGTTTTTTTCTTTGTGGGATGCAAGCCATTAATTTGAATGGTGTTTGTATTATATTTGGACGCCAGCCCTGGCCGCGTGTAATAGCTTAACCTTCAACGTTTATCTCCTAATTTTCTTCTGCTTTTCATCCGGCGATGAAGAGCGAGCGTCAAAGCGTATAAGGGGTATGTCTGCTTTTATACTAACGAGATTTCAGTTCTGGCAGGACTGACCAAAGCATAGTCATTGCTTTGGCGTCTTTTGAAATAGTTCTATGCGTTTTGGAACTAGGTGCAGTAGCTGCATGCAGTTCTTTTAAACTGCTGGTATTTAAAGCACAACTTATAAGAATAAGTGCACAATGCCTTTGAATTATTTCCTTAGCATTAGGGTAGATATGAATAGAAACGACTATCTGCGAGATAAATTGGCAATTTTGTGATGTAGCACTAGCAAATGCTGTATGTATTAAAACTGAACTTTCATCACAGGTATTTTCTCGTAGTTATGTGAATTACAGCATGACGGAAATTAAAAGTGTATTTGGGTTTAACCGGAAGGTCCAATGAAGTGGGCGCCGGCTGCGCGGTGTTTTTCCACTGTGTGTTTGGACACATGATTCCGCGCTGCTGGTGTAAACAAGACCACTCTTCTGACGCAGGTTTGCTCTGCTTTGAAAGCGCAGTATTGAGTTGTCAGTAATGAGGTATAGTTGACTTATTATTTTGCCCTCTATTTAGTCACAAAGTATATTAAGGTTCTCTATATGTTTTCTACAGCACATCGTGTATTTGTTTATGATTCATCATGTGTTAACTCAGCTCGTCAAGTAAAAGCACGATTTGCAGAAATATTTATGGGTGTAAAAATTCCAGACTATACAACAGTCCACAAATTTACAGTATATACACAATAAATTTCAGGCCTCAGGCTAAGAAAACCTACCGAAGAAACATTAGACGAAATGGTTCATCGTTTGGAGACTCACCCCACCCCCCCTCAAAATCGTTTAGGCGTCTTTCACCATACGTAGGCATTTGTTATGGCTCTGTGTGAAGAGGTACTAAATTACTGAAACCAAAACCATATAAAATAGCTGTGGCATATGCTCTGCAACGAGGCGAGCCTTTAATTAGATGCATATTTTATGAGTAGAGTCTCAATATTGTATACAATGGCGAGACAGACCCATATTTAATATTCTTCACCGACGAAGCTTGGTTGCGCCTTCATAGATATGTATGTACACGAAATAATCGTAATTGGATCTCTGACAAACCTAATGTTGTTTATGAAGTACCCCTCCATGACAAAAAACTGGTGTATGCTGCGTCATGAACGGAGACAGAGACAATTCTTTTTTGACTCAACAGTTAACGCCCGTACATTCGTGAATGCAATTTGCTCCCCCCCTTTTTTTAAGAGAATTAACAAACAGGGAGTGTAATTTTACCTTTTTAAACAAGCCTATGCAACAACGCATACGACCAATATTTCGATGAGAACAATTGAAAATATGTTTGATGACAGAATTGTTAATAGTGATTTGTGATGGTCCCCTCGATCTTCCGACAATCTCCGCTGCGATTTCTTTATCTAGGGTACAGATAAATAAAAAAAGCACAAGACAAACCCACACACCCTGGAAAATTAAAACAAAACATCCGCCAGGAAATTACCACCAGTTCTCAATATGAATTACGGCGACTAATGAATGGTTTTCTAATGTGGTGCCAAAAATAACGGTGACTAGTTTCAGCATATCCTTTCATAAAGTTAGTAGTTAAAGTCTTTAAAAGTAGCTTTAAAAATCTATATTGTTGCATCCGCGCTATTCTAAGATAGCGGCAGACGGCAACGAGCGCTGTTGATGCGGATACGAGAAACACTGCACAGTCGGTTCCTAGTTCGTTGGCTCTGCCTGTATTTAATCATATAGACTTAATTTAATTGGTAGTTCTAATGCTCGGCAGGCGATATTTGTATTTTTCCACTTGGCTGTAACAAAACTCACATCCATTTTATTACTTTAGATTCTATAACAACGTCCTGTTTCCACGAGATGTTTGAAAACGGAAGAACTGGTGCAAAACTGCAAGTAATTTCATATGGTACAACTAATTTCTCCTGTCTTCTCCAAAAGGTTGATTGGAATTAATCACGTCAACAAGAAACTGAAATGCCCACCTGGATAGTGTGGTGAATAGCGTGTCTGCCTCACATTCAAAAGGTCATGAGTCCGAATCTCGATTAAGGTGAGTTACACGGATAAGGTTTTTTTCGGGGTTTTCCCTTATCCTGATAAGACAAATGTCGAGTAACTTTAAGCTCCATGGACCCCGAGATCATTTGAGCAGCATTTCACCAATTCCATTCATCGTCCGATATGACCAACCAGGTTAAAGGACATGTTTTGGCAAGCAAAATATTGCCATTACGGGACCATTAAATAACATTATGTCATGTGGTGTCAACCTTAAATGGCACTGTTTAATACCTTGCTTTAAACTTATCTGTCGCTTGTCATGTCAAATTCATCATAATCTAAGTTTTACGGTCTCACCGTAACTGTAAAATGATGGATATGACGAACTTCAAACAATTTATTTTATCCATAATTCAAACGGACATACTACCTGTCTGACGAAAGAATGCAGTTGTTGGGAGAGGCCGCTGGTGTAGCAAGGCACGGTTTAGAGCGGTCAAAAAAGGTTGGCATATAGTACAATACAATCTGGACATCAAAACATCAACACAGCGTTCGAAAACAGGAATAAACTAAACGATTCACAACAGGTTAAACTTGCTGTTTTCTTTTATCACTAATGGATATTAATTTTCTACGTTGTGAGCGAGCGGCGGTGTTTGCATTTTGACTTGATTCGAACCCGTCCACTGTAAGAGACTCAACTGCTGCATTCCAGTATAGCCGAGTTGTACAGAGTGACAACGTAATACCGCTTATCTGTTTGTGTTTATGCAAGCTTCAACTCCTCTGCATTCATTCTTCAGACAGGTAATACGTAATTTTGTATTGTTGTAATCTTTGGTATCGGGGGTTCGTACTACATTTGAAGCAAACAGATTTATTGAGTATGCATGAATCTTGAAAGACGCTACTTTAGAAAGATCAAAGAGGCAAGAACGTACAGTTTTTCGAACGTTTATAACATCACACCAGTTTTAAGCCATTTAGAATCGCATTTTTACCTTAATAAAACCAGAGGCACACAGTAGTATTTATGTTGATCAATTTTCAGCATTTCATACTCTTTTTCATAGTTTGTATTATTTATTTATTGTTATCTTTTGAAGGGGTTCGACAACATATTTAAAGAATAACAGTATGTGATAGCGCATTGATTAGTTAGTGTAACTTTTTCTAGGAAAAAAAAAACGGGTAATGTCAACGTTACTATGTAAATGTGTGAATCCACCGATAAAATGAATCCACAAAATGAGTGTCCCTTTCGATGTGTGTACGAGTGTCAGTGCATCTAATACTGAAGCTTTTAGGTGGAATTCGATGTGTGTACGAGTGTCAGTGCATCTAATACTGAAGCTTTGAGGCGGGGATCACAATGCGTGCCCTTAGAAAAGGACACAAAACCTCTTCTACAGTGATTTCTGACATAGTTGTGTTGCTATATGTTGGAAGAAAATAGTGATCGAAGTTTATGTGAATAAATCCTTGAAACCTTTGCAACCGTCAAGATAATACAATTGTTTGAATTCCTAAATGGCACACTAGGCTAAAACTGCAACGGTTATTGTATACATTCCATTAAAATAATTCCATCCATAACGCAATACAATATTTTGTGCACGCTAACTCATTACTATTAGCGTTATAGAATAACCATATATAAATAAACACGATTGGGTAGAATGTGGATTTATTAAGTCATGTCAAAGTGAAGTAATGATTGAACTCGTTCGGCTTGGAAAACAAGATCAACAACAGTTTTGAACACACGACGTCATTAGTTTTTCCTGTCCATTCATGGCGTGCTCTGAGAAAGTCGTTGACAAAACGTAATGGTCTTGTACACCATTCTCGTTAAACAAACCCGTCAGATACGTTGTTCCAACCACGGTAAGAATTTACCATCACCACCACCACTAACCAGCAGTAAATAAATGTTTTCCGCAGTTTATCTGACCAGGATTAGTTGGCAGACGCTCACCTTAGTTGAGCGCACCGTGCTTTGCAGGTAAAATGTACTGAACACGCCCGGAAGTGAATCGCGTCGTCTGTTTTTCACTTGTTCAGTTACTTTGCTTAGGCACGTACATTTACTTGTTCAGCGTGTAATGGAGGAAAGAAAAATTATCCCAAGTTTCTCTAAACATTATTAGATATATTATTTATCTATTTATTTGCATTTATCTCGTTAGGTTACCGGATTCTTACATTTATGCAGTTAATGTATTCTACCATTCCTGCTAATTATAATATGTTCGATGGTTTCTCCCTTAATTCTGCTTTGCTCTTGGAACTATGGTTTAATAAAATATTTAAGACCGTATTATGTGGATTTTCAGTACGTCTTCGGTCAGGATATTTAAGGCATCTGTCGCAAAAATACCAGTAAGAATTGAAAGATACGCAGTATCGGATATCGTAACCTTATTTGGTGAAAAAGCAGTGCTTCTTTTGGTTGGAAGTGTAACGTAACTGCTTCACCATTTTAATGCTACAATGCAAGTGCAGCGGAAGTTAATAGACGAAAACCGGCCGAGAACGACCGGTCAGATTTGACCGCGATAATATCCTCAGTAAACTTTTGCCGTCGTCGATGCACCACAAATGACCGTTAATTGCAGTAAAGTCAATACATTAGCACGGTAAAAATATTAATCGAGAATGGTGCATACGGTCTTTAGAGTTGTGAATCCTAAACGCGGCCATATTGTGTTAATTTGTGTGTGCTCGTCAGTCTACCGAACTCTTGTTAAACGCCCTGAGAGAAACTAGGATTTCACGATTTGCTGCTTGCGTCTTCTCTTAATTTTCGCGTATTCATTAACGATCCAGTTCCTTACACACTGGAATACCTCCAGATGGGTCTCTTAAGCTCATTAAGCTTAATCAACTACGCTCATTCGCTCATTAGCCAAGGATTATTTATTGCTGTGCTATTTTTATTGTAGTAGCAGTTCTTTTGTGTGTGTCGTAAACAGCTTTTTTATGCTCTTTTTGGGAGCATCATCCATAAATTTCTGTTGATTCAAGATAAGTGTTTTTTCTTCCTTGAGAATGTCGAAGGGAATTCCGTACCATTGGTCTTGCGAGAACCTTCGCATCTATGAAGGCTGTTATTTTGCTTTGTGGCTTGGTCTAAACATTCCAATGGCGAGGAAAGGGAAGTCGCTGATATAGAGGAAGGGTTGAGGAGGACATGCGTGTATAGATGGTACGGAAAATAAGAGAAATGCGATTACTTCTACAAGAACTGTGGTTAAAATCCAAAATACTCGAAAGATGGTTAAAATAGCTTGGAAGATGATTTATTAATTACATTCTCAGGCGGTGAAATATCAATGTCTCGAGTATTTCAAGACGAAGTAATACAAATGAAGGCAGAATGGTCACCATATTTTTGGCACCTAAAGTGGGGCCTACACCTTTTAGTATCTGTTTCCCATGTTCATTGTGATATATAGTATGGTACTTCCCAGTTGTAATGAAAGACGACGCAACTCGGGTATGTGTATATTCTATCAACAAAATCAAGGGGCAGAAAATTAACATTTTTAAAGTGCGTAAAAAGCAAACAGTATTGCTGTTTATGTGTTCTGGCCATTAAAAGTTGCACCGATTTTGCAACGTTTTTGTGTGTAGAGTTTATAAAATTATTTTACATGTGTTTAGTACAACAACTTTTTGGTATAATACCTAGAGTAGAGTTTTGATCTTACGGAGGAAAAATAGCCAACTGATCAATATTTTTGCTGAGCTTCCTAGTTAATACCTCTGTTTTTAATTCACAAATGTATGCCTCTGCCTATTATTACTATAGTAGATTTGTATTATATAAACTATTTCTCAGTTGATGCAGACAATAGCTATTTATGATACAAGTGTTCTATTTTGTGTGTAGGACGGCCGAGTTTCGTAGTCCTACGAGCAATATAAAACAATTTTAACACGTGTCATAAGCTATTTTTAGGTAGTTCTCAATATTTAGAGACACATTATAACTATAAATAAATGGTTTTACCTATTTCAGGAGTTCATGCTTAATGGTCTGCGAATTCAGTTGTTGTCTTGCTTAGCATCAGTGCCGACAACATGACTTACTCGTACAGAACCAAAAAATTCTATACAACAGACGCAGTGTAACAGTTATAATTTTGCTCTCTCTGCTGCTTGCATAATTTCTGGTTCAGTGGATTCCATGTTCATGACATTAAACTCATCCATTTTATGATCGATACGAACTTTCAGAGTCATAGCCTACTTCAGTGAGGCCGTGGACCCATAAACCAAAGTTGGGTACATTGGAGTTTTATCATTTTATAACACTGAATGACAGAATTGTCTACTTTTAACACTACTGACATCTGGTAAGAGACCTCTTTTAGCATCAACTGTTTAAAAACTAATTTTTCAAATACCACTTATAATAAAGTGGAAAAATTGGCATAGTTTTTTTTTTTTTAAAAAAGTATAACACTAATGAAACAAAACCCTGAAAAGATGTGGAAAGCTCCAGAAGAAGCAAACTGTAATATTGTTTGTTTTGTTTTTACTGAAAACTATAATATTCTCTCCGTTAATTTGACTACAGAGATTTTATAAAGCGAATACGAATACTTTCTAGACTATTGGTAGCTTGAAACAGTCTGTACAATCCTGCTCACAACGTCCGTGCAGTAAAATTATCATCTATAGTCGCTATAGATAGTTAAGATTTCAATATTCAGTTTAAGCGCACACATTTTAGTTTTTTTATTTTGGAGCGTCAATCAGGGGCATCTGGAAGGGCGCCTAGCCGATGTGTATGGATTGTTTGTAAAATGCAGATTGCATAAGACCAAATTATAGGCCTGATGGACCACACTTTCGTAATGATTAGAGAATGGGACTTCGATACAGTCAATATTTCGATACCTTCGACACTCGGAAAAACTCGGTAGTTTCGAGATATGTCTAATGATTTGAGATAAACCGATGCTTTTTAGATACTTTCATATTTTTGAGCTTTTCGTTACTGAAGATTCATGCATTTAACTCATTGTTAGATATGTGATTAAAGGAGTCGAGACTTCATGCTATTGCTCGCACGTGTCACCAGAGAGTTGTTTGATTATGGTTCTCGATAGATATTGACTATGTTCACTTTGGGTGAATCCATGCCACATTCCGTAGACTTGGCTCTAAATGAAAACATGCAAGACAATGGGGGAAGGGTTACAAGTACTCAAGTATCATGCAGCGCTGAGTTGTAAATGAAGAGAATTCAGCTGATGCTCTTAGTCACTCCCAGTCATTATATTTGCCCACTCCGGTGCCCAAAGTCTGTGAAATCAGAGAAACAAATCAGAACTTGAAACCGGAAATAATGCAGCACATGAAAATGTTTGCTCTTTCCTTACAAATTTAGTTTGTGTTTACGCAAGTTAAATTCCGGTCACAAGTATAGTTTACAGATATACTGCACAACTAATTCCATAAATATTTTGTTTTAGTGATGTACAGTAGTGATAGTAAATAGAAGAGCGGGAGTACCTTAAGTAGAGAGTGCTTATAACAGAGCAGGGGCGAAATATGCAGAATAACATTTTCGTATTAAACGCACAAGGCAAGAAACTTAAAGAAGCACGATAAATTCATACACCGAGAGAAGTTTACAGTATAACCAAGAGAGCGATTAAGAGGAATTTGCTGCATAAACATTTTCCGCCCTGGCGATAAACTTCTTACACGCTTGCACCGATGAGCAGAAACATCGGTATGAGATAGTTCGCTGCTAGCAATGAGAACCTTGAAATAAGTAATTATCGCAGCAGTTAAATGTGGCAGCACGAGTGACTCACACAGGCATGTACATTTCGTTATAAAAAAATCCACTGCGCGAGCAGTAAGCCCCTTCTTCATATCTCAAACCCCCGGTCACCTTCTTCTCGTGGTTAGACAATACAGTACAGAACCTCTATTGAGAAAGCAATGTACCGGTTTCCCGACACTGTCGGAACACAATGCCGCGACATGTGGACATAATGAGAAAAGTAGTCTTATCTCATATATGCAGCTATTTAGTGCTAACACCTGGCGCATCAAATAAATAATGCAAGGTACTCATCAAAATTGATTACATGTACAGAAAACTACTAATAGGAATATAATTCACTAAACAGGCTATCTACTTTACAATTTAGCTTTTTTTAACAATGGTTTCAGCATGGGCCATGGTAATTATTTTACTTTTTGACTATTATCCGAGGACAAAATGTTAGGTGTCGCGAACAAGAGAGACAGTCCTTATGTGTAACGTCAGATGTTGCATGGAATGGCTTGTAGAAGTACAGTGAGCAATGTGAAATCAATTGTCCGGCAGCCGCCGACCAGATGCACGTTACTCATGTTGGACAGCACTCGTACATCAAATCACCTGCTCTCCGTAAGAGAACTGCCAGAGAATACCACAGGAAATTGTTGGGAATAATTCTTCCAATATCAGACAGTCGCGAGGTGGGCATGTAAAACAGTGTTTGTCGGACGCCTACTACATGGCTAAGAATGGGAAGGGTTGGAGTACCCACCATCTTCATCTGTCTCCACTTGACGCCGAGATCCTCCTATACGCAACGGTAAACTAACTTTTACGTGAGGATACTTTAAGCGCTGTGCAGCTACAAATCGGCAGATTTCCACATAAGAGGAAAATAGTGATGCAGATGGTATTCAGTGGCTCCCATCTCGTTGACAGCATGTTGTGAATATTGCAGAGGTGTATTCTGAGGGTCTTTAGAAAGTGTATGTAATCTATGCTTACATACACTTGAAAATGAGCGTGAAACATGGAACCAATAATAATTCAGCTACCTTAAGTATCATGTGAAGCATAATTTTGAGGTGTTATTCACTGTCCAAATCATTCATATCCTCTCGTATCATGTGTATATTGTACATGTGCCACGTGCAGTGATATTCTAAAAAAATAGATAAATAAAAATAAACAAACAAAATTGGCATCGCTTGTGAAACAAACTCTTACAAAGTATTAAGTATCCAGAAATGGTGGTATCTTCCAATCACTAGTAATGACAAATTTACATGCTACTTATCAGGTGTTCAAGCAGAATCTAGATATCGAAATACATTGATTTACTAACACAAAAGTAAAGGATTTACTTAATTTTCTTTAACAGTTAGCGACAAAGTGAAAGTTTCAGCACCGAGGGATTTGCAATTCATCGAGTTGTGGACGCATGATGCTCATTACTCCGAATGACAACACACGCTTTTCAAACGAAGACTGGAAAATGAGAAACCTTATTATTTTCTGCGCTTCGTCCTAGCGTTATTGATTTAATGCAAGTATAGGGATTTGAGTTTTCATTGTGAGGGGTAGTTACTCAGAACAATAGCTGAGTATAATGAAGATAATGGGAAAGTTTTGGTTGAAACCGTGGTAACTGGTGTGGGGCATAGGCGCAAAATAAGGGAAGAGAAGTTTCAAGCATAGCGCTCTAATCCATCTTTCCAGTAGCTTTTCCCCAATGGTTAAGACTATCCTTGAAGCCTGAAAAAAACGAGAACGATGTTCCAGCATTGTGTTTCGCTTTGTTCAGAAGCCACACATTTTATCTTTGCGTTGTTCTAACTACATACTTTTCTACTGTATGCATTCCAAAGGCACTGCATGATCCGTGGGTTATCTAAATGTCGTGTATGAAGAATTTAATTCCATCTATTGCGCTGAGGACTTTTGATACATAGACGCTATCCGGTCTCCTTTGTTTATCACTTTCCGGTTATCCCCGCAGAAACAGTTGCGGATATCTTTATATTATCAGCAGAGCATTTAAACTCTTATTGGCTGACAATAGAGAACTCTGACAGGTTCTGCTAAAATGCTTACGAGAAATCTAAAGTGGTTCCCATGCATGTTTGGAGGATTGAATCACCCTTCATTGCATTTTAGAAATGAATCAACAAAGGAAATGCGATAATCATTTAGGTGATATATGCTTTAAGATGGTCCTAAGGTAAAGGAATATCACATATACCGTTTTCTCACACTCACAAGGAGCCATTATAACAGTGCTATCATATCCGCGTATAGGACAGGAGTTGGATAGGTAGAGTCAGATTGAAAAATCCAATGCCATAGCCGGGATTTGAACTACGTCCTTCACACGGCTTGTCTGAAAAAACAATTAAATCAATACTAATTGATCATAATAGTTGATTATATTATGAATCCTGGGACTTAAAGTACTTGCGACATTGTAGGTCGCCATTGGGGTATTTGTCTGAAAATGATTTTAGATCCCTTGTGGCTTACCAGGAAACATGCGAGTCAATTGAGAAATTTAATGCCGTGCCGGCATGTTGCCATGGTAGCTCAGTGGTAGAACAACCGGCTAGAGACCGGGAGATCCGTGCTTCAAATTCCGGCTATGGCATTGACTTTTTCAGTCTCAGTCTACCTATCCATTGCTATAATACATTGAGCTGCACTTATTACTTTCTCTAGCACGTAAAGAATGGCCCAACTGCCCCGTATTTGGCGTGTGCAGATGTCCTTTGGTGCGTTAAAAGTTACGGGGCTATTTCAAGTAAAAACCTGCAAGTGGAGAACTGGGTGAGAGCGTCCTTCGTTTTATCCCTCGCAATGAGCGAGACCCATACACACTCTCCGCTGATAGCAAGACGTGTAAAGCGAAGGTTACTCTTGCCTGTACTCTCTGGCAGATTTTAACTTGGAATATCCCCGCTGAGTCTGCAACTCTTTTAACACACATAAGGACATCCACACACTTGGGCAGTTGGGCACACTGGCATGTACATAGTAGACAGAGAAGGTATTGTGTTCCATCCAAACATGTGATACCGAGGTTTCACCGGAAATACGAGTATTTACTTTGAGGTCTCTGAACCCAGAACTAGTATTCTGTAGAAGAAGGTCCGTTTATACTCTTGACGTTCTCGGACTTGTCCCTACCCCTAACTATCCTTTAAATGGAACATTTGTCAAAAAAATTAAATTTCTCAAAAATGGCTACAACAATTTTGATTAAATTACCATGTTTAAAATAATTTCATGAAAGTGCAGTGTATATCTTGAATATTCTGGGAATAGTCTCAGAAGACCGAATTCTGGATAACTTTCTGTAACTGGTTAAGCGTAAGAGAAAGGCCAAAACGTACAACACAACATTTGTAGATCTTGTTAAAACACACAATTTGTCATACATTTTTTTTTTTTTTTTTAGAGTTAATCATTTTCGAGATGTTCTTTGTTATTGGTTTTATTTTTAAATGCTTATAATTTTTCAAACAAGAAGTCGCCCGTGTTTGTTTTGTTTTACTCCTGACCATGCAAAGAAGCAAATTTCATTGACAATCGCATAGCGACAGCTTTTAAAAAGATATGACTACCGCTTTGGGCCAATGTAAAGCTTTCTCCAAAACATGATGACCTTCAAACGGGAGCGCTCTTCACTGCCACGGGGCATAACCATTAGCAAACAAAAGACGACCCTGTACTAGGGGGCAGAGGCAATATAGTAAAAATCTCTGTTTGCTGTGGACACTGAAGACCCTGTTTACAAGTCCAAATTCGCACATCAGTTAAGGGACCAGTAAGAGGAAGACTTGGCAACTGGGAGGGTTGGTTTCCAGTCCTAAACCCTCTAATACCAAACTTTAAGGTCACGCCTTTGGCGGAGGGTTATCATGTTCTGAAAAATTCTGTATCCGCTTAGTTCCCTTCTACTTATAAGGAACTAAGTAATACGAGCCTTCTGCTAATGTTTATCTCGAATAGCATTAAGTAGAAATAAGAGATAACTTTTGAGACGTTTGTTTGCAGAGCAGGTAGAGAAAGTCGTGAATAAAACATATACAATTTTTAATAGTAAAAGTACATCGAAAATAAATAACATTTGTATCAGTTTCTCTCACATACAGTCCCTAACGATGAAAATAATGTATAAGTTTTTAAGTTGTAACGGCTGACTTCGGGTGTGTCTTCTGCTCAACGATCAGCTGCTTGGTACTATGAGAGGCGCTTATAATTAACATCGCTAGCATAGAGGCTACAGGTATCTGGACACTGATCGCACTAAAGATAACTTACAGCCAATACTTCAGTTAGCGAAGAGAATATTGTGCAAAGGCACGTTTCATACTTTCCCAGCGATGGGTGCTTTTTAGAAAAAGATGAGATAAAAATTGCTTCTTTTTGTAAGTTCTCTCATTTGATTCAACGAATCAAACATTATCATACCATCTGTAAACAATTTTTTACTTTCTCTACACGTACTCTGTACATGGTGTATAGAGAAGATATTGTATTGCACCCAAAAATTCGGTACTGAGAAATATCTGTTTTGAGACCCCCTGAATAAAAAACATTTTCAGAAAAATGTTCGTGTGTCTGTCTGTGGACAGCATAGCTCAAAAACGAAACGACCGTTAAAAACCAAACTTGGTATTTAAGTTTGGTATGTTTCAAGGATGCGACACGCAGATTTTCAGCAGAACCCCCCCCCACACCCAACTACCCTCTATATGGAGAAAATTTCGAATATTTTAGTTTTCTCAAAAAGGCTCTAACGATTTTGATTAAATTGATATTTACATGACAGATAAAATGTGTATCTTCAATTTTCTGGGAACAGCCTCTGAAGACATGTTTATTCTAAATGAATTTTGCATAACTGGTAAACCGTAAGAGATGGACAAAAACTTACCTCACAAAAATGTAGAGCTTGTTAAAACACACAACTTATGTTATACTTTTTTTCGCGAGGTTGACCGCTTTTGAGATATTCCTTTTTATTTGTTGCAGCTTTAAAATACTTATACTTTTCTCTTTTGGGAATTTGTCAACTCCTGTCCATACAAAGGTACTTCAATCACACAGCAACCAACTTTTAAAAGATTTAACTATCGCTTTAGCCTATGGTAATAAGACCTTTTCTGCTATTTTTTTCTCGATTAGTATTAAGTAAGTAGAAGAATAAGCTGTTTAACAATAATTTACTGTAGAGATGTAGAGAAAGTCATATGAATGGAACACATCAGATTTTTTTCTCCTCCAATTTGCGTGTGTGGGGGAGAAAGACGAAATAGGGTACTTTTATTTTCAGTACCTTCACTAAAAATCCCAGCTCCAACTGTAACATCGGTGACACAATGACCCTTCGTCAGATAGAATGCGCTCCAACCTTCAGGAAAATACAGTGCATTTTGCATTTGCGTCAATCACGCAAACTATGTAATGGACGTGCGAATGGTTCCTACTAGCCTGCCTGACGTGTTTTGTTTCAAACGATGCGATTATGAATTATAACTAGAAGATGCGAGTATGTTTCCAAGTTTATTGCAGATTCTGAGAAATCAACGAAAGGGGACGCTTATAATATTTTTTTTCTTCTAAAGTGTATTATGAATGTTACGGAAAAGTCGTTATATAGCCTAATATTTTTACTCACTTAAGAACTGATGATGTAACATCATTCAAGTGTACGTAATTTTCGCTTGCCAAACATTTAATCTGACACACCTCTTTACATATTTATTACCAATTCATCATGAATTTTACATAAACGGTAAACCGTAAGAGACAAAACTTCCTGTACAAAAAATGCAGATCGCATTAAGAGAAACAAATTGTGTGAAGTATATTTTTCTAGATTTAACCGTCTTCGAGATATTCCTTGTTACTGGTTTCACTTTTAAACTACTTCAACTTTTCTCAAACGGGAGGTCCTATTTGGTTTCAGTTCTCTTTTGCTTTACGCGTGGCCGTGCAAGGTGAACCGAATTTCAATTCACTTATCGACTGGCTTTTTAGAAGATTAGACTATAGCTTTAAAAGGAACTAATACAACAATTTATATTGTTTATCGTCATTACCACGATGAAGATAAAGAATAATCTTTCGTAACAATTGTTTGTAGAGAAAGTCATGTAAACGGAACGCATTATTTTTACCTTCTCTACACATACTATCTACGTAGAGAGAAAGTATTGCATTGATCCTAAAAATTCGATACCGATACTTCACTGGAATTAGATGTTTTGGGACCCACTGAATCCAAAGAATGCATTTTTAGAAAAATGTCCTTGCGCGCGTGTGTGTGTGTGTGTGTGTGTGTGTGTGTGTGCGGTGCGAGCGAGCGTATCTGTGGCCAGTATAGCTCAAAAACGAGAAGTCCGTTGAATACCAAACTTGATATTTTAAGATCAGTATCTTCCAAAGACGCGACAGGAAGATTTTCAAGAAAATACCCCCCCCCCACCCCAACTAACCTTCACATGAAAAAAGAATTGAATATTTTGGATTTTTCAAAAATGGCTCTGTCGATTTTGATTGAAATCCCTCACATTAAGATATTTACATGGCAAATAAACTGTATATCTTGAGTTTTCTATGAATAGCCTCTGAAGATCCCTTTATTCTGGATGAATTTTTCTAAAGTTTGCATAACTGGTAAATCGTAAGAGATAGACAAAAACTTCATATACAAAAATTTAGATTTTCGTAAAACTCAATTTATGCCATGTACTTTTTTTTGTGGAGTTGTCCGTTTTCGAGATATTTCCTTGTTATTGGAAGTTTTAAAGCACTTAAACTTTTTTCATACGGGGATTTAACTCCTGGCCACGCAAAGAAACGGAGTTTTTCTTTCTTTCTTTCTTTCTTTCCTTTTTTTAATTTTATTAAAATACAGTTCAGTTTCGGTGTCTAGTCGGAACTCCGGCGCTGTATATCCTACTTTGATTTACCTATTTTACTTTGCTGTTTGATTACGGAATTCATGTTTTCTTCTTTTACACACACACACAACACCCATGCCCAAGGCGGGACTCGAACCCACGATCCCCTGCGCTGCGAGACGCCTTTACGAGCGCGGCTATGGGGACCGGCTATTTCAATCCCATAGCAACCACATTTTACAACATTTGACTGTCGGTTTAACCTATTGTATTCCCTTATTTCCATCCTACCTATAAGGAACTAAGTAATAAGAGCGTTTCTGCTAATGTTTATCTCGATTAGCATGATAGAAGAATACGCTTATTAATAACAATTTGTTACAGAGGTATAGAGAAAGTCATGTGAATGGAACACACAAGATTTGTATATATATTAGTCGCTTTGACTCCCATATATCTTATTGCGTTTAAAACTGGCCCCTGTTTGTTCGTCAACTTCTCCGACATATCAGTGCTGCGGGTGAGCAACATCCTCAGGAAATACTAACACCACGTACACAGGAATTGGAGGGGAGTATTGTGACGTAACGCTGTTACCACTTCTACGAAACAGTGGTTCAGCGCTGAAATGGTAGAAATGATCAGTTATTGAAACAAGGTGTACATTAAATTTCAAAAATTAAATGCTTTATTCATTATTATTCATACACTAAAGGTTTGAAACTCAAAATACTCTATATTTCCATTTTCCATATTTCTTAGCACATTGAAAAAATCCTGTATTGCTTATAAGCTTGCAGGAAACGTGAACAAGCAATATTTAAAGCTTTTACATGAAGTAAATATCATTTTGCTTCATTTGACGTTGTTGGTTTACTGATTGGCGCCAGGGGAATTATTCCGTACTTTGTATATCAATTTGCAGAAAATATAAAATAAAGAATTATTTTATTAAGGCAGTGGTCCTTAGTGATATTAAAGTGCCACAAACAATTTTAAAAATAATTTTTACAGTAAGTAAACGAATTTATTATTTTTATATATTTATATACCTGGTAAGAGAAAAGACTTGACGGGTCAGTTCCAGTGGCTTCCTCCCTTCAGGTCTCACCCTGCGAATATGCCCAGTATACCACGTCGGTCAGTCATGCTACTCTCGCCTGAGAAGACAAGCTAGAGTACATTGCGAACATCGAGTTTTGCCGCAAGGAGCCTATTGTATACCTTGACAGTAGGCTAGAATGCACACAGTAAACAGATTAGGAATAAATTCTTCATTGTATAAATTTAATATAAATTCTTTCTCCGAAATTTACCAGGCTTCGCAGCTAGCTGACCCATAGAACACGCTCCTGATTAAAGTGTATTGTAATTGTGTATTTTTTTTTTCCGGAGGCTTAGTGTTCCTTAACCTGGTTGGGCATATCAAACGATGAATGAAATTGATGAAATGATTCTCAAATAATCTCTGAGACCATGGAGCTTAAAGCTACTCGATATTCGTCTTCTCAGGGTAAGGGAAAACCCCGAAAAAACCTTATCTGGGAACACCCTAAACGAGATTTGAACTCGCGACCTTTGAATATAAGGCCAAAATGCTACCACCACACTACCTAGGCGGGCGTGCATACTTTTTTCACGTGCAAATGGAATTAAAATATAAATACACGGAACTAAAGTATCGTAAGTTCAATAAAGAGTGGTTTACAGTGAGTAGCTGGCGGAGCTCCATAAATAATAATGCTTGCAGCATTCTTCTGTAAAATAAACAGTTTTACGTAAGTATATTTGCCCCACAGGAAGACTACATCACTAAGATAACTATATTTTTACTTTCTCTAGCATGTATATACAATGTACATAGTATAGAGAAGGTAGGTATTGTATTCCATAAAAAATTTGATACTGAGATTTCTCCGGTAATACATATTTTGAGAACCCCCGAATAAAAAACAAAAGCATTTTTAGGAAAAGGTCAGTGTGTGCGCCTGTTTGCGCGCGCGCATGTGTGTCTGGATAGCGTCATTCAACAACGAAAAGTCTGTTAAATACAAACCTTGGAATTTAAACTTAGTATCTTCCAAGAATGTGACACGTTAGGTTTTCAGAAAGATTCTCCAGCCCAAATTATCCTTTAAATGTAGCATTTTTTCGACATTTCCTGTTTTCTAAAAATGGATAACGTTTTTTATTAAAATTATTAAAACGATTTTGAAATTAAGGATATTTACGTGAACAGTAAAATGTATAACCTGAATTTCGTATAACCTGAATTTCTTGAAAATAGCTCTTGAAGTCCTCTTCATTCAGAATAACATTAGCGGAACTGGTAAACCGTAGGAGAAGGACAAAGCTTACCACACACAAAATGTGGATATCATTAAAACACGCAATTTATGTCATATACATTTTTCTTTCGTAGAGCTAACCGTTTGAGATACATTCCCTGTTACTGGTTTTAATTTCAAAATACTTAAGCTTTTCTCAAACGGAAAGCTTTCATTCGTTTCATAACTCTCTTGTTTTATTTCTGGCTATGAAAAGAGAACTGGATTTCAATGACAGTAACATAAACAACAGCTTTTGAAAGCTTTTAACTGTCCCATTAGTGTAGTGTACTCCCTTATAAGGAACCACGCAATAAGACTACTTCGGTAATGTTTGACTTGATGTGGAAAAAAAGTAATCTTTTGTAGGAATAGTTGGTTTGCAGAAAATATAGAGAAAGTCGTGTGAATTGAACGCATCAGATTTTTGTATTAATAGTTAAAGCAGACGCCGTTTATATTTACGAATTAAAAATAACTTTCCATATCTGAAAATTGTTTATGTATATGATCTGTATCTTATTCTTACATTTTTGTGCTTTTTAAAATTAATACTCACAGGTATTTTGATTTTCTCGGCCATGTATATACAATGTACATAGTAGATAGAAAAAGTATTGTATGTCACCTATAAATTTGATACCGATATTTATTTCACTTGTCTTTCTCCTCTTTCTCTCTTTCTCTCTCTGTATGTAACATAGCTCAAAAACGAAAATTCCGTTAAGTATCAAACGCTGTATTTCAGCATCTCTCAAGGATGTGACACGAAGGTTTTCAGGAAAATCTCACACCCTAAACTACACTTTACTAACTACTACACTAAAGTAAATCGAAAATTGATATTTCCTGAAAAATGACAACGATTTTGATTGAAATAGCATATGTTTTAAGATATTTTCGTCAAAAATGAACATTATATCTTGAACTTTTTGGGAATGGCCTCAGAAGAATTCTTCATTCTGGATGAGTTTCGTATAACTGGTAAACCGTAAGAGATAACAAATAATTACTACAAAAAACTGTAAATCTCATTAAAGCACAGAGTTCATATCATATACATTTTTTGTAGTTACCATTTCCGCGATATTACTTGTTGGTTTCAATTGTAAAATACTTTGGTTTTTCTCAAATAGGTTGTTCTCATTCGTTTCATATCTCTTTTAATTCACTCCTGACTATGCGCAGAGAACCAATTTTCAGTTTTTACACTTAGAGACCAACCAGCTTTTAAAATATTTGACTTACCACACCATTTCTAATAATGTTGATCTCTATTGGCATGATGTAGATAAAAGAATAATCTTTTGTAGGAATGATTTGTTTGCAGGATAAGTGGAGAAAGTCATATGAATGGGACACACATGTTTTGTGCCAAAACTGCCTCTTATCCGCTAAAGGAAGGTTGCATGATTGGAAACATTAAACGAGTGTAAAAATAATTAGACCGGGGCAGTGATGCTGTTAAGCGTATAACGTATTTACATCGGTTTCATCTGCATCTTGTTTTGAATGAATACTAAATCATTCATAGTTTATTTGCAGCGCGTATCAGACATCTGTTGGTGATTTGCATTGCGGTTAAGCGAGAATTCACAAAATCAGGCAATACAAACAAAACCAGTAATGCAAATATTTTTCCGTTGGACAGGCGGATGAAATTAGTTGCCGTCACAAAATTTCCAATGGTTTTGTCCAATCGTGTATGAATATATAATGTGTGTATATTTATAGATCAATTTTTGTGTATGTTTACTGTTTTGTCACCTAGCAATGTGTCAAACGTAAATTATAACTTTTTTTGTAGTGTATAGTTTTGTATATTTGTGAATCTAACTGAAAATGTTTCATTGTACATGAAGCAGAAGGTACTATACGTGCACCTTTCCTTGGGCGCTGCTTTATGGGGAAGCGAGGGAATGGGGAAAAAGAGAGTGTCCGCCCGCCTGCCTGTCTTTCCGTAGTGTTGTCAACCAATGAAGGTTTCTTTCTTTGAGGTCCTCAACCATTATAGAGAATAGTTTCTCTAATTTACCACGAACTAGCTGAATTATTAAACGAAGCACATTTCACGTGAACTCTGGGATCTATAGACATGAGCATTGATGCCACTAGATATAAGGGTGTATAACGTACTTCCCGTATCAATGTGGTCACTTTGTTCTGCTTCCAAAATTGCGAATGAAAAAAAAAATCACGCATAGTAATAAAGTAGTACTCAAGTAAGAGCTTGCTTAAGTTCTGAGTTTAAGGTAATGCATCTGTGAACTTAACCAAAAATGCAAAAACTGAAACCTAAAATGCAATTAAGACCAATTTTAAGCTTCCCCCTCTATTTCATGACATTTTTTTTAAAAATTAAATTTAGATAAATTGTTATTTAGACTGGCAAGTTTTGAAATGAAGGCTCTGTATACTGATGTTCTGTGATGAGTGATGGAAACGAGTTCCTGGTATTCTTCTAATCTAGCGTGTATGCAATAAACTGAAAATATGAAGCTAAGTAGGCCGGAGTGAAAGTTTTCAATATCTTTAATAGGAGCAACTGAAATATATGCCTCTACGCTCCTTCGGGCGAACCCACGAAAGTGGTGCTCTTTCTGCAACATTATTTCTGCTTATTCAGACAGCAGTTATTACGATGTTTGTAAGCACAGAAAAGAGTACGTTCAAAGACACGTTTTGAAATATTCTAAACTAGAACAATTTAGAAACATCGAAAATGAATTCCAACCCAGAGAGTTGGCGGCGAGGTAACGTGTGCGACTCGTATTTGTGATGTGCCAAGTTCAAACCCCTGAAAAACCTGAACTATGAAAATGTTTTCCTCTGTCGCTAGGGGAAAGCTGTGCTGGATTATTTAATTTGCGAACTTTGCTATCACATCTTTCGTCTCTACCTGGATATACTATGATCCAGAGTTTGCTTCCTCCTCGATGGCTACTGTCTAAAGGCATTTGCTTGTAAATCCTTCAAAGAAGATGGTATTTTGTTGAAGGAAAAGAACATCCTATTTATGAAATAATTGACTTTATTGGATTAAAAGCTAAATTGTGTTCAGCATTTATTGGAAATTATTTTTGAAATTATTTTGCGTTTTAATAAATCAATAATGGAATTGAGTACTTTATGCCAGTATAGAATGCAAGAAAATAAAGTGTTATAAATATTGAAGAGGCTTCTTACAAGAGTGACTGATTTTTCGTTAGATTGGAGGTTTCAGATAAACAGAAATATTCCTATTGGACTGCAAGGTAAAGTAAACAACAGAAGCACTCTATGAAGGTACAAAACTAAAGTTAGAAAATACGAGGCGTGTCTAGAAATCATGTACCACCACAACCGTCACCACAACCCTAGTATAGCAGTTCCACGAATGCGCAACCGTCTCTCTGGTTCATTGTCTACGGACATCATTACAACCGGAGTGTGTTGTGTTTGCATTTGCTACTGATCGTTTAAAATGTTTAAGGTAAGTTATGATCTCGCCGACTATAAAGTGCGTTCCGTAATACGGTTTTAGAACGCAAGGAATGTTAAGCCACATGAAATTCGTCAACTTGTAGAGATTTACGGTGAAAATTTAGTGCCAGATGGAATGGTGAGAAAGCGGGTTACGCAAACCAAAGATGGACAATTCAAGATTCATGACGAAGCACGGAGTGGGCGGCCTTCTGTTGTCACTGATGGTTTTGTTGAACAAGTGAATGAGATAATTCGTGAAAACAGACGGTTTACAATAGGAATGCTTTGTGATGTGTTTCCACAAAACACGATGTACAGTAATAGCTGCCTTCACTAGCGGCAGCTTTCTCTGAAGAGGACATACAGTAGTTGATTCCCCGCTATGATAAATGCCCGAGTAGTGCTCACAACTATTTAAAAAATCTTATGTTTTCCATTCACATGACTTTCTCTAGCTATTCCGCCAAAAACCTTTTATTCAGCAGATTAATCTTTAGCTACATAATGCTAATCAAGATAAATATAATGACAATTAGTTTATTACTTGTTGACTTGTAAGCATAAGGAAACAAGGGAATGCACAGGCTAAATCGATAGTCAAGTCCTTTAAAATCCGGTCGCTATGTGAAACAATTGAAATTCCATTCTCTTTTCTTGCCACAGGTAAACAAACGAGTAACAAGAAGAAAGATGTCTTCCCGTTCGAGAAAAGTTAAGTACCTTAAAATGATACCAGTAATCTGGAATATCTCGAAAACGATTAACTTTACAAAAAGAATGTATATAACATTAATTGTGTGTTTTAATGAGATCTAAATTTTTGTGTCGTAAGTTTTTGTCTATTTCTTATGGCTTACCAGTTTTACATAAGTCATCCAGAATGATGTGGTCCCAGCAAAGTTAGGATATACATTTCATTTGTCGTAAAACTATCTTAAAATAAAGTATTTTAATAAAAATCGTTATAGCCATTTTTGAGAAAACCAAAATGTTTGAAAAATGTTCCATGTAGAGGGTACTTGGGGTGGGGAGGGGGATTTTTTGAAAATCTTCGTGTCGTATCTTTGGAATATACTCAACTTAAGTACCAAGTTTGGTATTTAACCGCTATTTTGACCAATGCTTCCCAGACACACACGGAGATGTTTCTAAAATATTTTATTTTGGAATCAGGGAGTCTCAAAACGTGTATTTCTAGTGAAATCTCGGTATCGAATTTTTGGGTGCTTTTCAATATCTTTTCTACACATAGTACGTGTTGAGAAAGTAAAAGTAGGTTAAGTAATGGTGTTTCATGTACAAATAAATGTTGTGAAAACAAATATCATATTACTTTATTTCCAAACTGGTACTTAATTTCCGAACACGCCTCGTAAATAAGAAGGTGCAATCGGAATAAAATAGCCTCTAAAAGAGACTGCAAATCTATAATGACACAACTGCTTACGGGTACGCGCCAAGTTTAACTCTTTTGGTTTCTGGCTTTAAAGTAAGCTAAATAGAAATCATGTTATTTGACTTGTATATTGCAATACTACAATGCGCAGACTAAATCATAAAGTGAATTTGTACGCTCTGTTGCAAAGTGGCGTGGCTTGGACGCATCCTCAGACTCTTTTTTTCTGCATGACAGTAGAACGAAATGTTATTCCTTCGGGGAAGTACTAAATCCATTTAATATATGCATGTTCGGCCCACAAAGATGAGGAAGAAAATACCTCTGCATGATAAATTACAAGCTCTCCCGTAGAAGTAATTACGAGTTTGGAATGGGGGCTTTAGCCCGTTAGTGAAAGAAGAAAGGAAATGTAAGAGGAAAAGAACAGGAGGATTGAGATGCAGCGAGAGGAAATGAAAAATAAAAGAACCCATTCTCTAAATTTTCTGGTAGAAAATATTAAAAAGCATTACCGGTTGTTGATAAGTAAAACGAGGAAATGTCCTAAAGAAAGCGAAAAAAAGGACGAACTAAATTGCGAGGGAGTGAGGGGAACTGAAAGAGGAAAAGCAAACAGAAGAGAAGTTTTCAAATTCACGAGAACAGGGGACGTGTGTAAATTTGTTACCAGAGTTTAGAAGAATAGAAACAGGTATAGCTTAAGGAAAAGAACCTAAGTTGAAACGAATTCAACGTGACGGAAGGTAAATTAGAAAGATAGACTTGAATAAAGAAACCAGCAAGTAATATTTACTAGGGGTACTTTGAAAGTAAAGAATAGAAAGAAATTGGTAAGGCTAAAGTTGGACCTTTAGTTGAAAGCAAATACATCTTCTTTTGCTTTTTATTGTTTACGAAATCTGTTTTATTTACTATCTATTTCAACGTTTATATAAATGAACGACCTAAAAATATTATATATTACACTTCTGATAGGGCTTCTTTCCACCTCGTCATATTATGAATCCTGCGCAGCACCCTGTCTCATGGAAACAAAGCTTTCTGATATGAAGAATGAGAATTAAAAATACTGTACATTTTATAATTACGGTAAAGGTAATTAATTCTATTATTTGAACTTACATGCTCCACGAAATAATCGAGATGATTTTGAAGTTTTGTAGAGTTTTGTGTGCGCTATCCTTCCTCTATCATTTGAAATGTTCTTACCTTCCAATTTTCAGAATTAAAATGTTTAAAGGTAGTTGAAGAATATGAAGTGAAATAAAGCATTAGAATTAAGTTGGATAGCAATTGTACTTAACGGAAATCAAATAAAAACAAGTAAATGACACCCAAAGAGATGGATGGAAATAAATACTGCGAATCCCCAAGCGTGATTTTTCCTGGCAGTTGTAAAACTTAACTAAAGACACAATAGTTTTATGAGGCCAAAAGGAAGCTTGCAATAATAATAATAATAATAATAATAATAATAATAATAATAATTTTAATAGTGACTTTTGATAGTATTTAACGCAGGCGCATGAGATGACAGTGATTATACAGGGAATGAAGATGGAGCACATGTGAAATGTGATGGCGTGTAAACCCGGAGAAAACCCGCCCCTGTGCCGCTTTGTCCTACACAAATCTCACATGCAGTCGCTTGGGATCGAACCCGGGCCACCTAGGTGAGAGGCAAGTGGTCTAACCACTCGGCCACGGCACAGCCCATAATGGAGACGATGCTTCTTTTTTATTTATTATTATTATTATTATTATTATTATTATTATTGCTCGAATGTGTAAGCGTCGAATCTCCTGCTAGTGCAAAGACTTAACTAGTGATACCGCACTTGCTCCCAAGGTCATATGCAAAATTTCAAGAATAAGAATAAATAATAATAATAATAAAAGCTATAGTGACGAAAAAATAAATTATTTGTTATTCATATTTATCCTCTCATTTGGTCATTATTTTATTAATCACTTCTACGAATGTCCAAACGTCGAACCTCCTGGAGTATAATGACTATCTAGTTGCAGAATAGTCTTAATAGATCAAAACTTCTCCCAAAAACAAACAGAAGTTTTCAACAAAAATAATAATAATAATAATAATAATAATATTCACGGTAATGAAAATAATAATAGTAATAATAATAGTAGTAATAATAATATTATTATTAATAATAGTAATAATAATAAAGGCTATGGTGGCTGTGAAATAAATCATGTTATTTATATTAATTTTTTCCTCTTATTCTTTTGTTATTATTATTGTTATTATTTTATTAATCACTGCTGCGTATGTACTAACGCCGAACCTCCTGGTAGTATAAACACCATCTAGTGACAGAATAGTCTTAATCGGTCAAAACTTCTCCCAAGACCAAAGACAACTTTTCAACAACTACAATAATGATAACGTTGGTGATAAAGAAAACGATAATGATAATAGTAATAATAATAATAATTAATAATAAATAACAAATAATAATAGCCTTGGGGACGATGGTGAAATAATTTTTATATAGGCTCTTTCTTCTTCTTCCTCTTCTTCTTTTTCTTCTATTATTATTATTATTGTTATTATTATAATCATCATCATCATCAACAGTTCATTAATTATTACTAGGATGTCCAAACTTCACATGTGGTGGTGGAGTAAAGATTATCTAGTGAGAGAATGGTCTTAAGAGGTCAAAACTGCTCCCAAGACCAATTTCTTGTTATAGCTTTTAATTGTTATTAATTATCAGGAATAACTAATTAATCCTTTGAAGTAAGCTAGGGGTTAATGATTGGAGGGAAGCTGGAGCAGTTGCGGGTCTGAAAATTCTTGATGCTCAGCCAAGGATCGGGACGTTGAAATTTTATTACTCTGTCATAATATTTTGTTAATGTGCCTTCTATTCGCTAAGTGACTTTGCATGAGAGAAGCAGCTAATCCGCTCCCTTCCATCCATAACTTGCTAAAGTAGATGAAAACTTCTTAACAAACCTTGCTCAACCCATTTTCCTTGTTTAGGTTTTCCAATTTCTTTGAAGCAAGTCTAAACATTTGTGTATGAGAGACCGTTTGCTTGCAGTAAATATTAAGTTTATAGTATCTCAGAGATGGGTCGCTTATTCTGCGACACAAGTTTCAAAATCCGGCAGGACGAGTTTCCCTACGTAGTCTGGAGAGGAAAATGTCATGTAATACTGCGTGCTCAACAACTCGTGTCTAATAATTACTATTGTATTCTACCCAAATACTCAATGTCGAGATTTTACCGTAAATATGTGTTTTTAGACCCCTTGAGTAAAAAAAAAGGCTTTTTTGTTTGTTTGTGTGTGTTCTGGACACCATAGCTCAAAAAGAAAAATAACGTGAATATCAAATTTGATATTTAAATTTAGTATCATCCAAGGATGCATCAAGACGATTCTCAAGAAAATTCCCCCACCCTATACTTTTAAATTGTTTTTTCCTCAAAAATTGCTGTAACGATTTTGATTAAAATACCGTATGTTAAAGGTATGTACATGGAAAATAAAATGTATAACTTGGCTTTTCTGGGAACAACCCCTGAAGACCTCTTCATTCTGGATGAAATTTACATGACGGTAAACCGCAAAAGGATAGACCAAACTTGTTACACAAAAATATAGATCTCGTTAAAAAAACACACAACCTATGGCATATACTTTTTATACATTAACCTTTTCCGATATATTCTTTCTTACTGGTTTCAATTTTCAACTAAAACTTTTATAAAACGGAAAATCATCTCTCTTTACATTTACTCCTGGTCATGCAAAGAGAACCGAATTTTAATTGTTTTACATAGCGACCGACTTTTTAAAAGATTTGACTATCGCTTTAGCCTGGTTCTCTTCTGCTTAGAAGGAACTAATACAACCATTTTTGCTAATGTTTTTATCTCAATTGCAACAATGTAGATAAAGCAACAATCTTTTGTAACAAAATCTGTAGAGAAAGTCATGTGAGTGGACCACATCAGCTTTTATTCCCCATAATTCCTAAAGTCTCTTCAGGTATACGCCTTGAACGTAGCGTGACTTTAAGTTAGAAAGGTTTGTTGTCAGTGTGCACAATAGACAAGTGTATCACGAATGAAACAATATGCCTTACTGGAAAAAATGTGATATGTTGCATGCACACCTACATCATACTAAACTTGATAAACATTAACGTAATTATTAGTCTTGCTGCTTTAGTTCCTTAAAAGCAGGAGGTAAATAAAGGAATATACCAGGCTAAAGTGACAGTCAAATCTTTAAAAGCCCGAACAATTGAAATTCCGTTCACTTTGCATTTCCAGAAAAGCAAAATAGATGAATGAAGGTGTTCCCGTTTGAGAAGAATGCGTTGTTTAAAATTGAAACCATTACAAGGAATTACCCAAAATGGGTCAATTCTATAACAAAAATGTATATGACATAAATTATTTTTTCTAAAGAGATCTACACTTTTTGTCTAAGTCTTACGGTTTGCCAGTTATGCAAATTTCCCAAAATTCAGCCAGAATGAACCGGCCTTCAGAAGCTATTCCTAGAAAAGTCAAGATGTACATTTTATTTGTGATATAAATAGCTTTAGTATACGGTATTATAATCAAAATTGTAAAAGACATTTTTGATAAAAACAAAATTTTCAAAACTTTTTCTATATAAAGGGTAGTTTGGGGTGGGGGGATTTTCTTATAAATCTACGTGTGGCATTCTTGGACGATACCAGACTTAAATGCCATGTTTCGTATTTAAGGGGCTTCAAAACATAAATTCCTTAAGGCATAACCATTTAGGAAAAGTATCGAAATAGGACACTACACAGAATTTTTGAGAAGTGCTGACAGGTCTAAGAACAATACAAGCTGTCCGGCGGTCTCGTTTAGCGCTCTATTATTCGGTTCTGAAACCGCACGACTGATCAAAGAGCCAACTAGTAAATATAGAGGGCAGTTGCACAACAGGAATAACAGTTTTATTAACTCGGCCAGCCGAATACTTCTAAAGTGTGCAGCGGTTTTACTTTACGCGATTTCTGCAAAGCTGTTAGTCAATTTGTAGTGGTTGCTGATTTCACGTACTTTAGGAGGTGAAAGGAAATTTTATCTCATCATTTCTTGGGTTCATAAATGTTATTTTATGCAGTTACAATAACTGTGGTGGCAATCCTTTCCATTCCCGTCAACAATATAGCATCTCCCTCCAACGATTTCTCATTCTAGTAGCTGTTCAGAATTTCTTGTGAAATATGGCTTGGCGTAGCAAAGTACTTATTTTTTAAGTTATACTATTTAGCAAGACACCTTTCTCGGGCGTTAAGATGATAGAAACTCTATTCTACCGAAATAGTTACTATTTAAGGTGGGTTTAATATAATAACTTTTATTGTGAATGCAAAATTTTAACGTCGAAATTCACAGCAAAATAACATATACTTTTAACACTATACTTACTTGATATTTGTAATTTAACTTCTTTATCGAGGCAACCCTCTTCCTTATTTGCCTTTTCTTAAATATAAATTTAAAATAATTGTAATACTTAATGCACAACATCTCCTTCCTTTAAGATCCTAGCGTATCACAAATTATGGTGCCTCTTAGGTAAAAGCATCTCATAAGCTTCGTAATCAACGAGATTTTACAATTCTCTCGTAACTATGAAAAAAATGAACGTGTGACCGTTTCCTTACATTTGTTTTCTTTTGTTTTTATATTATATAGCCATTTTGCCATTTAAAATATTAAAATTCTACTTTGATTATTTTTAATAATATTACTACTTATTTCATAAACTACACGAAAATAATTCTTATTATTTACGATTTAGGAATCTACACAAACTTTTCCCGTATTTTATCTTAGTTTTTGAGGATTGCAAAGAAACAAAATTTAAAATATTCACATTCGTACATAATTCGTAACTCGTTCATACAACGTACAGTAATATTTACATAAAATGTTGTTCTTATGGCGTTAAACATTAATGCAGTTTCTTTTTACTTGTATGCTTTTATTATGTTTTCTGAGGGCTTTATGGTTTATTCCGTTACAAGTGTCACCACTAAAGCATCATGCCTCTTATTGTCATCTCTGACGCTCTTAGGTTCCTTGGAGGTCACCATCTCCACATCCCTTGGATTACCGGTTGGGGCGAGAGTGTAAGTAACTCTCGAAGTTTATTTGCATCACAATAGGCTAGTATTATTATGAGCTAAAGTTGACGCTCAAGATACTTCAGAATATTTTTATTTCCAGCCCAAGGAGCGAAAATAACACACAGAACAGTTTTGTTGCATTGTAATACATCAATGAAGTGTAACAGGAAATTCGCAGTTGAAACTCGGAACGTACAACTGATTCGTTGTTACCTCAAGCTCAACTTCAGGTTACAATTGTTTGGGATATAATTGACCTGAATATAAAGAAGTTAGTCAAGGCTGTTCAATATATATAATATATATGTATACACTCAGAAATGTTGACCTCGTTAAAACACGCGATGTCATATACTTTTTGTATATTAACATTTTCAGAGATATTATTTTTATTTCTTATTTGTTTCAATTTTCAACTACTTCAAGTTTTGTTCACACGGAAAATTGGCTTTCGTTTGATCTCTCTTTTCATTTACTTCTGGCCATGGAAAGAGAACCAAATTTCAATTGTTTCACATAGTGGCCAGCTTTTAAAGGATTTGGTTGTCGCTTTAGCCTAGCGTATTCCCTTATTTCCCTTCTATTTGCAAGAATTCTGCCAATGATTATTGCGATTAGCATGATATAGATACAATTATTTTTTTTGTAAGTATGGTCTGTGAAGAGAGAGAGAGTCACGTGAATTGAAAACATAAGAATTTTTTTTTTAAAAGAATTACTGATCAAATATAGTCAACGTTGTACAATGAAAACAGGTCCTCTATTAAAGTGAAAGCTGAAGCTTTCCTACCGGCGTATTAGCTGTGAGAGTTCTCAGGCTTCTAGACAGGTAAGTACATGGATTAACTCCAACGTTTCGAAGATGTGCATCATCTTCATCTTCAGAGCCTCTATTCTTTGATAAATTACATTACTTCACAAAAGTACATCAGTGAACTTAGAAGGCATTCGTTTACATCATGTAGAAAGTTAAGCCTGATAGCTTAAATACTTGACCGCGCCGTGGCCGAGTGGTTAGACCACTCGCCTCTCACCTAGACGGCCCCAGCGACCGCATTTGAGATTTGTGGTGGACAAAGCGGCGCAGGGCCGGGTTTTCTCCGGGTTCTCCGGTTTCCCCCTCCATCGCATTCGACTGGTACTCCATCTTCGTTCCATATATCAGTGACATCGCCTATGGTGCCTGAAGTAGTAAATACTATCAAAGAAATCTTAAATATTTTCCTACATAATGGGTCATGAATTTAGTAAATTTAGTGTTGTCGAGAAAGGAATTTTAATCCCCTTTTAAAAAGCAGGCCTCGTTCCGTGCTTCTAACTTAGAGTGTTAATATTTCTAGTTCGCTGGAAACTTCTAGGCAATATTAAGGCATTTGGTAATTAGATTCTTGACTTCAGCAGTCTCTCGAAAGTAACGGTATAATCATCATCTGAGATAGCAATAGAGGACGCTGAAACCCTCTATGTCTGAAAAAGGTGAGCTCTAAGGAACTTCGGTATTACTGGCGCAGAAAAGCAGCTGCTCTTTCAAAGTTTGGTATGTCGAACGGGCTTGGACACGTGCGAAGAATGCCGAAGGAGAAAAGGCCAAAACAAATTTTCACCATCGCCAGGAAGGAACCGGAATGTACAATATAAACGCGGAGAGGAGTTATTGTGGTTGTGTGAGAGCAACGGATCCTCAAGAGATGGTACGGCAGGGGTAGGTTAGCCCAAAATGCAGCATAATGTAAGGAACAGAAACGTTTAAAGGGTTTCTAAGTGTTAAATAGTCTTTTGTTACTATGGAATCACCGCTGTGATGTATAACGATGACTATATTTATTTAAATAGCAATATACCTACATACAGAACTCCATTAATCGCACGGGTCCACAGACCGTGCGTGCTTTTGTAATAGACAACATAAAAAACAATATTAAATGAAATAAAATTACCTGGTGTGTTCCATTCACATGGCCTTATCTGTTCTGTAAACAAATTGTTCTTACAAAAGACTATTATTTTATCTATTTCATGCAAATCAAGAAAAACATTACTAGAAGTAACTTAGTTCCTTATAAATAGAAGGGAAATAAAGAAATACACTAGGCTAAAGCGATATTCACATGTTTTAAAATCTTTCGCTATGTGATTGTCATAAGTAATACCACGAGTGTTTTCATTTTGCCGATATTTCACGACCGGAGCCAAGCGTCCTAAAAGATGAGGACACCAGTTTATCTGATAAGACAATTTAGCGAAATAGCTATTAATAATTTATAATATATAGGAAGGGAGATTTTTATCGGGTTATGATTGTAACACTTAAATAGTTCTCAAATGCTGATTGGCGCATTCGACCATGTTTATTTACCGAATGTTTCTCTCTCTCTCATTCTCCCTCCCTCCCTCTCTCTCTCTCTCTCTCTCTCTCTCTCTCTCCACTGCCTCCTGAATTATGATATGGCCAACCGTGACTGGATTGTCACCTTGTAGTCAATAACCAAGACAGGAGATTAAACAAACGAACGTCAGGTGCGACCAGATTTCAAAAAAGTGAACATCAGCTGGGATAAGATGTCTTCCCGTTTGAGAGAAGTTTTAATTATTTTAAAATTGAAACCAGCAACAGCGAATATGTCTGATATGGTTTAGGTCTATAAAAAAAAAAAAAGTGTATGACATAAATAGCGTGTTTTAGCGAGATCTACATTCTTTGTGTATTAAATGTTTGTCTTTATCTTACAGTTTAGAAATTATGCAGAAGTCAGTCAGAATGAAGAGGATTCAATGGCTATTCCCAAGAACTTCAGGGTAATCTTTTTTATTTGCGGTCTAAACATCTTTTATATAAGGCATTTTAGTTAAAATTGCTTAGTCATTTTTTAGGAAATCGAAAACTTCGCAGTGTCCCATCTAAGGGTAGCTTAGGATCAGAAATTTTTCTGAAAATCTCCCTGTCGTAAATACCAAATTTGGTATTTATACGACTTTTCGTTTTTGAGTTATGCAGGTCCACACTACATACAAGGACCTTTTTCTAAAATGTTCCTTTATTGTTTCAGAGGTCCTCAAAACATGCACTTCAGGTGAAATCTCCGTTTCCAATTTTTGGATGGAATACCAAACCTTCTTTACCTCCTATGCACATTGTACATATTTCTCGTTAAAACACACAACTTCGGTCATATATTTCTTTTATAGAATTAAACGCTTTCGAGGTATTTCTTGTTATTGGTTTGCATTTTAAGGTACTAAAACTTTTCTCAAACAGAAGGTCATCTTTCGTTTCATCTCTGTTTGCTTTTATTCCTGGTCTGCAAAGCGAACCGAATTTCAATTGTTCCACATAGCGACCGACTTTTTAAAATATTTGACTATCGCTATAGCCTCGTGTATTACATTATTTTCCTTCTAATTAGAAGGAATAAATGCAATCATTTCTGGTAAAGTTGCCGCGCTCGCTAAAGTGCCTAGCTTTGGTGCTTCCTGGCGCAGGGGATCGTGGGCTTGAATCCCACCTTGGGCTGGGTGTTTGTGTGTTTGTAAATGTATATTTGTGAGTAAAACGATAACGGAAAACAAAGGAAATGTAGGTAATATGGGAATAAAGGAAAAACAAATACAGCGCCCGGAGTCCCAACAAGGTTCCGGAATTAAACTAAAAGTTTATCTCGATTACCCGATGTAGATAAAGGAACAATCTTGTATAACAATAGTTTGTAGAGAAAGGCACATCAATGGAACACCTCCGATTTTCACAAATGTAACTAATGTTTTACACCTAAATAGCTACAACTGAATGGTGAAAAGCTTACTAAATAAATGTACAGTGTTGGGCATAAACACCTGACGGTTTTCTAAACCAATCGGAAACTCTTGCTTAGCCAAATTATATATTAATTATGTTGCAATGGATACAGTTACATGGAGTTTCTGATCACATGATTCACTAATGATTTTATTTCGTTTTTACTTTCTCTGGCATGTATGTACAATTACACAGCAGATAGAGAAACCACTGTATTCCACCCAAAAATTAGATCCCGAGAATTCACCGGATATATGTTTTGAGACCCCTGAATCCAAAAGAAGCATTTTTAGAAAAAAAATGTACTTTGTGTGTTTGTGTCCAGCATAACTCAAAAAGGAAAAATCCGTTAAACAGCAAAATTGGGATTTAAGTTAAGCATCTTTCAAGGATACGACGCGCAGATTTCCAGGAAAATTCTCCCTATCCAACTACGTTTACAGGAGTTTTGATTTTCTCAAAAATGACGCTAACGATTTTGATTAAAATATCATATGGTATTTTCATGGTAAACGAAATGCATATCCTGAATTTTCTGGGAATACCCTCAGAATACCTCTCCATAGTGAGTGACTTTTCTTACTAATAAACCGTAAAAAATAGACAAAAACTTACAACACCAAAAATGTAGATCTTGTTAAAACACCCAATTTATGTCTTATACATGTTTTCCCTTATGTTTATACATGTTTTTCTGAGATATTTCTTATTATCTGGTTTCAATTTTAAAATACTTGTACTTTTCTCAAACAGGAACACATCTGAATTTGTTTTATTCCTGGTCAAGCAAAGAAGCGAACTCGATGGCAATCGCATAGCGACAGCTTTTAAATAATTTGACTATCCCTTTGGCTTAGTATTTTATTTTATTTCTCTTCTACTTAAAGGCAGCAAGTAATTAGACAATTTATGCTTATATTTATCTCGGTTAGTGTAATGTATATAGAAGAATGGTATTTTGTAAAAATAATTTGTTTGCAGAAGAGTTTCAGAAAGTCATATGAATGGAATCAGATTTTTAGGTTGTAACACAGTTGACAGCTGTGGTTATATCTAACAGTGAACCTCCAGTTCAGTTACATGGGGTATTGACCTGTACCAGAGCGTATTCATTCAATCGAAACGTTTATCGGAACCAACTCATTTCGTTCAGAACTTTGTTCCGATATTTTCTGGCCCACAGTAACGCAATTTTTCTGGAGGGAGAACTGCTCCTATTGAAATGTCTCCGGTATTCCTGCTAAACATCTGTTATACATATTTCTAGTGAAATAAGCGCCGGTACAGGCCTACGCTCCATCGCAACTGAACCGGAAGTAGTGCATTGTCAGACCATAACCATAACTGTCAGTTATGTTACCAACCTAAAAAAATAAAATCATAGTGAACCATGTCATCTGAAACTTCATGTCGTTGTATACTTTGGAACTACTTGGCTAAAATTGATCTTTGTACAAGCACACAGTGTTCCGATTGGTTTAAAAATCTCAAATGTTTATGCTCCATCCTGTATTGGTGGAAAACAGAATTTTAAAAGATGGTAAGGATCAAAGAAATAAGGGTTGAAAAGAGTAACCAAGGGTGGAACTACGTTACTTGCACCCATTTTCATAACAGAAAGATTATTTTAAAAAACATTTCTTCGTCGTCTTCTTCTTCGCGGTTTTAGGCCATTTTTAGCCTGTTCCGACTCCCAAAAATCTTGTTGTGTCCATCTCTTTTTTGGTCGTCTTGGATTTCTATAGCCTTGTAGTTACATGATGTTTGAGGTACCCTGTTTACTGTCATTCTGTCCATGTTGCTTCCAGTTGGCTCTATATTCTGTTATTATTTTATTTAATTCTTCTATTTTTAAGTTTTGCTTTAGTTCATTACTTTTGTTTATCTAACTTTGTGTATGCTGCTATAAGTCTTAGAAATTTCATTTCACATTAAATACATGTTAATGCTTAATTACTTTCGTGATAGTGGATGAATGAGATAGGCTGGGAAGTGGGTGAAGAGGAAGAATAAGAATGCTGGTGTGTGACCCCAAAGAATGGCCAGACCACGTCGGAGTAAGTCGTCTTGCTGTTCCTAATTCCGGGGCGGAATCTCTGCCAAGTCCACTGCTGGCTCAAGCGGATCAACTTGTTGTAATATCACGTAAACAAGAGTGGATGAGAAGTTACAAGTTTCACCGCCTTGAGGATTATAAACATTGACGTCCGAGGGGTCAGCGTTCTAGACAACGCCATTAAAACATGGCAAGGGCTGCAGTTTAAAACTAAAACTAGGAATATATTCTGGGCTGAAATAAGCTGTATTCTGCAACACTTTCCTTTTTAATTTCTCTACACTAATATGTACATAGCAGGTAAAGAAGGTCTTTATTTCACCCAAAAATTCGATGTCAAAATTTCGCCGTAAATACATGTTTTTATGTCCATTGAATAAAAACAAGAAAACCTTTTAAGAAAAAAGGTCTACGCGCGCATGCGTATGTGTGTGCATATCGAAGCATAGCTCAAAAACGAAAAGACTATTGAATGCCAAACTTGGTATTTAAGCTTTGAATCTTCCAAGGATGCGATACGAAAAATTTTAAGAAAATCCCCCCACCTCAAACGGCCCTTCAATGGAAAAATTTTTTGAAAATGATTATGATTAAAATGCCGTGTATTGAAATATTTACATGCCAAAATGTATATCTTGATTTTTCTCGGAATAGCCTATGAAGTCCTGTTTATTCTGGAGGACTTTTGTAATACTGGTAAACATTAAGAAATAGACAAAAACTTACTACACAAAAAATGTAACTCCGTTAAAACTCATAATTTTTGTCGCATGGATGTTTTTTTTTTTTTTTTGTGGTTAACCATTTCCGAAGTACTCTTTCAATTTTAAAACACGTAAGCTTTGCTCAAACGGCAACCATTTTTCCTTTCAATTTCTCTTTTGTTTCCTCTTGGCTATGTAAAGAGAACCGAACCTTAATTGCTCACTTAGCGGCCAGTTTTCGCTTTAG
This sequence comes from Hymenopus coronatus, assembly GCA_030762935.1. Lineage (NCBI taxonomy): Eukaryota > Metazoa > Arthropoda > Insecta > Mantodea > Hymenopodidae > Hymenopus > Hymenopus coronatus. Next base: position 28,708,365 of record CM060900.1, on the reverse strand, counting down.
CCTAGTGTATTCCCTTATTTCCCTTCTATTTACAAGGAAACAGATAATAAGACCAATTCTGCTAATGTATATCTCGATTAGCATGATGTAGATAAAATATTATTTTGTAAGAGTAGTTTTTTTGCAGAACAGGTAGAGAAAATCTTTTGAATGGAACACATTAGATTTTTATTTCTGTTTAACGGCCTTTCTTACTGTACATTGCACCACATGCGGTGCACACTGATAATACGAGGGTCGTCCAAAAAGTAAAGAACAATTATCATAACCAAACAATAATGAAACGTATCAACACAAAACGTAATTTACAAAGTTACAATATCTTACTCTATTCCTCAACGTAATCGCATTGTTACCAAGACATTTATTGTTACGTGTTAGCAAGTTTCAATATCGATATACAACTCCTATACCACCAAAGACCTGATTCATTTTTTGAATGCGGCCAATCGAAATTTATAGGCAAATGAAGCAAGTGTAAGGTGATAATACAAAGAAGGAATCTTCAGTGAGAAAATGGTGCATAGTATAATCAAGGAAGAACCATTGTGCGCGACGAAAACCAGATGACTCGTTATGAAGGTATTGGATGCAGATGATGAACGAATTCAGGAAGTTCGGCATTTCACTTGGACACGTTAAATGACTTTTTGGGTGGAAGAGTTCCCAACCGATGAAGAACTCAAAGCGACAGTGACATCTTGGCGGGAGAAAAGTATAACATCGGCATTGAAAACTGTTATCACGTTACAATAAATGCCTTGGAAACAATAGCGATAATTTTGAGAGACAGATTAAGGGACTGTAACTTTGTGAATTAAGTTTTGTGTTTATATCTTTTTTATTATTTAGTTATGTCAAATCATTCTTTACTTTCTGGACGGCCCTCGTAAATGAAATGAAGTGATAACTGGGAAAGGAATTTTGGGAAGGAAACATACAAGCCTAAGTTTAGGGTGCCACCCGGCATTTTCTAGTTACATTATTAGTAGGTAGGATAACGTAATTGCAGTAAATACACAACTTAGTGCTGGATACCAATGATGTAGAGTATAGTATAGAACAGTAAGCAGCTCGATACCAGTTGTAAAGTTGCTGGTTATCTAGTAATTTAGTTTTAGAATAATTGGCTCTATTATGTTATATTTCAGTTTATTTACACCGTAATTTTTCTTCTTTTTATGATTTAGATGCCTGTTTATTGATTTTAATTTGAAATTTTAGTTTTTAGGTTAGTTAATTATATGAAAAAAATATAATAGATAACATTTCCAATGCTTATTTTTGGAAATAAGTATAAAGTTTGAATATATGCCCCTGTATAGTTATCTAGGTGCCGGGGTAGCATTCAGATTTTATTTAATTATTTATTATTTTTATTTGTTAGTTACAAGGACTTAAAAAAACTTAGGGAAAGCCTCACTTAGGGATCTAAAAAGTAATTTGTTGTTTACCGATAGCGCTGCCGGTGTGTCGGAATTTAATCCCGCAGGAGAGACGGAAATGCTCTCGCTTGAGATCCATGATAACAAACGGCATAACAACCCCTACAGTACATACACACGTGGTGCTGACAGTAAGCATTGTTGGAGCGCGCCCAGACTTGCACACGTTGCTATTGCAACTTCAATCTGAGGTTAGGTAAAGCTGCTTTAGTTTACCACAATTCATTGTTGTCAATTCTCAACATTTTGGAGTGACTGTCGTAGCCAATCAGGGGAAAAGCAGCGCGGAAGAATACATCTCTGCAAGGCAAGCTTATAGAAAACAAAGATAGTTATAATTCACATACAGCTCTCTAGCAAATTTATTTCACTAAAATAACCTCAATATAAATTCAAATCCCCTGAGATATAATTTTTTCATGGCTTATTTATTTACAGAAGGCTGATAGCTCATTGACAACGCATTATATATAGAGGAGAGAGCGGGAGAGAGGGCAGAGGGCGTGGGAGAGAGGGGTGAGAGCGAGGGAGAGAGGACAATGGATTGAGATGTTATGAAGCCTGTACCGTAAACAATGTCCACTGCATCGCATCGTGGCAATTTCGGCCACCTTGCTCTGCTATGCGTCAAGTGACTTGCTGTCGTAACACAAACGTGTACGCGGTTTCCTTCAGTAGTGAAGGTCCCAGGTTCAAATAGGTACTTTTCATGTTTAGTAAATTTCACAAGAACTGATAGGTTCACATGGAAGTATCGTTTCACTTAATTAGTTTATGTGAAGTTCATTAAAACACAAATTGTTGCTTTATTAGTATATGCTATAATGCACATCACAAATAAATGCATATAATATTGTAATTACAACTTACAATAATGTGTCATTAAGTAATAGTTTACTATTTAAAATATTCTTTCATACAAAGGAGACCCAATAAATTGTTCTGAAAGTTTATAAAATGCAGTGCTTACATACAAACTTGATATCTTTTGCCAGCCCTTATTATGATCATTGTAAAACTCTCTGGTTACCAAAGTAGTGCATTTAACAGTGACCATAACATCTTGCCGGACCTTCACATTACACACATTATAATATACCCGTTTTCGCCATGCGGTTGTAATAGGTGTTCGAGCTGGCCACCAGGGGTTCAATCCCAGGTGACCTCATGAGAGATTTATGGTGGACAAAGCGGAGTATGGGCGGGTTTTCTTTGGGTTCTCCGGTTTACCCCGCCATTGTATTCCACCGTTGCTCTATCTTAATTCCATGTATTACCAGTGTCATCACCTGCGGTGCCATAGTGGTAAAAGCGGACGTTAAACACTGTAACAAAAAACTGGCCACAATGCTACCGGATGCAAGATCTCTCTAACCACCATCGCCAGCCCAATTCGGCGCAACATGGGCAGTGTGATGTCACGACAAGTTAAGACGATGCCTTCCCTGAGCTGTTGAGGGGTCATTGGCCGCTCCTGGTGCACGATATCTTTTAGATAACCCCATAAGAAGAAAATAATGGTGAGCGTGCTGGCCCCCCTATTGCTCCATGACGTCCGATCCATCGCTCACGGTAGGTGGCATCGAGATAAACCGTCACGCGCCGAATGAACTGGCGCCCCATCATGTTGGTACCGCATATTCGGTTCTGCATTGGCATTTCATCCAATAGAGTAGGTAGAAGGTGGTGTAGGAATTGGATATAGCGATTCCCAGTGAGTTGGCCACCATAAAATCACGAGCCTCTCAGATGATCACCGATTATACCAGCCCAAACGTTGAAACCGCATCGGACTTGTAAGGCGCCTCTTGCATCTAATGTGGGTTTGCAATGCTCCAGTAATTCATGTTGTGTCATTCACATGGCCTATGCTTCGTCTGTAAATAACAAGTTGCCAAAATGTGGATCTTGTTCAGTTTGTCGTATGATCTACCTAGCAAACGCCACTCTCCGTTCATGGTCCGGCTGCAGTAGCTCCTGGTGCAGTTGAAGATGATAAGGGTGAAACTGCATTATGTTGTATTCTCCACGTGGCAGATTGGTTAATATTGAAAAGCCTGTGAATGGCACTGGTACTACAGTGCGGATGCTGAATGACATAGTCAGACGATCCGTCGTAGCTTGTTCTTAGACAGGGTGACTTCTTAGTGGATGTGGTGTGTTGTGCACTGTTCCTGATTCCAGAAGGCGGTTCGCAACTCGCAAAAACGTGTGATATGTAGGAAGTGTTCTCTACAGAAACATTTGTTGCTATAAACGATGTGCCTCCGTTGCATTCGGCTGCGCTTTCCCGTATACTAACAGCATGTCCAGATACTCTCTATTCGTAAACATTGTTCCACAGTGAGCATGTACGGCTGAAACTTCATAATTATAGGGAAATCCACTTTCTAGTGCATTCTGAGAGAAATCGTGATTTGCTAGAACGTTCTCGAAACGTGAACAGAAATGAATTAAACCTCATTCATTAGCAGGCATGATTTGAGCTTCCGACCTTCACGATGACTTTTCAGTGTGTTACCCATTGGGCTACTGGAGCACGCTAACGAGCAGCGCCATAGCCCTGATCAGTTTGCTGGTGAATGCGGTATCCGCGCCTGCATTTCGCATCGTTTGAAAAATTCAGGGGTTGTCTAGTTACCAATCCGCAGGCTGAGAAAACTCACCCGATATAAACCTGGTTTATCTTAATCTTCTTTAACCTGCTTGGTCATATGAGACGACGAATGAAATTAGTGAAATTATGCTCAAATGTTCTCGAGGTCCATGGAGCTTAAAGTTACTCGATATTCGTCTTCTCAGGATAGGTGAAAACCTCGGGGGCAGGGGTGGGGAATCTTATTCAGGTAACTCACCCAAAGCGAGATTCGAACTCTGAACCTCTTGAATTTGAGGCAGACACGCTAACCCCACGCTAAAGAGGCAGGTATGACAACGCACAACACCGCCATTAGTTGAATCGGTACACATAAGCAATAAGTCCCTATATCGTGAACACGAAACGAAAAAAAATCTGTATTTAGGTACACTGTCCAGGTAACTATTTCGGACCGTCCTTGTCGTATTTTCGTATTGAACTGCGACCGTTTGCTTGCAACCTTGTCACGAATATTCCCTGATAATAAAACAAAGGTGGATTTATTCGGAATTCCCAAGCTACACATGCAACTGGGTTTCTCGGTTTGCTTCAAATTTATTTATCACTTTTGGCATCTTCTGCATCATTTATTGGATAGTTACTTCTTCCAAACTTTTTAATGATGTATGTGCTACTGAGACTCAAGAGAATGGGAAACTTTCCTTCATGTAGAACAGTTACACGCAAAGCTTAGAAAGAATTCATGTACATTGATGTCGCCATCTCAGCGTGCTTGGAAACTGATATTACTTAAAAATTTTGTTATTTTATTTTTGTACCTGCTGAGTATTATTTTGGCAAGCAACGTATGTTGAAGATTTGAATAAGCAAATTTATTCACTAGATCTTCAATTAAAGTTCTGAAAGCAGAAATTGTGCAGTAAACTTCAGGATGAATTTTTCACGAACTAGACGAACCGATTTCTTTAAAATAGCATTTGCATACAGATACACGTTGCTGTAAAGAAAACCACCTTCCCATTTTCACAAATAAAATTGGATTTCTGGCTCTAATGACTACGTGGTAACTGAACGATAGAAATCGTATCGTGAGTGTGAGGTATGAGGCGTGGGGAAGCCAATCGGCATTGGCTCTGGTGCACAACACCGTGCGAGCGGTCAGGTTTTATGCTGAAGGCTGTGTAAGAAGAGGAAGTAGGGAATTTCACGAAAAATTTGATATCGAGATTTTAACAGAAATACACATTTTGAGGCTTTAAAAAACGAATCTTCAGAGGGGAAATGGAGCATAATTTACGAATAAATAAGAAGGAACCAGTGTGTACGATGAAGACCGGAATGGAAGTTTATTAATTGTTATGGGGGAGTTGAAAGCAAATGTTGATAACAGAATTAATGTTGTTGCAGAGAATTTCCTATGTGTACGCGCTTCTGTTTGTTTCCACAATCTCGATATAAATGTTTTAATTGAGATACACTACTTTCTCTACCTACTAGGGATGTGGTTGAGAAAATAAAGCGCTGTTGTAAAATAGAACTTTTAAATGTCAAATGTTTGCGTTCATAAATTCAGAAATATGTTATAATTATTTCCAGTAAAGGAATTCTGTATGCGACAGAATATTTGCTTTCAAAAGCTAGAAGGAAATTCAAGTGACGCCATAATTATTGTTTACATAACTATCGTTAAGAAATTATCATGGGGATTAATGGGTCTATTCATCCTTGAGAAGTTCCATGAAGAGCATTCGTGAGATGCTTTCACGGTGTCAGCTGAACTGTCACAGGCACAGATGGTCATCTATCTGATTCCGCGAAACCAATGTCATTTGCATGCCATTTACAATTGAGATTATTTTGGTCGAAATGCTATGCGTTACGCCTCACTTGTACATCAATGGAAGCTCTCGAAACACAATATCTGTAGTTTACTTGGGGGTAATACCAAGGAATGTGTGCGTGAAATTGCTGATAATGTATTGTTGCATGACTGGCTCATAGTTCTGTATTATTAGTAGACCTAGGATTTTAGGCTAAATGCTTCCTTTCATGTGTACGAATAAAACTAAAGTGAGATAAATGTCTTTAAATTTAGTATAACATATAATCTATTGAAGGGGTTTGAAGTGTCTAAAATGCCTATTTTGCCATGGCTACAAATTAAAATTAGACTTTGGAAACACGCAAACTTGAATTCCAACTAATAAAAAGTAATACAGATACATAGCTACCAACCTGTATAATAACATTTGATACTAAAAGTCACCTAAACGGGTACTGATACTTCTCGCCCATAGTGTACCATGTACATATAGATAGAGCAGGTATTGTATTCCATCCAAGAAGCCCATACCAAACATGCAGAAAAAATGTAAATCTCTTTAAACAAACAACTTATATCGTATACATTTTTTGTAGAGGTAACCATATCCAAGATATTCCTTGCTGTTGTCTGAGTTTTAAGATACTTAAACTTTTCTCAAACGGGATATCTTCATTCCTTTTATCTCTCTTTTGCTTTACTCCTGGCCATGCAAAGAGGACCGAATTTGAATTGTTTCCCATAGCAAGCAGCTTTTAAATAATTTGAATATCAGTTTATGTTAGTGTGTTACCTTATTTCCTTTATACTTAAAAGGAAGCAAGTAATAAGACCATTTATGTAATATTTATCTCGATTAGCACGATGTAGATAAAAGAACAATATCCTGTACCTTTTTTTAGAACTCAGAACTGGTAGAGAGACTCGTGTAAATGGAACACATCAGAATTTTTTATTTGCGTTCCTATTCCCAGGCACCGGTGAAGTAGTAAGAATAAAATATGCATTAATAATGTCCTTATATGCTTGAACATCCTCTGTGCTTCCTTGAATTTATGTACTTCAAGTATAAGAAATTGCCCCTATGTTAATTTCATCAGTTTTGAGTTAAAGAGTGTTGTCCAGTGTAATTAATGCATTAAATTTATCGGTGCTGGATGCCATACTAACTAACCGAGTTATAAGTGTTTTTCTCGCGATTCTTGTGGTCATCAGTCATTCTGTGCAACGTTTTCCTCAGACGTGTAGTGCAAGGCACATAAAACATCAATCATCTCGACCATTTTTTACGCGGTTCCTTCAACAGATGTAATCTGCAACACACCATGGTAGTTTCCATTCTGGAGGCAAGAGAGTGGAAAAAATTAAAGTTTAGTGTGGAAAAATAAAGTTTATGTCTGCTTTTGAAAATATTGAAAAAGGTAGGAGAAAAATTTGTACTTTATTTAAAGTACTAGAAGAACCCGTGTTTTACTACGTGTTGGTCAGATATATTTAGTTCTCTTGAAGAGAGAAGACTTTTCCCAAGTTACATAGGACCGAAAAAGTACACATCATGGACATTGTGCTGTCAGAATTTGACACGTTTGTTCTAAGTCCCTAAGCAATTGCTATACATATATTTAAGTACTGTATTTCTAAAGTTTAATAAAAGGTCAGGCGAATTACCCGCCCCTTCTCCTTCTCCTCAGATGTGCCTTTTTTTTTTTTTTTGGTAGTGTTTAACGTCCACTCTTACTGCTCTGGCACCGCAGGCGATGACACTGATGATACATGAAGATGGAGCCCCGGTGGAATGAGATGGCGGGGGAAACCGAGAACCCGGAGAAAACCCGCCCCTGTGCCGCTTTGTCCACCACAAATCTCACATGTGGTCGCTTGGGATCGAACCCGCGCCGTCTAGGAGAGAGGCGAGTGGTGTGACCACCAGGCCAACGCAGATGTACTTTGGTAGTCTTTTCAATTTGATAGATAGACGCGGGTTGAAAGGCAGTATGTGGGAGACTAACCACTATTTTAAATTACATGTTAAAAGAACTTCCAAACGTTTTAATATTTATTTACTTTATATATAATAGTCGCTCTAAATGTGTTAGCCCTCTTCTCTAGTTTGTTTCTACACCATTAATTTATTAATTAAGATGTTGTTGATATAAATGCTTCTAGCATAAGTCATGTTTCATATAATATATGTTAAGTATGTTGTTAATGCATAAAACTAACATTTGATCTGTATTTTACTACCCGTACCACCTCATGTTACCGATGATGGCGAACGCTCGCACCGTGGAAAATCTGTATGCATAAACAAGTATTCGAGTACAGTGGTGTGTTAAACGAACGTGTTCAATCATCGTGTACGATGCCCCATTACAGCAGTGCTGATATTACAGTAGGTGAGTTACAATAAATCCGAGAACTATTACCTATTGTCTTGTGTTAATGAGATAAATGGAACGTCAACATAAATACCTACTGAATATAGCATTCCGTGACGGACTGTGCCATGCACTTGATCCGCACAACTCCGCCCCTCCGTAATCAACATTCGTTAGGTAACACCAACACTAGCGACACCGTCGTCAGCGGTAGCCTGAACTAAAACGGGCTGTACTGTATAATGAAAGCATAAGATACAGAAATTTTTTGTATCTGTAATTTTTAGTTTTTGTTTAAAAATTATGTTTTCAATTGTTACTGCCACATAAATTCTCAGCTATTTCTCATCAAAACACAGACCAGTTTTAAAGCAAAACGTCTTAAAGAGCCATCATCTAAATGGCATAGCATTTCGTTCAAAATTACTCCAAATAAGGGTATTTATAGAGTGAAAAGTGTAATTTGGAGAAAAGGAGAAAATAAAGATGCATTCGCCATTATAAATACCTGGTAATCTTACCTTTATATGGTTATTGATACATTTAAAATGACACAGAATAAAAAAAAAGTATGGCGCTTTTAAATAAAGAGTAAAGAGTTGCTTAGAAATAGAAACAAAAATTCAAAACTTTGCTCCAAAACCTTGAATTTTCTGTTGGCTCCTCTTAACGATTTTGAACAGTATTCTCTGAAGTCCTCTTCATTCTGAATGACTTTGCATAACTGGTAAACCGTGAGAGATAAACTCTTGTTATCAAATGCTATATACCTTGCTAAAGCACGCAGATTATATCGCATGTTTTTTGGTGGAGTTACCATTTCCTCGATATTCCGAAACATTCCGGAAACAATGACCTTGTTATGGTTTAATTTTTCCAATTCAAACTTTTAATGTTTTTTTTTTCAAAAAAAAATAGAACAGAATATCAAGGAAATCACATAATGACTAGCTCTTGAATGATTTTAACTTACTATATTGCCCTATTGCCCTTGTATCTACAAGAATATGTTCAATAAAACGATTTCCTTAAAATATGTGTATCTCTATTAGCATAAAGTATATAGAAGAATAAACTTTTGTAAAATAAGTTTGTATAAAAGTAGACAGAGAAATTCATGTGAATGTAGCGCTTTAGATTTTATTTTACTTCAGACATTGCAGATACTGAGTTCTAACGGACTATTCTAAGATGTTGTTATTGAAACCGAGAAGTCAATCGAGTATGAAAACTAGAGTACGTACAATATAAGACGCTAGTCTTATATTATCAACATAAGCAACACTTGCAGCATTAGAACAATAGCGGAGATGTTTATAAACCCTCTCGCAAAACATAATGTATTACCAGTCTGAAGAATGAACGCAGACGGCCACGAGTGGATGTTTGCCTAAACACAGATAAGCTGTGTTACGTCATCACTCCCGGTGCATGCCCTGTACAGTAAGACAATACTGGAATGCATCAGTTGAGTCTCTTGCAGTGGACGGGTTCGAATCAAGTCAAAATGCAAACACCGCCGCGCGTAGTCATACGCTCACAAAGTGGAAAATTAATATTCATTAGTGGTAAAGAAAACAGCCAGTTTAACCTGTTGTAGATCGTTTAGTTTATTCCTGTTTACATACGATGTGCTGATGGTTTGATGGTCAGACTGTACTGCACTATATTCCCACCTTCTCTGACCGCTCTAAACCGTACCATGCTACACCAGTGACCTCTCCTAACAACTGCATTCTTTCATCAGTCAAGTAGTAGATTGCCCCGCCCCCCCCCCTTTCCCCTGCGGTCATGAGCTGGTTTCTGTCCACGCCTGCTTGCTAATGCAGCACGCACGTTATATGTATGTTCTTGTGTGAAGGAAGCCAGTGTTTTATCGTCTCAAACTCTCCCCTCCACACTTGACACGATCTACCAGTTGCTCTGGTATCCTAAAAGACCTGAAACATCACTATACGTTGGTATTTGATAACCAAGGTTTGACATCCACAGCTACACTGGGAAGTTGTATAAAGCAGTGATTACTCTCATCATATCTCAAGACTTACTGAAGCCTAAACATTCTTTTCACATCCTAATTTAATACAAGGAATGCTATTTTTCGAACTCCTTTAGCTGCGAGAATGGTTTTTTTCTTAATACTTTTTGAAAATATTCGGAAAGAAAGCTTTTAAATAATGCTCAACGATAATACACTTTCCGAAACTGTAAAGGCTTTTGGTATCTTTAGACTTTTTAACTTAATTGTTTCGATGTTTTATAATTTTTAAATTCTTACGCATTTTCGACCAGTTTTAAAGGCGTGTTTGCGGTGACGGAGATCAAAAGTAGATTACATTCCATTTGAGTGGAATTATTGCATCGAATTCAAAGTGAAAAGAAATGGCGAATAAATAATAATCAAATAGTATTGATTTAATTATTGTTTCACTTAGACCTGTATTGGACAGGAGTTGAATAGGTAGAATCAGATTGAAAAATTCAATGCCATATCCGGGATTTGAACCACGATCTCCGGTCTCTAGCCGGTTGCTTTGCCACTGAGCTTCCATAGCAACATGCCTATTTGACAATAATAGTTGGCTATACTATGAATTCTGGGACTAAAGTACTTGTGACATTGTAAGTCGCCGTTGGAGTATGTCATCTCAAAATAATTTCAGATCGCCTTGTTGTTTACCGGGAAACATGCGAGTCGGTTGAGAAATCCGTGCCGGCATGTTGCCGTGGGAGCTCAGTGGTAGAGCAACCGGCTAGAGACCGGGAGATCCGTGGTTCAAATGCTGGCTATGGCATTGCATTTTTCAGTCCTACTCTATCTTAATAATTAAAATGTTAAAAAACACTCCTGAAGTTAAAAGTTTAACTTTTGAGTAGTTGTAAGAAGACTACTTCTTCTTCCCTTCAAGTATTGTGCCTTATGTTACGATATCAAATCTCTCGAATTTTCATTCCAGCGCTTTTTTTGGACTATCTGAAGATCTCTTCCCGTTTGCAGATAGTAAAGCAGGCTTTCTGGATTCTATTTGTGCGCATGTGATGTAGATGGCATCCATTTCTTCTGCTGGTATTTTATGTGGTCAGATGTTTCAATTGCAATTCCTTCATTACCTTTCATACGTTTATGTATCCATTTGGTAATTGTCAGAAGAACAAACAACAAATAATGATTATAATAGTTATATATGAAGCTTAAAAAGCTGAACTTTTAGAAATAAATCTAGCTATTTTAGTAATGTCTTAAAAAGTTCGTCAACATAATGATTATAATACTCCCAATGGAAACTTGCCAAAAAGTTAATGCGGTGCACTTTTATTATTTCATTAGTTGTCTGGATCATATAATTATGGAAAATTACTTAAATATAACGGTTGTAAGCTCTAAGATGTATGTTAAGGCCATGCATTGTGAGGATTGTACTCTTTACCACTGGCAGTCAAGAGTATGAGAGAGATTTCCCAATCCTGCCTCGCCGTATATGAACCTTCTCTGCCGCCGGCAGTTAAGTCAGGTTTTTCTTAACCTTCAGAGAATTGTGGAAAACTTCTGCCTATGCATAGGTTGGCCTGCGGGAATCTTCTGCCGCGTGAGGCAGGTGCAGAAGGCAAAAATCTGATATGCTCCATTCACTAAAAAGCATATTTTTCTATCTGCTTCATGATAATCGGGATAAAGATTAGCAGATATTGTCTTGTTACTTGCTTTCTTAAGTAGAAGGGAAATAAGAAAATACATAGGCTAAAGCGATATCCTCGTCCTTCAAAAACCAGTCGCTATGAGAAACAATGAGGTTCGGCAAACAAACGAGAAACGAGAAAAAAGATGTCTTCCCTTTTGAGAAAAGTTTAATTGGTTTAAAATTGAAACCAATAATCTGGAATATCTCGAAACGGTTAACTCTATAAAAAATATGCATGACATAAATTGTGTGTTTTAATTATGTCTTCATTTGCCAGTTATATAAAAGTCATCCAGAATGAAAAGGTCTGCAGAGGCTATTCCCAGAAAATGCAAGATAAACATTTCGTTTCTCATAAAATATCGTATAGATAAGGTATTTTAATCAATTACGTTAGTCATTATTGAGAAAATAAAAATTCTCGAAAAATATTCCACGTAAATTGTAGTTTGGGGGATATTCTTGAAAATCTTCATGTTGCATCCCTGGAAGGTACAAAACTTCAGTACCAATTTTGGTATTTCATGACATTTTCGTTTTTGAGCTATGCTGCCCACAGACACACAGACCTTTTTCTAAAGTTTTTTTTTGGAATCAGGGGGTACCAAAACATGTATTTCTGGTATAAACTCGGTATCGAATTTTAGGATACAATGCAATACCTTCTCTATATACTACGTACATAGTACGTGTAGAGAAAGTAAAAACAGCAGATTTGCACACCGCTAGCAATAGAGCGTCAAATTTACCTTTAATTGGCTTTACAGTGGTGGGTGTAAAACAAAAGCCGGCTGGCTAAATGGTACACGCTTCGCGCGAAAATGTAGTGTATTTGTTGTCATTGAAAATGTGTAGTTCTACGGCTGCAGCACGAGAACTGCTGTTCATAAAAATATAACATTGGTGTCTCACTAACAATGTCTCCTTTGCCGACAAAGTAAGCCTTTAGAATGGCCGTGCATGTATTCTTGGACAGCCCTTTTGTATGTTCGTATGCGTTTGTTCACGAGGGATAAATATGTATGTATTTATTCTCTGCAATTGCTACTGCCCGGTGGCAGAGTTACATGTACAAAATTCACTCACAATAATAATCTTAAGTTATATTAAGAGTAGCTATACAACTAACATATTACATATACGTGTTTTTTTTTTTAAATGCCTAACTACTTATTATTCAGTATAGCAATACTTATGTCAATTACCAGCTTGTTTATAAGCAGTTATTATGAAGCCTCATAATTAATACTATACATTACTAATATATACATTAATAATAATGTACACTAATACTGTTTTTGAAATCACAATATTTACTTCATAATATTTACTCAAATTAACTAACATATCTGATTTGTGATATTAGCATTTCTTTCTCCACCTATTCTGCAGCAAACTATTCTAAAAAACTATTCATTTACCTATCGAGATAAACGTGAGCATAAGTAGTCTTACTATTTATTTCCTTGTAGGTACAAGGAGAATAAGGAACACTAGGCCAAACTCCAGTCAAATCCTTTAAGAGCTGGTCGCTACGGCATTGAAATTCCGTTCTCTTTGATTGGCCAGGAGTAAAACAGAAGAAAACCAATGACGACTTTCCAATTGAGAAAAGTATAAGTATTGGAACATTTAGATCAATAAAAATGCGTCCGAAATGCAACTCCACATAAAGGTCGCATTTGTCATAAATTGAAGTTTAAACGATATCTACATTCTTGTGTATATTAACATTTCATTTATCTTCCATGGTGTAACAGCTATGGAAAAGTCATCCACAGTGAAAAGGACTTCAAAGTCTATTCCCAGAAATTTCAAGATCACGTTTCATTTATAGTGAAAATGTCTTAAACATATGGTATTTTAATCAAACTCTTTAAGCTATTTTTTAGAAAATAAAAGTATTCAAAAAATTACCTATAAAATTTAGTTTGGGGATGAGGGAAATATCTCGAAAACATTCTTGTCTAATCCTTGGAAAATACTGAACTCAAATACCACGTTTGGTACTTAATTAACTTTTCGTTTTTGAGTTATACTGTTCAGAAACACAAACGTACCTTTTGTAAAACGATTTTTTATTCAGAGACCCTCAGAACATGTATTTCCGGTGAAATTTCGGTATCGAGTTTTTCGGTAGAATCAATATCTGCTATGTACATTGTTCGTGGCAGAGAAAGTGAAAAGTAAAGGATATTCACAGAAATAAAATAAGGTTTTTGGAGTTTGTCGGTTGGGGAATCACACCGTCCCTCGCACACTTTTACTTTCTCTACAGGTGCTGTGTTCATAGTGTATAGAGAAGGTATTGTATTGTACCCAAAAGTTCGATACCGAAAAAAACAAATTAGAAAAATGTCCGTGCAAGTGTCTTAGTCGGTCTGTGTGTTTGGGTGTGTCAGCATAGTTTAAAAACTAAAAGTCTATTAAATACCAAACTTGGTATTTAAGTTTAGAGTCTTCCAAGACACGAAGATTTTCGAGAAAATCTCCCCACCTCCAACTACCCTTTACATGGAAACATTTTTGAAAATGTTTTTAAAATATCGTGTCTTAAAGATATTTTCATGGCAAAAAAAAAAATGTCTATCTTGAATTTTCTGGAAACAGCATCTGAAGACATCCATATTCTGGATGAATTTGGTGGATTTTGCATAACTGGTAAACCGTAAGAGATAGACAAGAACTTACTTACTAGAAATTGTAGGGATCGTTAAACACATCATTTACGTTATATACATTTTTTTCATTGATATTAACTTTAATATACTCCTACTTCTACTTTTCTCATTCAGGAATTTGTCAACTGCTGTCCATATAAAGAAAGGAACTTCATCACATAGCAACCAGCTTTTGACTATCCAATTAGCCTACTGTTTTCCCTGCTAGTTACATGGATACAAGTATTGAGACCATTTCTGCTATTTTTTTCTCCATTAGCATTAAGTAAATAAAAGAATAAGCCTTTTAAAAATAATGTGAATGGAACACATTAAATGTTATTGTTGCATTAAATGCTTATTCAGATCATTTTATCTGATAAATTATAGCCTGGAAGTGTTAGCATAATACATTATTGAACCTTTCACCATAAACTGGAGCTCATTGATCCTTAATCGGTTACTTTAACCCAAATTTGGAAAGTATATTAATTTATGTATTATTTTATATTGTATCCAGTGTGAAAACTAGAACTATTTCCTTCATATTACATAGAGGAACTAAGAAGTTTGGTAAATCTGATAATTTTAGGGTTATAAATTTCTATTCCATAAACACCACAATCTTAAATAAATATTAGGTTTCTCCAATTTTGAGCCCACTATTATGTGTGAGCAATAATTAATAGTCTATAATTTTGAATACAGAATAAAATAAAGTAAATAGTTTTTATTTTATTCTGCATCCAATATGAAACACAATGAATTATTGCTCTCATATAATAAGGGGAATCAAAATCAGGGAAAAAGTGGTATTTTTAAGATTATGTTGTTCATGGTGTTTGGCGTCATAAACTCAACGTTGATAGTTTTCTTCTAACTCTGAGTTCCTCTATAGCAATAGGGCCGTTTTTTTTCAACTTTAAGACGTTTGCGGAGAGCCATTCAAAACAATCGAAGAGGAATACTGATTTCAGGAATTGTGTTAATCCATGACAACGCTCGTCCACACACTTCTAGCACAGCCCATCGGCTCCTTGAACAATTTCAATGCGACATTTTCAATCATCCGCCGTGTATTCCTGACCGGTAATCCAGCGACTTTAACCTTTTCCATGAACTGAAGACGTGGTTAGGAGGGCAGCACTTTTGAACCAACGAAGATCTTCAAAACAACGTCAATGCTCATTTGAAATCATTGGTGGCAACATGTTTTGAAGCGGGTATTACAAATCTTGTGCACAGGTACGATAAATGTCTCAATATTTTCGGTGATTATGTTGAAAAGTAACCGTAAGTGTATAAAACTTTTAGTAATAAAGTAATTGTTTTTCTATGAATTTGTCTTTTATTTATACCCTATCGGAGTTTGAAAAAAAAAACGGCCCTCATAAATTTAAAAAAAAAATGTATGACATTTACAAAATAATATATTTTCCAAAGTTGTGGCAAAATAACCGTTTAAGGGCAAAATTAGCTCAAGTTAATGGTAACATTTTTATTATTTATTAAGGTAACACTTTCTGATTATAATTTATCAGATAGTATGCTTTTAAATAAGAGTTGAATGTAATATTCAAATTTGAAGGTTAATTTAACAAAAAAGTGACCAGAATAATAATACCACCAGTACCTTGCAAGCATATTTTACTTCTTTAAAATAAACTAACGAAGTCGCGAATGGTTCCCGTAAAACCGTTTTCTGTTTGGTGTACACACTGTGTAGCGCACCATTTAGATTTTGTGTGTTTGTGTCATTTATCATGAGTTTTATGTTCGCTTCACTGAAACCCTGGGAAACAAAATATGAGCAAATGACGCTCCACTAGTTGGAAATTTCTGCATTATGTTGGTTTTATTAACTTAACAAAAGGGCAAAACGAATAAAGTTACAACCAAAATAACACTACATCACTATACAACTTTACACTTGTGCTATATTCTAACATTTGGGTTTCCCGTACAGTAACGGTAACATAAACTCGGACCTGTCACTAAAAACTGCGCAGGCAGAGAGAGAGAGGGGGGAGAGGGAGAGAGAGTGGGGGGAGGGAGACGGGGAGGACTGCAATAGGGGGTCAAAGTTTGTATTCTGACACAGGCTTAATAATGCGAGAAAGGGTGTTGTCCTGAACTGAAAAATGTTATAATCAGTTGGCTTGAATTAACTTAAAATTACTTACACCAAACTGTAACCAAAATTTAATTTAGTATTTTAAATTATTGAGAAGAGCGGCGCCGCGACCAAGTGGTTAGACCGCTCGCCTCCCATCTAGGCTACCCGAGTTCGATCCCAAGCTCCCGCATGTGGGATTTGTGGTGGATGAAGCGGCGAGTTTTCTCCGGGTCCTCCGGTTTCCCCCGATACTCATTCCACCAAGTGCTCCATCATCACCTTTCCTAACATCCATTTCGCTTGCATTTCATAATTTTTCCCCTCACGCTCGGGATCTCCATTCTGTAGTTTCGTGCCGTTGGCTTCCCGACAGGCTTCTGACCCCTAGGCATCCGCTTGTAAGTCCTGGGGTATTCTCAGCCCTACAAATACGGGGACAGTTAGCCGACTACGAAACGAAAGCTAGTGGAGTAAGAAGAAGCAGTACCTTATTTGATACATTAGAGCAGAGGTGTTGAAAATGGGACTCGCGAGTCGTTTTAATACGCCAGCGCCACTCCCTCTTTGCGTGGCTGTGCGTTTTGATGACTCAAGGAAGGAGGGCAGTTTCCTCACCCTTGCATTAAACACATTCTAAAAATATTTTATTAACTCCCGCATATTGTGTAACTCACCGCTGTTTATTACATGTTATTGTTTTCACCAAAATTGTTAGTTGCTACTGTGTAGTAAATTTTCAAAAACAGTTGAAGTGGAGCAAAAGTTGTAAATAACTTAGCACATCGGATTACACGAGTATTGTTCATTATACTCAAGGCATTCGGAAAATAATTTACATTATTAGCTTTTTGTACCTTGTTTATTAATGAACATGATTCAGTGTACCTACATGGGATCTCTCATTATACTTCCCACCGATATCAGTACACCGCTGCCATCTTTTTGGAAACTCAATTACTGCGTCACGGAACCATTCACGGGTACTGTGGTCGTGAACAGCTGCCAGCAATTTCTCGCTGTAACCGAACCCTTTACCTCGCAGCGCGTCCTTCATGTTGTCGAATAGTACATAACCAGATGAACCGAGTATCGGTGTGACAAAATGAATCTTGCAGTCGTGTTGCTGGTGTGCGGCCGCGCATTATGGTGCAAGAGGAGCACTTCTTTTGTCCCAAAGATGGAGATGATCTGCTTATCTGTGATGATCCAGTTTGCAGATCCAGTTGTAAACCGTCTTTTGTGCAGGAGGTTATTGATCACATGTTTATGAATATCTGCTGCTTTGACTCCTTCCTGCCACAAAAGCCACGCAGTCCATCTTTTCCCGAGATCGCTGTCCCTTCACTATACACTCTGTTCAGAAGTATTATCTAGCTTCTGTATGGTACACCGTCAGTCAACGTCTTACGAGTGGGCATGCCCGTAGATTAAGCGGTATTTCTAAAACAACACAATTGTAAATAATTTCCTAGCACCCCTCATATAACGCTGCTTCTTTTTCTCACAGTATGTGTTTCTCCTTTACAAGCTTTAACGTTATGCCGGCTTGAGACAAATGCGTGTTTTCCTTGACGGAAGCAAACCTCACCTACTCACATATCCACTTCTTCATTACATCAACCTGCTGTTGTCATTCTCAAAATGAGTTTCACAGAAAGGTCTCAAATAGGTGAAAGCTGATGATGCTGGTTTAGGCTAGCACCATTCAACCCAATTGGTGATGTGCTATTGGTTTCTCAGACCATAAGCTTAGATACCTAATATGAAGAAGAATCGGCTGAGAAGAAACTATCAGCAATACAACACCGCTATAACAATGTACGTCCTCACTCAAATCCGAGACCATTTCAAAATTTATACCTGTGTAAATAAAAGTGCATATATTAACGAAATTCTTGAGGCAATAAGGCATAGGAACGCCAAGGTAGGGCTTCGCGGTAACGTGTGAGGCTTGCATTCAGGAAATCTCGAATTCGATTCTGTTGGGCTGATAATTCTATGTTTTTTCTTCCGTGGGTTTGCTTGGTTTGAAGATGAATACTGTGGTGGCTTATATTTATAACATCGAGAATGTTCTTGATACTCATTTCCTGCCATTTTCATGTATTAATGGGTCAAAGGATCAGGCGAGTGTCAGGTGGGCGATGTTTGGCGGTTGAGTATGCTTTTTATGTCTAATCTGGTATAAGGTGTGTGGCAGGCTCCCTGAGGGACCCCTCCGTAGGGAGTCGTAGGTCTGTGTGAGGTCTCGCCGGCGTCTGGATGTAATATTCCGTCTGTGTCGAAACCTGCCACCTGGGACCTAGTCGCTCTCTCTTCACTTCGCTTCGCCACGCCCCTTCCTCTTGGAGGTTTCATGAATGAACCTTCAGTGTGTTTTAAATGCCGAAATCTTTCTCCTCTTCCTTTTACCATAACATAAGCATGACTCAGAAAATAAATCTTCACACGCTTTTACACAGAATTCATGTACATTTGCTGATGACTTTGGCAGAAATGGAGCCCATTTCAAAACAAATTCTGCACATTGTATAGAAAACGTCAGGAAGTCTGTTTGCAGCACACTGCTTTCCTGTATGTTAAATGTCAGTCCTAGTTGAAAAATATAGGAACACAGCTGGGTTATCCTGGGATTGCCTCTTGTAATTGCATTTTGTTTTACATGTAAACTATACACTGAGAGTTTCACTTATTATTTGAATTGCAGTAAATGTTACGTACCCTATAAACAGGAACATTATGTATAGCAAATTTGCAAATACGTCTCGTTTCCCAAGCATCGTCGAATGTTAAACTTTACTTAAGTTCTTTTAATTCTTTGTTGTGGTTGTTGTTTTAATATTGCTTGTAACGTATTACAAAAGCACGTACGGTCTGTGGACCCGTGCGACTGTTGAAATTCTATGTATGATATTGCTATGTTAATAAATACACTTATTCATACTTTTAAGTATAGTAAGCCATTTTGATTGGTTGCACGCATATAAGGTAATCTATAAGGTGTATTGTGCATGTTAGACAAATTCTGCTCTGTAAATAAGCAACATACATTTTCTATTGTAGCATTGATAGATTGTTTTTTCCTAAAACTTTTAACATATTTCATTTGGAGAACTTGGGGGGGGGGAAAGGAGACGGACTGGATTTGACGACACTCTCCTAAACAACCAAGTACCCTGGCAAAGTACCCTTAAAAATTACTGGGATCAACTTCTCAAAATACATTATGAAGTTTCACTTATGTGAAGCCGGAAAATTCCAAAATAAAAATATTATAGGAATAGGAATAGGGCGTCTTCGGAGGGGTTTCTGCATCGATGTAGTAAGGATATTGTACCTGCGCCCCCAAACGGGCGCCCCGGTAAGGAGAGATGAGACATCGAGTGGGCGGAACCAGGAATAAAGGCACAACAATGACAGGGTGCCTACAGTTTCCAGATTGAGACGCCCCGGCAGAACGGGGACCCCACCCCACCTCTCTAGCTTATGCCTGAGGATCCGGAGAATCCCCGAAAAAACATAGGCCAGAGTGGGTAATCGCCGGAAATCGAACCTGGGACCTCCCGAATGTGACTCGCACGTGTTACCTCGGCGCCACTTCGCTCGATAGTATACGTATATACATAATTGGAGGTGAATAAGTGCAAATGTTTGTATCAGCGTTTGAGGACGATATTATACAGTATTTGTAGTTTTTCTCCTTTTTTCGCTATTTTTTTGAAGTTATGTTCGTGAGATAAAATCCACGATGCTTTTACTGTCTGTTTCAGAGGTTTTTGTGCTTTCGTAACAGGTCACAAGGTTGACGTACCCTCTCCGACTATAGGTGGAGTGATGCACGTAAACACTGCGGAGAATAGCTCAGGGCCGTACAAAACACATTAGACCCTGAAATTTGTTCTTCATGTATGACAATGCTATCCGCTAGCGGACAAAAAGATGCACTCAAGTGTTATACGTATTGGTCTCTACTAAATATAAAATTATTTGCACTTATTCACCTCTCAACCTGTATATATGTTACATACATTGTGCGTTATTGTTTTGTTACACGTTGGTCTGTTACAGCATTTCCATATCTCTGGCTATCTCTTTTTCATTACAAAGTACTGTTTTCATAAAAGTTTTCATACCTTTATATCTGTATTGTCCTTGCAGTGGTACTTTTCATATGAAATGGCTTCTTCTGGCAATGGCGAGTATCCGCTATCTCGGTTTGGTTTGCAGATAACTTACAGCGCACCTTCATGTTGAGCTGCAAATATCTTAAGAATCTGTTACCAAGTTCGTCAGTAAAACAAAGGTTTCCGGCGAAGCAATTTGATTTCTTTGCGTAACGCAGTTCTCTTTGTTTGCGTAAGATACTAATTAGAAAGCCAGGTCATGTTAGCTAGCTGTCGATCAATGCCCACCAATCAATGACTAGTGACGTTTGGTCAATAAACGGACGCACGCCTAATTACTGGTATCTTGCCCGGAGTTCTGTATCTCTAAAAATTCCTCCTCAACCAAAGGTACGAAAACACTAATGATTCTTCTTTGTAATTGAAAATTTGCCAACGTATGATGATGATTGGTATTTAGGGATGCTTGACTCTTATGATCAAACAAGGTCAATTAAAAACACCGCAGGTGAAAGGAAATGTAAATGGCGTGTTATTTATGAATGCCCTTTAGCTGCTGTGGTTCTCAGCGTTCCATTCTATACTGGGCGTGCAAGACCGCTTAATTTTGCTCAGAGGTCTCTTTATTATGCTTGAGGTTCTTTTACGTGCCGTAAATCTACGACACGGGACCAACGGTTTTACTTCCCATGCTAAGGATTTTTACGCCCGAAAAAATCCATCGTCCTCAGCTGGGTTTGACCCCGCGACCTTGGGTATATGAAGTTAGCATGGTAACCATTACACCACGGAGGGCGACACAGGTGAAAGGCAAGATAAAAATAAAAGAAAGATAAAATAAAAACTAAGTTAAAAAATCCCGGGAGTAAAGCTACTTGTGGCGAAGGCAACAGATCAATCCAAAACTAATTAAACAAAGAGAAAACAGAACCCAAAAATTAATGAAACAAGCCTTTGGGTTAACAGTCTTTAGTGATAAAACTTAAAATCCAATAACTGCCGCTCCATTAAAAACTATCGGGATAAAAGAACTGAAAGCTAAATCCTTGTTGGGAAAGACAGTAAATTTATATCAAGTATTACACACAGCAGGCGGCGCCGTGGCAGAGCAGTTAGACCACTCGACACCCACCTAGGCGGCCAGGGTTCGATCTTAAGCGCCCAAGGTGGGATTTGTGGTAGACGAAAAGGCGTGTGGGCGGGTTTTCATCCGGGTCCACCGGTTTCCCCCGCCATTCATTCAACGAATTGCTATCATTCATTTGACTTTCATTTCATATCCGCTTCCTCATGCTCATGCCTGGTTAGGAGCCGACCACTCGTTCCAGGTACTTCATTTTGTGGTTACGTGCCGCTGGCTACCTGACAGGCTTCTGACCCCATCCGCTTGTAAGTCCTAGGGGGGAGGGTAAGCCGACTACGTAACGTATAACAGACAGTAATAGTAATACTTATGACATATATCAAAGTTCTAGCTCGAATGTTTATTTAAATAATAACTGTTATTTTCAGACTTAGCGTTTTAATAAAAATGAGGCCACGTGTGGCATTTCTAAAATCATTCATATAAAATCGAAAATGAAAATTGGAGGACTATTTGTAAAAGGTATATGGCAATTTTCTCTACTGTACTTTTAAGAGCCAGTATAACAATTCTTAAAATTAGTAAAACATTTGATGTGTTCCATTCATATGGCATTGTTTACAAACTATTGTTAAAACAGATTATTCCTTTATATACATCATGATAATCAAGATAAACGTGAGCCGAAATTTTTGTATTATTTTCTTCTAAGTAGAAGCGAAATAAGCTAATGCACTAGGCTAAAGAGAGAGACAAATCTTTTAAAAGTCGGTCGCTATTTGAATCAATTGAAATTCGGTTCATTTCTACGGTCAGATGTAAACCAAAAGGGAGTTGAAACGAAAGAGGTCTCGCCATTTGAGAATTTTATTAAGTAGCTTAAAATTGAAACAAATAACAGGAATACCTTGGAAACGGTTAACTCTCAAAAAATATATATCACATAAGTTATGTGCTCTAACAAGATCTACAGTTTTGCGAAGTAAGTGGGGCTTTGGGGTGCTTCTATCTGGCAGCCGTAGGTTTCTCTCATTGCTGTGACGTCGCTCCTGGTTCCGGCCGCCTAGTGTATCCTCTCACTTCACCCTCCCTCCCGGGGGCGCCCCCGTGAGGGGCATAGGTACAATAACCAATATAAAGTTCGGTGCCCAGTCCCCTCAACGCGTATCCTATTCGTATGGATGGGATTCTAAACATTAGGGTAGGTCAAATTCAACTTATGGAACGTGCCAATTCAGCTCGATAAATTTTAACCAAGGACTAAATTTCAAATGGAGAAGATGCATTATACTCTATGTAAATAAATTTAATTCTGTTTGTTATTTAGGCATTTTTTCATATAATTACTAACAATAAAAAATGGATATAACCAGTAAATAACTCTTAAAACCACTGTACTACCGGTTTTTACTTTCTCTAGTAAAATATACATAGTAGATAGAGAAGGTATTGTATATAAATCCATGGCACGACAGCGCGTTGGCCTACCACCCGGCCACTGCGTCCCCCATCTTGGTCCATGATAGACGTCATGGATGGAGTGCAGTATTGGAGGGTGAGACGTGGTAAGCGCCTCGAACCTCCCCCTCCAGCCGGTTAATGCGGTCCTCATGACTTCAGCCGCTACTTCTCCCTCGTGCAGCTCACCAATTGGTCCCTCAGAGGCCTCACGAGGCTGAGTGCACCCCAGGCCAGGGCTCCCAGCGGGGGAAAAATCCCCATGCCGGATGCCGGTACCGGAAATGGAACCCAGGTCTCCCGTTCGGTAAGCAGCTGTGCTAGAAGGTATTGCATTCCACCCAAAAATTCGATACCAAGATTTCACTGAAAAAAGATGGTTTGAGTAAACCTGGTTAAAAATAACTTTTTGAAAAAAGAGCAGTATGTGTGTCTGTGGACACCATAACTCAAAACCGAAAAGCCAATTAAATACCAGACTTTGTATTTAAGTATCTACCAAGGATGTGATGTATATAAATCCATGGCACGACAGTAAAATCCTCCATCCTAAACCACCCTATACATGGACCATATTTCAATATTTTCGGTTTTTATAAAGAATGTCTAACAATTTGGATTAAAATGCCGTTTATTAAAGATGTTTGCAGGCAAATAAAGTGTATATCCCAAATTTCTCGGGAAAACCTCACATTCTGAATAACTGGTAATCCGTAGTAATAGACAAAAATATTGATCTCTTTAAAACACACAATTGATGCACCTATACATTTTTTGTAGAGCTAATCCTTACAGAGATATTCCCTATTATTAGTTTCAAATTTAAGATAGTTAAACTTTTCTCCAACGTTAAACCCTAATCCATTTCACCTCTTTTGTTTTACTTCCCGCCATGGAAAAAGAACCAGATTTCATGACAATCGCATAGCGACAGCTTTTAAAAGCATTGCCTGTGGCTTTAGCCTAGATATTCTTCATTCATCTTCTACGCTTAAGGAACTAAGTAACAACATATCAGGCGATGTTTATTGTGATTAGCATTATGTAGATAAAAGAATGCTCTTTAGTAAGAACGGTTTGCTTGCAGATCAGATACGTGAATGAAACACATCAGATTTTTACTTGAAAACCGACATATTTTTCGGGATACACGAGTTTCTAAGTCAGGCACTTGATTCTATGGAAGTGCTATTTTTTAGAATGGAAGACAAATGTTCTTCGTCAGGCCTCGATCTAAGGAGTTTTATTTGCCTTCGTAAAGGAAAATGACTGATCACAGAGTTAGGTGGAACCAAACATGACTATTGTTCTCACAACATACTGGCGCATTGCAGGGAATTGGGTTGATAAATATGAAACTTCATAGTAGTTGTCCTTCAACACAGAATTGCTCTGAATTTCTTGCAGCGCCATGGCCAAGAGGTTAGACAGCTCGCCTCCCACCTAGGCGGCCTAGGTTCGATCCCAAGCGTCCGCATATGGGATTTGTGGTGGACGAAGCGGCAGCTGGGCGGGTCCTGCGATATTCCTCATTCTCATGCGTGGCTACGTGCCAGGTTCTCCATTTTGTTGTTTCGTGCCGTTGGCTCCTCCACAGAATTCTTATCCTTAGGCATCCGCTTGTCAGTCCTAAATATTCGGAGGGCAAGCCGACTACGACAACTATCTGCCTTATTGACATCCAAGGAGTATGGAACAGCAAACAAGGAGAAATTTTTTTCACACAAATTGAAGCCTTCAAACGTATTTTCAAAGCCATTAATTAATTCCTTTATGCGAGAAGCATCGTGAATAAACTTACGAACATCGAGGAGACTTCTTAAAATCCTAGCAGGTAGACAAATGAATTAAGCTGTCATTGTTCATTGGTCCTTTCAAGATTGTAAGCTTTCATTTATAAGTCTTCACATTGCCATACAATGAAATTACAATATACATTTAATTCATTTAATTCCCTATTCTGTCACCTAGTGTCACTTCTTCGATATCGAGTTTTCGGGTGGAATGCAATACCATTTCTATCCGCTCTGTACATTGTACGTGGTAGAAAAAGTAATAAGCTGCCGCATTACTATTTGTGGAAAGCTATGCAAGTGGAGGCAACATTCAGAGGAATTCGTGTACATACTGGATATAAGGTATTGTTAATAACCTTTTCTAAATACACACCTTGAATTACTTTTGTGTGAATCTATAAAAAGTGGTATCTCGGAAGATTGGAAGAATGAAGTGCGCCCAATAAATTTGCTCATCAATTAGCATTGAAGTTGAAGCAAATGACATCGAAGCAGCATCTAATTAGCACTGTTACGAGATGAGCCGCATTGTCTGTCAGGATACATATTGGATTGCCACCTAGGGGCAACTCCGGTCCAGCATAGGATATCCCTAAACATTGTATTGTCAAATGAAACGTTATGTTGTGCATATCCATTGTCCTATGTGGATACAGCTGCATCAGTCTCGAAATTAGCACCCGCTATTGCCTTGAAGGAAATTCCCACAAGCCTGCAATGGTTTACGATACGTTTATGATAATGGAATAGTCCAACATGACTATCACTTTCTAGAGCAATATTTTGACTGTGCCCATCATGTTTTAATATGCTTGTGTTTTATCATGCAGAATTTAGAAATTGTTTGCTTATTGGACCGAAATTTCTTTAAAATCTGAATGATTAATATTAATTCCATTCTGAAGGAGGTACAAAATCTTTGCAAAGATTGTACAGGCTGTAACAATTTTGTACTTGCCGTGTTTCCCTTCCAAAGTTAGATGTCTGATACTGGAATGTGCAGTTTCTCTTGGGGAATACTTTGGAAATGTTAAACCGCTGCACTTCAAACTTTTGCGCAGAAACCATTCAGATTTTGAACTTAACTATGCGGACTTCCAGCGTAACTGACCAGTTGTTCACTATGCTAATCATTCTCTGTATTGTTTTCAAGAATTAAAGTCTTTTTTTTTTCTGAAACTGAATCCTAAATATTATGTTATAGAGACTCTGCTATGGTTTTCTCTATGGCTCTTAGTTGGTATTAGCATGTTAAACTTTTCAACATATTTAAAGTAAAACCACAAAAGTATTTACCAACTGCACAGAATATTTTTAAGGAATATATCAGCTTCGATTTGAATATTCTTATGAAGTTTTGTTCAGTAGTATATTCAAAATGACTTAAAAGTTTTATGCTTTTACTTAAAATGCTAACCTATTACATGGAATATCTCGGAAATGGCAAACTCTACACTATAAAACAAACAAAGGTTTATGACATAAATTGTGATTTAAGAGATTTACATTTTTGTGTTGTAAGTTTTTTTCTACCTCTTACGGTTAATCTGTTATACAGAATGAAGATGTCTACTGTGGTATTTCCCATAAGTTAAAGATGTACATTTTATTTGTCATGAAATATCTTAAACAGATTTTATTTTTAATAACAACTTTTAGAAGCATTTTTCTGAAAATCTAAATTTTTGAAAAATGTTCCATGTAAAGGATAGCTCGCATCGGGGGCTTTTCCTCAAAATCTTCGAGTCGTATGCTTGGAAGATGCTTAAAAAGTTACTAAAGTAGGTATTTGACGGGGTTTCGTTATATTTATGCTGCCAGTGCGCGCGCACATACACACGCACTTTTTTCTTCTAAAAATGCTTTTATTGGATTAAGGAGATCTCAAAACATTACAAATTTTCCGTGAAATCTGGTATCGAATTTTTGAATGGATTACAATACCTTCTTTACTTACTGTGTTTTCACACTGCATTTACGTGGTGGCGAAAGTAAAACTATTTAGGTCAACATTGAAGTTTCACAGTAAGTGAATTTACAAATAGCTTTATCAAATCTGATTTTCAATATTAATTATTGCGGAAAGAGTATCACTATTTGTGCACTTTAACATTCTTTATTTTTCAAATTGTGATAGTTTATTTCTCAAAATTTTCGCATTCGAATACAGTTATTTTCTATGAAACGTTTTTGAGAATCATTGGAACATTTTTGAAACAAATTAATATAAATTTGCATCGCTGGAGCGTTTTGTGTGGGGCAAAATGCTGAACAAATTTGCGAGAAAACAAGGTTTAAAGTTGGGAGTATGTATTAGTAAACCTGTTCTTGTCCATTTATATTTAATTGACAGTTCAAATACGTCAAGTGAAAAAATGATATAAAGCTTAAAATTCATTTTATTTTATTATCAAAGCTATTTTTTTTAATTTATTTGTTTTTGGTAAATTTTCACAGATGTACCTAAAAAGACAGTCGTCGTGGTTATACTGGGATATATAGATACATTAATTTTGTAGTACTGCAATTGTAATGCAGAGATTACATTATTTTGATGTAGGTAATGCAATGGATTCTACAAATAAGTCCATCCATATAAATCTAATGTGTGTTATTTTCAGCTGTAGGAGGACTGCAACACATGGTGTGTACGATCAACATCTGCACTCCAAAACACGTTCATTTTGCAGCAGAAAGGTGAGTCAATATCTTATTTCAGCAAGTGCAAAGGTTAAAACCTTAAATTAAAAAAAATACGTATAGTAGCACTATCAGGCCTAAGGATGCCTTCAAGTGTAGATACATTCAAACCATTTGAATACGAAGAATGTACACAACAGTGGCCATGACCCACTGACGAAAAAAAAAAAAAAGAGTTTTGGTGTGTTCTAAATTCCTATTTGGCCATTACCAGGAGGCTCAGCTGCCCGTATTTAACGTACGGAGATATCCCTTGGTGCGATGAAAGAGTTGCAGGTCTAAACAGGGCTATTTCAGTTTAAAACCGTCCAGTGAAGAACTGGCGAGTGGGACTTTGGTTTTACCCCTTTCAATAAGTACGACTCGCTCACTGTCTTCCCTAATAAGCAAGATGGTTTAAACGAGGGTCGCTCAGCTAGTTCCCCAAATACTTTTTTAACTTGAAATAGCCCCTTTGAGTTCTGCAACTCTCTTAACGCACAAAGGGATGTCTGCATACGTCAAATACGGGGTAGTTGGGCCACTTGGTATACAAGATTGCTAATGTTGAAATACTCTGAACGTTATTTTGTGCCTGCTTATTGATTATAAAATGCATTTTATCTTTTTTACACAATCCTTTTATAAAATAGCTTAATTTGAAAAGAAGTGATTTGTCAAAAAGTTACAGAAAAGGGTTTTTGCTTCCGTAGTGGGAATTCGCAATTTATTTATTCACCTATTGATTCTACGTCGAAAATGAACAAATTCTCTTAGAATTAAGACTTTCTTTACTACTTATGATAATTTTGGGGAAGCATTGTATTAAAAATTCTATACTGAAATGTCACCGGAAATGCACGTTTTGAGACTCCATGAGTAAATAAAAGGCCCGTGTGTGTTTGTGTGTGAGCAGTATAAAAAAAATGGAAAGTCAGTTAAATAAAAAACTTGGTATTTAAACTCAGTATCTTCCAAAGATGTGACACGAAGATTTCCAGAAAAATTACCGCATTCCAAACTATCACCTCCATGGAAGATGTTCAACATTTTTGATTCTTCAAAACGCCTGTAACGATTTAGATTAAAAGAACATATAATAAGGGTATTTACTATGCCAATTAAAATGCATACTTTAAAAATTTTGGGAATAGCTAGTGAAATACGCTCCATTTGTATAATTTTGTATAACTGGTAAGTGTTAAGCCATAGAGAAAACCTACTACAAAAAAAAAAAAAAAAAAAAAAAATCTGATGTGTTCCATTCACATATTTTTCTGTTTCTTTTTTGTGACACCTGACCATGCAAAATAGCGATTTTCAATTACAATTGCACAGTGACAGCTTTTAAAATATTTGACTATCGCTTTAGCTTAGTGTGTTCCCTTATTTCCGTTCTAATTATAAAGAACTAAGTAATGACACAATTTCTGGTAATGTTTACCTCGATTAGCGCCATTTGACAAAGGAATAATCTTTTATAAGAATAGTTTGTTTTCAGAACAGATAGAGACAGTTATGTGAATGGAACTCATCAGATTTGCTCTTTAATGAATGGCTAACATATAGTAGTTTAATCAAAATCGTTAAATATTTATGATAAATCAAATGCATATGTTGGAATTTCTGTGAAGATCCTGTGATCTCCCCTTCATTGTGAATGAGTTTGCTTACGTGCAAACGGTATGAGCCAGAAAAGAAAACAAAACTTACTACATTAAATAAAAAAAAAATGTGCATACCTTTAAAGCACACGATTTATTCTAAATAACTTTTTGTGACGTAACTCATTTCCAAGGTACATATTATAAATTATTTCAAACGTTCAATACTTTCTATTTCTTTTGAAATCCTATCGATGGCCAGTTGTTGCTCGCGAAGAACGTGGAATTGTATGACCATCATATAGCGTCCAGTTGACTATCGCTATTCCCTCTGGTTTTTTTGTACTGTTTAACGCCCGCTTTTACTGATTGTAGCACCGTAGACGATGACACTGGTGATACATGGAATGAAGATGGAGCACCGTGGAATGCGATGGCGGGGGAAACCGGAGAACGCGAAGAAAACCCGCCCCTGCGCGCTTTGCCCACCACAAATCTCACATGCGGTCGCTTGGGATAGAACCCGGGCCGTCAAGGTGAGAAGCGAGTGGTCTAACTACTCGGCCACTGCGTGGCTCCCTGTTTCCTCTGCATTGCAACACGTCTACTATAGTTATTTCAGCAAAGGAAAATCAGCTGCACTGATAGAAATTATAAACTTCCATAAGTATATAGATTTAATTATTTTTCACACAACCAGCTTGTAGGACAGGAGTCGCCTGAAAAATTCGACTCCTGTCCTACGCATGGCCTGTGTGAAAAAACAATTAAATCAATACTAATTGACCATAATAACGGGTCATCGAGAAGTCGCTCCGCACCTCCCGTGTAACCAAGATTCCCCTAGAGTCAGGAATTCTGGTGGCAGCACTGGCTAGCGCGAGCGTATGGTGAAAACGTTTCGCTGGTTAAGAGAACTGCTAGGTTCACTATATTCATGCATGAAAGGTAATGTAGAAAAAATAATATGCAACTAACCTGTTTAAAGAAGATGTTGAAAATGTTTACCAGTTTCTTGAAGACACAAATTCACTCGTTTTAATTTATTTTCGAACACTGTAATTGTCCCCTTTGTTACAGATTTTCTGTTATCTTCAATTGTCGTTTCGAGCTCATCGATTGTTTTTGGATTGTCCTTCTAGATCGAAACTTTAGCGGCTCCCCAACGAAAATAATCCGGAAGGGTAAGATCAGGAGACCGCGGAGGCCACAGACCTTTAGAAATTAGTCTTTTCCCAAAATATTCCACTGACAGTCTCATGGATTTATGCGATGTATGAGTAGTGGCGTTATCTTGTTGAAAAAATGCACCGTTCACTCCATCTTCATTTAGCTGTGAAACAAATGGAAAAAGAATATCCGCGCAACAAACATCTGAATTAATTGAGTTATGGAAAAAAATTGGCCCAATAATTCGAGAGCGAGAGATCGTATACCATGTACCAATTGTCTGAGCATGTAAAGGGGTTTCCTGAATTGCATTAGGATTTTCAGTGGACCATACTCACGTATTTTGTGAATATACGCATCCTGATAAGTGGTACCAAGCTTCATCAGTAAAAAATGTCCTATCTAACACGTCAATTCCATGGTGCAAAATAAACCTGTGAAACCATTCACAATACTCAACTCTTTTCTCATGATCCCGTTTTAATTCAGGAATGACTGATACCTTATATGGATACAATTTTGACTGCTTTGTATGCGGAACCGTAAGAAATATCACATTGTTGGGCCAATTTGTTTATTGATTTCTGTGGACTTGAAGCATTCTACTCAATATATCCGATAGATTTTCTTCTGGGTCTTCCACTTCTAACATCTGCATCATGCACGGAACCAGACTCCCGAAATTTATTAATTAAGTCACGCACAGTATCTTGGTGCGGTAGTTTTGAGTTAGGCAACCCGACAACGAAATTTTGTTTCACTTTATCAGTATAATTTCCACGTTCATTAAAAACGTTTTCCACTAGAAACACTCGTTCCTCTGTAGAATACATTGATTTCGCTTCAGGCACACGTCAGAACTCACAGCATAGTAGACCATACTAACCAGTACAATAAATAAACGGCGTTATCAGCGGCTCGTAGCCGCTGATAACGCAGATAATCATAACATCCCGTCGGAATCGAATGCGATAAACCTAGGGATGCCAACCTTTTATCGAGCGGTAGCCAGCAGCAAGGTGCAGAGGAAGTTCTTGATGACCCGTTAGTTGGCTATATTATTAATCCTGGGTTTTAAAGCACTTGCGACATTGTAAGTCGCCATTGGGGTATGTCATCTCAACATATTCTGAGGTCTCCTTGTGGTTTAGCGGGTAACATGCGAGTCAGTTTGAGGAATTTAATGTCCTGCCGGTATGTTGCCATGTTAGCTCAGTGGTAGAGCAAGCAGCTAGTGGTCGGGAGATGTCCATGGTTGAAATCCCGGCTATAGCATTGAATGTTTCGGTCCCACTCTACCTATCCAACTCCTGTCTTACAGTAGGATTGTGCGAAAAAACAATTAAATCAATAGTAATTGAAAAAATGGTTAGCTATACTAAGAAACCTGGTTCTTAAAGTACTTAGGACATTGTAAGTTGCCATTGGGATATTCATCTCAAAATAATTTAGATCTTCTTGTGGCTTACTGGGAAACATGCGAGTCTGTTGAGAAATTTAATGCCGTGCAGGCATGTTACCATATTAGTTCAGTGGTAGAGCAACCGGCTAGAGACCGGGAGATCCGTGGTTCAAATCCCGGTTATGGCATTAAATTTTCCATAAGTATAGTTTGTGTACCCGCTAGTAAACGACAGAGTGTAGAGAAAGGCATGTGAATGTAAGACATTAGATTTATTTTAAATTCGTTAATGCAATTATTAAATTGTTTCATTGTTGCTGCTAGCAAGGGATAGTAAAATAAATATAATACAATACTTATACATTGGTTGTTCTCTGTTAATGCCTCTAATAAAGGCATTAGTTTGATGAGAGGCTTTTACAAAATAGGAGGACCTGCGTTAGATTGGAGAAAGCCTCAGCAGAGTTGGAAGGCAGCACTTTGAGTGATTGCCCTGCTACGGCAGGCATTTCTTAATAACGCAGAGCTTATTTTCATCAAGGGACGCTTCTCAGTAACGCCCGAGTAAACAAAGCTTCATCTACAATAGTGCAGCTAAGGTTTATGATACAGTATATTATCCGAAAGGGTGTGGTAAGGTAGTTGTAAAGCCATTAATTAGTCATCGCAGTAGTCTATTTTTACTTCGGAGTTTGCTTGTGATTAATTCACTGTGTACAGAATGCTAAATTACCTTAGCAGAACAGAATCGTAAAGATGCTGATATTCTTTTGGGAATAACATTATTAGATAAATATTTATTGCCAAGAACATCATACATGTATAGCAACGTCAATTAAAGTTTACAAAAGTTCAATGCTATAAAGCTCCTGGACCTTATAGAGAGGATTTTGCTTCAAAATAATTAGAATCTCTTTCTTAAATTTGTTAAATGTAAGTTTCTTAATTTTGTCAGGTAAATTATTAAATAAATTAATAGATACTATTTCAAATATGTTTTGTGTTTTTCTATATTTATATGTCCTAAAATAAATATTAATGCTACTTCTTGTGGGATAATTATGTACAGTTTCACAGGAATCATAATCTTGTATATTCCTCTTAATATATAGTAGACAATTTAAAATATAAATGGGTTATTCAATAATTAGTGGAAACATTTGAATTAATAAGAGTAAAACATATTTAGAGCAGTCACATTATTGCAGTACTTAGAAGTAGTCTCCTCCAACGTGAAGAACTCGCCTCCATACACCAGGGAGACGACGGATGCCATCCACAGCGTCTTCTTGTCCCAATATTCGAACAGACCGCTCTACTGCTGCTATAATTGTCTGAGTGGTTCTAAAGCGAGCTCCTCTAAGTGGTAATTTCATTTTCTTAAAAAGGTGGAAATCACATAGGTTCATATCTGGGGAGTATGGAGGATGCTTCAGAATTTTCCAGTTCCATCTGCGAGGTAAATTAACAATAAGGGCAACCGTGTGAGAGCGGACACCATCTTGTGACACAATAGGATGAGAATTCAGGAGATTTGGATGTTTGTGACGCACAGCTGGTCGTAAATGTTGTTCCTGAAGGTAGCTGTAACATGCACCTTTCACACGATATTATTGAGGAACTGAATGAGTGATAAGAACACCGTCAAAATCATAAGCAACAATGAACATGACTTTAAGAGATTGCGGTCTGCCAGCTCCAGGTTTTTGATGAACATCTTCCCTTCCTCTACGAAATGCATTCGCCCACCTCGCCACGGTACGATATGGTAAAGTCTCTCTACCACAAGCTTCCAATAATTTTGTATGGCATTGTTGAGCATGGGTACCTCTTGCAACCTGAATTTTATTGAAGCATCTTTGAGCGTATTTACTAAACACATTTAGCGCACTAAAGATAACAGCCTGCAATTAAACTTACCTACTAAAAATTTCTTATAAATAAAATTATTGTCTTCCAACTCACAGCTAACAAGCATTAGATACTGTTTTGTTTCATTTTTATCAGCTTACATTATTTACCACCGATGACTCCAAATACAGGCAGTGTTGCCACTAATTTTTGGATGACCCATGTATATACAAGGAAGAGTGAGGATTTAAACTTCAATAAAATGTGCTTTACAATGTGTTTTTGGCGGAAGTGCACATATTATTCCTACTGCTCTCTTTTGTAAAATAAGAAGCTTATTAGTATAGGAATGGTTGCCCGAAAGTAAAATACCATAACTCATAAGTGAGTATATAGGAATGTTACTGTAATACACTGACAGTAAAGAGTTTTTGTTAATGTTTTGGCCTAGAACTCTTAGCATAAGAATCCCTTTGCGTAGTTTATCAGAGATATAATCTATGTGGGATTTCCAATCTAAATTAGGCTCAAGATGAGTGCCTAAAACGTGTACTATTGAAGGAGAAGTGTTAAAAACAGTTGACTAGCATTTGTGTTAGCAACTTTTGATAACGTCGCTGCTTTGAGGACCAGCCAGAGGTAGGTACTTATATGTTTTATGGGAGCAAGTTCACATTCTATATTTTTGCGTTACGCTAATGATTAACGTCGAGTGCATTAAAGCCGGATGAGAAGATAAAGGTATTCAGTGTCGCGAAAAGCAACGTGTCACGTTTTCTTTAAGCGTTCGCTTTTCATGCGTGGACATCCACCTCTTCTCAAATGAAGAATGAGAGAGAAAACAGATGATATGTTGCAAAACTGTGTTTCACTCCATGTGGAGCTAAGTATGAGTCATGATTTCTTTAGCTGAAGCGACACGCTCATTGGTGCAATGTGACAGATCAGCGACTTCCAAGAGCGCTGTGAGAGACTTCTGATGATCAATCGCAAAGCGCGTGTTGACCGTTAGAGTAGTATAACATCTCCTACACCGTCTAGCATATCTGCGTGCCATTCTTCAGCTGACCACGCTAAGAGCGATCCTTGCTAATGATACCGGACCAGTCGACAGAATTTTTAAAATGTTAGCTCATGTTCCTTTTACACTGTCTATGCTGGTTCAATTTGGTTTTCTATTTTTTCTTCTGGTAAAGCGGTGGTAGTTCAGTCCTGTAAGTTTTAAGAAAATTTTTAAATTTTTAGCACATTGCAATTTAGAAGTGGTTTTAGTTACACCTTTTAGTTCCTTTTTAATAGTTTTTTAGCTTCCTTTTTGGTTTCTGCTTTTGGCAGCATCATTTTCATTGGTTTTTACTTCTGATTCTGGCTCTTATTTATTTCTGCAATTTAGAAGTGGTTTTAGTTACACCTTTTAGTTCCTTTATAATAGTTTTTTAGCTTCCTTTTTGGTTTCTGCTTTTGGCAGCATCATTTTCATTGGTTTTTACTTCTGATTCTGGCTCTTATTTATTTCTGATTTATTTTTATATAGGGTTTTATCTGCGTTTAGAGCCACGATTTATTTCATATGGGCGCTAATGACCTAGTTGTTGTGCGCCTTTAAACTCCACTCGTCATCATCTCCTACATGAAATACAATGATTATTAGAAAATGCCTAAGATTGGAGTAATTCCCCGGTATTATGAGGATTGAGAAAAATCTGTAAAATACCTCGTTCATGAAGGGTGGTTCTGGTTTAAACAAGATGGTCTTTTGCTGCCAGTTAACTACTCCAGAGGTACGCTGTGAGATCTTTCGTGGATATGCATTGCACTTGCAAGAACTTTCACTTTTCAGACTTCAAATATAAAATAAGGGAAAATGAGTCAGATATTTTGACACAGCAACAACGTTTTCCCCAAGGTGGCCAATATTCCGTGACTCAATACTTGTCTACTGACCTTTGTATATACACATTAATTTTAAAAACAATTTATTACGTTGGTCATACATTATTAAAATAAGTTTTAAAGTTAAATGGCAGTGGAGTTTGTTACTTCACTTATCGTTAAAAAAGAATTAATAGCTGAATGCAAGGCAGTGTAAAAAAAATCTGATGTGTACCATTCACATGACTTTCTCCATATCCCTGCAACAAATAATTCTTAAAAAGCTTATACTTCTATTTACTTTATGCTAATCAGAAAAAATTAGCAGAAATAGTGTTATTACTCGTTTCCTTGTAAGTAGAAGCGAAATAAGGGACAACTGTAGGTTAAAGTGATAGTCAAAAGCTGGTTGCTATGTCAATGAAGTTCCTTTGTTTATATGGATAGGATTTGAAAGTTCCTGTATGAGAAAAGTATACGTTTTTCATAGCAGAAATCAAAAATAAGGAATGTCACAAAAACGACGAACTCCACGAAAAAAATGTATATAACATAAATTGTGTGTTTTAAAGTGCTCTACATTTTTTGTGTAGTAAGTTTTTGTCCATCTCTTACGGTTTAGCAGTCATTCAAAATTTAGTAAAATTCATCCAGAATAAACTACTCTTCAAAGGCTATTCCCAGAAAATTCAATATATACATTTCATTTTTCAGGTAAATATGTTTAATATCCGAAATTTTAATCAAAATCGTTAGAGCCATTTTTGAGAAAATCAAAATTTTCGAAAAAAGTTCCATGTAAAGGGTAGTTGGGGTTGGGGGGATTTTTCTCAAAATCTTTGTGTCGCATCCCTGGAAGATACTAAACTTAAATACCAAGTTTGGTATTTTACCGACTTTTCGTTTTTGAGTTATCGTGTTCCACACACACACACACACGCACACACACACACGAACTTTTTTGTGAAAATGCTTTTTTGGATATTGGGGGCCCTAAAACATATATTTCCGGTGAAATCTCGGTATCGAATTTTTGGTGGAGTGCAATACTTTCTCTATACACTATGTACATAGTGCGTATGGAGAAAGTAATATATGACGTGCACCAGTTTAAGGAATGATTATAAACTGCATTTGTTTAACCACGGAAGTGTCTGTATTAATTATTGTGTGAAAAACATTAAACAAAACACTTTAAATAGAAGTTAATGCATTATTTCTGCTGTGCAAACTGAAACCAATCCACCACTACACCTGACTTGTAGTAAAACAAGTGCTACTCATTACCATTCAAATGTGGGGTAAGGCACCTTCCCTCCCTATTTTGCTGGTCGTCCTCATACCTGGTCTAGCGAATAGACGTTCACTTCGAAGTTTCAACCTGGAACATCCAGAAATCGAAGCGAAATGTTCCCACCCGGTTGTATTTCATGAGTCGGCAGAAAGAAATACTGGTGCATACTTTTAATCAGCGTTAGCATTGTCAGATTTGCGCTGCTGGTAGGTACTTCAGTAATTGTATGTTAGTGTTGCTGAATTAAAGTTTTATACTAACATCGTCTTTGTACATGCCGAAAAGTAAACAATTAAAATAAAACTGCTTCAGGAACTTCATGGAAAACAGACAAGGAAGAAATTTGTTCATTTTAATGAACACAAAGAGAAAGTATACCCGCATATACGCCAATGCTGAACTTCTTCCAAGTGTTTCATTGTAAATTGTCCCTTTTCTCGAGTCTCACAATATCAGCAGTTTTAGGAATGCTCGTTGTTGAAATGCGACGATATTTTGGTGCAATGTACGGCATGTAACTGCCGAACAATGGAAAAGGAATCGACAAACGCATAATATTGAATTAAATGTTTCTTCCACATTAGGCATGTGTAGAACAGGAGTTGTGCAGTGATCAGACTTAAAAATTCAATGCCATAACTGGGATTTGAACCACGGAACTCCTATTCTTCGTCCAGTTGTCTAACCACTGAGCTATTAGGCAACATGCCGACACGGTGCTAAACTCCCCCAACTGACTCGCGCTTTTTCCGGCAAACTGCAAAATCTGAATTATTTTGTAAGTCACATTGGGGTACGTTATCTGAAAATAATTTAGATGCCCTTGTGACATACGGGAAAATAATGTGTCAGTTCGGGAATTTATGCTTTGTCGGCATATTGCTCTAGATGGAGACCAGCAGATCCGTCATTCAAACCCCGGCTATGGCATTGCATTCGCGAACTGCAGTCGTGGTCTGTTGTTCGGTGAAGTGACTGTGCCATCATACTGTGGTCAGGCGATGCGTAATCGATGTACAACAGTTGCAAGCCCGATAATAACTAATTGTCCTTCCACACATGCCATGTGAGAGAGAAAGAATCACACTGAAACTTTTACTGCCATAGTTGAAATTTGAAACGCGGATCCGTGACGCTGCTCTTATCACTGAGCTACCATGACACCAATGCTTATGCTCTCCATCTGACTCACCGTTTTCCACTGATCCACAAGGCGTTCTCATAAGGCTGTAAGCTGATTTTTTTAATAGTGTTTATCGCCCGCTTTTACTATTTGTGGCACTGCAGGCGGTGACACTGGAAATATATGGAATGAAGATGGAGCACCGGTGGAATGCGATGGCGGGGGAAATCGGAGAAAACTCTCCCCTGACACTTTGTCCACCACAAATTTCACATGCTTGGGATTGAACCCGGGCCGTCTAGTAGAGAGTTGGGTGGTCTAACCATACGGCCACGGCGCGGCCCCTTTGGGCTGCATACGGCATATGTGGAAGAGAATTAAATAACGAGTGCCTCTGCGATTGAGTGGTCAGTGTTTTGATTTCTCATCCAGAGGTCCCGGGTTCGGTTCCCGGCTGGGGCGGGGAATTTTTATTTAACTGGAATCAGTTCCTGTCCTTCACAGAGTCTGGAAGTATGAATGTGATAGTGTGTGTATGTGTATTTAATAGTATAAAACTGAAAATCGAACGTTAAGAAACCCGACAGTTCAGGGAGCAAACTTCAGAAATTGTTTCTCATGTCAAAGCCCTTAATATGACCATAGAATTTATAGGAGGCTTTACAAATGGGGGGGGGTGATTGGCCTAGTAGTGGTAATTCATGAAGTCAAGTGTATTCGCCATTGGGGTACCATCTTAAAATAATTTCGAGAAGGGCTCTATAATACACATGCACCGAAATCCTTTCCTTGTTACAAGTGAAGAAATTACTTCGACTACCTTTATGTAGTTTTTTTGAAGTGTAAGAGAAAAGGCCTGCAGCGCAGCACATACACTGTTTTGACCCACTTCCCATTCACGCTGTTATTGATGGAACGTTGAAGTTGCTGTATTCATTGTTGCTAGCATATCCTACATACTTGTGTATTTTACTGCGCATGTATTCATGAACTACATAAATCCTTAGGGTTTTGATATTATTCATCTTTAGAGACATGGAGCATAATCATATTAATTTGTAGTTGAAGTTTAACAATTAGTGTTGCTTGAAGTTTTAGTTCCTTTTTATTTGTTCATATGTTTAGGTAATATCATTGATGTAGCAAAGTATGAGCTGCACGTCAGGCTTGCGGCAGAGTGCAGCTCGACTCGGACCGAATGCTTTCAAGTTTTCCGCCAGTGTATATTTATCACTCAGATTCGCAAAAATGGTCCGTCAGAGTCGCTGTTTGTATCACATTTTAAAATTTGCTGTTGCTTTTAGAGAATAAATAAAGAGTAAGGCTTAATATAATAACATAATTGACAATTTTTCTGTGGAGCATTAAGATATTTATGGTACAAAAAGAATACTACGCCAAGAAATGCATAGAATAAGGATACTTCATGCAGCAAATGGTAGTAATGCTATCAAATGTGCATCAGCAGACAAATACCGATCAAACACCTAGAACTAAAATTTTAAACCGTTTCACATGCCTTCAAAGCATCATACATAATGATCAAAGAGGAAATGATGAAAGTATGTCTAGAAAACAAAAGATAGGTCATGAAGCTCACACAGCCTTCTTACATAGATTTTTACAGTTAAAATACCAGGAATTTATACTCAATCACCAGTTACTATTGCTGGTAGTTATTTTATTTTCCCATAAATATTATTTCTGTTACCCAATTTCGAAAAACTCTGATGTGTTCCATTCGCATGACTTTCTCTACCCGTTCTGCAAACTATCCTTGCAAATATTCTTATATATACATTATGCTAATCGAGATGAACATTAGCAGAAATTGTCTTATTTCTTGCTTGCTTCTAAGCAGAAGGGAATTAGGAAAAAGCGCTAGTTTAAAGTGATAGTCAAATCTTTTAAAACCTGGTCACTATCTGAAAAATTGAAGCTCGGTTTTCGTTGCATGGCCAGGAGAGTAAAGAGAGACGAAACTAAAGAGTGCTTTCCGTTCAAGAAAAGTTGAGTATTTAAAATTGAAACCAATAACAAGGAACACCTCGGAAAGGTCAACTCTTCAAAAAATATATGTAATGTTAATTGAGTTTTTTACGAAATCTACATTTTTTGTGTACCTAGTTAGTTTTTGCGTATCTCTTAGAATTTACGAGCTGTGTAAAATTCATATAGAATGAAGAGGTCTGCAGAGATTATCCCCGAAAATTCAGGATATACATGTAAATATTTTAATACACGGTGTTGAACACAATAGTTGCAGCCACTTTTTAAGGAAAACAAAACTCTCAGTTTGTTTTCCATGTAAAGGATAACATGGGGTGGGCATTTTTTTAAAATCTGAATGTTGCTTACTTGAAACATACTAAACTTAAGCACCAAGTTTGGTATTTAACGGCCTTGTCGTTTTGAATTATTAATATATGTAATTCTTGACATGTTCTACATCCTAGAGTTTTGGCATAGAGCCTAATCTCATAATAGGATCTACAGATTGCAATGTTATGTATGTATGTATGTATGTATGTATGTATGTATGTATGTATGTATGTATGTATGTATGTATGTATGTATGTATGTATGTATGTATGTATGTATGTATGTATGTATGTATGTATGTATGTATGTATGTATGTATGTATG
Source organism: Hymenopus coronatus (assembly GCA_030762935.1). Lineage (NCBI taxonomy): Eukaryota > Metazoa > Arthropoda > Insecta > Mantodea > Hymenopodidae > Hymenopus > Hymenopus coronatus. Next base: position 28,667,562 of record CM060900.1, on the reverse strand, counting down.
TATGTATGTATGTATGTATGTATGTATGTATGTATGTATGTTTGTATGTATGTATGTATGTATGTATGTATGTATGTATGTATGTATGTATGTATGTATGTATGTATGTATGTATGTATGTATGTATGTATGTATGTATGTATGTATGTATGTATGTATGTATGTATGTATGTATGTATGTATGTATGTATGTATGTATGTATGTATGTATGTATGTATGTATGTATGTATGTATGTATGTATGTATGTATGTATGTATGTATGTATGTATGTATGTATGTATGTATGTATGTATGTATGTATGTATGTATGTATGTATGTATGTATGTATGTATGTATGTATGTATGTATGTATGTATGTATGTATGTATGTATGTATGTATGTATGTATGTATGTATGTATGTATGTATGTATGTATGTATGTATGTATGTATGTATGTATGTATGTATGTATGTATGTATGTATGTATGTATGTATGTATGTATGTATGTATGTATGTATGTATGTATGTATGTATGTATGTATGTATGTATGTATGTATGTATGTATGTATGTATGTATGTATGTATGTATGTATGTATGTATGTATGTATGTATGTATGTATGTATGTATGTATGTATGTATGTATGTATGTATGTATGTATGTATGTATGTATGTATGTATGTATGTATGTATGTATGTATGTATGTATGTATGTATGTATGTATGTATGTATGTATGTATGTATGTATGTATGTATGTATGTATGTATGTATGTATGTATGTATGTATGTATGTATGTATGTATGTATGTATGTATGTATGTATGTATGTATGTATGTATGTATGTATGTATGTATGTATGTATGTATGTATGTATGTATGTATGTATGTATGTATGTATGTATGTATGTATGTATGTATGTATGTATGTGTGTGCGTGTATGTATGCTGTCCACAAACACACACATACGTTAACACACTGTCCTTTTTTGTAAATGCTTTTTTGTTTTATTCAGGGGTTTCAAGGCATGCATTTCCGGTGAAATCGCCTTATCGAATTTTGGGTGGGATAAATACTTTCTCTATCTAATACGTACATTGTACGTACGTGCTACAGAAAGTAAAAATAGCAGACAATACGCATGCGCTAAGTGCATTGGAGAATATGGTAAGTAGAAACTATTCGACTTTGTCTCGTATTTTCGAACTCATTGTTGTTCAATGGTGAGCATGTGGCACTTTCATCGCGGTGTAGTATTGTGTTTATGTTGGTACTGAAGCTCGGAATAGCTAGTCGATCGCTGGAGCCATTACATCGTCCGAGAAGTGGAGAACCTCTGCACTTACAAAATGGAAGCCGGGTCTGATGAATAGAGGGGGATTATTCCGATATTTCGAAGCCAGCAGATCGAGCTCCAGCTCTCTTGATGAAATGGTGGGGCCTCATGACAACTTGCGTGTTCTTTTCGCTTACATAAGCTCCAGGGATTTCACAGTTTGCTCCTACGCGTCATGCTGTGTACTTTTCTACTAATTGAACCCGTGACGATTCGCACTCTCTGTACCGCTTGCATTTCAGCCGAGAATTCGACATTTCACTTTGAGGTCCAGTAATTAAAAATTTAAATGTCGACATTCAGGCGTTTCTGTTGGTCTATGAACTGCAAAATTGCACCACAAAATCGTATAAATTTCAAATGTTACGCTTTTAAGGATGGAAGGAAAAAGAATTTCAGAAACAACCTTTTACATATAATATGTTAATTTTTATTACTTTTTCTTGCACGTATATACAATATTACCATGATAGAGAAGCTACTGTATTCCACCCAAGAATTCGATTTCGAGATTTTACCGGAAATACATATTTTTGACCCCCTGAATACAAACATTATTTTTAGAAAATGTCCCTGTGGTGTGTATTTGTGCGTGTGCGTGTGTGTGTGTGTGTGAGAGAGAGAGAGAGAGAGAGAGAGAGAGAGAGAGAGAGAGGGACAGGACAACATAGCTCAAAATCAAAATACCGCTAAACACCGAACTTGGTATTTAAGTTCAGTGTCTTCCAAGGATACGACACGAGGGTTTTCAAGAACATCCTGATCCCAAGCTACCCTTCACATGGAAACATTTTAAATTTAGTTTTTCTCAAAAATCACTATAACTATTTTGATTAAAATACCGTAGGCAGGTATATTAAAGATACTACATCACAACAAATTGTATATCTTGACTTTTCTGGGAATGTCCTCTGAAGACCTCTTCACTCTGGATGGATTTTGCATAACTGGTAAATCGTAAGAGATAGGCAAAATCTTACTACAGAAATAATGTAGTTCTCGTTAAAGTACACAGTTTAGTTCGTATACAATTTTTTTGTAGAATTAATCGTTTCCGAGATATTCCTTGTTATTGGTTTCAGTTTTAAACTATATAAACTTTTCTGAAACGGTAAACCATCTTTCGTTTCATCTCTCTTCTGTTTTACAAACTTTAATTTCAATTGATGGTATAGCAGCCAGCTTTTAAATAATTTGACTATCGTTTGTAATCATTTTATGTAATGTTTGAAATATTTTCTGAAATCATGAATGAGCCATTAAATGTACGGATATAGGAATTTTAACCTCGTATTAAGCCCTCTTGTTAGTTACAGGTAAAATGCATTTATAGGAGGGTGCTGTTTTGTCCAGTGAAAGAAGTGGCGATTTCTCCACCCTATACAATCAACGGGAGTTTCCAGTCGGCAAAGCAATTAACACAGCTATGGCGTGGAGTGCTTTCGAAGGCTGGTAACGTGAACACGTGAAACTGTTCACAAAGTTAGTTACGCGGTTTTAAGCTTTCGAAAACCGACACTGTGTTTACCCGATGAAGTGTAAAAGCAGAGCTTTTCTGACAACTACCACCAGCAATCCAATTGTTTTCTTCAGCTTTTTACTGCCAGGGATGGCCACATTGACAGGAAGGAAGATAAACAAGTGCAAATAGTGTGATATTTAGTGGAGAACAATGTGTATAACACATAAATATATCTCATTTTCTCCGCTTACTAATAGCACTGCCATAATGAAGCACAAATTTCCGGGTGAACGACCCTGCCCTATGTCTCGGCTGTGTATACATACATCACACAACGGCCACCTCTTGTGTTTAGTACAACTAGCACATCTCCGGCCTGCATTCACGTGTGTGAAACGAGGGACCGATTCAGTCGCAAACTGTCCTTTACATAATGAATGGCTTTACATATGAGATGGCAGATATCCATTCAATTTACGCCGTAACTGGGGAATCTGCCAATGCTGCCAGCGACGTATCATCAGCGATTTCTAAATCATCTTCCCAAAATACGAACTTTCACTGTAGTGCATCACCGGATCTGTTACACCGATTCTCTTAATCCCCGATATGAACGTTTCTCAAGTGTTGAAGTTTAATTTTAATTTATCACCTTTATAAAGCAATGCACCTTGGCAATGAGAACGATTTTGTAGTTTAACCAACAGGAGTGCGAATGCTTACATATTGTTTTGAGTCATATATTATTTGTTTAATAAAACCAAATTTGAATAAAGCAAATTTAATTGTATTGAATAGTTTTAAGTTAACCCTAATACATTGTGAATCCTAGTCAGATAATTTTGTATGAAAACAAAACCACACGGTTACGTAGGCTGAAATTTCAGTATGATCGGTTTTCTTCCCGTACATTACACTACCACCGCACGCCGCGCCGTGGTCGAGTGGTTAGACCACTTGTCTCTCGCATAGACGGCCCGGTCCGATCCCAAGCGACCGCATGTGACAAAGCGGCGCAGGGATGGGGTTTCCCCTTGTTCTACGGTTTCCCCCGCCATTGCATTCTACCGCTGCTCCATTTTCATTCCATGTATCACCAGTGTCATTGCCTGCGGTGCCACAAGAAGTAAAAGCGGGCGTTAAACACTGCAAAAAAAAAAAAAAAAAAAAAAAAAAAAAAAAAACATTACATCACCTACAGTCGGGTTGGGCAAAGGACAGAGATCAGAAGGGCGGGGAGTGGGGAGGGGGTTAATCGCATGCCCTATCACGTAAACACTAAGCGAAAATCTGAGATGGGGAATAATAGTCGTCCTAAAACATCGTGAAAATTTCCTCATGAAAACATAACTTTAGAAAATAGGGCGAAGTTTCAAATACTGGATGATCACATCGTCCACAATTATTTTCTCTTATTCATCTCCTACACTGTACACCTTCTGGCATGTTGGTCAGCGCTCCTAGTTAGCATGCAAAGGGTTCAATTCTCTCAGGGGGCGGAAGTTTTGGAACAACTTCTGTTATGGTCTCTGGAACAGACGTGGGTAATGTATCACGTCATTGCCCTGTCTGATACAACTCCAAAAAGCAGAGTAGCTTTTCCAATACGCCCTTGGGCATGATGTGGTTTCCATCTTTGCTTAGTCTAAAGGGTTCAGACCTCATGAAGGCTACATTTGCATTAAAAGTGAAGTTGTATATTAAACGCCATGCGGGTACTTAATTGTTCGCATATACACGTTATGGCTGGATGGCTGGTAGCGGCCAATGGGTACACAGTTCACAAAATTTCAGATCTGGCCCCGTAGCTCAGTCAGCAAAACACTGCCTGCCATGCAAGGTTTCGATTCCCGGCTGGTGGTGGTAATTTTTTTCTAGTCCGTATTATTCTCTATCCTCTGGAAGTGAGTGTGAATATGTGTGCGACCTAAGCAATAACATTAAACAAAATCTGATGTGTTGTATTCACATGACTTTCTCTACCTGTTCTGCAAACAAACTATTCTTATAAAAGATTATTCTCCTACCTACATCATGCTAAACGAGAAAAACATAACACAGTTGGTCTTACTACTTAGTTCGTTATAAGCAGAAGGGGAATAAGGGAATATACCAGGCTAAAGCGATAGTCCAATCCTTTAAAATCCGATCGATATGAGAACAATTTAAGTTCCGTTTGTTTTGCATTTCCAGAAAAAACAAACGAGAGATGAAACGAAAGGTAACTCCGTTTGAGAACATACTTAGTTTAAAATTGAGACCAATAGCAAGGAATATCTCGGAAACGGTCAACTCTGCAGCAAAAATGTATATGACATGAATTGTGATTTAACGAGATCTTCGTATTGCTGGAAATTTTAATTAAAAGATTTGGTTTCAACTAAATAAAGATGATTATTTATCTTGAAATATTTATCGTTTTAGGATATGTAGTTTTTAATAAATGATTTTAATTCAGGGATTATAAATTATATTTTATTTCACTATGTAAATATTTAATGTTTCTAATAGCTTTTATTCAGCAAGTTTTAGTGTATATCTTAAGGTTTACCAGTTTCGGCGGACTTGTGTATTCTACTAATCACCACATTCGGAGCACCAGATGCAGCGGTCTTGGCTTCGTGCCCAGATTTGTGATGACGTTGGCGGTGCTCTAAGGCTCACTCCACTACCAATGAGTAGACCCACGTACCTGTTGATGTAATCTGATGCTTCGGCTTTGCTCAGTCTGCACGATAGTTGACTCTCTCGGGGTGGTACAGCTAATGGGGGTAGTTCAGGGAGTGATCTTATAAATGAAGTAGACATACGTAACTTTCCTTGAATTTATTGTAACTGGAGGCTCGAGACAAGTATTTTGCTTCACAATTCTGCTAACTCACTTATTAACTAGGAACTTTGATACTTGATTATTCACTCACACGTATTTATTTATACCTCTTCTTCCTTGATTCCGCTTTACACAATTTAATTTTAATGCACGTCACTCACTTAAAGTATACTTGACTTAGAGCGCTGTTAACTACTAAGTATCTACTAAGTTAACTACTAAGAGTTACAATGTTTCGACTTTGTACGAAGATGAAACTTATGTGACGTTCAGCATGACAACCGACAGCGTGACAGTATTACAAGAGACAGCAAACAGAGCGACAGAGCCCCGATGTGCCGTACTCTTCTTATATACTAAAATTACTGTCATGGCGGCTACTTTCTGATTGGACAGAAAGGCCGCGCAATTGACGTATATATTACCCAAAATCCACTGTTCTCTGTTCTCATCGCAGGGTGCACCACAACACCCACGTGACATGTGTTATACAATGGAAAATTACTTCTTTCCGAATTTTAAGGTTTTGCCCCTGTAAACAATGAGCCCCTCACATCACTTTCCTAGCTTGGCGTCAACTTTCTGCTTTGCTTTGCTACAAGCTGACCTTTACACTGCTAAATACATGAGTTAATAAGTATTTGCACTCTTTAACTATACACTGCTAAATAATTAATGGACTAACAATAGTTATTGTAGAGGCGCCAATTAACGGTCTCACAGTTACGAAAAATGCAACAAAATTCATCCATTCGTCTTCAGAAACTATTCCCAGTAAATCCAAGATTTATATTTTATTTATGACGTAAATAGCTTTAATATACGGCATTTTAAATAAAAATCGTTAGACATTTTTGAGAAAAGCCGAATTTTCAAACAAACTTCCATGTAAAGGGTAGTTAGGAGTGGGGGGACTTTCTTGAGTATCTTAGTGTCGCATGCTTGGAAGATACCACACTTAAAATACCACGTTTGGTATTTAACGGTCTCTTTGAGCTATGCTGTTCACAGAGTCACTCACACGGGCCTTTTTTTTTTTTTTTTTTTTTAAAAATCCTTTTTTACTCAGGGGACCTCAAAACATAGATTTTCGGTGAAATCTCGACATCAAACTTTTTGGGTGGAATAGAATACTTTTTCTATACACTATGTACAAAGTGCGTGTATAGAAAGTAAAAAATTGAAACCCAACGACAATAGTACGCAAGTTATCACCTTTGCAGATATGCAATATATTCTAAGAGAAATGCCGCCGATAAAGGTGATGTATTGAAGAAAGAAATATAAAAAGAATGACACACGACCGTACAAATGTGAATTAGTATCTATAGCTATTATGATGAAGTTGATACAGTTGCAGCCGCTCCTTACGGTAGCAGCATCAGCAATAGTGGTAGTAGTACTAGTACTACTTCAAGTTCCATCACGGTATATATTGAGCTACCTTTACACTGGCTTCTTAATCGGGGAATTTCTAGTTCTCGAGTTCGCCACTATAAGCTCATGTTGACGAGAAATCAACTCGTCGCCTGTAGCTGGTACCGTAGGATACAATCACGACTTCCGGACGTGAAACATGGTCAATTTAGCCCAGGGACCTTTTCTTTCAAGTAATTGGGCTCTTTTACGTGAAATAAACACTACACGGGACCAACGGCTTCGCAATAAGAGCCAAAATAATAAGATTAATAATATTAATCTCATAAATTGTGTGACAAATATGTGTTTTTGTGCTGTTTCTTGTCGTTCATATAATTAAATACACGTGTTAGACCAAAAACAAAGTAATGCGTAAATTACATAATCGTACCTAGTTTAGATTATGGTTGGTATGAAGAAACCGCCAGGATATTCCGCGCCTGTGTGCACATAACCTACTTCCCAGGATATATATTTTAGGCCAACAGAGCAATCCTGTGGTATGTAAATAACGCAGGCTACCAATAAATGAAAACTCGATAACAACGCCGCCAAAACGGCACAATTGCTTAATATCCTGAGTAACACTTCTGCCGTGTGTGTTAAGTGGCATTGGTGTAAAATGGAAGTGATAGAATAGAAACAGAGGGCAGGAAAACTTCGCCTACACTTCTTTATGTGTATGTATTTGGTCGAATTATTTCATTAGGTCATACCAGCTGCGCGTGCGCAGAAGCTCCTTGAAACTTGCACAAGTCAAGATGTACAAGCGGCGCTGTTGCCATATCTCATCGGGTTGAGAGCAGTAACGCGGTAGATGCAAACGCTGAAGATTTTAAACTAGCACATATAGCAGCAGCAGCAGTAGTAAACTAAAATGAGTTTTTATTTATGGAAGCTCTTCAACTGCTACGGTTCTAAGTGTCCCATTCTATATTGGACGTGAAAGACCGTTTAATTTTCCTCAAACATTCTCTTTATCAGCCTTGAAGTTCTTTTACGTGTCGTACATCTACGACCGGGACCAACGGCTTTACTTCCCTTCCGAAGGAAGTCATGCTAAGGACTTCTACGCCCAAAGAAATCCATCGCGTTCCGCCGGATTTGTACCCGCTGGTTTAGGAACCAGAGGCTAGCATGTTACCCCTAGACCATGGAGGACGACTATGGCGATGGTGGTGGTGGTCCATTTGTCGGGCCGGAGCTTGATCTTCGAGCTGTCAACATGGCGAAGAAGAGACTCCGCAGTGCCGCCGCTGCTAAGGCAGCAACCGTCACCTCTTCCCCGGCAGCCGCCGAGGAGGCATCATCTCCGACGCCACCGGTCGCGGCAAGCCCTGCTTCGCCGAAGGCCGCCACCGCAGTCTCGCCGCAACTGCAGCCGCAGTTGCCGCCATCACCACCACCACCACCGACGACTCCACCCAGCACCACGCCGCCGCCCCGGTTCAGTGCCGTGGTACGGGGGGTCTCTCGGAACCTTTCCACCCGGCATCTGCTCACCCCCGTGCAGTCGCGGTGGCCTTCTTGCTTGAGGGCCACCCGCATATACTGCGACCGGGGGCCAACGTCGCTTGTACGTGTGGAGATGCAGGACCAGGCTGACTTGGAATCTGCCTTGGCGTCAGGGTTGCCCTTATTATGGCGACTTCTGGTCGTCGAGGCTAGCCGACAAGAACGCCACCGGCCCTGCCGACGCTGCTGTATCTTCGGACACTCAGCTGACGTCTGCTCCTCGCCGCCGCGGTGCCACTATTGTGGTATCAACACCACCACCGCCGAGTGCACTGGGCACGATTTCCGCCGTCGCCGCCGGTTCTGTGTCACCTGTCGTGGCACAGGACACTTCACCGGGCAAGCCTAGTGCCCTCTCTACCCCAGGAGCAGACCACCACCACCACCCGCCCGGACTACACCACCGCCGACCATCATCATCGACACCACACCACCTGCACCTTCGATAGTCGCAGCGACACGAAACGCCATTCAGGACCTCCACGCGGAGATCTGGAACGTCGGCGCCCGTTTAGCTGCCCTTGAAGAACTGTGCAGTGGCATCAACGAAAAGCTACAGGACCTTCAAGCTGCCACCACCGCCGCCATCGCCACACTACAGTCCACCACCTCTGAGCTGTCCAGCCGGATAGCCAGTGTTCAGCCGCAGCAGCTCCACTCCGCCGAGCGGCCCCACTCCAGGGGCCAACCACACAACGGTGCTGTTCCAAGAACCGGAACTGAGTCTTGGATTCTTCGCGCACGGCAGTTACGAATGGAGAAGAACCAGCACTAACTCCAACTCAATCCTTCACCCTCAAATTCCTTTACTCCTCTCCCTGAATATTCCGCGGTAACAGTCTGGGCCTCGGTCAAGTCTGTCTCCCGGTCCTCATTTCATCCCTCTGACTGCACCCTGCAGTCAGTTAAATTATCACCTTGAATCCGCGGGTCCAATCATCTCCTTACTTCCTTCCAAAACCGGTGGTGGGGTTTTTTAGTCGGTATGCCCACATGGGAGACCCCGACACTCCGCGCTTGTCCGGGTCAGTCTTTAAGGTGGATTTTTCCCCTCCACTCGAAAAAAAAAATCCATTTGTCAGTATAACAACATTGGATACGTCAATGCAGTATTGTGACATTATTTACAATATTATTGCAAGGTTTAACACTTTTACAGTAACAATTGCAATAATGGCAATAATTACATAAATTATGAAAATAATAGAATAAATGGAAATCTAAAACTAAGTAATAATATATGTGATAAATTAAATTTACAATTACAATGCCTCCATTTATACTCTAACGTCTATCAGTATCATTATGGCATGAATATGACTTTTGAAATCGGTTGGCAGTTTATTATATAAGGCAGCTTATATAGCCCCTTTGGAATATAGCATTGTTCGGTGTGATTGTGTCCTTCAGGTTGATTTATTCCTGGCGTTGTGGTTACGTGTATGATTATTTATAGTAAAGTTACAATAATGTTGCTTTTGTAGCATATTACAGACTATATGTATAGACAGGCGACGCCGTGACCGAGTGGATAGACCCAGCCGGGATTCGATCACAAACACCTGCGTGTAGACGAAGCGGCGGGTTTTCTCCGGGTCCTCCGGTTTGTCCCGCCACTCATTCCACCAATTGTTCCATAATTACCTTTCCTATCATCCATTTTGCTTGCATTTCATATTCCACTTCCTCACCCTCATGCCTGGCAACGGTTCACTCGTTCCATTCTGTGGTTTCGTGCCGTTGGGTCCCCGACAGGCTTGTGACCCCTAGACCTCCGTTTGTCAGTCCTAAATACGGGGAGGGCAAGCGGACTACGAAATATATATAGACACATATTTGGTAAAGTTAAGGTTTTTAGTTCCTTGCTGACTTTATGTATTTTATAATATTTTTTGGAATTTTGAAAACAAAGTAGCTAATTTTATTCCCTCCCCAGAATATTATACCATGCCTCAGTAGGTTTTCTCCATGTGCAAAATAGAAGGTTCGTATATAACTGATGTTTAGCTTATTTTTTATTGTTCTTAATGGAAAAGTAGAATTTATTAAGTTTTTGTAATATATTTTCTATGCGAATTCCCCAATCTAAATGCTGGTTCAGCCAGAATCCAGGAAATTTGCTTCATTCATGTGAGATAGCTGAGTATTATATTCAATGCCCCACAATTCTTATATCTCTTATGACAGAATGAAATTGCCGCTGATTTGTTTGCACTTATAGCTAATTTTGTTTTTAGTAAACCAACGTCAGCTTTAAGAGCATTCAAAGAAAAACTAACCAATATACTTGCAGGGTGTCAAAAGTTAGGGTATTAACATACTCCTGTATTCGTAAGTATTAGAGACTCCACTGTTAAGAAAAATCACTTGCATTAGAATACCCTTGACCTAGGTGTTTATTACTTTTCATAAGCCCTGAACATATGTGCATTTGGGACTGATGTTCCATTCATATAACTTTCTCTATCCGTTCTGCAAACAAACTATTCTTACAAAAATAACTACGTCATCAAGATAAGCATTACAAGAAATGGTCTTACTGTTTAGCTCCTTATAAGTAGAAGAGAAATAACGGAATACACTAGGATAAAGCGACAGTCAAACCTTTTAAGAGCCGACATTGAAATGCGGTTCTCTTTCCTTGGCGAGGAGTAAATCAAAAGAGAGATAACACGGATGAGGGAAGCCCGTTTGGGGAGAGTTGGTTAAATGTTTTAAAATTGAAACCACTAACACGGAATATCCCTGAAATCGTTAACACGGAATATCCCTGAAATCGTTATCGCTATGCAGACATAAATTGCGTTGTAACCATATCTAAATTTTTGTGGAGGTTTTTTCTACCTCTAACGGTTTACCAGTTATGCAAAAGTCATTCAGAAAAGAGGACTTCAGGGACTATACCCAAGTAGTTCAGCATATTTGTTTTATTTGCCATGTAAGCAACTTTAAAATACGACATTTTAGGCAAAATTATCGGAGCCAGTTTTAGAAAATCAAATTTTAGAATATGATAAATATGCAGGATAGTTTGGAATGGGGGGATTGTTTTGAAAATCTAAACTTAAATACCAAGACTGTATTTAACGGACTTTTCGATTTTGAGTTATACCGTAGAAACAGACACCACACACACACACACACGCATTCACATAGACGCGTGTGCTCACTCGCCTGGCACTTGATCCCAAGCGACCTCATGTGAGATTTGTGGTGGACAACGCGGCTCAGGAGCAGGTTTCCTCCGGTTTCCCCGCCATCGCTTTCCACCGATGTTCCATTTTCATTTCCTGTATCATCAGTGTCATTGCCTGCGGTGCCACAAGTAGTAAAATGGGCGTTAAACACTCTAAAAAACAGAACCGCACACTGACGTTATACTAAAAATGGTTTCTTTGAATTCAAGGTTCCTCAAAACTTGTTTGAGGCGAAATCTCGGTATCACATTATTGGTAGAATATAATACCTTCTCTTCCTAGTATGTACGTTGTACATAGGTGCTAGAGAAAGTAAAATGAGAAATCTAATTTGTCACATTCACATGACTTTTCCTACCCATTCTGTAACAAACTATTCTTATGAAAACCTGTTCTACTACTTCATGCTAATAAAGATAAACATTAGCAGAAATGGGCTCACTAGTTAGTTCCTTATAAGTAAGGGGAATAATGGAATGCACTATGGTAAAGCCATAGTCAACTCCTTTAAAAGCTGTCAACATGTGAAAAATTGAAATTGGGTTCGCTTTGCAATGGTCAGCCGTAAAACAAAAGAGGGCTGCAACGATAGATGACTTCCTGTTTGAGAAAAGTATAAGCAGTTTAAAAATTGAAACAGATATCAAAGAATAGCTCGCAAATGCCTAATTCTACAAAAAATGTATATGGCATAAATTGTGTGTTTTAGGAAAAAATGAAATGTTATTTATGGACGCTCTTTAACTGCTTTGATTCTCGGCGTTCCATTCTATATTGGGCGTGAAAGATCGCTTAATTTTGCTCAGAGGCCTCTCTTATCAGGCTTGAGGTTCTTTTACATGCCGTAAATCTACGACACGGGACCCACAGCTTTACTTCCCTTCCGAAGGAAGCCATGCTAAGGATTTTTACGCCCGAAAAAATCCATCGTCCTCCGCCTGGTTTGAACCCGCGACCTTGGGTATATGAAGATAGAATGGTAACCATTACACCACGGAGGGCGACTTGTGCTTTAGGATATCTAAATGTTTTGTGTAGTAAGTTTTCGTCTATCTTTAAAGTCATCCAGAATGAAGAGATCTTCAGTGCTATTCCTAGAAAATAGAAGATATACATTTTGTCTTGCAAACACCTTAATGTGTTTTAATCAAAATTGTTAGAGCCATTTTTAGAAAAACAAATTTTTGAAAAATCTTCCTATAAAGGCTGGTTTGGCGTGGGGGGAACTCCATAAAAATATTTGTGCCGTATTTTTAAAGGACCCTAAACTTAAATACCAAGTTTGGTAGCTAAGCGATTTCTTGTTTTTGAACTACACTGTCCACATACACACAATTGCCTTTTTCTAAAACTTTTTTTCTACGACCGAGCGTAATTGAGAAGTTTTCGAGCGCATTTCAGATCGCAAACTTTATGTTTACGGAATCCACCGCAAAGAAACGCAGCAAGCGTAGAGTAATTTTGTTCCAACTTTACGCTCGCCTAAATAATTTACTATATTAGTGTGTATATCTCATTGATCAACAGAGGCTCAATTAAAATTAGTCGTGCACAATATAATGTTATGTTCAACGTCAATATGACAATTGTTCTTTCGGAGCTCTGAGAATATCATAATTCTCAAGATACATCACAATAATATTGGTTTGTCACGGCCTGCTATAACGTACCGTCATCGCGTCCAGCAATCACAAAGAGAAACTATACCCACTGAAACTATGCCTAACGCTGCAAAATAAATAACCAACTATAACCATTGGTGAATAGCTCAAACTTAACCTGACATTTATTTCATCTTTTGTAGCCTTTCTTTTAATATCAGAAAATTCTCGTAGAAAAATAAACATTGTATGATACGCGAGCTATTTTTCTTTTTTTATTCTCGCGTGGTTGTAAAACTCGACTGTCTCGTTTCACAATGTTCCCGCTCGAATAAAAACCCATAACTTTACGCTCCTATATCATAAATAACTATTATGTATTCAGGATTACTTAAAACACGTATTTCCGGTGAAATCTAGGTTTCGAACTTTCGGTTGGAATACAATACCTTCTCTGCCTACTATGTACATTGTACATACGTGCTAGAGAAAGTAAAATTTTCAACTGTCAGAAATAGGATGTTCTGGTTTACGTTAGAGGCTGGAGTGGATTGCCTTGTTTTCCTCTTTAACTATTTGCTGGTGTACTATTTTACTAATAACCAAAAGAATTAAAGGTGCAAAGGGAAGACCACAGAATGCAGTTATTTTAAATCGTGATCTGTCAACTACCTGAATCACTGTTGCTGGGTGTAGCTCAGAAATGGCGCGATAAATGATGAGAAGTAGAAACGTTACCCAGTGGGTTGTCACACGCGCTAGCTAATGCAGTCTAAACCGTGGCAATCCGTCTTCCGCTAAGCCCTTGCACCTTCTTCGGGGATTCTCTGGTTTAAATAACGGAAATACAAATTTCCACGCCTCTGCCGGGCAGGGACAGTGCTCTTCTGCTAATTGTAATTTCTGGCTCAGTGATAGAAACATGGAGCAAGATAAACGTGTACTTAATTTGAGTAATGAAAACGGCTAAAGGGAATGGACTAAAGCAAGATTAGCCTTTACGTCGCAGTTACGAGGACCATTTAACCTCCTATTGCCAAGAGCATTTACCGGCAGTAAGTAAAGTGAAAGCTCTGTGAGCGCACAGGATGTTTATGTACGCAAACGTATTTAAAGCAGTAAGTCAAAGTATATATTCGCTAGCGCGTATTTAAGAGCACGACCAGAGCCGAGTAGTTTATCATAAGTAGACCCCGTAATGTTTTGGTTAAAATACGCCGGTATATAGGCACTACAAATAGTAAAAATAGGCACGGAAACATACAAATATAGACAGTACTTAATAAACTATCTCATATTTATTCACTTTGTTGAAGTATCTTATTACATCAGAACAGACCATCGGTAGATAGGGAATCTGAACCGAATTCGCGAACATAGCCATGTAGTTTACTGCTTAACTGTGTAGTCATTTTTGGTATGATAAATATTGCAATAATTATGGAGTTGTTTAATGTAAGTTCAGTCTCAAACTAATATATTCTACTTGCTGAGGCCTGAGTGTGTCTACTTTCTTTCAGAGATTGGGAAAATCCGACTGTGCATTGTCTCAAAAAGAGGGGTATGAGAAGAGATTAGAGAGTTTGAAGTACGCAATAACGGGTTCTGGAGACAAAGGTAGCTTTGCAGAGCTACCTTTGAAAAGGGATGATTTGACCATCGGGCGAAGGAGTCGAATAATACAAACCTTACAATAGACACTTGCAAACATGCATTCCTTTCTGCACCCTCCACGTAATACTTTGTTTCGCTGGTAAACTCCGAAGTAACCTGTTACACTGTTCAAACACTTCTTAAAAATAAAGAAAATGTACAATAACGAGGTAAAAAGGTGGTTAACTTTAAAATAGGCAACGGGAGCTAAAAATTAGCAAAAAAAGGTAAACTAAAACTTGCGCCTATCGTCCCCAAACCTGCGGGAACGTGTTTATCCCTAATAGGTCTTTCATATATGTATACTCTCCGATAAAAAAAGGCATTTTGCCTAACATCCGGGCTCTAATCATAAGTAACACCACGAGTGTTTGGATGACGCATTTGACCATCAATATTTACCGAATGTTTTTTTTTTTTTCTTTCTTTGTGCACTGCCTCCAGAATTGTGACATGGACGACCGTGCCTACACCCAATGTACAAATATCGATGGCAACAATAGAAATAGGAAACATTTATTTCAGCTTTTATAATGTTTTTTATTGAAATACCATGTATTAAGGACGTTTACATGGCAAATAAAATATATATCTTGAATTTTCTGGGAATAGCCTCTGAAGACGATCTTCATTTTGGATGACTTTTGTATAACTGGTAAGCCGTAAGAGGTAGACAAAAGCTTTCTACACCAGCAGTGTAACTCTTGTTAAAACATTGTTATTAGTTTTTTATACACTTAGAGTTAACCGTTTCCAGATATTCCTTGTTAGTTTCGGTTTGCTTTGCCGTGCCGTGCAAAGCGAATCGAATTTCAACTCTTTCGCATAGCGATCTGCTTTTATTAGATTTAACTATCGCTTTAGCCTGGTGTATTGCCTTATTTCCCTTCTACTTAGAAGGCACTAATACGACCATTCTGCTTTAAGTTTATCTCGATTACCACGATGTACGTAAAGGTGTAATCATTTGTAATAATAGTTCGTAGAGAAAGCTAGGTGAATGGAGCACATCAGATTTTTAACTCCTACATTATATAGGGACTTCAGATTTATTCGGCCTTTGCCGCATGACGTTAATACCAGATAGCGAGTTTATCACGCATTGCAGAGGACTAGTGGGTAGAAGGGCTGAATATCAACAGTGTCGAGGTCACCTTAGTGAAATGGGACTTGTATCGTACCTTTCCTATATTTACATTTAGAACATTCGCTTGCGCCTCGTAAACTCGCAATCGCAGCATATATGCCGATAGGTGGCACATTCTTCTAGTTCGGAAGTAAAACTGACCCATGCAAATTCTTTGATCGGTGGTCACTTCCGCCTCGCGTGAAAAGAACGCACAAAATGTCCTGAAACAGTTCTGCACCACTCAATACATCAATACCTCCCTTTTGAAACAAGAGGCTCGCTGAACTAATGACGTTATGCATTTAAACCCTTGGGCGTTAAAGACCGAATAAATCTGAAGACCCGGTATATACGAGGACCATCCAGAAAGTGACAAGACGAATTGGCATAACTAAATAATAACGAAAGATATCTACACAAAACTTTATTTACAAAGTTACAGTACCTTACTCTATATGTCAACGCATTCTTCATTCTATCACGATATTTACTGTTACATGGTACTAGTTTTTCAATGCCGATGTTATATTTTTCTAACGCCAAAGATCTCATTTTTTTTTTTAAATCCACAAAATGTTCGGCCAATCGAATTTTATAGGAAATAACGCAAGTATATAATGATAATGCAATGAACGAATCTTCAGTGAGGATATGGCGCATAATTTACGAGTAATCAAGGAAGAACCAGTGTGTCCGACAATGACCAAAATGGAAGCTCATCAATCGTTATGAAGGAATTGAAAGCAAATGTTGATGAACAAATTAAAAAAAAACAGTATTTCACTTGCATTTTTGGGTGGAAAAGATTTCGCAATTGATCAAAATCTTAACATCTTGGCTCAGATGTTTAGCGGTGAAAGAGTATAAGATAGGTATTGAGACACCGATACCACGTGACAAAAAGTACCTTGATAGTAATGGCGATTGCGTTGTGAAATAGAGTAAGGTACTGTAACTTTGTAAATAAAGTTTTGTGTTCATATCTTATGTTATTATTCAGTTATGCCAAAGCGTTTATTACTTTCTGGAACACCCTGGTACCTTACTGTCGCTCCCTGCCTTAGCTTCCATCACCACTTCATGGATAAGAGGTGCAGAACCAAGTTGAATTTGCATGTGCTCGCGCTTAATAGTGTGGCTTTAAGGCAAAAGGTGGGTTTACTCACTAATTTAAACTCACGGTTGAGAAATAATCCATTAATTTTAATTTAAGGCGTTTACGTAACCGCGTTTGGATCCCAATTTTCTTGCTCCTCCTAAAGAACAACTTTGATACAGTCAGAATGCAAACAAAAAAGAAGGTGCTCAACAAATTTAACATCACATTTACACAATATATTCGAAAGTTAAACCAGAACAACATGGTAGTAGTGCGCTATAAATTTATCGTTATAATTTGGCTCCTGCCGTGTACTCAAACTTGAAACTCTCTCAGGAGTTCCTTCGTGCATCAAGCAAGTTTATTCAAGCTTCTCCCTAGTTAGCTATTACACCCCTTAGGGCCAGCAGCCTCTCTGTACTAGAGTTTGCGTGCTTTAGCGACATCTACCTTCAGCCTTCATCGCGTATCTTACAGATCAAAGGGCATATTGCTGTAATATGACATGTGACTCCCCGTACAGATCAAACTGATGCAAGTTAGGCAACGAGAAAACACTAACATGACTTTCTCTGGTTCAACACACTTCTTACAAAAGAGTCTTGTGCTTCTTACACAATTCTAATCGAGATAACCATTAGCAGAATGTTCTTATTCCAGAGTTCTTTATAAGTAGAAGGAAATTAAAGGAATGCACTTTTTTATATTTATTGAATGACAACATGCTTCATTAAAAAGTAATATTACATGTTTTAGTTTTCTTTTAGTATTATATCTAACACTAATACTCGTACTAATCTTTTAAAAATTGTTACTTATATTAAGTCAAGTGTAATTTCTAGAAGATAACTACTACATGTTTACAAATTCCAGAGATAATAAATTTACATAAGAAGGTTTATAGTCTTTGATTTCAGATCTCATTTATGTTTTGTTTCCATTTTGGTTATTTTAATTTGTCAAAGTCTATTGAATTCTGTAGAATTGCTCGGTGTGTTTTGTTATCAGGACATTCTCGCTAGTTGGCCAGTTCCTGCGTGTTCTTATAACTTCTTGTTTAAGAATTGTGCGTTATCTATTCAGTAGTTTGCATTCATATGTCAGATGGTCTATTATCTATTCTCCTAGATTTCAGTGACACGTTGAGTCGTCTATTCAGCGATAGTCAAATGTTTTAAAACGTCAATATGTGATTGTCATTGCAGTTCGCTTCTTTGCTTGACCAGGAGTAAAACAAAAGAAAAACGGGCACTTCCTGTTTGAGAAAAGTATAAGTATTTCAAATTTGAAACCAATAACAAGGAATATATCAGAAACGGTTGCCTCCACAACAAAAATGTAAAGGATATAAATTGTATGTATGGAAAAGATCTACATTTTTTTTGCAGTAAGTTTTTGTCTATCTCTTACAATTTACCAGTTATGCAAAATTGGGCAAAGTTCATCCAGAATGAAAAGATCTTCAGAGGCTTTTTCCAGAAATTCAAGACATGCATTTTATTTGTGATGTAAATAGCTTTAACATACGGTATTTTAATTAAATTAAATTAGAGCCATTTTTGAGAAAATCAAAATTTTCAAACATTTTACCATGTAAAGGGAAATTTGGTGTCTTGAAAATATTCCTGTCGCATCCGAGGAAGATACCAAACTTAAGTATCAAGTTTGGTATTTAACGATTTTTTAGTTTTTAAGCTATGCTGTCCACAGACATACACATACACGGACGTTTTATTAAACATTCTTTATTGGACACAGGGGACCTGAAAACATATATTTCCGTTGAAATTTCAATATCGAAATTTTGGTTGCAATATAATACATTCTCTATACACTAAGTACATAATACGTGTAGAGAAAGTAAAAATGAAAGCTATTATAGAAAGTTGACATACAGTAAATGACGTGCTTTACTATGGAAACTAAAACAATTGATGTGTTCCATTCACATGTCTTAACTCTACCTATCCTGCAACAAACTTCCCCTACTAAAAAGTTTGTGTTTGTGTTTTATACTAATTTAGATAAACTTAACAGAAATTGTTTTATTAATTTCTTGTAAGTAGAAGGGGAATAAACGAATACAATAAGCTGAAGCGATAGTCAAATCAGATGGAATGTCTCGGAAATGGTTGGCTCCACGAAAAAAAAAAAAAAATGGATGACATAACTTGTGTGTTTTAATGATATCTTAAATTTTGTGTAAGAATTTTCGCCTGTTTTTGCGGTTTACCAGTTATGCAAAAGTCATTCAGAATGCACAGGACTTTAGATGTTTTTCCTAGAAAACTGAACTCATATATTTCATTTGTCATGAAAATATCTTAAGCATATAGTATTGTAATCAAAATCATTAGTCTGTTTTGAGAAAATAAAACTTTTCGAAATAAAGGGGGGATTATGAAAATCTTCGTGTCTGGTCCTTGGAAGATGCTGAACTTAAATAACAAGTTCGATATTTAATGGATTTTTCGCTTTTGATTTATGCTGCCCCCCTTACACACACACGCACATAGACACATACACGGACCTTTATCTAAAAATAATTTTTTCTGGTTCAGGGGGTTTCAAAACATGTATTTCCAGTGAAATCTCGATAGTGAATTTTTCGATGGAATACAATCTTTTCTGCATACAGTGATCATAGATTGTACTTGGAAGAGAAAGTAAAAAATCTTATGTGTTCCATTCACACGACTTTCTCTCTCTATTCTGCAACAAACTGCTCTTAAAATAAGTTATTCTTCTAGTCCTTCATGTTAATTGTGATAAATCTTAACAGAAATGGTCTAATTACTTATTTCCTTGTATGTGGAACGGAACTAGGGGAATGTACTACGCCAGAGCGATAGTCAAATCTTTTAAAAGTTGGTTGCTATGTGATTGAAATTCAGTTCTCTTTGCATGGTTAGGAGTTAAACAAAAGAAGCGGAAATTACAAACCGCCGTTTGAGAAAAGTTTAAAATTGAAATTAATAGCCAAATTGAAACTTGCCTACATTATTTTAATCCTGAGAGCAAACAGCAAAGCTCAGTGTGGAAGTCTCCTTTATCACCAACCCCCAAAAAGCAAAGAGTGGTTGCTACTGCTGGGAAGGTTATGATCATCCCATTTTTTTGATACTCAGGGAATGGTTTTTCAGTAAATGGACAATACTGCAGGGATGTCCTGAAAACATTGCAAGTCTATATCAGTCCCATAACACCATATTTCCGTGAAACAGGCTGGATGCTGCAACTCCATAATGTGCGGCCACATATTGCCAATTTTGTTGCGTAGTATCTTGCAAAAATCAACGTGCAATGTGTCCTTCACCCTTCCTATAGTCCAGATTTAGGCCCATGTGGCATTTTCCTATTCCCTAACGTGAAGAAACACGTTCATGGTAGGCATCATCCATCATCAGAAACAGTACCTAAGGCTGCGGAGACGATTTTGAAGGACCTCTCAAAAATGGTTCCCAGCATGTTTTTGCAGACTGGCAGAAACGCTGGGACAGGTGTATCCGATCCAACGGAGACTACTTTGAGAAGCATCATCAAAATTATGATGAGTCAAAACATTATGGTCATTCTTTGTTTTTTCCCTTGTTTTTTTAATATGTTTTTTGTTTTTAAAAAATGCAGTTCCAAAGTCTTGTCGGGACTCCGGCGCTGTATTCCCTTTTCACTTTCCTAACATTTAAACACACCATAACACATTTTACAAACATACCAACACCCATGCCAAAGGCGGGACTCGAGCTGACAATCCCCTGCGCCACGAAGCACCAATTGTTGAACTGCCCTCGTAGATATAGTTGTGTTCTGGGCTCGTGTGCCCTGCAGGATAAGGTGTAGGGAGAGGGGAAAATGATATCTAGTTACCTGGTGAGCTGTTATGCAATAATCATTCCTGCAGATATAAGTATTAACCTAGCATAGCCTACTTACCATAATAAGGTGCAGATGTAGTTAAATGTTGTAAGAAGATTTGTATTCTTTTCACCATGTCTGAAGTTAAGAAATGTATGGTAGCGGATTCAGAAGGGCGTGAAATTATAAGTAGCGCTATAGATAAATATGATGAAGCTCTGAATAAACAGTATTTATATCCAGTGCCACAAACGACACAACGGGCTGCATACTATACTGGCGATTCCGTATCAATGATAAAGAAAATTCGCAAGGAGAAGAAAGAGCTGTAGTCAAGAGGAGAAAATAGTATATTGAGCACTCCTAAAAAAAGAAGAAAACTTAGACCAGAACATATTGTTGCGCAAATCAATGACTTTAAGGCTACCGTTGCACGAAGAATAATACGGCTAACTCATTTTATATTTATTTATTTAAAAAAATATCTATGTCATAGTGTGTGTGTGTGTTTTTTTAAATGAATTCTACATGTTTTGTGTAGCGAGTTTCTGTCTTTCTTTTACTTACAAAAGTCTCCAGAATGGAGAAGTCTTTAGAGGATATTCCCAGAAGATTCAAAGTATACATTACGTTTGCCAGAAAATATCTTAAACATATGGTATTTTAATAAAAATCGTTATAGCTAATTTTGATAAAATAAAAATGTTCGAAAACTTGTCACATGTACAGGGTAATAGGGGTGGGGGGATAATGTTGAAAACCTTTGTGGGGCGTCCTTGGAAGACTTTGAACTTAAATACCAAGTTTGGTATTTAACAAGCGTTTTGTTTTTTAGATATCCCGACCAAAGTCTCTCTCTCACATACACACACACACAAAACTATTCTTCTTCTTCTTCTTCTTCAGAAAATGAAACAGCGTCGTGTTCAGAATTGGACACGGAATAGGCACGGCCACTAATCTATTTAGATAGGCTGCTTGTTATTCTTCAATACCGTTTTTCTCTGCTAGTGTCATCTTATCTGTACTCATGCGTGTGTTGTATACGCACTTCTTTCTGGGTGCACGAGCTGGGAACACAACTATACATGGAATCTTAATTTACTATAAATAATCTGTAGTACTACTGTATCTTCTTTTGATAGCTTTTTAATAATAGGGCATCGAAATGTTTGTTATTTACAATAATTGCTGCTCTATTTCTTTCCCTTGCTGTGATAAATGTGTGCGTGTGTGTGTGTAATTTCACAAACAAAGTCTGTGTTCCATTCACATGGCTTTCTCTAACCGCTCTGCAAACAAACCTCTTATAACAGATTCTTCTTTCTACTGGATGGTAAGCGAGGTGAACCTTATCAGAACGGTCTTACATATACATATTCTTAGTTCCTTAGAAGTAGGAGGGAACTAAGGGAATAAACTAGATTACACCGATAGTAAAATGTTTTTTAACCCTGTCGATATGCGATTTTCATTGAAAGTTGCTTCTTTGCATGACCAGGAGTGCAACAAAGGAAGCACAGACGACTTCCTGTTTGTGCAAAGTTTAAGAATTTTAAATTTTTCACCAATAATAGTGAATATCTCTGAAATGGTTAGCTCTACAAGAAATGTATAGAATAAACTGTGCTTTTTAACGAGATTTGCCTTTTTGTGTAGTTAGCTTCTGACTATCTTTTGCGGTTTACTAACTAGCTATGTAACTCATTCCTACTAAAGACTTCAGGGGCTACTCCCAAAAAATTCAGAAAATACCGTAACTAAGAAATGTTTCCGGGCTGTTTTGCCGTGGTCTGCTGGTGTTAGAAGTCCCAGACGTTTCGTCCACAACTACGGTGGACATCTTCAGCGAAACCTTCTCCAAGAAAACTTCGACCGCGCCACTGAAGATGTCCACCGTAGTTATGGACGAAACGTCTGGGACTTCTAACACCAGCAGACCACGGCAAAACAGCCCGGAAACATTTCTTAGTTACACTGACTCCGGCCGTGAAAGAAAATACCGTTATTTGCCATATAAACTTCTTTAATTTATGCCATTTCATAACAAAATTGGAGCCATTTTTTTGAAAATCGGAATCGAACATTTCGAAAAATGTTCTACATAAAGATTAGTTTGGGGTGGGTTGATTTTTCTGAAAACCTTCATGTCGCACCTCTGCTCTTTAAAGAACTTTCCGTTTTTGAGTTCTGCTGTCCACAGATACACATAAACACACAGACATACAGGCAGACACACAACTGACCTGTTTCTAAATTTTTTTTTTAAAATTCAGGGTCTTCAAAACATGAATTTCCGGTAAAACTAATGTATAGCATTTTTGGGTGGAATACAATACCTCCTCTACCTACTATGTACATTGTACATACGTGCTAGAGAAAGTGAAGTTTTAAAAAATAAAAGTATGTTTTTTCAAAATAAAATAACATTAATTCTACATTTCAACGTAATATATAGTTTTTTTTTTTCTCCCACTTGACAAATTTAAACCACCGTTTAACTGAAGTTATAAATGTACTGGCGCATACTTATTAATAAGCACGCCTAATTTTGTACCTTGTTTTCTGGCAAAAATTCGTTTAGCATTTTACCTTACTCAAAATATTCTATACAGTGCATTGCTTTATGAATTTTTCCCAAATGTTTTGTACTGCCTTTCAAAAATACGATCTCCAATTTTGAAAAACTAATCAACTGTTGAAATACCAAGAGGTTTTAGAGTTCATAACATATTTTTTCTACAATTTGCGGTTAATATATCTAAAGATACATTATAAATATAGCCACTTGTAAATTCATTTTTTGTTAAACTTGAATGATGTGAATAGTTTTTAAAATGCATCTTTAGAACATTTTTATTAGAAAAGTGAATACAGAACAATATATTGTTTAGAAAAACCATTCAAGCCAAAATTTTAAACATGGAAAAATTATCAGTCAGGTGTTAAATAACTAGTATAAAGTTCAACAATACTGTGTTTTTTCCCAAATTTAACAGATTACACCTTAGAAATTACATCATAAGCTGTACAGATCTACCTTATAGCAAAATGCTAGAAATATCCCTTCAAACTGGCGTTGTACTTAGCAATTGATACGTCATATTTCCGTCGCTGTAATATTTCTAGATTTAATTTCGCGTGTTTTTTTTTTTTCCTTTCTCTTCCATTGTGTAAGGATTTCTTCTTTGCGCTTTTTCCTTAAGTTTACCCCAGATACAAAAAGCGCAGGCTGTTAGATACGGGGAGTTAGAAGGCCTGACAAATGCCGGGGAAGTACGCTAAACTTGGGCCTGGAACGTGTCTTTCCCGGTTTCCGTTTCCTGTCACTTAATTTCATGTATCTTCTTGTGGTGTTGTCCGTAGTTAGAACGGACATTAAGCACTTTAAAAGGTGAGAGGATAATAACAATAGTTGACCACTAATGGATATACTTTAGGCTCTTTACTGATTTTAACCATGGATCCAGCAGTGGTGGAAACCGACCACATAATTTCTGTTACTCCATCAACTGATTAAAACTGCGTACGATGCCATTTCGGTGTTTTCTCTATTTCCTGTGTGCTTGTAAAAATCTGATGTGCCTCACTCATATGACTTTACCTGTTCCTCAAAAAAATATTCTTACAAAAATATTATTTTATCTACATCATACTAATCGAAGCAAACCTTTAGCAGAAACGGTCTTATTACAGTAGAACCACATTAATCTGGTCTAATTGGGCTCTAGCTTGTTCGTATTAATGAAAGTTCAGATTAAAAAAAAACAACAAAAAACTATGAAATGAGCCAAGGTACATATTTGAACACCCTGTTCAGTAAAAAGAACGTGTATTTTAAATTAAAAAATACAAAGATCATCGTCGTTACGCAGTACAGGATTATAACATGGTAATCAAGGCACACTGTCATTGCTCACATTTGACACGCTTAATCCCTTGAGGAAACTGCTGATGTTTTATAGTCTTCCTTTGACATTAATTTCTTTAATAACAAAGTCGCGCAGATGCCTCAAGTGTTCGTAATATGAAGACGAGATCAACAACCTGCCACTAGCTGCGGCACAAACAGGCGACCGACCGACCGACTGATTGAGACTGATGGGAGGCAGCGCGAGTGAAGGTTTTACGTATTAAATGGCTGTTTAAGAAAAGTCCGGACTAATAGGGCCCGGATTAACAAAGTTCTGTTGGACTTGCGTCCTTTTAAGTAGAAAATAAATAAGGGTATGCACTAGGCCAAAGCCAGTGTCAAGTGTTATAAAAGCAGTCGCTGTGTGATTGTCATTGATATCCTGTTCTCTTTCCATGGCCGGGAGTAAAACAAAATAGAGCTTCCCGTTTGAGAAAAACACATTTTTTTAATTGAAAACTTGGTTAGCTCTACAACAAATGTATATGTAATAAATTTTGTGTTTTAACGAGTTCTATATTTTTTATGCAGTAAAGTTTTGTCTATCGCTTATGGTGTACCCGTTATGGAAAAGTCATTCAGAATGAAGAGGACTTCAGGGACCATTCTCAATAAATAGAGAATATACATTTTATTTGCCAGGTAAACATCTTTAATATACGCCATTTTATTCAAAATCGTTAGTCATTTTTTAGAAAATAAAAAATGTGGAAATATGTTCCATGTAGAATGTAATTGGGAGGCAGGGTTCTGAAAATATTTTTATCTCATCCTTGGAAGTTAATAAACTTATAAAAAAATGTTGGTATTTAACCGAAGTTTTGCTGCTCATAATCACATACACTGACTGACCGTTTTTTTTTTTTTTTTTTTTGATTCAGGGGTTCTTAAAATATGTGTTTCCGGGGAAATTTCGGGATCGAATTTTTGGGTAGGATACAATACCTCCTCTATCCACTGTGTACACTGCGAATGCGTGCTAGAGAAAGCAAAAATGGGACCGATTATGCTTCAAGCAACAATACTGCACCGCTCTGCAAACGCCTAAGCTCAAAGCAGAAGGATACTGCGAGTTAAGATTATATTACTCGCTTCTTGTCTGTTATATATCTGCATTATAGTATATATATATATATATATGTGTGTGTGTGTGTGTGTGTGTGTGGTATACATTTCTAAAAACCTAGCACGATACGTTTAGAATTTCAAACTTTCAATCATATGTATCCTTAAGTAGGTAGACATTAGTTATACACCACTAGAAACTAGTAGCCAAAGATGTGTTGACATTCGCGTTTGTTACCGGGAGTATACTATCTACTAAGTGGAGTGAGTGTAAGCTGTTGAAGCTCCCATGCTTATACTTGTCTCTATAAGTGCACATTTTGCTGTCGGACAGGTGTGGTGAAGCCGTCGAATGAGAAATGACCTCTTTTCTTCAGGGGAAAAGCGAGTTGCCAATTGAATCTGTATTACTAAGCGCGATCTATTAACCTCTCTCTCTCTCTCTCTCTCTCTCTCTCTCTCTCTCTCTCTCTCTCTCCCTCTGGTTTAAAGAATGACCTCGAATTCCCTTCCATTCATTTAATAAGAACGGGGGTTTCAATTTTGACGGCTTGAATTAAGGAACTGTTTTAAAATGTTGATGTTAACACACCTTGAATAAACTTCGCATTGTAAGCGGACCGTGTAGTAGGAGAAATTAATCAGCTATGAGCTCTTGAGAGCTAAAGTGGTCATTAAAATTGTATGTTCACTGATGGAGCGGTTACACGTGATATCTTTAGCATAAAGAAACGAGAAGTAAAACTATAAGGCATTTTAAAAACCTTGCCTCGGCTCTTAGCACCTAATGAATGTAGAACAGTTGCAAAACATTTATAAAATAAAATCCAATGCATTCTATACACGTGATTTTCTATACCTAGTCTGTCACAAACTATTCTTACAAAAGTGTATTCTTCCATCTACTTCATGCTAATCAAGATAAACATTAGTAGGAGTGGTCTTACCGCGTAGTTCCTTATGAGTAGAAGAGAAACAAAAGAAATACGTTAGGTTTAAGCCATAGTCAAACAGTTTAAAACTAGTCGCTATGTGAAATTCCTATCTCTTTGCATAGTCAGAATTAAAACAAAAGAGAACAAACGACTACTTCCCGTTTGAGAAGAGTTTAAATATTATAAAATTGAAACCAATACAAGAAATGACTCGAAAATGGTTATCCCCACAGAATAATGTATATAACATAAGTTGTGTGTTTAACGAGGTATACATTCTTTGTATAGTATTTCTATTTTTATCTCTTACGGTTTTCCTGTTACGCAAAAGTCATTCAGAAATAAAGAAGTCTTCAGATCCTATTTCCAGAAAATTCAACATATACATGTTTTATTTTCCATATAAACATCTTTAATAGATGTTATTGTAATCAGAATCGTTGAGCCATTTTTAGAAGATCGAATATTTTGAAAACTGTTCCATGTAAAGGGTAGTTTGGGATGGGGGATTTTTTTGAAAATTTTCGTGGTACATCTTTGGATGCTACTGAACTTAAACACAAAGTTTGGTATTTAAAAGAATTTTCGTTTTGAAGTTTTGCTCCACAGACACACATAAAGACAGATACACATACTAACCTTTTTCTAAAATGGCTTTTAATTCAGGTGTCTTCAAAACAGTATTTCCGGTGAAATCTCGATATCGAGTTTTTGGATGTAGTACAATACCTTCTCGTCTTACATTGTACGTAAGTCCTAGAGACAGTAGAAGATAAATGTTTTAATGCTAATATGTACAGAATGCAATGTAATTTTACATAAGGCGTGTCAGTAATACTAACTTAAATAATAACCACAATTTATGGACTTCTGTTAAAAAGTAATTTTATCTTTCAGAAAACCCCAAGATTAAATATGGTGTGAGGATTTCTTTAAAGGCCTTTGAGAAGCAAAAGTTTTTAACTTTCAGATAAAAGTAAAGGTTTTCGCTTCGCGCTTAATAAGGGATTTCTTTGCCTTCGTCTACAAAAGCACCATAATTTTCTTCCCGTTCCCTCGTATGTTTTTTCCTCTTTGAAGGGGTTTCTATGCAAAAGTGAGAGTCTTCGCGCTTTCTTTTGTCCAGTCCAACTCTTAGCCTTGGTTATTGTCTACATTCTGTGAGGTAGTGAAGTGATAGATATGGTCTTTTTCTATTTACACCCTTTTTCTCTTAGTTTGGTGTCAGGCACACTGCCAGTTTTGTTCCACTTCTCTCGACCGCCGTGGTCCTAGTCTTTTGTTATAGCTTTCTGGTGGAAGTTATCGTCTGGCCAATAAACCAGTACTGGGTAGTTTGGGGTCCATTTTTCATCAGTACCAGATACGGGTTAATTTTTGGTAGCTTCGCGGCTCTCTTGTACTTGTCTTATATTGTGGTGGCATATCTTAACCTCAGAAGATAAGCTATTGCTAGACCGAGGATTTACATGCAAAAAATGCCCAAAATATGCTTGTAGTACTCCTTAAAACTTTGAAAATATGCAATTATATATGTACAATGAAAATATATGCTTAAATATGCACTAATAAGTTAAAACTTCTCTTAAATTTCATTCATTAAAATTCAGTTGTACGAATTTTAGGCTTCTTTGTAACCGTAACTTTGGAATACTAAGCGAGAGACTCAGTTTTAATAAAGAGGCTTTAATGCGTGCCTCATTTTCAAGTATTTTCAATTACAAAATTGTTGTTGGATATGGATATTAAAAAGTAAGGAATATTTTATGACACTATGTTTTTAAGGCCTTAAATGATAAAAGGTAATTTAGTGGAATAAATGGAAAGAAAATACTAAAATAATTCAAATTTTCTGAAAAAAAAAAAGTACTTAAATTTAACAATGCAAATGCGTTCTAGATTTTTCCATAGCTCGTATTACAAGTACAACTCTCTAATTTTTGTTTCAGTGTGGAACAGCGCCATGTTATCCGTCAGTGCATGCTTTTGGCTGAAAATGAACGTTCAACATCACAACTTTTATCGGTGCAGATTTTAGAAAATAGAGCTCTTCTCAGTTCCTCACCATTTAATTGAGAGTCTGGTTGTCCCTTTAATAGAGACACCAGCTTCTGTATATAGGCAAGCAATTAATCATACTATAACAACTGTGCACTTGGTTAAACTGTAGTTCATATAAACAAAAATGTACTCTGAGATCCTCAGCGCCAACTATCCGAAAACAAAACTGTTTCTATGAAACCATTCAGAAGATCGTTAAATATCTTCTGTTAAACAGTCTAGCAGAAGTGTAAATTTGGTTACTTTTAAAAATTTTAGGCACTGTGAATGTACACGAGTCAGTATTTTCTCAGGGCCATAAACATTTACGAAGCAGTGATAATGGATGAACTTTTAAACTTCTGTGTGTATCTGTAATGGCATTATAATAATAATAATAATAATAATTATTATTATTATTATTATTATTATTATTAATAGTAATAATACAATGAAACACTACTTGATCTCATGCATGGCATTTGTTATGGCACGTTAATGTTTTGATTTAACTTTATAGTGGACCTAGTATTTAATGTAAAATAACAAGAGTATTACACAATTACAAAGTTAGTTATTGGTGGATATTGGTAGGTGAAATAGACGTTTTAATTACTTTTGAATTTAAAAGGTGGCTCTATTCTCTAAACAAATAAAGGCTTTGTAACTGAAGTGAAAACCATTTTAACTTTCTCCTTGTGTTTAATGTTCTATATCATCAAGGACTCTAGTATAAGCCTGTGAACCGCCTCTCAATGAGCGCGATTCCTTCACGGTTTATGCTGGTATGCAAGAGAAGAACGATGATCGCTCTCGCTTTCTATGCCACTGACCGGTGTATGCTTGGAGTTACCCTTTGGAGATCTGCAATTTTATAACCCACAAAGGGTTTCTGCACACATGAAATACGGCGCTGTTGGGCCACCTGTTATAACGACTTTCCTTCCACCCGTTACTATACGAAATCCCCCAAAATGTTTCACAGTCGTATTTTTACTACGTGTAAAGAGAGCGGAGCGGAGAGCTATTTTGTGTGTACGCGCGCGTCTTATTTTGCCAACATGAGAATGAGCCTCTTTGCTTTGGTCTCAATAATGTTGGATAATTAGGCCACGATTGCACCGACCCTCAAGAATGATCTGGTATGTAGTATTGGTTTGCTCTTTGGATCAGGTTTGCTATTTCTTCATTTTTATTACTAAACGAAGTTTTAATTCTTTGTGTATTTAAAAGTGGTCCACTGTTTCTGTGCTATTTTTAGGTGTCTGAATGATCACTTAAATATCAGATTACCCGAGATTTATAATAATGAGCGCACCCTAATTTTCTCTTTCTCTCCAAGCTACAACTTTTTTCGTATAACAAATCTCATTTGGAGCAGTTTTACCAGATTACTATGCCATTTAGAACGCAAGTTCTTTGGGACTTTTGGTTTATAATTGTTCTGTTTTGGTGAGCATACTTTAGTGAGCTTTTATGTGTCCGTAACTATTAAAATATACGTTTTAAACACAAAACAAAAATTCCTGTCTTTTGCTTCCATTATACAGCAAATTACAGTCCAAGCTTTGTTGGAGCATTAACAACATAGATGAGAACTGTTCTGCAATGAGCAATTTATATAAATTAAATTCTTAATTAGTAAATTAAGAATGTGTTGAAACTTATAAGAATAGATGACATTTTGCAGAGAAACTACTAAAAGTAAGAGAAATAAATATACAAAGTTAGAAAGTTCTATCTTTAAAATATGGGGTTTAGAAACTTGACTTCAATGACCCCTTAAGCTAAGATCCTCTGTGACTGTTTCTTTAGTCGGTTATTGCACAAAGCTTCTAACAGTGTAAATTATTTTCTTCCAAGCAAATGATTATTTTGGAAAATCGCTGCTAGATTTTTAAACCTAGTTACATAATTATCTCCACGTGGAAATAACTAGAATGCCGTGAAGTTCTTTCTCGTCCAACTTAATAGCTGGCTGAGCTTCCTTGCATGAGAGCACGTGGAAACAGACCACCCCAGTCACGTGACATCGTGAATAGTGATGGCATGTCTGAGGTAAGTTCAGTACAGAGCAGGCTGACGTTAACAGTGATCCCCCCCCCCCCCCGCCACGCAACTGTGTTTAAGATAGAGCTTTGTAGTTCTTGTGTATCCCAACTTTCAAGCAATTGTTCCTGGTTACGCTTCAAGGTTGTACAGCTTATAGTCTATGATGAAAACTATGTCCATTAGCTTATAGCTGAATTCAAATGCTTATTATTATTATATTATTATTGTTATTATTATTATTATTATTGCTGTTGTTTTTTTTTTTTTCTTGTTATAATACTCCATGCGAGTGATGTTTTAACTATATAAAATGTATTGCAAAGTACCAAAAATGTATTTTTCAAATATACACACTTAAAAAGAAAAAGGTGAGTTAAATGTGACACAGTTTGAAAACTAGTAGTTTTAATTTTTCCCTCTCATAAACGTTACTCCATTTCCAAGGTTTAAACAAATAGCTATGAATATTAAGAGGTCCCCAAAACCTATATTTTAATTGCGTTTTAACTGTCGTTTTTAATATACTACTCTATTCAATAAACTCTAAGCTTATAATCTTATACTTTGAGTACGAGTAAGCTTTTTGCCGTTTCGGAAATTGGAAACATTTTAAAGTTCCACTTCTGAGTACTTCAGTACATTGAATTGGGAATTTTTAAAAAAGCGTCTGTTATACTCATTTTTATTATAGTTTATAAACAATTTGCAGAAAACTGGCAAAATGGGATTTGGGAAATCTGACTCACAACATATTTAAAGAAATGCTCGTCTAAATAACCCAAAAGCCACTCCTACTTTGTGAGCACACATGTGTTCATGGTGCTAACTAATTGTATATTGTGTTCCTGAAACGCAACAAATGTCATCACTCATCAGGCAGGTAAAATATCGCTAATGTTCCATTTTTAGAAGATGCATGACTAAGTCATTTCAATCCTAGCATGCTACAGGGGCTGAAATAATGAATAACATTCAACGATAGCAAGAAATAATACATTGCTGAACCAGAGGAAACGGACGACATTGATCAACTTACATTCAACAGGTCATGAGTTTGAATCTCGAATAGGGTGAGTTACCCTTTTCTTCTTTTTTTTCGGGGTTTACCCTTATCCTGAGAAGACAAATTTCGAGTAGTTTTAAACTCAATAGACCCCAAGATCATTTGAGCACCATTTCACCAACTTAATTCATCATCCGATATGACCAACGAGGTTAGAGGTTGTTAAGCTAAAGAAAGAAAGAAAAAGAAAGAAAGAAAGAAAGGGGGAAAATGTTTATCAAAAGGAAAAAAAAAAAATAAAGCAGCAGCTGAAATTCTGATAGGATGTAAGTGCATGCCCTCTAAGTTGACTGATCTACA
The DNA here is from genome assembly GCA_030762935.1 of Hymenopus coronatus. Lineage (NCBI taxonomy): Eukaryota > Metazoa > Arthropoda > Insecta > Mantodea > Hymenopodidae > Hymenopus > Hymenopus coronatus. The sequence goes on along the minus strand of CM060900.1, from coordinate 28,635,111 downwards.
TTTACAAAATATTTTGACTTATTCAGGAAGATAACATTTTTCTTAATTATGCATTTTCTGATTAAAATGTATTAGCAAAAATTTGAATGCAATCTCCAAGGAAGAGCAGTAAAAGCATTGAGGTGCATTTTTAATTATAAAAATGTGTATTTAGCTATGTTCTATAGTTCTAGAAGAAACGGGTCATTTATATTAATACCTGTCCTTCAGAGAAAAACTGTTCCAAGTAAAAATACAGAGAGATTGCATATATTACGCGGAAGAGATCGTATTGCTTGGAAGTGTGAACGCTGCCATATTTGGAAGTGGTACCAACTTCTAGAGCAAACCTTCCCTTAAAATACGAGCTAAAATTTGCGTATATACTTCAAAGGGTACAGGAGTATATATGAATGTTTTCTGTGTTCAGTGTAGAACTCAGGGTAAAACGTTAGTCAGTGTTATTTTTTTAAAGATATATTGCGGTTTCTTTCGAACATGTGACCCGAAACGGCGAGAAAATGTTCTTTAAGTCCAAAGGTTTTGCAATGCGCTTGCGCAAACTGATAACGAATGGAAGAAAGTGCGTTTTGCATTGGAAAGAAGAGCCGATTTTCAGAAACTCCATTTTTAGCCCTTATTTCGATCCAGTTCATTTACACACACACCTAACCCCATCTAACGTAACCTAACTTCGACGAGGTCTCCAGACCATAGCAACCCATCGTTCGCAGCGTCTCACGACAACCTCAACTCGCCTTATATGCGTTTTTCAAAAATCACTTAGTAAACACAAGAAAATCCCGCGTCACATATTGGAAAGAAGAGCCAACACAGTTAAAGTGCTGGCTACATTGGTAAAATAATATTTCTTTAAAGAAGAAATTTCAGTTTGTAAGGCTAAGCGAGTTAAAAATGTAATTTTGTTGTAGATTTCGTCACATAGTCTCTCCTTAAATATTAATCTGCAATATCTAGTTGACTTTTTTGTAGCGTCAGAGTTGTAGGTAGCTTTAAGTAAAGAATATTTGAATGTGCGTATTGGGGAAAGTATGTGAAATATCTTGTTTGTTTTCACTTAGGCGTGCATCATAAACTTCCAACGTTCAGATTATATGCTCAGCAACATAGTTTTAAAGAGGTAAATGTGATGCAACAAATCATAGGTAGACTTTTAGTTACGTTGTATGAGGATAAACCATAGAAACTTCCTTTTGCCAGTTCACTCACCAACTGAATCACCTCAACTGAATTGACGCAGTGCTTGGACGTGGACCAATTATAACTCCTTAAGTTTGGCAGAAGGCAGGTTTCATCAACTACTAACTCTTTGAGTAAATCTGGTTGCTCGTACTGAATCTTATAATGTGCACTGCGTTTGCGCAAAAATTCGTTCCTTGCAGTGGCGATATGCAACATTTTCCGTTTGAAATACATATTCCATCGTTCATAGGTAAATATGCCTATTGGTCATGATTGGTATACTAATTACTCTATTATGTGTAATACATTAGTATTGGTATTTTTTTGATGTGCACATATACTTACCTAAATATTTTCATTGCCTTGGTAGTTAACATTCCAAATGACAATTAACATAGTAAAACAACCTCCTAAACGTGGTCAGTACCATTGTAAAGGCATAATAGCGCTAACGTTTGCAACGAAAATATTATACATTTATAACAGTATGAAGAATCTTTCTGATAATTGGCATCTAACAAAATAAGAAGAAAAAGAAATCACTCACACGTGGTTTAAAGCAGTGAATATGTACTGACCGTCTGATAATTGGCATCTAACGCTATTTGAAAACTGTTTCATATTTATGGCACTGAATGTAAACAGGCATCTTGGTAAGTGGATGGTATCTAAACATTATTCTAGCGGAATACAATGTACTTAATAGTTAAATAATTACAAAATAACTGAATAAAAATCAATCTACGCCTCTCAGAAAGGAAGGCCTCGATGGCCTGCGTGTTGGATTGCCTTCTGAACCCGAAATTATAAACTGACATGCGGTAAATTGTTCAAGGAACGGTAAATTTTGTTTTCAGAAGCCCATCTCTGAAATTGTTTTTCCCCACTGCATTGCATGGAGCAGGTCTCTTGCTCTAGCACAAAATCAAGTGAGTTGGTGACGTCTGTCAAGAGAAAGGTTGTATAAGCTCCATTGTTGCTAATCGGGATAAAACTAGTAACGTGTAATGGTGGACATGCGCGCTCTTTAACTGCTGCGGTTCTCAGCGTCCCTTTCTATACTGGGCGTGAAAGACCATTTAAATTGGCTCAGATACTTGAGCTCTTTTTTACGAGCCGTGAATCAACGACACGGAACCATTGACTTTAATTCCCTTCCGAAGTCGCCTTCTGGCGTAATGGTTACCATGCTAACTTCACACACCCTAGGTCGCGGGTTCAAACCCGGCGGAGGACGATGGATTTCTTCGGGCGTAAAAATCCTTAGCATGACTTCCCTCGGAAGAGAAGTAAAGCCGCTGGTCCCGAGTCGTAGATTTACGGCACGTAAAAGAACCTCGTGCCTGATAAAGAAGGCTCTGATCAACATTAAGTGGTCGTACAGGCCCAGTATAGAATAAGACGCTGAGAATATCCATAAATAGAATTCCATTTCATTTCTAAGGAAGCCATGTTAAGGTTTTTTACATCCGAAAATATCCATCGCGACTTCTGAAATCAGAGGCCAGGTTGTTACTCCTAGACCACGGAGGATGACCTCCAATCATTGTTTTTAGGAAGTTGAATGATAAAAGGTTGAACATAATTTAAATCAATTCATGGTGTTTGAAAATACTGACAATGATTACCAGTGGAAATAAGCTGAAGGTTATGAGTTCGATTTTACGATGATGTGGTTAGTATGTTTTAGTCGATCTAACATATAATATCTCGTCACAGCATTGCCCTGGGGATTCACTCGGCCTCTATGTAATCACTGAGGGTTAGACATTTCCCAGGAGATGAAGCTCTCGTGTCGAATTGTCCATTAAGGGGATGCATCACCCAAAATCCTAAATCCAACAGTTTTCAACTAATCAGGCTGAAATTTTTAACATGCATTTATGTTGTACAATAGCTACATGCTTTAAAATTTAGTTTATGTACCATAAGTAGTTTTTGAGTTATTAATTTTTAAATTAAAAAAACTGGCGCCAAATTCAAATCACTCCACACGATGAAAATGATGAATTTTTTTTTTTTCAAAATATGCATTTGAGTATCAGGAACAGAACTGTCATATGCATTTATTATACTACAATTAGTTTTAGATTAAAGCAAGAAACCGGCTAAAATTCAAGAAATTTTATAATACAATTGACTTTAAAAATCAATATCTAACAAAAATATTAGAAATGTTAAAAAATCATATGACAGAAATCCTTTTTTGCTTGTTAGGAACCTATCTTAAAAATTTAGGAGAGCTTGAATAAAGCCTGCATCGTGTGGAACATTTTAAAGTTTTCAAAACGCTGAAAAATAAAAACACGAGAAAACAGGTTCTAAGATTTAACATTTAATTTAGCACTGTAAGTCTTAGAATGTCATAATCTCCTGTAGAAAATTTTAAACCAATAATATATGTCAACTCTCACGGACTGTTTATACTAATTCGGAGGTGTATATAAAGCGAAGAAAAACTGCAGGTCATTTGGCGCTCCATCAGCCTCCTCCCGACCCTTTCTAAGGTACTCGAGAGGATGGTCCTTAACCGCCTGTCCCCGCTTCTAGGGGACATCCAAGCCATCCCAGACCACCAGTTTGGATTTCGTCCTGGGCATTCAACGCCCCAGCAGCTGCTGCGGGTAGTGGAGGCGGGTAGTGGAGGGCGCATTCACTGTCGCGGTATCGCTGGACGTTGAAAAGGCCTTTTCAACGACCTGGCACGCGGGTCTCCTACACAAACTCATCCACCTGGGACTACCCACACAGGCGCTCAACATACTGCACAGCTACCTAAGACACAGACACTTCCACGTCACAGCCGCGGGGAAAACATCTACACGACGACCTGCAAGAGGCGGAGTCCCCGAAGGCTCTGTACTATCCCCAACCCTCTTCAACATTTACATGGCAGACTTTCCAACCCAGCAGTCCGTCAACATCGCCCAGTATGCGGATGACGTGCTGCTGTACAACACAGACAGACACTTAATCAGAGCCTTCAACCCCATACAACGACATCTCCGCCTCATCCAAGGATGGTGCCGGCGTTGGCGAATGTCCGTGAACGCGGACAAGAGCCACGCCATTGTTTTTACAAAGCGCCACATCCCCGCAGACTGTCCCACACTGTCCTACCAGGGCCAACGAATAGAGTGGCGAAACTCCGTCTCCTACCTGGGGGTTAAACTGGACAAGGGTCTAACTTTTGGCGAACACGTACGGGGCGTCTCAGCCAAGGCACAGGGGGCTATAGCCTCCCTGTACCCCATGCTGAAGTCCAGGATGCATGTTCGTCTGAAGATACGCCTTTTCCGGGCGCTGATAATCCCCCTCATGCTATACGCCTGCGAGGCCTGGGGCATGGCGGCAGACAGCTGGTTGCTCCTGCTCCAACGGGCACAGAACAGAGGACTCCGGTCGATCTATTCTGTGGGCCGTGCATTCCCCGTGAGGCTGCTGCATGAGGCTTCCTCGCTACCATATGTGGAGGACGAAATTAGACGCCGGGCCACAACATTTTACGAAAAGTTACACCAACATCAGAGCGTCCTGGTTAGGTCTCTTGGTGATTATAATCCCAGAACACGCCGCTTCAGGCGTCATCGGGTTCTCCGCATGGCTTGCGGGCATACCAGATAACACTGGAGCAACTCCAACAGCCGCACAAAAGCTGAGCTCCATTACAACCTCACCAAGAGGTGACTAGCTTCTAAATTAAAACCTGCAAAATTATTCCATATGTTATTAAACACATAATTTTGAAACTCCATACACCAGAAGTGCAGAAGGGTCGCTGCACACAATTGACATTCGTTGGGGAGCAAAATGCTACCTCCTTTATACCCACACCCATCCCAAAATGAAACAGCCATCCTAAACACCCCATCCCAAAATAAAAACCCTGCGGTTAAACCCTGTTGAGGGTGGGTACGCAGCAAAAGCACTGTGGCTGAACCTCAGCCAGCCAGTAACTTGAGTGAGTGAGTGAGGTCATTTGGTCCGAGTCAAGCTGCACTCTGCCACCAAAAGAGTCTCTATTTCACGGCCGGAAATATGCTGTTGGTGGGGTGTGGTGAGGCCCGCCGGGTGCTGTATCTCACCTGTGGTTTAGAATGGGAGGACCCAGGTTAAATAATCGGTGGTACGGCATGCCTGGATGATGACGGGGCAGGTAGAAGTACCCGGTGTGAGACCTGTTTTGTAAATTTTGAAATATATTACTATACTCACTTTTTTTAGTTATTAGTGCATATTATTGTATTTTCAAGTTGAAATAGACACACTTATGGCCAAATGTTATAAGTCAAAACCGAATTTCGGATTTTTACCAGTTTTTCACCATAGTGAAAAGGTTAAAGCACCACACCCACTTACAGTGAACATTTAAATCGTCACGTGATATGGTTTAAATCGCCGCATGGTAATAAAAATAAGGAAACTGAACTATAGGCATTACATTATTTAATTAGGCAAAAAAAAAAAAAAAAATAGGAATTTTTTAAGATTTTGGGTGATGCATCCCCTTAATGGAGTAGCTCCCCAAGAGACTTTTTCACCTCAAAGGATTACTCTTTACCTTTACTTACTCTCTTATGAAACTTAGAGACGGTGATACAGTTAACGAGATGAATATTTACGTATAAAGTTTACATATTCCCTGGTGGAGAGGTTTGACGGCAGCTTATATTCAAACTACATTGCAAAATACTTAGTTTACGGTGCTAATATTTACTGTTTCTATGAAATTAGATTGTGAGTGTTACTGAGCGCAATCGGGGTAAGTAAAGACTGAAGTTTACTGCACACTACCTATAGACGCAAGCAGCGCGTGCTCTCCTAACTGGTTTTTGAGTAACGAAGATAAAACGAAGGCATTCGGTACCATTATAGTTCTTGCAGTATGAAATGTTTACTATTACATTTTATATTATAATTGTCAGTTGCACATTAACATGGATAGCCATTTATATATTTATGGTGCATGTAGCTTATGGTATCACACCAGTACATTGTAGCGTATATATTAATACATATGCAAATTTCCAAAAGTTGTACCAAACTTCTTGTTTGTAGATGTAGTAGTTAATATGTTTTCATATTGTTTGAAAAGTATGTATTTGGAATATTAGGTACATAGGACCACGAAATTTATTTTAATGTTTACAATTGTGTTAAACTGATTGAAAATTGAAGAACTTACAATATAAATACTGAGCACACTTAGACATAAGTTGCGGCCAATGAGACGTAGCGGAGTTGGTCAAATATCAGGAAATAGGATCGGCAGTACCACATTAATAATAATAATAATAATAATAATAATAATAACAATAATAACAATAATAATGTATTAAAACACACTTTACTTTTGAAATTATTAACAATATAAATGAAACCTCTGTGCCAGAGACCTAAAGTAGTCTGCGTCCCTGAATTAAAAGTTAACACAAATTCTGTTAAATGTATCTTGCTTAAATTGAAACACTTTGGAGTTGTATAATTATTCGTGTAATATGTTTCCGTGCTATGTTTAATACCATAGCAAAAAGCTCAATATTTATTTGCTTTCATAATCGCTCATGATTTAATAACGTCTACAACTTCTTAGCAGAAAATTCGTATTTTACTATGATGATGATAATAATAATAATAATAACAACAACAACAATAATAATAATAATAATAATAATAAATGGTGACAGTAGTCATAGGTTGAAGCGAACTAGGAAATAGAAACCTCAGAGAAGTTTTTATAACAGTGTTATATTTCATAAGCCATGAAAACGTTTCATTGTTGAAGATATTTCCTGCTGTCGCAACTTTACATCTTTATGTAAGACGTAAAGAACATCTACGGTCCTGGAAAAACCGTAGGGAAAGAGGGGAAAACGTGTAGTATGCGCAGCTGAGGGGAGTAATTTATGAGAATTACTTTTTAAAACGTTTTCCTTGCCTAATTTTCGAGTAGGGCAGGGCGAAATAGCAAGCTTTGCACAGTAAAATTTCAGGAGCGGAGATTTCATTTTTACGGAAAATGGGAAAGGGATTAGGATCAATTATTCAAGGGTTATTGTAGGCATAGGTCCGGGGCACGTGTAGGAAAGCCTAGAAGCGGTGCGACGGCTAGATGAAGGCTATTTGCCTATATTAGTTTTCTGGTAGGGACAAAGAACACTGCAAATACTGCTCTGGTTTTATCTCTGCTTGGCGCTTAGGACAATGCGTTGTGAATACTAACGGGCATGGTGAAGGCGAACTGTGTACCGTTTACCACAACTTCCATGATAATTGTTTTAGGACAAATCTCATGTGTTCTATTCCGCAAACAAACTTTTCTTACCTTTTATCTACAACATGCTAATCGAGATAAACACACCAGAATTGGTCTTATACTTGATTCTTTGTATGCAGAAGGGAAATACGGTATACACTACGCTAAAGTGATATTCAGTTCTTTTAAACACCGATCGCTATGTGAAATTACGTTGTATTTGCTTGCCAGGGGTAAACAAAAGACAGACGAAAGAATGAAAACCTACCGTTTAAAAAAGGGTTAAGTAGCTTAAAATTGAAACCAGTAACACAGAATATCTCCAAAACAGTCAATTCTACAACAAAACTGCATATGACATAAATTGTGTATATTGACGAGATCTACATTTTTGTGCAGTAAGGTTTTGTCTACAAATTTCAGCAAAATTCATCCAAAATTAACAGGTCTTCAGAAGCCACTCCCTGATAATTCAAGTTATACATTTTGTTTGTGATGTAAATATCTTCAACAAACGGTACTTTAATCAAAATCGTTAGAGCCATTCTTGAGAGAGACAAACCTTTCAAAAATGTTTCCAAGTAACGAGTAGCTCGAGGTGACGATATTGTCTTAAAAATCTTCCTGTCGCATCCTTGTAAGATACTAAACTTAAATACCAAGTTTGATACTTTACGGTCTTTTAGTTTTTGAGCTATGCTGTCCACAGACTCACACATACACAAACATGGACCTTTTTCAAAAATATGCTTTTTTCGGATTCAGGTTACCTCAAAATAAATATTTCCAGCGAGAACTAGACATCGAATTTTTGGGTGGAATACGAAACCTTATCTAACTACTATGTGCGTTTACATACGTGCTAGAGAAAGTAAGGAATATCTCGGGGTGTTTCTCTGCAGGCAGGTCTCAGACTCCTTGTACACGATCAAATTTTTGTCAAATCCAATGCTTTACAAGACTTTCCAATAGTTGGTCAAACTTCACAACTTTTCTTGTGAAATTGCTTCCAATGAAAGCCTTGAAAGCAAACAAGGGCGTGTTCCAAAAGGTCAGAGATTTGTCAATGATTTGACCAAAGAAATGTGGGCTTTTAAAACTGCGTCTCAAAATCTGCAACATGGCTGGGCAAGGAGTGTTTTACGAAAGCGGACCATGTCCATGGGTTACCAGAACAAGATGAAGACACTGAACATGAAGAAATTGCCAGACAGATTTCCATAGTAATGCAATTTAATATAGCGCAGTTCGTGTTATTTCTACTGCATTCGTGAAATGTTATCGGCGATCTCATGTTATACGCGAAAGTGCGATGTAATTTCGCAGTATAATAATTTATTGCAAATGCCATGGCATCACGATAATAGTAAATTACTTTGCACGTGATAAGTTTATTATCAGTGCTTTTTGATGAGCTTCAGTTTGGGAAAAAGGACCACATTTATGACATTGCCAAGTCTTACCAAAACTTGACCAATGTCAAATATTTTTCAGCATTTGATAATTTTTCTTGTAAACCCTTGAATTAAAAAAAAAAAAAAAGTAATGTTCAAGGGACTTTATTGGCCACGTAACAAGCTGAAGATGTCGTCAGAGGGTTAGTTGGCCTCATAGCTCAGTCCGTAGAGCCCTTGCCTGCTTTGCCAGGGGTCTCGGGTTCGATTCCCGGATGGGATAGGAATTTTTACCTAGTTCAGATTATTCCGTCTCTTCCACAAAGTCTGAAAGTGTGAGTGTGAATGTGTGTGATCTAATGATTAAATTAAAGATAAATAGAAACCAATCCACATCAGTTCACGAGTTAATATCATTACCAATAGACAATACGTTCCAAAGGGGAATTACGCTAATTGCACTATACAGTTAATGGCAGGGCATAAATGAAGAAAAAAAATCTGATGTGTCCTATTCACATGGCTTTCCTCTACCTGTCCCACAAACAAACCATTCTAACAGAATAGTCTTCTTCATGCCAGTCGAGATAAACACTATCCTTGAAGTATAAGGGAAATAAGGGAATGCCCTAGGCTAAAGCGATTGCTGATCCGTTAAAAGCAGGTCGCTATGTGCAGTTCTCTTTGCGTGGCCAGGAGTTAAAAGGAAAGATGACTGCCCGTTTGAGAAAAGTTTAAGTGGTTTTGAATTGAAACCAGCAACAAGGAATATCTCGGTAACGGTTTACTCTACAAAAACCTCTTTATGACATAATTTGTGTTTTTTAATGAGATCTACATTGCTTGTGTAGTAAGTTTTAGTCAATCTTTTACGGCTTACAAGTTAAGCAAAAATCATTCAGAATGAAGAGGATTTCAGCGGCTATTCCTAAGAAATTCAGGATATAGATTTTATTTGCCTTGTAAACATCTTTAATAGAGGCATTTTAACTAAAGCTTTTAGAACCGTTTCTTAGAAAATCGAAGATATTGAAAAATGTTTCGTGTAAGGGTAGTTTGCGGTGGAGGGATTTTTCTGAAAATCTTCGTGTCGCATCCTTAGAAGATGTCGGTGGCGTAAGGAGTGCGGACAGAACAGAAAGCAGGATCCTTAACTTTTCCACATTTAAACTTCCCAGCGGCGTGTAGTACAACCGGATATCCTCCTCCCTGCGGATGTAGATGTCCTACTGGAGGGCTGGGAGCCTGGAGGCCGCTCCGCCATAGGACGAAAGTAACCAGGGACCAACCAGATGATGGTTGAAGTAAAATGAGAACTGAGGTGCAATGGTGGGACTGCAAACTCGGGGGAAGTAATGAACCTTTCCAGCACTCGTCTGGTGACCCGAGTAAAGCCTCGAAAAAAGAAAAGCATGAACCTGGAAGTTCGGCATCGGGAATTGAGCTCACGACCTCGCAAATGTGAATCATACGCGCTACCACCTGCGCCACTTAGCTCTTTAATTGTGAGTATTCTGACTTCGTCCAGTTTCCACTGTCATTTCACTAATGTGATCTAGTTCAGTTTTTCTGTCACTTCACTTTCCTTTGTGACGTAGCGGGTAAAGAAAGCAGCTTCTTCGGATGGTTCACCCACTAAGGATCTAAACACAAGGCATCTCTGATTTCTCAGTACTCTTTCTACTTCACAACTGTCGTCACAAACGCACTCATGGAGCTCCCCTTGCTGTCATATTAGAATCTCAATGACAAACTCGCCAACATTAATTTTCTAGAGAGTTCTAAAACGTTCGAGAGCTGGGGAGAAGCGAAACTTCCATAAAGTCATGGCTATTTATCGATAGCGTTTCAGGGTTTTACGCTGGGTAACAACGCTATTTATTTCGCCAATCTGTCGCTGCCATCCAATTGATAGCTTGGCACGTAGCTGCGTCACAGGATGTCACAGTATTAATAGGTATGAAAATAATATAACATAGCAATATTAGTAATAAATACAAACAGTGTAAAGGCTGAAATCTGTGCTGTAAGCTGACTAAAGCTTAAGGCACAATAACAAGTAAGCTCAGACGAAGCATAAGCGAAACACCTTGCGTCCATATTTTTAATGGAAGCATTCACATGAGTTACGTAATGGAAGAGCTTGCGAACTCCACATTTTATGCTGGCGTTGCATGCCTAGAGAAAGTATTCCGCATTTATTTCCCTATGCACTGCCAACATCTGATTAACACATAATTGCGATTCGAGATTCTATGCAATATACTGTAAAATCATGGTGCTCTTCCATTTGGCCGTACCTTGCCAATTTAAGTGACACTGGGAGTTCAAAACATAAAACATCTCTTTTTAATAATAGATAGTCTTTGAAAGCTTTGGGCATCCAAAGAGAATCAGCATTTATCTGTCCTCCCCCTTCTTCGGGCTTTACAGTCATTTAAAGGCATACAATACACCTCTTTCCTAGCATACTATTTCATAAAACACAATTTTTCTCAAAACTATATTTTGACGGTTTCAAAATGTTTCCAAGCAACTTAGTTTTTCTTTAAATACAATTATATTTTCCTACAGTATGCAGAAGCATCTATTATAACATTATAGCACACAAAATTATTCTAATTCTAATAATACTTTTTTAAAAAAGACATTTTAATGAAACAAGTTACGTTTAATCTAACTTCTTAAAACGTTATTGAAGTTGTTGCACTGTGACCATTTAAAGTTTTTGTACACGGTTCAAAAGTTTCAGTTCAGAAAATAGCAACCATTTTTCTCAAATTTTAAGGAACGCGTTACACTTTGATTATGTAATACATTTACATAATAAAATGTATTAAATAATTTATATCTTGCAAAATAGTGATTCATTGTGAATACATGGCGTTTGCTATTCTTATTAACATAACAGCAATGCAATCACGGCAAAACTTTAAAACATATTTGCACAAATATAGAAATTTGAATTTTTTTTCCAGTGACCCCTAAATGCTGACATCACATGCTCATAGGATGTTTGATTGTTACAGCACTATTTATGTTCTATTACTTTATAAAGATTGGATGAACATTTATTTTGGATATTATTTTAAATTTAAACTTGTATCTTCTGAAGGGTTTTGCAGGTAGTTTATGCATCTAGAAGCGATGTCACACGGTCAAATATTTTGATCCCAAACTCTTCGCCGTTGTCTCAGATCCCAATTTGTAGTTGGAGGAGTTGTACAGTTAAATAATACACAAACATAATGTCGGTTAGATCGATGTTACAATCAAAGCTGACTGTTAAAGCGATGTCACACGGTCGAATATTTTGATATGCACTTCGTCGTACGCAGTGGCAATGTTACCAATACCCGAACGTCTTTAAACAAAATAACTGAAACCGTAGCAATTAATGGAACAATAAAACAGTTGGCATTAGGATTACGTATGCGAAAAAAGACCGCAACTTGGGAACCTCTGTATTTCATTTGCTCCATTCATTAATCATCTTAGCATCTATAATGGCTCTTCTTCTAAGCGCATGGATTTGTTAGAGAACACACAAAGAAACCCAGACCTTAATGGGGTGAATGGAACGAGCCTTTCCTTTGTTTCTCCTTGCTTACCATGTTTTACAGATGCACCTTTTATCTGCTTTTAACTTGATCCTTCTTTAAAACCTTTGTACTCCGAATACAAAGGACTGTACTCTCGGAGAAAATTCCAGATCGTTTCTTCATGGCCACCTGCCACTTGATACACAAATAATATATCGGCGTCGTTTAATGTGTAAGATATACTTATATGCTTAGTCCTTAAGTGTGGAGACATCATTGATCAGAAAACCTGAAGCATCCACCGGCAGCGAAATAATTAAATAAAAATATCTAAAGTTTTTCATTCACATCGCTGTATTATCTATAAAATATCGTTATAAAATATTACTATTTTATCTACATCATGCTAATCGACATAAACATGACCAGAAATTGTCTTATTATTTAGTTCCTTATAAGCAGAAAAGAAATAAAGCAGTGTACTAGTGAAAAAGCGACAGTCAAATCTTTTAAAAGCTATCACTATGCGATTGTCATTGAAATTCAGTTCCCTTCCCATGACCAGGAGTAAAACTAAATATATAGGAAACGAATGAGGACTTCTCGTTTGAAAAATGTGTAAGTAGTTTTACCAATAGCAGGAAATATCCCTGAAAGTTTATCTCTACAAAATACTGTATATGAAATAAATTGTGCGCTTTAACGAAATCTACGTTGTACGTTTTGTCCATCTCTTACGGTTAACCAGTTTTGTGAAAGTCATTCACAATGAAGAGGACTTCAGGGGCTATTCTCAAGTATAAAATCTTTAATGTACGATATTTTAATATTTCTTTTAGCCATTGTTTTGAAAATCCAACATTTCCAAAACTGTTCCATGTACAAAGTGGTTTGAGGTGGGAGATTTTCCTGAAAACCTTCGTTTCGCATCCTTAGAGTATTCTAAATTTTAAGAGCAAGTTTGATATTTAACCGACCTTTCGTTATTTAGTTATGTAGTCTAGAGGTGCACACACGGGCGCGTGTACACACGGACCTTTTTCTAAAAATGCCTTTTACGTTTGTATTCAGGGGCCCTTAAAATGTGTATTTCCATTGAAATCTTGGTATCAGATTTCTGGGGGGAGTACAATGCTTTCTCGACTTATGCAATTGTACATACGTGCTAGAGAAAGTAATACGACATCCTGGTATCTAAATTCCTATACCAGGAGGTATAATCCATTTAGCAGACTTAATTTTTACTTTCTCTACAAGTACTATGTCCATGGTACATATAAACTGTATTGTCTCCACCTAAACATTGCATGTTGAGATTTCACGGGAATACGATCGTATGTTTATGCTCCGCTAAAAAGCATTTTAGAACAAGGTTCTTTGTGTGTGTGTGTGTGTGTGTGTGTGTGTGTGTGTGTGTGTGTGTGTGTGTGTTGCGGCAGCATACCTACAAAATGAAAAGACTCCACTATCTTTTTTGAAGAATTACGATTGGTATTACGATAACTTTGTCCTTTGTAATATTACAACAGACACTTCTGCACATTTTGGGAAATTTTGCGTATTTAAACAAAGACTGTATCGCGTGGAGCGCTTTGAAGGTGAGAAAGTGTAGAGTTGAAAAAAAACCGGTGTATTGTATGTGTTTTAAATAACTAGATCGCGAAGCAACGGGAGGGCAGGTAAATATTAATTCTCTATAGACTCGCCTAATGTTTCAACAGCTATTTGCTGTACAAAAGCAATTTTCGATTTTTTAAATCCGATTGTAGTCAACATTTCTTCAGTTAAGAGTTTGGCAGTGTCAAACCTTTCCTTCCCGTTAAGTGATGTCGCATGGGAATTAGAACCAAACGGCCTGAAACGGTAGGATGGAGTAATAATTACCAATCAAGAGTCGCTCCTGGTACGTAAGTGCATCACAACAGGTCTGCAGTTTAGCACTATTTATTAACATTACGTCCTGCCATAATAACTAATAGTAAAGATCGTCGTACGAGGCTTGTCAGGACTCCGGCGCTGTATTCCCTTTTCTCCATTTTTTCCAGTTTTCTATATTTCCTTAGTAGATCGTATTATTCTTAACGTTTTCCTTTTACATATACATACAGAAACACCCATGCCCAAGGCGGGACTCGAACCCATGATCCTGTGCACCACGAAGCGCCGCCGATCCCCATGGCCGCGCTCGCCAAGGCGTCTCGCTTTGGTGCTTCGTAGCGCAGGGGATCGTGGGTTCGAGTCCTACCTTGGGCATGGGTGTTACATGTTTGTCTATATGTATGTGTGTGTAACGAAAGAGCAATTCAGTAATCATGTAGCAAACAAAGTAAAAATAAAAAAAATAGGTAAGTAGAAGTAGGGTATGCAGCGCCGGAGTCCCGACCAGACTCCGGAGCTGTATTAAAAAAAAAAAAAAAAAAAAAGCGCCAAAGCGAGACCTTTAGCGAGCGCGGTCACCAGGTTTAAGTCCTCCATACGAGGAGGGGTAACAGTTCAAGAGGAAGGCGGCGGAGGCGGAGGGGAGTGTACAAAGATAAGTCACTGAAGCTGGTTAAAATTACGTAGCTTTAAGTCGAAATTTTATTTTTATGGTAGTATATACAATGTACATAGGAGACAGAGAAGTTATCGTATTCCACCCAAAATTTGATACCGAGGTTTCACCGTAAATAAATGCTTTGAGGACCCCTGAAGAAAACATTTGTAAAATTTGGTCAGTGTGTGTGTGTGTTTGTGTGTGTGTTTGTGTGTGTGTGTGTGAGTGTGTGTACATACGTACAGATAATTCAAAATCGAAGTCCGTTAAATACCAGATTTAGTCCAAGGATGCGACATAGAGAAATCATCCGTCCCTGAATATCCTGTATATGGAACATTGCTCTAACGATTTTGTTTAAAATTGCATATTGTAAAATGTTTAAACGGAAATAAATGCATATCTTGAATTTCCTGGGAATGGCTCTGAAGACTTCTTCCTTCTGGATTACTTTGGCATAACTAGTAAACCGTAAGAGATAGAAAAAAGCTTAACGCACAAAAGAACAGATCTCGTAAAACACACATTTATGACATATACAGTTTTTTTGTTTGTTTTTAGTGGAACTCGCTATTTCAGAGGTATTCCCTTTTATTGGTTGACATTTTAAAATGCTTAAACCTTTCTCAAAAGGAAAGCTTTCAGCCGCTTCATCTCTCGTTTTACTTCTGGTCATGGAAAGAGAACGGAAATTTAATAACAATCGTTTGGAAGAGTTTACTGTCGCTTTAGCCTAATATATTCCCTTATTCCGCTAATACTTAAAAAGAGTTCAGTAATAAGACCATTTCTGGTAATGTTTTTCTTGGTTAGCATTATGCAGATAAAACGGTAATCTTATGTAAGAATGGTTTGTTTTTAGAGCAGGTAGAGAAAGCTATGTGAATGGAACGCATCAGCTTTTTATTTCCGGATCAATAGCATACTCCCGGAGTGAACTCCTTTCGTAGACATCTTTTATCTCAGTTTGGTTGCACAATCTAGTTGTAAACAAACCTTCGAGAAACACAGAATGAGGTCGCCGGCACTTTACAAATCAGTTTAGTTTGTATTTTAACTTTCTCTACACGTACTATGTACATGGTGTATAGACAAGGTATTGTATTGTACCCAAAATTCGATACCAAGATTTCACAGGAAATACATGCTTTGGGACCCCTGAATAAATAAAAAAAAAAAAAAGATAACGGTCCATGTGTCTGTGGACACCATTAACTCAAAAACGAAAATACCGTTAAATACTAAAGCTGGTATTAAGTTTATCTTCCAGGATGCGATACGAACATTTTCAAAAAAATCCGCCCACCTCCCAACAACCCTTTACGTGCAATATTTTTCAAATTGTTTGATTTTCTCAAAAATGGCTGTAACGATTTTGGTTAAAATATCTTTATGTGATATTTCTAGAAAAAACGAAATGTATATATTGAATTTTGTGGAATAGTCCCTGAAGAACTCTTCATTCCGGATGACTTTTATATACCATAAGAGAATAAAAACACTTACTACTAGAAAAATGCAGATCACATTAAGGCACACAATTTATGTCGTATACATTTTATTTTGTAGAGTTAACCGTTTTCGAGGTATTCCGGATTATTGGTCTCAATTTTAGTCACTTAACGTCTTTCTTCTCGTTTCTCGTTTGTTTACTCCTGCAAGCAAAGAGATTGGAATTTGAACTGTTTGACATAGCGAGCGGCTTTTAAAGGACGGGATTATCGCTTCAGCCTGTACTCTTTTATTTCCCTTCTACTTCCAAGGAAGCTAGTAATAAGACAAATTCTGCTTGTGTTTATCTTGATTAGCGCGATGTAGATAACAGATTAATGTTTTGAACAAAAGGTTTGTTTGCCGAACGACTAAAAACATCATGTTAATGAAACACATTAGACTTTTTTGCCTGCTACTTACGTGAACCAAATATTAAGGACAATTTCTGCTAATGTTTATCTCGATTATCATGAGGTAGATAGAAGTATATGCTTTTTAACACTAATTTGTTACAGAGATGTAGAGAAGGTCATGTGAATGTAACATATATTTTTACTTATACATACTACATATTGTATAGAGAAGGTATTGTGTTGCACCCAAAATTCGATAACGAAATTTCACCGAAAATACATACTTTGGGACCCACTGAATAAAAAAAACATTTTTAGAAAAAAGTCCATGTGTGTGTCTATGGGCAGCATAGCTAAAAACGGTTACATACCAAACTTGACATTTAAGTTCAGTATCTCCCACAGATGCGACACGAAGATTTTCAAGAAAATCCACCACCCCCAACTACCCTTTACATGGAAAAAAGTTCGTAATTTTTTATTTTCTCATAAATGGCTCTAACGATTTTGTTTAGAATCTCTTATATTTAAGATATTTACATGATAAATAAATGTATATCTTGAATTTTCTGGAACAGTCTCTAAAGACCTCTTTATTCTGGATGAGTTTTTTTTTTGAATGTTGCATAATTAGTAAACCGTAAGAGATAGACTAAAACTTACTATACACAAACACACGATTTTGTCATATAACGGGAGTTGACCATTTTTGAGATATTGATTTCAGTTTGAAAGGATCAGATAATTTACTTTCTCAATCATTCTAAGCGACAATTTGCAGGTTGCTGGATGCCGTGGGACCCCGTTCTTACTACAGGTACTGTTGTAGCTGTTGCTCTGGTCCCTAATGAGCAATACACTTTCAACATCAGGCATTTGGAGTCCGGGTGGGGAGAGCTTCTTGAAATAGATTTCCGTTGGCGTCATTGCCATCTGCACAAGCGTTTCTTGTAGCACTAAATTCTCAAAATTACAGCACTTTCGCTTTTAATTTGCTTTATGTACACTCAGCTTCACGGAAGCTTGTCTATGCATTTAGTTCCCTTTTTGGTGTTCTGGCAGATGCTTTTTACTTGTAGGGAGGAACTATAGGTCCAAAATTTGATACCGAGATTTCATCGGAAATACATGTTTTCGGTTTTTTTAAATAAAAAATCTTATGTGTTCCATTCACATCACTTTCTCTACATCTCAATAGTTTTAGCCCGTCTGCCGAATTATATACACATCCTTTTCACTCCTTTTGGGATATCTTTTAGCTTCGCCTGTGGCTATAGCCACTGATCGTTTTATTTCCTTGCTTTTTGTTGACCTATTTCCTATGCTTTTTTTATCTAGCATTATTTTACCTCTGGTGTTACTGACTTTAGTTTTCCAAGGGCGCTAATGACCATTGCAGTTTAGCGCCCTTAAACACCAACCACTACATCTCTGTAACAAATTATTGTTTAAAAGCTTATTCTTGTGACTATTACCTGGTAAGCGAGATAAACATTAGCAGAATGCTTCGTTGTAAATAGAAGGGAAATAATGCAATAAACCAGGCTGAAACAATAGTAAAATCTGGTTGGCGTATGGATGAAATCCGTTTCTTTGCATTGCCAGGAGTTAACAAATTCCCGTATGTGAAAAGTTTAAGTATTTTAAAACTGAATCCAATAACAAGAAATATATAAAAAATGGTAAACTCTATGAAAAAATGTGTATGACATAAATGGTGTGTTCTAGTGAGATCGAGTAAGTTTTTGTTTATGTCTTACGGTTTACTAGTTAAGCAGAGTCTAGCAGGATGCATCCAGAATAAAGAGGTCATCAAAAGATATTCCCAAACAATTCAAGATATACATTTTATATATCGTGTAAATATCTTTAATATACGGTATTTTAATCAAAATTGTTAAGAGTATTTTTTGAGAAAATCAAAATTTTCGAGAATTATCCGTATAAAGGATGTTCGGGGGGGATTTTCCTCAAAATCTTCATATCGCATCCTTGAAAGATACTAAACTCATATACCAAGTTTGGTATTTTACCGACTTTTCTTTTTTCAGTTATCGTTTCACATGCATACACGGACACACAGGGATCTTTTTCTAAAAATGTTTTATTGGATACATGGGACCCTAAAACGCCTATTTTCGGTGAAATCTCGGCATCAAATTTTTGGGTGGAATCCAACACCTTCTATACACACTATGTACATAGTACGTTTAGAGAAAGTAAAAAGAAACACATCCGATGTGTTACATTCACATGCCTTTTCTCTATCTGTTCCGCAAAAAACGTTTCTTACAAAATACTATTTTTATCTACATGTAAACATTAGCAGAAATTGTCGTATTACTTGCTTTCGTATAAGTAGGAGGGAAATAAAGGAATATATTAGGCTAAAGTCAAATTTTTTAAAAGCTGGGTGCTATAAGAAACAATTGAGGTTCGGTTCGCTTTGCATGTTTCCGCTTGAGAAAAACTAATTAGTTTAAAATTGAAACCAACAACAATAAATGGTCAACTATACAAGAAAAACGTATATGACATGATTTATGTGCTTTTACGAGATCTACAATTCTTGGGTGGTAAGTTTTTATCTACCTCTTACGATTTATCTAACTGTAATATAAAATTCTGCAAATCTCAACCAGAATAAAGAGCTCCTCGGAGACTATTCCCAGAAAATTAAAAATATAAATTTTATTTGTGATAAAAATCTTTAATTTACGGTATTTTAATCAAAGTCGTCAGAGCCATATTTGAGAATATCAAAATTTAAAAAAAAATCCATGTAAAGGGTAGTTGGGGGTAGGGGTATTTTCTTGAAAATGTCTGTGTCACTTTTTTTTTTTTAAACAGTAACGGAGTCTGATCAGGACTCCGGTACTGTATCCCTATTTACTTTTCCCCCGTAGGTTTTACTGATTACTGGTTTTACTGTTTCTTTTACAAACATATACACATTGCACAAACATATAACGCCGATGCCCAAGGCGGGACTCGAACCCACGATCCCCTGCCCTCGTCTTGGGAGAAACTTAACTTAAATATCAAGTTTAGTATTTAACGGATTCTTCGTTCTTGAGTTATACTGCCCAAACACAAACGAATCTTTTTATAAAATAATTTTTATGGCTTCAGACGATCTCAAAACATATATTTACGGTGAAATATTGGCATGGAGTTTTTGGATGGAATACAATACATTCTCTTCCTACTATGTACGTACAATATATATATTGAGCTCTCTACGTATACAAGTGAAGTTCTCTTTATACGGAACGAATTTGGAATACGTTTTTTTTTTTTTTTATCTTAGCGTTCTTTAACCTGGTCTTCTCAGGATAAGGGAAAATCCCGGAAAAACCTTATCCGGGTAACTCACCCTAAGCGAGAATCGAACTCGTGACCTGTTGAATGTGAGGCAGATATGCTACACCTACACTACCTAGGCGGGATCGCATACTTTTGTATGACAAAAACATATTGCACAAACAATGTAAAACTCCTTAAGATGCAACTTATTTCAAAAGAGAAAGACATGTGAATGTATCGCATATTTTGCTTTAAATTGGAGAGGAATGTTTTCTGTAATCGCTGTATAAGTATTCCACGCTAAGAAAAGTTGGTTGGTGGATTTGTGCGCGCACAAACTCTTTAAAGAAGTGAGTTTCTGGCATTGCGAAGACGGGAGAGAGTTAGGTTAGGTTGTCGGTAGTTCCCAGTTAGCAAAGGTGTTGGTTCGTATTCTGTATTGTGACTGCAAAAGGACAGTTAATTAGAATTTAGCAGACAGCTGTTACGGGCGAAACCAAGCCTTAATGACATTTAATTAAAAGGCTTGAGGCACAGCTACCCGTTGAGAATTGCAGTGCGGTACTGTAGACCAGCTTATTAACAGTTTACCGTCCCTCCAATTTAATATTCCTGCATAGTTGGCAAATTTGTTGTGATACATCTGTAAATACCAGGCGTAAACCCAAATGCAGGGTGTTTACGTCATTTGTATCCCTTCTTCATGCCCCAAGATGTGTGCCGTATTACTGTTTCAATGAAAATATTTAAAGGACTGCTATTAATGTGCTGCCAGTGTATTGTTCCTTGTAACGTCATCCCTCTGGCATGTATGTTTCCGCGTTCTCTATGATTCCCCTTTCCTCTGGTTGGCTGATGATGTATGGCAAAAAAGTGTTGTGCAATGCAAGGTCGCAGGATAAAAGCGATAAAACACACTGTTTACCGAAGGATCTTCTATTTGTTGATAAGTTGGGATAGCGTCTCAGGGACCGACTGCTTATACAAGTTGCATACCTACCGAGTAAAGCCAACTTGCTTGACGACTCCATGCGCCGCATATAAACAACAGACTATCACGTTGCTACCTGTCTGATGAAAGAATGTAGTTAGGGGAGGTCGCCGGTGTAGCATGGCATGGCTTAGAGCGGCCAGAAAAGGCTACAATATAGTGGTCTGACCATCAAAACATCCGCACAGAGTACGTAAACGGGATTAAACTAAACGATCCACAACAGGTTAAACTTGCCGTTTTGTTTATCACTAATGAATATTAATTTTCTACTTTGTGAGCGTATGACTTGATTCGAACCCGTCCACTGATAAGACTCAACTGTTGCATTCCAGTATTGTCGTGCTGTACAGGGCATGCACCGAGAGTGATGACGTAATACCACTTATCTGTTGTGTTTTTGCAAGCTTACACTTGTGGTTGTTGCATTCATTCTTCAGACTGGTATTTTTAATAAAACACTTATCTCAACCGTGTCGCCATATTCTGTGCCAATCTGAGATGGTTCCGTTTGAGGCGCTAGGAATGTATGTTGTTGGGCATTAATCTACGTATTTGAGAGCCAATGAAACTGATGTTGATAATTTGTTGACAGCAAAGGAATTATGTAAATATTAAAATTGCTAGTTACCCTAAATTACTAGTGTTACCTCAATCAAGGTGCAGCTAGTCAAAGTATCACATTCTACCACACCACCAATTTTTTGATAGTGTTTAACGCCGGCTTTTGCTACTTGCGGCACTGCAGGCGATGAGACTGATGATACATGGAATGAAGATGGAGCACCGGTGAAATACGATGGCGGGGGAAACGGCAGAACCCGGAGAAAACCCGCACCGCTTTGTCCACCACAAATCTAGCATACGGTCGCTTGGTGAGAGGCGAGTGGTCTAACCACTTGGCCAAGGCGCGGCCACACAACCAATGCCCCTTTCTCGTTATGTGCACAGTACATCACAACTATATATATCATGCCAGGGTAACTACAATCCTACTTCTCTATCTGTCTCCATGATGCTATCCTAGAAACAAAAATGTATTTAGCATTCCAGATCCAGTAACTCTGTTGGCCGTTATATTTGATTCTTACGGTTCTGAAAATGTAGATTTGTCAGTTATGTTGGAATATAAATGGTCGTGCTAAATAAGGAACTATTTTGTACCGCACAGCAACCTATTCCACGACATTACACAATGAGAGGGCACTAGTGCACGTGACCCTTAGGAGATGACGGGCAATTGGAAGTGTTTGGGTAGGACACCGATGAGGATTTTACACTAAACAAAACAATGTTCTGTAGTTGTGGCATGGAAATTCTAAAGGACGTAAAGCGAGAATATTAATCCTTGATGGTCAAACCTTCTTTGTGCATCTGTCCATAATGTTAATACTTTGCTAGTGGTGATCATGTTATGATTAACCTTGACTGAAGTAAAACGATGGTATGATTTCATAAAGTTTAGAATTATTGGTATTACTTTATTACGAAAAAAGGTAACTTTTTACTATTTTTTATCAAATTTCACATACGCACGATTACCTTGCAAAGCCATGTGCACTTTTCTTTCGTTTCTCAATTCTCGTCGTTTTGTAGTTAACCGCTCTGTTAGGATCACTGTATATCTGGTATCGAACTGAGATCCTTAGTCAGAGTTCCATTCTGGCAATTAGTTAATCAAAATGAATGGGGGTATTGCAGAAAGGTCACAAGTCATTAATTCTAGTTTTACAGGAGAGATGAAAAACTATTTATAATAGTAAACATTACATCAATGTCATTGGTATACTCCAGGTCGTTAATAGTAAGACTATCAGTTAGGAATTCAAGTGTCTTTCCTTTTAATAGTTTACCCTTCAGTTTTACTATATAGAGTTTCATTTCTGCAATGAATAAGTAATCACATCAGATGCCATTCAATTTTGTCTATTTATTTTTGAAAAATATTGGACACTTACTTGATAGCCCACCCGTTACGTTTATAAACTCTAAACTATGCTGTAAATTAATCGTTATTATACATTTTACACCTAAGAGTGTTAAAAACCATTACTAACAAATTCAATATATGTACTTGGTTAATGAGCATTTTAATAGGTATGCTTTCACGGAAACTTGGAAGGAGATAAAACGTCTAAAATGAAACAAAATCTAATCCTTCTCCATCATGTTTGTCATTAGTGGTGTCGGCTGCCCATTAAAACGCTTTGCATAAACTTCTATTTATTCTAGAAATACGCAATTTTTATTTAATGACGTTCGCATTTTCCTCTCATTGTAATGTATATGTAGGCATTTTACGGAGGGTGTGTCCATTTTATTCTCTCTACCAAACTCATGCAATGTACATAGAGAAGGTATATTATTCCACAAAACATATCGACATCGCGATTTCTTTAGAGATACATGTTTTGAGGTCCCATCCATAAAAGGCGTTTTAGAAGATGGTCCACGCGCGTGAATGTGTATATGCATAACTTAAAAACGAAAAGTCGTTTAAATTCCATACTTGCTATTTAAGTTCGGTATCTTCCAAGGTTATGACAGGAAGATTTTCAAAAAAATCCCCGCACTCCAAGCTATTCTTTAGATGGAACATTTTTTTCTCGAAATTTCCTATTTTCTAAAAATTGCTTTAACAATTTTGATTAAAATGCCGTTTATTAAAGATATTTAAATGGCAAATACAATATACATTCTAAATTTCTTGGTAATAACCCCTGAAGACCTCATCATTCTAAATGACTTTTACGTAACTCATAAACAGCAAGAGAGAAAAGGGAGAAGATAGAGAAAAGGGAGAAGACAGAGAAAAGAGAGAAGACAGAGAAGAGAGAAAAGACAGAGAAGAGCGAGAAGAGCGAGAAGAGCGAGAAGAGAGAGAAGAGAGAAAAGAGCGAGAGAAGAAGAGAGAGAAGAAAGGAGAGATAGGAGAGAGAGTGAGAGGACAGAGTGAGAGAGAGAGTAAGAGGGAAGGAGGGCGGGAGAGGGGGAGAGAGGTACAGGGAGAGGGTGGGAGGGGGAGTGAGGTAGTGAGAGATGCGGAGGCTGAGGAGAGATAGGAGAGGGAGCGAGAGGACAGAGTGAGAGGAGCGGGAGCGAGAGGAGAGAGAGTGAGAGGGAGGGAGGGGGAGGGGCTAGAGGGAGAGGTGGGAGTCAGAGACAGAGAGAAAGGTGGGAGAGAGAAGAGTGAGAGAGAGTGAGAGGGTGAGAGAGAGAGGCTGAGGGTGTCCTCTTTTTCATTCATGGCCCCCATTGTATTTCTTCAAGTATTCCGTCTTTTTGTCTGTTTTCATACCCAGATGCTGAGAATTTAGTGTACGAATGCACCAAAAGGAGCAGCAGATATCTGCACTAGTCTTATTGAAAATCTTAAACGGTATCTTAAATGTAAACGAAGGGTCAAATTTAAAATATATTCATGTTTTTGTCAGAAGAATTGTGACAGTAATTATAAGTATTCTATCATTTTGAATAGGTCCGGAATTAGTAAAAAATTATGCTATACCTATGGTAGACTTTGCTTGGATTTTTTGTCACATTATGCCTTAGGTGTAACCTATTTGGCCATCATAAGATAGAATGACTTAGTACACAAATACAGAAACACAGAACACTAAACATCCTGCTCATAGCGGGACTTTGCTTTATTTAGCTTTACCACTGAATCGCAAATGTACGAAGCTTTTATGTACATTTCAGTGCATATTTCACGGTTCTGCTCGGAACGTAACTTTTTTAGGGTATTGCCCATATAAAATACACTGGATTTTTAATTATTTTCACCAAATTTGAATGTATCTAGAAGTTCTTTTCAAACGTATTATGTCACATTTCGATTCTATAGTTACAACAGTTAGTGAATTGTTTAGCGTACACATGGATAAACTATCACTAACAAGTGCACACCCAAAATAGTTAACAAACGCAGTATGTTTACGCAGAAGTATTTTCCAATGGTTTAAGACTGGTGAACCACGTTTCTTGTAACCTCCAAATGGACATATTACCACTATCCCCGTTTATGTTGTGACTAAAATATCTCGAATGCATATTAAATGTGCCCAATTGAAAATCTGTGAAAAAACAATTGAAAAGCAACGATTGTTCACTCTTCTGTTTTAATCGCTTTGTCAGTTTAGGGAAAATAAGTTACAGTAACAAAAGATAAAGTCCAAATAAAAGAACTACTAGTTACACTGAATATTATTGACAGTGTTCCAGGGTTTTTAAACAAATTCGAAAAAACGTTGTTTATTTTGTAAAATAATTACAGCTCTATCTCCATCTTGAATATTCCGCTCTCACAGCCATCATTTTAGAATTAAGTTGTCCATTGTTGGAGCCAAAGCATATTTAGATTGTGGACTTCGAAAATTATTGCTGTAATAGGAGAACGAAGATAGCAGCTTCAAATTCAAGTTTTGACCCTTAGAACTCCTTTATCTGTTAAGGGAAACTGGGGGTGAACAAAGAATCGAAAATTGTTATTTTATAGAAAATAGTATTTGGAAGCCTTGAGCATCCTTAGATAATTAACATTATCTTCCTGCCTTTGCTTCGGGCTTTACAGTCATTTAAATTTCGTACAATGCACCTGTTTCCTAACATACTGTTTTATAAAACAGCAATTTTCTCAAAACTATATTTTTACACCTTCAAAACGTTCCACGCGTCTCAGTTTTTGTTTAAACACAATTAAATTTTCCAGGATGTGCAGAAGTATGTATTGTAATATTTACAATGACAAGGTTATCCTAACACCAATAGTAATTTTTCAAGAAAATATGTGGGTTTGAAAAAATAATTTTAGAGAATAACGTTTCCATTTTTTAAAAAAAAAATATAATTCAGTAAAAAAAGCTATTAAAATATCACCGTATTAAGTCTTTATTTATGGTTCAAAGCTACAAATTAGAAGATTCCAAATAATTTTCTCAAATTTTGAGGTGCATGGTCATTTTTATGCAGTGTATTTACATAATAAATTTATAACTTGCAAAGTATTTTTCCAATTTAAATGAAATTTGACATTCATTTTAAAATAATAGCAATGCAACCACAGTAAAATATTCGTAATAAATTATACAGCAATATATACAGTGAACAAACGTATATATGCCTTTGAAACTTCACTCCCAGCGTCCCTTAAAGACTGTTTATGATCATTTTGTGAACTATTTGAATAAGTCTTGATGGAATGGTTACACCTATGTTTTAAACGTTCAGCATATCGGACCCTTAGAAAGGACAAATGCCATCTCTGTAAAACAGATTTGGTAAACCCTCCATCAGCAGAAAAAAAAGTCCCGAAAGCATCGGAATCATGAAAATATATGGGTTGGAATGAGAATTCAGCAAGCCCAATTCCGAAAAGTTTTCAAAAGGGAGGAAGTCTTTCTTGTCCTCATAACATGCAAAGCAAAGGCATTCTTATTGACCTTTGTTTCTCCGATTTTACGACAAAATTATTTTTAGCGATTGCTTTGGAAACCTGAAATGAGTACTTTTTCAGTTATATTAGCAAAAAAATAGTTGCAGTATAATACATGTTATCATGTACTGGCTCATAGTTATTTGAAAAGAATAGAGGCTTCTAGTCCCTGTTCATGTATTCTGAGATAATTTTGGTATATCGCGTACTATAGTTTACTTTGTTACTTTAAGGACCATATTTTGCTTATTATTGGTGCAAATAAAACAATCTCTATCTCATCCGTGTGGAGATTTTCCCCAAGCTTGCAGAGATTCAGGTAAGCCGTTATCGCTGTTACTTTGCAAGTCGGTGAAATAAACTTCTACACAGGTGTATGTGTAGTGTACCTCCTTATATATTACATACCGTACATTTTTTGTTGCGTAAACTAATTGAAATTCCATGCATTTCTCATTCCGTAACACGAATCGCACACGGCTGTACGAGAACAGTGCTATTTGTCTGGCATTTTGCGAAAAGTTAACAATGCAAGTACTTTTGAAACTCCACGTTTTATAAGTTACAAAGGAATGCCCTCTATGAAGCATATTCATAAAGTTATTAAACTATGCAGAAAATTTATGAATATACCGTTGAATTAGAAAACATGCTTACAGTTTCAAAGTGAGGCGAATAGGATAGGATACGATCGGAACCGAACCTGAAAAAAAAAAAAAACAAAGAAACAAAACGACATTGTTATTTGCCAGGATCGTACAGCGCCACCACAGTACCGGAATCATAATTTGTTTATAAGTCCATGTCCAGGAACGTTAGTTTCTCACTGCGGCCTCCAAAATGGGAAGGGGATCTACATAAACAAACCGTAGACTCGGTGGCCAGCAGAAAACGTTGCATTCATTGATTAAGAGATGTTATCAGCGGCACTGCATCAGCTGTTAGGTACATGACGGACAGCAGTCCGTACCTACACATAATGCATTTGTTCAGTAGCTTCATACTTTACATTATTCGCTTATGAGACTACCATCAAGTTGGAATGAACAAGAGCAACCTTGTTGACAACTGTAGAATGTACTGAAACTACGCGGGAGCACGAAGGAAATGTAACAAAGGCAACTGTCAACAACGATACCCCAACAGGCGTCACACACCCATACCATGTTTTCAAGATTGGAAAGAGTTAACAAACATCCCTGTGATCTGCTGGGGAACACGTTCTACTCTAATGTTTGAACTCTTTCCAAGAGTTCTAATATGTCATCATTGAGGTTTGGTAAAAAACTCAAAACCATTCACCGATATAGCATGATTTTGTATCAACCTTGAAGGGCTATTTGACATTGAAAGTCCTTTTTGTTTTCTACCTAAAAATAAGAGGAGTTTTGGGAGAAGTTGAAGTTGGGTTATAATTTCATGCTGTCTGAACATAACGAGTAGAATGCATATGTTAATTTCCGTCACTAAGAGATAGCGAAGCAATATTTAAATGTTCAACATTTGTTTTCCTGCAAGTGCCATTTAAGACTGTTAAAACCAAAATGTTACTTATAAACTGTACATGCAATTTCCTGGAGCCATCGGTCTCCCCTAATATTTTACTACTCATGCCCCCCGTATCTTCGGAGCTTCTCGTTTTAATGAAAATCTTTCAACAATGGTAAAAATTACATCACAGGAACAGTGAAGATTGGAGATAAGAAATGAAAGCTGGGCGTTGAATAAGCATAGTACCTCGCACATCTTATTCAGACTAGAAGCAATATTAATATAGAATACCTGCAGAAAAGCATTACATTCATACGAATTTCCCTACTTTCTTTCGTTCATTAGTGATATACCTTACAAAACTGTACTTTTATATACTTCACTATGCGGAAATAGCTAAATCACACATTCTTTACGGACACAAAGGAAATGACGATAGTCAAATATTTAAGAATTGGACATCATATGCTGGTATTAAAATTCCACCTGTTTCTATGCAGTAGCAAGAAACAACTGGAAATTGAAAAGACTTTGGAGGAATGACAACAATTCGAACAATTAATGATGAGTATCTCTGAAATGGTTTATGTCACAGAAAAAGTGATTTGAAATAAATTTTGTGTTTTAAAAATCTCCACATTTTTGTGAGGCACATTTTCGTCTATCGCTTAACATTTATAGTTATACAAGCTTATAAGAACTTGTCTCAAGCTATGATCAGACTTCATTCTGAACGCCTTTTGCATAACTGGTAAGTGGCAAGAGAGAGGCAAAACTTAGCTTCTTAAAACCCATAATTTATATCTTTTACATTTTCATTGTAGTACTTACCATTTCCGCTATTTTAATCGTTATTAGTTTTAATTTAAAAATATTTATTCTTTTCTTAAACAGAAAGACCTTTGTGTTTCTTTTGTTTTCCTCCTGACCATGCAAAGAGAAACAAATTTTAATGACAATCGCATAGCGACAGATTTTATATTTGTCGCTTTGGCCTAGTGTCCCCTTAGTTCCCTTCTACTTATAAGGATTATCTCGATTAGCATGAAGTTGAGCGAATAACAATTGTTTGTAAGAATTTTGTTTCCACGCAAATGGCGCATGTCAGATTAGTTTTGTTTACATTCTCTAACCCGTATGTGCAATGTCTATGTCAACAGCGTAGCTCAAGAAATGAAAAAACCGTTACATACCAAAATTATTATTTTTCTTAAATATATTCAAAGAATGTGACACGAAGATGTTCAAGAAAGCCCCTCCGCTACAAACTACCCTTTACATGGAAATATTTTTGAAAATTTAGTTTTTCTCAAAACGACTGGAACGATTTTGATTACAATGGCGTATATTAAACTATTTACATCGCAAATAAAATGTATATTTTTATTTTCTGGCAATAGCCTCTGAAAACCTCTTTATTCTGGATGAGTTTTGCCGGATTTTGCATAACAGCTAAACTGTAGGAGATAGACATAAACTTAATATACAAAAAATTGTAGATCTCGTTAAAACACATAATTTGTCATGTACGTTTTTATGTAGAGCTGACCGTTTCTGGGACATTCCTTGGTGTCAATTTTAAACTTTTCTCAAACCGGAAGTGACGTTTCGTTTCATCTGTCTTGTTTTACTGCAGACCATGTAAAGCGAACCGAACTTCAATTGTTTCACATAGGACCAGCACATAAGGGAATACACCAGCAGGTGTATTCTCTTATGTGCCTTTTACTTATATTTACTTTGATTAGCATATCGTAGATAAAAGAATAATCCTTAGTAAGGAAAGTCGTTTGTGTAACAGAGAAAGTCATGTGAATGTAACACATCAGATTTTTAATGTTTGGTGTCGCACCGTACACAGATGATCCTTTTATTCCAATTTTTTACATTCAGGGGGCCTCAAAACATGTGGGATGTGTGATAAAATCTCGGTATAACATTTTTGGGTGAAATACACTACTTCCCCTACTTACTACACGTAGCAGAGAATATAAAAAACAGAAGAATAAGTATAGTAGAGATCTGTTACTTGTGTAAGAAATGTTGTATTGGACAGTCTCTTACTGAAATTTACTGTTTTATTGATATAATTAGTTTGTTGGAAACCGAAAACTCCTTTCCCGTAGTTGAAACTACTTTCTCTCTTGCCTTCGCTGTGAAGTCCTTGTTCCCGTAAATCCTTTGTAGGGGTCACTCAAAGGCACCGTTTCTTTCTCTGTGGTGTAATTGACATTTCTCAACGAATTCCCTGCCTTCTCTAACAAAAACAGTATTGGTGGTTCATTGAGGAAAAGGAAGCAAAGAAACAGCTAAGATTTGTAGAAGAATTGGAACTTTGGAACTTCAGACATACCTTGCCATTCTGTTACTTTTAGAATAAATGAAAAAAGGTTTAGCTCTTTATCTTCACTTCGATAAGCTGCTATATGTTACCAGGTAACATTTAGCAGCACACACATTTCAAATGTTCTCATTTTAGTGAACAAAATTGAAATGACACAAACAATGAAGATTGGAGAAATGACATGAAAGCTAATCGTTGAATAAGTGTTGTGCTGCCCTTTAACTTGTATGGTCATATCGAGGCTTTGCTTAGAAACAACTGCTAGTGCTTTCTCGCTGAACTGTAGGCTTTACTAACTTTAGTATTCTCTTTTTTCGTTCAGTACACGCACACATTCACTCTGACAGGAGTACTTCCAGACTCCGTGGGGGGGGGGGGGCAAGGAATGATTCTAATTAAAGGCGGCTTATTAAAAGCCTATAACATTCATTGTGAGTACTAGATTGCATTTAAATTGCACTAAAATAAGTGGATGGCGCCTGATAACACTTAATACTTCTGTGATGGTGTATAATCAAGATGAGAAAGTTAAGCACACTAGTAAAGTTACTTGCAGGTCAGCGTAGAATAGAGTTTCACCAACTATACCGTAAATACGGAGGAAGTAGTATAGTTGACATATAGCCTACACAGTACTTTCGGGGTCTTGATTATGGAAGTAACTGAAACTTCTGTGCACCAAGTTGGCTGGGTAGCTGGTTTAGTAATGACAGAAACAGGTGAACTCTGTGGCAGCTCACTGGAGAGCAAAATAAAAGGGAGTTGAAGAAACAGCAGTGGCTTTGGTAGGCCCTCTAACTGGTGACCCAGCAATGGGACAGGTCATAGGGCTTGGAAATGTTAGGGACTTCCGCACGTCTCTGGTGCCGGACTGCTTGTGGCCTTTGGCTTCCTATGGTTCCTTCACTTCATCCCAACCTGCGCAAAACATCAACAGAGATCGCAGTGAGCGAGGTGTACCCCTCCGTTATACACCATTTACTCTGTTTAGTCTCTTGGTAGGCCCAGCCCATTGCTTTCCACTTCCTGTCCTCAAGACTCCAGAACTGTGCATTACCTAAACGCGTCCTATCTCTCGTCTAAACCACTCATCAAATGTGACACTGCTATGCTGGGATATTTGTGATTTGTTGATTCTCTTCTTGGAATATGTAGTGTATTCATTGCTGCAAACAGATTTGTAGATCTTCACCTTATGGAAGAACATGGTTGGTGGTAAGTTAAAACCGTTTCTGATTTATACCATGCAAACTTTAACAAATAAAATATTTGTGACTTCGTGATTTAATCCTGTGTACTTCATGTGTTAAATAAATACTTAATAGCGTCTAAGACCTATATTCAAAACTTTTAAATCATAAATATTATCCTCGCATCACATCGGTCATGTATGATGTGACTGATAAATTTTTAAGGAGCCATATGTAACCAAAGTATGCAGAAATTTTTCGAAAAGATAACTTCAGTGAGACATGCATTATACTGGAAGTCGCCCTCCGTGGTTTAATAGTTACCATGCTAACTTCATACATCCAAGGTTGCGGATTCAAACCCGGTGGAGGACGATGGATTTTTTTGGGGTGTAAAATCCTTAGCACGGCTTCCTTCGGAAGGGAAGTAAAGCCGTTGGTCCCGTGTCGTAGATTTACGGCACGTAAAAGAACCTCAAGCCTGATAGAGAGGCCTCTGAGCAAAATTAAATGTCTTTCACACCCAATATAGAATGAGACGCTGAGATTCGCAGCAGTTAAAGAGCGTTCATAAATAACACGCCATTTTTATTTACATTTTTATACTGGAAGACGTTAGATTAACAGAACATCAAATACGTATGACATACATTACACTGGAAGGGGTTACATTAACAGAACATCAAATTAGCACGACATGCATTACACTGGAAGACGTTACATTAACAGAAGTTTAAAAAATGTTGCAGAAGGCAGAAGAATATCGATGGATAACAAAATCAATTCTTGTAGTACAGTTATCAGTTACCTGTACCGGCTCAACTGCGAAAATACATTCTATCGAGTTAGTATGACTTGGTGTGTTATTCCTTAATATTGAGTTTTGTTTATGGATTCTTTTTAACTACTGTGGTTCTCAACGCCCCATTTTATACCGGGAGTGAAACACTGTTTAATTTTGCTGAGAGGCTTCTTTAATAGGCTTGAGGTTCTTTATGTGCCGTAAATCTACGGAACGGGGCCAACAGCATTACTTCCCTTCCAAAGGAAGCCATGCTAAGGATTTTTACACCCGAAAAGATCCATCGCCCTCCGCCGGGTTTGAACCCTGGAATTTGGGAATCAGAGGCTAGCATATTACCCCTAGACCATGGAGGACGACAGTATGTTATGCCCTTGTACATGTTTTCTTTAATAGCGCACTCAAATCTCTGACTTAACTACTGTTCCCCATTCTCGAAACACTACCGTAAGAATTTCACTCAAGTTGGTGTTTTTATTGTTCCATTTATACTCCGCCTTTAACCATAAGTGTTTTACCTTTGGAACATATTGTCTACCGTGTACTGTTTTCATTGGGTTTTATTCATTACATCAGGCTCTCGTTCCTACTTGGGGGAATGGGGAATAACTTTTGCTAGAGAGAGAGAAGCGCCGTGGCGGAGTGGTTAGACCGGTCGCCTCTCACCTAGCAGGCCCGGGTTCGATCCCAGAGGGCCGTACGTGAGATTTGTATTGGAGGCAGCGTCGTCTGGGCGGGGTTTCTCAGGGTTTTCCGGTTTCCCTCGCTACTCATTTCACCAATTGCTCCATTGTCACTTTTCCTATCACCCCTTTCACCGTCATTTCATATCATCCACCTCTTCACTTTTATACTAGGCATCTGGCTGATCACCCATCCTGGCTTCTCTCTGATTCAAAGCCTCTGCTCCTCTACAGGCGCTGGCATTTAAGTCCTGAGGGGAGGATATAAGTCCTATTTACGAGGAAGGTAAACAGAGAGAGAAAGAAAGAAATACCACCCCCAGGTAAACTCGAGCCCAGGACTGTTAAATACCAAATTTGGTATTTACTTTTAGCATCTTCCAAGGATGCGACACTAAGATTTAAAAAAAAAAATCCCCCCATCACAAACTACCCTTTACATGATTTTTTTTGGTTGAAAATGTTGTTTTACTGGAAATTGACTCTTAACGATTTTGATTAAAATACCATATATTAAAGATATTTACATCACAAATAAAATGTATGCTTTATGACCTCTTTATTGTAGATGAGTTTTGCAGAATTTTGCATAACGGTTAAACCGAAAGAGGTAGACAAAAACTTATTATTCAAAAAATGTAGATCTCGTTAAAACACATAATTTATGTCGTGGTAGTGGTGGTGGTGGTGGCGGTGGCGGTATAGAATAATACAATATTTGCGTCGCACAATCTCATGGGTCGGATGACCGTACATGCTGTCTAAAAATACTTGAATTTAAAATATTACCTACATATCTATTTTATATATCCTAAGAACATTGGAAATACACACACACACACACACACACAAAAACGCGCGCTCGCTCACGCGCTACAGCAGAACCACAGAACAATAAAAGAACGCTCTGATATCACACACACACACACACACACACACACACACACACACACACATATAGGTTACCCAAACACCAAATAAGTCTATACAATATTTACACAAATATTTCTCAACTCTATTCATTCCCCGTCACAAAAAATGTGGTTACACTCCGGGGGAAAAGGAAAGCGTGTGAAATACGATATGCAAGAATGTGACGATTTTGTGAAGAATGCAATTCACGTAGCGTTGCACTTTTGTTTTCTCACAAAGAGCCACCAGCAGTTAAAGTGCTATAGCAAATTAATGCTGATTCAGGTTTTCCTTATTTCAGAAGAACCATATTTTACAAAACGTTAGGTGAAATTGGGTTTGAATCTATCAAATGAGACCGAAAAAGTGTTAATTTTCTGTTCGTTTGTTATTATATGCTGTGTATACCCGCCACGTGTCGAGAGAGTATGACAGTGTTTCTGGCGCGAATGGCGAAAAACTATATTACTTATAACCGTGCACTGGTCGCCTGGGTTTTGTTTTGGCGCGGGTTAACTTAAGGGTGAATAGATAATAGATGCACTATTTGCTTGAGTGAAATTGAAACATCAGTTTCAAATGGAATCGTTGTGTATTGAAGTAATTAGCCGTACTGAAACCCAGAATTGACGCCAAAGGAGGCACCAGATTTGTTAGCATGTGCTGCCCTGAATAGAGCATAATACAACATCCGAACTTGGCCCCGTTAGTAATGTAGCACATAGCAAGATTTTCTGTGTACTTCAGAAGAAATATGTATGCCTAACAAATATACGCACCCAATTCTCTTGATGTAGCAAAACGAGTGCATGCGACTTTCCAACGTTCTGAGGGCCCACAAATGAGGCACTCGTAGCTTAGGCCACAACTGCACATGGGAGCTACCACTCGCACTTGGTCTTGAATATGTGTGTAAAGAGGTAAGAAAGAAGTCCAAGTAGTGCATATTGTATATCTGCGAGCAGTAGACTTGTTAACTGTTGCAGTTGGAACAAGGGCGTAGCTAGGAAGGGGATTTGGAGGTTGGAAATCCCCCTTGTTAAAAATTATTAAAGATAATAGCAAAATCTGAGGTTAATTCCAGTTGCTGCACCTTAATCTTTGAATATAAAATATTCTTTTTCTGTTTACCCTCACCCCCTCCCTGGTTCAGACATTTTTGATGCTTTGGATCAGAGAGTCAGGATGGTTGATATCCCGAGTTCCTGGTATGCAAGTGAAGAAGTAAATGGTGTGAAATGACGGTGAAAGAAATGCAATTGGTGTAATGGTTGGCGGTGGTAACCAGAGAACTAAGAGAATACTCGCCCAAGCGTCCCTTTATTCAACACAAATCCCACACGTGGTTCCCTGGTGGATCGAACCTAGGCCACCTAGATGAGAGGCGAGCGGTTCAACCACACGACCACGGCCTGCATGCGTATAAAATCGTATTTTTAAAATAGTTTTAATCAGGATGAATTTATACTTTCATTTGAAAGGTAAAGAGTAGACAGGAAGGAGAAATCTCTCGCACAGCAACCTATGCGGATTTATTATGGCTAACTTTCCCCAGGAGTGAGATTTTCGATGGACAAAGCGGTGCATGGGGCGGGTTCTCCGGTTTCCCCCGTTATTGCATTCCACCGGTGCTCCATCTTCATTCCATGTATGACCAGTGTCATCGCCTTCGGTGCCACAAATAGTAAAAGCAGGCGTTAAACACTACAAAAAAAAAAAGAACTACCCAGGAGCAAGGGATGAAGTGAGAGCACCACTGGAGGCTGCAGCTGAGAGGTCATAGGGATGCGCGGAAGTCCCCAACATGTTCAAACCCGATGACCGGTCCCATCACTGGATCCGACAGAGAGTTAGACACACATCTCAAAGATAATAAAACGGAATGAAGGGGAAATGTGGTAGAATATACACCAGCATTCGCCTAGGTGAACAGGGGAAAACCACAAAAAACCGTATGGTCAGAGAAGGCTAGTGCGGGTCGTTCCTTACACATAAACCCCCCCCCCAACCCATAATATTCTTCTGGCTACACTATACTGGCTGCAGATACTTTTTAATATGAATAAGCAGAACGGCATTTAACTAAAATGTGCCCATGTCCCAAAAGAAAATAACGCCCGACGTCTAAAAGTTTGTAACTCAATGTAAAGTGTGATTGTCTAAACTAATCGCGAGAAGAGCCACAACTATAAAGTAAAATCACAGAACTAAAAGAAAACTTTAGAAAGAGAGAAAAACGTTAGAAAGAAAACTATGGAAAGAAAAACAACTTTAAGCATGTTCCAATTATTTTTACTGTAGAGTGCACTTGAAAAGTCCCCGATATTTTCTACTAAAGTTGAAAATGTAAAGAAAAACAACAAAAACACACTCAAAAGCACTCGGAAACGTTAATAAGTATACTTTAACAGTCACGTTTTACAGATACAAACCATTGTCAATACCATTGGTGTGCAAGTTAGTGACGTAATTAATTTTTTTTTTTTTTTTTCAGTATACCAACTCAAACTTTTTCGTGTAAGATTGCACAAGCTACCATACTGGGTGACTAACTAAAGATTGAATGAAAATCTTTTTTTATTCTCACTTTCACATGAATACATTGCCATTTTGGTCAATATCCACAAATAAACTGGAAAAATAATATTAGAAAAGTCAGCTACTTATTTGGTTGCCATATCACTTTGTGTTGAGTAATACAATTGATATTTTGGAAAATCATAAATAGTAATACAATCTTTGAGATGCTATACAGAAAGAAAATATAACATGTGACATAAAATGTTTCTGATGACGTCACAGCTTGTGCAACAGAATGACATGTTTGTGTGAAAGTGTCCTATAATATATTATTTGTCGTGTCCGTGTGTTTTGTTTTAAATACTATTTGTAGCATTCCATTTTTAGGCATGTTTCTGCAAAAAAAAAAAAAAAAAACCATCTACTTCAACTTTTATCCAAAGAAGCTGAAAACTGCACTGGATGTTCAAGAAACTTGGCTAATAACACGATGTAATGGAGTTTTCACACATTGCATGGTTCATAAGATAAAACATGTGGACGAAAGCAAAATACGCAACATCTTTGGCACGAGTACTTTTAATCTCTCTTATTTTCCAGAGAAAGCAAATATGAAAAGTCTGACGTGTTCCATTCACATGACTTTCTCTACCCGTTTTGCAAACAAACTATTCTTGCAAAAGAGATTCTTTTATCTACATAAAGCTGATTCTTGTAAGCATAAGGAAATATGACTAAAGCGATAGCCATATCTTTTATGAACACTACGTATACAATTGAAGTTCGGTTCGCTTAGCAAGGCCAGCAGTAAACAAAAGCGAGATCTACGGAAAGGTAATTCCGTTTGAGAAAAGCTACGCGTTTAAACTTGAAACTAATAACAAAGA
This sequence comes from Hymenopus coronatus, assembly GCA_030762935.1. Taxonomy (NCBI): domain Eukaryota; kingdom Metazoa; phylum Arthropoda; class Insecta; order Mantodea; family Hymenopodidae; genus Hymenopus; species Hymenopus coronatus. The sequence continues at coordinate 28,597,794 of CM060900.1, read as the reverse complement.
ATATCTTGGAAACGGCCAACTCTATAACAAAAATGTATATGACGTAAATGGTATGCTTTAACGAGATCTACATTTTTTGTTTAGTACGTCTGTCTAATTATTACGGTTTACTAGTTAATGCAAAACTCAGAAAATTTCGTCCAGAACGAACAGGTCTTTAGAAGCTGTTACCAGAAAGTTAGTGACCTAAAAGGGGTATTTAACTCTTAAAAAAGATAAAATAAGGAAAAGTAAAGCTGTTTATACTGAGAAAAAAATTAAAGTTGGTTAGAAAAAGGGTGGTGTAGGTATAATTTCAAAGCGCTTGCATTTCGTGTTCATCAAGTTAAACTTTATTTAAATTAGTGAAATATGTAGCCTAATTTTATTTACAAATGTAAGACCTCTGTCTGTATTCTTTAACTTACTCTTTCTCTTATTTTAGAAAGCAATCTGTACCTATCGTCCGTAAATCAGTTGCAGCTTGGACTCACGTTTACTGAGTAGTTTTCAGTACTTCGGTATGAAAAATTTAAGGATGAAATGCATTTACAAGGAAAAGAAGATCTTGAAAATCGGGGTGTAACTTCAGTGGCGGATAAAGAGCTGGTAGCTGTTGTGCGATAACTGTAGTAATCGCCGGCGTTGGTGAATATGTTAAACGCTGAGTCATTTAATAAACCTATAACAGATAAGTTCCGTTAGATTACAATAAGGCAGTTCTCAACTGCGACCATTGATCGGAAAGGGGCATGGTAGTCCATCTTTGTACCTTCTTTGATCAACCTGTAGAGCCTTGCTGCAACTATGATCTTAAAACGTCGATTACACGGTTTGCAGGGTAGGTTGCACGATGTACATTGCACCAAAACAAGCACACTATCAGTAGACCATGCAGATCAACACTTTGAGATTCGTTCCTGGAGGGTTATACTCAGTTACTCACGTTAAAATAAGAATAACAAGCAGCATGCAGTGATTTTTCGTTTGGCTAATGGACAAATCTCCCGCGGAACAGAACCTGACACAACGACTCTGATGTGTTCCATTCACATGACTTTCTCTATCTATTCTGCGTGCAAACTATTCTTACAAAGACTATTCGTTTATCTACATCATGCTAATCAAGATAAATATTACCAGAAACGGCCTTACTACTTAGTTTGTTATAAGTAGAAAGATAATAAGGCATACATTAGGCTCAAGTGATAGTGACATCTTTTAAAAGAGAATTGAATGATTAAATTCCAATTGCATTCCAAGCTGTAAGCTTAGCAGCTCAGCGACTGCCGATCTCGATGCGTGCAGTAAGCTTTTGGCTGTCTCTTACGTTTACGAATTACGCAACATTTATTGAGAATTAAGACGCCTTCATGGGCGATTCCCAACAACTTCAGGATATACATTTTGCTTGCCATGTAAATGTCTTTAATATTTGATTTATCAAAATTGTTATACGATTAATCAAAATCTTTAGAGCCCCTTTTTAGAAAATAGAAAATTTCGGAAATAAACACTTCTAGTAAAGGATAGTTTGAAAAGGGGCGATTTTTCTGAAAGTCTTCGTGTTGCATGCTTGGAAAATACTGAACTGGTATTTAACCGATTTTTCATTTTTGAATTACACTCTCCACACACACACACACACACACACACACACACACACACACACACACACACACATGCGCACGCGGATATTGCTCTAAAATGTTTCTTTTTCTGGATTCGGGGGTCCTCAAGACATGTATTTCCGGTGAAATGTCGATATCAAATTGTTGGATGAGCCACAATACCTTCGCTACAGAGTGTACAAATAATTTTTTGAGATGATGTAGCTGAAGACATTTCCAAGTAGTGCGAAACACCGAGTGTTGCGTAGTGTTCTTGGCTCACTGCTGAGATAATTTGGACAATTATTCAAGAACAAGAGTAATTATTTTTCAAAATCGTTGCAGGTATATCCATACAGTAAGAAAAATCTGCCGGTTGGTAAGGGCTTTTTTAGATGACATGATCATCACTTTCAGCCATTATAGCTCGCCATATTATTATAAATAATTGTATTATAAGTGCCTAAAATACATCAAATGAACTATAAAATCCTAAACTCATTTGTACCACATAAAGGATCACTGGGACTAAGTTTTAAGTAAACAACAGAAAATTGCGAATTAAGTACTTTAGAATGTACGAGGGCAATCCAGAAAATAGCAGATAATATGGCGCAACTAGATAATAGTGAAAGATAACAACACAAAACTTTATTTACAAAGTTACAGTACCTTACTCTATTTCTGAACGTAATTGACATTGCTATCAAGATATTTACTGTCACATGGTACCGTTTTTTCAATGCAGATTTTATACGCTTCTACCATCTAAGATCTGAGCCAAGATGTACTGGCACTTTGAGGTAAAATTTTCACCCAAAAAATCAGGTATGGGGTCCAAAGTGAAGCACCGGTTTTTCAGAATTCTTTTATCAACAATTACTTTCAACTCCTCCAGAACGATTGATGAACGTCCACTCCGGTCTCTGTCGTGCATAGTGGTTCTTCCGTGATTACTCTAGATTATGCGCCATTTCCTAACTGAAGACTCGTTCATTGCATTATGACCATACACTTGCGCTCTCTGTCTATAACATTCGATTGACTGACTCTTTTTTGCATTAAAACAAAAAAAAAAAAAAAAAACGAATAAGTCCTTTGGCGATAGAAAAGTATAATATCGGCATTGAAAAACTGGTACCACGTGACGATAAATTTCTTGAGAGAATGGAGTAACATACTGTAACTTTGTAAACAAACTTTGTGTTGATAGCTTTCGTTATTATTTAGTTATGCCAAATCGTCTGTTACTTTCTGGATGGCTCTCGTACATATGTTATAATTTTATACATTGGGCTCAGTAAAATTAATATACATGTATTGCTAAGGCAAGAAACATTTTAGTACCAACAAATTCTAAAAACGCACATTTTTTTCTCCACAACTAATAACATCAACTTAAATTCTTAAATTTATTCCAGTGCGAGCGGTGAGGTTTTGTACCGAAGATCCTGCATTTCCGCGGCGAACACACAGTTTGCTGCGAATTAAAATGTCTACAGTTTAAGGATTCAGATAACTGTCGGTTACACTGTGAATGCTTACATTTTAAAGCACGGGTATAAACTTGGCTTTCACTACGTTGTCTTGTTACTCTCGACAGTTGATTTTGTAACAGCCTTAAGTGTCGAACATACATAGATGCTTACTGGCTCCGTCTACCATGAACTGATTTACTCTAGTGCTTCAGCTCCCTCTAAGGAATGGTTTTGGATATAACGTGGCCCCATCTCGTCACTTGAGTGCCCTGTGCAGCCATTATCATTCCATGACCCCATTAGTGACTTCATCTTGGTCCCCAAACTTGGTTTCCTCGCCAGTGGAGGGATTTAGTTAGCGCTAAGTAACCACAGAAGCGTGGCAGTGTATTTCTTGGCAGGCTGGTCCTTGTGGGAATTCAAGCCGAAACTGCGGCATATTGAAATCGTTGACGCTTATGTCCCGAGATTACCTGAACTATATACATGCTGAGACTGAGGATTATAGTGGATCGTACTGGCGTGCGTTTCTATATGAGCGGCTTAGAAGAAGAAAGAATATGTAAATGAAAATTGCTAATACAAATCCGTTAAACTGAATTGCTGGAATAGTATGCTTACTTTCTCAACTGCGTAATTTGCAGTAGTAGATAGAGAAGGTATTGTATTCCACCTAGAAAAATGATGTCGAGATTCCGCCAGAATTTTTTTTTTCTGGTGGAATCTCGACCTCTATTTGACTCTTTCTATCCTACACACGGCTTTTGTGTAAAAAAAAAAAAAAGAATAAATCAACAGCAATTGACCATAATAATTGGCTATACTATGAATCCTGGGACTTAAAAGTACTTACGACATTATAAGTCGCCATGGGGGTATATCACCTTGTGGTTTACCGGAAAACATACGAGTCAGTTGAGAAATTTAATGCCGTGTTGAGAAATTTAATGCCACGCCGGGATTTGCCATGGTAGCTCATTGATAGAGCAACTGGTTAGATATATATATATAGAGGCCCCCTGAATAAAAAAAAAGGAGGTCCGTGTGAATAGCATAACTCGAAAACGAAAAAGTCTATTAGATAACAACTTTGTATTTAGATCTATTATAATTAAAGAATGCGAAACGAAGATTTTCATCCCAAGCTAACCTTTACATAGAACCTTTTTTGAAAATTTTTATTTTCTCAAAGATGGCTCTAATGTTTTTGATTAAAGAACCATAGATACTTTCATCTCAGATAAAATGTATATCTTGAATTTTTGGGGGATAGTCTCTGAACCCCGCTTTATTCTGGTTGAATTTTTCATAATTGGTAAACTGTAACAGTTAAAAACTTACTACACAAATTTAGATCTCGTTAAAACACAATATATGCCACTGCGATTTTTTTGTGGAATTAATTCGGTAATCAAAGTTATTGACATATTACCATTTAAAATTGTTGTGTGTGGTTTGAAGTTCCAATTCAGAAAATGCCAACAAATTTTCCCAAATTCTGAGGTGCGCGAAATATTTTGATTATGCAATATATTTATATAATAAAAATTATGAAATGATATACATCGATATTCATATTAATGTAATGGCAATGCCATCACAGTAACATTTCAGAAAATGTTATACAGAACTATAGATATTTGATATTTCTCTACCGAAGTAAGTCTTACTAATGATATCTATGCCCGAAAATTGCAGCATGTAATTTGAAGTTACTAGGGCTATTTTTCAGAACTATGCGTTAGATATATTACAGTCGTGTGACGTAACATCATTTCTGGCATTCTAGGCAACCACGCAATAACTTTTACCCCTTACCCTTTCGCCACTTGCCCGACATTTAGTCCTGAAGTCAGACGGCATTTATTTGGCAGATGCTGAATTTAAGGAGAGAAATACCCGGAAAATCTTTACTTTGCAATGTCTCGCGAAACGTGACTAAAACCAGTGTAATACTCCTGGAAATTGGTTTACGATTCCGAATAAATCACCAAAACAACATTTGTGCATAGAACGAAATATTTGACTGCTGCAGAATACATAAAAACGATCTTTCTGACTTCTACCATGATTAAGATAGAAATAGAAAGCTTTGGTAATATAAAGAAATAACTCAAGGGAACATTTCCATTTTGTAAGTACAGAGCTTTAGGTGATATTACGTTCTTTTCAATATCTTGCTCCAGAAGGAAAATTCCCTGTAATCTGTAGTTAAATTGTGTTCGCAGTAATGGAAATGGCGTAGTCGCGCACGTGCACATATTCACTTGGTCTCCTGTCTTTCCTCGGAATACATTACTTCGTGACAATTCCCCTTTGGACTGGATTCATATCGCTCCTTCAGCACATGGCAGCGAAACGTCTCTGAGAATATGAATGAGGGAGCCTAAAAGGGCCGGAGGTAGAAGGATAAAGCGCGCTGTTGAAATTTATACAATCGATTTTTCATAAAGGAGGAAGTCGTCAAACCTATGTCAACATTTTGTTTGCTGGTTTTATGAACGCACCCAAGACATTATGCTTTTAAGGTGTAGATTCCTATCGAATAATTGAATAGCAACGGAATCCTTTTATGAGTAGTAACGAAGTCCAAGCGCACTTTAGTATGTGCTCAATTACAATTAAAGTAACCCCAGCACCGTATTGTATATTATAGCAAAGACAATAACTTGTTTCTGGAATTATAGTCGCATTAAATCGATAATTATGTAATTAAAATAATGGGTAAATAAAGAAATAGTTACGATAAACGATTTTATATATAAAATAACAATGTAAAAGTGCAAAAGTTAATATTGTTTGCTACATAAGGAGTCAATAGAAAAGCAAACGGAGGACGCCATTAGGTGGAAAGTCAGAGTAACGAAGATAATTACGTTCCACGAGTCATTAAACAAGAAAACCCATTTGACCTGAGGATCAATTCATCGAATAATTGTGTTCACAAACTTACAGTCACATTAAGGTTGTTGAAAGAGCAAGTAAGCCTTTTATGAGAATTTAGTGTAAAATTTGGCAACGAAAAACATAGCAAAAATGTTGGGGTAGTCCAATTGAGGCGGGACTTAGGTTAATATAAGGAAATATATTTCGAAAATTTGAGCTTCAAGGGACATTCTCACGCTTTAAGACTGCACTGACCGCGGCGCAGTACTGAATTCATTATCCGTTTAGCGGTGATTGGTAAGTAATTCGCAAAACATGTAGTAGTTTAGTGAGTCACTGTAACTTAAAACTCTTTACTTTATGTACGACGGAAGCATATTTGCCTACAACGTATAGTTCTTAATTCTCTGGAAGTCCGCAAATTTAATACGACAGAGTTTTAATTCCTCATGCTTGGATTCAGAAACAATTGAAGTATCATTGATCCTAAAACAATGGCATCGTTCCGAACAGACCTCTTATTAACCTCAATTAAATATCTCGGTATACTTAATTGGTGTTTTCCATTCTCGCAAGCATCCACGCATACCCTGAGAGAACGAACACGCAGTATAAGTACCAGTGGAGGGTTAGCAGGCAGCTAAAGAGCTATGTCACATATCGGCAACAAAGTGAAATAGTTACACAAAAATGTAGTGTCTAATAAAACAAAAGGAAAATGTTTGGTAAGAAAACAAGTTATCTTTTGGTTTAATTTTTGTAAGTTCTTGTCTAAAATTCACGCTCTTTAGTAGTGTTTGACCATAACACAGTCCACAATACGTATGCTACAAACAGTTATTTTTGGTTAGCGGTTAGGTATAACTCACAGCTACATTGCATTAACGATTACATGCAAAGGGATAAACTCCCGATCTAACAGCAACTGGCTATATCCATTTTAATTGCTAAATTGTGGAGACTGAACAGTAACAATCCACTTACATAGTCTATTATAATGCGTTTATAGACACAACTTCTTCACTTTTTGTCACTTCTGTGTGGCTTTGTTTCGCTCCCCAGCCATCATGGTAACATTGCTCCTTTTGTCCTTCTCTCTCAGTTAGACCACTCGCCTCTCACTAAGGCCGACCTGGTTCCATCTCAAGCGACCGCATGTGAGATTTGTGGTGCACAAAGCGGCGCAGATGCAGGTTTTCTCCGGGTTCTCCGGTTTCCCCCGCCATCGCATTCCACTGGTGCTCCATCTTCGTTCCAAGTATCATCAGTGCCATCGCATGCGGTGCTATACTAATAAAAGGAGGCGTCAAGCACTATACAAAATCTCTGCGTGTTGACAACATTCGCAATCTGAACATGGTGGAAGAGGCCGCATAGCGTAGCCGAGGGTAGAGAATCTAAGCCACAAAACGTAGCCAAGGGGTTGAGGGCCCTAAGCCGCAAACCATAGCCGAGGGATGTCTCGGACGCGCTGCGGAGTAACGAGAAGGCGTAGTTGATGGATCTTTGAACCTAAACTCCAATGAACCATGACGTAGCCGAGGGATCTATGAGGCCTAAACCCACCCAAATTATCAAAAATACCTATTTTCATTTTAACATTTTCATGGTTTGACAACATTGATTTTTCGCTATTTATGGCCCTTCTAATAGAGGATGTAGTCAATAATGGCATACTCTACCATATACTACAAAGCGAGGTCACAAAGAAGCGTGGGTGAATGGGCACTGTGCCTTAGCCGGGGCAACATCATTTGCTTTATATGTTACTTACTCATTTTGGATTACACTAGATATAATAATTATCGGACTCCGTAAGTGTGTATGTTGCAAATAAAACATTATTCCTACTGATTGATAATCGCAAAATGCATTCGGTCTTGCTTCTACACATACAAGGTGGTTCACCTATCCCTTATTCTCTGGTTTTATGCAACACGCAGATTACTCTCTAACCTGAAAACATCGTTCCCGAGACCCATCTTCTGCACACCAACATTATAGACTTTGGGACTGCAAGTTATAGCTAAACAGCAGCGTAATTGATTAACGCGCGGAGTTCCAAGATGCTTGATTCAGATTCGAATCTTACCAAAACGTTGACAATTTTCCCCCCACTTTCTTTGTTCCTGATTTTCACATAAAGCTAGTTGGGATATCGGAACATTTTTTAACTTACTTACCTATTTGTTTCTTTTTTGTTCTCTTTATATTTATTCTAACTTTATCATTCCAGTTACAGGAAATACAAATGAAAATGAGCATTCTTAGGCATATTCATCGTTTCCTCTAAATATGCAGGCATTGTTACAATGTTTTAAAACTAAATAGATAATACTACAGAACCAGAGCCATTTTCAGGGTATCTCTAAAACGAAAAATACCTAGGCTGACAATAACAAACTGTGCCAAATACATAGGTATTCACCATACTTTCAATTGAAAAGAAAAGTAGGTTTAATCCCCTTAACTTATACTTCTCAATATCCATACCTACATATTTACTTCGTGCATTTGTATCTATTGGGGCATCTCTAGGCCTAAAGTGTCTTCTGGTAGTATTCGCTAACCCACTGGGGGTACCAACTGCCAACATTTTGTAGCGAACATTCTCTAACAATCGATAACATGTTAGGTGTTCTAGTATTTAAAATTGAATTTATTAACTTTATACGCTTTGAAAATTTCCTTTACTATTTAAAGTCTTAGTGAAGCTTCTTTTTCTAAATAATTACAAAGAAAATTAAGGATCGAAGACTGAAGAATACGCAAAATGAACTGTCGTTTATTCTTCATTCGTATACCTTTTTGTTTACTCCTAAAGTTATTAGAGTGACAAACACTGAACTAACTTTGCACCTCGATAAATAATGCATAAAGAAGAAAAAAAGTGCACCCAAATTGTGAGACTCGAACCACTGACATGCTGGAAGTGATGAGAGAACATTAAATTAACCAGTTGAGCTACAACCATTGCGCCCGATTGCTCCGTTAAAACTTGTAGGTATAGTGTCACATATGTCTCCCTCTCCGCTTCTGATCTCTTTATAACTGTCGTGGACTCCTTTTTGTAGCTTAAGCCGTTCATTCAACCTTAATCCATTATGATTTACGTTGTAGAACTATGGCAGCGATCCTATTGGTGTAACAACTGCTGTAACAGGAACTATTAAGCACATGTTTTTGGAATGGACGTAACTATTGCTGCTAAGGTCTATTTTCCGATGAAGAGCAGGCTAAATTTGCATGCTTACCAAAAGGCCGACAAGCACGGTAATTTTGACCTTATTACTTTCATAGTATGAAGTGTTGCCTATCTCCAAAAATAATAAGGAACAGATGAACCACCTTGTACTTATATATACAATTTGTATAGGTAAGCTCAGAGCGCCTGATGCAGAAGTAGTAAAAGAAAATACATTAATATTAACATCAGCATGCCTTAAATTAAGCATATAACAACTTAATTACTCTCCTGAACGTTAAGTAAGACTTGGTAATAACATTTTGATATCCGATGTTGCTAATGAAGAGAGACATTAACGCCCAGAAATATATATCATTATCCAACATCACGAAAGATAAAGATAGTCTCATTTGGTTATTTAATCAGGTGTTCATTTTTATCCTGATCTCCCGAGCAAGAATTGTCATGGATGCCATCGCTGAAGAAGCCAGTTTAATGTCCCAATAGCGACAGGAAATGCCACCGAATGTGATGCCATCCTGATGACGCGACTTGAATTCTGTTCCTCTAGCGGCATGTATCAACACTAGACGATTCACAAAAGGTATGCATCTATGAATTGATATAAATCATTTATATGTTGCTCTTTGTTGACTCCAGAATGATGACATCAACCACTGTCACAAGGTGTCCTGTGTTTATATTCAGTTCTTCAATAAAGAACATGCAGCGTCTGAATATTATTCCTCAATCATTACCGCGATGGAAGGGGCTTGGAAAGGTTACTTACATTAGCAACTCAACACATCCAGAGCACTGTGGTTTGCTTTCTCTTCCACAAACCAATACCGCTATTTGTATGTAGAGGTCGCTGTGATAGCTTTCTCTACCGCTTCTTCTCGCTAGAGAGCGATATGGTTCCAATGGAGTCTCAATAGTCAACTATGACGTCAGTTTTGCTCAATCAACGTGCAGGAAATCAAGGATGGAAATAAACACCCATTATATGTAGCAAAGCTTGGGCTACATTTCATCTCATATAATAATTTGCGTAATGCCAAAATAATTAATAGGAGTTCAGTGAATGGCCAATGGAAGTTTCAACGAGGACAGCAATAAATTTGGAAATTCAAAACGAGTTGTGCTACTGTAAACTCAGCTTTTGATGTATATATTTAGTTTTTATTTAGTGGAGTAAAGTATCTCAATAGAAACAAACAGAACATTTTCAAAGTCGGAGCAGTTTCCCAAGTTGACTGAAGTCATACCAACGGTGCACATACAGGCAGAAAGCCAAAAGCTGTTACGGGCGAACTGCACTATCTCAACCAGTGTACTATTTTTAAGTGAGTATTTTTAAACAGTCCTCGTCTACTTAGAGTTCATTCAGAAATACTCCCTCCGATTAAGATACAAATGATAAATGGGACAATTGAAAGCTTTGAAGAACTTAAAGCTTTTTACGATCAACAATTATTGTTATTGGTAAAGACGTTATTTGCGCGGTAGTTACAAAGAGAGTAAAACGCAAACATCAGAAATCAAACAAATGCATAAGTGGATTGCAAATGAATAAATATCCATAAACTCAGAGGGTGTTTATTTCTCCTCTAACAGACGTAGCAAATTCCAGAAAATAGGGCTGGGAACACATGAATGAAATATTGCAATGAGAATGGACTACAACCTGAAGGTTTTTAGTTTTATCTTGTGTCTGTGTTGCTATGTCTTTTCTGCCGCGTAGTTTATATTTTGTAGATGCGTTTAAATCCGAACATTCAACGTAGAGATTACATCAGAAATAAATAAATATATATAGGACCGCCAAATAGGTAAAAGCATAAATAGAAATTGGTGTCTATATATGAGAGACAGAAAGAGAGAGGGGCGGGATGGGTGGAGGATGTTAAATCAAAAAAGAAAGCTAGCACAGTACCAGATTTCTTTTCTGAGTCGGACACGTTTTGAGGATGCCAGATGCAGGTTTTCAAAACAAAATCTCCAACACCAAGTAATCCTTTACATGGAATAATTGTTTTATTATTGTTTATATTCTCAGAAATGACTAACTTCTTTCTATTACAATTCATGTGTTTAATATATGACAAATTACATGTATATCTTGAATTTTATGCAAATTACTTATGAAGTGGCCTTCATTCTTAGGAATATCATTTTAATAGAAGCAGTGTGTAGAACAGGATTGGAAAGGCAGAATCAGACTGAAAAGTTTAATGCCATAGCACTATTTGAACCATGGATCTTCCAGTTTCCATCTGATTGCTCTAACCAAGTGCGCTTCCAAGGAAAAATGCCGGCAGTACATTAAATTAATGTCCCTCAATGTTGCCATGGTTAGAGAAACTGAGAGGAAACCGGAAGATCCATGGTTTAAATCCCAGTTAAGACGTTGCAGTTTTTTTGATTCCACCTTTCCAATATTGTTTTTGTACATCTAAAAAATGCCATGACCAAGTGTTTAGACCATAAGCCTCTCACCTTGATCCCAAGAGACCGCATGTAGGATTTGTGGAGGACAAAGCGGTGTCTATGCTGGTGTTCGCCGATTTCCCCCTTCATTCCACCATCTTTCATTCATTTCACCGTCATTTCATATCTACCTCACTCTCATATCAGGGATCACTATGGTCACCCATCCTAGCTGCTCTCTGAACCAGAGTCCCTCTGCTCCTTAAAAGGCATCTGACCCCAGGCGCTAGCTTGTAAGTCCTCCATTGGATAATTGTAAATACCGAAATAGTAAGAAATAAAAAAATGCAAAAATAGGTTTCCTCCAGGAAATGGGTTCGTTAAAAACAGTTTCTGTCAAAGATCTTTTTCGTAGCATTAGCTATTCGCAAAATATTCGCTGTTGCCTTTTTGACGTTTCTAATACACTAAGCATTTCTCTTTTAAGTGTCGCTCCTTTGTTTCTCAAGAACTGATGCAAAGTGTTTGTGATATCAAGGCAGTCATACTAAAGAGCGGACATACTTATCAGCCTGCTGTATATTCTTGTCAACCAGCTAAGAAATGTAGTGATACAATTTCTGCCAACATTTCTAGTGGTTAGTAGCAACTAAATAGAAAAACATGCTTTAGAGTAGATTAAACGCATAAGTCGTGTGTTTTTGCCTCAAGATGTTATTGGTTCATGCTCAAGGTTGGGAACTTGCAACTCCCTCGCCATGGAACAATGCCTTGCTCTCTTAAGAAGAACGAAACATTCACATAGCTTTGGTTTTATAGACCCCATTTTCTCTTCATTATGTCTGAATTATGGTCGTATTAAATGAATCACTATTTTATTAATATAATGCTGAAATAGGGAAATAATAACGATAAACAAATTCATATATTAAGGTCAACAAGTAATGACAAATTGCACAAATTAAAAATCTGTTACTAGGCAAGAAGTCGTTAATGAAAGCAGGTTACGTTAGTGAAAGCAGTTAGCTTGAATTTACAAAAAACAATGTATTTAGGTTCCCAAAATACCGGGAAGCAGGAACTCCGCTAAGCTCAGGTTCAGTTCTTGGGAAGTCAGTACGTTCTAAAACTGAAAGATTTTTGTAGATGCACATTAGCCGTCTTTAAGAATTAGCAACGGAAAGAAATCCTTGGGATTAACAAGCCAAAAAGAAGGAAGAATGTGGCTGAAATGCTAGTATGAAATCTACAATTTGGCAACATAGATCGTAGTACATATGTAGTAGCTACAGTGGGAATGCTTCAAAATTTTGCTACGATGATCGTTTCTTATGGAAATAAATTGTGCCTAAAGCGTAAGGTTCTAAATTATGCGGAAGCTAGCGACTTATTACAACGCAGCTATAATTCCTTGTACTTAGATTCAGGAACAATTGATTATTCATCTTAAGTAGTCGACAAGTTCCACAGATCAGTTATAAGTTTTCATTAAGGTGATAAAGCTGTGAAATTCGGAAAATCCACAGTATGTAAGATATCCTATTGAACTGTATACCAGTTATTATACACAACAATACTTATACTTTTGCATTTTTTTTCAAAATTATAACTTGTATGGCTATTTAAATAACAATACATTGTTGTAATAAAATTAACCCACGTAATCCATTTTTAAAAGTAATCACATAAAATCCAGTTTTACAGAAAATGAGTTTACAAATAGATCTGGTCTAACAAAATTATTATTTTTCGTGCTCTCTAAAAGTCCTGATCTTTTAAAATGTAATGATTGAATTTTCAAAATTGTAGCATTATTTTGAAAGAAAAAAAAAAAAAAGCATATGACTATTTGCTTTTAAGTGCTTTAAAGAGGCAGTATACATTTTTTTAAACAACTAAGTGAAAATTTTCACCGTGAAAAACGTGAACGAGAAAAAAAGGTTTAAACTTGGGACTGCCTATTAATAAGCTTGTGCACACCCAGCCATGGCTTCACTTAAATAGTAGTTAAAGTACCCCAAGTTGAGAAAACAATATATTTCTTAAAATTCAGAATTAATATAATTTTATTAGAAAAATATGTCAATTTTTTACAATTTTTAGTTAAATTTTACAGGTGCTATTCTCAGAAAAGTTTAAAGAAAAAAAAACGCATACTTAAGGGGAAAGAAACTTTTACAGATACCACTGGATTGGCTACCCAGCAGCAGAACAGATTTTCAAATTCTTATATAAAACATTTCCCTGTAAAAACAAAATACTTCTAAACGGCTATTTGCAGCCATATTTGTTAGCAATTGTTTTGAAATATGCTAGGTAAGTTAGATGTCATGAAAGGAATACAACATAAAAGTTTTAATTTTTCATGAATACATTTTGGATTCGGAAGTCTCAGTACACAATTCTGCCAACATGGAATGCGATTTCTCTAACTACAATGATATATTTTTTACTATGCGACGGTTTAATGTGTTTATGGATAGTTAATAACATTTTACAGACTCGTGTTTATTCACAAACTGAGCAGAGTAATACAACATAAGTAATCACGCATAAAATCCTTGAGCGCGCATGACTAACTTCTGGCATTTCATAACAGTAAGTTGGGCTGCGCCATGGCCGAGTAGTTAGACCAGGTGGCCCGGGTTCAATCCTGGGCGACCGCGTGTGGGATTTGAAGTGGAAAAAGTGGCGCAGGGGCGAGTTTTCTTCGGTTTCCCACGCCATTGCATTCCACCAGTGCTCTCATTCCATGTATCAACAGTGTCATCGCCTGCGGTGCCATATGTTGTAAAAGCGGTTGTTAAACACTATAAAATAGTAAGTTCATAACAGTAATACGATGGTTGTGTAATGAAATCTATTGTGTGTTTCACACCGTGCTTATAAGTATTCATTCTTTTATGGCCTTGTTTCTTCCTTTTCAAGCCTTCTCTTCGAATCCACAATTACCTTTCATACCTGCTCTACCATACATAGCAATAATTTGCATTTAATTTTTTGTAATTATGCATACAGCCGGCAATACATAACATTTCCTAAATATTTTTGCTGTTTCTACCGAGTACTATGTATGTACATGGAAAAAAGTTATCATATTCCAACCAAAAGTTAAATACTGAGATTTCAACGTAAATGCACGTTTTGAGGTCCATGGATTAAAACATTTTAGAAAGAAGTTCTGTGAGATTCTATGTGTGCATGTGTGTCTTAGTCTATGTGCAGCATAGTAACTCTAAAACTAAAAGTCACTTAAGTGCCAAACTTGGTATTATTTTTAGTATAGTCCAAGGATTTGACACAAAGGTTTTCAAGAAAAACTCCCCAGCCCACCTGGGTAGTGTGGCGGTAGCGTGTCTGCCTCACATTCAAAAGGTCGTGAGTTCGAATCTCGCTTAGAGTGAGTTACCCGGATAAGGTTTTTTTTCGGGATTTTCTCTTATCCTGAGAAGACGAATGTCGAGTGACTTTAAGCTCCATGGACCCCGAGATAATTTGAGCATCATATCATCAATTTCATTCATCGTCCGCTATGACCGAACCAGGTTAAAGGACGTTAAACTACAAAAAAAAAAAAAAAACTCCCCACCCCAAACTATCCTTTACATGGTAAAATCTTCAAAAATTCTGAATTTCTCAAAATTCTGATTTTGATTAAACCGTATATTAAGGATGTATGACAAATAAAATCGGAATAGCCTTTCAAGTCCTCGTCATTCTGAACCACTTTTGCTTAACTGGTAAGCCGTAAGAGATAACAAAGATATACTACACAAAAATTGAGATCTCGCCGAAACACACAATTTATGTCCTATGCATTTTAGGTGGGGATATAACCATTTCCGAGATATTCCTTGTTATTTGTTTCAATTTTAAAATATTTATGCTTTTCTCAAACAGGAAGTCGGCATTCACATTTGTTTGAATTGTTTCATTTAAATAGCCTCCTTTAACATCTAAGGTCATATCGGGGGCTTTGCACTTGAAACAACTCGTCTGTAAGCTTTTTACGTTTGGTTTAAATCATTTTATTTTCCTCCAACACACACACACACATTCACTGTCACATACATACTCCCAGACTCTGTGGGGGATAGGGAATAATTCTGGCTAAAGAAAAAATTCCCCGCCACAGCCGGGAATCGAACCCGGGACCCACTCGCTGACTATTCGACCATGGAGGCAGTCATGCTTGTTTTGTTTTACTCCTTACCACGTGTCTGTCGCATAGCGACAGCTTCTAAAAGATTCGACAGTTGTTTTAGCCTAATGTATTCCCTTAGTTCCCATCTACTTAAAAGGAGTTAAGAAGTGAAACCATTTCTGCGAATGTTTATCTCGAATAGCATGGGTTAGTTGGAAGAATAGTCTTTTGTGTGAAGCTTGTTTGCAGAATAGGCAAAGGAAATTATGTGAATGGAACACATCAGTTTTTTTTTTAAATTTACTTTTTCAGAGCGTTGTTTGTTTTAACCTCCTCTTTAATACACCATAGCTTGCTTCTAGCACGTAGCTGCTTAAAACACGTGCATGCAGGGCTGTTTTGTAATCCCCTTTTGGACGTCATTTGGATGCAAACGATTATTGAATCCTATTGTACAAATACAGCGATTTTTCTGTGTATCCACTTCTGCGAGCTTCGGGTAGCCTCCCCAATTTCAGCCACACATTACTGTTAATTTTGATTCAGAGCCATGAGTCTAAATTGAGAAACCACTGCCTGTGTAAGCCAAGGTGAATAAACACTGGAACAGTGAGCACAGGGTGAAAATGTTCTTATTCTGTAATTAAGATACAGTGTTTCAGCGGTATCAGTATACCAGAATGGTAAAACCTTCATATATTTTACTTTCACTAGCACGTATGTGCAAAGTACTGAGTAGATAGAGAAGATACTGTATTTCACCGAAAAATCCGATACCGAGCTTTCACCGGAAATACATGTTTTGAACCCTTGAAACCAAAAAACACATTTTTAGAAAAATATCAGTGCGTGCGTGTGTTTGTGTGCCTCTCTCTCTCTCTCTCTCTGTGCATGTAAGTGTGTGTCTTTGTGGAGAGAGAGAGAAAGAGAGAGAGCATAACTCAAAAACCAAAAGACGGAGAAATACCAAGTGTACAATTTTAGTATACTCGAAGGATACGACACGAAGGTTTTTAAGTAAAGTACCCCCCCACCTCAAACTGCCCTTTGTATAGAACATTTTTCGAAAGTCGAAAGTTTCTAAAAGATGCCTCTAACGATTTGGATTAAAATGCCGTATATTAAAGGTATTTACACGACAAATAAAACGTATGTTCTGAATTTGTTGGGAAAGGCTTCGAAGTTTTCTTCATTCTGAATGACTTTTGTATGACTTAGAAAAAAACGAAAAAAAAAAATGCAGTCTACAAACTGTAGAGCTCGTTAAAATACACACTTTATGTCGCAAACATTTTTGTAGAACTAACTATTTCAGAGATATACTCTGTTAATTGGTTTCAATTTTAAAGTACCTAGGCCTTTATTAAACTGGGAACCCTCATCCGTTTTTATCTCTTTTGTTTTACTCCTGGCCTGGGAAAGAGAACCGAATTTCAATGATGATCACATAGCAACAGCTTTTGAAACATTTTATTGTCACATTAGCCAAATGTATTCCCTTATTTCCTTTCTACTTATAAGGAACATATATGTTCTGAACTTTTTGCTGATTTCAAATGCAGTTGACAAACCTTAATTCGTAGTTCACATAGCTATTAATATTCACATGCCCATGAAGCCACACTTAAACCTTTAAAAGTAAGGTAATATAAAAGTTAAAGGTACGTCGTTGCAGAAAATCTAAATTTGTCAAAGTTGCTGCAGTAGATAGTTAAGAAGTGAGCAATCTTCCAAAATGAAGTTTTTGGGGAAAGGATAGAGACACTCTGAGATTCCAGAAAGTACGATTAAAATACCCTATATTTTAGTCGTTAGGGAACTATATACATAAGCTAATCAAACCAAACATGTAAATCTTGCTGTAGGCATAAAATGTACCAGGCAATTTTTTTCCAATCACCCAAAATTATAATTACCCGAGAATGGGGAGGTTAGCTCAATTTGTCATAAGTAACACAACGAGTATTTTCATCTTGTCGATAATTCACGACCGGAACGAAGCGACGGGAGTCAATTGTCCAAAGAGATGAAAAGACGAGTTGTATTTGATAAGACAATTCAACAAATAGACTATTAATAATTTATAACACATAGGAAGGGGTAATTAGTTCTGAAATGGTAGATGACGCATTCGACTATGTTTATTTACCAAATGTTTTTTTTCTTTCTTTCTTCACTGTCTCCTGTTTTATTATATGCCCGACCGTGCCTACACCCAATGTACGAATATCGATAGGAACAATGGAGATAAGGAACAATTTTTTTTCCTGTTTTTAATAACTAGTACTTGAAATGGAAACAAAAGCTATTTTATTTGAGGTTATTTCACTCATCTCATAATAAGAAATACAAATAATAATTATTTTCACACCTTTTTTGAAATAAATAGGTTATGAATGGGGTAAAAGCTTTAAATAAACATTAGAACTAATTAATTGAAAATTAAATTGTGGAACTGACAGTTGCCAAAAGTGAAGGTTGGCTGACTAGATTGTCTACCTTGTTACCAATAACCAAGACAGGAGATTAAGTGCGAAAATATTTCAAAGAAATGAACATCAGCTGCGATAGGATCTTTCAACAATATCGCTCCAGTCAGATGACCACGACTGGTTGAATCTCAGCCATTGCATTGGCGCTTTAATTGTTGAGCTAAATTGTCATCTAAATTTTACCAATGCACTTTGAAGCCTTAAGTTCTCGTTATTTTGTTCTCAAGAGCTCAGGTAATACTATGTATTCACTGCCCAGCACAACAAATTGATTTCCTTAATCTCTCAGCCTAAAATACTTAGTTTTGGTATCATTTAAATGAAGTAGACATAAAAATGCATGAATATAGCAGTATAGATAGCCTATGATTTTTTGCATATATATTACAAGATTTGTTATAAGCACAGTTAAATTTTTGTAAGATATCTTTCTGTTTTCTTTCTCCATAGACTACTATGTAGGTACATAGTGGGTGGAGGTGGTGCTGTATTCCACCCAAAATTTGATACCGAGGTGTCACTGTAAATATACATATTGAGGTTCCCTGAATTAAAAAATGCCCTTTTAGAAAATGGTCCGCGCAGGTGTGTGTCTCTGTGGGCAGCATAACTCAAAGACGCAAATACCGTTAAATACCAAACTTGGTAGTTAAGTTTATATCTTCCAAGGATGTGACACGAAGATTTTCAGGAAATCCTCCCACCTCAAACTCCGCTTTACAAGGAAGATTTTCTGAAATTTTGGATTTTCTCGAACATGTCTCTTAACGATTTTCATTAAAATACCGCATATAAAAATATTAACATGGAAAATAAAATGTATATGTTGAATTTGTTGAAAAGCCTATAAAGTCTTCTTCATTGTGAATGGCTTTTGCATAACTCCTAAACCGCTCGCCTGGGTAGTGTGGTAGTGGCGTGTCTGCATCACATTCAAAAGGTCGTGAGTTTCAATCTCGCTTAGGGTGAGTTACCTGGGTAAGGTTTTTTCGGGGTTTTCCCTTATCCTGAGAAGACTAATGTCGAGTAACTTTAAGCTCCGTGGACCCCGAGATCATTTGAGCATCATTTCACCAATTTCATTCATCGTCCGATATGACCAACCAGGTTAAAGGATGTTAAGCTAAGAAAAACAAACAAAAGAAAACAACTCCTAAACCGTAAGAGATAGATAAAAACTAGTTACATATAAATTTTGATCTCACTAAAATACACAATTTATGTCAAAATTTTTGTTTTCTAGAGCCCACAATATCCAAGATACTCCTTGTTGGCTTAAATGGTAAAATCATCTCTCTCTTGTTTTACTCTTGGCGATCTAAAGAGATCCGCATTTCAAAATCCTCGTACAGCGATATCTTTTAAAACATTTGACTACTGCTTTTGTCTTTTTTCCCATCTATTTACAAGGAATTTAGGCAATAACACCACTACTGCTCTTGTTTATCTCGATTAGCATGAAGCAGAAGAATCATCTTTTGTAAGAATAGTTTGTTTGCAGAGAAGGTAAAGAAGGTCATCTAAATTGAGCATATGAGATTTTTTATTGTAGTTTCAATGTATAAACTGTTACTTTTTAGGACACTTTAAAACATTGGAATATTTTATCCTTCAAAATTGAGCTTAAATGTATATTCCTAATGTATTTGATTCTATTGAAATGTTTGAACTGTTGGAAACGTTCATACATATCCTGAGTGATGATATAAAATAGTATATAATATCACTCTTAAATACTCTCTACCATTTACCTCTGACAATAATCTGGAATGTAACATTTCTGGTGCTTTATCTAATCGAGTAGGAGATGTTGCTTTATTAATAGCTATTGCATGAATAATAAATTTTGGAAAATGAAATTATGTTTTCGATTTGGATTGTTTATTAAATAAGAATGAGATATATTTAATTTCATTTTTAGTAGTTTTAGCTGGTTTAACTAAAAGTGCTCAAATTCCTTTTTCGGCGTGATTACCAGCTGCTATAGCAGCTCCTACTCCTGTATGTAGCTGTTGAGATCAATGCAGTTGAATTCTTCTAATGCACGTCCAGAAATTGAGATGTCTGCTACTAGTTCTAGTATTTAGCCAAGTAGTTCTGGCTCGAAGCCCATCGCTGTTTACACGATAAGTTCATGTGCTACAAGCCTCCACCCTTGTACCAGCCTTGTGAGTGAAGGTTCGCCAGAGATCACATTTGGCTTCTCTTGGCAGGCATGATTATTTGCGTAGTTTGACAGGTGGACTGAATCTCTCATTGGAGGGTAATGCCCTCGTTCCTAGACCGACTTCCTGTGAAGAATTGCGTACCAGCTGTCTTACCAGGTTCATGCAGAGTTTTGTGATTAATAAATAGACTGAGATGCTGAGTATTCCTTCATCACACCGAAAGTCGTGGTAATGTTTGCGACTCCAGTTAGGGAGTTCGTGGGTTCGATCCCCGTCGACCGAGCAATCCGACTTGGGGGTTCTAGTGGTTCCCCCCTGTCACTTAAGCAAACATTGATGAGCTTATTGTCGAGGATTTCCTTTCCATCGTTCCCTTTCACGCCATTTCCTTATCTTTCAGGTGTGGCAGCGCTGGCAGATCGCACGGATACATATGCCCTATAAATGTGTTCTGGGGGTTGAGGCGGCGTTTTGATCTCAGTCCTTTCAAGGGCGGGGACGTTTGAGGAGACCCAGGACCGTTGTTCGCGGCTGCACGAGGACTTGATGTCGAACTGAAGAACTTTTAGCCACTGAGTTAAGGACTTCGCGTATCTCTGTAGTCTGTCTGTCGCCTGTGGCTCCCTGACTTCATCTCTTACTCCTGAGGGGTGTTAGCGCATAATATATCTAAGTTAACAGCACGTAAGATTCCCCCTCCCCTGTTATGTAGCCTTCTTCACGTAAAGTTGCTTGAATAAAAGTCAGTTGAGAACAAATGGGTTTTCGCTTGGATTGATTAATTTAGTTGAATTAACTATTTACCTAAGACGGACCATCATACTGTCATCATCTTGGGGTATGAGAGCTAGTCAGCCTATATGTAAATAATATCCTTTATTTTAACTATGTAGTGTTGTGATGAACTTACATAGAAACTGCGTTTTCTTTGAGTATATTTCAAACCATCTCAATTTTACAAAAACAGCCGAGTAAACAGTCTTAAATTCGCTTCTTATATAAATATGTTTAAGGGCGCTGAATTACAATGCCATTAACGAAATGTACATTTTTGGTATACTCGGATCTGTTGGCTGACCAGAGGAACTGGCAGTTTCCTAGCTGAAGTGTAATTTGTTCAAATAGAGTTAATTTATCTCTATGCTTTTCTCCTTACTTTTCTTTGTTTCCCTTTTGTTTCCTTTTGTCACCTTTAACTTATATCTGAACTGCACATATCCGGCCAATGACCCTTGACGTAAATGTTTGTGCAATAATTTTAATAATTTGATATCAAAAGATTATTATCTATATATCCATCCATGCCACCCTTATTCACCCGTGCACACTTTCTTCCTCCTTCTTTCTTTCGTTGTAAACTCAGAAAGAAATACTAGCGTAACACTAATTCCATCTATGTTTGCTGTCAATGAATAGGACGCTAAACGGAATTTGGAAAGCCTTCCAGAATCCTACAGCTGTCATGACTCGACTATGCCTCAGTTTCAAATGTTCAGTTTCCCCCGTGGTCTAGGAGTACCATGATAGTCGCTGATTTCCAAGGTCGAGGGTTCAAACCCGGCAGATTTATGGCAGGAGAAAGAAGCTCTGAGTAAACTTTAACGGTATTTCACACCTATTTCAGGTAGAATGGGACACTGAGAACCGCAGCAGTTAAAGACCGCTAGTAAATAAAATGCAGTTATAGCTACCTGACAAAAGAAATAGAGTTTTATTTATGGGCGCTCTTTAACTGCCGCGGTTCTCAGTGTCCTATTCTATATTGGACGTAAAAAACAGCTAAATTTTGCTCAGAGACCTCTTTATTAGGCTTGAGGTTCTTTAACCTGCCGTAAATCTACGACACGGGATCAACGGCTTTATTTCTCTTATGAAGGAAGCCGTGCTAAGGATCTTGCGCCAGAAAAAATCCATCGTCCTCCGCCAGGTTTGAACCCGCGACCTTGGTTATATGAAGCCAGCATTGTAACCACTAAACGGAGGGCGAATAGCTACCTGAGAAGTTTACTGGACTACAAACTTAAAAAAATGTCGATTTCATGGAGTTGTTTCAGATAATGTCTAGTTCAACAGTTAGGTATCCCGGTCATGGGTCATATACTGAAGTAAAACTCGGACATCTCTATCCTTTCGAGGGGCATATTGAAAATAATAGCGAACATGAAATATTCACTTTTCTCCAAACTCGTACCACTTGCGTTTATTTTCATGTTTTTGAGCACTGTTGTTAATTATTCATGAAGTTTGCTGCTGCCTCAGAAACAGCGCACCACTTTGATCTGAATATTTCAGAAACGAGGTATGTTCTTAAACATTTTTAGTCGTAACATTAGCTTTGATATTAAAGATAGTTATTCATCATGGTCACGTAAAAAAATTATATATTTTGACAGTATGGTGAGGATTGGTGAACTGATCTGTATTCAGAGTAGACTTCTGGTGTTCGTATTTTGCACAGACTATATCATCTGCTTATAGCATTCGTTTACTATCTATAATCGTTACATCATTATAACCAATTTACATTTTCGCCTATGTACAATTTTCTGAAAAGTCGAGATATTCTTCAAGAAAAATTAACTTTGGCAACTCAGAATTTGCATTCTTAACACATCTGTCTCCCCCCCCCCACACCAAAGTTGCAATTTTGAGGAAAACAATGGTTGCGGAAAACATAGCACTGTACCAGTCCTAATAAATATGTAATGTTGTACTGTTATTAAATGTATAAATGTTAGAATTGCTGAAACTAAAACTAAACACTATTGTTATTCTAAGTGATGAAAAGGGGATGTCACCAAAATGTTACCGAATTTTCCTCAACGTCTAGGTATACGAATCATCTAGCGTCGTATTTTACTGGCGTTCTTCATTTTTACTTTCTCTACTTGGCATATAATACATAGGTAGAGAAGGTATTGCATTGCACTCAAATCCATCTCGATAC
This sequence comes from Hymenopus coronatus, assembly GCA_030762935.1. Lineage (NCBI taxonomy): Eukaryota > Metazoa > Arthropoda > Insecta > Mantodea > Hymenopodidae > Hymenopus > Hymenopus coronatus. Next base: position 28,574,473 of record CM060900.1, on the reverse strand, counting down.
CGAGATTTCACTAGTAATACATGTTTCGGGATCCCCTGAATCCAACAAACGCATTTTCAGAAACAGTTTACTGTTAACAACGTAACTAAAAAAACAAAGAGTCGGTGAATAAGAGCCTCGATAATTAAGTTCAGCAGTTTCCAAGGACGCGACAGGAACTCCTAGCTACCCTTTATATGGAAAAATATTTGACTTTCTCAAACGATTTCAATTAAAATACCGTATATTAAAGCTACTTACATGGCAAATAAAATGTATATTTGAAATTTATGGGAATAGCCTCTTAAATCCTCTTCATGCTTGATAACTTTTACATAACTGGTTAACCGTAAGAAATTCGCAAACTTACTAAACAAATCTTTAGATATGGTTAAAGCATACCATTTATATAAAATACATTTTTGATGTCGCGCTAACCGTTTCCGAGATATTAATTGTTATAGGATTAAATTTTTCTCGGATAGGAAGATGTTATCCATATATATTCATTCTGGTCAAGCAAGGAAAACATAATTTTAATATCATCACATAGCGACCGGCTTTTAAAAGAGAAGACTATAGCTTTAGCTTGAATTAGTTCCTTATTTTGTTTTTCAGTGACGTCTCGACATGGAATTTTTAGGCGGAATACAATGCCTTCTCTAGCTAGTATATACACAGTACGTGTGTAGAAAGTAATTAAGTTATGTCTGAAAGCACTTGAATTTATCGCACGAGTTATAAGGTTTTGTATTATACACTGTACCCACGTGAGTGTTTCTAATCTTAACATTTACAGGTCTGATCACGAGCAGTCAAGGAAACAAAACCAAAAGCAAGCCGCGCCGGGCCGAATGTTTAGACCACTCGCCTCTCACCTAGGCGGCGCGGGTTCGATTACAAGTGACCGCATGTGAGATTTGATGTGGACAAAGCGGCGCAGGGGCGGATTTTCTCCGGGTTCTCCGGTTTCCCCCGCTATTGCATTTCACCGGTGCTGTATCTTCATTCTATTTAACGCCTGCGGCGCTACAAAGTAGTGAAAGCGGGCGTTAAACACTATTAAGAAAACAAAGCACCTTAGTGTTCAAAGTGTTCCTTCACTAACATTAATCATCTTTCGGATGTGTAAGATATTCCTGAGGTAGGCGTATTTGTTCAGCAAATAGGTTCAGTACATGAACATACGGCGCGACAAGTACACAAATGTTCACATTTTCCGCTTAATAAAGGTGAAAGTGGAAATATCTTTTCTTGGTTACTCGACCGTTGTGAGTGGCTGTTGGAAATATTCCCAGAAGCAGTTTATTCAATTAGAGCAGGGACTTTGCCAGGTTCCGACTTTAGTACACCTACACGAAATTGGGTGTGTAATGCTGACGTGGGTACGTAGAAATTTTCGGGGATGTCCAATCTTGCAGCGGCTGTGGCTATTTTAGTTTGGTGCGCACGCTTGCTAATATTTTAGTAGTGTGGTGGGTGTACCACGTCCCACCGGGACCCATGACGTCAATGCAGCGATTGCATAGTGCGGGAGGCGCCCTATCCGTCTCAGGACATTCTGCCCCTCCGGCCCTTTTCCATCGAAAATCCCTCCCTCAAGCGTGGTGTGTGGTTTCAGTCGGCGCACATTATTTTGGCATTTTCTAGCCGGAGCTCGACATTTAATTTGTTACTCACTCTTGCAGGCGATGAACTTGGGGGGGGGGGGCTATCGACTGCGTGAGGTCAGAACTCATACCCGCTGTGACAGTGTGTTCTCTTTTTCCCGGACGTGTCTGCTATTCTAGTGCAAAAAAGCTTCCGTGTGGATTTTCGTAAATTTTGGCAAATGTCCCCTTGTTTACTAACCTACATAGATTGTATTCTTCCTATAAATACTATACTAAGGTTTCATAAAAAATTCATGTTTTAAGAACACCTGACTCCACAAAATTTTTTAGAAAAAGCTATGTGTGTGTATGTGTGTGAACTCCATAATTAAAACACTAAACATTTTCATTAAATACCAACTTAAAATTCAAGTTCAGCATCTTGCAAGTGTGCGGCACAAAGATTTTAATGAAATTCCCTCCACATTAAACTACCATTTACATGCAACATTTTTCGAAAGTTTTTATCTTCCTAAAACGTCTCTAAATTGATTACCTTAAATAAATACATCTTATTTTTTATGATAAGTAAAATGTATATAAGGAATTTTCTTGGATAGCCTCTGAAGTCCTCTTCAATCTGGATTACTTTTTCCTGACCTCTTGTTCCTAGCACAGTGTGCCGTGTGTCAGTTTATAATGTCGGGAACTGAAGGCAGCCCAGCATGCAAGCAGTCGACTCCTATGTTTATGCCTGCCTAGGAGGAGTCTTTCTTATGTACAGAGAGTTGCGGAATAAGTGTTTAGTTTGCGGCATAATTCCGCACTCAATCAGAATATTACATTTGCAGCAAATATCACGCACAAATGCACAATCACGCAAGTGAATATGACAATTATAATGGAGAAGAACGTTTTTTTTTTTTTTCGAATTATGTTAGGTACTAATTAGATACTCTTCATATACACTGCTAAAGATGTAAAGTTTTTCGTTACAAATTAATTCACATACTGTTCCCGTTACAATGTGATAGCAATGGTATTGTCCAAGTTAAGTTTTAATATGTTAATACTATAATGGTCATTTCTTGCAATTATTTATACGACTACCAAATCTGTGAAAATGTGTACATCTTCATATCAGAAATATAAATACTAATGTAAGAATCATAATAGGGCAATTGTTCTATCAACCGTGGTCTATTGTAGGTAAATTAACCTGCGAAAGGTTTCCAAACGATGATCCTCCTAAAGAGAATTTTGTTAACAAACTCTGGACCCTAAATAAAAGGACATGCCCTTTTTAACTAACACAATAATGATAGGAGATAACACAACAAACCATAAGGTCTCAGTGTCACAGACAACTACAATCCGACTACCTAATAAATAGTTAAGAAAGGTCAAACTGTGAAAGGTGGATTACATATTTCAAGCGCAAAATGTTGCTCATTGCTACTGCAGTGAAGGAAGTACCTGTTCCTGGTTCCCACACAGTTGGTCATGCAGTGTACGAGGATCATCCAGAAAGTGACAGACGATTTGGCAAAGTAATAACGAAAGATATCAACACAAAACTTATTTATCAACGCAAGCTCCGTTCTGTCAAGATACTTATTGTCACGTTGTACCAGTTTTTCAATGCCGATGTTATGCTTTTCTACCGCCAAAGAACTTATTCGTTTTTTGAGTGCACAAAATGTTCGGCCAATATAATTTTATAGGCAAATAACGTAAGTGTATAATGATAATGCAATGAACGAATGCTCACTGAGGAAATGGCGCATAATTTATGGGTAATCAAGGAAGAACCAATGTGCTCGACAAAGCCCAGAATGGAAGTTCATCAGTCGTTATGAAGGAATTAAAAGCAAATGTTGATGAAAAATTCAGAAAAACCGACATTTCACTTTGGTCACCATACATGACTTTTTGCGTGTAAAAAATTTCGCAACCGGTGAAAACCTCACATCTTGGCTCAGATCTTTTGCAGGGGAAGAGTGTAAAATAGACATTGAAACACTATACCACGTGACAATAAATACCTTGATAGTAATAACGATCACGTTGAGAAATAGAGTAAGGTACCGTAACTTTGTAAATTATGTTTTATGTTCATATCTTTCGTTATTATTTAGTTTTGCCAAAACGTTCGTTACTTTCTGGATCGCCCTTGTACAATAGAGAATTGGTAGAAGCATTGAAAAAGATTGCTCTCTCTGCTTTATTCGGTGAGCAATCAGTTGGTGACTACTAAGCTAGTGTCATCGCAGATGATCATTTATGTGGTTTCTAGATTCTAATTTGTTTCTGTAATTGTTAAATGTTTTACGGCCCTGGTGAGAAATTTGGAAACAGCTGCAATAATCATGACTTAGCTCATTTAATCAGAGACGCCTTCTTAAATTTGTGGCAACGATGTCTTGTTTGAGAGATTTGTCAACTGGCGTTTACCGAAAACAAAAAGTAAAGTAGGAAGAACAAACTGTCTTGCTTTGCTCATCTGTTCCTGCTTTAAGCACATTAATTGTGTTGGCATGAGACATTCGCCAGCCCTGTCCCAATTATAAACTACTGTGTCTTTCTGTAACAACAGCTGATGCTCTCTCCCTGTTTCATCCTTGACCTTGATGTAGTGTTAGCCAGTGTGCCGCTGCTTGTAGACAATTGAGGAGGCAGTGGCGGCTGTTCAGGTGAAGCTCCACTTCGCCCATTTCTACTTTCTCTACACGTACTATGTACATAATGTGTAGAGAAGGTATTGTATTACACCCAAAATTCGATAAATGAGACCCCTTGAATCCAAAACGGTCCGTGTGTGCACCTGTGGGCAACATAGCTCAAAAACGAAAAGTCCATTGAATAACAAACTTGATGTTCAAGTTCAGTGTCTACCAGGGATGCCATATGAAGTTTTTAAAGAAAATCCCCCCACCCCAACTACCCTTTACATGAAAAAAGTTTCGAAAATTTTGATTTTCTCAAAAATGGCCGTAACGATTATGATTAAAATCTCTTACATTTAAGATGTTTATATGACAAATAAAATTTGTATCTTGAGTTTTTTGGGCATAGTCTCTAAAGACCTCTCAGTTCTGACATATGTTGTATGCATTTCTTTTCCTGGAATTGAACGTTTTCGAGATATTCATTGTTATTGGTTTCAGTTTTAAAAAAACTTAAACTTTTCTCATACAGGACCTCGTCATTTTCTGGTCACGCAAAGAAACGGATTTCAATCCCCTAGCAACCACATTTTAAAACAAGTGACTGTCGGTTTAGCCTAGTGTATTCCCTTATTTCCCTTCTACTTATAAGGAACTGAGTAATAAGACCGTTTCTGCTAATGTTTATCTCGATTGGCATGAAGTAGATAGAAGAATAAGCTTATTATATTACAGAGATGTAGAGAAAGTCATGTGAATGGAACACATCAGATGTTTACTTGTATTAAATCTGAATATAATTGTTTAATTTTTTGTATGCCCAAGTAACCAACCTACTAGTTGGAAACAGAAGGGAAGAAGGAAGTGTTACCTTCCAGACTTGAAGGATGGAACGGAGGGGATGGCCAAAACTCTTGTGTGTTTGCAGCCATTTTACTTTCTCTAGCAAGTATGTAAAATGTACACAATGGATAGAAAAGGTATCTTATTCCACCCAACAATTCGATGTCGAGATTTCATAGGAAATATACGTTTGTGGTCCCCTGAGGCCGAAAAAAGTATTTTTCGTATATGGTCCGTGTGTGCCGTTAAAAACCAAACTTGATATTTAAGTGTAGTATCTTTGAAGGATGTGAAATGAAGATTTTCAAGAAAATTCCCCGACCATAAATTTCCCTTTACATGGAAAAATGTTCGAAAATTTTGATTTTCTCAAAAAATGGCTAACGATATGTATTAAAATACCGTATATTAAATATATTTGCATTTCAAATAAAATGTATATTTGGAATTTTCTGGGAAAGGCCTCTGAAGACACCTTTATTCTGGATGAGTTTTTCAGAAATTTGCATAACGGTCAAACCGTAAGAGATGGATAAAAACTTACTATACAAAAATTGTAGATCTCGTTAAAACACGTAATTTATGTCATATATGCTTTTCATTTAGAGCTGGCCTTTTCTGAGATATTCCTTGTTATTGGTTTCAATTTTAAAGTACTTTAACTTTTCAAACGGGAAGTGACGTTGCGTTTCATCCCTCGTTTTACTGCAACCCATGCAAAGCTTGTCGTACTTCAGTTGTTTCACATAGGACCAGCTTTTAAAAATTTTCATTTTTAATTTAGCCTAGTGTATTCTCTTGTATCCCTTCTACTTACAAGGAAGCAAGTATAACACAATTTCTGCTAATGTTTACCTATTCTAGTATGTCGTAGATAAAATAATTATCTTTTGTAAGGAAAGTTGTTGTGCAATAGATAGAGAAAGTTATGTGAAAGGAACACATCCGTTATTTTGTCAATGAATACGTAGCTTAATGTTTGTATACGGTCGTCATGACAACGACTGTGTGTTAAAAAAACGATCTGTTTTGAGGTTACGATGCAGCGTACAGACATGAATTTGGCGAAAAAACAGACAGTACTTTGCTGAGGCTAACCAATTGTTTTATTGACCTCATGAAAGAAAAACAACCCTCCCTTCCCTAGAGATGTTTCTGACATCCCCTCAAAAATCAGTAATTACAAGAGTACTCTAAAATATTATTGGCGGAATGTGGTTTTGCATTTGAATACCCTAGTTACCCGTTGTGTATTTTACTGAAGTTAGCTCAGCTGTAACCTATTTCTATCTACTGATTTATTCAGTTAAAGTTAGCGGAAAGACGAGTCCGCAAAATGATTCAGCGTAGTGTGTAGTGCACTACACACACAATTTTTGCAGAGGACTTGATTGCAATAAAAGAGGTATCCTATTAAAGAGTGGACCAAAACCTTTTCTTTACACAAACAGTAGAACAAAAAGACGCGAAATGTTGCAAAAAGCGCTTTAAATGCTTTTGGTATAGTAAATAGGAGTAACTTTTCGCTAATTATTAAATGACATACGTGTTTTATTGGCTTCGCCTCCTTTACAGGGCAATATACCTGAGAAATATGCCAACAGAAAGAACACAAGAGTTTACGTAACATACAGGGTTGCGTTAAAATTCAGTTTTTCCACACATTAAGATATAACAAGGGTACATATTTTTTTACTTGAACATATAATGAGACATAATTTTAAATTGTTAACAACACATAAATACATTCGTTTTTGCTCACACTGTCCACCTCCTTGTTCAATACATTTCAGGCGACTGATATACAAATATGGGACAATAAAGGCTTATCTTCATTGATGGTATGAAATGCATTTGGAATGAACAACTGAAATCGCATGGCCTCAAATCACAAGAGCCTGGTAGCCAATCACAAGTCCCACGACGTTCGATCCATTCTTTGAATGTGTTATTTAAAAGTTTTCGAACGTTCAGTCCAAAATGGGGTGGAGCTTCATCGTGTTGCCAAATGAAATTCAGATTGTGGTAGTTTTCCATCTTCGGTACTGCGAAGTTATGCGACACTTCTAAATTGGCTGCAGAAGTAACTAACTTAAAAAAAAAGAATGTCCTATCAATCCGATACTTGAAATTCTTCCCTAATAACACCTGAACCATTGAGATCTTTCTCTATTACCGCATGGGGGTTTGTGTCGGACCAATAAACACAATTATGGCGATTCACATGTCCATTTAATTTGAAACTTACCTCGCCTGTCCATAAAATTGACTGCCAAAAATTAATTTGCTTCGTTGCGTACTAGAAACAACTCACAGACCTCAAGTTTTCTGTCGCAGTCATCTTCGTGTAATGCGTGAAGTAATTTGGGCGAAAAGGTTTGAATTTTATGTCTTTTAGGGTTCTCTGCAGGCTCCTTCAAGATGTGCCCATTTGCACAGACGCCTTTCTAGTTGACTTGTGAGGACTTGCTATAAATGTCTGAGCAACTAACTGAGAATTTTCTTCATTTCGGACATTGCATAGTCAACCGAGTCTCAGAGCATCTGCAAAGCTCCCTGTTCTTTCAAATTTCATGTTTAGTTTCCGTAAATTTGCCCAGTTGGTAATGGTGCATTAGGAAACCTTGTTTGAAAGTCAGCATGCTCTCTGGCTAACGCTTTGTCATACTTCCACATTAATTGAACATGTAAACTCGTTGTTCCCTACTGAACTTATTTTAATTGCAAATAATGTTCAACATACCAACAATAATAAAAACAGAAGACTCATAAACAAATGAACGTTGCCAACGATATCCTGTAATTAATTTCATTCCCCCATATGTTCAAGATTCACCTACAAAAAGCCGAATTGGTGTAGGGGAAACTTACTTTAGCACCACGCTGTATCAGAAATAGATATGTTGTCTGTGTTTTATTGTGATAACTGTTTCAACCAAAGTTTATAGTCGCCCTCCGTGGTGTAATGGTTACCATGTTGACCTCATACACCCAAGGTCGCAGGCTCAAACCCGATGGAGAACTTTGGATTTTTTTCGGGTGTAAAACTCCTTAGCATGGCTTCCTTTGGAAGGGAAGTAAAGCCGTTGGTCCCGTGTCGTACATTTTCGGCACGTAAAAGAACCTCAAACCTGATAGAGAGGGCTCTGAACAAAATTAAGCGGTCTTTTACGCCCAATTTACGATGGGACGCTGAAAACTACAATTGTTAAAGAGTGTCTATAAGTAACACGCCATTTACATTCTTACCCAAAGTTTATGCCAAAAGCCGCCACTGGATCAAAGCAGTTTCTAACTCGGAACTCGTCTGCAATAATATAAATAAATGTTTTCTCTGATGTTACTTCCTTACGTGAGTAGTTTTAGATAACATATCTATATGTTACCGACTACACTTTGTTTGGTTCATTCCGCCCATTCGGTTCGTAAATCGCTTTATTTAATAGCATTGAAACGGTACTAGGGTAAATACATTAAAATTCACACCGAAAATTGATTTTACGCATAATTGAGAAAGTTAGGTGAATTATACAGAATGATTAGAAAGTCTCGACCCATTTCGAATTAACATTAGAATTGGTTTTGTGTGAAGCTGATATACTGTTATGTTGACTATTGAAGAATAAGTGGCTGTAGTTGCTGCTCATTTGTGTCGTTTTCTGCATGCACGGATCGAAGAGAGGTTTAGCCGTAAATTCCACAAACGGGCCTCTACGCCAGTAAATATCAGGCACCTGGCCATTACGTTTCAGAAGCTAGGTGTACTTTTGAGAGTGCGAGAGTGTCTCCCAACCATCGCTTTCCTGAGAGATGGATTGGCAGAGGCTCACCACAAGTATGGCCACCATGTTCATATGACCTGGCGCTGTTAAGGTTTTTCCCCTGGGGGTTTATCAAGACACAAGTGTACGAGACGCAAAGAGTTCAGCAGCATGAACAGCAATTACAGGTGAACTGCTGGCGAATATTTTTAAGCCTGCACACGAACGATGGAGAAAATGCTAGAAATAGATTGCGGACACATTGAGTTGCCATGTATTTCAAAAGTAACTACCATCATGATAAACCGACATTCATTTGATGTCCAGCCGCGCCGTGCAGGAGTAGTTAGAGCTCTCGTCCTTCTTCAAAGCGGCCCGGGTTCGCTCCCAAGCGACTGCATGTGGGATTTGTGGTGCACAAAGTGGCACAGGGGCGGGGCTTCTTCAAGTTCTCCTGTTTCTCCCGCCATCGCATTCCACCGGTGCGGCATCTTCATTACATGTATCATCAGTATCATCGCCTGCGGTGCCGTATATAGTAAGAGCGGGCGTTAAACACTCAAAAAAATTCCTGTCCACCAGTGCGTGCGCGCGCGCGTGTGTGTTAGTGCGTGCGTGTGTGTGCGTGTGCGTGCAGCATAGCTCAGAAACCAAATGTCTGTTAAATACCATACTTGATATTAAAGTTAAATATCTTCGAAGGATGCTTTACGATAATTTCCATAAAAATCCCTTACCCAAAACTATTTTTTACATGGAACAGTTTTCGAAAGTTTCTCTTTTCTAAAAAATGACTTAAGAATTTTTATTAAATTACCGTATCGTAAAGATGTTTACATGAAAAACAAAATGTATATTGGGAATAGCCCCTGAAGTCCTCTTCATTCTGAATGACTTGCATAACTGGTAAACCGTAAGAAATAGTAAAATTTTACTACACAAAGAATGGAGATCTCGTTGAAGCAAACAACTTATGTCACTTTTTTTTATAGAGTTAACCGGTTTCCGAGACAATTCTTGCTGATCGTTTCAGTTTTAAACTGCTCAAACTGGAAGTAATCATTCGTTTCATTCTCTTTTGTTTTACTCCTGGTCACGGAAAGCGAACTGAATTTCAGTTTTGACATAGCGACCAGCTTTTGTAGGATTTCGCTTTAGCCCAGTGTATTCTCATGTTTCCTTTCTACTTACAAGAAAGCAAGTAAGAAGAACAGTTCTGCTAATATTATCTCGAATAGCATGAAGTAGATAGAAGAATAATCTTTGGTAAGAGTAGTTTGTTTGCGGAACAGGTAGAGAATGTCATGAACATGAAACACACAAGATTTTTTAATATTTTATTGCGTCCGTGATCCCCATGCCAGGGGGTGATAAGGAAATGAATAATTACTCCCCATTTCCTTGCAGAAGTGTTGGTAAACTCGCCTTTAATAAAGGGCCTGTTCTAAAGGCCCTTTAACATCTAGGTCATATCGGGGGCTTTGCATTAGAAACAACTCGTTGTCTGTAGGTTCTTTAACGTTGGGTTATAATCGTTTTATTTTCCTCAAACACACACACACACATTCACTTCCACTTATATACTTCTAGACTCTGTGGGGGATAGGGAATAATTCTGGATAAAGAAAAATTCCCCGTCCCTGCCGGGAATCGAACCCGGGATTCCCGGGTAAGAAGTCAGCTCGCAGTTTAAGCGTTTCATTGTTTTGCTGTAAAGATGAATGATACGAATTAAAAGCGGTGAGAAAGTCCCCGGTCGCTTGGAGGGAAAACGCTCATTGTTTAACGAACGGTGCCTGCCAGCGCTGGACGCTCACAAGAGTGGACAAATGAGCTTAGTGAGTAGAAATACAGAAACACCGCAGCATCGAATATACCTCATTATTTGATGCTCTGCCGAGTTGCATTACAAACAGCCAACAAAGCAGACGCTGACAGGTCCAGGCCCATCATGGCAAATACTCAAGTATGTCAATTGGAGGATGCGTTGGAACGAAATACGTGGAAACCTACCATCTTTTCTTCATTAAGGCTGCACTGGAAGTAAAATATTAACATTAGTTACTGAAGCTACAGCGATTAACAGAGCAGGCCCTATTCAGAAAACTTTCACTTCTTCCGCTGAATAAAGACACGGATTCTCTTCAAAAAGTTAAAGTGTATATTTGAAGTTACATCTCTGTCCTGAATAAATAAGAATAGTGATTTTGGTTTCACTCCTGACTTTGCATACCCATGTTTTAGTTGCTGACTACTTACGGAATCCGGTAGATAACATTCAACGTAAACCAGAATGATTAAGCGAAGCATTAAGCAAAAGCTCAAAAAAAGTTATCCTCCCACCTTTTATACAAGCCTTACTTTTATAGGACAAACTAGTTCTATTTTGAAGCAAGGCGTATCCAATGTAGTCAAAATATCCCTAATGAAAAAAAATAGCTAAACGCTGTGGTTTGCTCTTCACAGATTTCTCGGTTGACTCCCTGTCGTACCTCCACAGCCACGGTCTTCGGCCGGGAGTGTTCCACTCCTTTCCTTCTAAGAACATTCCTTGGCTACATTTTGCAGCTTAGGGCCTTTAATCCCTAGGCTACGCTTTTCGGCTCAGGGTCCCCCAGTGTTGGCAAAACAAGAACAGCAGAAGCTTGTTTCCATGATGCCTGGTGTGTGCTACACCTGAGATGTGTCAAGACCATAGGAAGAAAAGGGGAATGTCATGGTTTCAATTTGGGGGGGGAGCTAATTTAAAATAGGATACTAATTTATTCAAGAACTGTGTGACAAATGAAAAATATCGTCAGGTATTTTGAACATTGGTTAATCCAGTAATAGTATGAGAATAAAGTCCATTATGTGCACTGTGTCTTAGTCAACAATGTTTGGATTAATGGTACAGAAATGCCCAAGAAAAAGGGGAATGTTAGAATATAAAAGTCACGTTAAAATTATAGTACTTAGAAAATACTAATGTACTTATAACTATTTATATAATAGCTTTATAGTTGCAGTTTACACTATATTGTAACCGATGTTTTTGACTAAACAATTAGTTACAAATAAATCTCTTAAGTCACCGCTGCAAATAATTCACTCGATGCTTCGACGCTTAGACAGTTTACGGCTGCACCCATTCATGTCTCGTCCACCACTGCGCGCTAACACTCAAGTTACTCACGACTCAGTGTAATTCACAACACACTGCACCACAGTTCTTCCTCCCTTTATAGCTAGAAAATAACGTCACAGAACTTACTGGAAGCTTTTGGAAGCCGAAAGTTTGAGATTCGTGTTCCCTATGGTTCCGATTACCATCGCGCCGAACTTTCTGTGTTGTAGCGCATTATGAGGTCTTCAACTGCGATGACTCAGATACCAAAGTGAAGTGAGAACCACGACAAAAGACGGCACTGTCACAATATTAATATTTTAAACAAAATTAAGGGAAACTGTAATCAACAATCCCTCTGCTTTGCATAAATGTACCTACCTTTCCTGTTTGATATCAACCTTCCACCTTTTCTTCCTGTACATTAAAATGGCGACAGCGCGAGAGTAGAAAATGACGAAGCAAGTGGGAAAATTGGATAGGTAGAATCAGACTGAAAAATGCAATGCCATAGCCGGGATTTGAACCACGGATCTCCCGATCTCTAGCCGGTTGCTCTGCCACTGAGCTACCATGGCAACATAGCATCTGGAGATCCCGGCTATGGCATTTAATTTTTCAGTCTGACTCTACATATTCAACTCCTGTCCTACACACGGCTTGTGTGAAAGAACAATCATTCCAATACCAAGTGGGAAAATGTATGCGGTGGATAAAGAAAGAGATATCCCAAATACCTCCGTACCGTGGTTTAAGGTTGGGACAAGCTAAAGCCGTTTCAGTCTCATTGAAGAATAACTAGGAGACCCTTTTATATATATATATATATATATATATATATATATATATATATATATATATATATATATTAAGAAGCAAGAATAAATACTTATTCCACAGGGTCGTCAAATACCTCTGTGACATCTAGGACCTAGGACGATAAATCACAATAGATCAGAAATCAATCCTAAGCTATAGTAGGACTGCTGATGTGACGCCCATCAGATAAAGGCATTGTGTGTTTCCTAATTATAATCTGTCAATCTCCCTATATTACGCAAGTCAATCACAGCATGACATTATAGACCGCCTGTGCATTATGTATTTTCAAATTCCAAATATGTGGTTTGTTTTTGGTTTTAAGATTAATTGAATGGTATAACGGTTAAGAAAGGGTATTAAGTATGAGGGAAATATGAATACTAAAATGATAATTTAACTCGCCTATAAGATACATTTGTTTAATTTTTTTCATTTATATGATATTTTGAGTCCGTTCGATCTCCAGTAGATTACATTTCCCTTATTTTTGGTCGGTAATAAGGGCTGGAATTTTATACATGTGTTTCAGGGATATAAAACATACTAAATTATTTGTGTTAAGTTCACATAATTTTCTATGCTCGCTGTTCTACAAAGTATTTCTACAAAAGATTATTCTTCAGTGTGCTTCTTGTTACTCAAGTTAACACTTTCAGCTTATTTTTACACATTGTAAGTATAAGAAGGCCGTGGCCGAAAAGTTTGATCACTCGCCTATGCGGCCCGGGTTCGATCCCAGAGGACAACATGTGGGATTTGTGGTGCACGAAGCGACGACTGGGTTTCCCCCACCAATCATTCCTCCAATTCCTGCATAATTATCTTTACTAATACCCATTACACCGTCGTTTCATATCATCCACTTCCTCACTTTCACCATTCCTGGCTTCTTTTTGATCCAGAACCTCTACTCCTCAACCGTCTGCCCCCAGGGGCTGGCTTGTAAGTCCTAGGGATGTTAGTGCTCCATACAAGGAAGATAAACAGAGAAAGAAGAAGAGTAAGTATAAGAAGAATAAAGTAGGCTAAACTGATACTCAGATTAAAAACATTCGTCCTTATGTGATTGATGGTTTTGAAATTTCATGCTCTTTGCAAGACCACGAGAGAAAACAAATAACTCCATGCCGCTTGAAGAAAGTCAAGTTTAAACCAATAGCAAAAAAATATCTCAGAAAAGCTAAGCGCTATAAAAAGTTCTATTTGTCATAGTATAAGCCGTGAATGGGATTCGGAAGGAAGGGTGACCCGAGAGGAGACAGAGGGCGGCCGACCCAAGGAGTCACGGCAGGTAGGAAGGCAACTCCTCATCGGCGGCTGGTACAACCGATCCCCCCCCCCCTGTGGGCTTAGCTATCCTTCTATGGGGCCTGGAGTCCGTAGCGCCGGAGTACGAAGGTGACCAGAGAACATCCTTATTCCCGTCTTGCAACGCCGAAACCCCCGGCGAGACTTAACAACCGTGAAATAGATCAAGCAGATAAGGTTGAACCAGAAATCTGAAGTGGGGAGAAATGGAGGAAATTCGGTAATGTAATGACATTAGGAATACATGTTTAGGATAATATGTAGGTTTAAAAGTGCAATATAGTGGTTAAATTCTTGTCATAAGTCAGTTTATTACACACGAGACTCCTAGGATTTGCTACCCTAATTATCTCCCAGCAGCAACTCCCTGCATCAGCAACAGGCCTTTGTGCTTAAGGAATATTTTGGCTATTTATTTAATGAAACTTCGCAGCATTCAACTGACTAGCTGCGCTAGTTTGCCTAAGTTCTCTGTTTCAACGATATCTACATTTTAGTTTGTCTAGCACGAATGTATAATTTACACAGAGGTAGAGAAGGTATGGTATTCTGCTCAATTTCTATACCGAGATTTCATCTAAAATACATGTTTTGAGACCCCTGAATAAAATAAAGCGTTTTAAGAAAAATGTGTGTGTATGTGTCTGTGGCACAAAAACAAAAACTTGGTATTTAAGTTCAGTATCTTCCATGGTTTCATATCATCCACTTCCTCACGCTCATACCTGCCTACCACTCGTTGGAGGTTCTCCATTCTGTGGTTTCGTGCCGTAGGCTTCCCGATAGTTTTCTGGCCCCTAAATATCCATTTGTAACTCCTAGGGGGATGTGAGTCCTAAAGACGGGGAAAACAGAAAAAAATCTTCAAAGGATGCGAAATCATCCCACCCCAAACCCCATTACATGCAACATTTCTCGAAAATGTTGATTTTCTAAAAATGGCTCTTAACGATTTTGATTAAAATACCGTATATTAAATATATTCACATCAGAAATCAAATTTATATCCTTAATTTCTTCGGAGTAACCTCTGAAGTGCTCTTCACTGTAGATGTCTTTTGCAGAACTAGTAAACCGTAAGAGACAGACAAAAACTTTATAGAAAAAATAGGGATCTCGTTAGAACACACAATTTATATCCTATGTATTTTTGTTGTTGAACTTAACAATTTTCAAGATATCCCTTATCACTGGTTTCAGTTATAAAATACTTATACTTTTCTCAAACAGGATGCCATCTGTGTTTCTTTTGTTTTACTCCTGGCCATATAGACATGTCAATCGCAATAGCGGCAGATTTTAAAGGATTTGACTGTCATTTTAGCCTAGTGTATCTACTCATAAGAAACTAAGTAATAAGAGCATCTCTGTTAAAGTTTATCTCGATTTGGAGGAAGCAGATAGAAGAGTAATCTTTTGTAAGAAGTTTGTTTGTAAAGCAGGTGGAGAAAGTAATGTGAATGGAACATATAAAAGTCCTACAGATATCTATACAAAATGCAGACAACTTACAGTACACCCATTTTGTTTGTCATTCAAATGTTGATAATGTGCTACATAAACCAAAACTGAGACATTTCTGTTTTCTCAAAAATTTCTTAGTTTTGATTGATGTATCACATTATTTTGGGATTCGTGAAAGCTCTAAACACGTATTCTTGGTAAAATCTTGAACATCGACTTCTTGGGGCAAAATACTACTTACTATCGGTAAGTAATATAAAAGAAAACAAAACAAAACAAAACAAAAAAAAAACACATTACTTTATTTTTTAATTTGTTGTTATAATTATTATTGATATTATTATTTTTCCCATTCTCATTTCAAGTACTCCCTCGGGTGCTCTGGTTATTCGTTTAAGGCCTTACCATTCAAAATTTATGTTCAAATTTGGACATAAGTAATTTCTATAAATTGGGTAATCCCGATTAAACATGCATACCACTAAGGTTCTGTGAGTAATTCCTATCCCAGCAAGGTTTTATATTTGAGGTCTGTTCTAGCTTGAAGGTGTGCTTGGTATTGCATCAGATGATATACAGGGTGTTTCAAAACGATACCGAGCGAGTACAACAGTCTTGTAACTTTTACTTGAACTAGTTCAAGTTTGATGTCTGAGCTTCAAAGCTCTTTTAGTTAAGCTTTATGTAGCATTAAAATTACAATCATTTTGACATTTGGAAACACACGAAGCACTAGTGTGTAAAGGTTTACATACTACACCTTAGTGAGTGTTCTTGACAATCATGAGTTTCTCCTTATTCGTTATCAGGGAACCTGTCCTAGCCTTTAGGTAAAGGGGCAAACGACAGATACCTCCCAAAGATTGTTTATGACTGGGACATTTTTGATGTAGGTCTTGAATTGAGCATCGTTTACTTATTATTCTCTCAGTAAACGTTCAACATTTTACTGTAAATAGCAACAATATACACATGTTATTGCGAGTTAAATACATTATTTTAAAGTTCTTGTTTCACTGCAAAAAGGATTTAGTTCTATTTACCTTTATTTACAACTCGTTGATAGTATTTTGATAGAACTCTTGCCTATGTTGTCTTTACAAGTCCCTTGCCTCCATGCTCAAGACACTAAAGTTGAATTGCCTCTAAACTTTAGTGCATATTAGCAGCGAATATATCCCAGTCATATCCTTTCAGTCATTGTTATGATGAAATGTTACGTTGAAAAATAAACAAATAACTAAGGGTACGGGCTCTTTTGCGGGGTTTAGGAAGACAGGAAGTCCGATAATGTCAACCATTGGGCAACAAATCAAATTGTTTTAGAAAACACTATCAAAACACCAACTCAGCACTTCCCAACTTATCTGCGTTACCGCCGATACTCTGGGCCAGTTTTTTCGTAACTAATACCATGAGTGGATCGTCTCTTTAGCAGCGCGGTGGTAGCGTTGCTGCTTGCTAAGTGGGAGACCCCTAGTACCGTCATGGGGATTTTCCCCCCCTGGGAGAGCTGGACCGGGGTGCAGTCAGCCTCGTGATGTCCCTGGGGGGAGGGGGGGGCAATTGAGGAGATACTTGATGGAGAAGAGCGGCTCCAGGCCATGAGAACCGCATTAACGGCCGGGGGATTCGAGGCCCTGACCACGTCTCACCCTCCAATACTGCACCCCATCTAAAACGTCTATCATGGACCGAAATGAGGGGCGCAGCGGCCGGGCGGTAGGTCAAGGTACCTTGTGAGCTGTCGTGCCATGGAGTTTAATACCACGAGCGAAGCGACGGTCGTGAGTTATTGACAAGATGAAACACGAGTTGTATCTGATAAGACAATTCAGCGAAATAGACTATTAATAATTTATAATACATAGGAAGGGTGATTTTGTCAGCTTAGGATTTTAATACTTACATTAGATCTCAAATGGTAAATGACGCATTCGACCATGTTTATTCTTTCCTCATTGTCTCCTGAATTATATGGCCGACCGTTCCTGCACCCAAAAGATTAGTTTTATTATTTGTGTGGTCACTTGACCAAACCGTTTCAAACTTTCCACTATCACGCAATGTCACAGCTGACTGAATTGTCACCTTGTTACCAATAACCAAGACAGTAGATTAAACAAACTGACGTCAGATGCGACAAGATGTTTCGACAATATCGCTCTAGTCAGATGGCCGTGATTGGTTGAAATTGCCTAATCTCGGCTTTAAAAGCTGAGCCTGAATTGTCCTAGATAACTGCCATCCACCTCGACCAGAGGCATTTTGTTGCTGTGGTTGTATAAGATTGAAAGCTACATTTTCCTGTCACATAGGATCTCAACAACATCACCACTTGTTTCGAAACGTGTTGTATTTCTGGAAGTTATGCAGGTAGAAATAAGAGATGAAGGGCAGACATGGCTGAGTGCAAGAAGACTTATTCAAATCCACCGCTCCGCGATGTATTCTGTTACCCACACAGTCAAAAGTAACTCGTCTTTCTGTAACATTTTTTGCTCGTGCAACTGGATATGATTAATATGCGCTTCCTCGCCGCTTTCTCACGCTCAACTTTTATCTCGCTCTGGCAAGAAGAATGGAAATGATGGGCGTGGTAGGAAAAGCTTCTTCCCGATTTTAGCAGACAAGGATTTCTTTCTTAAACAGAGTAAAATATATTTCAATAATATCGCAATTCCTACGAGGATGACTTTCATAGAAGAAGCGGATAAAATTCTCTTCTCTTTTCATTCTTTCGTTCAAAGCGAAACATCAAACTTTCCTAAAGTGGGAGGTAAATAGCCAACATTTTTAGTTTAGATGTTTTATATTTACGAATATTCAAGTAAGTCTATCATGAGGTCATCCTACAATATCTCCGATTATATAGGGCCTTTTCAGTGCTCAGCTATTACTTTGAATTTCAAGCAAAGAACGTGGAATTTTAAGGTCAGCACATAGCGTACAGTTCTTAAACATTTGACAATCGCTATTTCCTTTGTATCTCTTGAAGTAGGTAGAGTAAGAGTAGGTAGTCAGACTGAACATTTCAATACCACAGATCTCTCCGGTCGCTCTAACCACTGAGCCAGTATGGTTGTTGATCCCAACTGATTCACGCTTTCTCCGGTTATCCCAAAAACCTTGGAATATATTACCTAGACTCACCGCTGGCGCTGGTGTGCTGTCGCTAATTGAAACCTCTCGCGCATCGGTAAGTGAGTGGCAAACGTACTTTCTGCCGTATGTTCAGTACACTTAAAAGGCTTTAAAAGTTAGGTGATTTAAGGGTATTAGGGTTTAATAATTAACATGGTGCACTTTTATGCTGCATAACTGTACCGACCTGCAGAAAAATGATTCCGAGGTCCCTTTCCATCGGTAAGAATAAATTGTAACATTTGCGTTCCAAATTCATTCCGATTTATTCTCGTGGGTTTCCTCGGTCACTAAGCGAATAATAATTTATTTTAGGTTCCTAATACATAGATAAGAATTATTGAGTAAGTCGTCAGCTGCTCCGAGACGTAACAAATTTGTGCCATCGAAATGAAAAATTGTTTCCATGAGAATAAAGGCAAGATGATGCTAAACCCTGATACAGTTCCTTCAGTATTTAGTTTCCCTTCTCATCTGTCAAAGCTAATGAGAACGCTAATTTCATTCTTATAACTATGTATATGTATCATTAGTATTAGAAGGCAGTGCTAAACTATTAGATTCAATATTATAATTTGTCCTAAATAAAAAAAAAAAAATACCCGAAATCTCGATTAAGTTAATTTTTCAAATCTGTAATTTCAGACTGAATCACAATCCCACAGGGTGCAAAAAGAAATTTTGCAAAAGCGTTAGAACATAAAGAATATTAATAATCGATTCTAATTTTAGATTTGTTTATAAATTATTTCAGACTATACTCTCCTGTTGTGCACATATTAATATACCTATCTTATCTCACTCAAATATACCACAAATACTGATAGAAAATGTTTACTTAACATCTTGAATATAGTTTACTGAACAGGAATACAGGTACCTAATTTCACTGTAATGTACCTAATTTTATACTGTACATACCATCTCTGAAAATCCAGTATTGCATATGTTTTTTTTTTTTTCTGCTAAATCATTTTATTTGTTTTTATTTATTTACATACCGCCTTAGGTAATATCGTCGTATTAGCATTTTGACCTTCTATAACGACTGCTTAAATTTGAGGTGTACATTAAAACTGTATTTCTCGATTAACTTAACACACATTCAGTATCGCATTCATATTTACAGGCTCTTGAGGGCGGGGAATAAGAAGAGCTTCATCAGTCTGGAATCGAACCCAGCATATTTTTCATTTTTAATTCAGCATTTTGACCACTTTACTGCAGAGACACTCTTAACAAACCCTCTTTATAATTCTTGTTTACGACTTGGTGCATTAAAGTAAAAAACAGAAAGTATGCATGGAATCACTGAGAAGAAACTGAGAAAATGGAAACTGAATTATGCCCTCTGTGATGCTTACATCCTATTTGTAAAACACTTTAAATGCATGTACGCGATATTCAAGTTCAATGATAATATTTACTTCTGTTTTGTTCAGTTGCGGAATGAAATTCCGTCTAGTCAATGAAGTGATTTTATTCAACTTCCAACGGGACACTCAAGGTCTAATCCCTGTGCACAGATACTGACGATCATAAAGAAAGTGTTGTCACAATTATTTCCTACTCAGGTATCTTTATGACGTAATTATAGCTGTTTTAAATTTCACTGTTTTCCCATTACAAACAATGTATTGCGCCCGACCTAGGGAGTCTCTTGTCCTCCACCACACTGCTTCATATTACGACAGCGTTTCTGGCCTGCGCAGCTTGCGTGTAGGGGTTTGGGTTATCCATAAGATGATCTCAAGTCATTTAATGTCGTGCTGGCATGCTGCCATGGTAGGTAGCTCAGTGGTTAGAGCAGCCGGACGGAGGCCGGTAGATCCGTGGTACGAATCCCGGCCATGCATTGAAATTTTCAATTGGAGTCTTATCATTCCAATTCCTGTCATAGTGGCTAGTGCAGAAGAAATGGTTAACTTTCATAATAATGCCTGCATACCCTAATGATAAACGATGGAATTATTTCCTTCACTTCGTCATGGAACTTAAGTAGTATATTAACAACTTTGTCGTAATATTAAGTTTAGTATGTACATATATTGCAATCTTTAGCCCGTAAGCTAGCATTTACCTTGAGACAAGAGTTAGTTTGGTTATACTTTATGCACAGGTTTGCAGCAAATTCATGAAGACGCAAAACCCCTTCGAGCGGTCAGGTTTTATGGCGAAGATACGGTTTTATCATATGAAAGACTACATTCACTGAACGCTTAGAATTATTGCTAGAAAACAGAAAAACTCTTCGAAAACCAATACTCTAGCGAAAACAACTTAGCATAGGCTTGTTTCAATCATATAAACAAATATTATGTTTCCATGTCTTTCTTACCCGGAAAGAAAAACCAGGATGAATTTTAGTGAGATACTAACCACAAGTATTTTGATTACACAGAGCCGAAAGTCAATTAGGATAACCGCGATGTTGTGGTCATATTGACTACAAATCCAACCAGCATTCTTGCAAACATACCCTAATAAATAACTACATCCTTCATAAGCCGCGCAATGGCCGAGTGGTTAGACCACTTGCCGCTCACCTAGACGGCCGGGGTTCAATCCCAAGCGACCGCATGTGAGATTTGTGGTGGACAAAGCGGCGCTGGGGCGGGTTTTCTCCAGGTACTCCGGTTTCCCCCGCCATCGCATTCCACCGGTACTGCATCATCATTCATGTATCGTCAGTGTCACCGCCTGCGGGCGTTAAGCACTACAAAAAAAAAATACATCCTTCAGTTCCACGACCGCGTATACCGTTTTACATTTTCAAGTCTACTACTAGAGTTCAATTATTAAAGTGGCATTTTAAACCATTCTGTGAATGCTTAGTACTCTATCCATTCCAAATTTCACTTCGTTCACTACTGCTTAGCAGCACCAAAAATGGAAATGAAGTGTCATTTATGGACTCTCTTTAACTACTACGGTTCTCAGCGTCCCATTCCAAATTGGGCGTGAAATACCGCTTAATTTTGCTCAGAGGCCTCTCTATCAGGCTTGAGGTTCTTTTACGTGTCGTAAATCTACGACACGGGACCAACGGCTTTGCTTCCGAAGGAAGCCATGCTAAGGAGTTTTACACCCGAAAAAATCCATCGTCCTCCGCCGGGTTTGAACCCGCGACCTTGGGCATATGAAGTTAGCATGATAACCATTACACCACGGAGGGCGACTGTTAGCAACACCAAGCTATCTAAATATCAAGAAATTAAATTTCTAAACTTATACTAGCAATACTTCCTTTAATTTATACAGACATGTGCCTGCTGTTTTCAGGATGTACTGGGTGTAGCAAAACAATGTCAAGGAACTTGTAGAAGATGCAGTCAATATCAAAATAAGTATTTTGAGGAGTAGGACGTTGTGTTACTACTGTGCATGAGTTAATATTAAATCTGTTTTGTTAAAGTGAAACGTGTTTGTGGCATAAAACATACCCTTGCACAGTGGTAATCATGGTTACGGTCTCCAAAGTGCAATATTAATCCTACTAGATGGTACGGTAATACCGAACGCTCGTCATGTTCAGTACGAAGTCACTGTCGCTAGATGTGTGTGATGTGAAGCTATTGAATGGCATACCATTATGTACCAGTACTCACTAGTTAAGAAAGTATCGTATGAATTATATTTCATTTTCACTTGAAAATGAAGATGAACCATAAAGGCAGATCTCAATTATGTTCGTGTAGCACTCCTGTTATTATATTCCATCTGTAACCCCTTGTTTCTATCCTTAAAATTATTGTTTCGTTATGTCTTTGCACTCTACAATTTTCTGCATATTGTTTTTCCTCACCCTATATAGAGATACAACAACTTCTGTGGATCAATGCCACTCTGAACATATTTTTGACGGGTTTTCGCAGAGGAAGGAAAACAAAACCACAACATTTGAAAGTGCATTGCTAACTTGTTTATACTTGGCCATTAAAAGAAACAACATTGAAGAATGGGTACCATCACCGCATTAAAACTTGGAAAGTAATCTCTTGGGCTGTCATTTATTCGCTGCCAAGAAGTCGGGGAAACCGTCTGCTTCGTCATTGCTTAATCTGGCAATATCACGCCTCACCGCATTGCCATATCTTCTCAACTCCGGAAGCAAACTGCTACTCAAGGGGTCTTTCAAGATTGGTATAAAATCATTATCAATAGGAGAAGGATCCGCTTGGTGCTTCATTATTTCCATTTTCTGAAGGTTAAATGCAGACTTAATTCTCAGATTCTCATCCTTCATTTTCCTTGAATGCGTATGCATTCTATTGGCCTCAGCAGATACCAGGTTTGCACATTACCTACTCGATAATTCTTGAATTTCCGCCTATGACTTGATCTGTTAAGAAAAAAAACCTGATGTATTACACTTACATGCTTTTCTCTACCTATTTTCCTACAAACTATTCTTACAAGTGTGTTTTTTTTTTTTATTTCCTTCATGCCAATCGAGATAAACATTAACAGAGACGGCTTTATTACTTACTTCCTTGTAGGCAACGGAAATACGGGAATACATTGGGCTGAAGCGATAGTCAAATCCTTTAAAAGCTAGTCACTAAGTGATGCAATTGAAATTAAACTGTCTTTGCGTGGCCTGGAATAAAACAAATGGCGAGATCCGTTTCGAAAAATATCTGATGTTTTTCACTCACATAACTTTCTCTAGCTATTCCACAGATTAATGTTTATCTACGTCATGCTAATCTGGATGAATATTAGCAGAATTGGTCTTATTGATTGCATCTTTATAAGTAGGAGGGAAATAAGGGAACACACTCGGCTAAAGCGTTAGTTAAATCTTTTAAAAGCTGGTAGCTATGTGAAACAGTCAGCTCCGCAAGAAAAGCGTACATGACATACATTATGTGTTTAATGAGATATACATATTTTGTGGAACAAGTTTTTGTCTATCTCTTACGGTTTAACCCTCACGCAAAATTCTGCAAAACTCAACCAGAATAAAGGGTTCTTCAATGGTTATTCCCAGAATGTGAATATCTGAAACATACGGTATTTTTAAACAAAATTGTTAGCCATTTTAAGAAAATCAAAGTTTCGAAAAATGTTCCAAGTAAAGGGTAGTTGGGGGTGGGACGATTTTCTTGACCATTTCCGTGTTGTATTCTTAAAAGATAATGAACTTAAGTACCAAGTTTGGTACTGCACTGTCCACAGAAAGAAAGAAAGAAGGAAAGAAAGAGAGAGATAGAGACAGACAGACAGACGGACATACAAGGACGTTTTGCTAAAATGTTTTTTCAGGCTCAGGGGACATCAAAACATATTTTCCGGTGAAATTCTTGGTATCGAATTTTATTGCTTAACTTTACTAAAAGGGGGAGGGTGGGAATGGCATTTGCACAATGAAAAACCTGACTATTCGGCCCACTTGTTCCGCAACTGTTTTAGTTTCTCTTCTCACCTCGTGGTCCACTAGTGCACTCTATGACTTTCTCTTGTTAAATATCTTGAACTTAAAATAGAAACAGAATGGGAAACGGAATGTCCAACGTGAAATAAATAATTATTAATTTACTAACAATGATTTATCAGCTGTATTAAGAAAATAAGAGCTTTGTTTGGTCAAAATAATATTCAGTTTAAATTTTCACCGCATAACATACCATTTGCACTGTTTTCAGTACCGCATTAATTAAATTGGATGAAAGAATTTTCATTAGTCCTTTTACAAATCATCGCAATCTATTTTCATGAATACACACAAATAAACTTAAAGAGCACAAACTCGAAACTGTGTTCAGTATACTTTGCAGCCCCATTAAATCCTATCATAGATGATACTACTGGTGATTCTAAAGATGTGGTTGTCAACATCTAAGCCGGTCCCTATAGCCACGCTCACTAAAATGTCTCGATTTGGTGCTTCGTGGCGCAGGGAATTGTGGATTCGAGTCCCGCCTTGGGCATGGATGTTTATATGTTTGTGAAATGTGTATGTGTGTGTATCGGAAAAAATAGCAAAAACCGGTAATGAAACATCAAACACAGTAAAAAGGTTAGGAAATTGGAAAAAAGAGCATAAAAATCCCTGTAACATACACCTTTACCGCGCACTTTGCGTGTTTACGACATACAGGCGATTCGGGAACACTCTGTATATAGCAATGGCTGCAATTTCACAGTAACGGGAGTAATATGCATCGTTAAAATTTACAATTGTTAACCTTACTATTAGATGATACTGCTGGTGATTCTAAAGATGCGTTGTCAACATCTAAATAGTCTCCAAGACTCTTCCACCTTTGATGTATATAGTTTCTCAGCGGTAATGAAGTAGAAGCTGTAATTCTAGACCTTAGTTTAGATTGCTGATTTTCCCTGGCGGATCCCTTGGGGTTACATTCAGCATCTCCGTAGACCTGTGTGGGCATTGTGCATGAGAAGTGCAAACACGAATTTTATCCTTTGCGAGAAATTACTTAGACATGTCTTGCGAAATTGTATTTGTCGATCACGAGTCACCTTCCAAAGGAAAACATTTGGTGTCAGTTACATTATCATTGGTAGCAGGTATGGTTCCTAGTTAGCGACAGTGGCTTCATGGAAACAGCACGTTTAAATTCAAAGCCAAATAGGTTAAGTTATTCATTTTTTAAAGAAGCGTGTTGAAACTAATGATATGTTCTGGCACAAGGATTTGTTTTGTTGTTTTGGCTCTTGTGTGTAATTAACAGTTTTCCGAAAAAAAAAATGCTTTCAATATTCCAAGATGTAGCATTAGGCAACAAAATATGAAATAACATCTTATAAACATGGGTAGAAGGGTCTTTATGCAGCAAATTAAAAGAGAAATATGTATCGGTGAGAGTTAAAATGATGTATGCAAGTGTTTCCCTTGGGTTCGTAGTGCACACAAAAACAAAAGCCTTTAAATTGCTACGTATTCGGTAACACCGCTCTTCAGTAATATCATCGGCACGTGTTCCCTGTGCGTTTCGCAGGTTGTTGGGTTGGGAAAAATAAGCTCGCGCGTGTACCTATAATTTAAACACAATCCTTCCAAGTGCCGAAGCCTACTACCTACGCGAGGTCATTGGGCACTACGCGTTTGAAGCTGTAGTACTGAAGTTTGCCTGCGTTCACATTGCAATTGTAGGCACAGTTCATAATTTACGAAACAATATCATTGTGTTACTTCAAATTAAATAAAAATGAACAAATTTCTGTTTAGTAAAAACAAGTACCTTCATAAAATTAGTGTCTAGTCAGGAAAGCGCATTCCACTTTTTCATCTCTGCATGAAAAATATTTCGAGAAATAATACAATATCCGAAGCACAAAATACTACAAATGACCAGAGGAACTGTTGGATGTGACGACCCTGCACCCGTCAAAACTTCCAGGAGTGTCCTTACTCATAATATGTATACCTTTACAATATGAACACATAACAATCACGTTTAGCAATTAGATACGTTTTTCGGAAGCACAATCTCGGAGGAGCACAGAGGCTCGGGTGGTTAAAAGGACCTTATACCTAAATACGGTTAAATCAAATTACCGCTGTTTGAATGCCAGCAATAGCGAAAGTATTTTTTATTCTAACGCTAAAATCATAGTTCATTTATTGCGTTTGAAAGCACACATTACATAAATGTTTACAAAATATCTAATACTTTAATTGCATTAATCTACGCCGGTTTCTTGGTAACTACTGCATTTAATATTAAATGCTACGTGTATATTTTTCACATTCTTTTGAAAGTAATTTGCACTGGAGGATTTATCGTCTTTGCTTCCGAAATGTAAACCAAGCCTAATATTGCTGCTCAAATTTTGTAACTCTTTGAGAAGGAAAAGAAAGTTAAAAAAAGTTAACAGAAAAGGTAAACCTCAGACAGCGGTACGATATTTGCATCGAGGGGTTCAATGACCAGCGCTATACCCACTCACCCCCCACCCCCATATGTTATAGTGGAGCGCTCTAGCTAACTAATGATCTGAAATCAACTGTTATCAGTGGCGTACACACCCTCAAAGAACAGGAAATTTTGCTAAAGTTGCAAGTCCAATAATTCTGAATATCGTATTTCATCGACTACTGGCATACGAGGCATTCTGAATGAAAATAGAACACACGCGTCCACTTACTTTTAATTTACGGCCATTACTATGCGATCCAGAAAACAAGCTATAACTTGAACATTTGGCAAAAGGGACAATAGGTTGCCTATCTCTAGGACCCATTTCCTGCTAAATAATTGGGTTGAATTCTGGGACATCCTGTGCGTTCAAATTGACTAGATAAGTTAAGGTATGTTGTACTGTATATACTATATTAGATATATTATTTTTTACACTTATCATTAACGCGTGGTACATTAAGTACCTTCCATCTTGCATAACTGGAATTTCTTTATTGGTGAGGGGAATATTGGGCTAGTTTCGTAAGGCGTTCAAAGACTTCCATTCGTTTGCTTTATCTGTTTCTTCATATGGATTCCATTCGTTTGCTTTATCTGTTTCTTCATATGGATTGTTTTAAAACATCCTGGCAAATTGCGAATTATTAAAAGCTAGTATTACCAAAATATTGTCAGGTTTTATATAGAAACTAAGCCGTGCTCTGGCAGTAATTCTTTTCGTAAGGGTTTGGTTGTCGATATGACTGATAAGCGTGAACAACATTATTCAGATATGGGACTCCCGAACAACACAAAAATGTCATCGAGTGTTCCGAAACGAATGCAACCCATCCGTTTACCATAAAATATACAGACAATCTAAAATCTTGTACAAATGGACAAGGACATGTGGCTCCTTCAGTAATGACCTGCGCCGTGCTCGCATCGGAAATCGCTGCAGGCTTTTTGGCTCCTGCTTGAGATATGATTAGCCTCATACATCACGCGTGGGGCCGGGGGCTAGTTGGGGTTACCACCGGAATGTCCCGATCGACAGACAATCGACGAGACTGGTCTGCAGGCCTTTTGGCACCCATGTAGTGCTGAGGGCTGATTAGTGTGGGCTTAGTGCACGTCATCACATGTCAGTGTGTCCGGATTTAAAAAGCAGGCGAGCCTATTTAATCAAATAATCTGGTATTGGGTACAGCTTTTGCCACAGGAACATTAACTAATCGGAATAATTATAACGATTAAGTGATCACTGAGAGTAACGCATGAAAATTATGCTAATACAATTTACCACTACTCAGTTTACTCTAAGAACAATTTGTATTATGAACAGTTTTAAAAATAAAACATTCCTGAAACCGAGTATCGCAATGTTGATAACGTGCAGTTACCTATAATTGTTAGCGTATGGCCCTTTACCAGATATTCCTTATTGGTTACCAGTAAATAAATAGAATAGGTGTATTAGTTATGAATAAGAGGAACAGAGAAAAAGGAACAAGTAAAATAAAATACAAAGAAGAAGTATATGTCTATATATATAATAAATTAATTACGAGCTGATAAAAGGAGTAAATAATAGTGATCATTATTTATTATTATTAAGTAGAGTGAAACTTATCAAACTAATAATATATATTAAAATGGATTTGTTTATAAAATAAAAAGAGACACAAATAATTTAAATAAAATATATTTTAAAAATACATTAAACTAAAGTTGAATTATTATATAATATTATGACAAAAACTTACCTTAAACAAAAAATTAGATGAAAAAATTAAAAGCAGATTATTGTTTTATAAATAATTTAAAACCGGGTAATTATAGTAATTTTAATAATTATGAAAATATTAAAATAAAATATAATTTTACTGTAGGAATTGAAATTTTATTTAGTTTTATGTGTTAAGTAATTCTTTTGATTTGTATATCTTAGTATTCTTTTTTTAAATGGTTTTTTTATTAAAAGTGTATGTTTTGGTAGGAGTAATAGTTTATTATATGTAAAAACTGTTGATAAATAGCACGGTCTGTGATGTTAGCCTGGTATAGAAAATTAGGTGCCAGGGCATAGTATACATATTTTGTGATATTTTATTCTATTTGTGTTGATAAGCTGTGATTCCTTTTCTTGAATATATTGTAAAAGGCGATTCCCAAATAGCACCGCTTTCGAAAAATTCTATCGGGGATTTTCTGTTTAAAATCTTCCATTTTTTAATTCTGCAGAGGGTAAACATGTTATTAGCTTTCTTGAGTTTTAATTTCTATACTTCTTAAAATGTACATGGAAGGCACTTCTTAAAATGTACATATTGCCGAAAAATTCGATTCCGAGATCTTACCGAAAATGCAATTTTGAGGACCCCTGAGTCCAAAATAAGCACTTTTGGAAAAATGTTCTTTTTTCTGTGAACAGCTCAACTCCAAAATGAAAAACCAGATAAATTCCAAATTTGATATCTAAGTTCATCTCCCATGAAGATTTTTAAGAACATCCAGCACCCCTAACTATACTTAACATGTAACACTTTTCGAGAGTTTCGATTTTTTCTTAAATTGATGTAACGGTCTTGATTAACATAACGTATACATATTTAAGATATTTTTATGAAAAATGAAACGTTTTGTTGAATTTTCTGGGAATAGTCTATAAAACTCTCTTCCTTCTGCAGGACGTTGCATAACCGGTAAAAAAGTAGATCTCGTTAAAGGACATACTTAATGTCAGATACAATTCTTTCTGGAGTTAACTGTTTTTGAGATATTTCTTGTTATTGGTTTACATTTTTCCATATTTATACTTTTGTCAAACGGGAACCCGTCATTCTTTTTTTCTTTCCGACTCCTGGTCATGCAAAGAAAACCGAGTTTCAGTGCCATCACATACCTAGTATATTCCATTGTTTCGCTTATAACTAAAAGGAAATAAGTAATCATATTATTTCTGTTAATATGTATCTCCAATAGCATAAAGTAGATGTGATAGTACATTTTTTGTAAGAATAAGTTTTTCAGAATAGTCAGGGAAATTCATGTGAATGGATCATATCAGGTTTTTTCTGAAATTTCCGATGAGGTGTTAAAATGAAGGGAACAATATAGATCTTTTATTCAAGAGAATAACATCCTCCTTATAATTAATGGGCTGCCAAAATGACAAAGCATACTAAAACAGTATACATATAAACTGAAATTACATAAATAAATTTAGGGTTAACAATAAAATTCATTATAACATCATAAATATACATATGAAGAACTATTAAATGATAAATGTGCACATTACATTATACACCAGAGTGTGAATAACAGTGATTTCTAAAATTTGCAAGTGATCCCTTAAGAGCACTAATAGAAGATAAATTATTCTCTACCTCTGCCTCTTGTAATTGTGGCATGTTCACCCTACCCATAACTTCAATGATCATATCGGCGGCCTTTTACCTTGCGAACATATTGCATCTCCCCAATGGTGTTAATTCGTGTACAGCTATGCTTTGTTTTTGTTTCTTTGAATGTTATGCAAAAGAAAACACACACAACTTCAAACGCTATTCAAGATCCAGACTGTGAGAAGGATAAGGAAAGAGTGTTAGAGAAAAATTCTCACTTCCCAGCCGGGAATCGAACTTGGGACTCCTCACACAGGTACTCAGTCAAGTAGATGCTCTACTGACTGAGCTGCGGACCAGGTTTTTGTCTTACAACTGTCCTCTCGCTGATCCATCACCAACACCATAGCTTCACAGGAGTTTATCATGCAGGTTGTTGGGGTATGAGTGCAGAATTTGTTATAACTGCAAACCTTTTATTTAATTTGCAGACTAGTAATTTCATTTATTAAGAATAGATTTCTTAAGGTTGGTTAGTACCTCCAAATAGACACTGAACCAAAAACCATACTGTTTGTTTTTCTCCATAGCGCGGGACGAGCATTTCGGAGGGATAAAGTACAGCGAGCAGGCCTTGCGATAACGAATGTCGAGGTCACTTGCACTAAGCTAATAACAAATAAATGATTCAGTCACGTTCTTACATGTCCGAATGTACGTTATTTGTGCTATTTAAAACATATATTTTCAGAGAGAAAAAATGACAATGGAGGTTTAAATAAATTTAATTGAGTATTTAATGTTTATGATGCTTACTTTTCCAATACATTCATTGCTTATTTTAATATGTACATCACTTCAAATACTTTCTGCAAAGCTAATGGACCCAGACTGATTGGGTCAGTATCAGGTATTAATGTGAACGTCTCTACCGGCCACTTGAAAATACCAGGTAGCAAATTATGTGATATGTTTGTGGAAAAACTGCTAGGCGAATAGAGACATCCTGATATGTTCTATTCACAAGACTTTCTATACCTGATCTGCAAATCAACTAGTCTTATAAAAGATAATTCTTTTATCTACATCATACTAATCGAGATAAATATTCAGAAATACTCTTATAACTTGCTGCCTTCTAAGGAAGGGAAATAAGTGAATAAACCAGGCGAAAACAATAGTCAAAATGTTCTAAAACTTGGTCGCTATGTGAACAACTGAAGTTCGGATTCTTTTGCATAGCCAGCAGTAAAACAAAAGAGAACTGAAACGAAAAGCGATTTCCCATTTGAGAAAATGTACATGGTATAAAATTACACTACTAACAATATCACGGAAACGGCCAAGTCTATAAAATAGCATATGACGTACATTTTGTGTGTAGTAAGGTTTTGTCTATCTCTTATGTTCAAACCCGGCGGAGGACGATGGATTTTTTCGGGCGTAAAAATCCTTAGCATGGCTTCCTTCGGAAGGAAAGTAAAGCCGTTATTCTCGTGTCGTAGATTCACGTCACGTAAAAGAACCTCAAGGCTCATAAAGGGGCCTCTGAGCAAACTTAAGCGGTCTTTCACGTCCAATATAGAATAGGACGCTGAGAACCGTAGTTGAAGAGCGTCCATAAATAAAACTCCATTTCCATTTCTATCTCTTACGGTTTACCAGTATGTAAAAGTCATTTTCAATATTAGTAACTACAATATAGAGTATTGTAATTAAAATCGTTGGTGACCAACTTTTGAAAAAACAAAATTATCAAAATTTTACCTTGGAACAAGTAGTTTTGGGTTGTGGAGATTTTCTTGAAATCTTCATATCGCATCCTTGAAAAGTTTGGTATTTAACGGTGCTTTCATTTTTAAGCTATGCTGTCCGCAGACACACACGCACACAGAGTTTTTCTACAATGATATTTTTGTTGACTTAGGGGACCTAAAATCACATTTCCGATGAAATCTCGGTATCGAATTTTTGGGTGGAATACAAGACCTTCTCTACCTACCACGTATTTAGTACATGTAGAGAAATTCAGAACAACCAGCACACTGAAGTAGATACAGATTAGCGGAATATCTGTACCTACACTCCTAACATCCCCTGTGTTTCTTCACCCTTAAGAACATTCTCGTACTGTTTGTCTAACATCTTTCATTTAAAATAAGAACTGAAGCTTTCCTGGCGACGTATTAATTCAAAATCTTCTCGGGCTTCTAGCCAGGTAAAAACTTGGCATGACACCAACGTTTCGAAGAAGTGCATCTTCCTCGTCTTCAGGATGAACAGGGTCTTTCATTTGCCAAGAAACAATTGCAATAACGCATTAAGGACATGAATGCTTGAAATTCAAACTAATTATGCTAGCCTCTTCAAATGTATTCCACATATGAGCATAATGCAAATAAATTGCTGTGCAAATTTCATCCATTTTCCTCTAATGATTTGGAAGTTGTCGTCAAATGTATTTATGTTTTTGTCACGTCAAAACAGAAGTCCCTTGCGACAAAAAAGTTAATATTTTGGTTTAATCTTTAACCCTCGGTTCACAATACATCTATTTTTTTGAAATTGCCCTAGTTTTCTCTGTGTCTTCTTTGGCTTAGGCTCCAAAACTGTCTAAAGTTATGAATCTTATTTTTTTGTCATAAAAATATAATTTTTGTGTTTGAAAATTGAAAATATATGCTTAAATATATTTGACAGTAAAACCTAGGACAATTCTTATTCACTATCCGTTTGTGAACATGTACAGACAATTTTATTTGTGTAAAACTCAAGGAGCATTTTACAGGAAGAAAAATGCTGAAAATAACAAATGCGAGAAAACAAGGAAAGATTTGAATATATGGCTCACATTAAAATCCACCAGGTTGGTAGGTTGGATCTAGCTTTATTTTTTCACTTATCTACTTCCGCCTTTTCTTCTTGCATTGCTGTTTTTCGTTTTTTTATTTTGCCTGGTGCATTGAGATCTCGTTGAGCTTAAATTTTTGATGCCGAGTCCAGTACAGTTTTACCTCTAATGCTTTGACTGGAGGCATTTAAAAATGGCACCTGGTGCCCAATTATACCTTTCTGTATTCAGGATTACATTATTCTATGGAATTAAAATAAAAAGTCGATTCTTTGTGATTTTTCATGAAACTTCAGTCATACGTACCCTTAAGTTACGTCTGCTAATGGTTAAAATTAAGGCATTGCTAAGGTGGGAATCCCGGAAACCATGCTGGCAATTGTAAAGCGGACATGGTTTTCATTGCCACAGAATGTAGGCTGCAGATCGTTCGTGCAAAGGAATGCAATTAAACCCCTCCCCCTGGGTAAGCCCTGCTAGCAAGCGTAATTTGCGTAAAAATTATCCGATCCGATTGAAATATTACACAGGATCTCTAAAGTCCCGTATACTATACATCCTGCAGAAATTGCATCATCGACGCTGCCAATTTTAAAATGCATGCACGCTTTTTGTTATTTTGTATTGATTTATGTGGGGGCACTAAACGGCCTCGAGTATCGCTTCAAAAAGAAAGGTGTTTAGCGCAAAACAAAATATTTGAATACACAGTGGCGCTAATAGGCTCGGAGCTAATCTATGTTTCATTAATATTTTATATCAGAGGGAGAGATAAATGAGGCTGTGGTGTATTGACGTTTTCACGCCAGCAGTAACGCGTATAGTTTTCGAAGCGAGATAATATGCTCTATAAATTGAATCGACTGCTATGTAAATAATTTAATTGGGAAACTTAAACCCAGGACATCAAAAATACAGGAATATGCAAAAATGAGCGACCATTCCAAAACGAGATTGCAAGTTTATGAGAATTCAGAGCACAGGTGTGACTAGCAGTTATTTTCTAATGGTTACCAGTGACGATTAACTTGTTTTAGTGGTTTTCACGGTGTTCTACACAAGTTCCACCTCATACTTTTGCTCTGCTATCTGAATTGTACAGATGAAATGAGGTGTATGAGAATGTAAATATAAATCTCACGTAACGCAGAAATAGAAAGTCAAAAAACACAACCTTTTCCAGCATCAACATTACTATTACTGGCCCCGTCGTTGCCGAGTGGTTAGACAATTCGCCTCTCACCTAGATGGTCCGGTTTCGATCCCAAGCGACCGCATGTAGGATTTGTGGTGGACAAAGCGACGCAGGGACGGGTTTTCTCTGGTTCTCCGTGTTCCCCCGGCATCGTATTCCAGTGCTGCCATTTGTAGCAAAAGCGGGCATTTCTGAAATTAAGAATACAATAACTTAAATATTCTTGTTGAATATTAACGCCCAAATGTATATGATTATCTAGCATCATTACATGAAAATAGCTGCAGCTAATCTCAGTATGTAGCAAAATTGACAGGTAGTAGGCTATTTTATTGCCAGGTGGTATACTAGATTGACAATGTCCCGCGGAGGATGTTAATACTACAGGATAACTGTATAGTTCCAGATAAGCGTTACCAATACGCATACAGTGGTGTCATCCAGACTCGACGACAGTTAAGGAAATAACTAGTTACTGTGTATTCGTTATGTTCTGCTCATCCCTAATTCAGAGTGTAAAGAATTAAAGGAGGTTTTTACACAAGGAGGCGGAAGAGAGAATTAGTCCCTGGGGCACAGCATTCCACATAGGCCCTGGCGACTTATGTAAACCCCAGAGAGGGGGGACTTTGAGGCTAGAGACCCGAAGATCGACCTGATCGGGATGATGGACGCAAACATGGAAGGGATCTCTGACGGCTCCAGATTAAACGCCTCCGACGCCGCCCTGGCCCAACCCTTTAGCCCCGAGACTCATGGGTTCCCCGAAAGCACCCAAAAGCGGGTCTCTAAAGAGCGTCAACGCGACGGTGCCAGGAGGAACCTCTGGAGAGTCCAAGCCAGAGTCCATCCTTGCTTACAGTCGTCATTCGGATCAGGTCGCGCCGGTCACTTTGGTGCTCGAAGTTGCGGAATCGAGTTCCGTTTCGGGTGTTTGCTTGTAAATATGTGGGTGTTTGTATCTGTAAGTAACAAAAATGTGATGTGTTCCATACACATGACTTTCTCTACATCTCTGTAGCAAATTATTTTCTTCTTGATAATTGAGATAAACATTAGCAGAAATTGTCTTAATTACTTGCTTCCTTGTAACTAATATCTCATAAAACTGGTTTCTATGTGATTGAAATTCGTTTCTTTGCATTGCCAGTAGTTGACAAACTCCCATATGATAAAATGCCTGTATGTTTAAACTGAAAGCAATAATAAGGAATATCTCGGAAATGGTCAACTTTCCAAACACCAACTTAAATGGTGTTACCGAGATCTACACAGTTAGTGTAATAGGTTTCTCTTTCTCCATCGGTGTACCAGTCAAGGAAAAGTCATCCAGAATGAAGAGATCTTCAAAAGCTATTTCCAGAAAATTTAAGATATAGCATTTTATTTGTCATGTAAATATCTATATTAGAACTGTTTTCCATGCAAAGGGTAATTTGGGGTGAGGAGATTTTCCACAAAATCTTCGTGTCGCATCGTTGGAGGTCACTGATCTTAAATACCAAGTTTGGTATTTAACAGCTTTACGTTTTCGAGTTAAGCGTGTTCACAGGCACCTGGACACAGACACACGCGCGCTCGGACCTTTTTCAAAAATATTTTTCTTTACAGAGGACCCTAAATCCGGTGGAATCTCGGTATCAAATTTTGGGTGGAATGCAATACCTTCTCTACCTACATATGTACTATGTAGTAAGCAGAGAAAGTAGTGGGAGAACAACAGAAACGTAGAGTAAAAGTAAAATAAGAAAAAAACAATAGATAAACGTATGTTTGCGGCTCTTTAAATACACAAAAAAAAAAAAAAAAAAAACACCTGCCACAATTCGCTGAGCACCTTAGCCTAATTCTTCAACGCTGAAAGAGATGACGGTGAGGTGATGGGAACAGGAAATGGACAGGAAATTCGGGAACCTTCTCAGCATTCGCCTGACGACCAGAGGAAGCCTCTATGGGTCGGAAGGCGGGAATCAAACCCACGCCTTCCGAACGCTTGTCGTACACGTTACTGCAGCGCCACTTCGTTGAGAGAGAGAAGTTTGCTTTTACATTTCAGGTCTACACTGACTCAGCAATGATGATTGAGTGCTCAAATAGGTTCGAGGTGCAAAAATGTTGAGGCCCAAATAATTTGATTAAAATTCGAAATGCTACACAGAAGATTGCCATGCACATGTATTGTTGACGGAAAGTAAAGTATGTGTTACAAAATGAAACCAGAATGAACTATTAACATTAAATATGCAGAAAAATAAGTTATATGCCGGTAATTTGTGGGGTCAAACCTGGTGATGGTCAGAGAAATTCTAGTAATTGTTGTAAGTCATTTCTTCTCTGCGTATATGTTACTCTCCTCGATTACGTATACCGAGTTTTTGTTAGGAAGGGAAACACCGGATGTTTGAAGTTGCTCTCCAGAAACATTCTAGACTTTAGATTCTAAAATTTAGATTTCGAAGTAAAACGAATTTGATGGAATATGTCCTAAAGGGCAAAATAATGCATTATTTGGTACAAACAACATTTGATACATTTTGAACCACATAACAAGATCATTAAATTAGGGAACATAACATTACAATATTTGCTAATTAAGCAATATACAGGTAAAAAATCTCATATGTTCCGTTCACATGACTTTCTGCACCTGTTCTGCAAACAAACTATTCTTACAAAAGTTTTTTTTTTTTTTGGGTAGTGTTTAACACCAGCTTTTACTACTTGTGACACTGATGCTACATGAATGAAGATGGAGCACCGGTGGAATGAAATGGCGGAGTATAACGGAGATACTGGAGAAAACTCGCCCCTGCGCCGCTTTGACCACAAATCTCTCACGCAGTCGCTTGGGGTCGAACCCGGGCCGGCTAGGTGAGAGGTGATTGGTTTAACTACTCGTTCACGGCGCGGCCGCCTTGCAAAAGATTATTATCTGTCTTACATCATGCTAAAGAAAATTGTCATTTCCTGCTTTCTAGTAAGTAGATGCGAAATAAGCAAATGCACTAAGCTAATGCGATAGTCAAATGTTTTAAAAGCTGGGTGCTATGTGAAAAATTGAAATTCGGTTCTCTTTGTGCATTCAGGAGCAAAGCAAAAAGGAGATGAAATGAAAGACGACTATCTCTTTGAGAAAAAAATTTTAAGCAGTTCAAAATTGAAACTAACAACAGGGAATATCTCGGAAACGGCCAACTCTACTGAAACTGTATATGACATAAATGGTTTGTTTTAACTAGATCTACATATTTTGTGCATTACTGATTTGTCCATCTCTTAAGGTTTACCAGTTATACAAAAGTCATCCAGAATAAAAAAGCCTTCAGAGGCTATTTCCAGAAAATTCATTTCGTTTGTCTTAAATATATTATAAACATATGATATTACAGTACAAATCATTAATCACTTTTGAATCAAACTTTTCGAAGAAATTTCAATGTAAAAGGCAGTTGGCGATGAGAGGATTATCCTGTAGATCTGTATATCGCATCCTTGGAGGGTACAGTATCTAAATATCCAAGTTTGGTATATAACCGCCTTTTTATTTTCGTGTTATGCTGTCCCCATACCACACACACACGCGCGCGTACACACACACACATACGTATACGGAGGTTTTTCTAATTTTTTCTATTTGGGAGCCTCAAAACATGTATTTCCGGTGAAATCTCGACATCGAATTTTTAATGAAATACATACCTAGTGTACCTACTATATACATGCCTACATACATACATAGATACATACACACACACGTACATACATACATACATACATGCATGCATGCATACATACATACATACATACATACATACATACATAAGAAATGCTTCATTGCTTAGTTGTGCTGGTGAAGAAAAATCATCGTTTAAGCTCTTCTTCTTAATAATGAAACCATCCATTTTGTAAGAGACACGCCATACCAAGTAGCAAACAGAATTTTTATAAAATGGCAAAATAGCATAACCGTTAGAATCATAACATTGTTTTAAGTGTTGCCTCCCCGCATTGCTCAGCAGTCCCAAGTGAGCCAGCAAATATAACCTCCGCGTTACAAGTTAAGCAAGAAGATTCAATGTATGAGGGTCATTCAATAAGTAATGGCCCAATTTTTTTTCTCAGAACATATTTATTCTTAAGGGCCAAAATTTGGTAACAATATACATCGAAATTTCTTGGCCATGTCCTATTTTGCTACGTGGTCTCCACGTTCTATGGCCTTGCGCCAACGTTGCTTGAGAGCATGTATTCCCTGCCGGTAGAAACTGTCTTCTTGTATGCGTAGCCTTGTTTTCACTACCTGAATTACTTTCTCGTCTCGTGAAAGTGTGTCCCGCATAGAGAATCTTTAAGTGGCCCAAAGAGATGGTAGTCTGAGGGTTGCAAGTAGGTTGTGTGAGGTAATAATGTCCAACCCGATTTGGCGATGTGTTCCCCGGTTCTCAGACTTGTGTGTGGGTGTGCATTATCGTGTTGGAGCAATATTTATGCTGGATTTTTGTCAGACAGAATACGTCGGAAACGATTCCTGAGTTTATTTAAACTCTTCACGTATACCTCTGAAGTAACGGTTGACTCTCTTGGCACCATAACCACGAGAATGGCGCCATTACAATCCCAGAAGACAGTGAACATGACTTTTACAGCAGAGTCTTTAATTTTTTTTCTTTTCTGATGAATGAGGATGATGCCACTCCAGGGACTGCCTTTTTGTTTCCGGCGCAAAGTGGTGCATCCAGCTTTCGTCCTCCGTAATGATCCGCGACAGAAAGGCCTCTCCAATGGTCTCAAAATGCTACAACAATTCAGACGAAATGGCCTTTCTTTGAATATTGTGGTCTACTGTGAACATTCGTGGAATCCATCATGAGCACGTCCTTGAATATCTGGGAGTCTCGATCATTGCACACGCACTTCAAATGCTGGCCGGTACTGTAGAGACAATTGTCGAGTTGTGATACGCCGGTCTGCACGAATAATGGCATCCACGCGGTTCAGCAGGTCTGGAGCAGGGCCTGTGACAGTCCCGAGGTAGCTGATCATGGAGCTCTCTTTCTGCATTTCCTAACTCTGTAACTATCTTTGTTTATGTCCCAACTGTACTCCTTTCAACCGCATCATTGCCATATACGGCAGACAAACGTTTACAGATGATCACCACGGCTTCCTTTTCCGCACACAAGAGTTCTATAACAGCACGTTGCTTGTAACGGGAGTAGTATGTAGGCTTCATTTTGACGCTGTGCTACGGTTCTGTCATCTGCCTGAAGTATTCTGAACTTCACAGGCGCGCAATAGAAACATCAAATGTGAAGCTCCTACAAGGAAGTTGGCCTATATATTAATACCTTGTTAAAAGCTATGGGACATTACTTATTGAACGACCCTTGCATATGTTTATTGACCATACGTAATTTGACGTTACTTTCGCTTATATTTAATTTACTAACATTATAATCCAGCGTTTTAACCTTTATTTGACAGATATTATGTTACAACCTGTAATTTTTTATTAAATGTTTTGCTCAGTGAGGTAAGGCATACCCCGGCGCCCCCCTCTTAGCCACCTTTGATGGAATAAAACTGCATAATTTAAAATTTCCACCCAAAATAATGCCCCAAATGTGGCATTTTTTCATGATTAGAGTGTCCTTTATAAACCTTTCTTTGCACCATTTTACTTTTTTTTTTTCAGAGATAATACTTAGTTGAGCTGGACATCAAGTAATGTTTATTTAAATTCAAATGGGATTAAAAGTCAAAAGAATGGAGTACGCTTATAAACATTAAATCTCGAAATACACACATTATTCCCTGTTTTATATGTCAAGTTCTGTTTTCCTTCTCATTTACGCATTCATATAGTCTCCACACTATATAGACGTCATATTGTTACTAGTCTATACTTAATCACAAATTCCATAAGTAAATACATTTTAAAATAAAATACTTTATTATTGCCGCATTTATTCTTTAAACACATCTTTGATCATTTGGGAAAACATGACGTATAAAGATGAAATAGCTTTCTATTGAAGGCCATGTTATGTGCCTTTGATTTACTAATTTTTTTTTTTTGGCTGATACTTTCATTAGAACATAATGGCCAATGTAGCTATTGCAACTATGTATTGTATGACTGAATTCCTAAAAAATCGAGCGCGTGTGTAGTTTTCCAGTACAGGTATGTACTGGACATTACTTGGATGTCGCCCGTTTCCCAACTGGCCGGTCGATCAGTGAAACAGCAGTTCCCGCTGCATTCGCCTCCGGCTATGCGGATGATAATTTGTGACCTTCCACATATTTTGCTGTGGCTGCAGCTGTTATGAAATTGGTTTGAACAGATGTTTATTGTTATCATTTTTATTATTTTAATTGTGATACTGTTAGTACTCATCACAAAGACGTGTATCCGTGGTACTTATGTGAAAGCATTTCTGCTGAGGATGCGATTTACAATTGAATTTCCGATTATGTACCATATACACAATTATTTTGCAAACGGTTGGTCAACTCACGTCAACAGGATCCGTTGTCAGCAGAAGAATAAGCAGATAAAGGCATGTACCTAGGTAGACATAGTAAGAATCTTAGGGCAAAAGAAAATATCAAGCTAGATATGACTGGCATATGTACATGTAGGAAAACATTCTTAAACCCTTCTTTCATCAGTTAGTATTTTTAGTTGGAAGAACTTGATTCATTGCATCTCAGTCCCTTCATTTCAGTTTGGTTTTTCAACAATACAAAAAATGCTTGTATTGTTTCAAATGTAAACACATTGACATCCTTTTATTTTGTGTTAATATGCAAACTGCAAAGTTGCGTCATGTCACACTTAACATGATATATCTTGTTGTGTGCGTACGGAGGAAATAACGGGGAAAATGTTTACCACGATCCTTTATGATCCAGAATGGAGAGTTAAGGGCATGTTGGATGCTACCGGAAGGCAGAAAAGGCTTGGAGGGGATAGGCCAACGTATGCTTAAGTTGAGACGAGAGGTATACAATTTTCAATGTACTAATGCCTACGCTTAATTGCTTAGGCGATGCGCTCGCTCGCTATTAATACTGACTTGAAGGAAGGTAGTACTTTATGTTCTCCAAACTTTTCACCCACACTATTGTTCTGAAATTTGTACAGGGTCTGACAATGTTGCTTATCATACAGTATATAGAACTCAGGTTTGTCGTCCACTACTACAACGGTTACTCCGGAGATAATTATGAAGCGACAACATTTCCATTAAACCTTCATCTTAAGTACACGACATGAGAATTTGTCGAAACTCTTTTAGAAGTGAGAATGATTTCTTTTTTAATACATTTCGAAATTGTTAGGAAAGAAAAATTTTAAATACTTTTTTCAAATTGCCAACTTTTAACCGTTCACGTGTCACCAAAGAACTAAAAAAGTCGCATAAAATCTTTTCTTCGGACGGTTAAAAGCCTAACTGTCAACGGTTGTAAGCACCAGGATATACTGCTACTGCTAATAAATTTAACAATTAAAGCATGTATCAAGATTAAAATCTGAGAACGTTTACAAATATGTCTACCTATTTTATAAACGACGAAAAAAATATTCAACGTAATGGTTGAAACAATCGCAATGAAAATGTTGCGATTAGTTTCAAAGTGGTGACATTTTATTATTTGAGTCATCCATTTGCACAGCTCGTTATTTGCATTGAAAGAAAACTGTCATGAAGTACAAAAAACCGTAATTTTAAATTATTACAAATTTAAAATTTGATTTTACGCCCAAAAAATTGCAAAAAATACTGAAATGTTAATACATAAGGACAACAGCGCATTCATGTCGTGGTCGACTAGTAATATATTGTAATGTGGTTTTCTGTTGGTGATTAATAGTTCTTCCACATTAGCCCTATGCAGGACAAAGCAAGAACGGTTAACCAGATTGGAAGATTTAATTTCCAGAGTCGGGATTTTAACCAAAACCATCGGTTTTCCGTGCCGTAGCTCTAACCAACTGAACTTACATGGCAAAATAGCAAACAACACGACATCAAATTATCAAACTGACACACATTTTATTCGCATAGCCACAAGGCTTTCTCAAATTAATTTTCAGATAACATTCCTAAATGGCGACTTGTAATGTCGTTCTTTAAGCAAGTGACCGTCATTACTTCGCAACGGAAAGCTGATGATCCATTCTGAGTATGCCATTGATTTTTTTAGTCTGATTCTACCTTCCTAAGAGCTGATTTGTGGGTTCCTTTTGTTTAAGCTTCTATATTTGAATATGTTTATCTTATTTTTTCTTGATTGCTTTTAGAGAATTTGTTTAATGTGTTGTATTTTGGTGGACCTGCTTTTATTATTCTGTTTATTTTAAAAAGATATGCTATATGCTGGACCCATTTAATTAATGGAAATCAATGTATACTATAAGCTAATGCACTCATTCACTGCACAAGATTTTATTTATTTATTTGTTTATTTTGTTTTATTACTTTTTGCATACAGGATTTCAAGCTTTGAAGCTTCAAGAAAAGGGTGCTGAAAACTGGTAGGCTTTATATATCTCCTGAACCTGGACAGAAACTGCCTTCTTTGTGAGTAGCCGATATATCAGGTGACAAAGTTAAAACTGCGCTTTGAGAAAAGAAAATTATCCCGCAGAGCGTAAAGGCTTGCCTAAAGCAGTCTCGCAGATTGTGCCTAAGATGGCCGTAAAATCTATTTTTATAGGCACTGCACCAGGTGTTCGGGCGATCATTTAACGTGCCTGCTATTAAACTCCACCTTGACTTTAAACACAGCTAATAAGCAACATTCAGTCGAGGCATTTTCTGGCACAGCTGGATTCAAAATGTTACTATTTGGAGAGGACTACAATGTGCGTCACGGCCATTTAGAAATTATTTTAGAAGAGCATAACGTGCCATGCAGTATGCGCGATCGACTGATAGCAGTTATCCACTCTGCCACAGTCCATGCGCGTGTTTTACCTGTTCTCTGATTGTAATCATAAATGAATTTGTTGTATGTGGCAAAAATATGTTTTACAGCATTCGAATAGAAACAATATGTATATGTTTCCATTACGAAAAAAAAATGTGTTCCATTCACATAACCTTTTCTACCTATTCTGTAACAAACTGTTCTTACAAAAGCATATTATTCTATCTACTTCATGCTAATGAAGATAAACATTGGTAGAAATGATCTTATTACTCAGTTCCTCATAAATAGAAGGTAAATAACAGAATACACTAAGCTAAAGCGATAGCCAAACCTTTAAAAGCAGGTCGCTATGTGATGCAATTGAATTCGGTTTTCCCTGCATGCCCAGGAATTAATAAAAACAAATGAAACGAATGAAAACCTCTTGTTTGAGAAAAGTATAAGCATTCCAAAATTAAAACCAATACCAATGGATATCTCGGAAATGGTTAACTCTAAAGAAAATAAAAAATAGATAAATAAATGTGCATGACATAAATTGTGTGTTTTAACGCGATCTACATTTTGTGTGAAGTACGTCTGTTTCTATTTCTTATAGTGTATCAGTTATGTTGTACATGTCATCCAGAATGAAGAGAGCTTCATGGGCTATGCTCAAAAATTCAGAATATAATTTTATTTTCCATATAAATATCGTTAATATACGGCATTTTGATCAAAATCGGTAAATCCATTTTAAGAAAAACAAAAATTTGTAAAAATGTTCAATGTAAGGGGTATTTGGGTCGGGGGATTTTCCTGAAAATCTTCACTTCCTGGTGACACAGTGAACTTGAATACCTAGTTTGGTATTTACCGACGTTTCGTTTTTGAGTTATGCTGTCCACAGATACACTTCTCGTACCATATTTTAAAAATGTTTTTTGTTTATTAAGGGATTTTCAAAACATGTATTTCCGGTGAAATCTCGGCATACATCATTTAAATAGAATACAATATTTACTCTACTTACTACGTACATTGCACTGTACATACGTGTTACAGAAAGTAAAAATGGCACTTTTTCACTAAATTCAACATTTAAACTCCGCTTAAGGGACACTGGGAGACACATTTCAAATGTCTTTATTTATGTGTAGATTTTTATGAAAATGTTGCTGTGTTTGCATTCTTATTTTAATATGAAAACCAAATTTCATTCAAATTGGATAAATGCTTTGCAACACCTTAATTGTTTTCCAAGTTTTGTTATGAAAATATATTATTGCACAATGTTCCATTCGCTTCAGATTTTCAGAAATGTGGTCACTATTTTCTGAATTGGAGCTATGAAGCACACAAAAGCTTTAAACGGGGATATTTCAATAAATCTGATCACTGAATTACTATAGTCTGTAAAGGGTTAGGAAATTTAATCTGTGTAATTAACCATTT
Source organism: Hymenopus coronatus (assembly GCA_030762935.1). Taxonomy (NCBI): domain Eukaryota; kingdom Metazoa; phylum Arthropoda; class Insecta; order Mantodea; family Hymenopodidae; genus Hymenopus; species Hymenopus coronatus. The sequence goes on along the minus strand of CM060900.1, from coordinate 28,530,144 downwards.
TAAAAAAAATATATATATTCCTTCAAAATTACTCTTGGCGTTATGATAATTTTGCCCCTTGTAATATTACAATACGTAAGTACTACAAATTTTAGGAAATTTTATTTGTATTTTTAGTTTCACCAGCACGTCTGTACATACAATTATAAAGTAGTTAAAGAAAGTATTGTATTGCACTCAAAAATTCGATGTTGAGATTTCACCGGAAATATATCTTTTGAGGTCCTCTGAGTCCAAGAAAAGCTCTATGCACAGCATAGATCAAATAAGAAAAGAGTGTTAAATACCAAACTTGGTATTTATGTTTCGCATTTGAAAGAATGCGACACGAAGATTAAAAAAAAATACCCCTACCAGACACTATCTTTTACATGGAAACATTTTTTAGAATTTTGGTTTTCTCAAAAATGGCTCTTAACAATTTTGATTAAAATACCGTATATTAAAGATATTTACATCTCAAATATAATGTATATCTTTCTGGGAATAGTGTTTAAAGAGCTGTTCATTGTTGATAATTTTGCCCAATTTTGTGTCACTGGTAAATCGTAAGAGATAGACAAACGCTTACTACACAAAAATGTTGATGTCTTCAAAAGACACAATTTTTATCCTTTACCGTTTCCGAGATATTCCTTGTTATTAGTTTCAAATCTGAAATACTTATACCTTTCTCTGACAGGAAGTGTCCGTTTTTCTTTTGTTCTACTCCTGGTCAAGCAAAGAAGCGAATTGCAACGACAATCGCTTATCGATGGTTTTAAAACATTTGACTATCGCTTTAGCATAGTGCATGCCTTTAATTCCCTTCTAGTTATAAGGAACTAAGTAGAAAAGAACATTCTGCCAATTCTTATCTGAATTAGCATGGTGTAGAAAGAAGAATAATCTGTTTTAAGAAGTTTGTAGAATAGGTAGAGAAAGTCATGTGAGTGTAACACATAACATTTTTGTTAATGTAGTTTAGTTAGGAAGCAAGCGTTTTGTACAATCTTGAAATGGCTGTAGAGACTGTAGCAAGGAGATGGCAACTTAATGTTCATTTTCTGTAGGCGCGTCTAAAATGTTCTGTAATAAAAAGCAATGTTCGATATTTTGATGGATTTTTGTCTAAATTTCACCCCAGTATCCCTTAATTCCTTTAGGGAATGATTTCCCTTTGGAATCTGACAGTAAAATTTTCAATAACTCATAGGTAACACCACAGAAAGTAACAGAAACTAAAACATGCATGCAGCAGTATTTTGTTATGTCTAAATGTGCACGAAATATATCGTAGATATCTGTGCCAATGTGCGGGCGTGCGCGCGCAAGAGGAATAACACGATGGGTGGAAGTTTCGCTTGGGATCTCACAGTGTAAAGAACACTTAATGTTTGCTCTCTAGGCTACAAGAGCAATATCGGTCCTACAAAGACACTGAAGGTATTCGTAGCGTTGTGGCCAAGCTAATACATTGCACAGAGGAATTGCTCGCCAGTGTTCTTAGGCGATTATCTAGCTACCATAATTGCAATAGCTGGGCACCAGCAGTTTCGTTACTGGCTGTAGGTAAAGTTTATTAGAAATATATACTTAATAAAGGTTTGGAAAGAATATCAATTTGTATAATATAAATTTTAATAGTAATAATAAATAGTGCCTGGCTAGGTGCCAACGACTTGTTCCAGGTTCTCCATACTGAGGTTTCGTTACGTTGGCTTCCTGACAGGCTTCTGACGCCTAGGCATCCTCTTTTAAGTCCTAGTTGGTGTTAAATCAAAAATACGGGAAGGGTAATACGACTGCGAAATAATAAATATTAAAAAATATAAAAAGGAATAAAATGGGGTGTGTTTATTATAAAGTGAAATAATTAAAATATTAGGAGTTAAATTGAATTTGGCAATGCAAATTAAATAGTTTAAGAAGTTAGTCATTTATAAATATAAAAAATAGTGTTTAAAATAAACGGTATATAATTATTTGTAATAGTAATAAGAACTAATATTAAGAATATGTATTGATTTTAATACTAAGTGAAAATGAAATAAGTTTTATTTGTGGACGCTCTTTAACAGCTGTGGTTTTCAGCTTCCCATTCTATACTGGGCGTGAAAGACCGCTTAATTTTGCTCAGAGGCCTCTTTATCAGGCTTGAAGTTCTTTTACGAGTCTAGGACAGGGGACCAACGGCTCTACTTCCCTTCTGAAGGAAGCTATTGTCAGGATTTTTACGCCCGAAAAATCCATCGTCCTCCACCGGATTTGAACCCGCGGCCTTCGGTATGTGCAGTTAGCATGGTAACCATTACACCACGGAGAGCGACGATTTTAATACTATTAATTAAACAATAATGATAAAGCCAGTGAATAAATATAAATACTATTAATAGCGAATAAAAGGGTAAATATGAAGTATATAGAAATAAAAGTAAATATACAGGAAGAAATAAAAATAAAAGGAAGAAAAAGCACTGTGACAGTGCCGTGTGCAGCCGTTCTCACTTTAGCGTTTGTATGTGCAGCGGCGGGGCTGGAGGCCTTGGAAAACAGTAAACACAGAAAGCGACGGATGCAACTGACACACGCCAGAATCGTCTGTTTCCAGAAACTTCCGTAACACCATTCATGGCTACATAAGGGAGAATTTCAGTCGTGAGTCGGTCGTCGACTGGAGTGTTAGCGTGCAGTGGGGTAAAAGAGCCGTCTACTCTCCACGAGTCGAAGCGTTGTGTAAAATGTTGCGCGGCAATGAATTGAAGAAATATTTGTAACCAATTTTGAAGCAAATAAAGACATTCTTGCAATACATAACAGGTTAATACATATTATTTTTTGAGTAAAATTATAAAGCATAGTTAAAAAAAAAAGTTAAAATTTGTGAAAAATGAAGTAATGTTATAAATTAATAGTTGGAAACTTGTTAAACTTAGTTTAAAGAGAGTTTAAATATATATCTTAAAAACTTTATATAAATGATTGGCAATACATAATTATGGAAAGTATAGTTTAATATTACTTAAGAGTTTAATGTTTATTTTAAATTATCTGTAAAATAATGAAACACTGGTTGTGTTATGAAAAAGGAAATAAGTGTAAAAAAAGAGGAAGACTTGAAATACATTCCCCAGTTTAACTAATTAGGTGTGATATTGCAGATGTTTATTTGTTTGTTACCCTAATTGCCTATCCACACTTCACACGTATACCTTTATTTGTAACGTTTAGGGGAGGGTTCGCAAACAAAGCGCTTTGAATACATTTCACGGATTAGACCATCTTTGAGTGTGTGCAGTGTTAGCATGCGTGTTATGTTGAAGACAAATGAAAGAGTTGGGCCTTTTAACTATTTTCGTCTTTGTATTTATAATTAGTACTTTTATGATGTGTGTGACAGAAATGTTGCTAAATTTCTAAAATGGTTGAGTTTTGGTATCTTTGTTTTTATTAACATCGCTGGCACCGTGGTCGAGTAGTTAGAGCGCTTGCCTCTCACCAAGGCGTTCAGTCCCTGGTGACCGCATGTGGCATTTTTGGTGGACAACTGCACGGGTTTCTCCATGTTCTCTCTCCATTCCACCACCTGCCTACCTATTATCCATTTCGCGTTCATTTCATGTGAAGCATTACCCTCAGTCTCTTTCGCCCTCCGTGGTGTAATGGTTACCATGCTAACTTCATACCCAAGGTCGCGGTCTCAAACCCGGCGGAGGACGATGGATTTTTTCGGATGTAAAAATCCTTAGCATGGCTTTCTTCGGAAGGGAAGTAAAGCCGTTGGTCCCGTGTCGTAGATTTACCTCAAGCCTGACAGAGAGGTCTCTGAGCAAAATTAAGCGATTTTCACTGTGTAGAATGGGGCGCTGAGAACCACAGCAGTTAAAGAGCGTCCATAAATAATACGCCATTTCATTTGTCCTCACTCTCATTCCTGGCTACGGGCCGATAACCTGATCCGGAATCTTTATTCTATGATTAAGGAGATGCATCTGTGAAATTTGTAAAGTGCACACCATATAAGATATCTCATTGAGATGTATACCGATTATAACTTGGTCGACCAACACTTCACCGAGCAGACTTAGACCATGCCACTGAAGATGTTCACCGCAGTCGTGAACGAAACGTCTGGACCTGAAAACTCCAGCACGGCTTCTCAGACCTGAAAATTCTTCTAGTTATAATTTGGACTCCGGCCGTGAAAGTTTACGACTACTGTATACCGATTGTTATACACAATAAGAGCGATATTTCTGGCGTTTATCAAAAGTCCAGCTTGCACGGTTACTTGCATAATTTTATTGACTAAATTCATTGTTCTAATAAAATATTCACATTAAACATTTATGTTTTGCAGTAAAACTGAGTTTACATATACATGAGTTTACATACACATATATATGTCTATTTTCTTTAATATAGTTTGAGAGGCAGAATATCCTTTTTTAAATAATGTGCCAAAAATTGCATCATGTGGAAAAGTGGAAAAAGTTTATAAAGAAATTAAGGTTTAAATTTGGGATTGCTTATTGGTAAGCATACGCATGCCCATTTATAGCTTCAATTGAAGCCAATCTCCGTGGCCGCGCTAGTGTCTAGCTTTGGTGCTTCGTGGGGTTCGAGTCCCGCCTTGGACATGGGTGTTTGTAAATGTGTATATGTATCTGTATGTTTAAGTAAAAATGGCAAACAAATTAGTCAACAAGGGGGAAAAATAGCCTAAGTGTGCCAAGTGGTAAAAACGATATGTTTTCTTAAAGTACGGAATTCCTATAATTTTATTGTGAATTGTGGTCAAATTTCCCTGGTGTATCGCTCTAAATGTCGTTGGCTCCTTGACAGGCTTCTGAACTACGTGTAAGTTCTAGAGAGTGTAAATTCTCAACACGGAATTGTAATCCTCCGTGGTCTAGGGGTAACGTGCTTCCAAGGTCGCGGGCTCAATCCCGGCGTAGGGCGATGTATTATTTTTCGGGCATAAAAATCTTTAGCATGGCTTCCTTCAGAATGAAAGTAAATCCCTTAGTTCCGTGTTGGAGATTTACCTCAGGCGAGAGAAAGTGGTTCCGAAATAAAATTAAGCGATCTTTCATGCCCAATATAGAATTGAAAGCTGAGAACCGCAGCAGTTAAAGAGCATCCATAAACAACACTCACATTTTTATTTACAGGAGAGTAACAGGATTAATTTATCACCACCGATGACGATAATCACCGTTCGTTATTCGACATGGATAGTCGACACCTGAACCGGAGTTCTGCCGTTTAAATGCTCTCAGGACTATCCTTTCGTACTCAGGACTTTTCCAGTCGTCACACATGGAAAATACCGAAAACGTAACCTAAAGTTAGATTTGGAACGTTTTCCTTCCCTAACCTATGTTTCTAGCTATAATTTAATTTCATGTATCACACGTGCCACCGCCTATAGTCCCGTATGTAGAAATGGTCTTATTACTTAGTCCCTTGTAAGTATAAGAGATATATGGCATACACTAGGCTAAACCAACAGTAAAATCCTTTAAAAGCTGGTCGCCATGTTATGACCTCGCAATTAGGTTCCCTACCATACGACTTCCCATTTGAGATGTGTGTGTGTGTGTGGATAATGTAAACCACCGACATGAAACATTTTGTGAACGCTTAACTCAAAAAGCAGAAGAAGAAAACTATATATCCGATAGAAAGTGTTGTGTAACCAAATCTAGATTTATTCTGAACTAAGATTTTGTCTCTCTCTCTCTTATGTTTTGTCAGTTATACAAGCGTGAGCGAGAACAAGAAGCACTTCAGATGTTATTCGCAGAAAATTCAAGGTATACATATAAATTGCCATCAAAATATCTAAAACACATGAACTAATACAATATTTAGAGAAATTTTAGAGAAAGTAAAATTTTATAAAACTACTCCGTGTAAACGGAGTTACGAGAGGAATTTTCTTGGGAATCTTCGTTATACGTCCTTATAAGATGCTGAACTTAAATACCTAGTTTGGTATTAACAGACTTTTCGTTTTGAGTTATGCTGTTTACAGACACACACACACACACACACACACACACACACACACACTGGAGCACATGGACACACTGACAAACTGAAAAATGCGCACGCCTTTCCTAATTTTTTGTTTTAATGCATGGAGGGGATCCCTAAAGATATATTTCCGGCGAAATATCCACACGAAATTTTTGGATGAAATGCTCTTCTCCCCTGCTTATGATACGTAGTAGAGAAATAATTATATTTCTTAAATTGTGCTGAAGCTGTGTAAAAAATAAACGTCAGTGATTAGACAAAATCATGTTAAATTATCAAATCAGATTATCAGGATTGTTCCCTAAAATATGTACCAAATATTGCAATCTCACCTTATATATCACATTGAGAGTTCATTTGTGATACTTATTCTGCTTTTATGCTTGAAATACTTTATTGTTACTATTCATTGTATAATATTTAGAAATATCTATGCCTGGTTAATTCTGAAAATGTTTCTTTTTATTTCAGGTACGTGTTTGATATACAGCAGATATTACTGTAGAAAACCTGCAAATTTATGGAAGGTACAGTGCCTTAATTTACGCAATTCTATGCTTATATTAATTTAACTTTTATTGGTCTCTACATATTAATAATTAGATGCTTTGCAATTTCTGTCATTACTCTCTATTGTAAACTTGAATACGGACGCGCAAATAATACTAATATTGCTTTTTCTTCCACCTGCAACTGTAGTATCCTAATTTCACCGTAGATAGGTACACGTTTTAAGCTCCCTTCAACTTCTGAAAGCAAAACAGTTTCTTGTACCTATGCATACGAACAGTTAACGAGTCTTCATTGAGGAAATGTTGCATAATTTACGAGTAATTAAGGATGAACCAGTGTGTACGAAAAAGACCGGAGTGGAAGTTCATCAGTCGTTGTGGAGCAGTTGAAAGCAAATGTTGATAAAAGAATTCAGAAAAACCGGTGTTTCACTTCGGACACCGTACATGACTTTTTGGATGGAAAAGATTTCCCAGCCATGAAGATCTCAAAAATATCAGTGTCATCTTGGCTCATATCTTTAGTGGTGGAAGAGTACATTATCTGCGTTGAAAAACCGATACCACGTGGCAAGAAATGCCTTGATAGCAATGACGCTTACGTTGAAAAACTACTCTTTACAAATAAAGTTTCGTGTTGACAACTTTAGTTATTATGTAGTTACGCCAAATCGTCTGCGTTTTCTGGATGACCCTCGTACATAGATCATTTGAAGAAATCTATTAATCTTGGGATTATGAAAATTCAACATTATGAACTGTAATTTTAAAAATACGAGATATTCCAAATTTTGGATTCCCCTATTATATTAGAGTAATAATTCATTATATTTCATGTTGGATACAGAAGAAAATAAAAAGTATAATTCCCAAATATACTTTTCATTTTGTTGTGCATTCAATATGAAATATATGGGGCGCAAAATTGAGGAAATACGGCATTCTTAAGATGGTGGTGTGCATGGTGTTACTCCTGGTATTGACATGTCATAAGCCTAAAATTAATAGACCTTCCAAAATTTTAGCTCCTCTATGAAGTATGAGAGCAATAATTTGAAAGTTAATTTAACAAAAAATGTCCAGAATTAATGCTGCTGCTGTATAAAGAACATAATAACTTTGGCACTCTGGATAATCTGAACGATATACAAATCGCTTTAATCTACCTGAATTTAGAATAACGGGAGGAGAAGTTTCCTCCTTGCGTCCAACTTTTAGTATCCCTAAAGGTTAAGAAATAGTTGTGAGTAGCCGCTGATATCGATCGATAAACCATAATGTTGACAACAGTCTTTAATATGGTCATTTCGCCCACTCTCAACATCAAATAAATGTATCCCGTGACATCGCGTGTCTTAGCACATTGTGGAAGCGATTCCGTCAGCATTGTACTTAACCTGGCAAGTGTGCAGTGTCTCAGACAGTGTCGACTAATAAACCTTTCTCTAAATAATACAATATATAAACAACGATAGAAGAAAGCTTGAAGTTTCTACATTCATATTGGGTGCGTATCCCCAGAAGTTAAATGTCTTTTCTTTCTCTAGGATAATGTACAGAAGGTACTGTATTCCACCTCAAAACTCGGTATCGAGATCTCACTGGGAATACGTCGTTTAGGGTCCCCTGAATTAAAAAATAAAATATCTTTAGAAAAACGTCCGCGCACGCGTGTGATATTTAACGGGCTTTCCGTTTCTGAGCAATGCCGTCCACAGATACACACTCACACATTTCTTTTTTTGAATTCGGGGTCTCAAAACATATGTTTCCTTTGAAATCTCAGTATCGAATTTTTGATTGGAACACAATAACTTCGGTATCTACTAACGGGTCATCAAAAACTTTTTCCGCACCTTGCTGCTGGCCACCGCTCGATAAAGGGTTAGCATCCCTATGCTTATCGCACTCGATTCCGACGGTATGTTATGATTATCGACGTTATCAGCGGCTGCGAGCGCATGAGTTGTTTATTGTACTGGTTAGTATGGTCTACTATGCTGTGAGTTCTGACGTATGCCTGAAGCGAAATCAATGTGTTCTACAGAGGAACGTATATTTCTAGTGGAAACAGTTTTTAATGAACATGGAAATTATACTGAGAAAGTGAAACAAAATTTCGTTGTCAGGCACCCTAACTCAAAACTACCGCACCGAGATACTGTGCATGGTTTAATTAATACATTTCGGGAGTCGGGTTCCGTGCATGATGCTGTTAGAAGTGGAAGACCCAGTGTACTAACAGAAGAAAAGCTATCGGATATATCGGATAGAATGCTTAAAAGCCCACGGAAACCAATAAACAAATTGTCCCAACAATGTGATATTTCTTACGGTTCCGCATACAAAGCAGTCAAAAAAGAACTAGGTTTGTATCCATGTAAGGTATCAGTCGTCCAGGAATTAAAACCCACAGTTCACGGGAAAAGAGTTCAGTATTGTGAATGGTTTCAGAGGTTTATTTTGCACCTTGGAATTGACGTGTTAGATAGGACATTTTTACTGATGAAGCTTGGTTCCACTTATCAGGATGCGTAAATTCACAAAATACGTGAGTATGGTCTACTGAACATCCTAATGCAATTCAGAAAACCCCTTTTCATTCAGAGAAAATTGGTGTATGGTGTGCGATCTCTCGCTCTTGAATTAATGGGTCAATTTTTTTCCATAACTCAATTATTTCAGATGTTTATTGCTCGGATATTGTTTTTCCATTTATTTCTCATCTAAATGAAGATGATGTGAACGGTGCATTTTTTCAACAAGATAAATGCCACTACTCGTACATCGCATAAACCCATGGGACTGCTAGTGGAATTTTTTGGGGAAACACTAATTTCTGAAGGTCTGTGGCCACCGCGGTCTCCTGATATTACCCCCCGCCCTTATTATTTTATTTGGGGAGCCGCTCGAGCTCCGGTCTATAAGAACAATCCAAAAACAATCGATTAGCTCAAAACGGCAACAGAAGATTACATAACATATGTAACAAAGGAGACATTAATTACAGTGTTCGAAAATAAATTAAAACGAGAGTATTTGTGTCCTCAAGAAAATGGTAAACATTTTCAACATCTTCTTTAAACAGGTTAGTTGCATATTATTTTTCTACAGTACCTTTCATGCATGAATATAGTGAACCTATCAATTTTCTTAACCAACGAAACGTTTTCAACATACGCTCGCGCCAGCCAGTCTGCCACCAGAATTCCCGACTCTATGGGAATCTTATTTACACGGGACGTGCGGAGCGAGTTCTCGATGACCCTTTATTACATTCGTGCTGGAGAATGTGATATTGTAGGAGTTTGCTATACAGTAGTGCTACCTTCGATATTCGATACTGATTTGAAACAAAGTAGGGCTAATTTGTAAGCCTAACAATAACGTGGACAATAGTTTTGTTGCTACACCTAATATAAAATTAGAGTAGTTAGGTTGTTTCTTGATATTATTCTTTTTCAGATAGAATTTCAGAGTTATATTCAGAGAAAGAAACTCGAAAGAAGATAGTGTACGTTTTGTGAATTCCAAATTTTGAATCAGTTGTTACACAATGGCTATTTGAAGACGATTTTCTTTTAAGATATAAGGAATGCTTCGGATGCAAATAATGAAGTTGTTCCTCAGGCAATGGCATACAACTCTTAGATGAGGAAGAAAGTAGTAGTGCCCCTGGACAATTAAGCAGTGAAATGGTTTAATTATTGAGTAAACCCTCCCCCAGTGCAAAAGAAAGCGTCTACGTAGAGTTTGGTGAAATCTGTTCCCGGACTGGAAGGCTTATATTAACTTACACCCACAAAAATGACGGGGATTTATTTATTCCTCTAGCCATATTAGATGAAATTGTGAGGTTCACACACTTACCTAGAGATATGAAGGATTTGTGTGCCAAGAAAAGTAAACTGGTGTGATCTAACAAGAGATGAGATGTTCGCCTTCTGGGGGAAGTTTGCTTTATACTGGAACAGATAAAGGCTGGGATATTCCATCAGCGAAGTTTCTCTAGGAAAGCTTACCAATCCATTGTATAGAACCGTGTATGAGTGGGTTTGAGGCAATAAGGAAATTCATTAGATCTCATGTCAAAAGAACAAGAAAGGATAAGCTATAAACCGATAAGCTTGCTTGCTGTTATTTCCTATGTGTGGAACATATTTATAGAACTGTGCAGTAAAGTTACCGTGGACGAACAGCTTCCATTTGGGTTGTTGTGGATTTTTTCAATATGTGCCAAATAAAAAGTTTGAAATCAAACATTCTGATGCGCTAAACTGAACCAGTTTTTGTCACAATTGAGAGTGTGTATACAGGATGAGAATTAATTGAGCCAGCCTAGAAAAACCTGAGTCTTACTACAATGAATCTAATACTGGCAATATTGCTGGTACAGCCAGAAATTTTACCTGTAGGTAATTACCTACAGTATACCGTTGATAGAACATATCTTGAGTGAAACCTAACTTCTGTGGGAATAATGGTGATGAACAAACCAGATATTTCAAAAGGGGTGAAGCCAAATAGGAATAGAAAGCTAAATTCAAGTTAACTTGGGTTTGCGAAAGAATTGACAATAGTTAATTTTCGTCAATAATGCGCGAAATGAAGCTGGTATTGTCCCAACTGGGATTGTGTATACTGGAAGAGAATTAGGTGAATCAGTCTAGAAACCCTGGGCCTTACTACAATGAAGGCCCTTGCAAGCAATATTGCTGGTACAGCCAGATATTTTACTCTAAATTATTACTTTCAGGTATACCTTAGCAGAACATCTCTTCAGTAAAAACGTAAATGTTCTGGGAACAATGAAGATGAATAACAAAGACATTTCAAAAGAGAAGAAGCCAAATAGTTGTAAAATAAAATCAAGTCTATTTGGATTTACGCAAGAAATGACAATTGCCAGTTTTCGCCAAAGAAAAACACAAGTGCCCCTCTTCATAATAACTGAGCATCCCAAACCAAAGGCGAAGATTGTGGCATTTTATAACCAAATTAAGGGCAATATGGATGTTTTGGATTAGCTTTTATCCTTGACATTCGACTTAGTTCATGGACTCGGGCAACTCGGTAGCAGTGTTGCACGTTCTATCACCAATCCATGAACCCAAGGAGATCGAATCTAAGAGCAATGTTAGGATCAGCAACTACTAATGAAGTAATTGATAACTAATCTGTGCAGTTTTGTGATGCAAATATCGGTAAAATATTCCAATAGCTAATACATAAAACAAGAAGTCCATGTTTCATAATAAGTACTCTAGCAAGCCTTCAGGCAGCTCTTTGCTCCAGGGGAGCATCAAGAATGTCATCATTGGCGTCACCACAGGAATCATGTTCTGTCTCTCTTCTTTGTATTCATCGTCAGAGTTGTTAACTTTTAGTAAGGGACCATCAATCAATGTTAAGGTAACTTGAAAGCGATTTATTAACTATCCCAAAGAGCAATACTAAATCCTGTCGCGCGACGTGTTGCTGCGTTCACTTCCGGGCGCGAGAAGGGGCCAAAGAAAGGGGAGCTGACTGTAAGTGCAGTGAATGTTTTAAACGTTACACGCCTGTGTTAAACTACGTATTCATTTATTTTAAATAATAGCACAGTATTCGCATAGCTTGTAATTTAATGTTTTAAGGACACAATGAAATACTAACCTGTGGTTGTAATGTATTTCTGTGAGGGATACAAATATTCAGAGTGAAAACTTAGACGCCATATGTATGACTGTACTGATTAAACAATTATGTACTCGCCAATAATATTGCGCACCTGTTCACGCCCCTTCAACATATTCAATCTCCTGTGAATGCTGAAGGATATTAAGAAAGAAAGAAAAACTAAATGTTCCAACCACAAAATCTTCTAGCATCAGCCATATTTGTGTAACGTTTATCACTATTATTATTATTATTATTATTATTATTATTATTATTATTATTATTATTATTATTATTACTGCCATGTAAGCTCAGTGGCAGAGCAACCGGCTAGAGATTACGAGATCCGTGGTTCAAATCGCGGCTATGGCATTGAACTTTTCAGTCTGACTACATATCTGACTCATGTCCTACACACGGCTTGTGTAAAAAAAACAATTATTCCAATACCAATTGACCATAATAATAATAATAATAATAATATTATAATTAATAATATTAATATTATTAGTATTAGTATTATATATTATATATAATATATTATTATCATTATTATATGTAATATGCGAGGTACGTCCAGAAAGTAAATTCCGTTTGGTAATAAAATTAAATTGTGTACAGATACAGAATAATTATTTATTGCACAACATTCTACAACTCTTAAACTACTTTTCCACATAATTGCCGAAATTTTGCAGGCATTTGTCATAGCGTGGTACAAGTTTTTGTATACCTTCTTCATAGAAGTTTGCCGCCTATGTCTTCAAAAAGTTGGAAACATTTTCTTTCAGCTCTTCGTCATTGTTGAAGTGTTGACCACCAAGGAAAGACTTGAGATGTAAGAACAGATGAAAGTCGCTAGGAGCGAGGTCAGGGCTGTACGGAGGATGGTCAAACACGTCCCAGCCAAATCTCTGTAGGAGGTTTTTCGTCATATTTGCAGTATGTGTTCGTGCGTTGTCTTGAAGAAAAACAACACCTTTTGACAGCAATCCTCGGCGCTTATTCTGTATTGCGCGGCGCAGTTTCCTAGGTGTCTCGCAATAAACATCTGCTTTGATTGTTTGACCACGCGGTAAGGAATTAATGAGTAAGATGCCTTTCCAGTCCCGGAACACTGTGCACATCATTTTTCGAGGTGTCAAGATTTGTTTCGGCTTAACCTTTGCTGGGGATGAAGTGTGCCTCCATTCCATTGATTGCCGCTTACTTTCAGGCGTGTCGTAAGAAACCCAAGTCTCATCTCCTGTGACTATCTGTGTCAGAAATTCTTCGCCGTCGTCATCATAAGAGGTGCACTACCCATCCGTTTTGTTTTGTGTTGCTCAGTAACAATCTTTGGTACCCAACGTGAGCAAAGTTTACAAAATTTCAATTTTTGGGTTAGAATTTCATGAATTAGAGATCGTGAGCTTTGGGGAAATTCCATAGCGAGAGCACTAATTGTAAACTTGCGGTTTTCCTGGATCTTGTCATCAATCGCGTGAACCAGTTCTTCTGTAACCAAAGATGGACGCCCACTTCGTTCTGCATCGTGCACTTCACTACGTCCTCCATTGAACTGTCGGACCCATCTTCTCACCATTGAATCAATCATCGCATTTTGTCCGTAAACTTCGCAAATTTGCCGATAAATTTCAATTGGTTTCACTTTCCTAGCATTCAGAAAACGAATCCCAGATCTGATTTCACAAGCGGCGGGATTTTCAACCAACACTGACATTGTAAACAAGCACAACAAAGCGTATGTGGCTGACAGCGATCTCAAAATGGCGCACGTTTCTTTTCCTTGATACAGAGCGTCTACCGCGCATGTGCGGAACTGCGATCGCAGCGCTGCAACGGAGATAAATTGAAACGGAACTTACTTTCTGGACGTACCTCGTATGATTATTATTAGTGCTGTTATTGTCGTCGCCGCCGTCCTCCTCCTCCTCAAGCGCTTCACAAGTACCGACTAACCTGCTTTCTTATTTTACACACATTTAACTGCTTTTAGAACCTACTAGCGTCGTTATTTAATTTATTATTTGGCAGTGATATTTTGTGATTCAGTAAAGGTATTGCATTCTTCTTTTTTTCTGTTTAATTGTTCCGTATCTATCAATTTCATTGTACCTTTATCTCTCTAATTATATTTAACACACACACACACACACACATATATTTTAACTTTTGAACTACATATGCACTTGGAATTTATTTTTCTTAATGAGGCGTCTTATGTGACATGTGTTAGAGCTGACTCTTAGTTCTACATGTTGAGTAATGTGTGTTTATTGCTTCTTATTTAATGTTTTCACTGAATAAAATTTTAACTTAGCCTTCAATAATCTTATTTAAAACACTTTTAAGAATTAGCACTTTGGTTGAATTACAATTAATTTCCAGTAGTAAATAGATATGATGCATCAATCTTATAATTTTAAGAAACTCATTTTCTACTTTCAAGTTTTACCTCACCATCCTTCATATGCATTTTTCATATTTTGAGTCGCTCTTCTTGCTTATCAATGTATTTTCATTTAGATGTTTTAAAACCAAATAAACCTATTTTAAACATTCTTTAAGTTCCAAATTTTAAAAATTGTTCCTTTATTTTCTCCCAACAAAGTAAAGTACAATTCTTTTCCTAATGCAAAAAAAAAGAGCCTGTACTGTTTTCGAAAGTTTCATTAGTGCTAATTAGATATGTTAATTTCCATCAATGTCTGTGTGACAGATTTTACTTCGGTGAACATTTTTATTGCAGATCAATGACATGCGTTTGACTTGTTACGCTATTGTAAGTTCACATTAATGCCATTTAACACAATGAAATCACAGATAGCGTCGGTTCATGTTTTGAACATTGGAAAACAATGCCTCGATTTTAATGCAGATGGTGTTTATGGCGGAAACATTCCGCTTTTAAGTTTTCAAATTCATAGTTACCTAATGATGTACTTCATGTGTTAAATTATCTTTTTGAAGCACCTGGAATTCAACAGCAAATACTTCGATGACAGTCGGTGCTCCCTCTATTGTCCAGCAGCGTCCACAAGAACACGTCGCGCCAGCAGCTCAAAAGAACTACAATCCTATTGTGCACATAGGATGTAATATTCTAGGGTTTTACATACTTCATTTCTCTCTTTTGATTGGTGGTTTCAAGCTTTCTTAACATGATTTGATGGTCCCTTGTAAGACCTCGAAACACAATCATCCTTAAATGACTGCGAATAACTTTCAAATGACGTTCGTGTTTTTGTTAGGAGGCCTAGGTTCTTATTCTGGGATTATAGTACTGGCCTCTTAAAAATGTAAATTTAGAATACATAAAACCATACATCTACTCCTATTACTGGTATATGTGAAACGTTAAACACAAAACACTTCACAAGATGCCTACTGCAACACTAAATTGTTATATGTAGATGCTGCTACACATTCAGGGCTGATTGTGTTTGCATAACTACAAGCTGAACCAGGCTGCTGTATTTGCGATGTCATGTGTCTGAATATTTTGTTAGCCACAGGTGAAATGCTGCATTGATGTTTAACTAGGCAACGCAGCCAAAACCTAAGTGTCTTAAGAGCGTTTATGGTGGGAAATAGGCCACGCCCTCCTGAACTAATTCGTCTGTCAAAGATAGAAGTGAGCAATTGACTAAACGCTGGCCCTTGGCTCTTTGATGCCACATAATGGATGTATGCGCTGCCAAATACCCTTATCCTTTACACAAAAACATCAGATATATCGCGAATGAGTTTTAAACAAGAGGAGACTTTTCATTTAGCAATTTTCAGGGGAGTTAATCCAATCGTTTATGACTAGAAGATTTTCTAATCCTATCTATAAAACCCACATACCTGGATATAGAGAATTTCATTACTATCCTTCAAACACAAAACAGCAACAGCAGAGTGTGTCATTAGAAGATGTGTTCATTGTATACTGCTTCAAAGGATAGAAAACAAAAGACCGTGTGTTGTAGGTGCATAAAGCATGTGTGTCAGGATGATAGCAATATGGTGTGCAACGGCTGTAAAAATGTGTGTGTTCCATACGCATTATTTCCTCTACCTATACTGCAACAAATTATCCTTATAAAAGCTCAGTCTTCTGCCTTCTCCATGCTAATAAACTTTATCCAATATGGTCTTATTACTTATTTCCTTATAGCTACAAGGGAAATAATGGAACACACTTGGCTAAACGATAGTCAAATCTATTATTAAAAGCTTGTCGCTAAGTAACTACTTTGGAATTCCGTTCACCTTAGCATGATTAGCAGTAGAAAAATTTGAATGATGGCATACCTTTTAAGAAAACATTTAAGTTTTGGAAAATGTATACCAATAACGAGGAATGTCCCCAAAATACTTATCTCTACAAAAAAAAAAAAAAAAAAAAAAAGTGTCTAGCATAAGTTGTGTTTAAATGAGATCTACACTGTTGTGCAGCAAGATTTTGTCTATGTATCACTGTTTAAGAGTATTGCAAAAGCCTCAAGAACAAAGTGGGCTTCAAAGGCCAATTCCAGAAAATTCAAAATATACAGGATTTTTCAGAACATGATAGCCCTGCCCCACTCCTCTGCCAAAGGCAACTTTAAAGTTTCGGTTTAGGGTGTGTGCGGTTTGAAACCTACCCTCGCTGTTGCCAAGTCTTCCACTTACTGGTCTCTTAATAGAGGCACGATTCTCTACTTGCAAGCAGAGTCTCCAGGAAACAGAGATTTTTACTACATTGCCTCTCGCCCTTAGTACAGGGTCATCTTTTGTTTGCTAATGGTTACTGCCCAGTGGCAGGGGGAGCGGTCCCGTTTGAAGGCCCTCATGCTTTGGAGAAAACTATACTGTTCATCGTCATGTGAATATCTTTAACGGTGCCATTAGATTAAGTGGCTACACTATTAAAGCCCCTTTGGCTGCGTCATGGTCGAGTGTTAGACCACTCGCCTCTCACCTAGGCGGCCTGGGTTCGATCCCAGGTGACCTCTCGTGGGATTTGTGGTGGACAAAGTGGCGCAGGGATGGGTTTCCCCCGCCATCTTATTCCACCGGTGCCCCATCAGTGCCATCGCTGCGGTGCTATATGTAATAAAAGCGGCCGTTAAAGACTATCAAAGAAATATTAACGCCACTTGGGTGTCGTATGCGCTCCATTTGCCTGCTGAGATTTATCACTGTTGCATCATATAAGGTGTGATCTTCTTACTCACGTAACGTATATGATAAAAGAAGGCAGTAGAGAACGTTCTTTTGTGGTTTTCGTTTGTGTGTTAGTGCTGTATGGTCCATTATACTACAGAACAAAGCCTTTTCATTTGCTGCAACTTTATAAAACGAGACTCTCCGTCTATCTGCCGTAGCGCATTTCGAGAACGCATTCCTCATATTGATCCTCTTAACAGAAGTATAGTTCATAAATATTCAAGAAATATTTTAAAAGTACGGCGTCAGTGGTAGTCTGGGAAAATCGAAAACGTCACGTTTAACAGGGCAAAAGGTGAATGATATCGGCGCGGTTAGAACATTTGTGGGGCAGTTTGAAAGACTAAGTGTACGAATCTATTCCTCGAACATTAGAAGAACCACGAAATAATATACGAGAAGAAATAGCCAACATATCCCAAGAAGAATTGCAGCATTATGTTAATACTCTGTTAAGACGCAGCAGTGCAGGTCTTCGAGCACAAGGACATCATTTCCAGTATCTTTATTAAAAAGTAAGCAACATAAGTACATTAAATATTGTGAAATAATAATGGTTCTAGTTGACTTCGTTTATCATATTCGTTTCGATGCATACGACGGTACGCGCGGGGAAAAGTGG
Organism: Hymenopus coronatus; assembly: GCA_030762935.1. Classification (NCBI taxonomy): domain Eukaryota; kingdom Metazoa; phylum Arthropoda; class Insecta; order Mantodea; family Hymenopodidae; genus Hymenopus; species Hymenopus coronatus. The sequence continues at coordinate 28,512,129 of CM060900.1, read as the reverse complement.
TGGGAGGGAAGCGGCGCGCCATCGTGACTCCTAACGCCGTTTAAAGCGAGGCCGCTTAATCTGATGACCCTGTGTATGTCATTTTTTTAGAAAATCGAACATTTTCCTGAAAATCTTCGAGATTGTGCTTGGAAAATGCTGAGTTTAATCTCAAGTTTGGTGTTTAAGCGACTTTTCGATTTGAAGCTGTGATGTTTACACACACACAGACATACACACATGGTCCTATTTAAAACTATGTTTTTTTTTTGAGGTTTGGGAAACCCAAAACTTGTATTTCCAGTGAAATCCCAATATGGAATTTTTGGGTAGAACGCAATATATTCTCTACCTAGTAAATACGTGGTAGAGAAAGTAAAAATTAATGTAATGTTTTGTTTAGTGATTTTTTTATTGTGAATACCATAATCACCAATCTTGAATAGCTTGTCATAAATCATACTGGCGCCTTAGTTTTCACATTTTAATTTATTCAAGGTGAAAATACTCAGCATTAAAATATATTCTTTTGAGCTTAAACTGTTAAAATGATCACAATTCTGTCGTATTATATTCATACAGTTTAAGGGAAAATATATGTGCATGATAATACCGACAAAGTATAAGTTTTCATTAAAATCGCCTATTAAAAGTGATCCAATGGATTCAGGGTACGTAAATATGCAAAAATATGGATAACATATTAAGGGATAATATATCCCTTGTTTCTGTGAATCACCTAACATTTTGCAAGGGGATTAGGAAACAAAACAATGTCGTTGTATACGATATTACATAACGCACTTTATTTTACATATTGTTAATTACAAGTTGAAAACATTTTTGAGGACCGCCCAGCAAAACTGCGACTGTTGCCATATATCATTTGCATGGGAATGACTGATACATTAATTACGGTGTGTATAGCACAAAATATAATTGAATAACTAAAATCATTAATATATTTTGCTGTTAGAGTAGAGAGCGAGCGCTGCATAAATAAATCATAAATTGCTTCACTCGGCAGCCAGTGAGACGTTTATTTTCAGAACGCTATCAAAGGATTGCAAACGCTTATATAAGACATTCATTCAGTGATGTCAGCACCGGTTTATTAACATTTGTCAGAATTGATTCTCTAATTCATTACAATTTCTTCGACACGACATGCTTTTAGCTTTGGGTTAAAAGTGTACAGGATGTTTGGAAACGACACCAAGCCAAATTGTGTAACCTGTTGCTCAGGTCGTAAGGGGTAATAAAATATAGTTATCAACGCTAATAAAAGTACGTCAACAAAAACCCTCGTGGTCATGGTGGTTTAGGATGTTCCCCAGGAATAAAGTCGCGTGGCTGGCCCACGTTATCGGAGGTACCGCAGGTAGATGGGAAGCATTGACCCCCACTTTAGCAGTGTTTTCATAAACATACCAACATACTGCATAACGGTTAGCTAACATTAAGGAATTTCTTTTCTTACGAAACCCTGTTAAACAACCTATACCTTGGTTATTTGTTTACTCTTTCATCACAAAGTTTCACTGTAACCGACAGTGAAAGAAAGGAAATCACTGAGAAGATAAACTGGGATATATATATATATATATACATATATATATATATATATATATATATATATATATATATATATATATATATATATATATCGATAATACAACACTTTATTTGCAATTTAATGTTAAGAGATCTTGAGAAAGGAGGCAAGTTACATACAGCCAACAGAGGCGAGTATACTCTCAGAATGTCACAAAAGTATTGTAGGTAAAGCAATGAAAATTAAATCCCCGTTTGCAGTGAGACAGGAAGTTTACATCTTTTTTGAACTCGTAATACGAAATGAATCATTTGTACATTTAACTGCAAGTTTATTGTTGATATTTACAGTTGTTGAGAGTTTACAATTGGAAAATTACAAAGTGTTAAGGATAGAAATGTTCAAGAACAAGTTACAAACTGTCAGGCTCAGAAGTAGACATTTTGAGTAAGTAACTGCCCTTTGCCCCTTTATCTGAAATTTAGGACAGGTTTGCTGATAACGAACAAGGAGTAACTCATTTGTTTTCAGGGCACTTGCTTGCCAGGAACACCCTCTGAGGTATGAGTATGTAGGCATTACACACAAATGGTTCGTGAGCTGCCTAATCTCAAAATTGTGTTATTTTCAATGTTAAGATAAATAATTAGCTAAAGCAATTTTGACGCTGCAACACCAAACTTCAAACTAGTAAGTATAAGCATTAACACGTGTTTTGAAACAGCATATAAATGATAGCATAGCTTCAGCGGCGTAAACAGTGAAGAATCATACACATAGAAACCCGAGGGAATAAGCGTATAACATGAACATAGCATTCGCCTTGCCATTCACATTGCGAACAAAACGTTAGCGTCAACACAATATAATTTAAGTGTGAAAGCGATTATAAAGTGAGGGTACAACGATTAACGACAATGCAGCGGTGCTGACTATGTATTGCTACAATGGCATTAGCTTGCGTGTGTTGTGCGCTATGTATTCCAGTCCCTTTAGCGCTGTGGTAGCGCGCATGACTGGCGCGGGGCAGTACCCGGGTTTTGATAACCCGGTACAGGCGCGAGGAGTTTCCCCCACTGTGAGGACTGGGTGTGTGTTCTTTCATCACCACCATCTTGAGGAAGTGGCAACACCACTGCGGTCGAGTTGTGGTCTCTACCACAATTTCCCCCCAGCCATTAACCGACCTTCCGGTTATATAATGTTTTTCCATACGTGAAAGAAGACAGAATAGCTTATAACGTATGAAGTTTTACGCAATATCGAAAGACGCCATCGTAACAATTAAAACTGTATCCGTTCATTTACAATATATTTCAAAAGTTTTAGTTTCAACAAATTATCTACATGATCATTGCGCTTGCTGTCACAATGACAACCGTTTTTCAAATAAAATAATTTATTTCTTATCTCACATCTCCGATTTTCCTCTTTTGAACTTCTATAGGTATACTGTGCAGTAGTGTTCTTTCCCCCTCGAATTCCGTTAACGCGAACTTGAAAGCTTGCAAGGTTTGACATTAGCGTCTAGCAATAGAATTCGTGTTAACGAAAATGATTGTGAATGACCCCATTTACTAACCTGCTCATTAAGCTTTTGTATTGTTGTTCATTTGCGTTAACATTTCTGTTTGAATGGGCCCGTAGTAGAATGAAGATTTCCGCCCCCGCGGACGATGCTGTCAAGGGATGTGGGTTAATTGTTTTCTGACAGTCGGTATGCACATAGTGTGTCCTAGTTTCCATTCTTCCTCCTTCTAATGTTACGCGATCAGAATTCCCAACGTTAGCTGTGATCTAAAATGATGGGACATATATTCAAGGGTTTTAACCATGAAAAAGGGTGTATAGCGAATTTAGTTATATAAGCAGAGGGGCGCGAATTAAACGTTATCCCTGTAATTATGTGGCAATGGGGACACAATCACGTGTCCACAGCAAATGGCGTGAGAAGTTTAAGTACTAGAATCTGCATGGTTTATTTATTTACTCATCTATTCGTGACAGGAATGTAAAGGGAAGGAGGGACAATTTTGTCGGGAAGGGAAGAAAGTCACCTCCATTTTCGTCCACAATAAATATTTTGGGACCTATTAGGAGGCCATGAGCTAGAACTTGGCTCTTCGGAAATGTGACAACAGCAACAGTGACACTGTAGGAAAAACTGAAGTTTTCCCAGATAAATATTACTTCTGGGCGATTTTGATATAAGCAGGTTTATTGTATTATAGCCAGTTCGTTTCAAATCAACTTGTATTGCTGGTTAAGAGACATTGTTTCAAGCATAATCTGGTGCAGTGTTGCCAGGATGGCTGTTTTAGTCTCTATGGTAGGTATCACCACTTTATTCCGAGTAGTAGAAGCAGGGAAAGTTGAGTCCTCTAGAAAACTGATCGGGTTCTTATTTGCTTTGCCTTTCATCTGCGCAAAACTATTATACCCTATTGCTTTATTTAGAAAATTTAATAAGGATCCCATATATTGACAATATAGTAAAGTAGTGGCAGCCAAGTAGATATCTATTCGTCGCATAATTTAAAGGCATATGAACGCCGGCTAATGCTAGCGCGAAGTGCTGTTGCCATCGTAGTGGACGTGTACCGGTGGTAACTGTGTACGTGAGAGCACGTTTTATACACCAGTCATAGTTTCGCTAGTTAACACATTTAACATCCTTAAAACGTTAAAATCTTACCTTTATGGCGTTAACCCATAATAGACCTAACATCAGTGAAGCAGCCAGCAGTTCAGGGGTGTCTTCGTCTTCTTCGAAAACACTTAAATTCCGAGTCGTCACTTTCGTCCCTTAAGTTAATGATAATCGACACCATAATGCTTCCCTGGCACTCTGTTGAAGCCGTTTTGCATGCCTAACTCGTTAAACCCAGTCGCCTTGAGTTACACAGCTTAATGTCTCGTACATAAGTTTTTTCCGCTAATTTGAACGCAGTATTTCTTTCAGCGGCTGAGAATGGATCACTTCACGTTTATTCTTTTATCCCGGCTTCGATGGACATGTTCACACACTCGTATCGCCAAGAGAAATATAATTTCATTTGCATTTCAAAAAGGTTGTAACTCAAGTTTGAAACACCGCTTAACTTACCCGGTCACTTTAATAATAAAATAACATACCCCTGCTGCTAAAACGAACTGAGCTTTTAATTCATTTCTTTTCGAAGTACATGGTAAGTCTATCATGCTGCACTGTATGTTTATATTTAAGATAAACCGTTGTGAGGAAGGATTTAAGGTTATTTTACACATTATGGATTTTTTTTTTTTGGTAGTGTTTAACGCCCGCTTTAACTACTAATGGCACCGCAGGCGGTACACATTATGGATGTTGAATGGCAAGATGTATAGTCCATGTTCTAAATATCGTAGAACAAGATTTTTGTACGGCCATGATCAGAAAATAAGATTCTGTCAATTATAACATTGCCATATATCATTTACTAATATTTAATCTAGCGTAATTAATGAAGATAATATTCTCAGACCAGACACACAAGATGTAGGTACCAGAAGCGACAACACTGTTAGGAGGGGTAAGCATATGATTCTTTGAAGACATCACTACGTTACCGCCTCCATATGCCTTTAAGTTTTGCGAACACTATAGTCCATTCGGGTTTTTTCGGACAGCATGAGGGAAACAGGGAGGAACCGTTTCCTGCATCAAGCGCCACCCTTCACTCTCCTACAATCCCTAGCCGAAAAGAATACAAATGGACTGTAATTTAATTATATTGAAAATCCTATTAATGATACGGTTCGGTAGTTTATAAGTAAAACTGATAGAGAGAATCGGCTAAAACAAGATCAGATCTGGTTTAACACCTGTCAAAAAGACTGTCCTGAAATGCTACAATCATGGTTGGCATCTAAGCACGCCGGTAACCTTATTAATGTGAGTCCAGATGAATTTCTGTTGAACCCAAGATGTCATAGCAACTGTTGAGCTATGTACTTTAGTGCATGTTTTGTTTATAAATGTTTCGCTTGACCAGCTAATTTGTTGCTCTATTTTTATATGGAAGAAAATCTTAAACAAAAACAATGTTTTAACATAGGAATCTAAGATGCTGAATATAGTAGCTTTAATTTAACATATTTCTGAAACTGGGACTTAACTAACGCGTAGATTAGGAAGAAAAAAACAAAAGGTAGGGCTCACTTGCCGCCCCCTCTCTCAATATCCAATTAGTGCCATTCACATTGGGGAGTTTTTCCACATTAATTAAGTGTAGTTCATACAGCATCACATGAAACTAAATACTGATTATTAGTGTAAATCCTTCCGAGGCTTAGAATTAGACTCTTTAGCCTTTAGCATTTTTACAATGAGAGAGCATTTGGCCCACTGTATCAACCCCAACCTGAAAGGCCAGGGAAGTTTTGTTGAAGGCTATCTTCCTCTGGGATTTAGTAAAGCAGTTTTTCACTGCAAGGCAGCTACTGTGTAAGAAGGAGGAGATAAAGATGCTATGGTCATTTACTTAGGATGGATGGTGCAAGGATTCCTGAACTGGTCTACGAATAGGAACCTGAGGGAAGAAGAGGAAGAGGACTACCAAAGACTTCTTGGGAACACAAATACTGATGTCCATATGGAGATTTGGTGTGCCGACAAATAGAGAAAACTGGAGAAACCTTATAAGTGTAAAGATAAATTAGGATTTGTTTATTGTGGAGCGGAATTATATCTCAATGTTAAAAAATGTGGGTATCTTTGTGAAGCAAAGTTCTCAGTACAATTTCAGGGTACCTTCCAGGCAATTGCAGTTACGAAGACTGCGAAAAACATAGAAAAGAGAAGCCTTAGTTAGGGAAGAAGGTTGTGCCGCAATGTGGGATGCATTTAAATACTTAGTCATGGCGTTGTATGGGTCTGATTGTCATTTATTTACAGCACTCAACTCATTTAGATGCAGACAGTATAGAGCAGGTTGTTCCAAGACGACTCGTCTGAGTAAGAGGAAACGCCCGTACTCAAACAAAAATCTCTGAGCAGAGGTGGATGGGTAGAGTGGTAGCCAATACGTTACTGGGAAAAGGTCATACCAAAATATTTCCATGCTGCCACTTAATTTCCAAAACCTGATTCATCTGTGACGGTGGCTTACCCTCAATGCTGCGCCGTATACGGGTTTCAGATGGCTCCTGTGAGTCGCGAGCTACTCATTGTTCTTTTAGCGTTCACACAAGCTGTAACATCCCGGTATAGACAGTGTGCATTGCAGTAAAATAAAATTAAATACTCAAACAAAAACGTGGATTAGACGTCTTCTTTATAGTCATGAGTTCTGCTTTAAAAACAATCATGCTGAAGAAACGGATATGGACTGATGCACCTGTGGTTTATCCAATATACTATGTAGCCTGAAGCTGGAAGGCTGTTTACTACTGAATGTATCGTGGCTAAAGTAATTTATCATTTTCATTTCCGTCAGTTTTAAGATATTACGAATGTCTAACTTTAATTGACGCGCTTGCTAACAATTACAACCTTTGTGTGACATAGTGCCAACCAAAGCATATCGACCTATTGATCCTGAATGGAAATGTGGACCGATATTTGTTGTTTGTTGTGTAAAAGCAAATTATAAGGAACCGATGGACCAGCTGGTTTGGGTTGCAGCTCCATGCGACAGAAGCATCACTGTCTCCATGTTGGATGCAGCAGATTCAATTACCGACCACTATTATGTGGACAGCTTTCATGACCCGCCGGAACTTCATAGCCGCCACAGCAATCTCTGCAGTGACTGCGGTATCTGTGTGCCATGAGATATGATGTTTGATATCCTCTCCGCCATTATTGAGCTCTGGATCAATGCTGCATCATTAAGGCCTTGCTTTGGATCATCCTTCATAATCGTACAAATCATTGCGCTTTTTTGGACTGCTAGATAACACAGAAATGAAGATACTAGGAACGAGCATCAGAAACATCAACTGGAAGTGGCGGTAGAAATACAGAACTTTAATTTAAAAAATAATAGTAATACCCCATTCAATATTACAAAACACCTCAGAAAACAATCGTCCCCAAGTCTGGCAGCCAAATTAACGAATATAAAAATTAAAAAACTTAATATGCAGAAAGAACATATTTTTATAAACTTATGAACATTGTACCAGTTTAGAAATGCTTCATATGTAATGTTTACAGAATTACTTTAGTTAGATATTTTGGTACAATACCTGAAATTGCGATGAAAATCTGAAGCAGGAAAGATGTCAGGATTCACAGTTTTTACTGAAAAACTACTATACAAATATTGCGACTACGCCATACGCGCATAATCGCAATACGTGTGTGAGCGGCTTGTTTCGGAAGCCATAACTGATTGTTTTTATATCTTCGTGAGTTGACGAGTTATTTGATATAGAAGCTGCGATTGTTACACTTCCGTAGGGACACTTGTGGTATCGCAAGTACTTTAAATTCGAAGCCGCGCATTGTTACACATGCGGTGGTTAGCACGTGATATTTCTTCTGGAAATTTCTTGCCACGTGATCAACAGGTATAAAAGGAGAGAATGAGCTCTGCAGAGAGTTCAGTTTTATACTGGGAATCCATAGTATGCAGCAGTTGGGTATGTTTGAACGGAAAATTCGGAGCGTGCAGTAGTAGCCGCCATCGCAAGGAAACTATACGGCATAATTATTGCGAAGGCATCGAATAAGGATGTTTACCTGAAAACAGACTTTTATTTGTAATCCAAGGAAGGAATTAGCAGTTGTTTGTAGGAACAATAGAGAGACATTTTGTTACAATATTTAGGATTATACTTAGTCACAATAATGTTGATAATGTCTCTTATTTAAAAAAAAATAAATTTCTACTACTTGCATATAAAGTAGTTGTGTTAGCAAAATGCAAAAGATTTTAACAAAGTTACAATAAAAATGTGGAAAAGGTTAGAAAATGTAAACCTTGTTTCTGGTTGTTTCTGGGTATTCAAAATTATAATTTTCTCTCTTAATCTGTGTGCCAGAATATTTCTAATAAGGAAGGAGATCACTATGACAATAAGATAGTTACAATTTAACGTCATTTATAACAAAATGTAGGTTTTTCAGCTTTCACTTTACCCCAAGGAATACGTTTGTGTAAGCCTTTCGTTGAAACTATTTAACATACTGAATTGGACTTTTTTAATCCTTCATTTGAAAGAATTGCTTCATGTTTCTAAAGTTGTAATGTTTAAAACAAAAGTAAATATATTTAATTTATTCATTCACTTTGAAGGCATTCTTTAAATCTAGAGGTCACCAAAATATACGTTTGCAATATTTTTAGAAATGATTTATGTTGATGGTCTCAGGTGTATGATAATTTGGGAAGTCATATTTACGAATGAAGGATGGCTGTATTAACATAATCGCTTAGTGTAAAGCAAATTCCGTAATTGGAAACCTCTGGGAGGATGAGATGAAGTGGACACGGGAGGGGTCCCTGGCCTTCCCTGGCCCTTGGCGTTTATCTCCCCATTGAAAGTTCTCTATGAGGGCCCATCAAACACCGAAGCTAGAGAAGACAGTGTCAGAAAGAAAATTCTTTCGCCCGCCGTCCACTCGCCTGGTCCTTGGACACTGAACGGTGATAAGGAAATAAAATGACAGAGAAATTTGCGGCAATTATTTATATCTACTACGGTATTCCCCTATAAACCAGGGAAAATGGTAACACATCCAAATTGATCGTCAATAGGTGGAACTGAAAGAATCAAAGACGATGAACCCAACTTGGTGGAGATACAGGAATGTTATACTCTAAGGCTAGATTTCCTGACGTAAAACGCAAGGAAGAGCAGACTCAGTTCCCCACGTTTCTGACGCTACAGTGTGCATATACGTTTTGCAACACTAGCTGTAGCAGCGTAACTTCTTGACAAATCATTATAGCAAGATGTTACCAGCAACTTATTAAATATATGTGTTACATAATTAATAATATCGTGAGTGGCATTTGGTCACGCCTTTGAATTTCCTTCTTAGTAACACGAAACAATGCGCGATCATTTGCCTCTCGCCATTTCTCAAGATTTGCATCGGCTATGTTTCATTTCGATAGACTGACAAAACTGCTCCGTGATGAAGATACACGTCTTACTGCTCCTAAATTGCATGCAAGTGTTCTGAGTTTGTGAGGTATGCAAGGTAGTATGTCTTAAAATCAGAAGTGACTCTGCACGTTACACAATAGCATCTGAATCAACATTCACCTTGAGACCAAATTTGCTTCGAGAACGGCCGTACAGGAATAGAACTTGCAAATTGTTTCTTTAGTAATACATAGCTAAGGTGCGTTCGTAACAATAATAAGGTAATAGTGTATAACTGCGCGTCTGCTGTTAAAAGTATGCTTGTAAACATTCCTTTCAGCATTCACGAGCTTTGGACACATCCGTGGTGATGTGCAGGATGCAGAAAAATGAATACAAACATTTGTGTATATTTCCTTCCCCGGAACCAATTCGCACTGAGCAGGTGTAGAAACCTATTTACAGTGCTGTACTTCTTGGAGGCGGTTATTGTACGATAGCAATTAAAAAGAGCTGATGTGTTCTATTTACATGATTTCTTTAGATCTCTGTCACAAATTATTGTTAAAAAACATATTCTTCTATCTACCTCATGTTATTCGAGATAAACATTATCAGAAATTGTCTTACTACTTGCTTTCGTTTAAGTAGAAGGAAAATAGGGGAAAACATGGACTAAAGCGATAGTCAAATGTTTTAAAAGCAGATTGCCAAGTGGTTGAATTCCATTTCATTGCATGGCCAATTGTCAGGATATCCTGTTCACACGGACACACGAATTTTTGCTAAAATGCTTTTATGGATGCAAGGGACTCTAAAACGTGTATTTACGGTGAAATGTCGGGATCGAATTTTTGGGTGGATTGCAATACCTTCTCTATACGCTATGTACATAGTACGTGCAGCGAAAGTAATGAAAACAAAACATGAAATTCGCTCTGCCAATCAGCGGCCTAGAGCTTTCACGTCACTATTTCTCTCTCGTTCTTCGCTCCCATATATTGATATCAGGAATATTCTTGTGTGAGATGGATGAAATGATGAAGGGGATTTCTTCGTCATTACTTGCAGGCATATTATAAGTAAGCAGAAATGAAATCAGACTAGAAGTAGGACTATTAACTGGACACTGCCATTTTAGGAAAACATCTACAGACAGTGGGAACTTTAAAGATGTTCCCAAGAATGGGCTGTATAGTGGAAAAGAATAATCAGCCTTACATATAATATTTAAATGTGATACCTTAGCCAACAGGAGTCAAGAATTCCTAGGTTGCATTTCCTCAAAGGAAAATGTCAAAAGACAAGCTTAGTAAAGAAATTACTGAAACTTCTTAAAGGAACTAGACTCTTTACATAAGAAACTCTTATGTTTCCATTCACATTACGTTCTCAACCTGTTCTGGAAACTTCGTACAAAAATATACTCTTCTTTCTACTTCCTGCTAATCGAAATAAACTTTAGCGGAATGGTCATACTACTTAGTTCCTTGTAAGTAGAAGGAAACTAAGGGACCTTGCATGGCAAGGAGTAAAACAAAAGAAACATGGACGACTTCCTGTTTGAGAAAAGTATAAGTATTTTAACATTGAAACCAAATAACAAGGATATTTCGGAAATGGTTAACTATAGAAAGAAATGCATACAAATTGTGTGTTTTTAACAATATCTACGGTTTTTGCGTTCTAAGTTTCTGTGTATCTGTTATGGTTTACCACTTATACAAAAGTCATCCAGAATGAAGAGGTGTTCAGAGGCTATTCTCAGAAAATTCAAGATATACATTTTATTTTTCATGAAAATGTGTGATATTTTAATTAAAATCGTTGTAGCCATTTTTGAGAAAATCAAAATTTTGGAACATGTTCTATGTAAAGGGAAATTGGGGTGGAGGTTTTCTTGAAAATCTTTGTGTCACATCCTTATAAAATACTGAACTTAAATACCAAGTTTGGAATTCAAAGTAATTTTCGTTTTTGAGTTATTCTGCCAACAGACACACACACACACACACACACACACATATATACATTTACCTAAAAATGCTTGTTTTTATTCAGGGGGCCTCAAAACATATCTTTTCTTTGAAATCTCGTTACCGAATTTTGGGTGGAATACAATACGAACTTGTGCCTAGTTGAACATACATGCTAGAGAAAGTAAAAGATGAAAGTACGAGAAATTCAATAAGTCAAAAGGCTTCAGGTTTAGGGCACAACTAATCCCACTCCTGCTATACATTATGATCAAAAGGAAAGTAAGCAAGGAATGAAATGGAATGGAATTGAAACTGGGCCTCCCGAATGCAAGTCTGAAACGTTACAGCGAAACCTTCTGTTTACATACCTTGTTTACCTATATGAGGGTTACGCATACCCCTCTATGTACAACAGAATTGTTAACGAAATTCAGTTTAAAATTCACGTTGTTCATCAACAAATATGAGGGCTTATATCGAAACATGTGTGCAAAATGGACAGCAGCGTATTCCTTTGTGCTCCAAATGAGCTTGTTATTTTCCAATTTACTTTTGATGAGTCGCGATTTCATCCGGTTGAATACAATACAGTAACCTTCACGTTCTAAAACTTGTGGTTCAGTGGGACTTGCTATTAACATGCAAATGACCAGCCTGGAAATTTGATGCAATTACCTTCGATTGAAATTAAATCCCGTCTAAAATTAATTACCACATTAAGGATTGCATTCGATGCTTCATTAAGTTATATAGTCATCTGGTAAACAACCAGTACAATGATTGGAAATTGTTGCATACTGCACCTCTGATGACTCAAATTTGAATTTCGAAGTGGTGCACATTAGGACTTTGAATTGTTGAATGCTTGTGGAGTACTGAATATTCAGTATAAGACTTTCTACTTTCTCTAACATGTACGTACAACGTACATAGTATATAGAGAATGTATTGTATTCCACAGACAATTTGATAGCGAGATTCACCGGAAGTAAATTGCTTGAGGTCCCCTGAATCCATAAAACAATTTTACTTTCTCTAGCACGTATGTACAGCTAAAAATAAAAATCTGTATAATAACACCGGTACCTCATTAGTTAAACCAGGGCTAATATGCGAGATTTTTAATATCTATTAAACTTCACATTTATACATATGTCTTCATTTACAGATATATGACACATTGTACTGCACGTATGTACAAGGTATATAGTAGATGGAGAAGGAATTCTATTTTGCCTAAAATTTGATACCGATAATTCACCGGAAACACATGTTTTGAGGCCCCCCGAATAAAAAACCTTAAAAAAGATCAGTGTATGTTATGTTTAATTCAAAGGCGTAAATGCCCGTTAGATACCAAACTTGGTATAAGAGTGCGACTCAAAGATTTTCAAGACAATCCCTCACCTCAAACTACCCCTTACATGGAAAAAATGGCTAACGATTTTGATCAAAATACTGTATATGAAAGATATTTACATGACAAATAAAATGTATACATTTAATTTCCTGGTACAACCCCTGAAATCCTCTACATTGTGGATGAGTTTTGCATAACTGGTAACTCGTAAGGGTTAACTAATGCATAAAAATGCATATTTTGTTAAAATATACCATTTATGTCGTATGCTTCTTTGATGTGGAGGTTACCATTTCCGAGATATTCCTTGTTATTGGTTTCAATTTTAAAATACTTTTCTTAAACCGACGTCCTCATCCGTATTGCTTCAGTTTTCTCCTAGCAATATAAAGAAGTCCGCATAGTCTCAGTTTTTAAAAAGATTTTTCTATCACTTTAGTCTAGTGTGTGCCGTATTTTTCAGAACATGGTAACCTTTTGTCTAAGGCGACATGACTTTGAAGTTTGGGATTAGGTCGTTTGCGGTTGGCAACCAACCCTCGCAGTTGCCAAGTTTTCCACTTACTAGTCCCTTAGTTGAGGCGCGAATTTCGACTTCAAGTACAGTCTTCGAGTCTCCAGGAAACAGAATTTACTACTTTGCCTCTCACCCCTTGTACAGAGTTGTCTTTTGTTTGCTAATGGTGATTGCCCAGTGGCAGGGGGGAGTGGTCTCATTTGAAGGTTTTGGAGAAAACTACTTAATAAGGTCATTTCTGCTAATGTCTGTTTCGATTAGCATGAAGTAGACACAAGACTTATCTTTTGTAACAGACAGCAGGTAGAAATAATCATGTAAATGGAACACTTATTATCATTGATAGTGCATTTTGATGCAGATAAATTATATAAATAAAAGAATGAGCTTTTAATGGAAGCGGTTAAACATTGCTTTACCAATAAACTGTTTGGTTCATTGATATATACAACTTTCACTGCTCTAAGGAGGTGGAAGCTAAAAGCTTGAGATTGAAGGCTGTTGCAGTATTGCAGAGGCCTGGTAAACGTTTCAGTGTTTGACGTTTTGACTAATTTGCACGTCAATATACTGCCTCAGATAGCACCACCTGCTTTCTTTATGCGTCGCTTCACATGATTGATGGACTTTGATATGATGCTTTATTCTCTTTTACAGTAACGACAGCTGCCGAAAAAACACACAAGGAAGGACAGGTTTTATCTCTGAATTATGTGTGTGTGCACTGGCATAGAGTTTATTGAAAATATTCAATCGGCGTTGTTGTTTAATATGGAAAAGTGTTACACATGCTAGCTGTGACGTAATGAATTAATTGGACGTCTATCTAATAATTGATTCCACTTCAACGATTCTTATAAAACAGAATTCTTATTTAACTTAGTTTACATTTTGTATATTTGATGCCTACTGAATTTTGTGTCTGCTTAAGATAATTGCGTTTTGCTGGTGGAGGGAAAATTGTACGAGTTTGATTTGGCAACACTTGCATGTATCACGACATAGAACCACGCGCTTCTATTGTGCTAGCATTTAAATTTTGGATTAGCATTACACATGGACGGAGTCCCTAGAACCCTGGGGGCATAGCACCAGACGCAGACCCTTGTGAACACTTTGTCTCTTACGTGATCCCAGGGAGGAGGACAGGGGGATAGACCAGAAGCGTGACCAGATCCGGATGACAGGCTCAAGCACGGATAGGGTCCCTAACGGTTACAGATGGAACGCCTCCGAAGTCGACCGGTCCCTGCCCCCCAGAGGGATCTCCATGACCTCAAGGCGGGTTCCGATCGTCTGGTCCTTCAACCCTAAAACAGATTATTAGGAAATGATTGGAAGACGAAACGCTGGAGCGGAAAATTCGGGGGATGCAATGAACCTACCCAGCATTCGTCTGGTAGCCCGGGGAGAACCCCTAAAACTCGTGGATTAGGTACGAGTGCACGGGAATAGAACCCGCGACCTCCCCGATTTCCCTGTCCCATTCGTCCCATTTTTCAGGTTCCATGTGGTTTACATTATTTTATTCACTCCGCTGATCTCTTTCAGCGATGGTGCTTGATGGTCCGGCGTGTCCTGGAAAAGGACTTAACCACCCCCGATTTAGCTGGTTTCCTCGGGGACGCTGAATCTGCTTGTAAAATATTATACGTGAAGTCTCTTCCGCAATGAGAATTTTATATCACACAAGTAAATTCTTAATTAAAATATTAAATATAGGACTGTTTATGCATGACTGACATTTTTAGAGAGAGGCTACAAGAGAAATCAATGTACTACATTTTAAAGTTCTATATTTAAAATTTGGAATTTAGGAATTTTCACTTGACTGTCCCTTTTTGTGGACGGGCTTGGGGAAGCCAGAACACGTTGCTAGCGTATACGTTTTATTTTCTCGAAAAATCTAAAATATCTCCGCTGAAAAGGGTCATAGAAAAAATTCCAGATATAAAATATTTTCCAAACAATGAGATCTGTAACTAGTTTAAATTTATGTAATTGCTTTCGTCAAACCGGTATAGCCCTTCATGATGATAGTGGGTCCGTGCTGCAAACTTTTTCTCCGTCAAAAAATACCTCAAAATTCCACACGCAAGATGTCAGTCCAAACAAAATAAAAAAACGTTGTGCGACCGTGCTTATATTTGCATAAGTCAGCCAGTTCTCGCTGATTCAGAGGAAAACCTGATTACGGTTACCGCCGTTTAAAAGATTAGCTCATGCGCTAGTTCAAACATAAGATTCCGAGGTAGCAGCTTCTGCATTTGTGAGATAGCGGGCCTAAAAACTTTCCATTAAGATTGTGTTTGTCCATGCAGCACAAGACGTGCAGCAACACCATTATTATGTAAATCCGTAGAGGAGAAAAGACATCGCAACAGCGACACTGCTTTCGCCTGTTTCTGTGTCCACTGTGCAGTTTTAGGATCGAATTAAGTATGTCTCAGTATGCAAGGTGAATTACTATGCCAAGCTAGGACTTGAATGAGGAACAAGGCTTATGCCTTGACAATGACTACATTTTCTCTCAAAATTTGTGCACGATTCTACCACCTAACAGTCTTTTGTCTTCAAGAAATGGACCAGTTATTCACTTACACACTTTGATTCTATTTATCTACAGTGTTAACATGCAAATCAAGTTAAACTGGGAGCATTGTTGATAAGAAATGTGCGGCACGAAGGTTCAGTTTGGGAACATTCAGTCGGAAACAGATTACTTAAAAGGATTAAAAGTTTTGCTTTTAGTATTTGTTTGATCTCAACCAATCTTCGTTATTATGGATATTCGCTTACAAGGGCGGTTAAATACGTGCCCATATTTCAAAATAAATGGTGTGGTTAAGGCAAGTTGGTGTTGCCATCGTGTACTGTCATTGTTACACTGTCAAAACATATTTGGTACTCATTCGTTGGTTATTTTGGATTTGGTAGACTTTTCAGATAGTTATTCAACATGTTTTCGCTAAAATGGAAAAAATGCAGTATCGTTCAGTTATTCTCTTTTCACTTTTGGATGGGAAAACTTACGAGAAGATAAACGCGAAATTGGATGCTGTTTACGGCATCTCTTCCCATTTTTAGCAACCGTTAGAATTGATTCAACAACTTGAAAGGTGGTCGAATATCCGTTTTTGATGAGGAGCGCCCAGGACTCCCGGCAGATGTGATTTTCGAGGAAATCGATGAGAAAGTTCACGAAGTCTCGCTGATCGTCGAATTATAGTTTGCGAAATGTCAGAGGCCATAGGTGTGTCGTTGGCAATAACAGTTCTTATTTTGCATGATAATTTGGAGATGAAAAGCTGTCGGGCCGATGGGTGCCGCGGTTACTCTCAATAGACAATAAGCGGATGCAAATCTCAACGTCGAAGCTGTGTTTGCAGTTTTTTAAGAGTAACTTGGATGTCTCCTTGCGTCGAGTTGCTATTGTCGATGAGACCTAAATTCATCATTATAATACTGAAACCAAGCAACAATAACAATAACGAGTCAACTCCAGGAAATCTCTTCCAAAGAAGACGGGTCATTTCGTCCGGGAAAGTGATAGTGACGAATTTTTAAGATGCTAGGAGTGTCATACTCATTGGCTTCTTACATACAGGAAACACGATTACTGGTAGCCAGATCCAACAAGAAATTGGAGACACGACCCAAGTTGACGCAGAAAAAATGCTGTATAACCATTACAGGTCATCTGCACATTCGTCCGGAGTTGTCGCCGCAAAACTGCTTAAGTTGCGTTATGAATTGCTGCCATAAAATCCATATTCGTCTGATCTTGCTCTCTTCAAGTTTTTCTTGTTCCCAAACACGATGAAATGGCTCGCGGGAACATCAGTTAGATAAAGTGAGGAGGTAATCGTCGAGGCAGAGGCAACATTTGTAGAACTCTTCCTGTGTTTAGAGGGGTTAAAATAAATGGCAAGAACCTTGGAAGAAGTGTGTGTGTGTGTTTCCCTAAAAGGGGACTAAATTCAGAAGTAAATAATTTGTGTTTGAAAATAATTGCGTCTTTATTCCTAACAAGGGTACTTAATGAAGTGCCTTCGCATATGTCAGTTCTCTGTAAAACCAACACAGCTGCTAAAACATCCTGATCTTAGACAGGACTGTATATTAGTGCAGCCTCTTTGGTTGTTGGGTTAAATTTGTTTTAATGTTTTGATAAATTTGTTGTTAACAAATTTGTTAAATTTGTTGTTTTAATGTTACAGCAAGGTGCCCTCAAAGTTTCTTCATAACCCATGCATGCCAATCCCAGTTTATTTTACATGGGCTCAACTTCTTCCTTACACTTGGTAGCGACGCAGAGGGGACTCAAACCCAGCTGAAATCCCTGGAACTCTGTCCAGTAATATTCGTTCTTTAACCAAGTATTCTGCAAAGCCGAGATTGCGTAGAAATAATTTATTGGCACAAGAAGAGTAGCAAGAGTGGCCTCATTTAGTATTTGTCCGATGCTGTTCCTTTTGTAACCAATGGTAACGTACCTGCGATGCAGAGATAGCCGCTTTTCAACTCCAATTGGGGTGGATGTAGTGACTGCCTGTGCGCATTTGCCACACCTGCTGCTTCATTACGCATTTCCAGGCGTCAAAAGAAATCTTTCGTTATTACAAGTAATATACCAACTACACCTAGTTATAGGGCGTAGGCTTATTAGCATCCTGCAATAAGATGCCTCTCTTTATGCTAAAAGTGTACTCAGAAGAGAATAAGATCCTTATTTTTAATGATACACACAGTCCCATGTTTTAGTACCCCTGTTTGAATGTTTCTTGTATTATTATTATTATTATTATTATTATTATTATTATTATTATTATTATTATTATTATTATTATTATGATTGTTATTAAATCATTCCCATTCTACATAGTTGTAAAGAAAAGTTTTGATGATTCCTCACTGTAAGTTATTGTTCTAGTTTATATCTTTGTACCTTAATCTTATTAGTAACGAACAGAAAACCTTCTTCATTCACTCTTCCAGGTTATAAAGTCGACTGGCCTTGATGTTTAGTAGGTTACTTACAGTTCCTTCTGTCTAAAGCAGGAATAGTGAAGAAAATGTTCAATACATATCAAGAAGTTACTGTAATTGTTATTAAATTACAAGTTTGTTTTCGGAGCACCTTAGGTTTAAGATTGTGAATAAAACCATCTCTGAAGACCACCAAAATTTCGCACGGCTTTACTGAAGTCCTTTATTATTTCTGTGACCCTCAACAGCACGGCTATTTTGTAAATAAAGCTAGATCTGTTCAGTAACTTTTAGAAACCTTCCCTCGGTTTATATGCGTCAGTAAGTATAATTTTGTTCATCGTTCGGGTAATATTTGAAAACGGCCGACATGAGAATACAAGTTGCAGGATGTTACAATGCTTGCCACAGGTTTCTGTGCTGAATAAAGCACTTACCTTCGAGGGGATGAAAGAAATTATGCAGATGTATTCCGTGCCCAACGTTTGCACACAGGTACTATTAATGCGACAATTTAGGGCATCTCTCCAAACGTACATTTTGTGAACGTAATGGTGGCTGGTTATGTCCATGCTCATCATGTTCATGTATCTTCGCTTGAGGCAGAGCCACTTTGCATACCCAAGTGTGCAACCGTTGATTAATTTTCTGTTAAGGTGCAAAGATAAAATTCTGATGTATTCCATTTGCATGGGTTTCTCTACCTTTTCTGTGAACAAACCATTATTTTCTACACAAATCAAGTTAAACATTAGCAGAAATTACTTGCTTCCTTGTAAGTAATAGGGAAGTAAGGGAATACACTAGGCTAAGCGATGGTTAGATCTTTTGACAGCTGGTCGCTATGTGAAACAATTGAAATTATGTTCTCTGCATCACGGCCGGGAGTAAAACAAGAGAGACATGTAATGAAGGATGGCTTCCCGTTTGAGGAACGTTTAAGTGTTAAATTTGAATCCAATCCCAAGGAATATGCTGGAAACGGTTAACTAAAACAAAGTATACGAGATCACTTGTGTATCTTAGCGAGATCTTTATTTTTTATTTCTCAAAAAATGACTACATAACGATTTTGGTTAAAATGTGTATGTTTAAATGACAAATAAAAGATATATCGTGCATTTCTTGGGAATAGCCTCTGAAATCCTCTTCATTCTGAATGATTTTTGCATAACTGGTAAACTAAGAAACAGATAAGAACTTACTGTACAAAAATTGTAGAACTTGTTAGAACATACAATTTATGACAGACACTTTTTTTAAAAGCTAATCATTTTAGATATATTCCCCGTATTTCAATGGCAATCACATACAGACGGCTTTCTTTCAAAAATTTTGACTCGCTTTAGCCTAGTGTATTCCCTTATTTTCCTTGTACTTATAAGGATCTAAATAATATTGCATTTCTGGTAATGTTTGTCTTAATTAGCATGATGAAGATAAATGAATGATCTTTTATAGGAATACTTTTTTTTACAGAACAGATAGGGAAAGTCAAGTGAATGTATCACATCAAATTTTTCTTCCAACAATGTCCTAAACGATTAGTAATATACTTTGCCGAAAGCATCGGAGATGCGCCATTTGAAAATGGAGTCATTTGTGTAAGAATTTGTATCGGAGCTCATCACTTCACTTCTGTATAACGCCCGCTTTTACTAACATGGCACTGCAGGCGATGACACTGATGATACATGGAATGAAGATGGAGCACTGGTGAAATCTGATGGCGGGGGAAACCGGAGAACCCTGAGAAAAAACCCGTCCATGCTCCGCTTTGTCCACCACAAATCTTACATGCGGTCATTTGGGATCGAACCCGGGCCGTCTAGGTGAGAGGCGAGTGGTCTAATCACTTGGTCACGGCGCACCCCATCCAGAAAGTGACAGATGATTTGACATAACTAAATAATAACGGAAGATATCAACATAAAACTTTATTTACCGCGTTGCAGTACCTTACTCTATTTGTCAACGCAGTCTCCATTCTGTCAAGATATTTATTGTCAAGTGGTATCAGTTTTTCACTGCCGATGTTATACGTTTCTACCGCCAAAGAACTTATTCGTTTTTTTGAATGCACAAAATGTTCAGTCAATCAAATTTTATAGGCAAATAACGTAAGTGTATGGTGACAGCACAATAAAGAATCTTCAGTGAGGAAATAGCGCATAATTTGTGAGTAATCAACAAAAAACCAGTTTGTACGAAAAAGACCGGAGTAGAAGTTCAGCAATCGTTATGGAGGAGTTGAAAGCAAATGTTGATAAAAGAATTAAAAAAAAAAACAGTGTTTCACTTTGGACACCCTAAATTACTTTTTGGAAGGAAAAGATTTCCCAGCCATGAAGATCTCAAAGTGGCAGAGACATCTTGGCTCAGATCTTTAGTGGTGGAAGAGTACAACATCTGCATTGAAAAACCGGTACCACGTGACAATAAACACCTTGATAGCAATGACGAGTGCGTGGAAAAAATAGAATAAGGTACTGCACTTTGTAAATATAGGTTTGTATTGATAGTATTCGTTATTATTTAGTTATGCCAAATCGTCTGTCACTTTCTGGATGGCGTCGTATCTTAGTAACTTCGGCTCAAAATCTTTATGCATGTTGCTGGCTATTTCATTAAATGTGACCATGATCAAAGAGCCCAAAGTGGTGCAACGTAGATTAACTAGTGTATTTACATACCACAGGTTTGTATACAGATATTATAAATATCTGCTGCAACACTATATATTACATGACTTACAAATAAACACATAAATAGGATGTTCATGTTGGCTGTAATATAAAATGCAATCGTGAGACACTTCAATCTGAAAATCAATCAATCAATCAATCAATTTATTTTCAATTGCATAAAATCGAAAATAATAACATTTAAAACAGCAATACTCACAGTCAGGAAGTACTAATGCTTAGTGCTTTAAAATATTCATGAACATCATATATTCATAAATCTAATAAAAGTCTCTTAACTGCTATTTTAAAATTGTTAGTGCCCAAGTTTTTATTATGCTGTGGCAGTACATTGCACAATTTTACACCAAAGTCATTAAAACTGTTGTAGTTGTTACATTTCTGCATAAGTTAATCCTTAACTGTAGATTATTTCTTGTGTAATATTCACGAGCAGCATTATTGGGTAAGTATGTGTCAATATTATATTTTACATAAAACAAACATTTACTAACATATAAGGAAACAACTGTAAGAATTTTCAACTTCCCAAATAATGGCCTGCAATGAGCTGTACTATTTACATTGCATATTAATCTTACTGCCTTCTTTTGTAATTTCAAAAGTCTTTTGACACTCGGGTCATATCCCCATACTAATATTGCATATGTCAAGTGAGAATGAATATATGAGTAATAAACAACTTTTAGAACATGTATATTTTCTTGGTATTTTATCTTCCTGATGATAAATATCCCAATGGCTATTTTCTTTTTACAAACGTGCTCTATGTGCGTTTTCCATTTTATGTTGAATCAATATAAATTCCCAAGAACTTTACTTTATCAACTTCATAATTTAAATTGGGGCTAATGGAGAGATCTTCAGTTTTGTCTAAATTCAAGGATAAAGGGTTTGCCATACACCAATCATTAATTATACTGTCAATTGTAAAAAAACTGTACTAGCCCCTGCTACCATTGTGTGGTCTTTTCTGCTTACTGCACAAGATGCTTGCGTCTATCGGCACCATTTTTTTTTTTTTAAGTTTTGCATTATTATTTATTCATTATCTTGCCATTTGCGGGTTTAGTTATTCATTTTCTTGCATTCACAATAAGTATACTAAGAGTTTTATATTATTGGCGTTTTGCGTACAGATACCTTTTAAAATAACAGAAATATTGTTGTTTGACTGAAGCATAAGAGTGGCATTGTATATCTTTTATTTGTTTGTTGGAAGGTTATACTGGAAAAAGTTGTTTGTGGGTAGAGGAGTGGCTATTGTTAGGGAAGCTGTATAATTGGTTATATTCCAGACGAGGGATTTGAGAGGTCACATTTTCCTTGATTTGTGCATTACGAGAGTTGACATTCTTATTTTGTCGAGTTGAGGCGGTGAAGACCTCCACTTTAGTCTGATAACTGAAGAGTTAGTGTAACACGTTTGTGACGCTTCGAAAGTAACCTGGCTGGTCATACCGAGCGATAAATGAAATTAGTGAAACGATGCTCAAATTATTTCGGAGTCTATGGAGCTTGAAGTTACTTGACGTCTTCTCAGGATAAGGGAAAAACCTCAAAATAACCTTATCCATGTAATTTGCCCTAAGCGAGATTCAAATTCGTGACCTGTTGAATGTGAGGCAGACATGCTACACCCACACTACCCAGGCGGGTATCCTATTCTTATACCTATATTTTCTGCTTCTTTAGCAGTTACAGCCATGTTTTTCTGTACTTCTGCCCTATGGAGGTTTATACTCGCCATGTGTAACCCATCTCTTCAGTCCTTTCTATTTTGTGCTGCATCCTTAAACTCTCTAAAGCTTCTCTGCTTCTTGATGGTATCCGGCATCTCAATTCTTCTCCTATCCAGTCTTCTCTCTGCTATTTAACTTTTCCTTCAGTGGCAGAAGTCCTCCTGTCATTGCGTATGCTACAATATGGTTTTTCTCCCCCACCCTTCTTAATAGTTTTTCGCTATCTAGATAGTTTGTTTTCAGTTTCTTCTGTGTTCATGTTTCAGCTCTATACAGGATTGGAGGTGAATAAATGCAAATATTTTTATCAGCGTTTGAGGAAGTTGGGAAGATGCAGTATTTGCAGCTCTTTATGCTACTTTCTAAAGTTCATGAGGTAAATTTTACATTGTTTTTAGGATGGCTATTATTCCCTAACTCAGAGGCTCGGTTGTTTACTTAACAGGTCACACGGACGACACTCTACTGCACTGCCCGACTATAGATGGTGTGATGCATGTAAACACAACAGGGTAGTTGAAAACTCATTAGATCCTGAAATGTGCGCCTCATTTATGACAGTACTATTAGTAAACGGACAAAATGAGATACACTTTTGCGTTATGCTCTACTAAATATCAAATTATTGTATAACGGTGCACTCCAGATGTAGCATTTTAGAAAGCTCTTTCTTAGTTGCAAATCGAGTGTTCCTGTTAGCAGAAGCCTCTTCTGTAGAATATTTTTTTCCTATCGCTAATTTCAGTACATTAAAAAGTTGTTGTATTCATATACTTTTCCCTGCCTGCTCTCTTAACAACTAGTGTTGTTATACATCTGTCCTTTTATGGATATAATGCTAATGGGGATAATCACTAGTCGAAATGGTCTTATTACTTGCTTCATATTAACCAGATCGGAAAATGAGAATACCCTAGGCTAAAGCGATAGTAAAATATTTTAAAAGCTGTCACGTGTGATTGATTTTGAAATTCGGTTCTCTTTTCATGGCAAGGAGCAAAGTAAGAGAGACATGAAACAGACGAGGACCTTTCCTTTGAGAAGAGTTGAAGCATTTTAAAATTGAAACCAATATCACGGAAGATCTTGAAAATTTTATGATAAAAATTGTGTTTTAACGGCATCTACATTTTTTGTGCAGTAAGTTTTTGTATGCCTTTTACGGTTTATCAGTTTATACAATAGTCATCCAGAATGAAGAGATCTTCAGATGCTGTTCCTAAAAAATTCAAGGTATATATTTCATTTATCATGAAAATATCTTAAACATGAAATTTTGGTCAACATTGTTAGACCCAGGTTTGAGAAAATCAACATTTGGAAAAATATTCCATGTTAAGGGTAGTTCGGAGGGGGTATTTTCTCAAACTTCTTTGTGTCTCATTCTTGGAAAATGCTGAACTTAAATATCAAGTTTTGTATTTAATGGACTTTTCGTTTTTGAGTTATGGTGTCCACACATACGGACATTTTTCTAAAAAATTTTTCTGGTTTCTGGGGTCCCCAAAACGGTATTTCCTGTTGAAATATCGGTATGGAATTTTTGGAAGGAATACAATACCTTCTCTGCCTACTACGCGGGTACAAACAAAGTACTTGGTAAAGTAAGTAACCAGAAAGGAAGAACTTTTAGGTTGTCCTATTAAATAAAATGTTAGTGCTTCTATAGGTCAGTTTTCATACATTTTAGGTTATCAAATTCATGATGACAGTAATTTCCACTTTAATGAATGGCTTTTGAGCAAGCACACGTCAGTGAGTTACTTCCATGTGATTACAGGTCGGATTGAAAATGCAATGTAAGCAGTCCGAGGTGGTCCAGCTTTGTACAGCATCCTAATGCAAATGTATCTGGGCTACCTGCTGTTTGATCTCCGGTCAAGACAACTTGCCTGGGGCTTCATTGACATGCAAACATCAAAGGAGCCAACCTGTGAAGGTTGTCGACAATTGTGAAACATGCACGTTTTAGTGCTTTTAACAGGGATGAGCACATAATGGTGTAAACACTAAACCTATTAATGCAGTTTTAAAGTATAATATCACCTCTCTACCCTTTAAATGTATTGCTTCAGTACTGGGCGGTACTGCGGCAGATGTCAGACCACTCGCCTCTCACCTTGGCGGCTCGGGTTCAATCCCAAGTGACCGCATGTGGGATTTGTCATAGACGAAACGGCGTCTGGGGGGGTTTTCTTGGAGTACTCCATTCTCCGCCGCCATCCGTTTCTTACACTAAACACAATAAGTCACACCTTTCTTTTAATATATATGTACATATATATTTATTTATTTATTTATTTATGCTAAGCTGTATACAGGTGAATATGACCCTGGCTCTTTACCGGCCATACTCATATTTTACAATAGTTTCTTAATTCTAGTTTGTTACATTTTGGACACTATTTACTCCCCATATCCATTTATTTTTCACTTTATCCTTTTAATGTAGCGTAATTAATCATTATTAATTTAGTATTACTCATTCAGCGTTCCAACACTCCATTTTATACTGTATCTTATACTGCCATCATCTCCTTAAGTGTGATGACTGTGAATCCCATTTCTGTTCCATATCGTCATCGTCTCCACTCCTCTCATAGTCCTCCATAATAGCTGTCAATGCAATAACTGTGGTCCAGTCGCTATACCGGCACCTTCTTCTCTATCCGACTCCATTTAACTCCTTTCTCTAGCCGCTCTTTGTTATTTTTATAAATATCTTCCTGTAATCTCCTTAATCTGTGTGTTCTTTCAAACGTTTATCTTGTCAGTAAACTACATCATATTTAAGTATCTATCTTAAATTTAGATATATCTTCAATTGCTTCTTAATATAGTTTTCTAATATCTCTGTTAAAGTTGGTTTAAACTTTCTTCTTCTAATCTTCTAATCACTGTTCTAATCTTCTTTTTTTCTAAAAGAGACTGCGCACTCGCTCCAGGCAAAATTCCGCTATACAGGTACCCCTATGTTTGCCGCTTTTCCTTCCGTGAGAACAACTGAATGCTTTTGCCGAATCTGAAACGTATTTGCTTCTCTCTTTGTCCAGCTTGTGGGTGGGAGCCCTGGCTCAGCTCCCTGCACTCGAAAAACCAAAATTAAAGTAATGCATAGTTACCTCTGCTATTATTAGTGTTGATTTCCTGAATATATGAGTACTTGTCAATATACCAACATTCAGCTTTATTTGATGGTGTTTGTAGTAAAAACTGCAATAATTCGATTTTTGAGTTACTATAAATTAATACTCTCTTCCAATTGTGATACTCCATATTTACCGTGTGTAAATATTAACAATAGTACTGTGGTTTTGAATGTATTTTTTTTTTAACCTTTAATTCTGGCATACTAATGCAGCTACACTCATATCTTTGGGTAGTTGGGGTCCTTAGTTTCTTTATTATATTGCATTTCTCCTTTCTTCTATTTTTATGTGGCCGAAGCAAAGGAAGAAAAAATAAAGTTCTAGCGAGATATGTCATCGTACTTCCGACAGCTCCATTCCGAGAAGGGTTTCTTTTGCGGTTTCTCCGATGTTTTAGGGCACTATTAATTCATAATGGTAGAATTTGTTTATAAAGTCATCTTAGCTTGATGTATTATCTCACGCTTATGTGTAAAAAAGGTAAAGGAAAGAACAAACGAATTTCATTAGTTTTAATATATCTTTGTTTGTTTGTTTGTGTGTGTTATAAATCTGGAAATATTGTATTACTCTTGGTAAAGAGAAAAATACAGAAAATGGTTTAGAATTCTTCAAAAATTTATCTATTTATGTGCAAACCGGTGTACCTACTTAAATGTTAACCATCCAATTTTGGTAAACGACAGCTAACAGAAACATGAACTTCTTTTAAGTAAATCTTTTGGCGTAACTACGAAATTAATAATTGACAAGTATATATGCTTAAGTTTATCGTTGAACTTCATTTTAGTTCGTTCTCTTCTTTTGTACGTTTTTTGTCAATTGCGTATTATTCTGATAGTAGATATTTACTATCTTACAAACATCTTACCATGTTAGCGGTATAGGCCGAGATGGTTACACATCTCATGGTCTACACCTCAATTCTAGAGGCAAAAGACAGCTTTCGCAGCTAATTGCCGACAGAATTATAGGTAGAATTCCTGTTATGATATCTGATAGGGTTTTTTTAGGTTAAAGGAAAACCCCCAAAATAGTCATGAAAGAACTCTAAAGTCAATTGAAATAAATAGAAGTTCACCAACAAAGAATTTTAGGAATACAGAAAATATCAGTAATTCTATTAAGATAAATAATAGCAGTAGCTCGCTGTGTATATTTCATCAAAATATTAGGGGTTTAAGAAACAAAGTTGATGAACTTTCTCTTAGTCTTGCTTCTGAGAAGTTACAGCCTCACGTTTTATGCTTATCTGAACATCACTTAACAGAACAGGAATTCATGCCAATTTCACTGCATGGGTACTCTTTAGGAGCAGCATATTCAAGGAAAAATTTAAAAAAAGGAGAGGTTTGCATATTTGTAAGACACGATGTACCCTATAAAGTCATTAATCTAAACAAGTTTTGCTTTGAGCTAGACATAGAGATGTGCGCAGTTCAGCTAAACATAAATCAAGTAAATTTTGCAATAATAGCTCTATATCGGTCCCCACTAGGTAACTATGAGTTATTCAAAAAACAGTTAGATGATTCCTTAAAGTTTATATTGAAACCGAAACGAGAAATTATAATTTGTGGTGACATAAATATTGATTATCTTATACCTAGTCTCCGAAAGGACCAACACAATTCTATATTTTTTTACATACAACATGTCACACACAGTACATTTTCCTACAAGAATTCAGGGTAGCTCCTCTTCAGCAATAGATAACATATTCATGAATATAGATAGAATTAAAACTTCAATAACCTTAGCATTTGCAAATGGCCTTTCAGGTCATGAGGCACAAATACTTCTCATTAAAGAGATAAACTTAAAGTTAAAACCAATCTATAAATATTGTAGAACACGAAAAGCAG
This sequence comes from Hymenopus coronatus, assembly GCA_030762935.1. NCBI lineage: Eukaryota > Metazoa > Arthropoda > Insecta > Mantodea > Hymenopodidae > Hymenopus > Hymenopus coronatus. The sequence goes on along the minus strand of CM060900.1, from coordinate 28,484,231 downwards.
ATGAAAGCTCCATCACATTGTTTAAGTATGCCCTTCAACAAGAATTATGGACTGAAATCTATGAAATAAATGGAGTAAATGACAAGTTCAATCATTTCCTACAACATTTCAACTCTCATTTTGTTACATGCTTTCCAGTCAAATATTGTAAAATATATAATCAGAAGGAAAATAACACCTGGATTACAACAGGCATTAAAACTTCATGCAAACATAAGCGAAAATTATACCAAGAATGGAAACATAAAAGACCCCACACTTAAAATGTCACTACAAAAAGTACTGTAAAATTCTAAAAGAAACAATAAAAGATGCTAAAATATTGCATTATGATAAAGAGATATCCAATTCTGGTAATAAAATAAAAACTATCTGGAATATAACAAAAAGGGAAACAGGGAAGAGCTCTCAAGAAAGCCCCTCAATTGCACTGAATTCCGGTAATCAAAAAATTGATGATCCTCAAAAGGTCGCAGATATTTTCAACAATTTCTTTTTGAATGTAACAGACAAATTAAAAATAAACTATGGATGTAAAGAATCAGCAATAACTTTTTTGAAAACTTCTTTTGTAAACAAAGTCCCTGAATTTAAAGTAAAAATGACTACACCATTTGAAATAAAAAATATAATACATTTGCTCAAGACCAAAAATTCCTCTGGATATGATGAAATATCAAGTAAAATCCTAAAAGCACGTTATGACCTAATATGCATTCCCCTTAGCTATTTATGCAACGAATCACTAAAGAGTGGAATATTTCCTGACAGAATGAAGTGCTCTATTGTCAAACCACTTTTTAAAAAAGGAAAACAAAATAATATATCAAATTATGGACATATATCTCTCCTGTCTGTTTTCTCAAAAGTATTTGAGAAAGTAATAGACTCTATAATTACTTGGAAAAGAACAACTTATTTGCCAAAGAACAGTTTCGCTTTAGAAAAGGAGTAGCGATAGATAATGCAAGCTACAAGCTCACACATAGTGTTAACAGCGTTAAATGAAAAGGAACATGCCGGTGGAATCTTTTGTGACCTAGCGTAGGCTTTTGACTGTGTGAATCATGAGATTCTGATAGCTAAAGTAAATTTCTATGGAATAAAGAATAACATATCAGATTGGTTCATTTCATACCAAGAGAAGAGAAAACAAAGAGTCGAAATTAAAAACTCCAATGGGTATCAAAGTAGTGCCTCAGAATGGAAATCAGTAAAACATGGTGTTCCCCAGGGGTCAATCTTAGGGCCTCTTTTGTTCTTGGTTTACATAAATGACCTCCCATTATACATTAACAGTTTTGCAAGTATTTATTTATTCGCAGATGACATTAGTGTTCTAGTAACAAGTAAAGATTTCAATGAATGTGTAGTTAAATTAAACTATGTTAAATTGTATGTCAAATTGGTTCAAAGCAAACAAACTCTCGGTAAACCTTGAAAAAACAAAAACAATTAAATTTATAACTACTCTCTCACCACAAACGCACACAGAAATAGGAATTAATGATACATTGTTAGAACAGCTAAATGAAGTCAAATTTCTTGGCCTTCAGGTAGATAAACATTTGGACTGGAAGTCACATATTAGTTACATCACACCTAAACTTAGCTCAGCATGTTATGCTCTCCGTGCACCGGTTAAATTTCACTCAATCGATACACTTAAGTTGGTGTATTTTGTCTACTTTAACTCCATCATCGAGTATGGAATAATATTCTGGGGTAATTCAGTAGATAGTAAATGCATATTCCGGATGCAGAAGAAAGCTATATACGAATAATCTGTAATGCTTATAGCAGACAGTCATGCAAAGAACTATTTCAAAAATTGGGCATCCTCACCTTACCTTGTGTTTATATATTATCCATTTTAAAATTCTATGCAGTAAACCGACATAGTTTTATAACAAACATGGAAATTCATAACATTAATACTAGACAAAAGGGATTGATTCATCGTCCCAATGCCAATCTTCGTTGCTTTCAGAAAGGTGTATATTATGAAACAATCAAGATATTTAATGCTCTCCCCAGTAATCTCAAAGAAAATGTTGGGAATTTCAGGGCTTTTAATGCCTCTCTTAAGGAGCACCTTTGCAATAAATCATTTTACTCTGTAGATGAATATTTAAGTGACAAATCTGTCTGACAATACCGTTAATAATCATCGTATTTATAAATATTACAATGTATTGCATTTTGTGTATATTAGTGTGTGTTTTATATTAAAATTAAACTGATTTATACTTTGGCGTGCACGAATGTGTCAAATGATTTTTTTTTTTTTTTTTTTTTTTTTTTTTTTTTTTTTTTTTTTTGAGTATTTAGCAATGACACAAGGTCTGTAAAGCCTGATGTTTTGATATTTTGCACTCTAGTACATAATTGTAAATCTTTGCGTTGGAAATTCTATAACATATTTGTAAATATGTATTGTAATTTGTTGACATTTATGAAGAGTACATAATACAATAATGATATTTTAGTTTATATAATTACTACTAGTAACTATTATATCGATAATTTGAAAACTATCATCTGACATAACATTAGTTTTACATATAATGAAATTATATTTATTTATACATTGTAACACTATTTTTTGATACTCTTTGTTTTTATGTGCATGCAAAGAAAAAAAAAAAAGAAATATTCTGTTGTTTTTGTAACCTATGCTTTTAGCACTAGAGCTTTATACATTTTTTTTCATAGTATATAAACATATGTATACATGTATATGCCTTGACAAGCTCTATGTTCAGTAGCTTTCTGGCCTAAACGAACCTACAGAATGCTTTCTAATCTAATCTAATCTAATCTAATATCCAAGGACAGGAAAAGTAAATACGGCCATGAAACCCATGCGATTGCTGTATATTTCAAGTGTATACTTGTATACTGTGAAAATAAGTAGAGATCTTATTTATCTAAGAAGATTCTAATGTTTAAGCTTCATAACAATTGAATCAGTCTTTTTCACCAATGCCTGTGCTATACTCAGCAAACCAAGTAAAGCTCAGCAATGATTTATCTTCTACATGTATCATTTTATGCTGAGGTATAATCTCTTGTAAGCATTTTTTCAGAACTCGAAAGGCTAGGACAAGGACATCTGTGGTGTATACACACGTCCACATGTGGAGGACACAGAAAACTGGATACAAATATTTGTATACCTTTCCTTACCCGAAATCAATTCGCGCAGGGCAGTAATTAAAAACTATTTACAGTGTTGTACTTCCTAGAGGCGGCTATTGAAAGACAGCAAATAAAATACAACACCAATCAGCGGCCTAAGAGAATTCCGTGTGAGTACCTCTGTCTCTTTCTTTTATCCCTCACATAAGTTGATATTCTTGTGTGAGACAGATTATAGGACCAAGTTGGCCTTAGCCAGTTCTCCACACATGGGCATAAACATTGGAATAAGAAGGTCCGGGCACTCGAGAGTGCATGAAAGAAAATGCGAGTCTTGAAGCAACTAAAAGGAAAAACACATGTGTACACAGAAGCATTCTGAAACCAAAATATTCTTTTGTGGGTTTTATATGAAATATTGGGTGATTTATATAATAAAGAGGTAATAACACATCTCTTCACAAAAGAATAATGGAAATATTATAATACGAGGGCCGCTTTTTTTTTTTTCTTTTCAACCTCCGATAGGCTATAAATAAAAAAACAAGTTCATGGAATACAATTATTTTATTACCAAAAGTTTTTTACACTAATGGTTACTTTTCAGCATAACTACCGAAAAGATTGAGACATTTATCGTAACTGTGCACAAGCTTTGCAATATCCGCTTCAAAAAATGTTGCCGCCCAATGATTTCAAATGAGCATTGGTGTTCTTTTGAAGAAGTTCGTTGGTCTTGAAAGTGCTGCCCTCCTAGCCACATCTTCAGTTCAGGGAAAAGGTGAAAGTCGCCAGGTCAGGACTGTACGGCGGATGATCGAAAATGTCCCATTGAAATTATTCAAGGAGCCGATGCGTTGTTCCAGCAGTGTGTGTGTGTGTGGACGAGCGTTGTCATGGGTCAACACAATTCCTGAAGTCAGCATTCCTCTTCGTTTGTTTTGAATGGCTCTCCGCAAACGTCGTAAAGTACGAAGATCTTCAAAACAACGTTAATGCTCATTTAGAATCATTGGCAGCAACATTTTTTGAAGCGGGTATTGCAAAACTTGTGCAAAGGTACGATAAATGTCTTCATCTTTTCGGTGAATTTGTTGAAAAGTAACCATAAGTGTACAAAACTTTTAGTAATAAAATAGTTTTCTATGAACTTGTCTTTTATTTATATAGCCTATCGGAGGTTGAAAAAAAAACGACCCTCGTATAAATGCATTACTGAAACTATTAATAAACGAAACATTAGAAGCTTAAATCAATGTCGTTCAGGTTAGGGCAGCGTGATTCCCGTAATATATTTAAGTAAGCGTTTTAAGTCCTTTTTCTTTGCTGGTTTGGTTCCAGGCATAAGCAGAGCTGTAAAATACTAGGATGACAAATGTTTACACCTTAAGGTTAAAATAGTTTGAAAATGTTGATATTTGAAGACACCTAGCTATAGGATACTGAGGCTGAGATTTTGTTTGTAAATTATAAAATTGCAAGGTTTTTTAATTATGTCATATAAATGGACGGACACCCATGAATCATTTTGGCCGAACGTTTTTCACGATCTTCCATTTTAAAATGCAACATGTGCAATGTTAAAGCAACATGCATAAAATACCTATGCAGTGCCTTTTAACCCTACTTTTCATTTCTGTATGTGTCTTTTTCTGAGTTTTATATTTTTGTGCATGAAACTTGTTCCTTTCGTTTTAGTTCGGCTCTGATTTGTATGAAAATTTACATCCACAATCTCAATTGAGCTATTTTAAGATGTAAGTATGGATTTTATGATTTTTCGATTTACGGATTTGCTCAAAATATGTATTTATGCACAATAACAAGGCAAAAAATTAAAAATAACAGCTTCATTAAATAAATAATTTCTACTTAAATAATAACTCCCACTTCAACAACATGTTTATTTTCTCTGTATGAAAGTTCGGGAACTTTCCTTATCATACTCCTTGACAGATCTGAAATGCGCAAGGCAGTTTTTGAAAATTTGATTTTTTTTTCGCTAGTTAAAATATTTAATGCTATTATCTGATAATCTATGAGGTAGAGCTTACAAATTTTGCACAAGAATTTTGCTCGTATTAAGTGCAAGTTTACAAGTTGTTACGGTGTCTTCGTTTTATGTCAAGGTCGCGAATGAGTGCTCCGTACACAGTCTACTACACTGAGGGGTTTTCCATTCCATAACTCCCGCGTTACTTGCACATGAATGTTAACAACATATATGTAAGAAGCACTAATTTTTTATTAAGTGTTATTGAAAGTGGTGTCTATCAGCCGGAAGACATTGTTGAGATCGTCGGATAAAATTATCATTCACATGCATAAATTCTTCTTGCGTAATATTCATAACCTCTGCACCATAGTTACATAGTAGGGTTTCAGTTTTAAAGTTTAGTGGCCTCAAGAACACAGTTTTGTGGAACACACACTCGCTGTACAACACAGCTGTGACTTCTGGTGAGCATTCGAAAGCAGTGCCAATTTCGTCTAGCCTTTCTTCCATTACCATATATTGTTTTCTTTTCTTTGGTTTAGAAGTTAGCGATCATGTTTTCTAAATTTACTGACCAAAGCTCTCACAGTGTCTCTGCCCGGAACAGGATGACCAGAAAATTTCTGCTGAAGTTGTCTACAAAACTGTCTGTTAATTCTGTTTTCAATGTGTAACGTACATAAAAATAAGCATTCAAGCGTGAATTTCTGACAGGCATTTCCGTGGGCTAATAAGAAAATAACATTCCTAAGTTAATTACACACAACACACTATTGTCAAAACACCAAGACAAAGCAACAGCTGATATAGTTCAAGGTGATAAACGTACCCTTGACATGTTCTGCGCTGCTTCTGTGCAGCGACATAATACTGCCGTCTTGGCCAAACTCAAATAGAGCGGTTAAGGCCTTGGAATAAAACGAAGCTACGGTGACTTTGGCATTAAAACATTTAGAAAACTCAATCCTAATGTATTCAGGGAAATGCCAGAATTGTTTTATCAAACTTGACACATCTTAGTAAATATAATGTAATGTATCGAATATAAAATAAAAATAAACAAATGAAAATAGGCAATACGAATTTGGTATTAAACATACCAAAACAATGCGATGGCAATTTATTGCTTTGTAGATCCTGTTGCACTTTAACGAAAAATGTTTGAACTTGATGTACCAGAAGTTTCAGGATATACATAATCCAGGAGTTGTGAAAATGACTTTGACTGGCTTATATATTTTTCTACACGACGTTTCAGTTGCTCTCTCTTGGGAAAGAGAGAAGACGATAGATAATCAACAGTTCTCCACCGGCTCGATGAAGATGCGTGATAGAATATACCAATCGGAAACTGCTTCCCGCTTCAAAGGCACATTCATGCTGTTCTAGGATAAAGGCAGCTTTGATATACACGCATGAAGGGTTTTCAATGCGTATTCCTTTTAATTGCATATACGTTGCGGAATGTGCTACATAGGTAGTATAGCTGCTCCAAAGAGGAGAACACGAGAGGAAATTTGGGGTTAGGAGCTTGAACTTTCATGCTGTGAGCACTTTACCGATAGCCCCTTGGCTCTTCTGTCTCTCTTCATTTTTGTGTATCATTTAATACTATTTTAGAAACACATTAAACTAACCCAGCCAATTAAACATGTAAAGTCGTATATCCTGTGTGTCTTAAACGTAGCGACTCCTGAGTATCGTTGGTAAAGGGTGCAAAAGGAATAGGAATAGGATAACATCAGGGGGTATTCGGCATCGAACCTTATGTTGAAGGACGCCCCAGGGAGGGAGAAGTGAAGTGAGAGGATACACCGTGTAGCGTAACCAGCGGTGACAGCATATTATTGGCAGGGTCCCTATGGTTTCCACCACGACGGCCGGTCAGATACACACACCTGAGACACGCAATACTATGCGGATCCGTTTTGTGGAACACGAAAACTCAATACAGCCGTCACTTGTCTAAATAAAGCAACTGCACTGTTATAGCTGTCAAGATGAGTAATAATTACCACAATTTAATTTTATCTCATTTCTTTTCGCCAAAGATAAATGCAATTTTTCACATTTATCAAGGTTGCAATAATTATGTTTGAAACCCCGGACATTTTCCCAACGCGGGCTTTACCCCAAAGAATATAGGAAACCCAGGACTGTCCGGTCAAGTCCCAGACGGATGGTAAGCCAACTTATAGGGTCGTTAAATTATAAGGTAGCCCCTGTCATGGCCTCCCTCCACTGCGCAAGAGATCCGAGAGTCGCCGGGAAAGCGGTGCCAGCAAAGGCGCACTAAAATACGCATCTTAAGGTAAATTGCGGAAATGTTGACCTGCTCACATACTGGCAGCACATTATGCGAAAATATTCTCGCTCACTCGTCTAAGCTCAGCAGCAGGAATCCTTGTGATTTTTGGCATGATGTTATCGCTAAGTTTCTGTAGATTACACAGGGATTTCTGCTGCTGAGCTTAGGTGAATGAGCGAGAACATCTTTAATTTATTATGCTGCCTGTTTTGGAGCAGAAGGTCAATATTTTCAGCATTTGCTTAAGGTAAGGTTTCCAGTGCGCGTTTGCCAGCACCATTTTACCGGCGACTCTTGGTTCTCTCGCGCAGTGGACATAGGCCGCGAAAGGGGGTTATCTTATAATTTAATGATCCTATGTTAGTGAAATTTGAAGCGGTTTAATACATTGCTTTATGAAGGACACACATATATTATTAAATAAACTGATTTAAACTGAAGCGGATATTTATTAAAAGCAAAATACGGATTACATTTTACGTAATATTAGCATAAATTGAGGAAGCTGGATAATTAACAAATCCTGTACGTTAGAGCCCGTCAATTACCTGGGCCTGCTAACCCGAATGCCGACCCCACATTTCCGGAAATTTGGACAGACCAAACTTTTGAGTCTTTTGAATTATTTCTCTATCAGTGCGATGTAATTATCATCTGTAAATAGATGAAATACTGCAGTACAGCATTGTTCAACTGTGTTTAGCAGTGAACTGTGGACCTTTTTTTTTCTCCATAACCTCAGAGCTTTCCAGCATCTTTGGTTTGGAATAATCTGATATACCTGTAACTGTGTATGGAATCTGTTTCGTGATATTCCATCTGTTTTTCTGCAACATAGTCTTCCGGTCTCTGTCGGCCTTCCTCTCCACATGTATTGTTCCGATCTCTGACGGAATTACTTCTATAAACATTTGGTAGCCTTTGAACTCCTACTATGTCTAGCTAGAGCTGTTCATACCAGGAGGAATGTACATATAGGCAGCAATACTCGTGCATGGCGACTCTAGGGATTAAATGATCAGTAGTCACCCCCCTAGGGGGTTGACGCGTGTAAGTGGCTTCCGACCTTGCATAAGCAACAGGGTCGGTATGTAAAATAAGCACCGGTCCAATGGAAAACCCTACGGGCTTGTTTCTGGGGACATTGGGCACATCTGCTTAGTCAGGTCACTGCATCTTAGTTAAGTCCCTGCAACACTTTCAAACGCAGCGTTTTAGTAGATAGTGATAGTATAAAAATGCCGTCCGTTAGGGGTTTCCTGAAGTTTGAAGTGCGGGTTACTCCGCGGTCGCGCCAATTCTTTCCATGTTCTGTGTAACTGATATTGTTAGTTTCCCAGACTTCTACGCTTCCATTCATCAGCGAAGAACTTCTGTACTAAACATACTATTTCCCTTGTATCGCATTCCAGAGGTTTACTTTTTCTTGCAACACCAGCTTGGAACAATACTAAAGTCAACAAAACAAGCATGACTAAACACATAATCAAGTTTCCATGTTTCCCTGTCAATAAAAAGGACTGCAACTAAATCAACAGACCTTGTCACAACAAGGCAGCCCGTATGGCAGTGTCAATGTTGCGCACGACCTTCTTACAGAGAGCTAGTGTAGTTCATGTTTTAGGATAGCCCAGACATGCTATTGGCTCCTACATCAGTATTGAGTCAATTGAGAGCTCTTTAAGATCTGAGAACACGCCTCTTTTGTTCCCAGCGTAAGGAGTGAGCATCGCGGAAAAGTGATGATAATACAAGGCAAATGAGAAGTCACATATCGAGAAGGACTTAGGGGCAAAGGCAATGTATATTGTATTTATATACACGCACACACACGCACGCACTATATAGACAGACTCATTGCAACCTTTGCTCAGGATTGTAGGAAATTTCCGTTGCAGTAATGTTTGGCCACATATTCCTAATGTATCACAGGTAATCCAGTTTGGAGATCTTGATACAATATGCTACAGCCCGAATAAAATGTTATCTTTGAGTATTTAAGATTATCGTATTTGACCAATTTTTGGCTGTAGTTATGGGGCAAATTGTCTATACGAACGATATTTCTATTTTATTAACACTACTTACGTTCAGATTATGGCATTTTATTCAAATGTACTGTTTTTTCTCGATGAAATAAAGGATACTCAGTATTTTACGGAATGAAAAATTCCACATTGCTGCACTAAACTCCACCGGCTCCTTTATTGTGTTGTCTAGGTATTATGTATTTATATAATAATTTAAATTATTTGTTTTTTCTTTATTATATATAAATAATTTTATGCATTTTTATTTATATATTAGAGTAATATATAGATACCAGTATATTTAGTACATTTATGATTACCCAAAGCACATGTTGAGGCACATGTTGGTCTTTTGTAGTTTGGCGAAAATCATATATTTAAATTGTACTGAGCATTTTTATACGAGGATTTCTTAGGAAAATTGGCAGCAATTTGATTTCAATAATCATTGTCGATTTTGTATTAAATATTCTGCTATACATTACGAAATACTGATGGCAATAATTTGTTTTGTTTCAGGTAAGTGCTGAACCCTCCCAACTTCCTGTTGGCTTTGCAAATATTGCGGTAAGTGTTTGCTTGCAGATAAGCTGCAGAAAGCTCACGTGTTATGTTTTAAAACATGCCTGTTGTGTTTCATTTTGACTACAAATGGATACTTTGTCCCGTTTTATCATATTTAGTGCATGTGCTGAATCGAATCCATCGATTCTTTTTACCAACCACTCTTTTAGCTGTCTAATACCGAAGCTGTTGAAGCATCAAATACTATATAACAACACTTGACGGCGGGAGCAAGTAGCACCTCAAATGTCAGTGGAACCTTTGCCTACAACTCCAGGAGGCACAGATGAAGTGACGGAGACGCAGGAGGCAATGTCTAGACGAGCAAAGTTCCCTAATAGTTCCAGGCTTGACCAATCGGCCAAGAGTGTGTCGCTCTCTGCCGTCCTTCTAGCGGGAGCGGGGAAAACAACCTAGTAGCACTTTCTGCAGGGCTGTAAAGTAGTTCCAAATTGCAAGCCGATGTGCTGTCTATCCACTACCGACCGAGTAATACTTTTTTTGGTGGTGTTTAACGCCCGCTTTTACTACTTGTGCCACCACAGGCGATCACAGCCCTATAGTCAACATGAAAGACGATAGGGAAGTGAAATGAGAGGAAATGAGAGAGAGAGAGAGAAAAAAAAGAAAATCTTGGTACAACACACCATCTTAGCATTAGCCTTGATGATCAGAGGAAAACCACGGAAGACTAAATATTCAGAGAGCTGGTCGCCGGAAATCGAACTGGGACCTTCCGAATGCGATCCTCACACGTTCCCGTGGAGCCATATCGCTTGACTGCCACCTACCTATAGCACGTGGAAGAATAAAAAGATTTGTTTAGATGGACGCTGGTGTGTGTGTGTCTTTTTTTAAGTGTTAAACGCCCGCTTTTACTACAGACGGCACCGCAGGCGATGGCACTGATGATACATGGGATGAATTTGGAGCACCGGTGGAATGCAATGCTGGGGGAAACCTGAGTACCCGGAGAAAACCCACACCTGCGCCGCTTTGTCCACCGAAGAGCCGGGGATTGAATCCGGGCCGCCTTGATAAGAAGCTAGTGGTCTGATCACTCAGCACTGCGCGGCCTGCGTGTATCTGTGTGTGTGCGTGTGTGTGTGTGTGTGTGTGTGTGTGTGTGTGTGAGACAGCAGTATAATTTTAAAATTAAAACTCCAATAGGTGCCGACTTAGGAGGGGAAAGGCACTCTCTTCCCCCCCCCCCCAACTTGCGAATCCAGCGATTTTACTGAAGTGTTCTGGACCCCCAAATATTCCAGATACAAATTAAACAAAACAAACAAAAATTTAAACAAAAGACGCTGTTGTTCTGGTTTATCTGTTCTTCAAATGTAGAACTCAACTGCTGAAGTCAATAGAGGTTTCAGTTAACAACCTGTCAGAATCGGAGCACACACATAATTTCCCCTTTTGTAAAAAAAAAATAGACAGCTTAAATAACCGCAATCAGTTTTTGGAGCATCCTGATATCCAACGTTTCACTTTGAACGTTCTTAGAAATCCATTGCAGGAATCGATGCTGCTCCTGCGAGCTGGTAACTATCCTGGCACTAAGTAATAGGCTTTTAATAGTATTTCGAGTTAAAAGACAACAAAACAGACGTCTTATAGTCTCGCTGCAAAAGGGATTTATTTTTCAAGAATCCTTGGGCAGTATTCTGATAGATTTCTTACCTCTGTTGTCTTTATTAGCTCCTTTCCTCCATCCACAAGATCATTATAACCCACTAGCTGTAAGTTGCCCCTTGGTTATTAGAAAAAGAAGGACATTCCTGCCATATTTCCCTTTCTACGCCCTCCCTCTTTTATGGCGAACCAAGCAGGGCAAAATGCCTGTGGCGAACAATTCTTTTTCATCTGTCTGCTCTTCCACTCCACTTGCAAAAGTTGCAACACCACTGATGCCTTTTTACCCTCATACCAGCGCAGGTAATTACGGAACATATTACAGTTGACCCTCTAAAGAAAGAACCAACGTGTTTTCCCCAGTCGTGTTAGACAAGTGCAGTAGAAAAAAGTGCCAACGTAAAGTTCGTGCACTGTAACGTTAAATTACTTCTTAAAAGATTCTATTCATTAGCGGCGTGTGTATCTCAGCTGATTTTGCATCTGTTTCCCTCATTTACTTTCATTGTGTGTTAGCAAAGACTCCCTTAACTAACCACTGTGCAGAATGTCGGTGTGTTTACGAAAACACTGCTAAACACGCGACGCTTCTCAGGTTACCTTGTAGCGCGTGTCAGGCACGTGGCTTTGTTCCTGGGTAACTCTTCAATTCACGTTGAACACGTTTTGTTGATATACATTTATTGCCTTTAAAAAGTATATTTTCGTATCACAGGGTCTGTATCGTTTTGAAACAGCCTGTATTGAAACAAACTCGAGGGGTAGAGTAAGGCATTCGAATGTGACGTAATTATTTTTTAAATAATCTGAAAGCAGTTATGTTAAAAGCTTCACTTCCCGGACACCGTTCTCACATGCTTAATGAGGTTGGGAAAATCCCTGGGGAGGAAGATACGGGTGAGGGAAGACGAAAGCCATGCAATAGAATGTCATAGAGTGTTTTCATCTTGTCTATAATTCACGACCGGAGCGAAGCGTCCTAGGAGACACAAGTTGTATTTGATGAGACAATTCAGTGAAATGGACTATTAATAGTTATAATGTACACGAAGGGAGATTTTATCAGGTTATGCTTGTAATACTTACAATTGGTTCTAAAACGGTATATGACACATTCGACCATGTTTATTTACCGAACGCGTTTTGCCTTTTCTTTCTTCACTGTGTTCTGAATTATATGGCGAACCGTGTCTACACCCAATGTACAAACTATTTTACTTGAGGTTATTGCACTCATCTCATATATAAGAAATCCAAATAATGATTGTTTTCACTCGCTTTTTGAACTAAATAAATTATGAACTGGATAAAACTTGAAATAAACACTATAACTGATTATTAAAAGTGAAGGTTGGCTGCCTGGATTGTCGCCTTGTAATTACAATAACCAAGACAGGAGATTAAACATACGAACGACAGGTGCGATAAGATTTCAAAGAAATGGCATCAGGTACGATAAGATTTTCCGACAATATCGCTCCAGTCAGATGAATTACGTAATCTCGGCCATTCCATTGGCGCTTTAGTATTGGACCTGAATTGTCAAAGAAAAATGCGAGAGGAATCTTAACGTCAGATGACACGTGGGTACTGCGAGATGCATGAATGAGCAAACCACGTCTAGGATAACATTTCCTGATAGAAGTTTCTAGACTAGTTCGAAAAGGTTTGCTGCTGACCTTCCAGCTCTCCTTCTCTCCTCTACCCTCACGTGTTTATTCTCTTCGTAAGGAACAGAGACTGAAGCGCTGAGCCCAACAAACAGGTGTTCGGTTGCAGTGTTTGTGTATCGGAATAACGAAGGGGATGGACTTGATGGGACAGCTGACAACACGCTTCATGAGAACCCGCCTCTCCTACAACTTTCGTGGTATAGTCTTGTTTATGTCGTGTACCATAACGAGCAGACGGAAGGGTTACCAACAACAGCGGTTTTCCGCCAAATCTGGCAGGTTTTTTTATTTCGCGGCGGGTAGTTTTCTCCGTCAAAGGTAGCCGGCAAATCTGGCGGTTTCAAATGGTACCTTGAGATTTTAAAATAAAGCTGCAGAGCTTTCTAATTTCTAATTTTTGTAATTTTTGTCTATTTGAACTTCCGGAATTCCTATAAGAAGGAAAAAAAAAAAAAAAGTACTACTACTAAATTCCAACCTGAAACAATAGGCTAGGCAGCTATATTTTTCACTTGATTGCCCACATTAAGAGAACACCTAAGTGATAAACGTGATTTTCTAAAGTATTAAACCTAGAGCTGCAATTTTTGATACATGACAACATAAGGAGAATTCATACCCAATAGCATTAAAACATGCATTTTTAATGTCTCTACACGTACTATATACATAGTGTATAGAGAAGGTATTGTAATGCACCCAAAAATTCGATACCAATATTTCACCGGAAATATATGTTCCCCTGAATCCAAAAAAGGCATTTTTAGAAAAATGTCCGTATGTATGTGTGCAGCATAGCTCAAAAACGAAAAGTCCGTTAAAAACCAAACTTGGTATTTAGGTTTGGTATCTTTCAAGGATGCGACAAGAAGAATTTCAAGAAAATCCCCCACCCCGTACCCTTTACATGGAGCTTTTTTTCGAAAATTTTGATTTTCTCAAAAATGGCTCTAACGATTTTGAATAAAATATCGTATATTAAAGATATTTACCTGAAAAATAAAGTGTATCTTGAATTTTCTGGGAATATCCTCTGAAGACCTCTTTACTGTGGATGAATTTTACGGAATTTTGCATAACAGCTAAACCCTAAGAAATGGACAAAAACTTACTACATTAAGAATGTACAGCACGTTAAAACACACAATTTATGTAATAAACATATTTTTCGTGAAGTTGTTCGTTTTATATATATTCATTGTTATTGATTTGAGCTTTGAAAATTTATACTTTCTCATTCAGGAATTTGTCACCTATTGTCCATACAAACAAAGGAACTTCAGCCACATAGCAACCGGCTTTTTACTATCACTTTAACATATGGTACTCCCTTATTTCCCTTCTACTTACAAGAAGAAAGTAATAAGACTATTTCTGCTAATTTTTCTTGATTAGCATGAAGTTAATAGAAGCATAAGCTTTTTAACTATAATTTGTTGCGGAGATGTAGAGAAACTCATGTGAATGGGGCACATCAGATTTTTATTCTGTTATATTCATTAATTTATTCATTTTAACTAACTAAAAAAAAAAACTGAAAAAAAAAAATAAAACCTGTCGTCTGAGTAGCTCAATTATTTGGGAGCTAGCCTTCTGAACTCATGATGGCCGCGCCGTGGCCGAGTGGTACCACTTGCCTCTCACTTAGTCGGCCCGTTTCGATCACAAGTGAACGTATGTGCGATTTGTGGTGGACAATGCGGCGCAGGGGTGGGTTTTCTCTGGGTTCTCTGGTTTCCCCCGCCATTGCATTCCACCGGTGCTCCATCTTCACTTTTTTCACCAGTGTTATCGCCTGCGGTGCCACAAGTAGTAAAAGCCGACGTTAAGCACTATCTAAAATAATGAACTCAAGGTCGCGGGTACAAAACCGGCCCAGACCGATGGCTTTTAAATGTGGTTAAAAGCTAGAGTCTCAAGTCAGTAGATTTACTGGCATGTTAAAGAACTCCCTCGGGACGAATTTCCGGCACACCGGTGGCGCCTATATGATCCTGGCATTGATAGCTTCGTTAACAAACAAAATAATTTAATTTACAAAAAAGCACACAATTTTACGAATTAATCTTTTAGAACTAATCTATGTCAAATATAAAAATTCCAAACAAAAGTTATATTACCCACATTTTGCTTTGAGGACAATTTTCAGACCTCTAGCTATGTTTTTGTGAAAGAACATAACCAAATAGTTGAACCTGAGAAAAATGGCTTTAAAGTTTGATTTATTATAGAGCCATTTAACCAGAGAAACGCTTTAAAATGAACAAAAACGTGTTGCATCCGCCCTAGCAGAATCAAACGTTGTAAATATGTATTTTATAGTACCTAAAGACTTTCCTCTCGCCTAGACGGCCCGGGTTCGATCCCAAGTGACCGCATGTGAGATTTGTGGTGGAAAAAGCGGCGCAGGAGCGGGGTTTCTTCGGGTTCTCCGGTTTCCCCCGCCATCGCATTCCACTGGTGCTTCATCTTCATTTCATGTAACACCAGTTTCATCGCCTGTGTTATGGTAGTAAAAGCGAGCGTTAAACACTATCCAAAAATTTCAAAGTATGATGCATTTTTCTGAACAAAAATCCAAAAGCTGACATTTGTTTACCAAACTCACTAAAACATCATTTCTGTGTACCCTGAAACACAGTTATATTATAGAATATTGCATAACAAAAACTGTAATGAAAAGAACGCCTTTGGAGTTGTTCCCGTTGAGTAATGTACTCGGTATTTTTCATCTGACAAACGGTCTTAACTCGCTCAGCAAACATAAACGTGCAACGAAGGGGTCGAAATTCCAGGATTAAAACTCTAGAGTCCCTCAGAAAATGTGTTATATTTTCCGAGTGGTTTAGTAAGTTTCCTTCGGGTTCTCCGGTTTCCTCTGTCATCGCATTCCACCGCTGCTCCATCTTCATTCCATGTATCATCGATGTCATCCCCTCGGTGCCAATTTAGTAAAAACGGACATTAAACATTATAAAAATGCAGGTTTCTCACTCCGGTTCTGGTTTCGTGTCAAGAGGCCTAGGAGTAAAATGGTAGCCTCAAACCCGGCGGAGGGCGATGGGTTTTTTTGGGCTTAAGAATCCTTAGTATGGCTTCCTTGGAAACGGAAGTAAAGCCGATGGTCCCGTATCTAGATTTATCGCAAGCAAAAGAAAATCAAGCCTGAAAAAGAGCGCTCTGAGCAAAATTAAGCAGTCTATCACCTCAATGAATAATGAAACACTTAAGAACCACAGTAGTTAGATAGCGTCCATAAATAAAACTCAGTTTATTTCCCTATCAAGAAGTTGGTAATGGGTGACTGGCCTATTCTCAGCCTGCATGTTGGCAATTGATGTTTCTGTGGTGGTGTAAACAGTCTTGCTGTTTAACATTTTGTTATGGAGAACTGTGAGGTATTTTCAATGTTTTGAAGCTGTCTGAAACGCTAACATTCCTTCTAGAAGATGAAGTGCATTGTAGTGAGAGAGATTTATGTTACGAAGCATTTGGTACGTCATGACTGCCGAGAACTAATCAAATCCAGCGAGGACTGAATAAGGAGATGAGCCAGGGCGTTCTGCCATATTTCACGTGCTCTGACAACTGCACGTAAAGGAGAAGGGCTAAGATCTTCAGCACTCCAATTGTCAGTGGCGGCTATTGGAACACCACTTCACTGGTTTTAGTTGTGCATATAGGTGTTTAGGTTGCGGATATATCTCTGAGGAAGGTGGGAAGGGGACTTCTGGCCTTGAAGAGGGACAAAAGGAATGTGGCCAAAGCTCTGTGGATTTTGTCATTGAATATGTGTAACACAACCACTTCTCTTCCAAAGTCTCTAAATTTGTGGTTAGAGGATTTGCGTTTGGAAGACAACCCTCGTTGTTGCCAAGTCTTCAACTTACTAGTCCCTTAACTGTTGCGCAATTCTCGACTTGCAAGCAGTGTCTTCAGGAAACAGCTTTTACAACGTTGCCTCTCGCCCCTAGTGCAAGTTCGTCTTTTGTTTGCCAATGGTTATTGCCCAGTGTTAGGGGGAAGCGGTGCCGTTTGAGGGCCATCATGTTTTGGAGAAAACTATATCCGGCTGCCTTGACAACGAAATAGAATTTAAGGCTCCCTGCTTTACCAAAATACATGTTTTGAGAGTATGGCTAACAGTACAGGAATTTAGTGAGCCCCTTGCAGAGGCTAATCCATTGGTTTATGTGCCTCACCAAAGAAAGTCAACTTGGGAAGTCATCCCCTTCCCTAGAGTTTTTTTTTTTTTTTTTTTTTTTTTTTTTGCATCCTCAAAAAAGTAAACGACTACATAAACAGTTTAAAAATATTGTTCGCGTAATGCGGTTGTGGATTTAAGTACTCTAATTGCCGTTTGTGTTTTTTCATGTTACTGGAATTAGAGTTTGTGTCAAATCTCCTGCATATGGCAGTTGCCACATCGCGCTTGTGCGTGAGAGTGACAGAGATAGTAGCCTGCAGCGTAGGGTGTTACCGAGGGCTATTTAGTGCAACTGTGGATTAAAATCTAAGTAAAATTTGGCTATTTAGTAAAACTAAACAAATGACAACAGAAATTAACCTACCAGTTTATTTCAGAGGGATAGCCGGGGTTTATCGTCACTGCTTGACTACGTAAAACACTATATTTTGGTTCTCTTCTTTCATTAACACAATCACTAACGACATGTAATCTTCAACTTCATAGAACTGCACATTATCTACCTGTTTTATCCCCTGGCCAGAGTGTTTAGGGATGCATCAGGAGAAGAGGGAAGCATAATGGTACATCACCACAAAGATTAATCACGTCTCGTTAACAGCTCAAGGTCTGTTTCATTTCTGACAAATTACATGTAAAACATAATTACGTACATGGCTGAAGTTAAGTTGGCGCTCTTTTTTGTTTACGCTTGCTCGATCATTCTCTTTAAATAAGTTTTAAGGTTGTAATAAACTATTAGTATCCGAGCGTTAATCGAGTAATTACTAAGTGAGATACGGTTAGTTCTGACTTGGCAACGTTGCACGCCTGTGATTCGCTACAGCTGTGCAGCCTCTGAAGGTCATATGCAGGAGGTTTGACGCAAATTATAGCCCCGCTATAACCTTTTATTTACACCTACTGTTTTGTACAATTTAAGGTAGCGGAAAGATGTATCCACAAAATGATACAGTGTAGTATATAGTATATGACACACATCATTTTCATGGTGAATTGATTGCGATAAAAGAGATGTGCCCTTAACCAGAAGACAAAACCCTATTCTTAGCTTTCGGCATAAATAGTGGAACAAAAAGGTGCGCAATGTTACAATAAGCACTTTTAATTTTCGTGGTGCAGCGAATACGAGGAGCTGTGTGCTAGTTATAAAAAGTAAAATCTGTTTTAGTTGCCTTGTGCCTTTTAAGGATGGCATAACTTGTAATACGCCAACAGAAAGGATAGGGCTTAGGCCACGAGCCGCCACTGCAACTGTAGCTTAGAGTAGTGAAGACATGGGAATCGACACCACTTTACACATGGACTAGAAATACGAAAATAAAATACGAGTAGTACTTTTCGAAGTGAACATCTACAAACGTCGTGTTCCTCATGCAAGATGTGAACAGGTGATAAATTAGATCTACGAAACTCTGCAACCTTGAAGAAAGAACGGAAAAATATCTTGTAGCTTTTCCGCGATAGTGAGTTAAATGATTTCGGCAAATCGAATATTCATTCTGATATGTACAAACATTAACAAGCGGTCACTTCACTTGATTTTGCATATTTAATTGCATTTGTTTTACAGTGAAAATACACAGTAAATAAAAATAACAGTGTGCCGGCTTTCAATTCCATAAAGTCCCTTGCCGACGGAAAAAATTATAACGTTTAAATTGTAACGCCTGGCAATAGGCCTGTCTTCCACTAAAAGATCAATTACCCGATATGTGTGCGAGTGTGGTTTTCCGGGGGGGTACCACACTGCAGTCACTATGGGCTTATTGTGTATCCGGTGTCGCCCTCCGTGGTGTAATGGTTACCATACTAACCTCATATACCCTAGGTCGCGGGTTCAAACCCGGCGGAGGACGATGGATTTTTTCGGGCGTAAAAATCCCTAGCATGGCTTCCTCCGGATGGGAAGTACAGCCGTTGGTCCCGTGTCGTAGATTTACGGCTCGTAAAAGAACCTCAAGCCTGATAAGAGAGGTCTTTGAGCAAAATTAAGCGGTCTTTCACGCCCCGTATAGAATGGGACGCTGAGAACCAAAGCAGTTAAAGAGCGTCCATAAATATAAAACGCCATTTCATTTGTGCGTCAACCATATGAGAATACGATGATATGAGAGTGTTATCGATGGGCGGCGAAACCGGACAACGGGAAAAGAGCCACCGTAGAGCGACCCTAACATAGTGCAAGCAGTTCATCTCGACGCCGGGAGCGTTAAGAGCTCGCACTCCGGGTCTAACTGAACCCATGGGTCTTACAGACGACTACAACTTCATCCCACAGCCGAGAGCTGCATTTACAGTGCGCATTCACCACCACGAAGAGTGGTCTAACAACTGACACTTAAAACCCTTAAAGCGACCATTTAGACGAAAGGGAGAGGAAGCGAAGGAATTGATTTCGCGGGAATGAAGATACGTCCCTAGCATTCACCTAGTGAACCGAGAATTCCCCGAAAAAATCCAGAGATCGGCCGCAGGAATCAAACCCATCACCTCCCAAATGCCAGTCCCTGACGAAACGTCTGAGTCATCTGATTCAGCTCAGTTGGCTGGTACTCTGCCACAAGCTGAAAATGAACTTTGTCCGCACCAAAGTTTCAGGTATGTACGCACAAAACCGCACTAATAATAATTCACAACCAAGAGGGCGGCCCGGTTCGATCCCAGGCGACCGTATGTGGGATTTATGGTGGACAAAGCGGCGCAGGCGCGGGTTTCCTCCGGGTTCGCCTGCCATTGTATTACACCTGTACTCTAACTTCATTCCATGTATCATCGCCTGCGGTGCCCATAAAGTAAAAATAGGAGTTAAATACTAAAAAATAATGAACAGAATATTGTTCGCAGATATATTTACTGTCCTTCCTAGCAATGGGTGTTTCCAAGAGAGACAAACAGAGAGAGAGAGAGAGAGAGAGAGAGAGAGAGAGAGAGAGAGAGAGGGGGTTACTTTTTTGGTGAACTCTTCATTTAATTATATACGAATATATGTAATTTATTAAACGTTATTACTGAATCATTCTAATTTTTAAAAAAAGGTTCGTGTGAGTGAATGAGTGTGTCTTTTTCTGCAAAAAGAAAAACAAAAGTTTTTTAGATACTGAACCTGGTATTTTAAATTCAGTAACTTCCAAGAATGCTACACGAAGATCTTCAGGAAAATCCCCCACCCTAAACTACCACTTTCCATGGAATATTTTCCGAAATTTTGGATTTTATTAAACGTGGCTAATGATTCTGATTAAAATGCCGTATATTAAAGATATGGTAAAAATTACATATTATGAATTTCTTTGAAATAACCTATTAGTCCTTTTCATTCTGAATGACTTTTGAACTAGCAAACTTTGCTGAACTAGCAAACCGTAAATGATATAAAAAATTTACTATACATAAAATGCAGATCTCGTTAAAACACACAATGTATGTCACATATCCGTGTCATTTAGAGCTAATCATTTCCCATGTATTCCCTGTGCTGTGGTTTCAGTTTGAAAATTCTCATCCTTGTCCGCTTCATATCTCTTTTGTTTTTCTCCTAGCCGTGGAAGGAGAACCGAATTTAAATTTTATTACCATACCTACAACTTTTATTGTATTTTACTAGTGTATTCACTAATTTTCCTTCTACTTGGAAGGAAGCCAGTGGTACGAGCATTTGTGCTAATGTTTATCTCGATTAGTATGAGGTAGCGAAAGGTATGTGAATGGAATAAATAAAACATTTTGTTGTCAAAATTGGGCTTACGGTCGCGTCGTGGCCGAGTTGTTCGGCTTTCACCTAGACGGCCCAGGTTTGATCCCAAACGACCGCATGTGAGAATTGTGGTGGTCAAAGAGGCGCAGGTCGGTCTTCTCCGGGTTCTCCGGTTTCTCTTGCCATCACATTCCATCGGGGCTCCATCTTCATTCCATGTATCATCATGGTCGTCGGCTGCGGTGCCATAGCAGTAAAAGTGGGCGTCAAAAACTATAAAAACAAAAAAAAACAAAAAAAAAAAAAAAAAAAAAAAAAACTTGGGTTTATAGGAAAGAAAGAGACACGGGCATTTTCATTTTCGATATACTTTCACTAAGAACTCCCAGGCCAATCTATAACATCTGTGTGTTGATGATTCCTTGTAAGTAGGAAGAGAAACACATTTAAATATCACGCTACATTGAAAATATGTGTTTCGGAATTGGACAATAATACAGAAAATACAACGTAACCGTTGAGCCGTGTAGCACCTCAGTCGTTATTTTTTGGGGAAAGAAAAGCACTGAAATAATTATTTACACAATTTGTGGCTTGAATGGGATTTAATTACTTATGGAAATTTTTCTTCGCGGGTATTGGATTTGCCACGTTCCACAAGTTGCGTACATGCTTTTATTTTCATACCGTAATAAAAATGAGTTTTTGTGAAATCCAAAGAAATGCTTGTTTATGATACGAGCCTTTTAAAGTTTAAGTTTTAATTTGCGAGTACGATTGCTTACGTAACGAGGCTGAAAACCAAGTGGCAACTCCGCGGACAAAGTAAATCGCCTTAAAATATGGTTTAGATAACTGTGAATGTTTCATTATAGAGCATTCAGTTGAAACTTGTGAGGAAATTGTAGTATACATTCAGGAGTGATTTAATTGTGAGCTCTTGTCTGTTTGACCTTGTAGACGAATTCTGAAATACAGAAAATTTCATAAGTAATACCACGAGCGTGTTCTTCTGGTTAATAATTCACGATCGGAGAGAAACGACGAAAGGGATGAAAACACGAGTTGTATTTGATAAGAAAATTCAGCGAAATAGACTTGTAATCATTTATAATATATAGCAAGGGATATTTTAACAGGGTTTGATTGTAGTACTCACATTAGTTCCCTAATGGTAGATGACGCATTCGACCATGTTTGTTTACCGAATTTTTTTTTCTTTCTTCACTGCCTCCTGAATTATGATATGGCCGATCGTGTCTGCGCCCAATATACGAATATAGATAGTCACAATAAAATAGGGAACAATTATTTTCTTTCTGCTTTAAATAACTAATACATGAAATGGAAACAAACGTTATTTTATTTGAGGTTTTTGCATTCATCTCATAAGGAAGGAATACAACTAATAATTATTTTCACTCCTTTCTTGAACTAAATACATTATGGAATGGATAAAACTTTAAATAAACATTGTAACTGAATTAATTGAAAATACAATTGTGGAACTGACAGTTATTAAAAGTGAAGGTTGGCTGACTGGATTGTCAGTTTGTTACCAATAACCAGACAGGAGATTAAACATACGAGCGTCAGGTGCGAAAGGTTTCAAAGAAATGAACATCAGCTGCGATAAGATTTTCGACAATATCCCTCCAGTCAGATGGCCGCGATTGGTTGAAATAGCCAATCTCGGTCATTCCATTGGCGCTTTAATAGTGGAGCTGGATTGTCAGCATAATTATTTTGTACAGTTTATACTTTGCAACATTGAATCGCTCTATTATATGAAACATTGCAGTACTTCTGCTCTTCTTTGGTAACGGTTTCAAAGTTATCTGCTGCGCTGCTTGCAAAACTTCCTGAGGTTCTGCCGAATCAGTTTCCGAGTAATACAGATAACCCTCTATTACATGACTCAATACAAGATCTCCGCTTAATATACATTAGAGGTAGGAACTCGATTATCGGTGGTTTCGAAGTATGTCTAAGCTCTGAGATAAATTTTTGCTTTAGATACTTTTAAGGTTTTAAATCTTATATTGTTGAAAGCTTCCGCTTTTAATTTTAAGCTTTACTTTTTGATAAACCTAGACGGCGTTTCCAGGGGGTGAATAAAGCAAAATTCCACATACTTGTGTCTAAATGAAAACTTGAAAAGCAGTGAGAAGGAGTGGAGGTACTCGTGTATTGTTAACTGAGTTGTAAATGGAGCTGATTTAGCTGGCACAATAGTTTACGTTTTTGCAATAGCCTATCTTAGAGTTACTCTAAGCCATTACGTTTACCTACTCCGCTGACTAAAATCTGTGAATCCAGACAAAATATATCAGAATACTGCGCATGGACATATTTGTTCTTTCCTTCTATATTTTAGTTTGTGCTTACGCAATTCAGACCGGTTTTCGAGGGCCTCAGAGATGCCTCCGCACAACGCCGATGTCTGAATCGTATTCTGCCGTCCTGGAGACTTATCTATTACCTGTTCGGCTTCCTCCTCTGCTGACCAATGGTTGTGGGAGGCAACGACAGCGAACTGTTGGCGGAACATTTCGAGAAGTCGAGGTTCCGTCGTATTATGTGACTTCACGCGCGCAGAAGTGTCGCGTCCACGCATCTCAACCCTCAAGTGCTTATGTCTTTTATTTAGCATTTTTTCCATCATGGCTTCTAGCTGCTTGGTGCTGCTGTCGACTCTACCCTGCAGAACGCTAACGGTTTGCACAAGGTCGTAAGACTTACCGCCGATTTCTTCCCCGTCTTTCACTGTGCCGGCTAGTCGTTAACCAATATTTATAGCTCCGTCTTCATGTCTACCTGCATCATCTCCATTGCGCAATTTACCGATGTTATTTCCCTTCCCGTCTTCTTCATTGCGGAATTCATCCTCTTTATTTAGACCACACCGTGGCCTAGTGATTAGACCACTCGCATCTCACCAAGGCGAGCGACCGCATGTGGGATTTATGGTGGACAAAGCGGCGCAGGGGTGCGTTCAACCGGTGCTCCACCTTCATTCCATGTGTCATCAGTGGCATTGCCTGCGGTGCCGAGAACAAGACGTCGAATCCAGGCAAGGGCAAAAGCTAGAGCAGAGTCTTATGGGTTCGATTCCCGCAACCCCTGCCCCCCTCGATTCCCGCAACCCCCTTGATGTTCGGTTGGTTGAATGGTGGTTGGAGTAGGGGTGAATGTATGATGATTGGTTTTGTCCAATAGGAAATGTGTAATTTATATCAAGTATCACGTGTTCGGGATTCAGGGGGTGTGTATTTTAAGGGTGGGAGAGATGCGGGTGGGGATGTATGTAGTAATTGTGGATTGGGTGCATGTGGTTTCACCATGTGAGAGGTGTGTGATGGGAGGCATGTGTTTTGTTGAATGGTGGTCTAAATCATGAAATGGGTAAATTAGTAATTACACGAGTTTAAGAAAAAAAGTTAATGAACCGATGACGGGCGTATGAAATTTCATCTCAAATTCTGTCTTAGGGTAAGAAATATTCATGACGATTTGTTGCTTGAGGGTTTGGAGATGTGAGGGTGCGAGAGTGATGAGTGATGTGAGGTATGTGGTATCTGCATGTGTTTATTGTGTGATTGTGTGTTGTAGGTGTGCGGGAGGCAAATAAATTACTAATGCAACGAGTTCGAGTCTGATTGGCTGAAACCTGTTCTGACGTGCAGTTTCTGGGAAGTCGCTAGCAGCTAGCGTCCGGAAAGAGTGAGACAGCACGTTTCTCTGGAGGGTTGTGTGTGCATGAAAACAAATTACTAATACATCAAGTTTGAGCCTGTTTGTCTGAAACAGGATCTATCTTGCAAGAGAGGATGTTCTGGCGAACCACTAGCAGCTGGCGTTCGGTAAAAGAGCGAGGCAACATGTGTCTCTGAGTGTATATAAGAGGATGTGAGATTCCTCAGGAGCTAGATCTGTAGTGAAGTGCAATGGAAGACGAGGAAACGATTGGACTGGAATTGTGGGAGCACATAATGGCTGATCATCAGGAGTCATGCGATGGGAAGTTGCATTCGACTGTATGCAGCAAACCTTCTTGCCACAAGTAGTTTACAAGTTCATTCCCGTGCACCGAGTGTTGTAACATTTATCAGCAAAATAAATCGTAAGTATATATTAAAAAAATTGTGTTATTCAATTTTAATATAACAACAGTCATGCATCACTTATATATGTTGCAGAGATCCTGTGAGCGAGCCGGTGCCTCCATCGGAGTTGGATGCTGACAAACAAGATGTAGATGAAGTGGATGAGAGCGCTTCTAAAGTATCAGTTGATGGTAAAGGATCTTCCCAGAAGCCTGCTAAAGCAGAGAGGTGAGCATACACTTTTCTTTTTAGTTGCTAGCTATAAAACATTAAACTCAGTTGTTTTTATTTCAGGAGCAGGATGAATATTAATATATGCTTCTATTTGTGTGTTGCAGGTGTGTGAGTGTGAGAGTCCACATGAATGCTGATGTATACATGTAAGTAGAGTGTATGCTCACTTCTAAGATTACTTGTTCTTTCCTTGCAGGTCAGGAAATAGAGAGAAGAAAGCAGAGAGGAAGAAGAAGAACCCATACGAGGATGTGCTCGTTTTCATCCTAGAGCCACTTCCAGCAAAAGATGCAGCCAATTGATGAGGTTATGCTGAAGGTTGCATCGATTTCACCAGCCCATTCTGTGTGCATTGGGCTTTATCATGAACTTTCTTCTCTATTCATACGTGCAACGAGTGATTCATCCTATGTATATAACAAAGCCAGACTGGGATATAATTAAGGAAAATATTGCAGTGTTCGAAACATATTCGAGAGAAAATAAGTTTCCATGTGTCGAATATAGTGAACATGTGGTGTATGCACACAATGCCATTATATTCATGAATAATGAAAGCAAATTTGTTAATACGTGTTTAAGCGATTATGATATATTGCTAAGTGGCTGTGAAATAAGTGAATTAAAAAGACTCAAACCGTATATTGAAAGACATTTAACATGCATGATGTTCATGTATCAAGATCCTCATATTATGCTGGAAGCAGGAGTGGGAGAAGGAAGATTATGGAAATGTATAATGCAATGAATAAAGCAGTTTATGCATAATCATGTTTTATTTATTTATTTCATCTAAATTACACTCTGAACAACACGTGAAAGATGTTTATATGTGAAAACCTTGTCATGTAGAATTAGACAGAACAGGGTTGTCTGCACTGGAATATTAGCAGATGCTTGAATTTCTAGTCTAATGTTGACGGCTCCAGTGACAGCCTCTTCTGGCTGATGTGAGCAATCGATGACAAATAGTGGTGCATACTGAAGAAAATCTTTTCTCTTCAAGAGGGGATAATTATCCTTCCCATAATATGAATTTTGGAATCTTGAATACATCTTGTATAGAGATGCAAATTTTGAATTTCCAAAGTCTAAATTCATGTCATTATAGGGGTAACACTCGCTGTTGAGATAAAGTTTCAGATTAGTAATGTTGCAATGATCAAATATTGAACAGTCTTTCGCAGCATCATTTAATCTTGCAGTCTGGGCTCCAACTATAACTAAACGAGGCTTTTCGAGTTTGGAGGTTGTTGCAACATTCCAAGTGAATGATTTGGTCTGAGGAACTGCGGGCTGAGTATGAAGATCCATGGTTCGAAATGCGATATGCAGAGGTTTATCAGCTTTGACAATTTTTAGAATGTCTATTTTTTCAGAGTCGGTAAGGCGAATGACAGGCATCCTCCATTCTATTCTTGTCAATTTTAGAATTGGCGATTCTGCTCCCTCATGGTGAAGGTAATTCTTGGAATCCTTTGATCGAATGAGAACCGATTCAAATTTGCTATTTAGAACGAGTTCCTTGTGATCATCTGCAAAACCTAGAAGCATTGCCAGAGGAAGTATGGCGTTGTATGCCCCATTTGCAGCATTCACAATATCTGCATTTTCTTGTGGATACGTCCATCCTGCATTGTACAGGCGAAGCGTTTCCTTTGGATTGAGGGTTGCAAAGTTGCGCATCGTTGTTGAGATTCCGGGATTTCTAGTTCTGTCAATAGTGCACCCATTCAGATCCAAACGAATCTCATAAAACGTGAATGCAAATGCATTATTGGTGAGTTTTTCAGTTGTTGGCGATCCATTGGCCTTGGTGAGAGACCCCTCTATGTAAAGATAACTTATGCTAGATAGAGTGTATAAATCTTCAGCTTGACATGGAATGCTAATCTCATCGTTTGCGTCTAGTGCTGATGTGCTCTAGGGCAGAAATACATGTTCCTCTTCTTTAGCAATCTTGTCGTCGAAGACTGGTACTTCAGTAACATTCAAGATATCCATTATAGCACTCTGTATCCTAATATCTCAAGGAATATTCGAATAACTGATGTTAACACGACGAAGGTCTGCGAACGAGTAGGAGCCCATCTACAGAGAGCCGATTTATTATAGCATCGACGATGCGATCTAAAATTTAGTCCCATTGCGACGAATGTGTAGTCGAATAGTTATAACCTCGTTCCTAAGGTCAATGAGTTTACCGTTCTGATCAACTACCCGAAGGGAGATTTGATCAATCAGTTCTGTAGATATGACTGGTAAATATATGGGATTCGAAGGCTCTTGCGATATGTGATGTCCTGGTGGCACAGGTGGGAAAAACTCATACAGCGAATGCCCGCTTTTACCATCAATGAAAGACCCTGTTGCAATACTGCACTCGATTCGAATTATGCTCACTTTAAATATGTTCACAAGATTGTTAGATTCATTCAATTCACCAGCCTTGAGAATTCTATCTTCATCAAATCTTAAAAGTGAGCCACTAGATCTCTGTTTTGAAAAATCGATGGTATATGGACATTTAATCTCAGCCTTCATTGTATTATTATTATTATTATTATTATTATTATTATTATTATTATTATTATTATTATTATTATTATTATTTGGGCGAATGAAGAATACCTCATCGCCCAGTCCAAGTTTCTCCTTAATAACCGAATTGATGTCAGCAATCTCATATGTTCCATGAGGTATCTCGATTACTCTCGAGACATTATTGGAAATATAATGAAATAGATTGTTGCTTGCATCAATGTTTGTAATAGAGTAGAATGTTTCAAAATTTAATAAGACAATCTCATAATGTCCTGCAGGATCAAGATATAGCGGAGGATTTAGGAATGAAGTAATGCTTGTCTCAGTTCCGCTCACTGCAGTTGTATAACTCATTTTGAATGACGACTCTCAGCAACAGACTGTTTTATAAGAGAAATTGAAGGCAGAGATGACCACAAATGACACTTTTAAAATTCTGATACCTTTGCACATTATACAGAATCCTAACACCACCGAGGTAAGATTCAATCTCTGGAGGAGGCTTCAGATCTCCAAAACTATCGAAATAAAATGCAATATCATTCTCTTTCCGGATGGCAACCCAATGTGTACCTTCGTTCTCTGAAGCGTCAAGATTCACTGCCATCCTCTCTTTCCGTAATGGCTTCGAAGGTAGTTTGTCGATCATATATACATCCCTAAAGTAAGGTATTTTTAAACGTTTAGCATAAATTTCAATATCAAAATTGCTTAGAGCTTTCTGTGGTATAAGTAGAGTCCGTTTCCCGAGTTTTTTGAACCTTTACCTACAGCTACACTTTAATTTAAAGAGGTTAGCATTGTGCCCAGACCAGTTTGAACACAGTCATCTTCTTCTTTTTCTTCTTCATCTTCCTGATCCCAATACCCTTGCCTTTAGACTCCATTTCCCTGTTATGTCGAGTCATCTCAGCAAGTTGTTTATCAGCCGCCTTCTTCTTATTCACTGCTGTGGCTATCTGTGCTGCTCCTCCAGCAGCAGCACCTAAAGCAGCAATTATAGGAATCAGAGGTAAAAAGCCTCCTCGCTTCGTCTTTCTCTTCTTCCTCTTTCCTGCCCCTACAGCAATCTTCCCCTTCATGATTGTGGTTACAAGTCTCGCAGCAAGTCTCTCTTTCCAATCGGCGTCACCTGATTGAACACGATTCCAAGCCTTCTCTGCAAGAACTCTGTCAGCTGTATTCCTTGAAGCAACGTCTTTATTGGTAGCGTAAGCAATGTCGTAATCTTTACAAGCTTCGTCAAGAAGATTTATGCCAGTATCTCCCCTCTGCAATCGTTTCCGTAGCTTTGTGCCAGGTCCACAATATCTGTAGCCAGGCAAATGAGCTTCAAAGGGAAGCGAATTAATTATTGAATTATGTATTCCGGAGCCTCTCTTGCAAGACATCCTTCCTCTCCTACACTTCATTGTCCACTAGATCTTATATATATATATATATATATATATATATATATATATATACATAGCATATTTATACATTTAGTTGCTACGATGGAGCTCGAGAAGCAACAGTGCACGTTACCTATTCAGATATTAGATTTTGAAGGTGACGTGAGAAACCATCGACATGGCTATCTCTTTCCTAGCAATGTGAGAGCATTGATTTTAGGTAGCTCAAATGCAGGAAAAACAAATATATTACTCAATCTGCTACTTCACGAGAATGAACTTAGATATGAAAATCTATATATTTATTCAAAGTCTCTTCATCAACCTAAATATCAATATCTTTTCAAAGTTCTTAAATACATCCCTGATATAGGCTTGCATACATTTGAAAAAGGAGATTATATATTGCAACCTTTAGACGCCAAAGAGAATTCAATCTTTATATTTGATGATGTCATCAATGAGAAACAAGACAAGATTGCTTCATATTACAGCATGGGTAGACATCGCAATGTTGACGCTGTTTACCTTGCTCAGTCCTATGCTAAAGTTCCGAAGCATTTAATTAGAGACAACGCCAACATGATTGTACTCTTTAGACAGGATAGTTTAAACCTAAGGCATGTATATGAGGAGTATTTGAATACAGACGTGAGTTTAAATGAATTTAAAGATTTATGTAGGAATGTATGGGAAAGTGATGGAGGAAGACCGTTTGTTGTTATAATTCCCGAATATCCATTGAACAATGGGCGCTATAGAAACGGATACGATACATATATCAAGGTGAAAAAGTGACATTATCAAGCAGTTGAAGTTAGCCATGAGTGTAGACAGGTTCGGAGCGCAGAGGCTGCGATCCTCCAGCAGAATTCTTAATCGTTATATTATAAATAAGGATGGTAAGGGAAACTATCAATTCAGCAATAAGAGATTGTGCAATGTTCATGACCCTGAAGAAGGGAATGATGCGTCCACTAAAAGCTATGTGGACAAAATTACGGCAAACAGTGAGAAACGCTTGCAAGCATTTTCACGTCAATATGCTGGCGAAGTTGAGGTTACTCTTAGAGGGAACCTTAAGACATGGCTTGATAACCTGATAGCCAAATATATTTTGGACAGAGATCATAACATTGTGATTGGAAAACATCGATTAAAAGTATTATTAGATCCAATTCATGACCATGATGTGCCAAATAGAAAGTTTATCGTCGAATACGTCAATTCTAGGACTCAACTCTTAGACAATGATGGTAACGTGAGATATCAACATAAAAGGCTTACAGAAATAGCTGACTCTGTTGTTGAAACCGATGCTGTAAATAACAGATACATTTTAAATCAGCTGACAAATGCATTTAATGAAACGCGTCAAGATATAAACAAATTTGCATATAAAATATCCTCTTTATCAATTGATTTTGATGCTAAAGTAAACAGTAACATTCAAGTTATTGAGAACAAAGTGCAAAATATATCGGTAAATACAGTTAGTGATGTCACAAATTCAATGAAACAGCTAAAGACATCCACTCTTGAATCTATGGACAATATTAAGAGAGAGCAACTTAGTTTAAAAACGAAACTGAATGATCTCAGTGAGAAGCTAAAAAGTGTTGATGATAATGGAATCTGAAACTGTTTACAATATGAGGATCTCAAGATTAGAGGAGTTAACACTTAAGTTAAAAAATGAAATAGAGAGCATGTCAGGAATGTTGAATATAAATAATGAGAAGCTTAAAACGATAGAGGAGAATGATGATACGTTATTGCTTTCCAGTAAAAATAACCACAGCCGTATCGACAGTTTGCATCAGTCATTGCAGAGAATAAATAATGATTTAAACATTTTCTCTACAAGTGTTAAGCACCAAATGACGGATATGCAAACAGACGTAGATTGTTCAAAGTTATCAACGATACACACTGCAAAGGCTTTCGATGCTTTGAGAACACAGGTTGCCTGGATGAGTGGAAGAGTTATCATTCAATTTCAGGCTCAGCCTAGGGGTAAAAGCTCATTCATCCTACCATCAGGCAGCACATTCTACACGTTTCCATTAGATGGTGCTCTGTTAGATTGCACTATAGTCACGGCTGATCTCCTGAATCCTGAAAATACTCGTAGAGCCCCTCCATAGATGAGAAGTGTCAATATATCAATTAATGATGTTAAGGTTGAGACCTATCCAGTTCCATTTAAGAGAGGTGACATTCTGACCATTGCCCCTGCTGCATTTAAAGGAGGCTCAGAAGGGCACATTTTATGTATAGAACTTTTGGCTGCAATTAAATTGATCAGTCAACCAAGCCTATAAATTGACTGAAACAAAGTCGTTTGCATGCAGTTTCAAGATGGAAAGTGAAAGCATAAGACTAAAAGAATCGGTAGTTCGCCATACCAAGGCAATCAGAGAAAAATTGCGTTCTCTAAAAGGGAGCAAGTTTGAGACTCAGAGGGTAATGTCTGAAGTTCTCCAACCTGTAACCGAGCCTCTAAATGATATATTGAAAGTTAATAATAAACAATACAGCCATCGAGAGAGTAACGACTCATCTGATCTGTCTACTTATCTGAATCAAGTTCGCTCAAAAGATAATGATTTACTGGATGATACATATGGGGTTCGCTTTAAAGATGGCACTTATATGCTAGGAATAAAGCAATTAAATTTAAGGACAAGCTTCTTCAAGTAGGCGACCAAATGTATGAAGCTACTCCTGGTCTTTATGAATTGATTTAAAAAAAAATACCACAAATGTCATCATACACAGAGGATGACTTGGTTACCTATACTGACATTATGAGAAAAACTCTTCTTCATAGAAGCGGATTCAAGACTAATAGAGAACGGCACTACGTTTACTGGTCAAATCCCAATACTTTGGTAAATCGCTTAAGATTAATCATTGCATCACAAGAGGCTGGAAATAAGAGCCATTCTGCAGAAATCGATGAAATAATAAGAGAGTTGAAATCTTCGAAAATTATAGCATGATTAAGCAAGCCATCGCAAAGGAATTGCATGCACCTGCTAGGAGGAACTTCTTACGTCGTAAAATCGTTAGTAAAGGATTGAATGATTTGTTGCAGATTGACTTGGTGGAAATGATTCCTCGCGCAAAACAAAATAAGCAATTCATGTACATTCTTATTGCAATTAATTTCTATTCCAAAATGGCATATGCACGTCCTCTGAAGGATAAAAAAGGTGCTAATGTATCGAAAGCTATGGAAAGCATACTGAAAGAGTTGGAAACACTACCTAAAAGCATTCAGTCTGATAACGGGAAACAGTTCTATATTAAATCCTTTAATAAATTAATGGTCAAATACAACATTAAACATTACAGCACCTTCACCACTGTAAAGGCTGCTGCCGTTGAACGTCTGATAAGAACATTGAAAAATATGATGTATCGGGAATTCCTGACACAAGGATCATACAAATGGCTGGCACTCTTACCAACGGTCATCTCAAAGTATAATAATACTTACCATTCCACTATTCGAATGAGACCTACAAATGTCAAGAATAACAATCTTCTGCTGTCGGTGTACCGCTACAATCATGCAAGAATTGAGAAGAGGAAGGCAAGGGTATTTCACCTTGGTGAATATGCAAGGATTTCTAAGTATAAAGGACAATTTGACAAGGGTTTCACCCCCAACTGGGGTTCTGAGATTTTCCAGGTTGATCGTGTGAAAAACACCCTGCCTGTCACATATATCATAAAGGACAAAGATGGGAATGAAATTAAAGGAGGTTTTTATGGTCATGAATTAATGCCAACTAAATATCCAAATACATATTTAGTGGAGAAGGTACTGAGACGTCAAGGAGACAAGATACTTGTAAAATTGTATGGATTTTCGCATTCTGAATGGATTAATTACAACGACTTAGTAAGGTATAACATGTTCAAATAAAAAATGCATTTATTGAGAGTAAAAAATGTTTTTATTTATAATCATCTCTTCCCTCCTCCCATTGCATCAATTGAAAACATTACAAGGGTACATTAATATGCTGTACATCACACATTTCGTCATAAAGTATGCAGTTTACGAATATATAAAAGACAAACAGTACAAAAATATATATTTATAAGCATAATCATGCCTTCCCTCCTCCCATTGCATCAGTTGAAGTCATTACAAGGTTTCATTAATATACTCTACATCAAACATTTCGTCATGAAGTATACAATCTACTGAATATATAATGCATTACAAATATATACACATTTAAAAATGCATAGATTGGGAATAGAGAATGTTTTTATTTATATATAATCATCTCTTCCCTCCTCCCGTAGCATCAATTGAAAGCATTACAAGCCCACATTAATATACTCTACATCACACATTTGTCATAAAGTATGCAGTTTACGAATATATACAAGACAAGCAGTACAAAAAGTGCATATTTATATATAATCAATCATCTCTTCCCTCCTCCCATTGCATTAATTGAAAATGTTACAAGGTTTCATTAATATACTCTACATCAAACATTTCGTCATAAAGTATATAGTTTACTGAATATATGAAAGACAATCAGTACAAAAATATATATTATATTCACTCAGGTTGTATAAATTGTGGACAAAGATTGTTTATATGTATATATAAGCATCTGCTCCCCTTCCAACGCATCATGTGAAAGACATTTATATGTAATACAGCTTGCATTATATCATGAAGCACCCATTTTTACACACTATGTGCTGAACAAAGCACAATCACATACCCATGCTCAAAACTCTTCAGTAAAAAATAACTTCTTGTATTAGTTTTTTACAAAGTAAATTACATCAGGTTGGGGTTAAGGGAAGGGCTAGTGATCATCACCCACATCCTCATGCTTTATGCTGTAATGGCCCCATGCAAGGGTGGAATAAGATCCCTCCAATAACTTTCTCTTATCATCTTTTCCCTTCAGGGCTAACTTATTTGTTTCTATTGTAGAAATTTTGGGTTTGAGGCTACGAAATGTGGTTTGTTTTGTATAAAAAGAGGTAACTTTGTCTTTTAAACAGTTAAAGTACTTGCTAAAGTCTAAGGACTGCATTCCAGCCCTGCTGATATCCTTAGCCTTCATTGTAGTTTGACCATCATATTTGTATGAATATAGTTTTGATCTTAAGCCCACATACTCCTGCATGATCTTTCCCCCCAATTCGTCTTTAAATAAACCAATCACCTTGTTATTAGCCTGCTGTATCGCATACGGATTATCTATTTTGAAATTTGAAGTATCGAAAAGGTTGGGATTTGATTTAATGAATTCATAAATGTCTGTACTGGTTTCAAAAATAAATGAATCTGTGTCCATATATCATAGAGTTAGATTACTAAAGTTTGACTTCATGACATTATAAAAGAAATCATACATCATGAATTTTGATACATCCAAAATGACTTGACCTATGTAGATGGGTTTATTCATTAGCACTTCCTCTCTGGCCAGCTCTATGCCAACTAGGTTCTCATCAAAGATGATGCTCCTCACAAACGTTGGTCTAGCTGTAAGTTTACGGGTTTGATTCCATGTTGTTACAATTCTGAAATCATTGTACTTTCGGACATTTTCTATGACTTTTCGATAGACAACGTTGTTTAGTTTTTTCCAAAGATTTGGACCAAATTTTGAGGTTTCTCGGGCTCTCTTCTCAGTGTTGAGATCAATGTATGGCTTTAGCCACTTGGACTGGTCATATGCTACCACGCGATGAATCTGTTTTAAAATCATTCCTAAATGAATGCATTGCTGAAGACTTTTGTAATGAATGACATATTTCTCTCTGTCTTCCAACGTTGCCTAGCAACTTTTTATACTCTCCATTGGGAGGTAACGCACTTAGTGGACAAAGAGGAAGATCGTTATGATAATCATGAATATGCTCAGGATATTCAAGATCAACTTCCAATACGTATTTGAATTATCTGACACTGACATGAAATCTATGACATCAACCTCTGTCCTTTTCATCCATCTGAGGTTAGCACATGGCATTGTATTTTGACACATGCTATCACCGTACAAGTTATTCTTATCGATAAAGCTCAGGTAGTTTTCAGGAGCATGTTGATTAAAGTCCTTATTGCATCTGTGATTGGCTTTAGAGTAACGCTTCACTACAGTACACAATCCACCTCTAATTCCAGACTCAAAGAATTCAATCATGTCTTTGTCTGATATTAATGGTAGTTTTACCTTTGTGGTTTTCAACATGCAGCCAAATGCATATCCTGGTAATGTATAATACCATGCGGGATCAAGATTGTACATTTCTATCAAAAGATTGCGAAACTTTTCAAAAATATCGGCAAGTAGTAAGGTATCAGTCTTTAGGTAAAGATCGCTGTACTCCCCAAGGCTACCGATATTAAAAATTTGCCAAACCCTAACAGCATGTCTGTACTGATCTTCTGTAATGTCATCGAATTCTTGGATAGGTGGAAGTTCCTTTTCATTCAACTTCTCTGTACAGTCCAAATATGAATAGGGGAATATTCCCTTGTTTGTCATAAGTTTGAAGAGTTCTGGATTGGGATACTCTACTTTGTAATCTTAAAGTCATCGTCTGCAAGCTTTTCAGCAAGGCAAGACAATTTATCGTCAAGGAATCTAACTATCCAAGAACCTTAAGTAAATGGTCCTAGATCTTTTTGTGAATGTCAAATATTTTTCAGAGGAATTTGCAATACATGATATTGGCTCACTGTCATAGTTCAAGTGTCGGATAAGAAAGTGGCTATCATAGTTTGACATGCAGTGCAGGAATATTGGCAAAAAATTGGGTAATTTCCGGTTGAGATTACATTCATTATGCGCTGGCCCTAAATATCGGCCTGAAAGGTGATTGTGATCCCTAACAGGTCTGTCAGACTCTTGAAAGTATCTATGACAGATGTGACAATATTTAGTCTTGTTAAAATCATCCTCATTCTGGAGATTCATATGCATTGGTTCAATTTTTGAGTAGATTTCAATGATTTGATTAGCAACTCTCCTTAATTGGGTGAAGAAGTCGTTGATTGTGTTCGATCCTCTAAATAGCATGAATTTCGACAATGTTGGATCATGACGACATACAACCTGCATTGATATTGATATTGCTTCATGTCTTTGAACTTCTCGCGTCCAGCTACGTGAGCTCGATGACTCACAAGATTGGACTTTGGTCAACACTGACTCATTATCTGCATATACCACAAAGGAGGATCACTTTTTGAATAAGCTTTGAATTCAATGACATCATCCTCCTTGGGCATTTTAAGTACTTGACACCTTTGCACTTCAGTCTATGTGCACTCAGCATTTTTTCACTACCACACCGGGTCATGCATGCTTCGCAAGTATAGAGTTTCTTAGTGTTCTTAGTAACTTGAGATCTTACAAGTCTAAATAGATTGGAGATAAGACAGTAATGTGCTTTTTCGTTCTTTTCAATATAAAGTAGGTTGACATGATGCTCTTTTTTCTCTGATGTCTGGTATAGTAGAATGACATGTAAATTCTCTTCTAGCCCGAAAACAGAAATAGACCGTCCTGGGTTCTGGTTTTCAAAACGATCTATCGCATCTAGAGTTACAGGGAATTGCATATTCAGATAATTGAATGTTTTGAAAAGCAAATCTTTGGGGTAGGAGCCTGTTCGATCACTAGAAAACTTTGCAGAATATCTTGAAGCCAGTAAACACCATGCGAAACAATATTTATCTCTGTTTTTTATGTTTATGACAGCTAACTTATTCCTGATTGTTTCAGGAAGCTCAATATATGCAGAGGCATGCAGCGGGTCATATAAGTAAATGCCAATCACCAACCCCTGAATTGCGAACAATGCTTTTGACGAGGCTTTACCATCAAACTGTGATATGTGTTCTAAAATATCATTTGTAATTGTATGGAATATGGATTCAAGATTGCCTGCTTTGAGAATAAGTTTTGCCTTTGAATTAAAGTAAACTGGAACTATTTCCTCTTTTTCAGGGGTTTGGATTAAATATGATGTTTCCAGAGAACAAAAAAATTTTAACCCTGACATGTCTTTGTAGAGTACTTCTAATTTATTCCATTGCAGGAAAACTGCATTTCATTAAGAACTCTCGCGGTCCAAGTATCTGTAGCGTGTTTTCGATTCGAGAGTTATAAATGCATCCCTTGAATGCGGACTCAGCAAGTTTACATTCTAAAGCAGCAGCATGAGGATGTGAATTATCACTAACCTTTATTTTTTGGAAGAGGGTAATGCTTCTTCTCCTGCTTCGCGTTGGCGGATGCTGCTACTGCTTGGAGCTGACTAGCAGGATGGTGCAGGTTGCGGTGACGTCATCCGACAGGAATGATTCTGGTCGGTCGGCTGGGCGCATGAAGTCTGCAGATTCTTAGATAGGTCCAATGGCTGATCGAACAGTCAGACTGCCAGGAACCTTTTTCTTTACTGTCAGTTCCAATGCATTCTCCTGATTTGCAGTAACAAAGCCCAGAATATATAAGTAACTAGCGTCGTTAAATGTTAGGTATAATAAACTTATGAGTACCAGTCAATGTGTGAACCACATGTCTTCTTTTTAATTTTACTATAATAAACTCATTTCATAAAAACACTCTGTATCCAATATTGTTTTCTTACCTGTTATTAATGAAGTATGTCTCTGGTTTATGTCATCTCCCATAGGTGTCTGGAGCATCCTCAATGGCCTCACTGAATCTACACACATCAGGGGGTTACTGTTTTCTGATGCAATGGGAGGAGGGGCTTCTGTTCCTCTGCTTATTTTGCCTAAAACACACATATAACAATCATGTCATGATAAATATGTTGTACGAAAGCTAAATTGCAGTCATTTTCTTAAATTCATCTTACCAACTGTTTTTATTAGCACTGAGAACTACAGATTTCCTCCCGAATATTTGAATTCTGTAACATGCATTACGTATATATATATATATATATATATATATATATATATATATATATATATATATACATTTTTTGAAATGTAAAATAAGATTCTAATTATATCAGATAACGATATTTTAAAAAAATGAGAGTCCATCGAATAGCTGTACTTTGTAACATATATTATGTGTATATTTTTGTTGAAATGCAAGTTAATATTGAAATTATGCTAGGTAACGATATATATTTTTTAAAACATGCAAACTCATAGAATATTTTTATTCTGTTACATACATTACGAGTAAATATTTTTTGAAAATGCAAACTAATATTCAAATTATGCTAGATACCAATATTTTAGAAAAATACAAGCCCATACCTTCTCAGGCACAAAAGACAATTTGCAAGTCTTGAACTTGCTGGCTGGGATCAATCCATGATATACCAAGCCGAAGTTTCCGGGAATATCGTTCAACTGTTGATCGCTCAGGCTGCCGTATCTGCTGGGCAGGAATACTTGTACTGATTCCAACTCTGCAACTACTCTTGGCCCGTAGCGTCTCTGCACTTTCCGCAGAGCGGTGATTTTATATGCACGTTCTGCCTCTAGTTCCTGAAGCGGTTTTGTGGGTAGGAAAACCTTCCCCTCCGCCATTTCAGGTAACTGTTCCTTAAGTCCTCCTAAAACAAAACATCCGTGTATTAGAATATCTTTGAGGATATTTATTATGACTTATTGTTTTAGAGAAGTAAAACATAAGAGACTATACGAAAGGAATGCTGATTATTTAAAAGAATAGAGAGATTTGCAAATGCGCTACATTAAAATAGCATGCATGTAAGCGGCTTTACAGTAGAAATATTTAGAAACTATAATTTTATGTGGGCTTATATTCCAATTTGAAACATCATTTCTAAACACATGTGAGTTACTGCAGAAGATTATTCTTAAAGTTGCTTATACCTGTATAACTATTGATTTGTTTTAGCTATATTTC
This sequence comes from Hymenopus coronatus, assembly GCA_030762935.1. Taxonomy (NCBI): domain Eukaryota; kingdom Metazoa; phylum Arthropoda; class Insecta; order Mantodea; family Hymenopodidae; genus Hymenopus; species Hymenopus coronatus. The sequence goes on along the minus strand of CM060900.1, from coordinate 28,444,782 downwards.
TCATTTAAAACTTCGTTTTAAGCACTCACATGCGAGTTACTGCAATAAATTATTCTTAAAACTGTTAATAACTGTATAACTAGCGATAATAAAAAGACAGAACTGTTGCATTTGCATAACATTCTCTCTACCGAACTCTTCAACGAAGAATTCTTAAACTGGTTATTATATTTACATAATGCTAGGCTAGAAACAGTATAATGCTTATTCCAATACATGCAGGAAATAATATATTTTTTTAAAAATTTAAGAGTTGGTCACTATGTTTTTACTATAATTTAACAAAAGGTTCTTGAGCTATATTTTCAATTTAAAACATAGTTTAAATAAGCACATGTGAGTTACTGCGGCAAATTATTCTTAAAACTATTAACTGTATAACTAGTGAATAATAAAAACAGAACTGGTACATTCACATAACTTTCTCTCTACCGAACTCTTCAACAAATTATGCTTAAAGTGATTATTATATTTACATGATGCTAACGTAGAAACAAGATGATGAAATATATTCCCTTAAATACAGGGAATAGCAATTTTTTGAAAAATTAAGAGTTGTTGGCTATGCTTTTACATTTCACACTAGAAATATTTAACAATTAGGTTAGAAAGAAATGTAACGCTATTACTCCTTAAGCTCACATATGTTAGTTTTCATGGCAGATATTAGTAAATGCTGTAATTTCTGAAAATTAAGGGAAACCTGAGAGTATAATTTCAATTGTAAGTACTATTTAGTTAATATACACCACGCACACGCTTGATTTTCATACATATTAAAGCGAGCTGTTACATCATATACACGATTGACGCTTTGCAGTTAACTCGGCTTATGTATATATAAATTCCCACGTAAATAACCATACTTTTACAAACAAATGATTTTTTAAACACACTAGTGATAGTGAATGACTTACCTTCCCTTACTGCTTGAAGTTCACTTGACATATGCACAACACGATGATGCACACGAAATAACTGCACACTGCACTTTTTTGATCACTCTCACACAACTGTATGCACGTGTTTCTCACACAGATATAATAACCCCAGGAGCCAGGAGCAGGAACTAGTCGCCCAAGTGTACTCGGGCGGGGGCAAATCACCACAGTACCTATCCGCTATTCTCGCGGATTTACCCGTGTGATATAAAAGATGTAGTCTTGTGCAAGCGTTTATGTCTGTGTTGAAGTAATGTGGGCAGGGTGTTTCCTTCTGTGCAGCCGGCGCGGGCTGGCTTACCTACCTGAGTGGTCACCCACCCAGAGAGGCACCAGGCCCGATGCTGCTTACCTTGGCCAGCCGCTTGCGGGCTGTCAAGGAAAGCAGTGCCGGCTAGCGGGGAGAACTGAAGGGATGTAGGTACGGGGTGGGGGAAGCCAGTGTTGCAGATCTGGTCGGAGTGCAACAGGACGGTCACCCGTCCGAGTCGGGACCGGGCCCGATGCTGCTTAACTTGGCGGGTAGAACTGTAAAGAAGGGAGAGGCGGCCGGAAAACTACCATCCCAAGGCGTCCTTGGGAAGGCGGTAGCTTACGCGTCTCCTAGGCAGCGTGTGGTCGTAAAGACCGAGAGTGTTCACCTGGGGATTTGGGTGGGGAGCAAGTTTAGTGTATATTGTGCGAGCTCTTTCTCGCACAACGTCCACTATGTAAGGGATTCCGGAGTGGGAATGGAGAATGTGGGACGGAATCTACGGTCTGTGCCATATATCATCCTCAATGCCCTGTTCTGCACGGTCTGCAGCCTGCGGATGGTGGAACGAGCCACCGAACCCCAGACCTCGCAGCCGTACAGCATCAGGGGCGGGATGACTGCGCGGTACAGCCGTAGTTTTAGGTGTGTAGGCATGGTGGAGCGGAAGATGGGAAACAACTGACGTAGGGCAGCGTGTCCCATACCGACCTTCTCCCTGACATGTGGAGTGAAAGTAAGGCCGCGGTCGAGGAGGACTCCAAGGTATTTGGCGGTGCGGACCCAGGGGATCCGCCGCCGCCGCAACCTCAGCGACCTCTCCGGTCGCCAGCCACGGACTTTAGCCAGCAGTAGAGCTGAGCTCTTCTGCGGGCTGATGGCCATCCGCCACTGTTCACTCCATCTGCCTATGGCCTGCAGCTGTCTCTGTAGCGGGGGGGGGGGGAAGCAATATCGGGCGTTCTTGTTACGCGCCATTATGAGGACATCGTCGGCATACTGGCACGTAACTGTACTGGGTTCTGTGGGGAAGTCGGACATGTAGGCGGCAAAGAGTAACGGCGACAGCACGCTGCCTTCCGGCACTCCCGCCGCTATGGGTCTGACTGTGGAATGCCTCCCCTCCACCCTCACCCTGAAAGTGCGGTCCCGAAGGAAGCTACTAAGCAGGTGAAGGTAGGGGGGAGGGATTTCTGCGTTCTTGAGCTTGTACAAGAGTCCCTGATGCCACGTGGTGGCGAAGGCCTTTTCCACGTCCAAGAGCACCGCGACTGTTTTGAAGTTGTCCTGGAAGCCCAGGGCAGCCTTCTCAGCCAGTCGCAGCAACTGCAGGTTGTGGAATGTCCAGTACGGAAACCAAACTGATGATCCGGGAGTAGGAGTCTCTCTTCGAAGAGAGGGGTGAGGCGAGGTAGGAGTAACCGCTCGAATACTTTCGAGACGATCGGAAGTAAGCTAATTGATCTATAGCTTGACGGGAAGACCGGGTCCTTGCCGGGTTTCAAAATGCATACTACCCTCGCCTCCTTCCAACACGTTGGATAGTGACGTAGACGCAGGCATGCATTGTAAATCCGTGTCAGGTGGATTACGGCCTTTCTGGGTAGGTGCTGGAGCATAGGCGCCGTAACGCCGTCATGTCTAGGGGCTTTGTTAGGCTTTAGGTTGTTGAGTTGGGAAGCCACCTCTTTCGGGGTGACTAAAGGAATGCGGATCTCCTCATGGGGCGGCGGGGGCTCCTCATAGAGGTAGTCTACCGTCGCTTCCACGAGCTCAGTAAAGTCCTCGTCCTGGGGGTCTTCGCGGGGTTCGAATTGAGACTCCAGATAATCTGCGAAATCCGTGGCTTTATCCTGGGGCTCAAAAGAGAGTCTCCCACGGGTGCCATGGATGGGATGCTGAAACTGACTTTTGTCTTTCCTGAGGGATCGGATGATCCTCCAGGGTTGTTTCTCTTCCAGGTTTACATTTGCCATTGTGTGTTCCCAGGCCGCTTTGCGGTGCGCGCGAAGCAGGCGCCTTGCCAGGGATTTGAACCGCTGGTACACTGCTTGGATCCTGGGATGGTGGAAGCGCTGCCATAGCTTCCGTATGGTTGCCTTGGCTTTTAGCAGCTGACGGAGTTCATTAGGTATGGTTCTCGGTTTGTTAGATGGGATGCGGTAGGTATGCGCGCGTACCACATTCAGGAGTTGTCGGGAGAAGGCCGAGGCTGCCGCTTCCAGCGCTTCGATGGAATCGATGCGCGGTCGCGGGTCTACGGTTTGGTTTAGGTCTAGGACGGCTGCGTCCCAGTCGATCTCATTTATCCAGTCTGGTGTTACCAGAGCTGATACGGTCTCGGTTGTATCCACTACGACAGGGTCGTGGTCGGAGTCCAATTCGTTGACCGCCGAGAGGTCTAGATGAAATGGTGTGTTCTTGATGATTATGATGTCAAGAACATCCGGTCTGCCGCGAGCCAGATAACACGTGGGTCCTCTCGGTCCGTGCGCGACGAGGGCGGGGTTGCCGCTGATGAGGCGGTACAGCCCGAGGCCTCGGGGGTTGTTGGTGCGGCTGTGCCAGAGGGCATGTTTCGCGTTGAGATCTCCTGCGATGCATACCACTGGGTGAAGGTTGAGTAGGGTGGTGTAGTCCGCTTCATGGAGGCATATAATAACCCTCCAGAGTCCAGAGTCCAAGAACAGGTCGCCCAGGTTTACCTGGGCGGAGTGTAAAGTCGCCACAGTACCTAACCGCTAAAAGCGGTTTTACCTCCAGAGTCCAGAGTCCAAGAACAGGTCGCCCAGGTTTACCTGGGCGGAGTGTAAATCGCCACAGTACCTAACCGCTAAAAGCGGTTTTACCTGTGCGATATTATAGGGGAAATAGATTTTGTTCCACAAGCTTTATTGTCTATGTCCGCCGGGCGGTGTTAAAATTCCTCCGCAGCCTTAGAGCTGAGCGTGGTCGGTCGCTTGGGCGGTCACCCACCCAAGTGGTGACCACGCTCAATGCTGCTTAACTCGACGTGCCGCTTGTGTGGCCATCGGGTTAAGCAGGCCTGGTGGGAGGAAAGTTGGTAGGATTATGGATTTAGGTGGGTGATGTGTTCCAGGTTAGTCAGAGTGGGCAGGGTTTCAGCCGGGTGGTCTCCCGACCGGCTGCCACCCCTTCCGTTGCTGTATAACCTGGGGGCTTGTTGGGATTAAGGGATGGCAGTCTCTCAGGCCAGTGGACCGAGAGCGTCCCTTGGTAGGGGGTAGGATTTTCTCCTTCTTGGCGCCCTATGGTCGTAGTCGCCCAAAGTGCGCACCAGAGGGTTAGGGTGAAAGGGGAGTTTATCATACATCGTGCGGGTTCTCTCCCTCACGACGTCGATGATGTACGGGATTCCTGAGTAGGTGTGTAGGATGTGAGATGGGAATCTGTACCCAGTATCATAGATCATGTGTAATGTCTTTTATACGTTACAGCATATCACTCCCTCCTTAAGGAGCATGGGTTGCGTAATGCGCGCGCATGTATGGGAGGTAATTTTTGAGCACTTGCGGGTGGAGAGGGGGGTATGTTCTATACTATATGTTGCGCGCGCATGCAGTGAAAGTATTACAGTTTACTTGGAGCGGGGGTACATATCTTGAGGTCTTATTAAGAATGAGGGGAAATTAACTTCGTTTTTTGTTGGAGCCATCTGTATGTAGCTACACAGCAGGCAGAGTTTCCGTCAGGCGAGTGAATGGGTTTTTTATCCTCACCCCCTAGGGGCAGTATACGAGTCCTCAATATATCCACCACCTGTTCTAACTCATTCCATGTTTTTCCTTAAGGTAAGTTTGGAGATGGAATTTCATACTCCACCATCGGCCCATTAGTTTTTAAGTTCTTATCTTACAGATTTACGGCTTCATGCTTTGCAGCTGACGCGACAGATGGATGCAGTCGGGAATTCGATCTCGCGTCATGGATATTTCTTACCTTAAGGCTGGTTTTGAGGTGGAATTCCATATTCAACCATCTAACCATTAGTTTTTAAGGTCTTATAATTACAGATTTACGCGCTTTCCAACTGCTGCGACAGATTGAATGCGCTGGGGGAATTCAATCTTGTGTCATGGATAATATTTCTTACCTTAAGATAGGTTTTGAGATGGAATTTCATACTCAACCATCTGACCATTAGTTGTAAAGTCTTATAATTACAGATTTACACGCTTTGCGCTATGATTTAGACCACCATGCAACAAAACACATGCCTCCCACCACACATCTCTCACATGGTGAAACCACATGCACCCAATCCACAATTACTACATGCACCCCCACCCGCATCTCTCCCAACCTTAAAATACACACCCCCTGAATCCCGAACACGTGATACTTGATATAAATTACACATTTCCTATTGGACAAAACCAATCATCATACATTCACCCCTACTCCAACCACCATTCAACCAAACGGGAGTTGCGGGAATCGAGGGGGGCAGGGGTTGCGGGAGTCGAACCCATAGACTCTGCTCTAGCTTTTGCCCTCGCCTGGATTCGACGTCTTGGTCTCTGCTCTGAAAAAGACATTTACTATCTACTGGGGGTGTTAAACAGTATAAAAAAATCTCCGTTATTTCACTTCCCATTTTATCAATTGCGGAATTCATTGCCGCTATTTCAGCTCCCATCTTGTCCATTCTGAAATATACATTGTTCATGTCACTCGCCATTTCGTTCTTCCAGATTCCCTTTTTGTCTCCATCCTTCACATTCCGGATTTCTTGATTTGCACTTTAATTAGTAGGTAATTGTTGAAGTAGTTGCTCCATCACGGCGTTTTTGTCCCGCTTCTGGCACCAGTTACTAATAAGGTCACTCAGCGTATTAAAATACGTACCGTGGTATCACTGTTGTCACACCCCAGTACACAAAAGACCGATTCTTCGAATCACAAGTACGCTGTGTCAGGACTGACGTCTGCACTCCCTCAATCGTTAACTCGCTGCATAACTTGTCTGTCTCAACTGTAACATCCTGACTGCCTCGCCGGGCTCTCGTCGGCCCCTTATATACGTTCTATATATCTGGCCGAAGGTTCTAGTCGGATTGCGAGACACTGCCAAAGTAAGCTTCCGGAATGTATAACTCATACGGCAGAGAAGTGCCATAATGGGCTTTATTTGTGAGACTATTATATCTAGGGTACGTGCAATTGCTAAGAGCGCCAGATAGGAACAATAGTTGCGTCTAGCTGGCCAGCTATAGGCCCCTACGCGCTCTTCAGCGGCAAGCCAATATTCCGTCGTGGGCATGCTTGATGCTGACCACTTAACTTCCCCATATCAGTTGGATGTTTGTCCAACTCTGTCGAGCGTAAGTAAGCGTAAGGTCGGCAGTTGAGTTAATACCTTTAGGTTGTAACTGCACCAAAATAAGTATATGAAACTCGTGTTTCTGGTAAAAAACTGTAAAGAGCGACACAACAATCGTGCAAGTCATTGTTGATGATATAATAATAATGATGATGGTAATAACAACAATAATAACAATAACAACAATAGTAATCCTAGCTAGATTGCTATGTGTATCGTGATGAAAACGTGGAGAAAAGAATAAACTTTTTGTGTTTAAACATCGCGTGGCTGCATTTGAAACTGAGCAGAGAATGGCGACTGCTACACAACACACACTACTTTCTCAACTAAAAACAGTTTTTGCATCTGTAGCAGTTTCTCTACTCTAAGCCGTGCATTATTGATTCAGCTTTAAAGGTTTCTACTCTATTTCTTTGTTCGTAATTCCCTGCCTTTTACATAGGCTTATAAAAAAATCACATTCCTTGAAAGAGTTTAAATCAACTCATCGCTTAAGGTTTTAGCAACTCTTAAATATGCGTGCAGTTGCCGAAGGGCTCAGACGGAATCAGCATCTTAGCATAAGAATAAGCTGCTTCTGACGCTACCCCTTGATTCGGATTGACCAGTAATATAAACAAAATATTCCAGATACACGTTGTAATTAATCAAAGCATCATGTAAGGATAAAAAACAATCTGATGTGTTACCATCACATGGCTTTCTCTAATTCACTGTAACGAATTATTGTTAAAAAGGCTTATTATCCAATTTACATCTTGCCAGTCTAGATAAACATTAGTAGAAATTGTCCTTATTACTTCGTTCCTTATAACTGGAAGGGAAAAAATCTAATGTGTTCCATTCACATGATGTCTTATAGCTGTTCGGTAAACACACAGTTTATCCAAAAAATTAATCTTTTATCTACATCATGTAAATCAAGATAAACATAAGCAGAATTAATCTTATTACTAGTTTCCTTGTAAGAAGGGAAATAAGAAAAAGCGGGGGCTCAAGCGATAGTCTCGTCCTATAAACGCCGGTCGTTGTGTTAAACAATTGAAATTCCAATCTTTTGCTTGCCAGGGATAAACAAACGAGAAACGTGAAGAAAGATGTCTTCCCGTTGGAGGAAAGTTTAAGTGGCTAAAATTGAAACCAATAAGCCGAAACATCTCGAAAACGGTTAACTATACAACAAAATATAAATTGTGTTTTTAATGAGATCTACATATAATATATATTTTGTTTGCCATAGAAATATCTTAAACATACCGTATTTTAACCATAATCGTTATAGCAATTTTTGAGAAAATCAAAATTTTCGAAAAGTGCTCCATGTAAAGTGTATTTTGGGTTAGGGGATTTGCTTGAAAATCTTCGTATCGTATACTTGAAAGATACTAAACTTAAATACCAAGTTTGGTATTTAACGGTCTTTTCGTTTTTGAGCTATGCTGCCCACAGGCACACACACGGACATTCTTCTACTTTCTTTGGATTCAGGGGTTTCAAAACGTGTATTTCCGGTGAAATGGTGATATCGAATTTTGGGTGCAATACAATACCTTCTCTACACGCTATGGACATAGTACTTTAAGGGAAAGTAAAATTGCTTTCTTCGTAGATTCGTTGAATAATTATGGAACATTCTATTAGGAATATTTTGTTTATTGTTAGCGATGGTTATTTACCGTAAACCAACAAGGGATCGGGTTATCCTTTTCTCTGCCGCCCTCCGTGGTGTAATGCTAACTTCCTATACACTAAGGTCGTGGGTTCAAACCCGGCGGAGGACGATGGATTTTTTCGGCTTAAGCCTGGCTTACTTCGGAAGGGATGTATAGCTGTTGGTCCCGTGGCATAGATCTACGGCACGTAAAAGAACCTCAAGCCTGATAAAAGAGATCTATGCGCAAAATTAAGCGATCTTTCATTCCCAGTATAGAATGGGACGTTAATAACCACAGCAGCTAAAGAACGCCCCCAAGTCCATTTTTGTATTCTTTTGACTGCCGGGTCGCGGGTGTACACGTTGCATTGCGGTATTTTTACGTTAATATGCATGTATGCACGGTATCTTTATGCAAATGCACCTATTTGTGACTTGGTGATTTAGAAGTGTACGTTTTGAAGAGACAACTTTATTATTAACGGCAGAACATGTGCAGTTCATATAAGGCAATATAGAATATATTACAGATGTAAGATTTTCAATTCCTTTTGGAGAGTTAACTAATTAATACAAGTATCTCGACTTATAGGGCTTCAAATAAAGAGTCGCCCTGTGTGGTGTAATGGTTATCATGCTAACTTCATATGCCCAAGGTCTCGGGTTCAAATCCGGCGGAGGACGATGGATTTTTTCGGCCGTAAAAAGCCTTAGCATGACTTCCTTCAGAAGTAAAACCGCGGGTCCCGTGTCGTAGATGAAAAGCCTGATACAGAGACCTCTGAGCAAAATTAGGTGGTCGTTCACGCCCAGTCTAGAATGGGACGCTGAGAACCACAGCAGTTAAAGAGCGTCCATAAATAAAACGCCATTTCATTTCAAATAAAGAAGTACTCAATGTTACTTTAAAGGTTTAAATACCTTCAACATTATGTCATTAATTAGAAAACATCAGTATTTATGTTTTCTAATGATAAGATGTAATGCTGTAGCTTAGTTCGATTTCGGGGCGGTAATTTTTCTCCAACCAAGATCATTTCCTATGTTTCTCAGGGTCTGGACTTAAAAATGTGAATGTGCATGGCTTTTTAAAGATTTATGAGACTTTCAAATAATAGTCAACAATGTATTTAGTTTTTCGAAGAGTGAACTGCTCTGTTAAACTTCAACACAATTCGAGCTGACCGTTAAGTACTTGCCCACTGGTGGTAACTTTTCTCCACCACTCCTATCTTCCCCACAGTCTGGAAGTGTGAATGTGTGTGACATTTTTTCCACGAGACCATAAAAAATTGTATAATTAAATAGGAAACATAGCATTTAGGTATTTCAGTTGTAGCATTTTTTACTTTGTCGTTCTTTTGCATTGTAAATAGGTTATGACCGCGTAGCTTAGTCACTAAAGCACCTTCCTGCGGTGTGAGGGACCCAGGGTTTGTATCCCGACTGGGGGTAAGGATTTTTCTGTAGTTAAGAGTGAATGAAAGTTTTATTTAATGTTAAAAACGCAAATAAAATCCAGAAATCCATTGACAGCTGTTGACGAGATAATGCCATTGGCGATAGGCAATACGTCCCAAAGTTAAGAGGCCGCCAAAATGACCATTGCAGTTAAAGAAGGGGTATAAGTTGAGCATTTAAAACAAAATAAAACCCTCAGTCCATGTGAAATTTGTTTGTGTTGTCGCAGTATTGTTGTTGTGCGTCACGTTGGTGCACCACGTTGTGTCAGTATGACACTATCAGGTGAGTCTACTTGGAGTTGGTCGAGGGTTAATGCTCGTGAAATTCTCTACTTTAAGAGTGTACATACCTTGCAGGTTCCCTTTGTTGCACTGGCCATGCTCGTTCTAGTAGACCAGGAGTTGTCTCTTGCTCAGGGGGTAAAGAATGACAAAGGTGTGTAACACTTTTGATATACATAAATAAAAGAGAAATTTCACTTAATTTTACTGTTGAATTCTTTTATTGATGAACTGTTGTTAGTTTGAGGCACTAACCCTACGAGCGACTCCCGACATATTCAATCGCGAACTTGAACTAATTTTATTCAAGTGCTAATTCCACTTTTATGGAGTTGTTATATCTGTACACTCGTCACCGGTTTCACGGTTTGGTTAACATTTACGGTAATAATTGCTCGTCTGGTTAACTGATAACACACCGACTTCCTAAACTGAACTTCGCGCTATTTCTTAGTCACATTTCTTGTACGTGGTTTCCTACATTGTATGCCGTACTAGCCTTGTTAGCTACGTTGTGAACCTTGTGTGTCTTGTTTAGCTTATACGTGACTCCTACATTGTGAACAACTTTATGAGTCTTGTTTAACTTATACGTGATTCCTACATTGTGAACAACTTTATGAGTCTTGTTTAACGTATACGTGATTCCTATTGTGAACAACTTTATGAGCCTTGTTTAACTTATACGTGATTCCTACATTGTGAACAACTTTATGAGTCTTGTTTAACTTATACGTGATTCCTACATTGTGAACAACTTTATGAGTCTTGTTTAACTTATACGTGATTCCTACATTGTGAACAACTTTATGAGCCTTGTTTAACGTATACGTGATTCCTACATTGTGAACAACTTTATGAGTCTTGTTTAACTTATACGTGATTCCTACATTGTGAACAACTTTATGAGCCTGATTTCTTGTACGTGCATCATTTACATACTAAAAGGTCCGGGTATTGCCCCCCTTTTTGATTGACTAGAAAAAGTCGCGTAAAGTGGCGTTGTCAGGTGACTATCGAGGATTTGTCTATATTTTACACACACGTGACCTTGTTCTACAATGAGAAGTTCCCTCTTTCCAGATTAAAATGAGGTGAACCTTTCTTCCTTTCAAGTGTTGTTACTTGTGTCCCTAATGCTCTAAAATTCGTGTTATTTTCAACAGAGCACGTAGCTTTGAAGAATACAAAGGGAGTTTCTACACGCCACGGTACTGCGTTCTACTGAGCATATATTTCTTATGTTAAATATTACAAACTAATGATTAAACTAATAATATATGCGTCGTGTTAAAATACTGTCGCAGTGTGTTCCTCGCAGATTAATACGAACACGAGAGTATCGCGGTAGGATACAGAATGTTTTGTCTACATCAGGTGCGGTTGAATCGATTGTAGAAATTGAGAGCAAGTTGTTTACCATCGAAGGTGGAGATGAATACTACTTGTCTGACGGAAGAGTGTAGTTGTTAGGGGAGGTAGCATGGCGCGGTTTACAGCGGGAACTTAGTGCAGTAATCAAAACATCAGCACAGCGTACGAAAATTGGATAAAAGTAAACGATCCACAACAGGTTAACCTTGCTATATTCTTTATCACTAATGTACATTAATTTTCTACTTTGTGAGCGTATGACTACGCGCGGCGGTGTTTGCATTTTGACTTGATTCGAACCCGTCCACTGCTGCATTCCAGTATTGCAGAACTTTACAGGACATGCACCGGGAGTGATGACGTAGTACAGCTTATCGCAAATTTGCACTCGTGGCCGTCTGAATTCATTCTTGAGACAGTTTATACACTTTGCTTGAAACCTAATCCCTTGAAGCAAGTGGCGACCTTGTTTACATTGACCATCATCGCTGACGAGGTCTGTATATATGGTCAGTGCTGCAGCTGGATGAGTTATTACTCTCAATAAATGTCCGGTTATGGAGCAGCTAAATCCCAGGCCGTATGCTCAAAGGCTATAGTGTACAACGATCTTATATCATACTCTAGAAGGACTTTGACCACGGTCTCTTCAGCAACACTGAGAAAAATTAAGTATCTATGATAGATGCCGATCATGTTGTATTGGTGTTTCATCATTCGTCTAGGATGATGATGTTTTCCTTTAATTCCTAGTTGGAACATAGGACCGCAACAAGTCTTCACCATCGAATTCTATTATTGACAAGACTTGTATGTCCTTCCATGATTTCATTTCTCTCAATTCCACCTCAACTTTTTTTCTCCAAGTTAACCTCAGTCTTCAATCAACCTCTCTAATTCATCCTGTATTCCACAGAGTACGAAGATGCCAGAAGCCAATTTTAGTCCTTTTATTTTAATGCAAATGTTGTCAACTTTTTGTCCATCCGGCTGTTGTTTCTTGCCTTTTCGGTAACAGCAGATTTTTTTCTAGGAGGGGGGTTGTTAAACATCACTCTAAACCCCCGTCCTGGAGAGCCAGGTCATTTTATTTTGGGGTTTACGGACCCTAGACTGGTTGCTTTCTCCACAGCTATAGAGTCCAGTCTAACCTTGATTTGATTTTGGAGTATCCTCCCCTAGTTGATTTGGTTCCTCTGCACATATGAGCCTCATCTGCGTATTCCCAAGTTGATACCGCTCAATCTGAGTTCAGACATAACATCTTGGATTACCTTTTGTGCCAGGTCCGCTGTAGCGACGATGTCCATCTCCACCTTCGCTGCCACTGAGGTCCTCACTTTAACTCTGGCAAGGGGCCTCCATATTTATGTCCCCTGGAAGCCGGGTGACCCGTATATTCCCAAGCATTAGGTAGCTCAGGTACCTTGGGGTTGCCACTCCACCGTACCCACCTTGAGATTTGTCAAGTTGGAGGAACAAAATATTCTCGAGCGTGTAACGAGAAGAAGCGATACATATAAATGTTAAGGATATCTTTGGCTAAAATTGTAAGAACTTGGGTCAAAAGCTGTAGTTTTAGCTATCTGTTAAAATAGTTCAGATCTTACTTTAGCATAATATAGTATTACTAACCATGTTGCGTTTTTTTTAAGCCCAAGGAGAGCTTTTTTGAAACGCAATCTCTGCCACCCTAGGCCACTGCATGACAGCAACTCATATGCCCAAAGGTTTCTTCAGGATACAGAAAGCAGATGTGCACAAGAAAATATCCTATAAAGTGAGTTAAACAGCCAATACGCCTCTGTCGTATTTTATCCTGTCCAACATTTTAATTTCAGTATTAAATGCTTAAAATATAATTTTCTCTACTATGAAATCAGCATCAACATTTTAATTTTCAATTGTAATTGCTGCTGTTGGGACTCAGGGATTGATTTAGTACTCTTTCCTATAAACGCGCGCGCGCACACACACACACGCACACACAGCACGCATGCACACAGACTGAAAGCTGCAAGCCATTTGGTATGAGATTCAAAACTGTAATAACTGTTTCCGCATTATTGCTATTTTCAGAATTTTTCTTCCTGTAAAATGCTGCTTTAGAACAGTTATTTTTAGATGAATGCCACGTGACAAAGACACAATGAATAATTATTGCCCTAAGTATTATTGTCAGAGGCATATAAGTATATCTGTTTAATTTTCAAACACAGAAGATGTAAATTTTTTGTACAAAATACGGTTGAAAAACCTTAAAATTTGGTGAGCCCAAACAAATATAGGACTATTTTAGAAAGTGTATCTGTTGTGAACTCTGTGTTAAAATATCAGACCACAATTTCAATTATCTTACCTCAAAGAATTTTAAGTGACGCAACAAAAGAACAAACAAATTTATCCATAAACTTTAAACTGTCACAGGAAATGGGTGAAGTATGGGGTGTATTCTATGAAACTAATTGGTAACTCTTGCAAGCTGATATGATGTGTGGACTGTAAGAATAAATATATATTTGCATCTGGAACTGCATACTTCCGCATTTTTTCTTTTTGAAATAACAATAAAACATGCTGGGAAAATTAAAATGTCATGTTTGTGTACGCTTTTCCTGAAGTTCTACTCCAGGATTGCAAATTCATTTGAGCATTCTAGTTACGAGTTCCCTAACTCTTTTACGCTAAACAAAGCAAGTTATATAACGTCCAGACTGTCCGTCTGTTTCACAAGGAGCGAAAATGGGAAGAAATTTCCGAGCAGGCATAAAGGGAACAGAAAACCTTATGAAGGAGACAAAAAACGATCATCAGAACAGCAAAAGAAGAGGGACGACATATTGGAGAACATGTGGAAGATGAGAGGAAGAGGTATAGAGAAAATAAAAAGGCAGAAATAAAATTTCCTCTACGAAGAACTACATTGGAAGAACAGGTGATGAGGCCTGAGAACCGAAGTCCAAAATTGACGAGGAACAATGTTGAAATATTGGCAATTCTGGCTGTACTTTAGTATCGCGAACTTGATAAACGCCAGCTTTTGTGACGCGTGGTACGATGAGTTTCAGCAATATATTATTAAAGTTAATTTACTATTCAGCTAGAGAGGACATTGTACTCCATCTATAATTTGATACCACTTCTTCTTCTTCTCCAACACCATCACCACTGTTTTAGGCCTCCTGCTCCAAAATCTTGTTTTGTCCATCTTTTTGGACGTCTAGGGGTTTGTAGTTATATGATGTTTGAGGTATCCTGTTTACTGACATTCTTTATAATAATTGTTTCCACTTGGTTCTATATTCTATTATTATTATTTTATTTAATTTTTCTATTTTTAAATTTTGCCTTAGTTCATATATTGATTTCCTGTGTAATCTTGTATATTTCATTTCGGCTGTCTGCTTCTTTTATATTCTGCAGTCGACAGCCATGTCTCAGATCCATAAGTTAAAGTGGGAATAGCCATTGCTTTATACAGTCCTTTCTAGTTTTATTTCTTTAATATCCTGTTTACATCTCCTGTTATATAATTACATTTGTTTAGTATTTATTCATGTCTATTTCTGAACTATATGCTATTTCACATCCTAAAAAATTATCTATAGGCACTTGTTCTATGCTTTCATTTTCTATTATTATTTTAGACCGGGCTGGGTGAGTACCTTTAAATGCCATAACTTTAAGTTTCTCTATTGAAATTTACATACTATGTGGTTTTGATATTACATTTAGTTTGTTTGTCATCCTTTGAATGCCTCTTCACTTTTCGCTATCAATATCTGGTCGTCTGCAGAGACGACATTTTATCTTTACAATTCTTGACCCCAAATTAATTCCTTTGATATGTCTATGCTTTAATCATATATTCAAAATATAGGTTAAAAGCGTGGTTGAAACTGAGAAACCTTGTCTAACACCTTTTCAAATTATTATAGGTTCTCGATTACTTATTATAATTGTAATTATTATTATTATTATTAGATCCCCAAATAAAAGAAATCTAATGTGTTCCATTCCCATGACATTGTCTGTGGTGCAAACAAACTATTGTTACAAAAGATCATTCTTTTGTCCTCATAATGCTAATCAATGTTATCATTACCAGAAATTGTCTTATTACTTACTTCCTTAATAGTATTCCTTAGGAAATGCACTAGACTAAAGCGATAGCCAAATCTTTTATAAACTGTCGCTCTGCGATTTTATTGAAATTCGGCTATCTTTCCAAGGTCTGGAGTAAAACAAAAGGGATATGAAACGGACGAGGGCTTCCTGTTTGAGAAAATTTAAGTATTTTAAAACACGGAATATCTCTGAAATGGTTAGCTTTACGAAAGAAAAAAAATGTATGATATAAATTATGTGTTTTAACGAGATGAACACTTTTTGTGTAGTGTTTGTCGATCTGCTACGGTTTGCGAGCTGTGCAAAAGTCATTCATCAGGGAATATTCCCAAAAAGGTATATACGATCTTATATGCCATACAAACATATTTAATATGCGGCATTTTAGTCAGAATCATTGCAAGGATATTTTTTTAGAAAATCAAATAATTCAAGAAAAAAGTACCATGTAAAGGGCAACGTAGGGTCGGATTTTTACTAAACGTAAATACCAAGTATTGTATTAACCGGCTATTCATTGTTCAGTTATGGTATACACACATATACACGGACCTTTTTTCTTATCGTTGTTTATTCAGGTGCTTCAAAACATATTTTCGGGGAAATATTAACATTGAATGTTTAGGTGTAATACTATTATGCATAGTGGAGAATCGAATTAAAGTTGGAGACCACACCATGCCAAACCGTAGCTGGCAATATCACTCCAATCATAGCCATGTATACAAAAAACTCATAACTAAAGTTTTTCTGATGTTTTTAGTTTATTACTCATACAACTGGTTTTTTTCTCTCCAAATATGCGACACGAATATTTTCAAGAAAATACACTAACCAAAAGTACCCTTTATATGGTAATTTTTTTGACAATTTTGATTAAAATATCGCATGTTAAGATATTTTAATGGAAAATGAAGATACATTTGTGGGAAGAGCGTCTTAAATCCTTTCAATCTAAATGACGTTTACAATACTCGTATACAGTAACAAATAGGCAAAATGTTACTACCTCTAAAATTAAAATCTCGTCTAAGCAGGCAGTGTATATTAAATACATTTTTTAAAGTTTTACTTTTGTAAAGTTAATAATTTCCGATATGCTCTTTGTCGTTGCTTTGAACGTTTCAATGCTTATATTCTTCTAAAATAGAAAGCCTTTTGCTTTATTTATAACTCCCTACAGGCCACGCAAAGAGAAAGACCTCTTAAGGCTATCACATAGTAACCAGCTCTTAATAGTTCTGACTAAGGGTTAAGCCCACTGTATCTCCTAAATTACGATTGTACCCACAAGGGAGTAGATAGAAGGATACGTCTCCATAAGAGTAGTTTGTCGAAGGAGTGTTAGTGAACTTCAACGTGCATATAATACATGAGAATTTGTTATAACTTTATTTCAATGTGATAAAGGCATCTGAACCAACATTGCATTCTTTCTCAAATGTGTAGTTTCTTCCAAGCCATTATGGAAAGCCATGTACTAAACGTATTTTTGTATTATTTTCTCTAACACGTATGTACTATGTACATAGTACAGAATTTGTTGTATTTTACCCAGAAATTCAATACCGAGATTTCACTGGAAATGCATGTTCTGCGGAGCTCTGTACATAGTACAGAAGTTCTTGTATTTTACCCAGAAATTCAATACCGAGATTTCACTGGAAATGCCCTGAATAAAAAAAAAAATCATTTTTAGAAGAAGGTCCATGTGTGCGAGTGTGCGTGCATGCGTGTGTGTGGACAGCATAACTTAAAAACATTGAACACAAAACTTAACGTCTTCCATGGATGCGACCCAAAGATTTTCAGGAAAATGCTCGCACCTCCATTTACCGTTTATATGAAACATTTTTCTAAAAAGATGGCTCTAACGATTTTGATTAACTTACTTATATTAAAGATATTTACATGGCAAATAAGATGTAGATCTTGAAATTTTCTGGAAGTAGCCTCTGAAGATTTCTTCATTCTGGATGACTTCTGTATAAGAATAAACTGTAAGCGTTACTACACAAAACTTGTAGATCTCGGTATAACACACATTTTGTCATATATATATATTCATATTTGTAGAGTTTACCATTTCAGGGATATTCCTTGTTAGCGGTTTCGATTTTAAAATGCACAAACGTTTCTCAAACGAAGTCTCATTCGTTTCATTTTTTTACTCCTAGCCATGCCAAGCGAATCGAATTTCTATTGTTTCACATAGGGACCAGCTTTTAAACGATTTTGAGTATTCCTTAAACGTAGTATTCCCTTATTCCCTACTACTTAATAGGAACTAAGTATTATAAGAGCATTTCTGCTAATACTTATATTAATTAGCATGATTTAGATAAAAGAGAATCTTTTGTATGGATAGTTTGTTTCCTAAAGTTACCCAAGGTTAGGTGAATGGAACACATGAGTTCGTTTTACCGTAACTGAAGCACGGATTTGGAAAATGTTCAGAAGGCGAAATGAACGTTTTTTGCGGGAAGCTGTATTTTTGCTTCTTGGCGTAGTGACTGTGAAACCTGACCGACGCGGAAATTACATTTTTCCTTGTCGCGTCGAAGGTTCGGTACAAAACCTGTGCAAAGAGGGGTTTCTTTTGGACACTCCCAAGAGGGATTACTCTGAAGGAGACCGTATTCTTCCTCTTCCTTTCTTCTGCTCCATCCTTTTTATTTTTCTCAGATTGCTACAGCGTTGGTTGGGCCGCTAGGTCAAAAGCCTTCCTGTTAGGTTCGCACCATTCTGCTGCTTACATAATCGTCTCTTTATTCTCATCTTGGAGTGGCTTTTTACATTTTTGTGCTGCATCCGCATCTTCGGGGGCATTATGGCGGTGCATGAGGATTTTCCATAGAACTGAAGACCCTCACAAAATCTTTCTTGTCCGTCTTAACGGAATAAGCGGATCATAGATTTAGCGTTATAACGTTGTTGAAAGTCTGTCTTTGAGGGTATCAACATCGAATCCTGGCTAAGTCATCCGAATAAATAATATATTTGAGATATTTATTTTAACGCCACAATTCTTTTCCAATATATTGCATCTACGTTAAGTTTTGGGAATACACACGATGCATTTATAGCAAATACTGAGTTTTTGAAGAAAATATGAAGTTGCTTTTAGGTATACGTTCTTTAAAAAGTAATTCCAAAGTTTAATGCGATATAAATATTGTAATACTTAAGATCGGATAAAAACAACAAAAGGCTCATACTGTGTAAGCAATGGACTTTGGTTTTCTTTTGTTTTCAATTCACTATTACAATTGGTACAATTTTGTTGAATAAAAAATTAGTAATCCGATTCATACTACTATAAGAATTTGTAAATTACAAAACATAGCTCTATCACTAAATTATAGAATCCAGATGATACAATGCTATTCAGAAAGCAAGAGGTGTTTTTCTTGAGGTCTGAGAAAATTTAGAACTCTTAACAATTTAAGACCAGGCCCATGTTCCATTCTTAATTATGGGGATTTAATCAGGACGTTTGAGGAAAGTGGTTCTGTTGCTGAAAAGAAGAAAACTGAAAGGCAATTACGGATGTCTCTTGCGGTTGTTCCCGAATAGGGAGGTTCCGGGTTCGAATTCCGCATGCCGGTTTAGGATATTTGTGGAATGGTGTGAAGATCTGAGTGCCCTAGCTCAGGATGTGTCAGTGGAGGCTTTCTCAGGGTTGGTAAGACAAAGTTCGCGATTGTTATTGAACTCCTTTATATGTTTTCTTCGACAGTTTCTGCCGTCGAACACACACGCATTCCTCATAAATGTTCCCCTTTCCAACTATGCTTTACGTGACCGCACTTATCTCTTATTACCTTTTACCGTCTTCTGGTGATTAAATAAACACTATTTCTGTCGTGGCCATATCCAGCCCGTTTGTTTCCACCGCTGATTGAAATATCGTGTCTTAATCCAACACATCTTCCATAGTTAGTGAAGTCGCGTCGCTCGACCAACAGGAGCACCGTTTCTGTTTGCTTTGCTATGTCCACCTTTGGGCAGTGGAACTTCCGACCCCTTTGGGTCATTGTCCTGCCCTTAACGGTACTCTCCTACCTGGGTCGTTTACCAGCTAATGGTAACTTTGTATTTGCACTCTTAGACGTGTTTTACCATATTTCTTCCCTGTCCTTTTCCATTGTTTGTTTGTCCCTTCTTAGTATAATTTATATTATATTGGGTGTAATTTATATCCCCCTTTTAGAGACCTTTTAATCCTGTGACACGCCATGTACTATCTCACATTGTTGCTGAGGTGCTTCAAATGTACACCCCTGCAAAACAGTTAACTACCCAGAACTTTGGTGATCGAGTCATCTCTAAACACTTTCCAAACAAAGGTGGCCGCCACGATCTTCAGATATTGAATATTGATATATCCATTAAATCTTTTAAGAGGTCAGTGAAGCGCACTTTGATTTTAAATCCATTTTATTGTTTGGATGAATTTTATAATACTGTCAATTTTTTTTTGATCTTGCTTGTATTTGACGTTGCTACACAATGTACTTTGTTCTGGCAAATAAACTTATCTGTCTATCTGTGTATGTCTGTCTGTCTGTCTATCCGACCGACGTTTGTTTGCGGGTTTACCTTAAATAATGACTTTTCTTCACACATTCAACAACCCTACAGCAACAGAACGCAGCTCGTAAGAGCTGCTAATATTCCCAGACACTATCTGCAATATGCTGTGCATGAAATCACAGAAAGAATGGTGTACATTGAACAAGAGAACGGAGCATATCTTACCTTTGTTTTTCCAGTATGTGACTTCTCTTTTTGTTCCCTATCCCAAATATTATAATGTTTATAACAGTTGAAAGTTTGAAGTGATTTTTGAAACGCCCTATAGTTATACTTCTTAAATTGTTAAGAAGAGTTAGCACTTACTTTTCAGGTTCTATAATCTTAAAATATGCCCAGAAAACGTTGAAGCTTTCGTTTGAACATTTTCCGTAGTAGGCTTACCCTTCACATATTTAGGACTGACACCCCCTTGGACTTACAGGCGAATACCTAGGGATCAGAAGCCTGTCGGCGATCCAACGGCACGAAACCACGGAATGGAGAACCTAGACCGAGGGGTCGGCCCGTAGTCCGGCATGAGCGTGAGGAAGTGATGGTATGAAATCCAAGCGAAATGGATAATAGGAAACGCGATGGTGGAGCACTTGTTGAAATGAATGGCGGGGGAAACCGGATGACCCGGAGAACAGCCGCCTAGACGCCGCTTCGTCCACCACAAATCCCTCATGCGGGCGCTTGGGTTCGAAACCGGGCTGCTTCGGTGGGAGGCAACCCGTCTAACCTCTCAGCCACGGCGCCGCCTTCGTTTTAACAAATCTGAAAAATATGAGTTCCATACAATTTTTGAAGCTTCTTTGGCAGTTTATCTGAAACAGAGAAATACTGGGCTAGGGTAGCTTCACCCCCAATGAAACTTTCGTCACATGTGTTGAGGATATTCTAATATACCACAAAAACTCAATAACATGTCAGTGTATGCTAACCCTTCATTGTTGTATATATGAAGTAGGAAAGGTTCAGCGTTAACAATCTCAAAACGCAACATTATTTACAATAAAATTAAGAATGTTGATAGTATGCGTGTGTCATAGTATGGAATGAGTTTTACTTTTGAATATAAGTTTGTGTTTGAGAAATCACCAGTTAAGTATAGGTAAAAACTGTATTTTATCATTTTTATATGGGAGTTAATATACTAAACCACATGTAAAAGTTATAGTAAAATGTTCCAAAACTAATGTAGTTTATTTATAGCTTAATTTTATAAATGATGGAAAACTCCCTTTTGGTAGGAAACAATTTCCGTCTTAAACCTCTATTTAGGAGTATCCAGGAGTATCATGTCTAGTATTTCAGATGAATAACCTTACAGTTAATGTATTTAAAATTATTTATAACTAGTCTTAATTTAACGCGATACATTTTCTGTGTCCTTTAAATGTTTAGATTACTCTTTTATACTATACTGGAAGATCAACCGAGAACAGAACAGGTTAAACTCTTGTTAGTTGACGTAATGCAGCGCATATTAATAAAGAACGTGTACAAAACAAATGTACACACTTTAGGGAAACTTAAAAATAACATTTATCAAGAAATTGCAGCCGTTTCTCAGAGGGAACTGCTGCGTGTAATAGCCAATTTCCTAAGAAGGTGGCGGAAGTGATTGAAACAACGAATGGTGGCACTTGCAACATCTCCTGTCTTGATATTTGTGAGTAATTTTATTTTCAACTTGTTTACTCTTTGTTTAGCATTAGAAATAACTTTCGGGATAAACCGGCGCGCATAGCAAACATCACCGCCCGACTCGGCTAAAAGCAACGTAACCTGTTCCGCTCTATGCTGATCACCCGTGTTGTTTGTGTCTTTGGTTATTCATCTATGCATCTTATGCTACTTAGGATAAACATTTGCCTAAAAAGAATTAAAAATAAGCAAACAGGACTTTATTACATGTGGAAATAACATTAAACCGTGTATGTCCCAGTCAATTGTTTTTTATTAGCGAGGTGATTCAAAGGAGTAGAAGAGCAATTACAGATCTTAAGTTTTTAAACTTTTTCCATCAGTAGTCCATCTTGAATGCAAGCATACGAGGTACTCTTAAGCAGTTAACGATCTGAAATAAATAATTGTCTAACAGAAAACGACATGTTTAAACTGCCAAATGTTTATAATTTATTTCTCAAAATATGAGCATTATTTCGAGAAAGTGTATATTTGTTCCCTTTAATGTACTTTTGAGAGACAGTTGAAATACTTTGAAAGGAATTAGTAAAAAATGTCAACGTGTGATTAATTTTGTATATAGAAAAATGTAGAACATTTTTGCGAAGTTTAAAGCTGTTTGTGCTATTAATAAGCATGCGCCTGACCATTGATAGATCCAGTTAATTGGTCAATAAAGTGTTCTTATTGGAAACACTATGTTGTATTTTCTTACACTTTAAAATTCATATTATTTTATTGTGAATGAAAATTATTTTTCAATTTCCACGACTTGCCGACGTTGATACCTTTTTGAGATATCAGCAATACCCTAATGCAGTGTACTATGGCATATATCGACTTAAGTAGGTGACTGACACTCAAATACGCATATATAACATACAAGTAAATAATCGGATACACAAAAATATGTTGTTAATATTTTAAGTGACAATGGAATTGAAATTTTGACAAATTGTCAAGAAACAATACTATTTTTATTGCAAGTAGTTGCAGGCTTTGGCTATTTATCGAGAATCAACATTTATCTATCCTCTCCTTTCTTCGGGTCTGCAGTCAATTAAAACTCGTTCAATGCGCCTGTTTCTTAGCATACTGTTCCACTAAATATCTTATCTCAAAACTGCATTTTCACATACTCAAGATGCTCCACATCTCAGTTTTTGTTTAAATGCAACTAAAATTTCCCAGAATGTCCAAAAGTAGCTATTGTAATATTACAAAGGACAACGTTATCCAACACCAGTAGCATTAAGATAAGTATATTGCCTCGTCTACTGTTATAAACTTCAAGAAACTCTCTTGGCTGCGTGCATATTGGAACGCAGTTCTATTCCATCTTCTACAAAAGGGAAAAATAGCCTACATAATCCAGTTAACTAATCTAAAGACAAACATGTCTGAATTAAGGACGTTTATTGTTACCTTTCTATCAACTTGGCGTGAGGGCCTCCTGCTTACACGTCCGTTCTCCTCTGGGTACCTATTACTGTGCACACAGCCAGGATGTGACAATATTTATATGAAAAATGGTTACTTTATAGATTAAAGTTTCTAATTTTTAAAAAGTTGTAATAATTCAGTAATAAAAAATGAAATATTTCCATTTAAAGCTTTTCTGTGCAGCTCAAAGCCCAATCTAGAAAAAGCCAACCAATTTTCTCAAATTTAAGGCGTGTGGAACATTCTCATTATGCAGTGTATTTACTTAGTAAAATTTACGAAGTAATTTACATCTTGCAAAGTATTTACGCAGTTCAAATAAAATTTTATGTTCATATTAACCTAGCAATGTAATCAAAGTAAAATTTTCACAATAATCTATACAGAAAAATAGACATTTGAAATTTCACTACCATTATCCCTTAAGGACATGTATGACTGAAATTTTTAAATTTCAAACTAATAATGCTAACTTCTTGAAATTTATACCTCAGATGTAATATAATGTAAATAATTTACAATATAAGCTTCATCTATTTTTCTCTAATGGTTTAGTGTTATGCTGAAATATGTTTATCTTTTTGTCACGTCACTAAAAAAGTCCCTTGCGACACAAAAAAATTAAAATGTTGGTAGAATATTTTCACCTTAGGTTCACATTACGTTTACTTTTTTGAAATTATCCTAGATTGCTCTGTGTCTCCTTTGATTTAGGCTCCAAAAATATATAAACTTATAAAAATAATTTTTTTCATAACTTTATATATTTAATTTTTATGTTTGAAAATTGTAAACATATATTTAAAATACATCTGACAGTAAACCTTAGGGCAATTCTTATTCATTGTCCCTCTGTAAATGAGTACAGCATATTTTATTTGTGTAACACGAAGCTTTTGCAGAAAGAAAGTAAATGAAAACATCAATAGCGAGAAAACAAGGAAAGATTTGAATGCATTGCTCACATTAAAATTCACCAGGTTGGTCGGTTGATCCAAACTTTGCTTTTCCTCTAACCTGCTGCTGCCTTTTCTGTCCTTTTCTTCTTGCATTGCTGCTTTCCTTCTGCACAATTTCGTTTTCTACTTTGTATGATGGGAATGAGATCTCTTCGAACTGAAATTTTCTTCCAGAGTCCAGTACAGTTTCACCTCTAATGCTCTGCTGTAAGGTATTTAAAATTGTGGCTATTATAGCTTTTTATATTCAGGTCATCTTTCTTAATTGGACCAGAAATATCTTGAAGTGTAAAACTATAAAATGCATACTACATCTGTTCATCTATGATGTACCTGCATCTCAGAAAGGATTACATTCATAATCATGCGGATCTTCGTAGTGATCCTGAATACAATGTGAACGTTTCTTCATTTTATCTTGTGGTGTTTCCACTGCTCTTGAGATTGAACGTACATTCTCGAGTATTCGACACACTTTTCTTTTCTTGGATTTTCGAGTGCTGTTTCCTTGTTCCTCTTTGACTTCTTTTCTAAAGCTATGTTCACTCGAGAATTCGAAAGAATGGCAGCAGACAATTTCCTTCTTACGCTTTTTGTAATGGTCGCGGCACGCTGAGACAATTTTGTCTGCACTCAACCCGCTTCTACTTCACCAGCTCTTACTGTGTTTCACATTGTCACTTTGTGCTGCGCCGAATAATCAAATATGTAGAACTTGTCGCCCACAATTACGCATTGAAACGACACTTCGCGTTATACATGTGTCCAGTAAAAAAATTGATGTGTTCTATTCACATGCCTTTCTGTATTTGTTATGCAAACTTATAAAAGATCATTATTTTATCTACATAATATTAACAAGATCAACATAACCAGAAATTATTAATCATATTACTTAGTTTTCCTTATGAGTAGAAGACGAATAAGGGAATACAGAAGGTTAAAGCGACACTCAAATGTTTTAAAAGCAGCTGCTATGCGATTGTTATTGAAATTCAGTTTTCATTCCAAGACTAGGAGTAAAACAAAACACAGAAGAAATGGATGACAAAACCCCGTTTGTGAAAATTTTCAGTACTGTATAGCTTTAATTTGTGTAGTAGGTTTTTGTCTATATCTTACTGTTTACCAGTAACACAAGCCCGATGACTTGTATGAAAATAAGGAAGTGGATGGTATGAACTGATGGTAAAGTTGATAACAAGAAAGGTAATAACCGAGCAATTGGTGGAATGATGACGGAGGAAACCGCAGACACCGCTTCGTCCACTAAAAATTCTCCATGAAGCTCTCTGGGATTGAACCCACTCCGCCTAGGTGAGAGGCGAGCGGTCTAACCTCTCGGCCACGACACCACCATAGAAATAATCGTACTACACGAAACAATTTATATCTGAGTAAGTACACATACACTTCTTGTCTTTTTAGCAATCTACCACTTCGGAGATTTTCCTTCTTATTGGTTTAAATTTCCAATGCTTTCACTTTTCTCAAATTGAAAGACGTTATTGTTGTGTACTCTCATCTTGCAAGGTAACGGAGCTTCAAAGCCATCATAGCGATCAGCTAAAATATTTTACTCTCGCTAAGCCTATTGTGTTTCTTTATTTCCATTGTACATATATAGACATAGGAAATAAAATCAATTTCTATGATGTAGCTTCATTGACAAGAAACAGAAGAATAAGCTTTTGTAGGAATGTTTCACTACACAATGTGTAGAGAGAGAGAGAGAGAGAGAGAGAGAGAGAGAGAGAGAGAGAGAGAGAGAGAGAAAAAAAAGACGTGAGCGTAAGACATCAGGCTTTTATTTATTTATTGCTAATTCATTCTAAAGCGTGAAGAAAATACCGCGCAAATGTTCCTTTTAGTTCTGACAGAACTTTTAAACATTTTAGCTGGTTTGTTTGCAACATGCATTTGATGGTGGTTTCTCGGGAAGACAGCCAGGATAAATTTGGATCGTAATACAAATCTTTATCGGGAACTACCGTCATCGTCAGAGAAACAAGAACAGAAGCTTCCTCTTCAGTTTTTCATCAATTGAACTCGAGCATTTTCTTGATGCGGCGTTAAGCTTTGTGTCCACTGAAACCTCTGCAACGCTGAGAAAGCTTTATATCTTTTTACTTTCTCTAACACATTTGTAAAATGTTCATAGTAGGTAGAGAAGTTATTGTATTCCACCGAAAAATTTGATATGGAGATTTCTCCCGAAATAGATGTTTTTAGAAAAATTTCACTGCGTGTGAGAGAGAGAGAGAGAGAGAGAGAGAGAGAGAGTGTGTGTTTTGTGCAGCATAGCTCAAAAACGGAAAGTCCATTAAATAACAAATTTGGTATTTGAATTCAGCATATTTCCAAGATGCGATTCGTAGGTCTTCAGGAAAATCATCCCATCCCAACTATGTATTAAAATTTTGAAAATATTGATTTTCTCAAAACTAGCTCTAACGATTTTGATTAAAATACCATACATTTAAAATATTTTCATGATAGATAAAATGTATATGTTCCTGTGAATATCCCTAAAGGCGTATTCCTTCTGTATACCTTACCGTAGGATATAGAAATGCTCACCACAAAAAATTTAGATCTCGTTAAAACACAACATTTATGTTATATACATTATTTTTTAAGCGTTACCTGTTTCGGAGATATCCCTTTTTATTGGTTTAAATTTTAAAATACTTAAAACTTTCTCAAACGGCAGGTCGTCATTCGTTTCATATCTCTCTTGTTTTACTCCTGGTCATGTAAAGTGGATCCCGTTTCAATTGTTTCACATGGCGACGAGCTTTTAGAGGTTTTGACTATCGCTTTAGGCTAATGTATTCCCTTATTTCCCCTCTACTTAAAAAGAAGTAGATAATAAAAACATTCCTGCTAATTTTTTTTCTTGATTAGCACGGCGCGGATAAAGGAATAATGTTTTGTAAGATTAATTTGTTTGCAGAACAGGTATAAAAATTCATGTGAAAGGAATATACCAGATTTTTTAATACAAACATTTTTGTGCCGAAACTTTTTATGCTCAGTACAGTAAAAATGAGCGGATGAGTTTCGATTGGGGTATGAAATTAGAAACACTCCTATCACTCCATATTTAAATATATTAGGATAATAGTTCAATCTGTATAATAAATACAACTAACACGATACCATTCGGTCACCTTGAAGCTTAAAATTGTGTGCATTTGAAATGAAAATGCCACCTTATACTTTGCGATTTCTATAATAAGCCCGTCGCTATCTTTCACCCTTGTAATACGGGTTTAAGTCTCCATTATATTTTAATATTATGAATATAACGGTAAATGTTGCTATGTATGATTAGGCTTACCATTTCTTTGAAGACGAAACCCAGGGCAAATGCTTGTTCCCTTTGCCCACATCCAGGACACGCAAAACACTTGCTGTAGGATGTAAATTTTTCAGTGGTTACCATTTTCCTGTTTCCCAAAAGTGAGTGATAACGTGGTTTTTGAACGGATGGTTCATTTTTATATGTCCGTAAGAGATTTTTAACAAGTCAGTGGATATTTCGTTTAAATTTAAAAGAAGGATTCTCCTTAACATAAACGGAAACAGATAACCAATGATTAATGGTTGCATAATTGGGTGATAAAAGGAGGATATTTTAGAACGCTATAATCTGCAGTTTTGAAGTAAACGGCAATATTATATGATGACGCAGCATGGTGTTACGAATACCACCAATTCAAAAAATTGCGTTGGTTTTAGAGTTTATCATTTTCTGTTTCCTATGGCGATGGAACAAATGCAAGATGATTGGAACACAATATTCCTACTTTTAATAAAACAGACGTCCCTGGAACTATTGTGTTTCACAGCCTGGTGATTATTGATCATGCTTTCACACAACCAGTGCTACTCCCTGTGCCATCAAACAGTTGCTTTCCTCGCCCTTCAGGAATTCAAGTTCTGTCACGCCATGATGGTGTATTGGGACATTTTAGCAATGTTTTCTCAATAAAGGGAAATTCTAGTTCAACACTAAGGTCTCGTGGTGGAGAGGAATCAACTCATAGACTTGTGGATCGTGAAATTCTGCCGTAAAAATGGAAAAATCGCACCCAGGGATCTTTTCTTTCAGGGTATAAGATTATTTTATGTGCCAATAAACACTACACGGGACCAAGGCATTATTTTCCTACAGAGGGCATCCATGCTAATGATTTTTACGTCCGAAACACTCCATCAACATTCGCAGGTTTGAACCCGCAACCTTGAGTATTACAGGCTGGCATGATCACCACTACACCTTTGATAGTGAATCATTAGGTACTTTCGATTTTAAGGGCATTTCAGTTAGTTTTCCAACTGAAAAGGTGCAGTATCGCTTTTCATACTTTTGGATAGGAAACCTTGCAAGTAGATAAAAGTGAAACTGGACGCTATTTATTAGGATTTTCACTATCTGTGATAATAATTAGACGTTGGGTCAACGATTTTAAACAAGGTTGAACATCCGTTTTTGATGAGTGCTCAGAACACCCAGCAGATTGGTTACCGAGGAAATCATTGAAAAAGTCCACATTATGATTCACGCGAATCGTCCAGCGAAAGCCCACGATTGGCAGAAGCCCTAGATTTATATTTTTACGGTCATTTATAGACGAAAAATGTTGTGACCCGAAGGGTACAATGATTGCATAACCAGCATGTGCAACTTTCAACTATGAAGAGAGACCAGATAAGACCAGATGAGACCAAAATTAATCGTTATACTCGAGAAGGAAGTATGAGTTGTTTCCAGTGAATCTGCTGCAAGGAAACAAATAAGATACGATTGGACAGAAAAATGATGACAAAAAACATTTTGGGATGCGAAGGGTGTCATATAATTGAAGTTTTAGATAAAGGAAATACGATTACTGGAAAATACTGCTGTGAGCTATTGACCCGATTAGTCAAGAATTTGAAGGAGACACGGCCCTATTTGTCGATAAAGAAAAATCTTTCTCACCATCATAAGGCACCAACACTTAAATCTGGAGTTTTCGCCACCAAACTATATCAATTGCGTTATGAATTGGTGTCACACAGCCCATATTTGCCGAGAGGCTCCATGCAATTTCTTCTTGTTTCCAAACTTGAAGAAATGGCTCGCGGGAACAAACGTTAGATTAAAGGCGTGCTTTGCGGAGCCTGAGAATTCCTATTTTGGGGGGTTCAAACAGTGGCAGGAACGATGAGAGAAGTCTATATACATAAAAGAGAATCATGTTGAAAAAATGCCGTCATCATCCTAACATGTCTAAAGTTATTCAAGATCCCATAACGGAATATTCAGGTGGCTGTCCAGAATATCAGCATAGTTGTAATCATTGTCAAAGTATCCAGAATTAGTGTAATATTTTGCTAGGGATTTCAAAACTTTAAACGCACACCTTTAATCTATAATTTAAGATTGCAGCAAAACTGAGAGCCAAAATCCATTGCAAAATCGGCTACCACGTATTTTCTGCACATCTGTAACAACACTTTGCTTCGAACGTGGTATAAAATCCTCCAGAAGAAATTGCAGGGTGCTACATAGCTATATCTGAGCACCTCAAATGTCACAACGTGAAATATGACTTCTCAAACAATAGACCTGTTACATGCTACAAACTTATTTCCTGTTCCCAAAACCAAACACATAAGTGTGCTATTGAAGTGCATTCTTGCAATTTCTCACACGGTAACTAGCTGAGATGATTGGACTTTTAGGTGTTCAACGCTTCGTTTAATTCGACTTGGCAGCCGGAGCAAGCGGGTGGGGAGATGAGGTAAGAGGAGGGTGGTGTGTATACTTGTTTCCAAAGTTTCGCACTTCCCCCACAAGCAGGACGTGATTCAGAACTTACAGTAGCTACACGAGAATGCCGTCGAGTTTCTCAGCAACTTAAAAGTCACTAAGCCGTTTTGAGCATTAACAGATGTTCCGAAAGAAGGAAGGTACATTAAGAAATCCCAAGAAATATGTTATTGCCAAATGGTGTGGGATTATTTAACAGCAATAGGAACATGTTACAACAGTATAGGCGTACTTTCTGTTGATTTTCACATTTCAGTTCAGAAAAGCACCAATATACGCTTCTTTTGCCTCGGCCTCCGTGATTCAGGGGAAATATGCTTGCCCCTAGTTCCCAAGGGTACGGGTTCAAACCCATTGGAGGACGATGGATTTTTTTTCTGGTGTAAATATCTTTTCATGGCTTCCTTCGGAAGGGAAATAAGATCAATGGTCCCGTGTCGTAGATTTACGGCAAGTTAAAGAACTTCAAGCATGATAAAGAGGTCTCTGAGCCAAATTAAGCTGTCATTCACGCCCAATATAGAATGGGACTCTGAGAACCGCAGCAGTTAAAGAGCGTCCATAAATAAAACTCAATTTAAGTTTTCTTCTTTCGCTATGTACCATCATCTTATGGAGGACTTACACTCCCGAGAACTTCAAACCTATCGCCTTGTGTAAGGTACCTGCTGAGCAGCAGGCGGATTCTGTATAAGAGAGAATTGCCAGAATGGGTAATTATTTATCAGCCCGATGCCTCCCGAAGAAGACCGATGGTTTTTGTGTATACTTAAAATCCCCATGTTGCTAGATTACTGAAATGTAAAATAGCCCCTGCGGAATAAAATTCCGGTACACCGGAGGTGCTGATATGATCCTGGAATTGACAGCGCCTTTAACAAAACAAATATTATATTTAAGTCTGATGGCAGGTATGACAGTGAGAAAGATGATATAAAATGGTGGTGAAACTGATGAAAATAGATTATGGATCAGGCGATGGGCAGTATGAATTGAGTATAGGCTATAACATGTTATATTCGTTCGGTGTCGTTTCCAAACAACCTGTATAGGGAGGATGTTGTAAAAAGAGACATGTTGTTAAAACACCAAATAAATGAAGCACAATTCTATAAGCGCTTAAAACCAGCGCTTTTAAGGGAACAACAATAAATAGGGAGTTGAGAACAATACGTCCCTGTTTACAATTTTACACATTAATGGTTTTGTTTTGCACGAAATGGGTTTTCTAACAATCACTGTCAATGTCCTGTAAAGCTCTCATGCTCTCTTTCAAAATATGACGTAATTTTAACTTTGATCATATACAATCAGTCCACATTGAGCCCTAAGATTCTAACCATTCTTGTAGGCACACTCTAGAGAGCAGTTGATCGCGGCATTTATAAAAAGCAAGGAATTAATGGAGAAGTTCTGTTATTAGTAACCTAATACCTTAGAACAAGTTAGACGTGTTGAAATTGGAACTTGAGCTGTCCGCTAACTATAAATTGCTCCCCTGGA
This sequence comes from Hymenopus coronatus, assembly GCA_030762935.1. Lineage (NCBI taxonomy): Eukaryota > Metazoa > Arthropoda > Insecta > Mantodea > Hymenopodidae > Hymenopus > Hymenopus coronatus. The sequence continues at coordinate 28,413,341 of CM060900.1, read as the reverse complement.
AAATGCTGAAATCCAGATAAAAACCTTATTTGTATGAATCTGATTGGGGGGAAAAAACGTAATACGACGCTATTACGCTTATTGAATTTGCAGCATCGTTTAAATTTCCAGCTGTATTTTTGTTGTACTGCGTGGTAAAATTGGTTAGATTGTAGACATGAATGATAGTAAGGTATATGAAATGGTTTGTTTCGAAAAATGATGATACATTTTCGTCATGCCAATAGTATTATAATATATATAAGTAGCAATATGCATAAAACAAATGTCAAAATAACACATTATTGCAATATTTTGAATCCCTAGTTCAATCGACCTCTGCAGTAGAAAACTGCGATAGTTGATTCTCAACTGGTTCTGGTGCAACTGTATGACCATCCTTGTTTGCACTGAAACACTTTTTTTGTGCCGAAAACTATTTTTTTATTCAACCGTGTGAAGACCGGCTGCTCTCACTTGCAGCTGATGACGTTCGCCCGTTCAGAAATTTAGGTACCTGAGAACTTATTGGTTTTTGTAACACAAGCTTCTGTATCAGTTAGAAGGTGAGATGTTGAACAAAGCCTGACCTGAGAAAAGTGGCTTTAAATTCGGCTAACATGAGGATATTGTTACATAGATGCCGCAGACTGAGCTGCAGTTTTTATAGTGAAAATGCATAGAAAATGAAAATACCCTTGTCTCGTGTTTCCCTCTCATAGGGTCTCCGTTCATCAGGAAAACAAAATTCCCTTAAGCACACGTATTGGTAGAATACCATTGGTCACGCGGGGCATAGTAGGGCCGTGCTGTATTTTATGTTTGTATGTCCGTATTTATTCATTTTATTTTTATTTTTTTTTTATTACTGCTAATTTACTACATAATACCAGCTTAAATATAATATGAAAACATTATACATTATAATCTATATTAAGACATGTAAAGAAAATATATGCCATTTTCAGATATCCATCTTGTGCCTAATTTGAAATATTCTTCTATTCAGAATGACCTGTTATCTAATGCGTATTCTCCCTGACTAAGCAACTATTGCAAGTGCTTTAGGAACGTTTGCTCAAACAGAGGGGAGTGTTGCATTTATCCATGTCTGTTTAGTTTTGCAATTGTTTTTGTCTTTATTCCAGGGTTCACACCGTTTTCTTTTGGATGATATTTGGACAAAAAATCTGTTGTGGGCTTTATATCTTGTCAGTCACTGGGTACGATTTATACCGTCGCTCTGTTTTGTACCTGTTCCGGACACAAAGCTGAGGTTAGTTTTTCAGAAATTGAAATTGTGTTTTATTTATGGACGCTCTTTAACTGCTGCGGTTCTCAGCGTCCCATTCTAAAGATTTCCACGTTCTGGAAGACCTAAAGTATGGAATATTGAGGATACACGCCAAGTTTTGCGAGAAAATCCGCAAAACAGTACCCGTAGGCTTTCAGAAAAACTTGGTGCATCAAAAGATACCATACATCGCCATACTCAGACACTTGGAAAATCATACAGAAGCTGTAGATGTGTACCTCATGAACTGACAGCCCAACAGGCTCAACGTAGGGTGGATATCTGTCGTCAGCTTATCCGTAATCCCATGGATGATAGGTTTGTTTGGAGAATTGTCACTTGTGATGAAAAAGTGGGTATATTACCGAAACCCTGGTGCATCGAAATAGTGGCTTGAACCCCGCCAACCTGCCAAAGTCATCGTTAAAAGAAATGGGTTCGGTCCCAAAGTAGTGTTGTGTGTCTGGTGGAATTTTGAATGTGTGCTTCACTGGGACTTTGTTCAAACGGGCGGGCGATTGATGCGGATCTTTACTCTCAACAACTGGAACGAGTTCATGAAATTTTGAGATGGAAATACCCAGCTTTAGTTAACCGAAATAGAGTTCTGTTGCAACAGGACAATCCAAGACCCCATACTGCACGAACCACCAGGGAAAAATTCAAGAATTGGGGAACTGCTACCTCACCCAGCAAACAGCCCTGATCTTGCACCATCGGACTGTCATATATTTCCGTCCATGGCCCATTTTCTACATGGAAGAAATTTTGACAACATTGAAGAAGTGTAAGTGGGTCTCACCGAATTCTTCGCATCAAAAACAGAGACTGGTACCATCGTGGGATAAAACACCTCGCTGAAAGATGGCTCAAGACCATAGAATCTAATGGTCTGTACTTTGAAGATTAGTTAATTGCTTGTCAGAACACATTTAAAATAATTGTTTTTCTCAAAAATTGATATTAATTATGGGACAGTAACTATATTTTTAAACACTGATAAATACAAAGTGAATAATTTTAGTTTGCAAATAACTTTCTTCTTTGTCACAGTTGAGGCTATGTGACAGAAAGCCCAGATACGGCTATTTTTATTTTCGATCTACTTTCACTATAAATTCCAGCTCGACCTGTGACATCAATATGCAAATGGCCCCTTGTGAGAAAGTCACGTTAATCCGCCATGTTACCCCAACCTGGTGATCATGCACGACGGTAAACTTTGCGGTAGTGAAGGTTGCGTGTTTTCTAGGATTAATGCAGTGTTATATATTACACGTTTTGGTATTATATGGTAGTTTTACAACTCTGGGTTGTACTACTCTGAAAGTGGTTGAGGAAAAAGAGTTAGCGACTTTGTTTCTATGGATATTCTGTGTAAGCCCATAATGGGGGAAATGTAGCGTCCCTTGGTATTGCCATCAATATTAAATATAGCTCAACATATCCGCTCAGAATTGTACGTGGATTTGGACTGCTAACTTCCAAGTTATGCCTTATCAAACTTCTCCACAGGACTACGGTCAAGTTAATAGTTATAGTTGGAGAGACCAATGGAAGCCAGTTGCACGAGTAATTTAATTCAGCAATTTGGAGTTTCATTAATCAATGTGCTTAATATTATACTGCTCTCTGCCACAGTCGTGCTCTCACTGGTGTTAACCGCCCTGCATTGTTTAATTTGAAAACAAAATCACATATTTCTTTACACTTTTAATATGTAAACACCTTTGTAATATTGGCTTGAATATCGTAAGCACAGGTAAATTCAACCGTGTGGGAAATCTATTTATTGTTTCGTAGTCAGCTTACCCTACCCTTATGTAGGACTGACACCCTCCTAGGACTAAGATCGGGTGCCTAGGGGTAAGAAGCCTGTTGGGAAGTCAACGGCACGTAACCACAGAATAGAGAACCTGGAACGAATGGTTGGCCCGTAGTAAGGCATGAGCGTGAGGAAATGGGTGATATGAAATGCAAGAAAAGTGGATAATAGGAAAGGCGATGATGGAGCAACTGGTGGAATGAATGGCGGGGAAAACCGGGGGACCCGGAGAAAACCCACCCAGACGCCGTTTCGTCCACCACAAATCCCACATGCGGGCGTTTGGGATCGAACCCGGGTCACCTAGATGGAAGGCGAGCGGTCTAACATCTGCCACTCGGCGCCGCCCTATTAATTGTACCTTGTATATTTATACTCTATTTGGCACTGACAATATAATCATTTATTTGAGGCTGAAACATAATTCTTATGTGGTAGTGTTTGTGTATCTGTGAAATTTGGAAAATCCTCACTGTATCAGATATCTTATTGAAATTTTATCACTTACTATATACACAGTAATAGTGACAATTTTTCCATATATCAAAATTCTAGCTTGAATGGTTGTTTAAATAATAATACTTTACTGTCTAAATTCAGTATTCTGATTAAAATGAAAATGTGATGCATTTTTAGAAATATACACTTAAAATCCAGATTTATAATAAACGAGTTTACAAATAGATCTACCATACATTTTTATATTAGTTTTAATTAATGAAGAAAATAATACTTTGCATATATTCCAAAAGTCTTTATTTTTTAAAATTAATTAAATTATTTCTCAAAACAGGAGGATTATTTCGAAAATGCATAAGACAATTTTTTATAACGTACTATTGAGAGCCAGTTTAAAATTTTAAAAGAAATTGTTGCAAACTTGCCTCTTGCGGAGCATTTTCGGTATGGAAAAGTGTAGGAAAAAAGTTAGCGAGAAAATAAGGTTTAAATTTGGAAGTGCCTATTAATAAGCATTTGCCTACCCGTTTATACGACTTATAACTTATAACTTGGTGAATTTCTTGCAATCAACCGGAGGCTACTTTCTGAACGGCCCTCGTATGATCAGTTAATTGGTGCGCCAAATGGTGAAAACTATATATTTTCTTATAGCTTAAAATTCACATTATTTTGATATGAAAAAATATTTTATTATTTTTGGCAAACTTCTAAAATGCATCATCTTAAGAGGTGTATCCATGTTGAGGAGGAAAATTATCTCTGTATGTTCACTTTCGTTACTAGTTAATGTATTATGTAAATACGTTTGGAAACAAAACTAATTTAAGTATAGTAGCTCTGTTTAAGACAAATAGCGTTCATTAGATAAAGTATGAAAGGGTATCAGATAAAGTATACCCGGAGAAAGCCTACAGCCAGTGGAGCATGGCGCACATCAGTAGACCGCCAAGACAAACCCGTTTTTTGTTCCTCTCTCTCTCTCTCTCTCTCTCTCTCTCTCTCTCTCTTTCTCTCTCTCTCTCTAGAGCAGGCCTGCCCAAAGGCAACTTGCGGGGTGCTGACGGCAGAATTCGTTTCCGTGACTCCAATCAATGGAGAAATGGTGGTGATTCACACATACTGTCATATACACCTACAGTGCTCGACAGCCAATATTGTGTTTCAATCAAACATAAACAGAATTTAGCTTCGAAAGACCAGAGGTATAATTTTCAGAGGCGCCACAACAGCTACAAGTGGAATTGCTTGCTCTACAAAGGTTTCCGGACATAAAATGTTGCGCGTTGTTTAAATCATTGCCAAAGTATTCATTTCCCAAATCACGATTATTTGCATCGCATGATGGCAATGTTTGGCTCCACATACTTGAGAGCAAAACTCTTCTAAAATTAATTATGTTGAAAACCAGCATCACCTTAGAAGATGCGACCATTATTTGCTTGATTTATTACGACTCTGTACATCACAGCAGCAGGTATTGCTGGTCTCTTCCAAACTAAAGCATATCACCGAAGGAAAATAAAAGGGTAATACTATATGTACATGAGGAAAGCCTTGTGTATGCAAACATTCCATTATGTCGCATAGCAGTATGACCCAGTGCTTTAATGGGAGCGGAATGAGTTAGTGCGTTTTACCCTGTGCGCATTTAATTTGGACATGCCTGTTCTAGAGCGGCCATCGGGAGGAAGAAATGAGGCGGAAGATCCGAAAGACTACCAGATACAGAAGGCGCCTCAGGGCTGGGTGAAGTCTCGGTCCCTATGGATTTTAGACTGGGTCTATTCTGACGTCGATACTAGCTCACCACGGAGAAACGGCTCCCGGAGAAGACCCGGGAAGAGCCTAACAGGAAGGGTCATTTCTTTTGGAAAAACCTCGATAGGATGTGCAACTACCTGAACATAGGGAGAAAGTGTTTCCACGGAGCTAATGCCAACTCGGCCCATCTGTCCTCGTAGCATAGTGCTGTAGCCCTGAAACAATGACAAATAAATTAAATGAGGGGCAGGAAAATTTACAGCAATGTAAAAATAACCCCAGCATTCTACTATTGGCCTGAAAAAAAAAATAAAAATTAGTTTGGGCACTCTGATGGAAATTGAGCCCGTACCTCCCGAATGTGAACCGAAACTTGTACGGTGTCGCACCTGAACAGTTTCACTTAGTAGCTAATATATAAGCAACAATGCCTTATATTTTCATTCCTATATATTCCTCTCTTGATTTACTTAAAATCAAGATGCAATAGGCACACAAAGGCCTAAGGAGGACCAAAAAACTTTCATTGGTATAAACAAGGCGTGAGTACGAACCAAATCTTGGGTAACAAATTTTAAAAAGTCAAGATATTGGAAATTCAAATTTGCACAAGTATAAAAACATGTTTGTGATTTGGATAACTTGGCATTAGGACCAAGTAGGACAATTATAGTGTATTGTAAAGTACATAACCGTATTAATGTTACACTTAATTTTCAGAAAACAATAAAAATGTGTAAATAACCCTCTCAGAAATAAACATTGTTTCGAAGTGGCGATGAAAATATTACTGTTAAAATATTTCATATATTAAATTGTTTGTTAACAGGTGAATTCAAGTAAGCTTGCTGTTAAAAATTATTCACCACTCTTTGCCTAAGTCACCACCCCAACTGTTAATTAATGACAATTCCCAGAAATGACATTAATATGATTCTTAAATACAGTACATTACAAAACACACTGAAGTTGTATGTGTGTATATTAGAACATGGTATATAATCGCCATACTGCAATGCCTTAGAGTGAGACTGTATTCTGACTTAAGCTTTGACTGTCACCAAATACAGTAAACGACAATACAGGACACTTTGCGATATATCGCGAGACAACGCGGCGAGCACCATCTACTGTCAGAACCTGTTGAAACAAATGAGCTTGCTATGTACGTGCTGTACGGAAATTGTTTATACTTGGCGATTGAAGGCTTTATAGAAATTATGGCGTATATTGTATAACCTTTTGTTTGAATTCTCACCAAACATAACATTTCTAAATATGGCAATAAAGATGTGTGCAGTGTTTGCGTCCAAAAACAGAATCCGCGGTCTTTCTTCACATTCCCACGCGATAAGACCCGGTCAGTATTTTATTTTGCTGTAAATGCAAAGAACGTGCAGTTCTGTTTGTAAACAAATGTTCTCAATGCATTAATACAATGCTATTTGAGCAAGGAAAGCGAAAAAAGAAACAATGTTTGGCAAAAAATGCAAATGCCAAAAAAGTTAGGAACTTTTAATAGTGATATTCATGCATGATATTTATACTTAATCATTGGCTTTATAAGACGAATTTAAAGCGAATGTAGACATTACTATTGCATATATGTATTATGCATACATAAATACGGAGATTGTGTTAATTTAACATTTGAGAGCATAAGTTTGTAACTGCAGTTCTTTAAAGTTTAAGTTGTTAAAATGAGCTAATGTGTAATTAATGAAAGATATATTGCAAGTATATACCTGATATTGTGCTTACTTTATTGCCTAACATGTATAATTCGTCTTAGAGGATGAAGGAAGTATATCGAAAGCAAACTGAATATTTTAAATTAACATTCATGTGCAATTTGTTCTTAAGCTCATATATTAATGTACCTTATATTACTAGCAGAACCCGCACCTTTGCTCCCATTATTGTATTAAATATGGAGATTCCTTCACTCTTTCTCGTGTTCTCTCTCTCTCTCTCTCTCTCTCTCTCTCTCTCTCTCACTCCGCGCTGTCCTTCTCTGTCTGCTCTAACTTGCCTCACCTCTCTCCATTATTATAAATTCAATAGATTGAACTATAATACTTTGATCTATTGATTCCTCCCACTTGCGCAATGTTAAAATTTCAAATTTTCAGATTCTGCCACCAGGAGCACAACCAACAGTTTGTCCCTCTCTGCAATGTGGGAAAAGTTAGAACTATCCTGTAATGTTGTTTACAGTATTTGCTGTCACTTCACTTTTATTTTTAGCGTGTAATGAAGTATGCACGAAGCAGGCTCTTCTCTGTGTCGCGATCACTATCTGTCGAACATAAAACGACTCTTCTCTTTGTCGCGATCACTATCTGTGGAACATAAAACGACTCTTCTCTTTGTCGCGATCACTATCTGTGGAACATAGGACGACTTCTCTGTGTCGCGATCACTATCTGTCGAACATGGACGACTTCTCTGTGTCGCGATCACTATCTGTCGAACATAGGACGACTTCTCTGTGTCGCGATCACTATCTGTCGAACATAGGACGACTCTTCTCTGTGTCGCGATCACTATCTGTCGAACATAGGACGACTTCTCTGTGTCGCGGTCACTATCTGTCGAACATAGGACGATTTCTCTGTGTCGCGATCACTATCTGTCGAACATAGGACGACTCTTCTCTGTGTCGCGATCACTATCTGTCGAACACAGGACGACTCTTCTCTGTGTCGCGATCACTATCTGTCGAACACAGGACGACTCTTCTCTGTGTCGCGATCACTATCTGTCGAACACAGGACGACTCTTCTCTGTGTCGCGATCACTATCTGTCGAACATAGGACGACTTCTCTGTGTCGTGATCACCATCTGTCGAACATAGGATGACTCTTCTCTGTGTCACGATCACTATCTGTCGAACATAGGACGACTGTTCTCACTTCTGATCGTTTACCAGCTAGCGAATTTAGGACTCCTCCTGCCTCTTCCCAACGCTTGTTAACTATCGAACACTGAACTCTTCTTTCTTGCAGTCGTATACTGTCTGGCGAGCACAGGTCTCCTCTACTTTCTTCCTGTCGTTTACTGGCCGGCAAACAATGGATTCCTTTTCTCTCTTCAGAAAATGTACTGGCTAGCAAACACTCTTCTAATGTCTTATGGTCGTTTACTAGCTACCAAACACTCCTCTTCTCTCTTCTGGTCGTCTCCTGGCTACCGGATATTTTTCTACTCCCTTCCGGTCATTTTCTGGCCACCAAACACTCTTCTACTCTCTTCTGATCGTTTACTGACTACCGAACACTCTGCTACTGTCTTCCGGTCGTTTACTGAGTACCAAACACTCTTCTACTTTCTTCCGGTCGTTTACTGAGTACAAACACTCTACTTTCTTGCGATCATTTTCTGGCTACCTAACACTCTCCTACTCTCATCCGATTGTTTACTGGCTACCAAACACTCGTCTACTCTCTTCCGATCGTTTACTGGCTACCGAAGACTCTTCTACTCTCTTCCGGTCATTTCTTGGCTACCGACATTCTTCTACTCCTTTCCGGTCGTTTCCTGGCTATCGGACACTCTACTACTCCTTTCCGGTCGTTTCCTGGCTATCGGACACTCTTCTACTCCTTTCCGGTCGTTTTCTGGCTAGCGGACACTCTTCTACTCCCTTCCGGTCGTTTCCTGGCTACCGGACAATCTTCACCTCTCTTCCGGTGGTTTCCTGGCTACCCAACACTCTTCTTCTCTCTTCCGTCGTCTCCTGGCTACCGAACACTCTACTCTCATCCGGTCGTTTCCTGGCTATCGAACACTCTTCTAGTCTCTTCCGGTCGTTTCCTGGCTACCGAACACTCTTATGTTCTCTTCCTCGTTTTCTGGCTAGCGGACACTCTTCTACTCCTTTTCGGTCGTTTTCTTGCTACCGAACACTCTCATACTCTCTTACGGTCGTTCCCTGCCTCCGAACACTCTCATACTCTCTTCTGGGCGTTTACTGGCTACCGAACACTCCTTTACTCTCTTCCGGTCGTTTGCTGGCTACCGAACACTCCTATACTCTCTTCTAGTCGTTTATTCGCTACCGAACGGTTCTACTCTCTTCTGGTCGGTTACTGGCTACCAAGCACTCCTTTACTCTCTTCCGGTCGTTTACTGGCTACCGAACACTCCTTTACTCTCTTCTGTTCGTTTACTGGTTACCGAACACTCCTTTACTCTCTTCTGGTCGTTTACTGGCTACCGAACACTTCTATACTTTCCTCCGGTCGTTTACTGGCTACCGAACAGTTCTACTCTCTTCTGGCCGTTTGCTCGCTACCGAACAGTTCTACTCTCTTCCGGTCGTTTACTCGCTACCGAACAGTTCTATTCTCTTCTGGTCGTTTACTCGCTACCAAACAGTTCTATTCTCTTCCAGTTTTTACTGGCTACCGAACACTCCTATACCCTTTTCTGGTTGTTTACCGTACAGTTCTACTCTCTTCTGGTCGTTCCCGGCCACTCACTGTACTGCCAACACAAGACTCTTCTTCTCCCTTCCGGTCGGTCGTTCAAACTGCTGATTACTGTCCTCGCTTCCAAATGCTCGTCGGACACAGGACTCCTTTCGCTCTTAACATTCACTCGCAGAAAACACTTACTTGCTAGCGCTTTACATGGCACCATTCAACAGCAAAAACTATCTCAGCAATGAATACGATCATCTTTAAACAAGCTTTCTGAAATCTTTATATCCCTTCTAGAGGAATGGAAGAAAAACAAGCTTTCTGAAATCTTTATATCCCTTCTAGAGGAATGGAAGAACAGTTCCATTACTTCGCAAACCTTCTTGATTAATCTTCCAGATTTTTCGTTAGCACCTGTGCCCTTTACTCTATTCCACTAATTATATGCCGGACAGCGGAACTGGATACACCTGTTAAGCATGTTAGTGGGAGGAGTTGGTTTCCTCAGAATACTATTACTTTTACGCATCAATTAACAGCGTCGTTCATTTATTGTTAGTAAATTAATATTTATAACACCATAAATCCAAGCTTGCTCATCTGTCTGCTTTTTCGTAGTTAATAGGAAGTACTATGTTTAATGTGAAATGCCTGAGCTCCATAAGCAAGTGTGGCCAAGTTTTCAAAAAGCTCAGTATAATTCCAAATGCCCATCCGGCTGAGTGCACCACGTTCTAAATCTTCCAAAAAATTAAAATTTTTGAGACAGAGTAAATATCCTCCTCCAGGGACACTACGTTACTGTGGCGAGGGTCAATATTGTAATAGGTAAACATGCATATTTACCTTCAGGTGTGTTCTAAAACGTTGCTCTTCTTTTAACCAAATATGTTGGTTGTTTTGGCCCATCTTTTCAAATAATACCATCCTTAGGTACACAGATTCTCTCAGATACCAACTTTTCTTTGCGGTTTAGTTTATGGCTGAGGGTTTGAAGAGACCAGGTTGTTTGTATTCCGTTGTTGATTTTTTTTCAGTCCGCTAGCGGCTGTGTCACGTCCTCAAAAGCGTCGACTGCGCAACTTTCATCGATGTCGTTTGCAGCTTTCTCTTGCCGTGGCATTTCCAGGTTTTGGGATTCTGTTCTGCATCAGCAAGCTTGCGTTACAAATTGCCTTTCAACACTTTTCCAGGAGACAGTAGTTGTCTTCTGATTTGTGCACGTTATCTGTAGTCGTAGCCACGTTCAAATGTTGTACTTATTCTGAAGCTTCACGCAATCCTAGAGTGTCTGCAAATACCATTGTGACAGCCGAGGTTGATTTGTAAACACTAAATAACATACATCAGTTCCAAATCTTTAATTGTTTAGATTCGTTTTTCAGAAGAACAACTCCAAGTAATTACAAAAATGCACCACATTGTTGCTCTGAAATCTCACTTTTTTCAAGATGTATAAATGTAAGTTATGAGGAAACGGTTAGATTTAGAAAATAGGGTGAATCCGGAATGACAGCGTACATGTGCAGGATAATTAAAGCAGAACTTGCCCTTAAGCACAGTTGCTAAGGAAACACACTAAACGTGCACCATACAAACACCAGAAAAGTATTTTCGCCGCTCTCATTAGGCTAACACCAGCATCTATATTTATATTGAGTTTTTTTTATGAACGCTCTTTAATTACTGCGGTTCTCAGCGTCCCATTCTATATTGGGTGTGAAAGACCACTTACTTTTTTTCAGAGGCCTCTTTATCAGGCTTGAGGTTCTTTTACGTGCCGCAAATCTACAACACGGAATGAACTGCGTTACTTCCCTTCCGAAGGAAACCATGCTAAGGATTTTATGCACAAAAAAAAAATCCTTCGCCCTCCGTCGAGCTTGAACCCGCGACCTTGGGAAACAGAGACTACCATATTAGCCCAAGACCAAGGAGGATAACACCTATAACTAAAAAGTCGTTCTCCGTGTCGTAGTGGTTACCATACTAGTTTCATATACCCAAGGTCGCGGGTTCAAATCTGACTGAGGACGATGGGTTTTTTTGGGCGTAAAAATCCTTAATCCTTCGGAAGAAAAGTACAGTCGTTGGTCCCGTGTTGTAGATTTACAGCAAGTAAAAGAACATAAGCCCGATAAAGAGGCATTTGAGCAAAATTAAGCGGTCTTTTACGGTCAATATAGAAAGGCTGAGAACCGCAGTAACTATTAAAGATTGTCCATAAATATAACTCCATTTCCATTTGCCTTTATCTAAAATGCTGTATTTCCAGCATATTGCTGCTACCCTCGGTTTGCCCTCCATGCACGGTAATGCTCTGGATTAAGAATCGGAAAAATGACATTTTTTCAATAACAGCTCTAAAACCATACTGTTACAAATAAATAATTGTTCCAAAATATAAGTCAAGAATGACTGGAGTATTTACCATTTATGCCGAACTCCAGGAGCAAAACACTCTTGGTCTATTGTTACTTATCTGAGTCTCATTCTTTGGCATCAATTTTTGATTATTTTCTCTTTCTTATAAGTAAAGATAGCTTTTGGATAGAGCAAACTACTAAATAGTAGTTCTGCCTCTATGACAAATGAACACTACCAAGCGGCAAGGCAATACTCGTCTCCTTTCCTCTTAAGCATCGTATTCTATACAGGCATTTTCGAAATGTCATGGAACATATAACCGCTATTATTTATCTTATAGCTTATATTTGAAATGTGGCAGCTTAGACGCGCTTTTATGTAAAATAGAAAGTTACATCATTTTGAGATTAGGCAGCGCACGAAGCACCTGGGTGTGATACCCACATACTCACACCTTTCAGTGTGTTTGACAGGCATGTGTAATGAAAGTAAACGGGTTTCTCCTTGTTCGTTATCAGCAAACCGGTCAGGTAAAAGGGAAAAAGGTAACTATTTATTCAAAGGATGTCTTATGAGGATTTCCAGGTTGCTATTCAATGCAAAACATATTTTACCCTAACCACGAGTATCTTGTACTTATTATCCTAAATATTTTCTACTTATCTTAATAGCAAACTCTCAACAGCTTATTGTAAATATACACGAACACTTGCTTTTAAATGTACAAATGCTTCATTTAGTGTTACAAATTTAGAAACTGCAAAATGAACGTCTTTATGTTTAACTTCATCTCAAATCCTTCGGTAGTACTGCGATAGCATTCCTTTGCCTTTATCAGTTCCTTTCCTTCAATCTCAATACCACTAGGGTTAAGCTGCCTCTAAAAACTTCTCTTCAGGCATTGCCTTTTCCTTTCATTAATTATCTATTATGATAAAACTGTATGTTGGAAGAATAAACAAATAACTTAGCGGGATTTCATAAGTCATGGAGTCGCTTATCTTAGCTACCTACTGTGCAGCGTGTCGATATGTTTACGAAAACACTGCGCACGGGTTTCCCGTCCTACCTGTATTACCTACGTTAGCGTCTGCTAGGCACGCGGCTTTGTTCCTGGAAAACGGGCTAAGAGGCGTTTTGCCGATATACATTAATTGGCGTTGAAAACCACATTTTCGTATCACAATTTGGTTCGATGTGGTTTTGAAACTCCTGTATTCACTCCAAGCAAGCGTGTATTCATAACATATTTGTAACAACTGTGCATATACCGTGTACATTTTAAATACTTATTATCATTACTGCTTATTTAAGTCACGGTGAAGAAAGTCGAGTCTTCATGGTCATAGTCATCTTGTATCAGTTTCCATGATGCTCATAATCATAGGCTTTCAACGGTACCTCAGAGAATTAGCATCCCAAGTGCCCAACAGCATAATTAAATACGCTTAATAGGGATAGTTATTATTATTATTATTATTATTATTATTATTATTATTATTATTATTATTATTATTATTACTACTACTACTACTAGTACAGCAGTGCACTAAATCTAAATTCACGTTCATTTATAAAATTAAGAACATGGAATAGCAAATATTAAAATATTTAAAAATTATATTCATTTAAAATTATATTTAATAAAGAGATTAACAATGCTGCTGCCATTTTATCACGAAGTACCTACTATGTTTACGGCTCCTTACTACACGTCACCGTTTTTAAATATTTCCGGAACGACTGTTTAATTCCATTCGCAGCAAAAAAAAAAAAAAAAACAACTCAGCACATGTAAACACAGGTGAAACAGAATCATCCTAACTCAACCATTTCTCGCTCAAAGGGTCCGGCGCCGTTTCAATGGAACTACGTTTATGCTAAAGGGTACCTAGAATACCATATTCGTTTTCTATAAAGCCTCACAGCTGCAACCTCCGGAGGAAAGGGATGAGACGAAAGATCCGTAGGATTGTAACCCGGACCAAGTAGGGGCAGGTACAGATATTACGCGGTCCCTAAAGTTCAAAGATGGAGAGAATCCTGCAGGCACTCACCCTCCAACGGTCTCTCTGACTAACAGGTGCGAACCGCTCTTGTTCCGTACCAAGGAAGAGAAAACAGTTACACACCACACCCCATCAAACTCTCCAGTCAAGCCCCGCACCCGAAAGGTATGAGAGACTTGTGGTATTAGAAAGTCATCCCGTTGACAAGGGAACACCAAGGAAAACCCCAAGATACAATGGACGGCGACTAGGATCGAAGCTGCGACCTCCGGAATTCTGGCTTTAGACGAAACATCTGAGCCATTCCGTAATTAAACATAAGTCTTAATGCAGAAGTGATATCCAGGCATAAGAATATCTAAGCATTAAAGGCAGAAGGAAAGAAAGTAGAGTTGGGCTAGCGCTGAACTTCACGCAATGACGTCTCAGGTGACAAACTGAAACCTATTGTACAATCTTTACGGCAGCACTCACCAAGCTGTGTTTACCTATTGTCCGCGTTGTATGCATTATTTCTTGATATATAGTGTGACTGTAGATAACTTGAAGCCAACTACTTAAGAATGCCTATGCCTGCTGATATCTTAGCCTAACTGCATTCTGAATGTTTCCTATTGCGAGGCAATCACAAAAGGAGTGTTATTTATGAACGCTCTTTAACTGCTGTGCTTCTCAGCGTCCCATTCTATACTGGGCGTCAAGATCGCTTAATTTTGCTCAGAGTACTCTTTTATCACGTTTGAGGTTGTTTTATGTGCCATAAATCTATGGGACCAACGGCTTTACTTTCCTTCCGAAGGAAGCGACGCTAAGGATTTTTACGCCCAAAAAAGTTCACCCTCCTCCGCCAGGTTTGAACCCGTGAATTTGGTTATATGAAGTTAATATGGTAACCATTACACCACGGAGGGCACAATCACAAAATGATTAATGTATATAACTCATAAGTAGATTTTTGTTCCAAGCAGTCTCAATGTATGATGTGGTACATAAAGAGGAACAATTACTTGTCCTAGTGGAATTGCCATCAGAAACAACGTGCTACAGGAGTGTGTAGGTGACCAATCTTTGACGAGAATGCTGACAGACTAAAGCTCGTTTTCTTGAAGTTTTATTGGTGTTCAGCATTCCTCTTATATTCATGTGTCACAGACTTTTCTACACACAAATGCACATTTTATAGCCAGAATCGAGGCGAGTTAGTGACTACAAAGGTAGGTACTAACAAGCAGCCATTGTTACATTGATGTTACACATCGAGCTGAGATATTTTAATGAAAGTACATCGAAGATAAAATACTCTGTCTCGGGCGGGGTTGTGAGGCAACTTAATATCCTCCGGCACTAACCTGGAAAGCTAGTAGACCTAAGCTGGTAAAGGTCGGCCCTACCGTAGTCTTCCCCTCGGGGTTGACACCTGTAAGTGGCGTACCGTACCACTTCGGTACTTGCACGCGGGGGAGGGGTGCAGTGTATAAAATAGGTATTGGCCTAACGGACTTATCCCTGGGTTGACACGCATCCCTGAGTAGTCAGGTTATGCATGCTTGTTTCAGATGTTTCCCTAAGACCGAAAATTGACAACAACAAAAATAAAAATAAATAAAAATTGGAACGATTTATTAACAGTACAACTTCCTCGCATATTAAGCTGTCTAAGAAGTATTGAACAAGAGAAATTACAGAAATGAGCAATTTTTATCTCTGCAGTTTTGTTTATTTCTTTATTTTTGGAAACACCGATCACTGAGAAAAAATTATACCTTCTACGGTCCATATTCTGTTCGCTAAAAGAACTCTTGGTTGTAAGTTACCTTTGGAGGGGTTTTCCGGCAGATACTTCCAGCCTCGGTGCGGGCGAAGCTCGTTATCAGCGCCAGGTATACTACCAGGCAGCTGATCGTTCAGAGGAAGACAGACCTATAACGACTTACTGTCTTTCTATTTTCTCCCAGCGAATAGGTACCCTATGGGAGAAATAGCCGAGATACAAACATTTTTCCATCCATTTTCATTTTAAAATTAACTAAAACTGTGACACCAATGTGACAATGAACCCTTGTAGGAATCCTGAGAACTGAGTTGTAACGGATGCTCGGCTTGCCTCATTTACCTTTTCTGACAATACGTCAGTGTCTCTGGTTGTTGTACCTACTCCAGGGAGTAGGTGTCACACTGATGGGCTACAGTTAACGGTCGTAATACGTAAACATCGCTTCTTGTTTAAAATTTACCGCTAGAGAATGGACCACTGATTGCCGGATCTGTACGTATGCTTTAGAAATTGCTTATGGCAGTTTTAATATCAGGTAATTAGTTGCGTTTCGTAATCGGCTTACCCTCCCCATATTTGTGGGACTGACACCCCCTTAGGACTTGCAAGCCAATGCCTGTCGGGGAGCCAACGGCACAAAACCACAGAATAGAGACTCTGTTACGAGGGGTCTAGCCGTAGCCAGGCATGAACATGAAGTGGAGGATATGAAATTGATTGGAAAGGTGATGTTGGATCAGACGGTGTAATGGGTGGCGGTGGAAACCGGAGGACCCGGAGAAAACCCGCTCAGACGCCGCTTCGTCCACCACGAATCTCACATGTGGGCGCTTGGGATCGAACCCGGGCCGCCCTCAGATAATTAGAAATGTGCAAATTATGCTACACGTATTCAACATTATGCGTGTGTATGTATCTTTTGCTGTGTCTCCGAGGGAGGCTGCCGCACAGACGTGCTCGCAACAAGGTAATCTCTACAACCAGTAATTGCCTTAATTTGATTTCTAGGCCGAAATGAATGGAACGAAAGGGAACGCGGTACATAACACTGGAGACGAAGCAAGTAGTTCCATTAAGCTAATCGCTTGCGGTGCCCAGACATCTCAAAACGTTCCGTCCCTCCGTTTTCCAATCTTCTCCCTCGTCTACACACGTACCAACTCGGATGTAAAGACAAAGACGTCCAAAACCACAACAATCTCTCTGCCAGCCGCTTGTACATGGAGCCAAACGAGGTGACAAAAGATGCTTTTGTTGTGTGCATTCATCTTGTTGGATAGGTAGAGTCAGACTGAAAAATTTGAACCACGGATCTCCCGGTCTCTAGCCGATCGCTCTAACCATTGAGCTAACGTGGCAACATGCTCGCATCTTTCCTGGGTGATATCAAATCATTTTGAAAAGACATACTCCAATGACGATTTACAATGTCGTAAGAACTTTAAGTTTGGCCAGCTATTATGACAAAATAGTGTTAATTTAATTATCTTTTCACAGAAGT
This sequence comes from Hymenopus coronatus, assembly GCA_030762935.1. Classification (NCBI taxonomy): domain Eukaryota; kingdom Metazoa; phylum Arthropoda; class Insecta; order Mantodea; family Hymenopodidae; genus Hymenopus; species Hymenopus coronatus. Next base: position 28,395,944 of record CM060900.1, on the reverse strand, counting down.
CGGAAAATAAGAGTTAAATTGAAAATTTCAATGTCATAAGAGGGATTTGAACCACAAATCTCCCGGTCTCTAGCCGATCGCTCTAACTACTGAGCTGCCGTGGCAACATGCCGGCACGGTATTACATTTTTCAACTGACTGGCATGTTTCCCGGTATATCACTAGGTGATCTCAAATTATTTTGAGAAGACATACTCCAATGAAGCCCGGGGCTTCAAATCCCGGCTTTGGCATTGACTTTTTCAGTCTGACTCCGTTCCTACGCACAGGAAGAAGCAATTAGATTAACATTGATCTCTTGTTCTTTGCAGATTGTCGTGTGTCAGTTTATAATGTCGGGAACAGAAAGCATGTCGACACATAGTATATTAAGTCTTGTTTTATATCTGCCTGGGAGGCATCTTACTTATTTATAGAAAATACTTAATTTACTGCAAATATCTGCACTCATTCAGAGAATTAAATTTACAGGGTCATTACCCTACCCAGGCAAGTGAGTACGACAGTTACCAAGAAAAAGGGCGTTTCTTTCCAATATTGGTAGCAACGAATTAATTATTAACATGCATATTTATATTCTCAGTGTCATAAATGTGGAAGCTTTTCGTTTCAAATTAATACTGGTACTGTTTGCATTAAAATTCGATTGCAATGGTACTGGCCATGTTAAGGAGAATACTGTTTTACTATCTTGAAGGTATAATAATTGCAATTATTGTTACAACTACTATTGACGACAAAATCTGTGGGAATGTGTATATGTTCATATCAGAAATATAAATATTAATATAAAGGACATTAGAATAGGATAATTGTTCTACTAGTTGTCGACATAAAATACGTATCTTAGCTTATAAAAGGATTTGATAAACGTAAATGATGATATTCCTAAATCGGATTTAGTCAACTACTGCCCCTAAATAAAGGCAAAGGACTTTTTAATAAAACAAACTCTAAGGTTTCAGTGTTAAGCACAATTAGAATTGAACTTCATTACTACGACAGGCAAGACAACCGATGAAAGGTGGATTGCGTATTTCAATTCAAAATGTTGCACACTGCTGCTGCACTGCAGGAATTATCTTGGTGTTGGTCATGCATGTACATAAGGCGATTAACAGGAGCATCGAGCAAAGTTGCTCTCTCTGCTTTACTAAACGAACAACCAATATGCTTTAGTGAATAAGACATTAAGGGAATATATTTCATGAAAAATCACAAACAAATTGACTATTTAAGTTTTAATTCCCTATAATTGGGCATCAGGCGTAATCTTTAAATGCTTTAAGTCAAAGCATTAGAGGTGAAACTGTACTAGACTCGGCAGAAAAAAGTTCTGTTCGACGGGGTGTGCAGCAATGTAAGAAGAAAAGGACAGAAAAGGCGGCAGCAAAGAAGAGGAAAAGGAAAGCTGGGTCCAGCCTACCAACCTGGTGCATTTTAATGTGAGCCATGCGTTCAAATCTTTCCTATTTTTTCGCTATTGATATTTTCAGTATTTTTCTTCTCGTAAAATGTACCTTGCGGAGCAGTTTTTGTTACACAAATAAAATTCGCTCTACCTGTTCACAGACTGACAATGAATTAGAATTGTCCTAGGTTTTACTCTCAGATGTACTACGCCCATATTTTCAATTCTCAAACTCAACAAAATGTTATGACAAAAAAGCAGATTCATTACTTTAAAAATATTTGCTGCCTAAACCAAAGAAGTCGCAGAGAAACCTAGGGTAATTTCAAAAAGTAAACGTATTGTGATCATGGGGTTAAAGTATTTTAATTTTTTGTCGCAAGGGAATTTTTTTTATGATGGGACAAAAACATATACATTTGAACACAACTTCCAAACCTTTAGGGCAAAATTGATGGAATTTGCCTATAACTTATTTGGATTATATTACACATATAATATACATTTCAAAAAGCTAACAGTATTAGTTTGGAATTTCATACATTTCCTTAACAATAAAGAGAGTAATCTGATATAAGGAGGATATCAGTATTTTCACTTCATGGGTAGTGTATAAAGTACATACTTGGAATCTATCGTTTCCTATTCTTGCTTCTGTTCTCTTTCAATGGATGCAAATAGAGGTTACAAATGTGTGTTGAACACATTTCAGAAATATTTTATTTAGAAAGAATATCTGTAGCGTTCATGATAGGATAGGCGTTAAAATAAATGCCAACAAAGACCAACTTTCCCTGGCCTTTATCCTGTATTTGACTTAAATATATTTATTTCTCCTATAGTGAAATGCCCGTAACATTCAAACTTGTCCACATATTTAAGCAACTTGTGTAGCCCTTTTAAAGTTCTGTACTCTGTTAAAAGGGAATCGCAGATTTATGAACATGTTGACAATGAGTGCCTGCCCCATTGCTGTAGTTTCGTAGACTAGAGAATGGACGTGACGTCATAGCGGAGTGTTGCCCATGCGTACAGTACGTGTTCTCAAGGCAAGGAAGCAGAATTTGTACTTATAAGCAATAAAATTGAAACAAGAAAAATTGAAGTACGAATAACTTGTTTTAATAAATCTTATTTGTATTTCTTAATGGAACTTTTGCTAGTGTCGGTCTATTTCACACTTCTTTTTCCGTGGCTTGTTAATTCATCTTTTATGGATCGCAATTATAACATAGCTCCCTGATAGGCTTCTGATGCTAGGCGCCCACGTGCAAGTCTAAGATCCTCCGTACAGCAAAATAAGCCGACTACTTTGTTTCTGTTTAAGGAAACTGGGTGTTAATGCTTACCAGGATAGCTCAAACAATAAAAAAATCACATTTTGGTAGTAAATGGTTGTTGGATCCTTTGGGCACCCATAGAGAACCAACATTTAAATGTACCCCCCCCCCGTTGATTCAGGCTGTACGACCATTTAAACCTGTGCCCTGGCATACTAATTTATAAAAAACAATTTTTCTGGAAACCACATTTCTCAAAATATTCCACGTGTCTCAGATTTGATTTTATTTAAATTCCATTAACTTGACAAGGAATGTGCGAAATACATAACAAAATACCTGCTAATACCAACAATACTTTTAATTTTTTTTTTCTTTGCAAATATGGTTAGTTTTAAGGATTACATTTTCTTATACGCTGAAGATAAATTTTGCAGTGCGCTTATCATATTAATTTAAAATATATATTTATAAAGGTTTTGTTTTTAACTCAAAGCTAAAATTGGAAAAGTTGCAACAAAGTTTTTCAAATTACGAGACAGGTGCGGCATTTTAATTATGCGGCACATTTACATTAAAATATAAAATCATTTATAGTTTTCAAGATATTTATCCAATTTGACCGACATTTTGTATACATATTAACTGAACAGAAATACAATCACAGTAACATTTCAGAAAAATTCTAATACAAATATGGAACTTTGTAAAGTCACTTCCAGTTTCTTCTAAGTGTCTGGAACATCTTTATGCCACATTGACTCGCAAGTGCCTTTACGTTTATATTCTTACGTGTCCACAATAGCTCTTTATAAAAGCATTTTCTGCTTATATATGCATCAAACGTAATCCCGAACATGTGTATTCCAACTGATTTCTTTCACATTTTGTGCTTCATTGCTTATACGCTGTGCATTTAGCATTGATAAGATCCTCGAAGCGCATTTCGTTGATCCCATCACACAGATTTCCATCGCTAAGCTTAAGCCTTAGAAGGGAAGGTACATATATTGTGTGACGTGAAGCTCTTGATGTTATGTCGTGTGCTTGATGCAGTAGTGATGATGCTTGTGCTAGATAATTCACGAGGCTGACAGAAGTGCCTCATTTCACTCTCCATCGGATGTATGGCAGAATTGATAATAGAGGTATTAAAGCTTTGCGTCATGGTCTGCCATAATCTACTATCTCCAATCCGAGCTGCTGGTTCATCGGTGAGAGCTGTAGTATGCCTCATGTCTGTTTGAGCTATTTAAAACGTCCTTGATATTCAAACTATTCTTTCAAAACTACTTTTGGTAGGCGTCCGACAACTGCGAAGGTTTCCTCCTTGCATATACATAAGAAACCGTGAGTGTATTCAAAAGATAGAAAAATGTATAAAAAACATTTTAATGAAAGACGTACTTGTCATTATAGTGCACCTAAGTTATTTAGAAACTTGACCTATTTCTCACTATCCAGCTCTGTAAGATGGAGTGGTGGCAAATGTTAGGCGTAGCTCTCCGCTGCTGCCTGGTCTCAGTCAGACAGCAAAACGTGTTGTGACCAATCTAGGTTTGCTGATATAGAGATAAGGCTTTGTGTAAATAAAGTATAGACATATTTGCTGGTATGAGCATCTGTATGGCCGCGCCTACGGTGTTATTTGTAGTAAACGCAGGCGTTAAATACTATAAAAAATGAGCATCTGCATGTGTGAATACGTGGGTGTAGGTATGTGTGTGATATCGAAGTGTTATTCCTTTTGTTGTTTTGTAGCGTCCATACTTGCCGTGTGTGTGTGTGTGTGTGTTTGTGTATGTTTTGGGTGTTACGAATATAAAATAGGGGTAGGTAATATTTTGAATTCAAGCATTTTTAGAGAGTGTATACGGTCTCCTAACCCACACGACTGAGTGACGCAATTTACGTAATACTATGTACTTAATAAGTACTACTACTGCTGATTTTAATTGACAGGGAAATATGGAGAAGTTTACGATGTGTTTAGACCTGCTTATTTTGTTGGCTTTGGTATTGTTGGATAACAAAGTAACCCTCTGCAATCTGAGCAAGAGAAACGGTATATTTGGTACCTACGCAGCCACCAGTGTATCTCGCACTTCGAACTCCAGGAACACCTAATGGACGACATATCTATATTGCCGACATCTACCAACAATGGGTAAATCATTGCATTTTAAAGTATTTCCGGAAGAATGTTGTTTAAGTGTCAATTGAAGTGCTATTTTAATTTACCTAAGCATAATGGAATGATTAGGGCCGATTAGTTAATCCGCTCGCCTCTAACCTAGGCGGCCCGGATTCGGTCCCACGGGACAGCATATGGGATTTGGGACGGACAGAGTGACGTCTGAGACTGTTTTCTCCAGTTTATCCTGCCATTCATTCCACCAACTGCTCCATAATCATCTTTACTACCATTCATTTGCCGTCATTTCTTATCATCCACATACCAGGCATCGAGCTGATCACCCATCCTGGCTTCTCTCTTATCCAGAGCCTCTGCTCCTCAACAGCCATCTGAGCTCAGGGGGTTAGTTCTGGGGGTATAATTCCTATATATAAGGAGGTAATCAGAGAAGAGAGAGAGAGAGAGAGAGAGAGAGAGAGAGAGAGAGAGAGGAAAGAAGAAGGAGTGAGTTTATAGAATGATTCTTTTTTCAGATCCTATATGTTTTGTTCCTTTAATTTGTACTGTAAAGGCAAAAAGCAAGCAAAGCCGCTGCAAAGGGAGCAGGGGTGTCGTAAATCTGTGAGAGGCAAACAGTTCCACTCAACACTTCCGAATCGATCATCAATTGCGTTTATTTTCCATTGAGAGCAAACGCGGCACCCATCTTGGTGACATTTTTCAGACATACTTGTTGGTGCAAACTGTTCCTTGTGATAAGTCTGTGGCCTCATCGATCATTCAAAACCACATCCTGGATTTTGTCAATCATTTCGGAGGAAGTGAATTCTACTGGACGTCCGGAACGATGTTCATTATTTGTGGATGTACGGCCACGTTTAAATTCAATTATTCAATTATAAGTCATTGCAAACACAGGAGCAGATGTGCCGTGAACTTCATCCAACTCGGCTTTTATCTCCTTAAGTGTTGATGCTTTTAAATAGAAATGTTTAATCACGGCACGCAACTCGCTTTTTCCCCATCTTTCTAAACAAGCACAAGATTGTTGATACAGTTGCCTATGGCAACGAAACCAAGTGATGGATATAGCTGAGACTTTAACTGCCATCCAGTAAGAGACAATGGTTACTAAATACAACTTTTTTCGGTGCTACGAATGTAACTTCTTGGATTTTCTAAGGACCCTCGTAGAAAGGGTACGCGCAATAGATTTGTAAAGGCCGCAGTTTAGTTCAGTGTTGTACCCCATTCATGCTTGTAGGATTTGGCCTACGAGGATCCCATACACATGGCACACATAGATATCTGAGTATTATTCGCTAGGTCGTAGCAAACAAAAAGGTGCGCAGCTAGATATCCCATACTGATAACTCAGTGTCAGAACGTAAGGTGTTTTCCTTCTGACGAAACTTTAAGATCCTCCACGAAAGTCGTAATCCATGCATATTAGCCACTTGTGCCGCGTGCACTATCAAGATCTTGGTACTGACCCAACAAGTGTAGGTGTTCACAATGTGATCTCTTTCACACTATGTTCGTACTTATCAGAAACACTAAAGTATTAGGGTAGGATACGGTCAGAGGGGACTCGGGCTGAACCTGAGGTATTATATCTACGACCCACAAGGGGACGCTCCAGGGAGGGAGGGATGAGGTGAGAGGACATGCCGAAGGACCGGAACCAGGAGTAATGGCACAGCAATAACAGGGTTCCTATAGTTTCCAGATTGAAGCACCCCGACATCCGGGCAGGCAAGCCAACCGGATTCCCCGCCCACATACGGTCCAGCCCCCCCCGTCCCTCATTCCGGCAACCAGCTGACAACGGGGGACAGAGGTAGTTACTTTAAGCATCGTTTTTCCCCTGCCATGCCGCATCGATCACCACCACCAACACTTCCAACGCTGAAAGGAACCAACGGGATGAAAGATGAATGAAATAAGAATGGAAATGTGCTGAACGATGAGACATTCGCTGGTGACCCGGGGAAACTCCCGAAAAGACTCATGGGTGAGGTAAGCCGGCCTGAGTATGTGAACCCGTGACCTCCCGAATGGGGCCACGAACGAAATCGCCTGAACCATCCCGCACTTAGGGCACTAAAGTAACAACTAAACCAAAACGTACAGGTTTACCAATTAATTAGTTGGATGAAATACAAAGTTTAGTGTAACAATTTGTTACAGGAAGCCGTGCAGATTCCAGGCTGTGTTGGCGGTAGCCGTTGGCTTACTGCCCAACAACACAAGCGGTGAAGAGAGATATGTTATTTGTTAATCATATCACGGGATTTAAAAGCCTATGCTGGTTCCTTTCGTTATTAATGCTAATTTTAATTGGTAGTGGATCACACAAGAGACTTGCCTTGAGCTGAATTACAAACTCCACGACTTTCAGACCTTGATGCGACATTATTTACGATCACATCTGCCTGCACTCTTAAACATCAGCACATTCATAGTGGACAGGAGTATAAATAACATTTGCGTCAGCATTTAAACCTACTTGAATTAGTACAAAATTAAACATGGGTTATATCCGGAGAGCTTAGTAAAAGTTTAATTATTTGGTGAAGCGTGGCGCATACGGAGTTGAAATGCGTCGCTGTTCAAGAGAATTTCTCGACATGTTTTCGTTGGTGTGAATGAACACAACGATAGCTAATTAAAGGGTGAAAATATATGTATATACAAATGTTTCCTAAAATATAATATCCTTTATTAATATAATCACAACTATGCAAAACTTCCTTTTTTCTTTCTTTCTTTCTTTCTTTCTCTGTTTAACCTCATATGCACGACTTACACCCTCCCCAGGAACTTAAAATCAGCACAAGACTTGCACAGCCGAAATAACGCTATTGCTTACACTCACATTTTTTCTTTACTACTGTCTCTAATACATAAGTAATACCTAGAGTTCCTAAAGCATTGCACGCAAAAATTCGGCACCGAGAGTTTACCAGAAATACATGTTATGAGCCCACTGAATCGAAAAAGAAGAAAAAGAATTTTAGAATGAGGTGAGTGTGCAGATAAACAGTTTGAGATAGGGAAGCTATTGCCAAATGTCAAAGTTATGGCATATTTTCTGGATCGCACACCAGTGGCAATCAATTAAAAGAACGTGGACGGGGGGTCCCATTTTCATTCAGAACCCCTCACTCGCAAGCTAGTAGTAGAAGGAAGTCAGTATTGGTGCACAACCAATAAGACATTTAAAATTATTGGACGTGCACGCCACTGACAACCGTTCGGTTGATTTCAAATTAGTAGTTAGCTAGAACACCATCGTGGGTTGGTCGGTATAGCGCTGGCCATCAAATCACGCGATTCTAAGATTGCACCGCTCTCTGAAGGTGCCATTTTTTGTTTTATTTAATTCTCTGGTTTGTCATAAAGAGACATACAACTTGACCAGCGTTAATTCTTTTAGATAACATTTTTGAAATCAGGACTATAAATTCTTCAGTACAAATTACTTTCAAAAGACTGTGAATGAAATCTACGTATCGTTCAGTATTAAACACACTAATGAACCTGCATAGAATAATGTAATAAAACAATTAGGTTTGTTGAAAACATTTATGCTATGTGTGCTTTGAAACGTAGAAACTGAACTATGATATTTAGCGGAAAAAAAAAAAAAAAGCTCTCTGCTATTGCTGGGGATTGAACAGCGATACTTTAGGCAGTTGTACTTATGAACATCTTGTCTAATGGCTACACGTGACTACTAAGAGAGCCATGAATTGCTAAACAATGGGTTCTTATTGTAAAGGTATGCATATTTTGTGTAACGAAATCAATTGTTTCAGCGGTGCGAAACGGAGATCATAGGACTGACATCCTAATTTAATCTAAGCTACGAACTTCTCACGGCACCATTGAGCATGCGTGAGGTACAAACAGTATCAACTCGAACGATTAAAGGCCTGTTTCACTACTGTGTGTATCACTGGAAAAGTCCTTCGAGAGACATCGAGATATTAAATGTAATTGTTACTGAAACGTTCTCCATTTCGCCTACATGCTAATCGTACATTACATTTATTTGATTTGTCAATGCAGCAAAATCTGAATAAAGGAGACAACATCAAAATTAAGTGCATCCAGAGGCTTGAACCTTCAAATCGTACTACATCTTAACCCGATGCTCGCACGCTAACCATAGCATTAAGTAATGCCGCTATGCCTGTGCTCTCCGACATCTAGGTGCTCACGTCATGGTCCACTGCGGTTTGATCAGTGGCGTGCTAACTCTTAATATGCTATAGCAAAGAATTTAGTTCCCATAGCCCATAGATCCATATCTCAAACTGTTTATCTTAGACCTCTCTACAATCCCCCGAATTTGTGCGGTTGAATTCTGGGACAGCCTGTATATGGGTTTATGGGAAAGAAATACAAGTTTTGGGATTCTAAATTTATTCTCTGCAATTATCATAGAGAAGACGTTGAATAAACATAATATAAAAATCCCTTATTTTCTGCATGGGCGTTGTAATCTGAAGGGTTTTTCTAATTCACTGCAACCAGCAGATAGTTCCTCTCTGATACAGTGCAAGGAATTGGGGTGTTAGTTCTATTTAGTGTACCAAAGAACTAATCTTGAGGGATTGACATTCTATTCAAAACGTCTGGGTAGACTGATAATGCAGTGTTTTCACTTCCTTTGAAAGAGACGCCCGTTCCTCTCGTCTGCTGCTTTTCAACTTCAGAATTTAGTTTCATCTCATGAACCACGCTTTCCTCTGTTATCAAGTCATTGCAAACTTCTTCCATCCAATTTATTATCAAATATTTGCTTAGGCATTCTTCATCAGGCTAGACATACCCACTATTCTGCAGTTTAAATATTTGCTTTCGAATATCTGCAACGACATTGAAAAGCTTCTGAAGCTCACTGCTTTATTATCTTTGTTCCCGTTTCTAGACATGTTATTTTAATGCAATGTGCTAGTTAAAGTTTAGACAGCGCTCTAGGGGATTATGCCAAATTGATTCTAGGTAGTTTAAGTTAGATATAATAAGAGAATGTGAAGAACTAACGCCTAAACTTTCTTTGCTTGAAAGCATTAAGATAAGTGCTCTACAGCTATTCTCCGGAATGAAGATTAAAATACTTTAGTTATGGTTACTCGTACTGAATTTAAATTGTGTGTGTATAAACATACATACACACACTTGAAAAATACTGGGGTGAATTTTGGAAAACCACGGTTTCCTTTTCGTAATTTCCCCTTTGTTTCATTTTCCTCTCACCTTTCAGGAGTGCTTCCAAATGTGTAGTATATTGCAGTGCGGACAGATGGCGCGGATACTGGTGGCCCGGCAGTGGGAAGGGAAATCAGCCTTAAAAATATTAGGGACTTCCGCACGTCTGTGATTTTTTTATGGTTTCTTCAGCTCATCTCATCCTCCTGGAGGTGTTGGTCGTAATTTATCTGCATAGGTCGCAGTGGGCGAGTTATCTGCCTGCTTTGTCTATCCTGTTTTACTAAATCACTAGGTGTAAACGTTCCACGAAGGGGTAGATGCGCCTCACTCACTGAATCCTACGTAGATTTGTTGTGCGCTAACACTCCCAGGGGAAAGCTATAAAGTGACGGAACCCCAGGAGGCTACAGTATGCAAGCAGACAGACCACAGAGGCGCGAAAAAGTGTGTGACTCAATCGTTGGAAGTTCTTCATCCCATGGCCAGGATTCGCCGTGCAGCCGCTAACAGCACGGTTCAGGGTCCTGCTCCCGCGTGGATAGCGACCACAACACCGCCTCAACGCCGAGAGCAGCAATCACAGTACGCATACATCCATGCCATCTGCCAGCGCTACTACACACAACGAGCCTAGATAATAAGAAATTGACATTGAAGGGAAATGGGGAAATGGCGTCGTGGAGTGTAGGAACTACAGCATTCGTCTAAGTGACAAGGGGGAAACAAAAAAAAAAAACAAAAAAAAAAACAAGTCCGAGTGCGCCGTAGATGGGGCTCGAAACGGCAACCTTACGAATGCTAGTAGGACACGTCACCGCGGCTTTTTAAATCCTTAAAACCCTAAATCGAAAATCATATTTGACACTTTGACACACAGAAAAGGTTCACGCATGTGTCTTCACCACTTTCAAAGAACTTATGCTGAAAATCTGAAAAAGAACAAAATTTGTACAATGGGGATAATTTTAAATTAATACAAGATGACGACAAAATGACATTTTTAAAATTTCCGTTGAGCACATAACCGTCAGAAAGTCAAAACCGCAATTGTGGCTTGATTCTACATTGCCTGAAATTATTTTCCATAAAGATTATATGTATATTATATATAACTTATTATACATATTTATTTATTATATAATTGTTTGTTTATACATAACAGGGTGGGCCATCAATAACTGACGCATTTTAAACCAATCTGAACACTGTGTGGCAGGTTAGCGATGTATTTCAGTCATATTGCAATGTATAGATTGGTAAGTAATTTATTTCAGATAACGTGGTTCATGTGGGTTTTGTTTTAGATTGGTGATACCTTTGGCAGTTACGATTCTAGTCTGACAATACACTGCTTGCAGTTCAGTTGCGATGGAGCGTAGGTCAGCTGTTTAGTGGTAATTCCAGAGACATTGCAATGGATACAACGCCCCCCCCCCCCAAGAACACTGTGTTACTGTGGGATGAAAATGGCATGAAGAGAATTCTGTACAAACTGAGTTTGTTTTAATAAACGTTTCTACTGGATGAATGCACTCCGGTAGAGGCAACGCTCCACGCAATTGAACTAAAGTTCATTGTCAGACCATAACCACAATCAACTGTGTTACCAACCTAAAAAAAAATCAAAATCGTTAATGAGTCATGCCATCTGAAAATCCATGCCATTGTGTGTATTGCAATATGACTAAAATATACGATACCTTTGGCCAAACACAGTGTATTCCGGATGATTTAAAACCGTAACGTGTATATGGCCCATCTTGCATATATATTTAAAAAAAAAGAAGAAGAACAGCAAATGTTTATTCAGACGGTTACAGGCATCAATAGATATCCCAGTTTATAAACAGATGTGTTAAACTAGAAAAACCGTGTTAACCTGGATTGAATTCTCGCAATGCAAGGATTTTGTTCCAAGTTTCCAATAGAAAGGCTTGCATTGAAAAAAATTACAATCTGAGTGTTAGAATAGCATGGATAGTAGTGTAGTTGCTTCTTTCCTGTATTTCTGGAGTTTGTTCCGACGTGGAAACTACTGTCAATGAGTACTGCTGACAACAAAAATTGTATACCATCAATCCTTGTAGACATCCTGATGATGGTCGATGACGCAGTGTTCGTTGTGCCGATGTCGCCCTCCGTGGTGTAATGGTTACAGTGTTAACTTCATATACCCAAGGTTGCGGGTTCAAACCCGGCGGAGGACGATGGATTTTTTCGGGTGTAAAAATCCTTAGTATGGCTTCCTTCGGAAGGGAAGTAAAGCCGTTGGTCCCGTGTTGTAGATTTACGGCACGTAAAAGAACCCCAAGTCTGATAGAGAGGCCTCTGAGCAAAATTAAGTGGTCTTTCACGCCCTGAATAGAATGCGACACTGAGAACCATAGCAGTTAAAGAGCGTCCATAAATAACACGCCATTTATTTATTTATTGTACCGATTGTGGTAACTCCATACACAATCAATTTATCGCCTCTGGGTGCGCGTTAATGCTGGCCTGCTGCGCTGATGATGTAAGGCTCTTCAAGTTCTTGCCTGTTAGCTGTTGGTGGTAGTGCTTATTAGAAACTGGTTTGGTAGAGCATGCTGATGAGGTTTTATCGTTAAGGATAGATTTGGCATAGGGCGTAACCGGAAAGGCAATTTTGTTGCATTAGTATATTAATTTATTGTAAAAGGAAATATAATGACAACTTATTTATTTTGAGTATGGATATTCCACTTCACTTCTGCGCCTCTTCACTGCCCAATTAATCTGAACTCGCATACATTTCTGCTTTAATCCGCTTTAAACCTCACGCTTACGTTTCGCGGTGATCCATTGCCTGGTGTCACCGTGGTCTATTATTGATGGCCCTTTATCCTCGACGTACACACCGTCCACCTCCCGATGTAGTGTAATCTGCCCTTTTTATAACAAATTTCCTTCCTTTTATACTTCTTCTCCACCTGCTTACCCTGCTGATATGGAGGACTTACAAGCCAGGGCCTGGCGTCAGATGCATTTGAGGAGCATACGAGCTATGGGTCAGATAGGGTAACCAGGGATAAACTCTGTGCCGAGTATCAACATGAGAAAGTAGATAAGATATGAAGGTTAACTGGATGACGGGAAAGATAAAGATGGAGCAATTAGTGAAGTGAATGACCGGGAAACAGGAGGGCCCGGATAAAACCCGCTCCATCCAAAATAACAAACGCATAAAACCCGCTTACACTTCCGCTTCGCCCATCCAAAATAACAAATGCGATCCCACTAGAGCGCGAGATTGCAGATTCTAGTTCAGTTTTAGACTGAGCCTTCCCTATTGGTTACTGAGACAATATGGCTGCGGGACAGGTGAACGACAGGTTTCGAGATTAGGTTCCGTTACGTTATGTTACGTTAGGTGTGTGTAAATGAACTGGATATGGGGTAACAATGGACTTTCTGAAAATCGGTTCTTCTTCCAAATGCAAAATGCAGTGTTCCGTTCTTTCAATCTGTTTGCGAATACGCAGCCATGTTGGTCAATCTAAAACTGAACTAGAATTTGCAATGTCGTCATCAGGGCCGCTTAGATGGGATATTCGCGCACGTTTTCTTGGGCGCTTGGTTCCTTAGTCTCCATTCTGTAGGTTTTGCGCAATTTCAGAAAAAGAGCAATACGACCACATTCAGACATGAAACACACTGTACCCCAGGCATATTGTGTATTTAATGCTAAGGTTTCATTCTGTCTATAGATTCCAGAGTTCACGCCCATGCACGTGCGCTGTGTTTCGTTTATAATGACTGAGGGCCTCAAAGAAAGAAACTATCTTTGGTTGACACTGCGGAAAGACAGAGACTGAGCTGTTCTTCCCCCCCCCCCCTGGTCCTCGCTTCCCAGTATCCAAGAGAAGGTGCGCTTTAGTAACCCTGCTACCATGGCGCCGTCCTTCTGCTTTTGTGCACATTTCAAAATGTATCACATGGTGCACTGACGTAATTTTTATCGGTATATTGACTCTGCCAACTTCGCGCTGAATACAAAATATATGCATTTTATTGGTTTATTAACTACTTCATTACGGTATACTCCAAGCCTCCTGCTATGCAAATAGATGAGTACAATTTACCCTCCACGCTGTGACGAATAGTGCTCCATGGCTATACCTAACACCCTTCGTCCAACGTCCTCGAGGTTGTTACCACTCATTCTCATTGCCAGTGTTGCCAACCCTAGTAGCTAAGTAATGATTATTGTTCACTAAAATAAAGAGCAACATATCAATAGGTGTATGTAAACTTGCTGAAACTTGAAACAACGGCAAGGCAGTTATATTTCGTGAAAACAATGTTTTCCAGAGACAAATTGAGTAAATTTATTATTCTACCTATTGCAATTTTATTATAAACAAAATACGTAATTAATATTTAAGGATCATTCGAGCCTCTAGTGTGTGCGAGTGTACATTATTGCTATCAATTAATACGTTTTTGTTAGCACTTTATAGAAATTGTTCCAGTCTTTAGGTAAAAATTTCACGCTTTTTAATAAGCAAAGCGTTTGCCTTTTGTAAGTTTCTCTACACGTATATGCACACAGCAGGTTGAGAAAGTTTGGTATTCCAGCCAAAGTTGGATGTCGATGTTTCAGCGGAAATATGTTTTGAGATTCCCTGAACCGATAAAATCATTTTAGTAAAAAAGATAAGAAAAATACGTGTTTGTGTGGACAGCATAGCCCAAAAATGAAAAGAGCGCTCAATACCAAACTTGGTATTGTAAGTTTAGCATCTTCCAATGATGCGGCAGGAAGATTTTAAAGGAAATCCCCTCCTTCAACTTTCTTTATATGGAAAGGTTTATAAAAAAGTTGTTTTTCTCAAAAATGGTGCAAATAATTTTAATTAAAATGCCGCATATTAAAAATATTTACATGAGAAATAAAATGTACATGTTGCATTTTCTGGGAATGGCCTCTGAAGACGTGTTCATTCTGAATTTTGGATAACTAGTAAACTGTAAGGGAAAAAAATGTACTATACAAACATGTAGCTCTCGAGAAATACACAATTTATGTCATATGATTTTACTTAGACGTTTCTCAAAATAGAAGTCATCTTTTGTTCTACCTCTCTTTTGCTTTACTCCTGGCCATACAAAGGGATCCAAATTCCTACTGTTCGCATTACGGCCAGCTTTTAAAAGATTTGACTATGGCTTTAGCCTAGCGAATTCCCTTATTTCCCTTCTGCTTAGCAGGAAGCCAGTAATAAGAGCATTTTTGCTAATGTATATGTTGATTAGCATGGTACAGATGAAGGCATCTTTTGCAATAGTAGTTTTCTTGCAGAACAGGTAGAGAATGTCATATGAATGGAACACATGGCAAGCACATGACTGGTTTTAACCAGTTCTTTAATTTTATGGTGCACTTCCACTTGGATTTATAATATTAGTTATACAAGAAGAAATGAACGGAGTTCGGAATAATTATAGGTGTAATCACGATAAAATCAGCAGTTTTTTTATTTTTATTTTTTAGGTTTAACATACTGTAATCTAGGTGGTTGTTTCGGACGGTGAATGGATGAAATCAGTGAAATTATGTTAAAATAATTTCGGAGTCAGTAGAACTTACAAGTTACTGGACATTCGTCTTCTCAGGGTAAAGAAAAACCCGTAATAAAACTTATTCGGGTAACTCACTCTAAGCGGGATTCAAACCTTCGACCTCTTGAGAGTTTGTTAGACATGCTACCTGCAGACTACAGAGTCGGACTGAGGTTCGTGTTTTTATGACTTAATGCAGTTGTCGCTATTTATTTTACACTTCCTGCATTATTCTCAATATTTAGAAAAAAAAATAGGTGCAGTAGTGGATTATTTGAGTATACCAGGAGGTTTAGTAATTTTTTTTAACGAATAGATCAATAGCAACGCTAAAAATCAGGAAGATACTGAAAAATCAGTAGGGTTGGCAACACTGCTCATACTGAATCATCTCTTTCCATCAAAATGTATACATACGATTTACATAATTTGTATATTATATCTAAAATTAATATCTGTATTGCTGTTTATATACTGCTTACTAATTTGGTTTGCAATACTGTCTCGTGTAAATAGCAGCTGGAGTAAATACAGGATCGTTAAATTATAAGTGGTGCCGGCAAAGGCGAACTAAAATAGGCATCTTAAGATAGATTATGGTGCTCACATACGGGCCGCCAATTTGCTAAAATATTCTCGCTCACTCGTCTAAGCTTAGCATCAGGAATCCTTGTGATTTCTTGCATGTTGTTATCACTAAGTTTCTGTAGATTACACAGAGGCTTATGTTAATGAGCGAGAACATCTTTTTCTTGTTATACTGCCTGTTTGGAAGCAGATGATAAATATTTTCAGCATTTATTTGAGGTAAGGACTCTAGGTTGCTGGCACCACTTTCCCGGCGACTCTCGGATATCTTACGTAGTGGAGACAGGCCGGGAGAGGCGTTACCCTATAATTTAATGACCCTATATTGGCTTTCTGCTCTTAGGTTATAAATGAGGACATCAGGGTACTCTTCTTTAGTAAATGATTAATTGAATTCAGTCTCTTGCATCTATTAGTGTGCGAAGGTTCTTATCTATTATGTCCTCGAAATTTTAGTGGAATGTTTCGGTAGTTTACAAATTAAGTGGTATGATTCCTAGTGTGACAGAAATGGTCAGCTTTTCTTGCACCTTACTCTCGTTATCGCTTCAATAGTTAGACGATAATTTATTGGAATTCAGACTTTTTGTCATATCTCCCATATTACTGCAGTGGTTTATTATATGCGGGGGGGGGGAGAGAATTGGAAGCGAACTTGCGGGCAGGAATACTATCACTGCGGTGCAATTTCTTGGATACACCGCTTCCCTCAAATTGATTGGTTTCAGTGATGTGTTACATTGTAACAATGTGCTAGTAGCTGAAGAAATGCTGTGATTAATGGCGTAACGCTGCCATATAACTATAATATCGCCCTATAGGACGTCGTTACTTCCAAGGACTAGAACGCAATAAAGAACTGGCAGAAGAAAATCCTCGTATAGAAGACAGACTAAAGAGATGACTGGGAAATTAACCAATATTTTGGTGGTTATATGTGCTCGAATGCTGCATGGGCGCAGACTTGTTGTAGATTTGGAGCCCGGGGAAGAGTTGTGCAGTAAACTAATGTTTTGCTAAAATTTAATGCAACTAAAGTAACGGATATTTAATGACAGCTCAATACAAGTCTTTACAGTTGCAGGAACATTAAGTAAATTGTTATAAGTGTTTTAATCTTGTCGATAATTCACGACCTCAGCGAAGCGACACGAGTTGTATTTGATAAGGTAATTTAGCGAAATAGACTATTCATAATTTATAATACGTAGAAAGGGAGATTTTATCAGGTTATGATTGCTATACTTACATTGGTTCTCCAACGGTAGATGATGCATTCTAGCATGTTTATTTACCGAATGTTTTTTTCTTTGCGATGTCTCGGTTGAATGGATTGTCACCTTGTTACCAATATCCATGACAGGAGATTAAACATACGAACATCAGGTGCGTCAAGATTTCAAAGAAATGAACATCAACTGCGATGAGATGTTTCGACAATGTCACTCCAGTCAGATGGCCGCGATTGTTTGAAATTGCATAACCTCAGCCATTGCATTGGCGCTTTAATAGTTGAGCTACATTGTTATTGTAATGTTTCTTCCACACTCCGGGAAGGATAGGAGTTGTAAAGATAGACTTAGACTGAAAAATTCAATGCCATGGCCGAAATTTGAATCAGGGATATTCCATTCTCCGTCCGGTTGCTGTAACCACAGAGCTACCATGGCAACTTCTTTCCGACACAACGTTTAATTCCCCAACTGACTTGCGTTTTCCCCAATATGCCAAAAGGAGATTTCAGATTATTTCGAGATGACTACCCCGATCGAAACTTACAATGTCATATGTAGACTTACGGCATGTAAAAGAACTACAAGCCTGATGAAGTATCTCAGCAGAATCAAACAGTCTTTGATACCCAATATAGAATGGGACGCTGTGAACCATAGCAATCAAGGATTGTCTATAAATAAAAATCAATTAAATTTCCACTTTTAAGCATTATAGCAGCTAAATTAACGGAGAGAATGTTCCTATTTTTAAAATGCAGGAAGAACTGGGGATATCAACTCGCTGGTTCTAGCGTCTTTCCGGGTCTTAGAACTAGCTGAAAATTGCCCTAGTACTTCCAATTTTTTATGTATGGTGTTTATAAGATATATTATGTGAATTAATTAAAACAATTTTATATAATAACTCATAATCTTTACGCATACCTAACTGATGAATACATTTTATGAAGTCAAAAAAGTTGAGGCCGTAATGGAAAAGCTCATAGAAAACGTTGATAATTTTGTCTCTTTTTGCCATCGCTGAATGAAAACTTATCCTCGCAGCAATTTAGGTACTTTATTACAAAAGAGCTCTACCAAATGCAAGTTACATAATTTTGTAAACACCGCACCCAACATCGGTGCAGTCTTCAGACACATACAAAACCGGTACAATGAAAATCCCGAAATACGCCATAAGCCCTAAACTGTAATATTGAGCCTTCTTTCTGTATATTAAAATGTAGAATATTTTTCTGTTAATTTTACTGATAGAGCTAAGTGGTAGGACCATTCGTCTCTCAACAAGGCATTCGATTCCAAGGAACATCATGTGGGAGTTGTGGCGGATGGGGGTTTCTCCGGATTTTCCCGCCATTCAATGACCTCTTCCAAGGCAGGTTTTTTTTTACACGCAAATACATATTACACGTTATCAACAACTTTACTCTCTCTTCGAAGGAAGCCATACTGAGGAGTTTTGTGTCTGAAAAAATCCAACAGCCTCCGCAGGGTTTGCCCTTGCTACTTGAGGCTAGCGCTGTAAGTACATCGTCACGGAGGTCGACGTAATCATCTAATGTTTTTTACTTTCTCTAGCACATTTGCACAATGCACAAGGGCCATTCAGAAAGTGACAGATGATTTGGCATAACTAAACAATAACGAAAGATATCAACACAAAACTTTATTTACAAAGTTACTGTACCTTGCTCTATATGCCAACGTAATCGTCATTGCTATCAAGGGATTTATTGTCACGTGGTACAGGTTTTTCACTGAAGATGTTACACTCTTTCACCGCTAAAGACGTGAGCCAAGATGTCACTGTCACTTTGAATTCTTTATCGGTTGGGACATCTTTTCCAACCAAAAAGTCATGTACGGTGTCCAAAGTGAGCCACCGGCCTTTCTGAATTCTTTTATCAACATTTGTTTTCAACTTCTCCATAACGATTGATGAACTTCCACTCCGGTCTTTATCGTACACACTGGTTCTTCCTTCATTACTGGTAAGTTATGCGCCATTTCCTTACTGAACATTTGTTCATTGCGTTATCACCACACACACTTGCGTTATTTGCCTATAGAATTCCATTGGTTGAACATTTTGTGCATTCAAAAAAATAAAAAATAAATAAACGTACAAGTTTTTTGACGGCAGAAAAGTATAACATCGGCATTGAAAAACTGGTACCACGTGACAATAAATGTCTTAATATAATTGAGATTACGTTAAAACATAGAATAAGGTACTGTAAGTATATAAATAAAGTTTTGTGTTGATATCTTTCGTTTTGTCACTTAATTATGCCAGATCGTCTGTAACTTTCTGGATGGCTCTTGTACTTAGTTGGCAGAGAAGGTAGCGTATTCCACCCAACAATTCGATACCCAGATTTCACCACAAATACACGTTATGGGGAACCCATAATAAAAAATAAGCATTTTTAGAAAAAGGTCTGTGTGTATGTGTTTGTGAACAACATAACTCTAAACTGAAAGTCAGTTAAATCCCAAACTGGTGGTTAATATTAGCATCTTCCAAGGCTGCGACAAGAAGATTTCAGAAAAGTTTTCCCACCCCAAACCACCCTTTTCATTGACGTTTTTTCGAAAATTTTCATTTTCTAGAAAATAGCTCTAATTATTTTTATTAAAATGCCCAATATTAAAGATGTTTACATGGAAAATAAAATGTATATCCTGAATTTCTTGGGAATATTCCCCAAAGTTCTCTACCTTCTGAATGTTATTTTGCATAACTGGTAAACCGTAAGAGGTTTACAAAACCTTACTACTCAAAAAATGCAGTTCACTTTACACCAGCTGATTTATGTCTTATACATTTTTAGTAGAGCTGTTCAGAGTTATTCCCTGTTATTAGTTTCAATTTTAAAGTATTTAAAGTTATCTCAAACGGGAAGACCTCATCCGTTTCATATCTCGATTTCTTTTCTTCTAGCCTTGGAAAGAGTTCCGAATAATTTCAATGACAATCGCATAGCGACATTTTTTTTTTTTTTTTAATTGACTTTAGTTTTAGTCTGGTGAATTCCCGTATTTATTTCCTACTTACAGGAAGTAAATAATAATATTACCGTTTCTGATAATGCTTATCTTGATTAATATGAAGTAGAATAATCTTTTATAAGAATAGTTTGTTTGCAGAACAGGTAGATAGAGTGATGTGAATGGAGCATATTAAATATTTTTGTGGATTCTTCTCGGGATTCCAAAGAGCATATCTTCCATCCGGAAATTAAATTAAGGGGTGCTAGGCCTCGCTCGTTCAGAATGTGGCAGGTAGCAGTTAATAATTTAATTTGCAGCTAGCATTCCGTAGCAGATAATGGTAGTGATCCGTGTTTCGCTTACAGGTAGAGAGGTAGAGAAGGCACTTAAACAGCGGTAATCTTCACCTGTTACCGGATATTGTTACAGAGGGTTACACATCCTTCCGTCGACAATGCCCTAATTTCTGGAGCTTTCAACGGAGCTGGTAAGCCCGTGGGCCATTCTGGTAGTTAATACGGAGATAATTCACCATAGCGAGGGGATGTTGCTCATATTCCGGCTAATTTGAGCAAGTCACCACGCACTGGTTGTGAGGATGGCGCACAGTATCGATCCGTGGGTCGAGGAGGAAGCTGGAAGCGAGGAATTGCAGTTCTTGTGTCAGTCTCACCCTCTCCTCCTCCACCTCTCTCTCACTCTCTGGAGTACTTCTTGCTTTGCAACATTGTCGTTTTGTTCTCCGCAAGACAAATACACTGCCAAAACGTGCCACTTTTTCTTTTTACTCTTCGTAACAAGACGTACAAATATATACATAGCTTGTACTAAACACCTTCATCCATTTAAAATGTACGAGTCGTTGTTTTGGTCTCAACAATTCTAAACAATGGCTTGAATATTTGCATTAGTCTGCGACATTGGTGTCCTTTCTCTCAAGCTTCTTTAACCTTATGAAAGGATTAAAATAAACATTTCTAGCCATTATTCTCGCGGATTCTTTCTCCCTTCCGTACCCGAGGGGTAGCAACATTGTGGCAGCAGACCATTCCATCTTCTCAGTCCTCTCCTCAAAGTCAAAGTCTTAAGTTTAGTGAGGTTTATTGTATGTCTGTCATTTCATTTCCATTCATCTTGCTTATTAGTCATAATTTTTCCTAATCATGTTGGAAGCTCGTGATTTGTATAAAATGGGCTAGGCGCCCCCAACAAGCTATCTCACTAAACCATAGGTAACTTTCCAAAGGTAGCTCTTGCGTTGTTAATGAGGAGCAATACTGTGTGTCACATGGTCGTTAACTAGTGTACTGTTTGTGAGCAAACATAAACAGAATGTCAGCTTCGCAACGCGAGAAGTATATTCAGAGTCTCCACACCTTCAAATAGCCGGTCTCTCCATGGCCGCACTCGCTAAAACGCCCCACTTTAGTGCTTCATGGCGCAGGGGATCGTGGGTTCGAGTCCCGCCTTAAGCATGGGTGTTTGTGATTATATATGTGTCTTTGTTATAAAACAGTAAACGGTAAACACTGAAAATTTAGGGGAAAAGGAACAAAAATGGGAATAAGAAAAAGGAATACAGCGTTGGAGTCCCTAACATACTCCAGAATTGTATTTATTTTAAAGAAATGGAATACCCTGCTCTACAAAACTGTACAAATAAGAAAAGTTTGAAAGAAAGAGTTGTGCATATATTTAAATTGTTTGATAGAATACATCCAAACTTCGATTTTTGCATCACATTTAATGTCATTGCTTGGCTCCAGTTACATTTGCGAGCAAAGCTTCTCTATAATGAATTACATTAAAACATGCATCGCAGTAGACTATGCGACGATCATTTTGTTCATCTATTAAGGCTCTGTATATCAATCTTAGCAGCACCGAAGTCACAAAAAAGACAGCACTAGATGCGGAGGAGGAAGGCTTGTGTTTTCAAACATTACGTTTCGTCGTATAGTGACAAAGTTTCACACTGAATGGAATGAGTCACTGCGTCTTCCCCTCTGCTGCTTCTCTATGGAAATGCCTGCTATAAAGATTCAGATACTTCCGTAATATTTAATATGGCCGCAAGTTTAATATCTATTGAGCCGAGGAGCAAATTATCTAGTATGTATTTTTAAAGGCAAAGGGTTTCGTTTTTAAGTTTGTCGTGGCTTGGGTAGTGATCTTATAATAAAATAGTAGGGCGAGAAACACTTTTCCGAAGCGGGCACTTAGGGCTGCAAGATAGAACTAGAACACGCTCCTAAAAGGGTTTTGCTTTTTGCGCACGGAAAATCCTCTTACTGTTATGCGTTCGAGCGTGGTTAGCACGACCCAAGTGTTCATTACTGCCGCACCACGTTCATTTCGCTTATGTGAAACCTTTCGCCACTCATTATTTATACAGCACGACTCCAGGTAGAAGAATTGACTGAAGTGCGACAAACGTCCCTGGAGAAGAAAACTCGAGAGCCCGCAACAAATTCTCTGGGGGAAAACAAAAGCATGAGTTGCTAACCTGTCTGTAAGGTAATGCGTTAACCGTTTGCTTGGGTCCGCTCTACAAAAGCTGCTCCTTTAATCATCAAGTGGTAACGAGTGCTTTAACGAATCCCCTTTTCATCACATATACTTTTTTGAAACCCGCATTTTCACAATAGCTTTAATGGCGCGAATGGTTTTGTAGCTTACTTTTATAGTTTTAAAGCTAGGAACTTAAATGTTTCTTACACATATGTTGTATAACCTATGTATAAACCCATTGAAGTTTCAACTCTGTAGCTTTAGTAGTTTTTTTAGTATTAATGTTTAAATGTTTAAAATGTGTGTTTTTAAAGTCTATCTTCTCCTGCAATTTTTATGTAATGAGACTGAAATTGTTACCGAGTGTTTTAGAAACTGTGTCTAATAAAACTAAGTATCATATTTTTGAATCTCCTCACTCTGGAGAGAAAATCGTTTAGTGTACTGGTGACTTTTTTATTTTGTTTTGCTCTCATATCATATCGTAAATTTATTTTTTATTTAATGAACCGTGCAATATATCACAAACAGCATGCGTAGTTTTACTAGCGGCGGCGCTGTGGCTGAGTGGCTAGACCGCTTGCCTCCTACCTAGGCGGCCCGGATTCGATACCAAGCGCCCGCATGTGGGATTTGAGATGAGCGAAACAGGATCTGAGCGGGTTTTCTCCGGGTCCTCCCCTGCCACTCATTCTATAAATTGCTCTATCATCACCTTTCCTATCATCCATTTCGCTTTCATTTCATCCACTCCTGTTCATGCCTGCTACGGGCCAAATACTTGTTCCAGGTTCTCCATTCTGTTGCTTCGTGCCGTTGGCTCCCCGACAGGCTTCTGACCCCAAGACATTCGCTTCTAAGTCCTAAGGGAGAGTTAGTCCTAAATATGGGGAGGATAAGCCGACTACGAAACATTTTTAGGAGTCATATTCATAGCGTTTTGAGTATTATGTGCCGTCTTCAGCCTTTTTCATTAAAAACATTGAAAGAGAAAATGACTTTTGATTGCAATAAAATGCTAAATGAAATTGGAAAATATTAAGTTTAAAGTTCACAGGTGCAAGGTTGTAGAACTATGTGTTTTAATTAGTTACAAATGTCGTAGGGCTGCAAAACTTCGGAAACACGCAAAACGAGAGTAACAGAGTTTATTTTCCATAAAAAACAAACATTGATTTTTTGATCGAAAATGGCATATTGTCGTCCACTTGGCCCCTTAAACCGTTGTTAATTCTCCACTAAGGAAACAATGCAGCTTTTTGCTGTTGTGAAACAGTTTGTTTTAATCTTATACAGGGATATTTAAATGTTTTTCCCACTTACTCGAAAAAAATATATAATATATAAGCCATAATCTCATATATTGAATGCTGACGCTGAATCGGGTTGTTAAGGTTTAATCAAAATGTTTCTTCTTAAAATAGGTTACGTACTGCTGCTTAGAGTATTGATAGCTGAAGGATTTAAATAATTAGCTTCAAGAATCTAATGACTGCTAAAACAATTAGCATCGACATGTGCTTGTCCAAAAACTAGAGTCATGATCTTGCATGACTGCCCTTGGGTGCTGTCAGCAGACTCCCACTTTACAATTACAATGGGCAGCTTCATGATTAGGGCATTTTATGAAAGAATTGTGACGAAAGTACCATTTAGAAAGTGCAGTAGCACATCAGCTTATTGACTAGACTGAATAGGTGTTTATGTTTTCTCAACATGTACAGTGCTCATAAGTTTTCAGGATAAACCCAAGGCTAGACGGGTAACAACAAGAGTGAATAGTAGTCAGGTCCACCTCATCCTTACTGAACAGATACCGTGCTCTTAGGTTTGTAGAATAAACCCAAGGCTGGAGAGGTAACAACAGGAGCGAATAGTAGTCAAGTCCACTTCATCCGTACTGAACAGATACCGTGCTCACAGGTTTGGAGGATATACCCGAGGCTAGATGGAAGACAACAGGAGTGAATAGTAGTCAGGTACATCTCATCCTTACTGAACAGATAACGTGCTCACAGGTTTGCAGGATAAACCCAAGGCTAGATGGAAGACAACAGGAGTGAATAGTAGTCAGGTACATCTCATCCTTACTGAACAGATACCGTGCTCACAGGTTTGCAGGATAAACCCAAGGCTAGATGGAAGACAACAGGAGTGAATAGTAGTCAAGTCCACCTCATCCTTACTGAACGGATACCGTGTTCACAGGTTTGGTGGATATACCCGAGGCCAGATGGAAGACAACAGGAGTGAATAGTAGTCAAGTCCACCTCATCCTTACTGAACAGATATGTCCTCACAGGTTTGGAGGATAAACCCAAGGCTAGATGGAAGACAACAGGAGTGAATAGTAGTCAGATCCACCTTATCCTTACTGAACAGATACTGTGCTCACAGGTTTGGAGGATAAACCCAAGGCTAGACGGGTAACAACAGGAGTGAATAGTAGTCAGATCCACCTTATCCTTACTGAACAGATACTGTGCTCACAGGTGTGGAGGATAAACCCAAGGCTAGACGGGTGACAACTGGAGTGAATAGCAGTCAGGTATATCTCATCCTTACTCAACAGATACCGTGCTCACAGGTTTGGAGGATATACCCGAGGCTAGATGGAAGATAACAGGAGTGAATAGTAGCCAGGTCCACCTCATTCTTACTGAACAGATACCGTGCTCACAGGTTTGGAGGATATACCAGAGGCCAGATAGAAGACAACAGGAGTGAATAGTGGTCAAGTCTACCTCATCCTTACTGAACAGATACCGTGCTCACAGGTTTGGTGGATATACCCGAGGCCAGATCGAAGACAACTGGAGTGAATAGCAGTCAGGTACATCTCATCCGTACTGAACAGATACCGTGTTCACAGGTTTGGTGGATATACCCGAGGCCAGATGGAAGACAACAGGAGTGAATAGTAGTCAAGTCCACCTCATCCTTACTGAACAGATATGTGCTCACAGGTTTGGAGGATAAACCCAAGGCTAGATGGAAGACAACAGGAGTGAATAGTAGTCAAGTCCCCATTCATACTTGCTGATCAGATACTGTGCTCACAGTTTTGGAGGCTGAACCCAATGCTAGACGGGTAACAACAGGAGTGAATAGTAGTCAAGTCCACCTCATCCTTTCTGAACAGATACCGTGCTCACAGGTTTGTACGATAAAATGAAGGCTAGATAGGGTGATAAAAGGAGTTAATAGTACCACTTTTCCTCGTTCATAATAACGCAATGCGTGCCATGCTCACAGGTTCGCAGGATAATGCAAATGCTAGACAGGATCACAGTTGGAGTAAATAGTACCTCGTTCAGAATAGCTCAGTAGGAAGTATGCTCACAGGTTAACAGGATAATGCAAAGGCTAGACAGCACCATAGTAAGAGTAAGTAAATAGTACCTCGTTCGCAATAGCTCAATAGGCACTGTGCTCACAGGTTTGCGAATAATACAAAGACCAGACGTGGGGACAGCACAAATAAATTGTAGCTCTTCGCTGGTTCACACATGCTCCATTGATAACTTGCTCACGGGTATACAGAAATATACGGTCACATTTGGTATAATGCATGGACGGCTGGTGGAAACAGAAATGCACAACTAAAGTTGGATAGACTATATTTGTTTCCCTCGCTCTAATGATTTGTAGATATTTCGTGCACATAGGAATGCACAACGTTATTTTGAAATACCCACATGTTCTAGTAGTCCCAATTAACATGAACATTTAGTGCATGCAGAAATATATGATGTTTGCTGCAATTATCCATATTTCGTACCCAGAATGGTCCAATAATAGGTATTAAAATGGAGTCTAACAGGAATGCTGACCCATTAATCTTTTGATTCAAAGAGAAACATTTAGTAATATTTGTAATATCTTCATATTATAATAACTCTTGTGGTTCACGCGCGTTTTAAACAAGCAAAATCATGGAAATATATTTTAGAGTCCAAATGATCCATTAGCCTTAATGATTGTACATACCTCGTCAATACATTATGGCACATCACCCATAATGGAATTACATATTTGGTCTCCGCTAGCTCTAATCATCTATGAACATTTGCTACATACAGAAACCATGCAATGAGAAGTGGAACAACATATATGTAAGTTCCAGGAGCCCAATTCTGGTCAATATCTGTACAATACATATGATGCATAATGAAGCGTGCATGTTGATACCTGCAGAAACATCCAATCATATGTGTTTGTCCTAATACATTTGCCGCAATATTCCTAACAGCCCATTAATATTTTGATCACATAGAAACATCCAGTGATGTTTGATGCATCTTTTTCAATGGATATGTGATATACAAATAAGGAGTAAAACACTAATGCGGTTCATATGCCCCAATAATGACATGTCCGATTCAGCTATCGAGATTATACAAAATTGAAACTCGGCAAAAATATAAATGTGCGCTGAATGTGTCGTTATTTACTATATGTGACGTACATTTGGCTCAAATATAAACAACTTTTGGATGTAAATGTGCATTTACACACCGTGGAGAGATACAATGATATAAATAATCTTTCAGAAACCAACTTTGCAACATAATGGACCTTGTTGTTATAGTCCATGTAATAAAAATCATGGTAATAGTCATTTGAAAACAGAAGCTGAATTATCCAGTGCTACTATGTTTATTGGGTGTCAGTTCAGAATATTCTTCATAGTTTTGAAGCAACAAATTATCTTGACAATTTACCTCAACTGTTAAAACATCAATGCAATGGCCGGCCGAAATTAAGCAATTTCAACCAATCGCGGTCATCTGACTGGAGCGATATTGTCGGAACATTTTATCGCAGCTGATGTTCATTTATTTGAAATCTTGTCACACCTGACGTTCGTTTGCTTATTCTCCTGTCTTGGTTATCGGTAATAAGGTGACAATCCAGGCAACCAACCTTCACTTTTAATAACTGTCAGTTCCACAACTGCGCTTTCAATTACTTCAGTTACAATGGTTATTTACAGTTTTATCCAGTTCATAATGTATTTAGTTCAAAAAGGGAGTGAAAATAATAATTTTTTGTGTCTCCTTGCATGAGATGAGAGCAATAACCTCAAATAAAAAACGTTTTTTAATATTTCATGTACTGCTTATTAAACGTTGAAATAAAATAATTGTTATCTATTTCTATTGTGGTTATCGATATTCGTACATTGGGTGTGGACACGGTCGGTCATATAATATTTCAGGAGGCAGTGAAGAAAAAAAAAATCCGTAAATAAACATGGTCGACTGCGTCATCTACTATCTGAGAACTAATGTAAGTCATAACCTGATAAAATGTCCCTGCCTCTACATTATAAATTATTAATTGCCTATTTCATTGAATTGTCTTATCAAATACAACTCGTGTTTACATTTCTTAGGAATTGTCGTGAATTATCAACAAGATGAAAACACTCGTGGTATTACTTATGAATAGCTGGCATTTCATGCAGTAATAAATCAGAAATGTCATACCATAGAATATCTCCAAATGCAATTTGAATGCTTGGAAAAAAAAAAAAAAAAAAAAAAAAAAAAAAGAGAACAGTTTCAAATACCAATAATTTAACAAAAGAATACAGAAATGAAACATTCCATGATTAGTTAAACAGCAATTAGAGATGAATGTTTCTCCACGAGGAAGCATGTACAGCAGTAGGATTTCAGCTAAATACTTCCCTCGCTTAATATCGCCATTACTGCCTCGGCTCCCTCTACGCACCAAACAAATATTAACACAGTGTAGCTCGGAAGCTTATTGTAACTTAACTACTTTGGGAGAGATTCTGCAAGACCCACAGCAATCCTTCATTATACAAGCTCCGTTCATGGGACCGATGCTCTCCGTGGAGGGATTGTGTGGTCACCAGAAGCCCTAGGTGAAGAGCTTACAGTTCAGTCCTCACTGTATCAACATGAAATTGTCGCGGTAAACTGTGAAATTCAGACAAAGGTGATATACACACTTTAAAGGAGCTATGCGTATGTCTTTCTGAAGCATCATCATCGTTGTTATTATTATTATTATTATTATTAATATTAAAGAATCCTAAATATTTAACAAAACTATTTGTATTTTCAGAAGATTGTAAGAGTGTGTAATTGTGTGTTTGACCGCCTATTTCGGCTAATTTTTTTGCAAATGAGAACAGTCTCTTTTACTAATGATACGGTGGCTCCATAAACGTCTGATTTTCTCAAGAACCGTTTGATATAGATATGCATATATACCGTTAACTTAAACCTTTCGAAGACTTTGATACTTACCCTGAAATATCATTTAAAAATAAGGTAGAAATCGTTTTGTGGAATTCAAACTTTGTAATCAATTTTCCCAGGATTTGATTATTTTTTATCTTAACTATTCAAACCAAAGGAATTAAATTAGCATCCATACTCTCTCAATCGTCTGTTAGTATCTGGAAGCTCTATCCAGTAGTGGGGAAAACGAAATGTATAATGGAAGCTTTAGTTTTGAGTAAATTGCGTTTGTACTAAACAATATTAGAAGATAACACACTTTGACGGACATATATTTTATATTCCATCTTAAGTTAGTAATATAAGGTATATAGCGCGTGTTATTCTCTAGCTAAAACCAATTTAAATATAGCAATTTTACCAATATGCTCGATTTTGTGCAGTTACTCATTATGATTCAGGTAAAAATTCGTATATAGGAGTAGCTATTACAAACCAGGGGTCGAACTGCCCTGTATTTGAAGTGTTCAGATATTCTTTCGTCCATTAAATGATTTGTAGAACTCAAGGGAGATATTTCAAGTCAAAGCCGGCAAGTGGGGAACATTCTGAGCGACCTTCGTTTACCCGTTTTGATTATCGGGAAACGGTGAGGTGGGTTACGTTCATTGAGAGGCGTAAAACGAAGATATTAAAAACCAATAGACGAGAGCAGTGTAAACATGATTCACAGTGGCATAATATTAACTGCTGCAGTCGCCCGGCAGTCGATATTTTCGTGCGTTTACCTTCTGCATGGCTATCACCTGAAGACTCCGCCTCTTACCACACTCTTTGAAGTGCGTAGTTTGAGTGCTCTCATCTGTTTGAACACACGGTATCTCTCGCTAGTTCTCACTGGCTGGTTTTAGCTTGAAATAGCCCATTGAATTCTGCAACTCTTTTCAAGCACGAAGGAATAAGTGCACATGTCATATATGGAGCAATTGGCCCACCTGCTAAAGATGATGTTGAATTCAACCCAGAAACTTTCGGGGGCTACAGAGGGATGGTATAAGAACATCTCAATTTAGCACCCCTATGCTCTGACATCACACTTTAAGTTACATCATTATTTTGTCAATTGAATATTCCCACTTATTAATCAAATAAATAACGGACTGACACGAATAAAATGCAGATTTCCACTTTAAAATGGTTAGATTCTCTTCCACAAGTGCTAAAATACGTACTTTTGAGGTAGTTCCACTTTAACATGGAGAATCAAACGTGCCCAAAAGAAACAAGTGAGCTGTACTAATAGCGCATGCATTATCCAAATCTGAT
Source organism: Hymenopus coronatus (assembly GCA_030762935.1). Lineage (NCBI taxonomy): Eukaryota > Metazoa > Arthropoda > Insecta > Mantodea > Hymenopodidae > Hymenopus > Hymenopus coronatus. The sequence goes on along the minus strand of CM060900.1, from coordinate 28,365,441 downwards.
ATATTTCACCATTTTCTACCTCCGCAAAAAAAAAAAAAAATCTTTCTTGGACATTTTTAGTAATTTTCTCTTTACTTCCTTTAACACAAACATCCTAGAGATAAGATACCGAAATGTCACGGAAAATACATGTTTTGAGGACCTCTGAGTAAATAGAAAAACATTTTGAGTTAAAGTTCGGCATGTGTACCTATGTGTCTGTGAACAGCACCAATTCAAAAACGAAAAGTCCGTTAAATGCCAAGCTTACTATTTACCTCCAGCATCTTCCAAGGATACAACACGAAGATTTTCATGAAAACTATCCTATACACGAAAAGTCATATGAGAGTAAAATCAGATTTATAATCTCATAATGCTCCTGAAATGGTCTTTCAATAATACACTCCATGTTATCAATCTTGCATGGTGATAATTTTTACTCACTGCACTTTCTTCAATCTGGTATTCCTCCCTAATCTTAAATATCGTTCACTGTCTTATTAAAGCCAGTAGAAGCAGCCCCCACGACCAGTGGCATTTGAATAGATATTTTTCGATATTATTTCTTCTCTTCGTCAAAAAACGTATTAACATTATAAATAGCTATAAATCATATACTATTCCATCATTAACAGTGTGAATACTAGCCGTTGCCCTGAACAATATATCATACTGCACAGCATTTTCTGACGTTTGTATTGCGTCATCGCCGAAGTACACCGACTTTCCGCTCGTAGTGCAGGACTTCACTCGCCTTGGACGGCTTACACACACATAGTCCGCGACGTGGCCGAGTGGTTAGACCACTGGTCTCTCACCAGCGACTGCCTATGAGGTTTGTGGTGGACAAAGAGGTGAAGGGGTGGGTTCTATCTGGTGTCCCCCGCCATAGCATTCCACACTGCTCCATCTTGATTCCATGTATCATCAGTGTCGTCACCTGGGTTTCTATGTAGTTAAAGCGGGCGTTAAACACACACACATCTATATATACATGTACATCACATTACTTCTCTACGTGAACATAGTAGGTACCTGGACTTCACCGAAAATGTGTGTTTTTAGGGCCCCTGAACACAAAAGTCATTTTTAGAAGAAAGGTCCTTCTGCGTCTGTGTGCATGGCTCAAAAACAAAAATGTTGTTCAATAACTAACTGGGTATTAAGTTTAGCATCTTCCAAGGATGCAGCACAACGATTTTGCTGAAAATATTTCCACCTCAAACTATCCTCTATATGGAACATTTTTCGAATTTTTCGATTTTCTCAAAAGTGCTGTAACTATTTCGATTAAAATATCGCACATTAAAGATATCTACATGACAAATAAAATGCATATGTCGAATTTCTAGGAATAGCCTCTGAAGTAGTCTTCATTCTGGATGACTTTTGCTTAACTTATAAATCCCAATAGATAGATAGAAACGAATTAAAACATATATATATATTTGTTTTGTTTAGTTAACTACTTCCAAGATATTGCACGTTATAAGTTTCAGTTTTGCAATACTTTTACATTCGTAAAACTGTGACTTTCCATTCGTTACATGAATCTTCTTTTGTTTTACTCCTGGTCATACAAAGAGAACCGAATTTCAATTGTTTCAAATAATGACCCGCTTTGAAAGGATTTAACCATCGCTTTAGCATAGCGTATTCCCCTATTGTTCTTCTACTTACAAGGAAGCAAGTAGTACGACCATTTGTGGTAATGTTTATCTTGATTAGCTTGATAAAATAATAATTGTTTGTAACAATGTTTTATTTACAGAATAGGTAGAGATAGTCACATGAGTGGAACACATTAGATTTTTTTGTCTATGTAGTAAATGTAGGCTATAGTAACTGTTAATAAATAAGTAGTAACAACATATTGCATATCTATGCCATATATTGGAGTAACATACATTATGTGCCATATTTTGCAACAGAAGAAATAATAACACTGCAACTCCAATGTAAATTCATTTTTGTACAAAATAAAGAATCGGTGGCGCCGTGGCTGAGTGGTTAGACCGCTCGGCTCCCAACTAGGCGGCCCGGGTTCCAACCGAAGCTCCCACATGTGGGATTTGTGGTGGACGAAACGGCGCCTGGGTGGGTTTTCTCCGGGTACTCCGGTTTTGCCCGCCACTCCATCATCACCTTTTCTTTCATTCATTTCGCTTTCATTTCATACCACCCAATCCTCTTGCTCATGCCTGACTACGGGCCGACCACCCGTTCCCTGGTTCTTCATTCTGTGGTTCGTGCGTTGGCTCTCCCACAGGCACCCGGCACCCTTGTAAGTCCTAGAGGGTGTCAGTTCTACATACGGGAAGAGTAAGCCGATGTCGCGGAAAGTCGGTCGTCTCGTTCAGCAGTGTCCTCAGCTCCGTCGTTGATGAAGATTGCACTCCTAATCTCCTAATTAATTATATCTCAGGGGTTTTGTGGCTGAGGCGAATATTAAATACACAGCATTTTACCTTACGATTTGACTTTATTAATCACAGGTTTAACGAGTGGCTAGCTTGTTTCCTTGCAAAAGATGTTACAAATAAATATCTTCCCACCACTTAAATGAATAATCAGGAGCCTAATCTAGCCCTCTGCACATCGTTCCCCCACTACTTAAGCGCGTGGACGTGCGCACAAGACAATGTAACGTAATTGTGTACAGTAACAGAGAGAGAGAGACCACAACCACCACCACCTAAGAGATCTTCCGTGTCTTATATACCAATCCTGGGTGACGCCAACTTTCGCGCCATAAAATGTAAGAGTATCTCTGATTGTTTCTTTGTTAGCATTACCTCACATGTTATGAAAATAAACTGTGCCAAGTTTTGACGACATCGCGTCCACATGACGCGTTTGGGAAAACCCAAAGCTTCTCCTTCGCATTAACTTTCTGCTTGCTTTGTCTATTTCTCCAATTCCCTGTGTTACTTGGAGATGATGATGATTGGTGTTTAAGGGCGCTCAATTGCTAAGATCATTAGCATCCTGTGTTACTTGAAGGACAAGTCACTATTCCTGTCTCACTTATTTGTATGTCCGTTATTTTCTAGCTTACATTCTTTAGCCTAAACTGTGCTCATTAGCAAGTAGTGATTGGTGAACTGTTACCTGGAATTAAGCTAGCTCGCCATGCCTTAATGACATAAGTTACAATAACTCGCTTTTATGCATATTTCTACCACTAAATATTCACAGCTATTTTACATTGCTTTCTATAAGCTTATAATATTATATACAATTTCCCTTTCTATATGTTTTGTGAGCATGTGGTTGTGCTCCTACACCGACTACCAAAAAACAAATCTAAATTATGGTAAAAAGAGGCGCCTAAGAAAGAAAGCGAACATAGCAAAAAATGTATATTAGATATGCTGAAATAAGGTTACATAGACACCAAACTGATGTGTTCCATTCACATGCCTTTCTTTATACCTCTGCTACAAATTATTGTTAAAAAGTTGATTGTTCCATTTATGCCATGCTAATCGAGAAAAAAATAGCAGAAATGTTCTTATTACTTAGTTCCTTATAAGAAAAAGGGGAATAAAGGAATCCGCTATGGTAAACCGACAGTCAAATGTTTTAAAATGTGCTTGCTATGGGATTGAAATCCGTTTCTTTGAGTGGAAAGGGGTTGACATGTTCCCTTATGAGAAAAGTTTTTAAGTACTTTAAAACTGAAACCAATAACAAGGAATACCTCCAAAACGCCAAAACCACGTAAAAATGCTAATGATACACATTGTGTGTTTTAAGGAAATCTACATTTTTTGTTAAGTCAGTTTTTGTCTACATTCTAGGGTTTATCAGTTATGTAAAATTCCGCAAAATTCATCCAGAAATAAGCTGTCTTCAGAGGCTATTTCTAGAAAATGCAAGATATACATTTTATTTGTCATGTAAATATCTTTAGTAAACGATATCTTTATTAAAATCGTTAGAGCCATTTTTGAGAAAATCAAAATTATGAACATTTTTCCCTGTAAAAGGTAGTTGGGTGTGGGGGGAATTTTCTTGAAAATCTTCGTGGAAGATACTGAAATTAAATATCAAGTTTGGTATTTAACGTACTTTTCATTTTTGAGCTATACTATCTACAGACAACACTCACACACACACACACACACACACACACACACACACACACACATACACACACAAAACACACATGAACATTTTTTAAAAATGTGTTGTCGTTTTTTTTAAATACAGAGGGTCCCAAAACATATATTTCCGGTGAAATTTCGGTATGGAATTTTTGTATATCTTCTCTATACGCTATGTACACAGTACGTGTAGAGAAAGTAAAATGAAGCTATTTTTCATTCTCTTTGTGCAGCCATCAACTGGTTAAGAGGATTGCTCTAAACCGTGCCCATCAATGTAGCTAATGGAATGGTTGAATATTAGGTAAATGACTAATGGGCAAATGGAGGCACAGTGGCCAGCATATAGGATGCGGATTTTCTCAGGCGCACTGCCTTTAGGTTGCCAATAATAACCAGATGCTGAGTGGCAGCGTGCTTCCTTTGGGATCAAAGAACAGGAAACCGATACCGCCGTGGGCTCACGCGCAGAAAGAGCTCTCACTTGAAACTGCTGCCTTAACGTGTCTAATAAATAAAGGGATACCAATGTAATTGCGTCTCACAATAACGGGAGAGCAGACTGCGAAAATTGCCAAAGAATTATACTCTTTACTTTGCTTAGAAGTCTTAATAATAAATGTCTCTATGTATGCATACATGTATATATGTATGGTCTGTAATGCCCTCAGATTTGTATCTTATACCTATATAATTTTTAAATGTTTTCCTTTGTTCCTAGTGGGCGCCGTGGCCAAGTGGTCATACCGCTTGCCTCCCACCTAGGTTCGATCCCAACCACCCGCATGTGCGATTTGTTGTGAACGAAACGGCGTCTAGGCGGGTTCTCTCCGGGTCCTCCGGTTTCCCCCGCCACTCATTCCAGCAATTGCTCCATCATATATTTCGCTTGCATTTCAATCATCCACTTCTCACGCTCATGTCTGGCTCTGGCTACAGACACTCGTTCCAGGTTCCCCATTCTGTGGTTTCGTGCCGTTGGCTCCCCGACAGGCTTCTAAACCCCAGGCAGCCGCTTGTAAGTCCTGTGGGGGGGGGTGTCAGCCCTAAATAGAGGAAGGGTAAGCCGACTGCGAAACCTTTGTACCTTCTCCAGCTCGTATGTGCACTATACATTAAGTAGAAATGTATTGTAGTCCACCCAAAAATTCGACACCGAAATTTTACCGGAAAGCATGTTATCACACCTAAATGAAAAAAAAAAAATCTTTTAAAAAAATAACGTCCGTGTGTATGGCGTGTTTCTGTGGACAGCATAACTCGAAAACTAAAAGCGTGATAAATACAAAAATTGGTGTGTAAGTTCAGTATCTTCCAAGGATGCGATACGAAGCCTTTAGCAACATTCCCCACCCCCAAACTGCCCTTCAGATAGAACATTTTTCGAATTTTTCAATCGTCTAAAAAAAGAAAAAAAAAAAAAAAAGGTATTACAGCTTTAATTAAAGTGCCGTGCATTATCGATATTTATTTACATGGTAAATAAATTGTATATCCTGAAATTTTTCGGGAATAGCCTCTGAAGTCTACTCTATCCTGTTTGACTTTTGCATAACTGTTGAACATATTAGATTTTTTCCTTTCTACTTGCAAGGAACCAAGCAATAAGGACTATTTCTGCTACCGTATATCTCGATTATCATGAAGTAGATAGAAAATAAGCTTTATAACACTATTTGTTACAGAGATGTAGAGAAAGTCATGTGAATGGAACACATAAGATTTTTTTTATTTATTTTTTATTCAGGAGACATTAAATATACATCTCTTGTTAAATCTCGATATCAACTTTTTAGATGAAATAGGATATCTTCTCTACCAACTAGTACATTCTAGAGAAAGTGAAGGCATAGGTCTCTTATTATCCTATGGCTGAAAGCACTAGCAATAATTGTTTGGTGTTTAATTTAGGAATTTAGTGAATTCTTTTTAGCACTTTGTTCACCAAAGATATTTGAAGTTGCACAGTCCTATGTGGTAGTATGAAAGTCACAAGTGTGCACAGAGAAGCAGCAGAGTGAATTCTTGCGAACTTGAAGTATCTCAAGTATGACGCAACTTGCTCCATGAGATGCTCATCACTGACGACGTTAATTTATCACAGGCATTCCAAAGGTAAGTTAGCGTGCCACAGATACGGGCCTGGAGATCACTCATTTACAATTATTTGCAGCATTTGCTGTGTGCACAAACGCGCACCTGAGGGTAACTTTCTGTTTGAGTGGAGAGGATGCCATTGCTGGTAACAAGGCTGAGGAATTTTAGGCACAAAAAGCAAACAAAATAGGCAAAAATATTCACTATAGGCAAAATAGGTACACTTTAAACTTTCACTTAGTTATGTATGTATATGTATATAATACCGGGTGATCCAAAACGTCCGAACCGGCTGCGCGGTGTTTTGCCTGTCCGCGCCCTCGGCGCTCGTTGCTGCCTGTCACTATCATAGAAAGGCGCGAATGAAACCATTCAACATTTTTAAAACTACTTTTAAGGGATTTACTTACCAATGTTATTAAAGGAGATGCTGAAACTGGTCACCGCCGTTGTTTATATATTTTTGGCACCTCCTGTAACTGTCCATCACTAGCCGTAGTTCACGTTGAGAAATACTGACATTTTCTCGCAGATATTTTGTTTTAATTTTTTCAGGGTGTGTGGGTTTGACTTGTGCACTTTATGCTTTAAGTTCTCCAGAGATAGAAACCGCAGGGGTTAGGTCGGGAGACCGAGGGGGCCACAAATCTCTACTAATTCTGTCCTGAAACACACTTCTAATTGTTCTCATCGGGGTGATGGGTAGTTTCCTAAAGAGGTGCCAAAAAGTATGAACAATGGCGGTGGCCAGTTTTAGCATATTCTTTAATAACATTGGTAAGTAAAGCCTTAAAATGTTGCGTAGTTTCATCCGCGCCTCTCTATGATAACGGCAGACGGCAACGAGCGCCGAGGCAAAACACCGCCCAGCCGGTTCGGAAGTTTTTGAACACCCGGTGTATGTATATATGTGCATAACACACACACAGGAAGAGAGGTGGACAAATGCCAATAGTTTGAAATTTAGCAGAGAACAATGTGTGTATCATATAACTGTATCTCATTTTGTCCGTTTACTGATAGCATTTCCACATTTCTGGACCTAATATGTTTTGAACAGCCCTGAGCTATGTCGTTCTTGTGTTTACATACATCAGTCCACCTATAGTCGACCAAGGCAGAGGACAGAGGGTCAACCTTTACGTAAACAACGTCTGAGATTGGAAATAATAAGCCATCCTATAAACTTCGTGAAATGTTCCTCATGAACACAACTTTAGAAAATAGCGAAAAAGCTGCAAATACTGAATCATCACATCGTGTATAAAGTTTAAACCCAAAAGAAACAAAATAGGAGTTAAAATATTCCTAGTGTTGAAATGGGTGTAGTGTTACTTATAATAGCTACAGGCAAAGATCTTAAATATTCCCGTAAGAACTTTTGTAAGTCTGTAATTAGAGTTTTATTTAGCGTTTACTTGCATTTTGAAATAATTAGGCGAGTTTATTATGACCTTTCACACGCAACTCCATGAGGGTATGATCATGCTTAAGAAGCTAGCCAAGAGTCTTGTTCTCTCCACCTCTACATTGCACTAATACCCTTGATTTTGGTTATCATTTCGGTTGAGAAACTGTGATTAATTATCCAAATATACGTCCTAGTTTAGGTTTATTTGACAGAATAAAGCAATTGTGCAACATCCTTTACATGTAAAAATGTTAAAGAAATCAGTATCATAAAATTCATCTAGACAATAACAAAGATGTATGATCAAAGTGCGCTTTACTAATCTATTAAAAGATTAAAATAAAAGGAGTCTTGATGCTATTAGCAGGTTTATTAAGTGATATTATCTCAGAGGAGTTTTAAATCTTATTATATTTGCATCTATTGATGAAAAATTGGAATTAATTCTGGTATGATGAATCTCGGAGCATACTGTGTATTTATGAATATTTTCCTTAGTTAATAAGAAGCAATGAAACATAAACAAAACGTCAAAAGTTAAAACATCCATCTTAACAAATAATAGTCTACCCTAAGTTCTGGGGCTTAAAGCACACACAGTTCTGTTGGTCTTTTCCTTTAATAAAAGTAGTTTCCTGCAAAAACATGGTTGTCCCAAAGTGAAACAGCGTAACTCAAATGGCTGTGGATTTGTAAATATAATAAATACATTTGGATTTTTAGAACACATTTCAAAAATGTACCTCTGCTAACATGGACATGAAAAGAGCAAATTGGAACAGAAAGATCGCTGCCTTGGAACCTAGGACAGAATACGAACTAATATGAAAAAATTTTAAAGTTGTTAAGTACCTTTGCAATAATGTTGAAGTAATTGTTACACCAACGTGTCGGATAGAAACTTCGCGCAATATACTAGCTATTCCCTGATGGATGCGTACAGTATCTGGAAGTTGCCTTGTTTCACAGTTTTCCTTGATGTCGCACGAGGTATTCTTAGACTTCAAACATAAATTTCGTACTATTATCAGACATAATTATAAGCAAATCTATTAAATTTAAACATACATCAACACATAGGAAATACACATCTTCTGCTTCCAGCTGTGTAACATCAGTTTGTTGTTGTTCGGTTTTATTTTTATAATTTTTGATGGTTTTAGTTCTTAATGAAGGCTATTGGCAGTACTGGTGTTTACTAATTTTAATTGTCCTCCGTATTCTAGGGTTAACATGCTACCCTCTGGTCTCTAAGGTCGCAGGTTCAACCCCGGAGGAGGGCAATGCATTTCTTCAGGCGTAAAATCCTTATCATGGCTTCTTTTGGAAGGAAAGTAAAGCCTGCCTGATAAAGAGACCTCTGAGCAAAACTAGGTGGTCTTTCATATCCAGGATACAATGGGACGTTGAGAACCAAGGCGGTTAAAGAACGTCCAAAAATAAAAATAACTGAATTTAATTCTACTAACGTTAGGTACGTTCAAACACTTTGAGTAATTAAGGGGACAAATGGGTTTGAAATCTAGTTAGGAAATTTTGTTCACATATGCTACATGAGGTATGTATCAAACTCATGTTTAACTCTCCACCTTTAGTAGCTTTGAGTTGTTAACGTTTTTGTGTTTAAAACACGTGCTTCTTCTGTAATTGTAATGCAATGAGGCCAATTTTCTGTTTTGTTGTTATTTTTTTGTTTTGCCATCATTTCATATACATTTTTATGCATGAACCGTAAAATATGTAAACATCCAATACTTAAGTTTCGTTATTCATAATTTCTTAAACATACAGTGCAGTTTGCAGCCCCTTACACAAAAATTGTAAGAAAAAATGATATTGATTGCATCAAAGTGCTAAAAAATGAAATGGGAGAAAATTAAGGTTAAAGTTGACATTTAAAGGGTACTGACTTATATAAATAATATATTTTATTACGTTACAAACATTATGGGCCCATAATGCCTCGGAAATATGTACGTAAAACAAGATTGATAGAATTGAGTTTTGCAAAACAGAAAAACAAACAGTTGTTGACCAAAAATGACCTGTTGATACCAACTTAACCCCTTAAGTGCCCGATATTTATTTTATCGGCCACAATTCCTAAGCTGAGGTGTTTTACGAGTTCTGGATTCAGTGTAAACATATAAACCAAATCGTGTGTTAACTATTAGTGTGTTTTATGTGTGGTATTAAAGTCCATCTGGAATACATGTATTGAAAAACTGTCTTTTTCTTTCCAGGTAAGAAATGACTACAGACATTTATTTAGGAGCGTTAAGGTGAGAGCCAACGTTCATCAAGTAAAGGTAGGGAAAAGTTTGATCTACAGGATGGGAAATGAATAAGTGCGAATAATGGATATTTGGTAGAGAATAAAACGTATATCACATAAGAGCATCTCATTTTGTCCATTACTGATAGCATTGTCGTAAATGAAGCGCACATTTCAGGGTCTAATGTGTTTAGAGCGGCCTTTTTTTTTTAAACAGTGCCGGACTCCGGCACTGTATCCCCTATTTGCATTCCCCCCCCCCCCCCCCCCCCTGTATGATTACTGGTTTTACTGTTCCTTTACACAAACATATACACATTGCACAAACATATAACACCCATGCCCAAGGCGGGACTCGAACCCGCGATCCCCTGCCCACGAAGCACCAAAGCGAGACGCCTTAGCGAGCGTGGCCATGGGGACCGGCGCCTTGAGCTATATCTGACGTGTTTACATACTTTGGACCATCAATGGTCGTGCAGAACCAAAGGCAGAGAAAGGTCAATCATGTGTCCTCTTACATGAAAAACCGAACGTCTGAAACACGGAATAACAGCCATTCTAAAAACATATTGAAAATTTCCTCATGAACATAACTTTAGAAAATAGAGAAAGAAACTGCCAATGCGGATCATTACATCAATCTTAAACGCTTATATAAATATTTGCACTTATTCATCTCCCATTCTGTATATCTCTCTTGCAAAATATTACAGTTTGGTCTTAATATCTAAACATAGCACCTAGCTAAAGGCATTTTAAAGCTCAATCAGTTGCCATTAAAGCTTGTGAACGAAAACCAAACGGAAAGACACTTTGCTCATTTTTGCTGCAAAAAATGTTCACGGTACCATTCAGAAATGGTAATAGCAACTCAGCATTTCCAGCTAGCCTTTGCTATCCCTGTAAACAAGTTAGGACATTTTAAAGAAGAAATACATTGCTCAGTTAAAGACAAGCGCGGCCAATTGCTTCAGAGAAATGGGAAGTTACGAATATACACCTACCCATGATGCACCTGACAAAATCACAGAATGTAAAACTCAGGATGTCAGGCGAAATACAGTTAAACGTTTTAAGCTAGATCCAAACGCTGCATTAAAAACAGGTGAGAAGAAGCAGGGGTATTCAGGCAATTCAAATTCGAAATTGTGCTTAGATACCCTGAGGTGATTTGGTGTGAAAGTAAAACATACAGAAGGACTAGAGCTTCATTTAACGAAATTTCAGAGTCTATTAACTGAGAGTAAAGGATTAATTTATTGTTTTTAGTTTTGAATTCTTCTTGGATATCTAAATATGTAATCAATGCAAACCATGAAATATTTTGCGTGAACAGGTAACTTGTACTATATGAAATCGACCTCGATCAGTGATCCATCCTTATAATGTGCATCCTCAACCAATATTCCATTTTAGATATCTGATGCTAAATTTCGTACTAATTTTTAGTATAAAACTTTAGTTGCACACAATGGTTTACTTCAACTTGGCAGAATAAGTGCGTTTGTTAACAGTATTAAGGCATCTGGGAGGGAGACTTCTGCTTACATGGCTTTCTTTTCCATTTTCTATCTGATGGATATGATTTATTGCGGAATGCGGAAACTCCAAGACTAATTCAGGATGAATTCCTAGATACAGCTAAAGCCCAAATATAGGATTTGCCAAAGAAGTAGGCGATTTTTAGTTTTGATTATTTCCAATACACTTATGTGGATTGGATTGTTGGCTTTGTTGCCACGTTGTCAAACATGTAATATTTAGTCATGATGGAGAACTGGACTGTTGCTCAACGTGGGTTTGCAGTTAAGGCTTATTACAAGAATGTCGCTGTACAGCGCTCCTTTCGGCAGCATTAAAATATCCACCGTAATGACTTGGTGCCTTTTTCTCATGCTATCACAACTTGGCTTAAACGTTTTGAAAAGACGGGTTCTGATCTAACAAAAAGCCTCCAGGTAAAATAAGAGGTGTACTAACACCGGAGAATATCTGTGCTGTAAGAACCACAATCAAACGTAATCTGAATCCTGTGTTTCTCAGACTATCGCATTCCACTGTTTGCAGCATTCGCTATGGGTCTCAAGTGCCATCCTCAAAGAATCAGGATGGTTCAGGTACAAGTAGAAAGTTAACTCAAGTAATTACTTATGAAGTGTCTCGAATTCCTGTCGAAATATTCCCCCAGGACTTGCCTAGGACTTACGAAGAGATTGTGCAGAAAAAATGAAGGTCATCTTAAGAACGTAGTTTTCAAAACCTGGATACTAAATATACAAATCAAATGCTATCCCGATTGCTTTACATTTTTGTATCTAACTGCTCCTCAAAGGTTTATCTGTGGTTTATGTTTGTAAGTCCGAAGCCGCCCTTTTCTTTGATCAACCCTCTGTTTCTAGATATAACGTATAGCCTCAAGTCTAGCCCATGTATCAAAAAGAGGCTCATCACCATTAGGCATCATAGTAGAAGCCACACCACTGGAGAAAACTTGCCATACCCCGCTCAGGTAGCCTGAGCCTTAAAACCTGAAATTTGTAAAGGCATTGGAAGGTAATACGGGCGAGCCACGCGAAATGTTAACAATAGTTGCGGGTAGCATAATTTAGATATGTGCATTCTTAGGAAGTGATGTGTAAATTTATACAAAATTAGAAAATATAGCTTTCCCTCCCATTTTACACATATTTAGGAATGTACTTAGAGTGAAGATACGTGTGGTTAAAGCGTTGTCTTGGCTCATTTTCGAAATGCTAAAATTATATGAGTTGTGACACAACTAAACATAAAGTCGTCTGTCAAAAACAAACCTTACCTATTGGCATTTTGTTTGTGCTTGGCCCTTCGTTGAAGTAACCAAAACTTGTAATGTGTTGACGTGAAAATCTTGGATGGCCTTTTGTATAAACATGGCTCTTTCTTGAAGGGAGATATTAATGGCTGCACACACACACACATATATATGTGTGTGTGTTTGTTTACATAGCCTTCAAAACGTCTATAAGCGAGTATATGTAGTTTTTGGTGATAAACCAACAGTTAAGTGTGCATGCAGAACCGCAGATTCTATGAAGGAAGTGGGAAGAAAAAGAACACCACGACTCTGGGAGTGGGCGAGTGCTCTCCTTGCTGGTAGTGTTTAACGCCCGTTTTTACTAGCTTGGCACCTCAGTATCCTTGCTGACCAATGTATTTACAGTATAGCCGCAAAATGAGTCATGCTTAGTTCTGAAGTTTCACAGATTTCAAATTCTCAAAAAAAGTCTCCATAAAGAAATGGAAATCCAAATAATTGCGTCAAATACGTTTCTATATTACTCTCACCATTTACTAGATCGACAGGTTTATCAATTGTAGGAATTAGCGTATGCCTGTTTCTCAAAATATTTTACCTGCTACAATCTTGTAGCAATTCACAAAGACCCAACGAGGGGCGGTTGGGCAGGTCGGATGCTCTTCCGGAATATGGCCGCAAGCCATATCGGCTGAGGTCAACCTATCCATGCGCAGATTTCGTGGTGGTATCTACTGTTTCTTCTGATCTGAAAGCTTTGTAAGAGAAATTAGAAACTATGAGGGCCATACAGAAAGTATCCGACGATTTGGCATAGCTAAATAATAACGAAAGAATGTCAACATACAACTTTATTTACGAAGTTACAGTACCTTACTCTATTTCTGAACGTAACCTCCATTACTATCAAGGTATTCATTGTCACGTGGTACCGGGTTTTGAATGCAGATGCTATACTCTTCCACCGTTTAAGATCTGAACCAAGATGTTACTGCAACTTTGAGGTGTTCATCGGTTGGGAAATCTTTTCCACCCAAAAAAAGTCATGCACGGTGTCCAAAGTGAAACACTGGTTTTTCTGAATTCTTTTATTAACATTTGCTTTCAACTTTTCCATAACGATTGATGAACTTCCACTCCGATCTCTCAGGTGCGCACTTGTTCTTCCTTGATTACTTGTAAATTATGTGGCATTTCCCCACTGAAGACTCAATTCATTGCATTATCACCATACACAAACATTGTTTGCTTATAAAATTCGATTGGCCAAACATTCGGTGCATCAGAAAAAAACAATACGTTCTTTGGCCTAGAAAAGTATAACATCGGCATTGAAAAACGTGACTTTCTTTATTGTCACGTGACAATAGACTTCTTGACAGAATGGAGATTATGTTGAGAAATAGAGTAAGGTGCTGTACTTTATAAATTAAGTTCTGTGTTGATTTCTTTATTATTTAGTTATGCTAAATCGTCGGTTACTTTCTGTATGCCCCTCGTAACTAGGAGACTCTTAAACATAGCTCATGATTGATATATAATATGTCGTGGGGTATCGCGGATTGACTCCTGTACCAGAAGAATACAAATTCATAGCTCCATGTACTGACTCAACTAGCAATCATCAATATGTTTTTAAATACTTGTTGGGTAAGAAAGGAAATTCGTTTTGTTAACGTTGTAGGCGATTCAATATTTTATGTACACTATTTTCAAATGACAGTACAAGAACCTATTTAGGCGTTAAATGGCGAGACAAAAGTTTGATATGGTGATCCCTTTTTGCTTTTATTCATATTTTTATTTTTCTGCCACATAGTCCGTTGCTGACCTTAAGGTTGCCGTACTAAGATAAGCAACATCCTCATGCTGAACTTCGACCAGTTCCTCGAATCAGGTTATCATCAGCAGCAGGCTAGGGCGCGCCCCACATGAACTTATGATCAAGTTGGTACTTATTTGCCAACAGAATGCGATGCCGTGACATTAGCGTGCAAATTGTGGCCACACTATGTAGTTCTACGTCCCTTATATCATCTCATATATCATGGTGTTTCAAAACAACACCGAACCAAGAGGTGGACATTGTTGCTCAGATTGTACGTGATGAAAATATAGTCTTCAACGCCTATAAAAGGATGTCAACAAAACGCCCCATGGTTGACTTGGGTTAGTCATTCACTGAGGTACAAAGCCGCCCATGGAAGCACCAAGTCGCGTATTTAACATACCAATATGCTTCACAATGATTAGCCGACGTTAGAGAATTCCTTGTGTTAGGAAGCAATGCTAAAGAACCTATATCTTTAGTTGACAGTTCCATCATAATATATAGACAATGAATGACAGGAAATAAACACGAAAGTAAGCTGGGATACATACACTTTGTAATACTATCTTTTTAGAGGCAATTCAACGTTAGTGATCTTAAGGGTGGAGGGAACTCATAAGGACAACAGATGCAAGAATACTATCGGAATCTGCCACAGGATTGTAGTTAAAATTAAACAAAAATAAATTCCTATATTTTATTGTCTTTAACTCGTAATACTAAATGAAACATTTGCAAATTTAACAGCAAGTACTTATTGATACTTGCAGTACGTTGTTGGGAGTTTGCTATTGAGATAATTACAGAATGATTAGACTATTAAGTACAAGATACTCGTGGTTAGGACAAAACAGATACGTTTCGCAATCAACAACTTCGCTACTGTTATAACTCCATGGCACGACAGCTCACGGGGAACCTTGGCCTACCGCCCGGCCGCTGCGTCCCCCATCTCGGTCCACTACAGACGTCATGGATGGGGTGCAGTATTGGAGGGTGAGACGTGGTCAGCGCCTCGAGCCCCTCCCGGCCGGTTAATGCGGTCCTCACGACCTGGAGCCGCTACTTCTCCATCAAGTAGCTCCTCAATTGGCCCCCCAGGGACCTCACGAGGCTGAGTGCACCCCGGTCCAGGTCTCCCAGCGGGGGAAAAATCCCCACGCCGGTACTGGGGATCGAACCCAGGTCTCCCACTGCGCTACCACTGCGCTAAGGAGACGACCACTTCGCTACTGTCCAAATCATAATTAGTGTTCTTATTAAGTAACTGCACTTTGTTCTGTAGCCTGAAAGCTAGAGCAGGTTTGCTGATAACGAAACAGAAGAAACTCATTTGTTTACATGATACATGCTTGCCAAGGACACTCTCGCAGTTATGAATAAATAAGCAACTTACACTAGTGCTTCGTGCTCTGCCTAATATCAAAATGATGTCATTTTCAGTGTTACATAAAAACAGACCTATAAGTGTACAACGGAAGAAAGAATTTTGTTCTATGCATGTGCGCCAAGAAAGTAGCAGAATGTTTCCCCATTACTATGTATTTCTCTACTAAGGGCGCGGGCAGCATGATGGCAGAGACCGATAGCGAGGAAGGGCTGGAGAAGCAGTCCGTCAAACAGCAACAACAACTCGCCCTCTTAGCCAATTTTTCTAAATTATAAACCTATAAAAGCGTTTCAAATTTGCGACACCACACTTCGGACTAGTTCAGATATAAGCTATAAGACTGTTATATCGTTAAGCGTCGTTTCGAAGCAGCCTATATACATGCAGTGTATGATATCAATCAGCTATCTGTTGCTCCTGTAACAGAGTAATATCACTCATTAAAAGCAGAGAAAAACAGGTTCAGGAGTACAGAAATGCCAAGTATCCAAATCCATTGGATGACCTTCCTCTATAAATTCCAGTTGTGCTCATTTCCCTTAATAGATTTTCTTTCCCAGGAAAGGGGTTAAAGACCTGAGTGCTTAGGTGAAAATAACAATGTTTCTTTCTATAAGACGATTATTAACATGTACCATAAATAATACATTTGACCAAACACCATTATTGTTGTTATTATTATTATTATTAATATTATTTAACATTACAAAGTTTAAATATGTACATTTCAATGCCCAGAAAATACTATAACAGAAACCATAAACTCATACATAGGCTTTAATACTGGAACTTCTGTCCTGGAGTATGACAACTTGGCACTTTAGGGAGCAAGGCAAACTTAATTTTCTAAAGTGCTTATGTCCAAACTCTGCCGAGCTGGTAAACAATCCATTTACGGGAGGAATTAAGCGAAAAAAATGATTTTCTAGAGTACTGTGGTCGGTGGTGTCTTAATTTATTCATAGTCACTATTAATAATTAAGCAAGTATGTGTAAAACACTCCACTTCAGTATATAATTGTATTCAGATATTAACTAATTTGTATATGTATATTATTATTATTACGTAAATCAAAATGCTATCTCAGATATGGAAATTAGGACGTGTTAGTGCTACAATTTTATGCCTCTGTAAACAACCTTCCTAAGGAAGTTTTCACACAGTGAATAGGTTTTCAAGGAGCAGAAAACCAGGATAATTAGGTTTTATGATCTTATCATTAGTAGGAGAATGAAACTGTTATGTATTTCTTAGTTCACTACGCTCTAATACAGAAAGGAATACTAACATTTAGAACTCAGGCAGTGGCGTGTGTCGCTTGCATTCAAGAGGTCAAATTGCATGTACCATTTCGACTGAGCTATTTTCTCATTACGTTTGATTATACAACTGATACGGCAATTCTAATAGGACGTGTTATCACACACATGTTTATCTGCATGGTGGGAGAAAATATCTTGTGAATATGGAATAATGCCTAAACAGCTGCAGGAAGAAAAATTGCTTTAAAGTTTTCAATATAGCTCTTTAAACTGTACAGCTTTCTTTCTCTCTATTGTTATTATTAATTCGCTAACAGATAGAAAGAAACTTAAGTAAACACTCGGTGGTATCGAAGTATGTCTAGTATTTCGAGACATGAGCCTTCGATTCCTCATCGACTGTTTCATACATGGGGTCGTTAATTTATCACATAATATACTACCTGGTTGGTCTTTTGTTTTGCACCATTTATTGCTAGGTCATTAATTTGTTAAGGCAGTGTCGCCGGGTTATTTTGTTACAGATTTTAAATTTTTCTCATCAAATCTTTGCGACATAATATTTAATTCATGCTTTATAAAATACCACACACACACATATACATATATAATCATTCACGGTCTGAACTTACCGGACAAATTCCGCTAGGTTAAATGTCTTGTGATATTGCTTGATGATTTTATTTAAGGTGATGCATCTGTAAAATGCGACCAACATTTCGAAGAATTAAAGATTTATTTTATTTCATAATAAATGGTAAGAATTATAAACATAAAGAAAGTATGCCGTTTTTACAACTTGGTCAACTTTGCCTGCTAATTAACAGAGGCTAAACATGAGTAGGCGCATGCTTATTAATAGGCACCCCCAAATTTAAACCTTATTTACTTCACACGTTTTTGCAATACTTTTCCATAGTCAAAATGTTCCGTATGATGTAATTTTTCACTAATTTGTTTAAAAATGTTATATTTTTAATCAAAAGTATATTAAAGAAGTCAGTCGTATTACTCTTTCAGAACAATGCTCCAATTTTAATAAATAAATTATTACATTTGAAAAAATCAAGATTTTTGGAGAGTACGAAAAGTAATAATATTACTACACTAATTAGGGCTAATACAAAAATTTGTAATATGTCATCTATTCGTATATTTATTTACTGTAAAACTGGATTTTTATGTGAATATTTTGAAAAATGCATCACGTGGCTCGTTTCAAATAGCCGTGCAAGCTAAAGTTCTAATACGTGGCAAAAAGATCAACATTATTGTCATAATAACTGGTATATATTTCAAATACGATATCTTGTGAACTATGGATTTTCTACGTATCAATAAGTTATTGAAAGTTGTTGCGTTTAACCTAATGCTAAATAAAGAATGACAGGAGTGGAGACTTAAATGTTTGCCTCGGAGAGTCTCCAAAGAGTTCCTGGGCTGTACTTCTTGGTAGAACTTACTCCGTTTCCTGTGAGTGAGTGAGTGAATGCAACATTCCACTTCCTCCTGTGTCTAAATGAAAACATGCAAAACAAGAAGAAATGAATGGATGTACTCGTGTAACATGTGTTAACTGAGTTGTAACTGCAGCTGGTTTAGCTGAAACAATAAATCGTGTTTGGGCAATAGCATGACTTCCTGCCATTAAATTAACCTACTCCGGTGACCATAATCTGTGAATCCAACGGGGAAAAAAATCAAAACTTGAAGACGTGAAATAATACAGAGAGAGCCAATCAACTGGGAACGAACTGTGCTGTTTTTTCTTATCCGTGTCATCGATCCTCATTGCCCTCTACCGCTAAATAGAATGGTACGGATGCAACCAGACATTTTAAAACTACTTTTAAACGCCTTACTTAGCAACTTTTGGAAAGGATATGATGAAACTGGCACCTCTTTAGGAAACTATTTATCACGCACCGTAGCAAAGAGAAATGCTGTAAATTTCTTGGCTCATATTTTTGATTCTTGTGTGTGAGTTTGTCTTGCATACTTGATTTTAATGTACCTCAGAAATAGAACTCGCAGGTGATTAGGTCGGGGGATCAAGGTTTCTGCAAATATCTGCTAATAATTCTGTCCTCAAACACACTGTCAATTGTTCTCATCGACATTCTGTCCGAATGAGCTGTTGAAATAAGGGAAAATAACGCGCCCTGCACGTGTTCTGAGGACCCCTGACCAAAGAAAAGAAAAAAAAAACTTTTATAAAAAGGTCCGTGTGTGTGTGTAGGGGGGCAGCATAACTTAAACGAGAATCCGTTAAATACCAAACTTGGTATTTTAAGCTTCCTATCTTCCAAGGATACGGCGCGAAGATTTTTAGGTAACAATTTTGGTTAAAACACCGTATATTAAAGATGTTTACATTGCAAGTAAAATGTATATTATCTTGAATTTGTAGCCTCTGAAGTCGGCTTCATTGTGAACGATTTTTTAATAACTGATAAACCGTAAGATATGGACAAAAAGCTATTACACAAAACATTTACATCTCGTTAAAATAAACAATTTATTTAATATATATATTTCTATAGTCAACCATTTGTGAGATATTTCTTGTGATTGGTTTTAAAATTTACAATACTTAAACGTTTCTCAAATGGGAAGTTGTTATTCACTTTTTTTTCACTATGAGTAACGCAACCATTTCTTTTAATGTTTATGTGGATTAGTATGAAGCAGAGAAAAAGTATAAGTTTTTATAAGAATGCCTTTGTTGCAGAATAGGTAGAGAAAATCCTGTGAATGGAACATTTTTTTTAGTGTGTGTAGTTATTTAGCAATCAAAATGCGATGCATTTCAAATACAAGTAGCGCCTGAAAACCAACAGGTATATGTAGTTACCGCGATACGTGCAGATACAGCTGAAAAACAAAATATAGTTGGAAAAATGTAAATGCTTTACTCCACAATCCTGTATGGTAGTACAGCCGTGCGGTTATCAGCAAACATTGTTTCATGTGGTAGATAATTAATTGCATTTCCCGTCCTTTGTTGGTGTAGCAAAAATACTGTGAAAAGCTAACAATCTAGGCGAATAACCTGAAATATAAATTTGTTATCGTACCATCAGTGGGTATATACCTGCATATAACTAATGTAGCAAGTTAAGTGCACGCTGCAACTTTGTGTTTACTATTAGTATTTTCTAAGGTTCACATATACAGGATGTTAATGAACTACACCGAAATAATTTGCGAAATTGTACACGTGACTGATATAAATAATTTGGGGTTGGCGATGCATGGTTCTTGGATAAACATAATGCAGCCACATAGCGTTAAACGTGTGGGAATCAGGTGCTGATAATTCGGAGTTAAATCAAATCTGGTTGAAAAAATGGCTTAGAAGGTCTTTAAAACTGCTTCCCGAGTATAGAAATATAGATTCTTAGCAGCTCGTTACTAGTTTTTTTTTTATCAAGATTTAATGTCGCAAACATCTCTAAAATCTCGAACTGATCACTTGACAGTGCGACACTGAGCATTCATTAACTACGTTCTTGAGTTATGTAGCCTACTCTGGAGGCGTTTTTTCAACTGCTCTGGTGGCATAATGCGTAACGCGGGAAGCATATAGCAAATGTTATCAGACGAAGTGCTGCGATACGTGGCGTACTGGCACTTCGAAATTTCAAGTCTCCTATCTCAAATTACTCATTTAAGTAGTCTACTTATTCTGTGAAAATATTTCGGTATGGTTCATTAACACCCTGTATACACTGTTCTGTATGTATATTAGTTCCATATACACTGATGAAGCATCATTACAAAATATGATGTATTTCAGAAAATCTGATGTGTTCCATTCACATAACTTTCTCTACACCTCTGTAACAAATTTTTGTTAAAACGCTTATTCTTCTGTCTACTTCATTAATCGAGATAAGGATTAGCAGAAATGCTTTCTTGTAAGTAGAAGGAAATTCCTGGAATATATCAATATCAGGGGATCCTAAAACGTCTATTTCGGGGGAATCTCGGTATCGAATTTTTGGGTGGAATGCAATACCTTCGGTATACACTTTGTACATAGTACGTGTAAAGAAGTTAAAATGCTGTCGGACAGTGTTAAGTCAATTTCTTTTGCACGTCGAAATTAGAACTGTCATAGAAAGCATTAGAGAAAACTAGATTAATTGCTTAAGTCAGAAGTTGTTACTGGAAGGTGAGAGATGCACCAAAGAGTAGTTGGCAGCCATTTGCGAAAGTCCTTCGTTGATTTTAGACACAAATAAAATTATGAAATTCGAAATTCCTTTATTAATTTCTCGGTCACGTGTGTATATTGTACTACATGATAGGTAGAAAAGGTATCTATAAAATCTATACCGAGGTTTTACCGGAAATATATGTTTTGAATACAAATAGCATTTTAGAAAAAGTTCCGCTCGCGCGAGGTCCCAAATTACCCTTTACATGGAATTTATTTTTAAATTTTTAATTAAAATACCCTACGTTTAAGATATTTTATGACAAACGAGGTGTATATCTTGAATTTTCTTGGAATGACCTCTGAAGACCTCTTCATTCTAGATACCTTTTCATTCTAGATACCTTTTATATAACTGATAAATCATGAGAGAGAGAGAGAGAGAGAGAGAGAGACCAAAATTTACTACACAAACAATGCAGATCTCTTTAAAGCACACATTTTGTCATTTACATGTTTTTTTGTAGAGTAAACCGTTTCCGAGATATTCTTAGTTATTTAAAGTACTTAAAATGTTCTGAAATGGGATGTCATCTTTCGTTTCATCTCTACCTTAGTTTCCTTTTGACCATGCAAAGAGACCCGACTTTTTATTGTTTCATATAATGACCACGTTTAAACAATTTGACTATCGCTTTAGCCATGTGTATTGCCTTACTATCCTACTTACATGGAAACAAGTGATAAGAGAACTTCTGGTAATGTTTATCTCGATTAGGGTATGGTGTAAGGGAATAATTTATTTGTGGAACAGATAGAGAAAGACATGTGAGTGGAACGCATTTTTTTATATGGAACGATATTAGGTGTATATTTTGGTTGACATAGGGAGTGTAATAGTTGTGTCTAGTGTTTATCTACTAGTTTTGAAGTACTATGATATATACAGTTTATACTTTTTGGCAATTGGCAAATCGTTTATCTTTAATGACCTCTCCTGTGACATATCTACAAACATGGTTGGAATTTATCGCGCTAGAGGCAGTGGTAAACCTCTAATCCGTGTCACGCATGGGACTGGATTTGAGGCTTCCCTCAAGCATTTAAGGTATTTACCTCACAACCAGAGGTTCCCATCAGCTAATAGCAGGTGCAGCTGGGGACGACTGCGTATTTAAAAATACAGTGTATAAAATTAAGGCATGTTTGGAGATCCTGTGTATGGAAACCAATATGGCAGGTTTAATTTCCATAACAGTTCCAATGTATATAGTAGATAGATATTGTCTGGCCGCGCAGTGGCCGAGTGATTAGACCACTTGCCTATCACATAGACGATCCCAAGCGAGCGCATGTGAGATTTGTGGTGGACAAAGCGGCTCAGGGGCGAGCTTTCTCCGGGTTCTCTGGTTTCCCCCGCCATTGCATTCAACCGATGCTCCATCTTCATTCTATATATCACCAGTGTCATCGCCTGCGGCGCCACAAATAGTGAAAACAGACGTTAAAACTACCAAAAAACCAAATGTCTTCCGATATTTCACCGAAAATACATGTTTTGAGAATCCTGATACAAAAATAATTTTAGAAAAGGGTCTAGGCTCTTTTGTGTACCTGTGCGCGTGACCGTCAATGCCTGCGCCTGTGGACAGCATAACTCTTAAAACGAAAACCTGTTAAATACCAAACTTGGTATTTGAGGTTAGTATCCTTCAAGGATACGACAGAAACATTCAGGAAAATCCCCAAACTACCATTACATGGAAGATGTTTCGAAATGTTAAATTTTCTCAAAAATTGATTAAAATGTAATATATTAAAGGTATTTAGGTACAAAATGTATATATCTTGAATTTTCTAGGAATAGCATCTGAAGCCGTCTTTATTCTTGAGGACTTTTTCGTAACTGACAAACCCTAAACATAGACAAAAACTTAAAACAGAAAAAATGAATATATCGTTTAGGCAGACAATTTGTCCGATATAATTGTTTGTGAAGTAAAACTTTTCTGAAATGTGGTTATTCGTTTTCTTATTTCTGGTCAAGGAAAGAGTAAAAGTCATCATATAGTAAGCAGCTTTTAAAAGAGTTGAGCATCGCTTTATTAGGTTGAGCATCGTCTAGTGCATTCCCTAATTTCTTTGTATCTACATGGTAATGTGGAATAATACTTATTTATGATGTAAGTGCGTAAAGCTATGCTTTTTTAATTCACGCGAGAGTGAAAAACAACTTTATGCTCGCGAATCATACAATCTTTTTTCTACGGGAATTTTCTGATATTAAAAGAAAAGCAACGAAAGATGAAATAAATTTGAGGTTAAAATTGAGGTTATAATTCGTTCTTTTATAAATACCGTTTCACACATTTTTCGGAATTTAGTAGGTAGTACATTTGATTCTGCTTCTTTCGCAGGTCTAAGGATACCATAATTCTCAAAATCTGCCATTTTCTCAAAATACATCACAGAAGAACAACAACAACATTAGTTTGTCACGACCTGCTTTAAGTTCAGTTCTTAGTAACGGTAAAGATACGGTAGTATTTGTTTACTTCGGCGAGCCTGAAGTTGGATCAAAATTATTTTAAGCTTGCTGCACTTCTTTGGGCGTGGATTCTACAAAAAAAAGCAAGTTTGCGATTTGAAATGAGCTCGTACTCAATTACGCTTGGTTGCAGAAAAAAAAACATTTATACAAAATGTTATGTGAGTTAATCTGAAGAATTTTGACGAATGCACATTTTTAAGAATATCTTTGGAAGAGTGGGCGGGGAAAGGTATGTGAAGATTACACATTTGTGTCTTTTTTATGTAAAATGTTAATGTTTTGTTCAAAGGTTTCTAGTGAGTACACGTACGCCATTAGTGGTGCAGCAGATGTATCGTATTTTAGACTTTTACAAGTTTCCCAACGTATAATTGCGTAAAAACCCTTAGCATGACTTCCTTTGGAATGGACATAAAGCCGTTTGTCCCGTGTTTTTTCCCCCTAGGACTTACAAGCCAATGCCCAGAGGTCAGAAGTCAACAACACTAGGCCACAGAATGGAGAACCTATTACGATGGGTCGTAACATGCCGTATCCAGGCATGAGCATGAGGAAGTGGATGAAATTAAATGTAAGCAAAATTGATTATTGGAAAGGTGATGATGGAGTAATTGGTGGAATGAGCGCCGGAGAACTGCTTCGTCCACCATGAATCCCACATGCGGGCGCTTGGGATCGAACCACTCGCCCACGGCCGTCGTAGATGTACGACACAAAAAGAACCTCAAGCCTGATAAAAGAGGCATCTGAGCAAAATTGAGCCGTTTTTCACGCCCAGTATAGAATGGGAGAAACACAGTAGTTAAAAGGGGTCCATAAATAAAACTCCATTTCCATTTCCCAACGTATAACACAATAACCTTAATATAATTAATTTGATTTGTGCAAAGTTAGTTTGCAAACAGCTTGGAGTTAGGTACAGGATGTGTCAGAGTGTCATGCAATGTTTGAACTTGAGACCGGAAACCAAGACAGTGAATTTTGCTGTTAATGCAACCATCGAAACCTTGGAGTGACGATTGTAATCTGAGCGCGGTGAATCGTTACTCATTAGACCAGACGGCCTTGATAACGTATTAACGTTCCAAGAGATGTAGTTCATTCAAGGATTAGTAAACCCTTGTTTACAAATATAGCAAAGGGTTACAGTTCAGTTTAAAGCAGACTAACATGAGACAGTACACGTCTTGTCACGGGGCTAAAAGTTATTTAAAAGGGAGACGCAAATTATAGAAAATAATATAAATTATACTAAGAGGGGAAAATGTACATTGAAAATGACCAGGAAAGAAATATTGTATAAACACGTCTAAGTAGCCGAGTTGTCACGAGCTGTCAAGTGGCCCAGGTAGGATAGCACCGCTAAGGGAAGGTAATTGAACTAAAGGGGTGAGTACACTGCCCGAGGGTGGACAAAACAAGTAAAACAGAAACAATTCTCTTGCTGGTCAAGCGACATTTTTGGCACTTGGCTTGAACATCCGCGGAGCAAAGATGTGATGTTTGTGGTCCGTGATGGAGCCGAACAGGCTACCTTTAGTTGTGACGGAAATAGTTAATTTAATACAGAGCAGAGTACGGACGGAATCACTGCACCAAAAGTAATAATAGGCGTGGTCCAGTAAAGCAAGAGTAGAAAGTTTAGGAGGAATGCGTGTGTATTCGACGGCAGAAAAGGCCGAACAAAATGAATAAATGAGTTCGATAATAATCTGGAACTCAAGAAAATCACTTATGTCTTATCGCACCTGAAGAGAGATTCCATGCTGACAAAATCCTGAGTGAGGGCACACACATCTCCACATCCCTGTACTCGGGATACGAACCCGCAACCCCTAGTTACCGCCGCAAAGAGAATCAATTTGTTTTTAATGCATAACTTTATTATAATCAATAATTCATTTGTGATACGTTCCCATTTGGAGATAGCATCTATACCCTAGTCATTTTCCTTTGGATATGATATCGTGTAAATAGGATTTGGCTTTTATTAATTTTGTGATGTTTGTGTGTTATAATGAGTAAATGCCATGCACTGTCATTATTTCAAGGTTCATAAACAGTGGCTATTTTAAAAAACGTGGTTTCATTAATTTATGTATGAGTTTATATAAAGTACATCTTTGGTACCAAGGCACTGGTTCGATCCCAGGCGGGTTTCTCTCGCCATTGTATTCCACCGGTGCTCAATCTTCATTCCAGGTATCTTCAGTGTCATCGCCTGCGATGCCAAATGTAGTAAAACAAAAAGAAAACAAAAACATGAGCTTAGTTATCTGCTTCTTCGAAAGCCCTATGGGACTGAGTTATCATGCAAAGAAGAGAGGCAGGAAAATAAAAAAGGAGCGAATTCAAACGAATGCAACTTAATATTGCTTATAATTTTGTATGTTACAACAGCACGTACGGTCTGTGGACCCGTGCGATTTTTGAAGCTCAATCAAACTCAAATTTGTATATCAATAAATACACTTATTCATTCATTCAACTTACCCTCTCTTAAAAAGTGAACTTCGATAGGAGTCTCGCTCGATAAACATGAAGCGAACACAGAGCCAACACTGTTTACTATCCCCTTCCTTTTCTGCTTGGGTCAGATTTTTTTTTTTTTTTTTTTTTTTACAGTTTCAAAGATGGTTAACTTAATGCAAATTAATACACATAATAATAGTTTTTATTTTAACATATTTAAAATTCAAGTTTGCGTGGTTATTTCAATACGATTTTGTTACAGACTAAATCCATTGCAATGAAAATGCTTCAAACGATCTTATTTTTAAAAATATTTACATAAAAAGTTTAGTGTTGCAGTAAATGAGTCTAAAAATATATTCATCATATCAGTTTCTTTTACACTAACCACTAATTATCGTAGAGAAACTATTTCTTACTTTCCAAAACTGTTGTTGTTTGAAAATGTTATTATTTGTTTCTTAAATTGGAGCATTATTTCGAAAAGTATTTAACTATTTCTTTTAATGTGATTTTGAGAGGAAATTTGAAAGAAGGTTTAAGTTTGAAAACATTAGCAAAATGTCATTTTGTGGAGCATGTTGAATATAGAACAAATGTTGAAAAATTGCTTGCGAGAAAGCACGTTTTAAAGTTCGATGCGCTTGTTCATTTAATTGGTAGTTGAAATGCGTCAGGTGTTTAAGCTTGGAATTCATATTCTTATAAAAAGTGTTTTTATCTGTTAACAATATGGGTAAAATATCACATTTGCATTACTTTAAGAGACATGGACCATTTTGAGGCATACAGTTGCAGTAGCAGCATCCATCACTAGATGGTGTGGGGAAAAATGACAACCTTTCCACTGCCACCGGTTTGCAATCTTGACAAACCTGAAATATAAAAACCTTTTAGTGCTTTCCACTTTATTTCTTTTCATATGTGAACTCATTATTTTCCCTTTTGTTTTACAATTTAAATTCTAAATGCTTGTACAGTAAAAGTTTAACTTTGAGTTGTGACAAAAATTGGAAACAAAACGTTTTAGTTTTAATGTTTCGTCAACTTTTTTTCATATCCAGTGCCTAATTTTTGCGTCTAAATCTTCAAATGCAATCATCAGAGGCAAGATTCTGTATTAAGAATTATTTTAAAAAATCACGTAATAATTTATTTAGTGACATTTTGTGTTGAATATTTTACATTACTGTTTATTTAGTTCGTGCTAATTTTCCGGTAGAATTGATGAGCAATCACGTAACTAAAATAAAAACTGAGAGATAGCTAAAGTGGCATTAATGTTAAAACTCCATAATTCAAAATAAAAACACTTTTATTTCAAATTATAGGACTAGAGTCAAATGTTGTACGTCAGACATCTCCAAAATGGAGCATACAACAATTTGTGACATTTTCGTTTTTCATAGTAACGTTGTCTCTCTGTCTGTTTCAACTAAGTTATAGTACTTCTCCCTGTAAGCATTAGGTATCGCTAGCCAGAGTTATTGAAGGTACTTTTCATTGCCAACAGTGCTGTTATTATATCTCATTTGTTACCGACACTAACATGGCGTAGCTCTTCAAAAATTGTACAAAGGTTTTTGTAACAAAGAAGGAAATCACAATTAACACAATTACTTTAAATGCACTCAGTTGATTAAATGCTGCCATTACATTTTTTAAATCACCGATACTTGAATTAATAATTACTCTTAAAGGCCTAAACAAATGAACTAAAGGTTCTTTTGCCACATGGAGTCTAATTTAGACAAAGTTATACGACAGCAAACCTTTAAAGTGTCTTCTACTGCATTTCTAACAACCCGTACGTGTTGCAAGTGCCCTTACTCCGCTTCCAAAATTACCAACAACCCTCTAATATTTCCCATTTGACTCCCAGAGAGTTAATTCAGGATAAAACAAGTTCTACCTCAGGTTTATCTTTAGACTGAAATTCTAATATTGGATGTAACACTGCAATTTTCAAAACGAGACTTTTCTTGGTTGTTACATGTTTTAGTTTATTGTCTGTATTATAACTGTTAACTTCGTTTTGCTAAAAGCCTAGACTTTGTTTCACAATTTCTAGCTTCAAGGTAACAAATGTTAAAATTAAAGATTCTTTGTTAATTTGAAATAAACGCACATTTTTCTCTACAAACGAAGAACAAACGATATTTCTCGTTTATCGCCAATATATTCTCAAAAGTATCAAAACATCTCAAAAATTGCCGAAGCAATTAGCGTACGTTAGATGCATACAGACCATTTTGTTCTTTAATTCGACAATTTTTTCGCTTATCGTTAAAAACAAATACGCTTGCCTATGGCCATCATAATATGAAAATTTAATTTACTTTGTGCGTACTTTTTTAAAAACGTGAAGGTTTTACTTCTGATATAAGGTTTCACTACTTAAAATGATGTATGTGGCGAAATTTTTATCAAATAACCTCGTTTTACCACTGCTAACTGGAATGTATTTGTTCTTATATTGCCTGTAGCAATTTGGCTAAAATTCTCATACTTTGAGCTAAATTTTGTTTCAAGTTGTAATTGTATACAAAATAGCCTAGCTTTTGAATTAAAGGTGAATTTTCCCCACCCCAAATGGGTAACTGAGAAAATATTGCCAGTTCGGCGGTGTTTTAGCTAGTGGGATGGGGCGCCCTTCCAAGCAGATAGGGCTTTAGCAATTGGAAGCAGGTAGTGTTTTTTTAGTCTGAAGAAAGCGAGGCGTAAAGCGCGTGACAGAGTGGAAGAAGGGAGTACTGTTGCCGATAATATTTGTGTGCTCTCTGTGTACTGTTTGATTCCTGTAGATTTTGAAGACTCGTAATCCGACTCTGAGTCAAGTATTATAAAACTGTTGACTGTTTTGCCACGCGCGGAACGAGTTCAGCACAGGTTAAAGTGTTACTTAAGCGATTAGCCACCACAATCCACTAGCTATAACACCGCTGAACAGACAGTAAGTGTACGGCACTTTCCACAGCACTGTTTTGACTTTTGTATAGCAGTGTCAGATAATTATAAATTTTTTGATGAATTGATTCATTTGTTGAGAATGGAAAATTGCGTTACAAGCCGTAAAAACTCGCTTTTGTCCAGAATGATAGCATTTGACCTTTTGAATATGCATTCTCAGCATTATATGTGCGTTTTTACAAGAGTTCTAGACATTGAATTTAAATTTGAAATCCTTGGAATACTCAAAGAAGAGTTCTCCTAGGTATGGATGATTGTCCATTGCAATGTAATGTTTCTCTTTCATACTTAAAGTTGTTTGCAATAGTGTTTGCGGATAAAACACAAGAATATTTATGTAGCAAAGGAGCACTGCTTCTAACATACTGTTGTTGTTATCAGCAAAACAGGCTAACAAAACGATGAAGCAACAACAAAAACTCAGCTAATTAGGAGGGACATGAACCGGTTACATAGCTTGACGACGCTTTTTTACGTTCCCATTGCAACTATCTTTGCTGCTCACCTTTTACCGCACTAACTGGTCAACTGTTATGACTCATGAGCCATCATCTCTAAATCAGATATGTGGTTGTTGGAATCATCTAGTGTTTGCTTGTGGTCTAAGGGGAAACCCATTCGCATCTGTAAACTGTGGCTGGACTCCAGTTCGACTGGAATTTCACAGATGGTAAAGCTGAGGAATGTGGATTAAATTTAAACCGGAATTTTCCCCTTGCGGCACAGTTATTTAGAGAGCCAATTTATGGCCTTGAATACTTTAATAGTGGAGGGAAAATTGCTTCAAACGGCTATTTTTACATTCCAAGTGTGGATTTGCTTCATTAATAAAGAGCAAGGAATACTATCATCTGCTTCCAGATTCTGGTGAGCTTAAAAGAAGCCAATCGAAATAGGCGTTGTCAACATCCAGTCTGGAATGTGACTTTTTCTATGTGAATGCAGAACTAATACTTCTGTTTTAATATGCGAATGTCATTAAACCAGAATGTCTATACGGAGCAGAAACATTAATTTTGAACCGAAAAGCAGATTTAGAAAACATGGTGAAAAAAGAATGCAAAATTGTAAGGAAGATTTTAGGCCTACAAGTCGTGGGTGAGCAGTAGACTCAGAAGCAAGAATGAAATAAAATTATATACAGATATTCATAGTGATATTAGAAAACGAAGGTTAAAATTCTATGGACATATCAAACGAATGAATTGTAACAGGCTCACAAAACAAGTCATGGACTTTTATGAAAATAGAAGCAAATCACATGAAGCAAATCCTATGAAATGGATTGGGGAAGTAAAACATGATTTAAAATTAACAGGAATTACACAAGAAGATATATTAAACAGAGATCTCTTCAGAAACAAAGTTCATAAATGGCAAGTTGACCACGAGGACAGACCGAAGAAAAAAACTGGAGCAATGTGGACAGACGAGAGAAAAGAAGCTCACAGCCAAAGGGACGTTTCTAAGTACTTTGCATAGTCCCTCATGGGCTTATGCGTGATGAAAAAAAGAATTAATAATAATAATAATAATAATAGTAATAATAATAGTGATAATAATAATGTTTAAAGGTAGCTAATATACATTAACTAAAGAACTTACACAGCAGAATTGCACTACATATAAAATAGAGCATATTATTTTCTGTATGCCTTCTTAAGGAGGAATTGGGGCCGCGCCGTGATCGAGTGGTTAGACCACTCGCCTCTCACCTAGACAGCCCTGGTTCGAGCTCAAACGACCGCATAGGACAAGGTGGCGCAGGGGTTTTCTCCGGGTTCTCGGGTTTCCCCGCCATCACATTCCACCGGTGCTCCACAAGTAGTAAAATTGAGTGTTAAACACTATCCAAAAAATAAGGAGGAATCGTAAAATTTAACTTAAAATATTTAAATTACTAATAAAACACGTAATATCTCAAATTTTGAAATTAATAACACATGGACGCCAGCAAAAAAAAAAAAAAAAAAAAAAAAAAGTGTGCATATGGTACTGTTAGAACGTTTATCTTCGCACAATGAAGCGATGCATAGGGTAACATTATGGACTATTTGTGAGACGTAGAAAGAGCAAGTACTTGAACGTAAATTCCCATTTTTCACGACCACTCGTATGTAATAAAAGCTGAAACAGAATAGTCCGTTTTATCCTTTCGAACGAACAGGATTCCAACAATTTGGTGAGTCTCGTTTTATAAAATGCGAAACGAAAGCTTTCCTTGGAAGTCCAGGCTATGGACAGAGCCATGGACGAGTAGTTGGAGTGCTGGCCTCTGGCCAAGACAGCCCAGGTTCATTTCCAGGGGACTGCATACGGGGTTTGTTCTGGACAAAGTGTCTTCCGTGCGGGTATCCTCTGGATTCGTCTATTTCCGTCACCATTTATTCCAGAACTTGTTCGCCTTCATATCATTTACCTCCGTCGCTCTCATGGTGAAATCTCATTTTGGGTTTTATAAGTTCCATCACGCCATGTCGGTCTATATTGGGCCACTTTTACACTGGTTTCTTGATCACGGAATTTTTGGTTCGCGAGTTCGCCGCTATACACACATTGTGACGAGGGGTCAACTCATCGCCCACGGATGGCACTACAGAGTAAATCACGACTCGCGGATGTGAAACATTGCGAATATAGACCAGGGGCTTTTCTTTCGAAGTATGGGATCATTTTACGTGCAAACAAGCACCACCGGGAGCAACGGCGAAGGAAGCCATGCTAAGGATTTTTACGTCCGAAAATAAATCTGTTCCCCTCTGCCGGGTTTCAACCCGTAACCTTGGGTATTAGAAGCTAGCATGGTAACCACTACCCATGAAGGATGACACCTGGGTTCGTCAGCACATAATTTAGTGTGCATCGGCTCCTCGGCAGGCTTCTGACCTTAGGCACCCACGTGTAAGTCCTCCATAGAGGTAGCGTAAACCGATGAAATTAAGTTCTGCTACTGCGATTTCAAGAGCAAACCGATTCAAGCTTGAACGTTACTTCAGAAATTCTATTTTTATTTATGGTCGCTCTTTAACTGTTATGGTTCTCAGCGTCCCATTCTATATTTGATGTGAAATACCGTTTAATTTTGCTCAGAGGCTCCTTTACTTGCCTTGAGGTTGTTTACCGTTCCGCAAATCTAAGACAGGGGTCCACCGGTTTTACTTCCCTTTCGAAGGAAGTCATACTAAGGATTTTACGCCCCCGCTGGGTTTGATCCCGCAGCCTTGGGAACCAAAGGCTGGCATGTTACCCATAGACCATGGAGGCGGACGGTGGGTACTTAAGGAACTCCCATATATGAAAACAGCAGCCAAATCCCTTCGATTTTTCAGTTATGTGATGCAGAACCTTGAACAGAAGGGCTGAATTATTTGAACCTAGCTTGATCAAGGTGGGTGTATACCATCCTCAGGTTTCCACGCTTTTTGGAAGATGATGAAGGTTGCTTGCTTAGTTTAGACAGCCATGCCATTTACGTTGCTCTTTTGCTTATAACAAACACTGGGTTCTTCTGGGCCAGAAATATTGCATCAGCTGACATTGATTGACATCTTGGCTAATTCTTAGTGGCTCCATCCACATGGCCTGTTTGCTTTTTCGTCCAGGAATAAGTTGAGTGTTTCCTCTTACATACAGTGTAAAAGTATTGGGACTTGAAGCAAGCACCTTTTTGGAGATCTTCATGGGCTTTCTGCTTCTTCAGCATCCACAGTGATGCATGATAATCGAGGTGTTGATGATAACAAAACTTTCGAGAACAACATATATTTTAGGACTGCATGTCCTGTAATTTTTTTCGAAAATAAATTATTTGAATTTCCTCACTGGTAAATCTCTAAATGGCGTGTTGATTAGTTGCGTTTTTTCACAAAACCCTTGTAGTACAGGTGTAGAAAGGTAGTGTCAGATTGAAAAAATCAATGTTATACCAGGAACTTAAACTACGGAACACCCGGTCTCCATCGGTTGCTCTAACCTTTGAGCTATGATGGCAGCATACCAACACGACATCAAGCTCCCAAAACGAATCGCATTTCCACCGGTAAGTCACAAGGAGATTTCATTATTTTGTGACGACACCCCAATAGCGACTTTTAGAGTCGTATGTAGTTTAAGTCTTATTTTAGCTAACTATTAAGGTAATTAGTGTTAATTGTTTGTTTTCACACAAGCCATATAGGAAAGGAGAAGTCGGCATTTGATTAAAGAATCTCACGGTCTCCGCCTGATTGCTCTGACTACAGAGCTACCATGGCAACATGCCGACATGACATTAAATGACCCAGTTAAACTCGCATTTTTCTCGGTAAACTACAAGGAGGCCTCATTTTTTTGAGATGGCGTCGAAGTGGCGACCTACAACCACTGTTGCCATGGTAGCTCAGTGGTTAGAGTAATCAAACGGAGACCAGAAGATCCATGGTTCAAATCCCGGTTATGATATTGGAGATAATAATAAGCTAGTCGTTAGATTTCGGAATTTTTATACACAATTATAAGATACATATTTTTGAAATAAAATAATCAAAAGTATAGTTTGTATACTGGTCACTAGTACTGTTATCATTGGAAACCAGTGGTTAGAAGGTAGCTTAGATTAGTATGGAACATTTTATGCGGGGAAAAAGCCACTGAGGTCCCTAACACAGTCCAAGCACTGAGCGCTAAGAGCCCGCGCCGTGGGCCTAAATGAACTCTCCAAGGGCTACAGACAACTCCAAAGGCATCCTGCTGCCGAGAGCTGTGTTACGGAAGTATACCACCACCGCAGTCTCGCCGACGCTTACAGCCCTGAAAGAAACCGGCTAGAATGAAATGAAGTTCGGGGAATGAAGAAACCTCTCCAGTATTCCCTCTTGACCCGGGAAAACCGCCTTAAAAACTCGTGGCCAGAGAGGTTGGCTACACGACCTTCCGAATGTCAGTCCCAGGCGAAACGTTGAGTCACCTGGCTCGGCAATAAAATTTGTGGGTAACACAAATTAAGATACATGAACCATACCTATTGACTAATGAAATCCGATTGTGTGTTCCACATCAACAAAACAACCGTCGTTGCATTTCACCTCTGCTTAGCCACCGCACTTCTGTATAATACATAAAATCCTCCCATGCATTAGTTGACAGTTTTGAATGAGAGTACGACATAGAATCCGACATTACCCCGTACGTAGATGCTACCAAAATAGAAACAATGCGAAAGGTCTGACGTCAGGGTAAAAGAAGGTTAAATTGTAGTATTGATTGTCTGAATGGCCACCCTTTGGTTAGAGGACGCTGATGACCTAATAGTTGATCGACCTTAAACATAAACCATTATCATCATCACTCATGGGTTAGGGTAGGTGTTCCAACTCATCAACATTCAACAACAAAACACGGAGCAGAGTTGCAGAGGAGAATGGTAGACTATACGTCACTAAGCAAATGCCATACCACAATACTCATCTTGTTACTTCATTTTCAACCGTCCCCTCAATTCTGCATGTGCAAGTATTCTCTTGTGAGTCGCCAGATACTGACTGCGCTTCTGGCGCGCACCCAAGCTGAAACAGGCTGTGTTAAGGCAATATTCTTCAAAGACCACTAAATTGATCTTGCATTCCAGTGCACCTCTGGGTACCGCAATTTGTGACTATTTGACATAAGTACGCATGTGTCAGTTTTGTCTTATACGGTTAGATTTTCTGTGTTTTCCATGATAAGTTTCAGCTGACTGTGTTAGAAAGTTAGCTAATGCCTCTTCTGTGTGTGGAGTTTCTCCCCTATAGTCGCCCTCTTCCTGCATTCTGCGGTTTATATTCTCTTCCAATTCTGGCGTTAAATTCTGCCATTATAATTAAACCCCCATGTGGGTGTTAAGTAAGTCGTAACATAAGCTTTAGACTTCGTCATTTGGTGCGTACGATGAGTGCATGTAAGGCTGATGTGAATTGCTTGGAACCAGGAACCGGAACGAATGTGACTGCTGTCTTTTATACTCAGAATATCTCATTAGGATGATCCGGTTGACGGGATTTCAGAGAATAGAGGATTTAGGAGCCGAACTCTGAAACCGTATTATAACTTTGCAAGTATCACTCAACTGCAACTGTGATTCTAAAACAATACGAAAATGCCCTACTTTAGCTTCCAAATGTGCATCTGAGTTGTTACAGAAAATGTTGTACGTCCATTTTCCTCCAGTTTTTGTTTTATACTTTTTAATGCTTCTGTCGAAGTTAAAACCTTTGTTTTGCTTTTTCTCCACATATCTACAATACAGAGAGTGTAGTTTTGTTGAAAATTTAAAGTAATAGTTACATATTTTTATTCACAAACATGTATTAACTATTAACAGTATATCCGTTAAATGAATTTATACTATTATACCATGGGTTAATCCTCTTAAATACTTATTCTTTAAAAATACTTGCTTAAAATTAGATCAAGGGGTTTTCGCTAATTATTATCATATATTTTAGTGTTTACTTAAGATCGTAGAACTTCTAGGTCTTATCGCGACCACATAAAGATTCTTACACACATCTACATACAAAATATAATTACATATTAGAATAAAAAGTAGCAACCACATTGTGTATAAAGGGATTGAACTGTACTTTAAATAGTTGCTGTATATATAAGAGAGTGTTTAAATAGGAATAATGTTACAATGTAACATAATAGTACAACATACAGTAAGACCCGAAATAAATTAATATATATATATATATATATATATATATATATATATATATATATATATATATATGTAATTCTAAGTATTGACATCTTAATCCTAATTTATTTTATATTTGAAATCATTAGAGACATTCTTTTAAAGTACATTAATACAAAAACTATTCTTTTCCGGCTCAAAGTTTTATAATTTATAATTTTTTATAATATTATATTCTAAACCCTGAGCGAAAAGATGGCGAAGTATGTTACGGTGAGAAGAACGGCTTCCCAATTTGTTTTCTGCTTTCTCTGTCTACCGTCCTGTTGGGGTTATATAAATACTGGCTCTGATGGTTCTTGTGATTCACCATACACCTCTCGTTACAGAAATACTCGGTCTTATGGTTCTAGTGATTCACCATACACCTCTCGTTACAAAAATACTCGGTCTGATGGTTCTAGTGATTCACCATACACCTCTTGTTACAGAAATACTCGGTCTGATGGTTCTAGTGATTCACCATACACCTCTCGTTACAGAAATACTTGGTCTGATGGATCTAGTGATTCACCATACACCTCTCGTTACAGAAATACTCGGTCTGATGGTTCTAGTGATTCACCATACACCTCTTGTTACAGAAGTACTCGATGTGATGGTTCTAGTGATTCATCATACACCTCTCGTTACAGAAATACTCGGTCTGATGGTTCTAGTGATTCATCATACACATCTCGTTACAGAAATACTCGGTCTGATGGTTCTAGTGACTCACCATAGAACTCTTGTTACAGAAATACTCGATGTGATGGGTCTAGTGATTCACCATATACCTCTTGTTACAGAAATACTCGATGTGATGGTTCTAGTAATTCACCATACACCTCTTGTTACAGAAATACTCGATGTGATGGTTATAGTGATTCACCATGTACCTCTCGTCACAGAAATACTCGATGTGATGGTTCTAGTGATTCGCCATACACCTCTTGTTACAGAAATACTCTGTCTGATGGTTCTAGTGACTCACCATACACCTCTCGTTACAGAAATACTCGGTCTGATGGTAGTAGTGATTCACCATACACCTCTTATTACAGAAGTACCCGATGTGAGAAGGTTCTAGTGATTCACTATACACCTCTTGTTACAGAAATACTCGATGTGATGGTTCTAGTGACTCACCATACACCTCTCGTTACAGAAATACTCGGTCTGATGGTTCTAGTGATTCACCATACACCTCTTGTTACAGAAATACTCGATGTGATGGTTCTAGTGATTCACCATACACCTCTCGTTACAGAAATACTCGATGTGATGGTTCTAGTGATTCACCATAAACCTCTCGTTACAGAAATACTCGGTCTGATGGTTCTGGTGTTTCACTATGCACCTCTCGTTACAGAAATACTCGATGTGATGGTTCTAGTGATTCACCGTACACCTGTCGTTACAGGAATACACGGTCTGATGGTTCTAGTGATTCACCATACACCTCTCGTTACAGAAACACTCGGTCTGATGGTTCTAGTGATTCACCGTACACCTCTCGTTACAGAAATACTAGATGTGATGGTTCTAGTGATTCACCATAAACCTCTCGTTACAGAAATACTCGGTCTCATGGTTCTAGTGATTCACCATACACCTCTTGTTACAGAAATACTCGATGTGATGGGTCTAGTGATTCATCATACACATCTCGTTACAGAAATACTCGGTCTGATGGTTCTAGTGACTCACCATAGACCTCTTGTTACACAAATACTCTAGTGATTCACCATATACCTCTTGTTACAGAAATACTCGATGTGATGGTTCTAGTAATTCACCATACAACTCTTGTTACAGAAATACTCGATGTGATGGTTATAGTGATTCACCATGTACCTCTCGTCACAGAAATACTCGATGTGATGGTTCTAGTGATTCGCCATACACCTCTTGTTACAGAAATACTCTGTCTGATGGTTCTAGTGACTCACCATACACCTCTCGTTACAGAAATACTCGGTCTGATGTACTAGTGATTCACCATACACCTCTTATTACAGAAGTACTCAATGTGAGATGGTTCTAGTGATTCACTATACACCTCTTGTTACAGAAATACTCGATGTGATGGTTCTAGTGACTCACTATACACCTCTCGTTACAGAAATACTCGGTCTGATGGTTCTAGTGACTCACCATACACCTCATGTTACAGAAATACTCGATGTGATGGTTCTAGTGATTCACCATACACCTCTCCTTACAGAAACACTCGGTCTGATGGTTCTAGTGATTCACCGTACACCTCTCGTTACAGAAATACTCGATGTGATGGTTCTAGTGATTCACCATAAACCTCTCGTTACAGAAATACTCTGTCTGATGGTTCTAGTGACTCACCATACACCTCTCGTTACAGAAATACTCGGTCTGATGTACTAGTGATTCACCATACACCTCTTATTACAGAAGTACTCAATGTGAGATGGTTCTAATGCTTCACTATACACCTCTCGTTACAGAAGTACTCGGTCTGATGGTTCTAGTGACTCACCATACACCTCTTGTTACAGAAATACTCGATGTGATGGTTCTAGTGATTCACCATACACCTCTCGTTAGAGAAATACTCGATGTGATGGTTCTAGTGATTCACCATAAACCTCTCGTTACAGAAATACTCGGTCTCATGGTTCTAGTGATTCACCATACACCTCTTGTTACAAAATACTCGATGTGATGGTTCTAGTGATTCACCATACACCTCTCGTTACAGAAATACTCGATGTGATGGTTCTAGTGATTCACCATACACCTCTCGTTACAGAAATACTCGGTCTGATGGTTCTAGTGTTTCACTATGCACCTCTCGTTACAGAAATACTCGATGTGATGGTTCTAGTGATTCACCGTACACCTCTCGTTACAGGAATACACGGTCTGATGGTTCTAGTGATTCACCGTACACCTCTCGTTACAGGAATACACGGTCTGATGGTTCTAGTGATTCACCGTACACCTCTCGTTACAGGAATACACGGCCTCATGGTTCTAGTGATTCACCATACACCTCTTGTTACAGAAATACTCGATGTGATGGTTCTAGTGATTCACCGTACACCTCTTGTTACAGAAATACTCGATGTGATGGGTCTAGTGATTCACCATACAACTCTTGTTACATAAATACTGGATCTGATGTTTCCAGTGATTCACCGTACACCTCTCGTTACATAAATACTGGGTCTGATGTTTCCAGAAATTCATCATACATCTCTCGTTACATAAATACTGGGTCTGATTGTTTCAGTGATTCATCATACATCTCTCGTTACATAAATACTGGGTCTGGTGGTTCCAGTGATTCATCATACATCTCTCGTTACATAAATACTGGGTCTGATGGTTCCAGTGATTCATCATACATCTCTCGTTACATAAATACTGGGTGTGATGGTTCCAGTGATTCATCATACATCTGTCGTTACATAAATACTGGGTGTGATGCTTCCAGTGATTCATCATACATCTCTCATTACATAAATACTTGGTCTGATGGTTCTAGTGATTCATCATACATCTCTCTTACATAAATACTGGGTCTCATGGTTCCAGTGATTCATCATACATCTCTCGTTACATAAATACTGGGTCTGATGGTTCCAGTGATTCATCATACATCTGTCGTTACATAAATACTGGGTGTGATGGTTCTAGTGATTCATCATACATCTCTCATTACATAAATACTGGGTCTGATGGTTCCAGTGATTCATCATACATCTCTCGTTACATAAATACTGGGTCTGATGGTTCCAGTGATTCATCATACATCGGTCGTTACATAAATACTGGGTCTGATGGTTCCAGTGATTCATCATACATCTCTCATTACATAAATACTGGGTCTGATGGTTCCAGTGATTCATCATACATCTGTCGTTACATAAATACTGGGTGTGATGGTTCTAGTGATTCATCATACATCTGTCGTTACATAAATACTGGGTGTGATGGTTCCAGTGATTCATCATACATCTGTCGTTACATAAATACTGGGTCTGATGGTTCCAGTGATTCATCATACATCTCTCGTTACATAAATACTGGGTCTGATGGTTCCAGTGATTCATCATACATCTGTCGTTACATAAATACTGGGTGTGATGGTTCTAGTGATTCATCATACATCTCTCATTACATAAATACTGGGTCTTGTGGTTCCAGTGATTCGTCATACATCTCTCTTTACATAAATACTGGGCCTGATGCTTCCAGTGATTCATCATACATCTCTCATTACATAAATACTTGGTCTGATGGTTCTATTGATTCATCATACATCTCTCGTTACATAAATACTGAGTCTGGTGGTTCCAGTGATTCATCATACATCTCTCGTTACATAAATACTGGGTCTGATGGTTCCAGTGATTCATCATACATCTGTCGTTACATAAATACTGGGTGTGATGGTTCTAGTGATTCATCATACATCTCTCATTACATAAATACTGGGTCTGATGGTTCCAGTGATTCATCATACATCTCTCGTTACATAAATACTGGGTCTGATGGTTCCAGTGATTCATCATACATCGGTCGTTACATAAATACTGGGTCTGATGGTTCCAGTGATTCATCATACATCTCTCATTACATAAATACTGGGTCTGATGGTTCCAGTGATTCATCATACATCTGTCGTTACATAAATACTGGGTGTGATGGTTCTAGTGATTCATCATACATCTGTCGTTACATAAATACTGGGTGTGATGGTTCCAGTGATTCATCATACATCTGTCGTTACATAAATACTGGGTCTGATGGTTCCAGTGATTCATCATACATCTCTCGTTACATAAATACTGGGTCTGATGGTTCCAGTGATTCATCATACATCTGTCGTTACATAAATACTGGGTGTGATGGTTCTAGTGATTCATCATACATCTCTCATTACATAAATACTGGGTCTTGTGGTTCCAGTGATTCGTCATACATCTCTCTTTACATAAATACTGGGCCTGATGCTTCCAGTGATTCATCATACATCTCTCATTACATAAATACTTGGTCTGATGGTTCTATTGATTCATCATACATCTCTCGTTACATAAATACTGAGTCTGGTGGTTCCAGTGATTCATCATACATCTCTCGTTACATAAATACTGGGTCTGATGGTTCCAGTGATTCATCATACATCTCTCGTTACATAAATTCTCGGTCTGGTGGTTCCAGTCACTCATCATACATCTCTCGTTACATAAATAGTGGGTCTGATGGTTCCAGTGATTCACCGTACACCTACACCTCTCGTTACATAAATACTGGGCCTGATGGTTCCAGTGATTCATCATACACCTCTCGTTACATAAATACTGTGTCTGATGGTTCTAGTGATTCACCGTACATCTCTCGTTACATAAATACTGGGTCTGGTGGTTCCAGTGATTCACCATACATCTCTCGTTACATAAATACTGGGTCTGATAGTTCCAATGATTCATCATACACCTCTCGTTACATAAATACTGGGCTTGATGGTTCCAGTGAGTCATCATACATCTCTCGTTACATAAATACTGGGTCTGATGGTTCCAGTGATTCATCAAACATCTCTCGTTACATAAATACTGGGTCTGATGGTTCCTGTGATTCATCATTTATCTCTCGTTACATAAATACTGGGTCTGCTGGTTCCAATTATTCATCATACACCTCTCGTTACATAAATACTGGGTCTGATGGTTCTAGTGATTCATCATACACCTTTCGTTACATAAATACTGGGTCTGATGTTTCCAGTTATTCATCATACATCTCTCGTTACATAAATACTGGGTCTGATGTTTCCAGTAATTCACCGTACACCTCTCGTTACATAAATACTGGGTCTGATGGCTCCAGTGATTCACCGTACACCTCTCGTTACATAAATACTGGGTCTGATAGTTCCAGTGATTCACCGTACACCTCTCGTTACATAAATACTGGGTCTGGTGGTTCCAGTGATTCATCATACCTCTCTCGTTACATAAATACTGGGTCTGATGGTTCCAGTGATTCACCATACATCTCTCGTTACATACATACTGGGTCTGATGGTTCCAGTGATACACCATACATCTCTCGTTACATAAATACTGTGTCTGATTGTTCCAGTGATTCACCGTACATCTCTCGTTACATAAATACTGGGTCTGATGGTTCCAGTGATTCATCATACATCTCTTGTTACATAAATACTCGGTGTGATGATTCTAGTTAATCTCCATA
This sequence comes from Hymenopus coronatus, assembly GCA_030762935.1. Lineage (NCBI taxonomy): Eukaryota > Metazoa > Arthropoda > Insecta > Mantodea > Hymenopodidae > Hymenopus > Hymenopus coronatus. The sequence continues at coordinate 28,323,188 of CM060900.1, read as the reverse complement.
TTCCTCATGTATAACAAATTCTCAGTCTAATGTTTATAATAATTTACCATACACCTTTGATTTCAGAAATATTCAGTTTTAGGGTTTTAGTGATCATACATATTTAAAGATGTAAAACATTCTATTTTATTTTCACCGTATCTCCAACTTCTTAGATGCTCTAGTTTTATTTTGGTCTTTATTAACTGTCATCCTATTGCAAAACGGGTATTTCAGAGTTAGAGTAATACAGATTAACATCCGTATTTTCTAGTTGTATATTCGGCACCTCAATTACGGTTCAAAACGGATATTGTCCAATTATTCTAGCTTCAGTTTCATCAGCTGGTAGTGGATTATATTGCCACTGGCACTCTGTTATACATTTTCCGGAATAATAAGCCCTTCTCTGATAGCTACACCGGCAGTCTCACGTGGGAAACAAGATTATCATTTTCTCGTTGGACGTGATGCTGGGAAACTGTTAGCCAGTCCGCAACATATCACGCGCATTCGTATCAGGTAGTCCCATTTGCTGGGTTGGGCTCGGAATCCGATATTCGGGGCGGGCCACTTTGCATAATGTTGTAACGTTTACAGATACCGCTATTGTTATTGGAGGTCGGTAAACGACTGGCAGAGTTTTTATTATCACAACATAACGACTGCTTTCAGATTTTCTGCTGCATCAGGAGTACGAGAGATGGCGAAAGATTCCAACACCAAAATAGTGAACAAAAAAACTGGTGTTATGTCACATGACTTTCTCTGCCTGTTCTGCAGCTAACTATTCTTAAATAAAGGCTATTCTTCTGTTTTATTCTAATGTAGATGAAAATTAGCAGAAATGGAATTACTGGATATTTTCTTGTACCTGCAAAGGAATATGGGCACGATGGTGAAATCTTTTAGAGAGTTTGTCGCTGTGTGAGAGTCTTGAAATTCCGTTTTATTTGCATTACCAGGATGAAAAGAAGAAAGAAAAAACGATTGACAACTTCTCATTTAAGCATAACTTTCGAAAATGTAAATCATAAACAAACTATCTCGGAAATGGTTGACTCCACAAAAAATCGTATTTGACATGAATTATGTGTTTAAGGAGGGATATTTTCGTAAAAATCTTGCACATAAAGGACGGTTTGGGATGGGGCACATTTTTGAAAATATTAACTGATATGTGCCTTTATTATATAATATCTTCCTGCTGCAGAATTAAACCAGGTAAGTCGGCATATCGGCTTTAGGCTGCAAATCTAATTCATCAAAATCTCCTTTTATTTTAGGTAAGGCAACTAACCGAGCTATATGATCTGAAGCACGCTCCAGATTGTTAATACATTTATCAGTTGTGCATTACTCCTGTTTATTTGAAGCGAATAATAGTTGGGCAGACACACGTTGCGCCAACTATTTGAATCTGTTTTGTAGTACATTGAATTTTTTAGCTGTATATCATTTCTAGTACTTCTAATTTGTTTAATCTTTACTGTTTATTTAACATTCTGTGTTTAACGACTTTCTTTGGGACGTTAAAATATTTTTCACATTCGTCGTTATGCAAAATTAGAACTGTTTGCCATACCAAGCTTTGAAGTGCATAGAAACATGCGTAGAACTGTCTAATTTTGGGAGCAGAAATGAGTGAAAGGTCCACGTATATTTTAAAGGAACGAAGCTTCCAGTATTAGCTAAGAAGGCCGACAAAGTAAACTCTGTATTAGAAGATGAGAAAAATTAAATTTATTTCAGAGATTAACATTCAGTAGAAGAGGTTGACCCAGAACTACAATGGGGAGGCGCGCTTGGAAAGGAAAACAGAACAGGGAAAGGGCTGTAACAACACAAAATCTATGACTAAGAAGATAAATACGGCGCTGTGCTACCATTAAGGTACTTTTTTGCAGAATAACAACAAATCTCATTCTTTCGTATTTAATAAACATTAAGTCAAAAAGTTATTTTATGTCTGAAATATTTAATTACATGGCACTGTATTTTCAAGAGCGTAGCGTCGAAGGTTATAATTCAGCAAGCGCTATGCAGATTTCAGAATATAAACTTAGCTAATTGTTGCTTTGGAGTTATCATTTAATTTCGATATCAATTTGCAAACTCTCTTTATTAAGGCTTATGCATAGGTGAAAATTAACCAAAATTCATCAAGTTTTATTTTGTGCTTATAATTACCTTAGAATGCTCTTGTTTCAAAATCTGTTACTGATCAGTTAATGCGTAGAAGTGGTGCCATGTGACGTTTTTAAAGGTCACTTATACGGGTGGAAAAGCAGCCATTATAAAACTTCAAAGTAGATTTTCTCGCTTTCGCTTTTCTATACGTTTTTAGAGATTCAAAATGTTCCACAGAATGCACCTCAGTTTGCTTCAAAATATTAAGACAAAATAAAAATTGCAAATTGAAAAAGTCTAATGTGTTCCATTCACATGGCTTCCACTGCATGTTCTGCAAAAAGACTAATGTTACAAAACGTCATTCTTTTATCTACTTCTAGATAAACATTTGCAGAAGTTGTCTTGTTCTTGCTTCCCTATAAACAGAAGCGAAATAAAGGAACACATTAGGCTAAAGCTATAATCAATCTTTTAAAAGCTGGACGCTGTGCGAAACACACAGCCAGGAGCAAAACAACGATATAGATTGTTTTAAACAGGTTTGTATTTTTGTGTACCTTTTACGATTTACCAGATACGTATACCAAAGTCAGAATGAAGAAATATTCAGGGGCTGTTCCCAGAAAATTCAAGATACGCATTTTATTTGTCATGTACGGTATTAGAGCTAGTTTGGAGAAAACAGGAATGTCACTTTTTTCATGTAAGAGGTAGCTTTGGGTGGATTTTCTTGAAAATATTTTTATCGTGTACCAAGTTTGTTATTTAGCGAAGTTTCGTTTTTGCGCTATACTGCCCTAAGTCACAGACAGACACGATTTTTTTTTCTAAAAATACTTTTTTATTCAAGAGATCTCAAAACATGTATTGCCGGTGAAATTTCAGTATCGAATTTTTGGGTGAAATACAGTATCTTCTCTACCTAGTACATATGTTGTGCATACTGCAAAAAGTTGGAATTAATTTGTTTAGGGTGTTGTTGGCTATGAAATGTTAACATTCGATTATCTTCCTAAAATGTCTTTACAAAGTTAATTTTTTGTGAAAAAATAAAAGGAAAAAAACATATATATTCCAAAATATTTATATATTGTCAGTATTTTGGAATAAAATTATCAAATGCAATAAAGTTATTAGTTCTACACGTTTATGAGTATTACTATCGTTAAAATTAAGAACTACTACAGATGTTACAATACCATTTACTATGCGCACTCTAGTTGCACATATAATCCATAATGTAAATTTGAAGCAAAAATGCACATAATTGTGGAAATTATCAATTTCATCTTTGGGTGTACTTAGCCTCATTGAACTCGGGTACTGCTTTTGGTTTGAAATTCGTCTGGGTACTAGCATAAGTCGTATATTTGAGATGTCCGAATCAGAGAAAACCAATCCAAATGCGAAATTCTTTATTAGATGGTATCTCTTTAAGAACGGATTCAGGTACCACGTAAGTGTAATGTAGATTCAGGAATATTGATGTACTGTTCCATCAACAAGCACGTGGTGCTGATAAAGCGAAACCGCCATTGCAATTGTTTACTACGGTACAGTGTCAGTGAGAACGGATATTTTCCCATTTATTAGTGCAGTCAATTGGATTGACTTTACGTTCATGTACATAAACCATCAGTCGCCACATCCCTAAACGGAATTTCCTTCAATGTATCTATGATTTAATCAAGATTTTTAAACCCAACGAAACTGCAGATGCTGGCGGAACATGGACCCACTCCAATTAGACCCCCCCCCCTCACCCCAAAGCCCAGATTTAAATCCTTTTGATTTGATCTCTGGAGATGTAAAACAATGGGTAGGGAGTTGAAACACAACATTCAAGATGATAGATGAGGAAAATCCGCACCGTCAAACATTTTATGATATTGATCCCCGGGAATTGGAAAAGTCTGTGCACATGGACGCAGTTGAGCAGCATTATTTTGAAAAAATGACACCGTGGATAACACGATAGAGCAAATAATGATTTAAGAGATGGGGTTAAAAGCAGTGACAGCTGGAAGGATTCGGTGCTGATCATTTCTAGCATAGAAGAATAAGAAGTAAGTGGTAGTTTATCAGTAGAACTTGAAGACTGTGAGTGAACTGGAAACAGTTGCAAACACCACTAAAATATCTGATGTGCTCCATGCGCAGAAGTTTCTCATCTGTTCTGCAAACAAATTATTAAAACATAAGCTATTCCTTTATCTACATAATACTAATCAAGATAAACCTTTCCAGAAATAATCTTATTACTTTGTTCCTTATAAGCAGAAGGGATATAAGAGAATACACTAGGCTAAAGCGACAAGTCAAATCTTTTAAAAGCTGCTGCTATGTGTTTTTCATTGAAACTCGATTCTCTTTCCAATTCCAGGGGTAAAGCAACAGGGAGAGAGAGAGAGAGAGAGAGAGAGGGGAAAGAGATAGATGGAAACGAAAAACAGATTCCTGTTTGAGAAAAGTTTAAGTAGTTTAAAACTGAAACCAATAACAAGGAATATCTCGGAAACGGTTATCTCTAAAAAACTGTATATGACATGAATTGTGTGTTTTAACGAGATCTACATTATTTGTGCAGTAAGTTTTTGTCTATCTCTTTCGGTTTACCAATTACGGAAATGTCACCCAGTTTGAAGAGGAAAAGAAAATTCCCGATAAATTCAAGATCTACATTTCGTTTGTAATTAAAATATGCATATTGAGTTTTAATCAAAATCATTAGAGACTCCTTTTGAGAATCTGGAAAAATTTTCCATGTAAAGGGTCATTGGGGTGGGGTTTTTGTTGAACATCTTCATGTTACATCCTTGGAAAATATTGCACCTAAATACCAACTTTGATATTTACCCGACTTTTAGTTTTCACACACACACACACACACACACACACACACACACACACACACACACACACTGAACTTTTTCTATAAATGCTTTTTCTTGATTCAGGGGTCCCCAATACATACATTTTCAGTGAAATCTGTCTAATTTTCAGTTGAATACAATACCTTCTCTATCTACTATGCACATTGTACATGCATGATAGAAAAGTGAATAAATAAACTTTAGTTAAGTTTGATTGTTCATATGCGTGGATATCCGAAGGTTGTACAAATCTGTCCAGCGAATAGCTTCACTATGTGCTGTGTTGCAGCATTCTTAGAGCTGCAGCCTATATGCCATAGATCGGCAAGGTAAGTGACTCGCATCACAGCTGTCTATTAAAACTTCGATCCACCAGAATTTCTGGCGCCAACTATAAGACATACGGAGCTCTCTGGTGTAGATTGCTGTTTCTCTTAGTATGTCAAAATTGACCCCGAGGAAAGCGAGTAAGGTGTTCGGAGGGCTTAAATTATACTTTGTGATTAATTTTATGGCCTCGCACTCGATCATCACACCACTACCTTAATGTGCTTGTCTTTCCCACAACTTCTAAGCCTCGGATAATTTCAGGATAACTTCTAGCTTTTAATGTTACGCAGGAACGTTTTCTTTCGTTTAACTTATTTCCTGCTTTAAAGATAAACTTTTAAATCTGGTTTATTGTTTTTAATTTTGCTTAGATGCCACGTGCTTCCGTGTTGTTTTCCAATCACACATTGCCATAGTGTGTTCGATGTTGGATAATAGTATTAGTGAAATAGTGCGTTATGTAGTGTTATTTGTTCTCTACTTACAAACTGTGATACAGAAATTTATAAAACGTCTGTAATAAACCTCCTTCCAGACCACATAGAACTAAAGCCCTATCTTAGGTATAGGCTAAACCAGACTATAAAAAAAAAAGGCGCAAAATTGCACTTGAGTAACTGAGATACAACGGTTTTCTACACCGTGCACCGGTACGACTCGGGATAATTACCAATGAGGAAGAACCTGGAAGACGTAGAAATGCGGAGCTAACGATACAAGCGAAAGGAAAGAGAGCATTGCTATTACTAAAAATAGAAGAGTTGAAGTTAGAACTGTGGTCAATATAGCCAAGTCGTATTCTGCACCCTAAGTCATTCAGTGCCCTGGTACATGTACCATGAGAGACACTGGGCTAGACAACGAAATGGTGTACCTTGCACACTGTGACCTACACAAATCTGTTGTGACTAACAACCCCCAGGAGAAAGGGGTGGAGTGAGAAAACCACAGGAGGCTACAGATCTGAGGCAGGCAGGCTACACCGGTTTTAATCTATATTTGACGCTTAGTACCTTTATCAACTTTGTTCTTTATTTTTAATAATTTCTTGGGACGCCTTCCTAATGGAGTAAATCATATCAGCAACAGTGCAAAAATGCATTTAAAAACATCCTTAAGAAAGAAAACCTCAGGGTAAAATCAAGAGAACTACGCGGCCATTCTGTTGACTCCCGTAGTCCCATGTACTTGTTTGAGACTCCTCGTCTAAAACCTGTCGCACAATTCATGCTTAGTGAGCAGGAGCCCCATCTTGCTTAAAGCAGAACTTTTCTTTATTTTCACCTATAATATTACACGTGTAATTGTATCCAATCTTTTTCCACCTTTGTATTATATCTATTCCATTTTATAGCGTAAAGTCAGGCTTCTTATGCTTTCAGATGATTAAAATATTATGATCAAATAATCATGACGTATAGGTACTGAGTTTACTAAAAAAAATTGAAACTATTAATAAGTGGTTTTTATTGCTGTCTCTGTGATATACATTAGTAGTACAGTTTGTATTCCATCCAAAAATTCAATACCGAGATTGCACCGGAAATACAACTTTTGGGATTCCCTGAATCGAAAATAAACCCTATTTAGGAAAAGGTCCGTGTGTGCATCTGTGATTACCATAACTCAAAAACGAAAGGAAGCCGGTTAATAGTTCAGTAACTTCCAAAGATTTGGCACGAAAATTTTCAACAAAATGTCCCGGCACCAACTACACATTTTAAGGAGGATTTTTCGAAATTTGCGAAATAGCTCTTACGATGTTGATTAAAATTGAAGATATTTGCATGTGAAGTAAAATGTTTTCTGGCAAGCCTATGAAGTCCGCTTTATTAGGAAGCTATTTTGTATAACGTGTAAATTTTAAGCTAAGCGATAGATGGAAACGCATTATACAAACGTGTAGATATTTTAAAATACATTTTAAGTAACATTTTTATGCTGTATGCTGATATATTTATTAATGCTTCGAATTGTGCAATACTATACTTCACCTTCTATGTATCGCACAATTTCATGGGTGTAAATAGTGTCAAGTTGTTGAACTTTTTAGTATCAGCATTCTCTTTGAATCTAAACGAAACGTGTACTCCAGCTATTTCTGCAAGAGTTTATCTCAAAGTAAATGTAATATAAACATAAGAGAATATAACATATATAACATATATGTTATAGTCTGCCATCCCCTAATAAGCGACGAAGTCCGCTTCATCAGGAAGGAATTTTGTATAATCCTATATAAAGGGTAAATGTTAAACAAGAGACGAACACGCTATACTAAAATGTAGATAATCTTTAAAATACATTTATTTTAAATAACATTTTTATACTTTTAGCCATTTCCCAGATACACTTATTAATGCTTCAAATTATGCAGTGCTTTACTTCACCTTCAATGTTAGTTTTGCGCGAATGTATGGGGTGTAAATAGCGCCCAGCTGTTGAACGTTTTAATATCAGTATTCTCTTTGAATCTAAACGAAATATGTACTCTAGGTATTTCTGCTATGGTTTATTTCAAAATAAATATAATATAAATATAAGAGGATATAATATAAATATTTGCAATAATAGTCTGCCTTCCTAGAGATCGTCAAGTCACCTCAGATTTTTCAGAGGTCATAGTTTATAGCTGATTAGATCGGCTCGTCAAGTTTCTGTATACGGTAACTGGTTCGAATACAGGGATATTTCTTTATTGACATTCCAAAATGTTAGTCCAATTTTACAATTGTATATTCGGACTATAGTTGTACACAATGTGTACCTTTACATAATAACATTTAATATTGAGTGTAAATGCCACAAGAAAAGAATTAACACGGCAACACCGTTTTCTAATAATGTGATTTATTACAGAAGTCTTAATTGCATTATTAACCTGAGCCGTTTCCTTTCGTGTAATGGACAGTCAAAGAGTAAGTGATCAACATTCTGAATTGGATGTGAACAGGCACATGTGGCACTGTTTTGACTCACTATTTTACATCGTTCAAGATATGCTCCAAGGTTTCCGTGCCCAGTCATTGTAAATGTAGGCTCAAAATGGTTTATATCTAATCTTACTTGAATTTCGGGAAAGAACATCTGTTTTGTAAAATGACCATTAATAGTTTCTTGTCATATTTACAGGGATAACAAGCCGTTTTTTCAGCGATGATAGAGCAGATTTAGGACTATGTTATAGACATGATTTTAGTGCTATTATGGGCACTTCCATTCATCCTGTTTGTGTAGCTCTGCTTAAACGCCTAAACCAAGTGACGATGCATAATAGCTGTAAAAGCAGCTCATTATTAACTATTAATGTGGATACCTGGGGGGTTTACCGTCGCTTAATTAGGGAAGAAGATAATCCCTTAGCGGTGCTTGAAGCCTGACCAGCTGTAACTTTATTATGGAAACCACGTATGTTGCCACAACCTTGTAAAGCGGTGTTACCACGTCAATACCCCCAAGTTGGGCCATTCCTTATAAATACTTGCGTGGCGTGTATACAATAATGTCATGCAAACTGCGCTCTGTGTTTATTGAAGAATGTGACCACAACCGAAGTTTGTTTTTTAGACAGGAGGAAAGCTAGGTTCGTTCGATTTTGCCACTTTTACCTTCTCTACTGAGTGCTATGAACGTAAGTACATAGTAGGTAGAGAAGGCATTATATTCCACCCAAAATTTCAATTCCATGTTTAGCGGAGGACCCCTGAATCAACACAAACAAACAAACAAAAACAAATTTTTAGGAAAAAGTCCGTCGGTGAGTCTGTGTGTGTATGTGTATGTTTGTGTCTGTGAGCAGCATAATTAAACTAAATGCCAAACTCGGTATTTAATTTTAGTATCTATTAAGGATGTGACAGCAAAATTTTCAAGAAATTACCCCCATCCAAGACTACCCTATACATTGAAGAATTATCAAAATGTTCGTTAAAGCTATTTTCATGGCAATAAAATATTTTGAATTTGTTGGAAGTACCCTGTAATGTTCTATTCATTGTGAATCACTTTTGCATAACTCGTAAACCGTAAGGGATAGAGGAAACTTAGTACACTAAAAATGTAGATATTTCTAAAAATAAACAATTTATGGCATATAAGGTTAATTTAGTGAGTAGTATTTAGTGGTATAGAATACATTTATCTGTAAAATAATGGATATAAGAAATGTTTTAATGTGTAAATAAATTATAAAACATTGGAATATATGCCCTGGTTTAAGAAAGTAAGTGTCAGGGTATAATACTGCAGATTATTATTTTATTTTATGTACATACGTGCTGGAGAAAGTATAAAAGTTGACTTGATCTTAATGAAACTAATGTATCGTTATACAACAAAAATTCATGGCATACGCTGTATTTTGTAAACAAGGACTTAGCTGTGAGTGAAGTATCGTTTGGAGCGTCAATAAATCAAGCAAGAGCATCCACTGTATACAGCAAATATTGCTTTGAAAATGCCATTTGCACGAATTAGATAACACGCTCCATTCTTACGTTTTGTTGGTGGCATATGCAGCACGGCTCACGTTGCCGCGTCTTGATGGCCAGTGCATGTCACTACGGCCACCGAGACATATGCATACATGTGCCAGATTCCATCGGCGGTGGGCCCTCATTGCGTGGCAATTTTAGATCGCGGGAAGTGACGAGGGTGGGGTTGGAACATGGTGTGGGTGGGTTTGGAACCTGCGAAGTCTCCGCACTAGTCGCTAACTGGAGCTCTGTGAAGTGCACAAGTTTCAAGTGATCACCATGCCTCAGCCAACGTCAGAAACCGGTAGCCTAATCACCACATACCTCATCCTCATCGTGCTTCTCATTGCGCTGTGGATCCTCTACGCTGGTCTGCTTTAGGAGTGGTAAGTGCCTTGCTCGCTTGTACTGCCTTTATGACTGATTTTTAGATATGCATACTGTCTCTAAACGTACTATTTACACAGGGTATAGAGAAGGTATTCTATTGCACCCAAAATTCAATACCGAGATTTCACCGAAAATACATGTTTTGGGTTCCCCTGAATAAAAAAAATAGAAGAAGGTCTGTGTGTGTGTGTGTGACTATGGACAGCATAGCTCGAAAACTAAAAGACCGTGAAATACCAAACTTGATTTTTTTAGGTTTAGTATCTTCCAAGGGTGCGACACGAAGATTTTCAAGAAAATCCCCTCACTCCAATGGAAAATTTTTCGGAAATTTTGATTTTCTCAAAAATGGCTAAAGATTTTGATTAAAATACTTTTAAGTATAAGATATTTTATGACAAACGAAATGTACACCTTGAATTTTCTGGGAAAAGCCTCTGAAGACCTATTCATTCTGGGTGACTTTTATATAACTGGCAAACCGTAAAAGATATTCGAAAACTTATCACACAAAAAATGTAGATCTCATTAATTCACACAATTTATGTCGTATACATTTTTTTGTAGTGTTAGCCGTTTTCGAGATATTTGTGCCATTTTCTCATTTCCCTTCTACTTATAAGGAAGCTAGTAATAAGACTAACTCTGTTAACGTTTACCTCGATTTTCATGAAGTAGATAGAAGAACAAGCTTTTTAACAATAATTTGTTGCAGAGATTTAGACAGTCATGTGAATGGCACACAGCATATATATGTTTTTGGTCAGATTTGCAGTTTTTGTCTTTAGCACAAAAAACTCCCTGTTTCTAGTTTTTAAATCTGTATTTTTATTTGCCTACGCCAATTTAAAGGACATTGGGAGTGGAACTGTGACTATGATCGGTGTGAAAAAATTGAAAATTGCATGTATATTACAAATGTGTAGTTATTGCAAGCTTTGGACATGTATAAATATTATATTTAACAGTGCTTCCCTTCCTTTGCGCTCTACAGCCATTTAAAGATCGTACAACACGCATGTTGGCTGTGTACTATTTCACTAAACAGTGTTTTTTCTCAAACCGTTCTACGCGTCTTAATTTTCGTTTAAATACAACTAAAATTTATCAGCATGTGCAGAAGTAACTATTTTAATTATAAAGGGCAAAATTATTCTAGCACCGATAGTAAGTTTTCAAAAATATATATTTGTATGACAAAATGATTAATTTTACAAATTAAAATTTCTAATCTTTTAAAAATATCTGTTACTTCAGTAATCGAAGTTATTGAAATATCCCTCCTAAAGTTGCTGTGGATAGTTCAAAGCTTCAATTCAGAAAATGTCAAATCAGTTTGTTCAAATTTTGAGACATTTTTACTATGCATCATATTTATATAATATAATTTATGAAATAATTTATGTCGTTCAAAGTATTCATTCAATTCGAATTAAATTCCGCACTCATGCTACCATAATAACAATTTAATCACAGTAAAGCTTTCATAGAAATATAGAAATTTGAAATCTCTATGTTTCTGTGTAAATTTTTATGAAAACTGCACTGTTATTGCATTGCCATGATGCTAATGCGAATATCAAATATATTTTAAGTTCGGTAAATACTTTCCAAATATTAATTATTTCGTATATGTTATTGTGTAAAAATCAAAATATTCAACTCACCTCAGAATTTGAGAAAAATTGTTGGTATTTTCCGAATTTGAGCTTTAAACCACACAAAAATCTTTAAAATGGTAGTACTTCAATAAGTTAATTTACTGATTTATTATGTTTTTTTAAAGTTACAAATGTTAATCTCTAAAGTTAATACTTTTTTCATAAATATATCTGTTTTTAAAATTACTGTTAGTGTTAGAATCATTTTGTCCTGTAAAATGTACATTAGAAAGTTCTGCTCATTCTGAGAAATGTTTGTTGTTTTAAGCAAAAGCTGAGAGACGCAGAACATTTTGAAGGTGTGATAATGTAATTCTGAGAAAAAACGCTGTTTTCTAAAATAGTGTGCTACGAAGCGTGTACTGTATATCATTTAATGATTGTAGAGTGTGAAGCAAGAAGTGGATGGCCAAATGGTGATTCTCCATATGCCCAACAATTAACTACAAAAAAATTAGTTTCAATTTTTTGATGGATTATGCTAATGAAAATTTCACTCCGTATCCCTTAAGACTGAATAGTAGATTTAAAGGGACAAGCACGTGTGCGTATGATGCGAGTGTAATGCTGCTTATTTTTAATTCATCTTATTTTCGGTAATATTGTCATTCAATTTTGGTTCTCTTGCATAGAAATATGATTTAGAAGAACCTTTGTGATCCATAAAGGCTGTCTAGATATCCACATGGGGTTACACACATTGCAATGAAGCATTAATTAGCATGGTATGGAGGCGCTATAGATAAGAGACTGATATTAGGAACAGAACATTGAAGTTGGTTGCTATGGATGCTGTGCTGTATTGCAGAGCTGGAGTGGAACCTCTGAGAAGAATGAATATTGTTCCTGCAAAATTCACTATAGTAGGGGTAAAAATCCAGAGGGCACCTCAGCAACACAACAAAGAAGGTACCTTGGGGAAAGAAACAAAAATCTTCCAAAAGAAGAATCCAACAAACCGTGTAGGGGAAATTTTAAGTGACAGATATAACAATACATTACGCAAACCGTGTAGAGGAAATTTTAAGTGACGGATATAACAATACATTACACAAACCGTGTAGAGGAAATTTTAAGTGACAGATATAACAATACATTAAACAAACCGTGTAGAGGAAATTTTAAGTGACAGATATAACAATACATTATAGAGATTAATGTCGACTTTCATAGCTCGATTACTCAAAACCAAAAAATTGCCACTCGTTTCCGTTATCCGCTATCTTCCAACCCTTTTAGTTTCTCTAGCAGTATGTACAATGCGTTCCAATGTACTATATACCACCCAAAAGTTCGAAAAATACATGTTTTGAAGACTCCTGAATGGAGAAGATGCATTTTTCAGAAAACGGTCTGTCTATGTGTATGTACAACACAGCTCAAAGAAGTTTGATTAAAAACAAAACTTGGTACTTGAGGTTAGTATCTCCTAAGAATTGGACACTGTGATTTTCAGAAAAGTCCCTTTAAACTAACTTTTACATGGAAATATTTTTCGAAAAGTTTCAAGTTCTCAAAAATGGTTCTTAACGGCTTGGATTAAATCAATTTATGTGAATTTTTGAATTTTCTGGGAACAGCTTCTGAAGCCGCCTTCATTCTGGATGATATTTGCATAACTGGTGAACCGTATGAGATAGACAAAACCTTATTGCAGAAAAATATACATCTCGTTAAAATTAACTACGAATGTCATTTATTTTGTAGAGTTAACCATTCAGGCGATATTCCTTGCTATTGGTTGCAGTTTCATAACTTAAAGCTTTTCTCAAACGGATGTTTGTCGTGTTTCCTTTGTTTTACTGCTGGCCATGCAAACAGGACCGAGTTTTAATCAAATAACAACCAGATTTTAAAAGAATATACTATTGCTTTAGGCCTAGTGTATTCTTCAACTTCCCTTCTACATAGAAGCAACTAAGTTATACGGCAGTTTTTGCTAATATTTATCTTATCCTAAATTGTATGGAAGAAGAAGCGTTTTTAAGAATTGTTTGTTACAGAAATAGTAGAGAATGCCATGTGAATGTAACGCAATCGTTTTAAACTTTGTTTTCATAGTGTCTTGTTAGCTTTCAGGTTGTTTAAATTAATTTTATCTAAGACCTATATTACACTATCAAATAGATATGATAAAACATTTTACAGTGAATATAGCATCTTTGACTACATCTAGCTATGACATACGTCTGTGATAAAAGTTATAGCCACCATCACACCTTTGTTAACATCTGTGATTAAAAAATAAAAAGGCAGACATTACACTTGTTCGGTGGCCACGGCCAAAGTGTTCATTTCCTATTATGAATCACATGAAATTCTTCACAATTCAAAACATAATTGTTACAAAACATAAACAAAGGCTGAAAATATAGAAAAGCATAGCAGAAGTCATTATGAACTGTATGAAGGATACACGTATAATGATGTGAGGAAAGGCTTAAATACATTGGGAAGAAGAATAAAAAATAAAGGTATTAGGATAGCCATTAATTACAATTTATGTTGCTGTGTTTTTCGTTCATACTCATAAACGTGATATTAATTAACGTTGTTTAAGAAATAGATTTATTTAGGTTAAGTTTTAGGTTAGGTTATAAAAAAATGTCTCAGATGAATGTAATAGAAACGTAACAGTAAATTTAGTTATAAATATTCATTATAATGACACTACTAACATTCCAAGCAGAACAAAATACGAATCATTATGACAGCTGATGGTGTTAACTGTTATGTTTTCTAAATTTGTAATAAAAGATGCGATAAAAGGTTTGACGTAGTGTAATATACCTTACAGCTTTAATGTGATCATAATATGTGATCAAAGGTTTAATCATCTTCGATAACAAAGAAATGTGACTGTGTAATATACTAACAGACTTTATTTCCACCGGAATGAATACACTTACACAGTGGAGTAACTTGATGTAGATACTTTGGAAGGAGTACTGCACCTAAGGGAATACTGCAATGAGGATGGTCATGTCAGCTGTGAAACGGGGCCAGACTGCACTAAATTTGTTTCTATATGAGTCCATGGATAATATGATAAACGAGGGCCTTCTTTTCCACCTCCGATAGTCTATAAATAAAAGACAAGTTCATAGAAAACAATTATTTTATTACAAACAATTTGTACACTTATGGTTACTTTTCAGCATAATCACCGAAAAGATTCAGACATTTATCGTACCTGTGCACAATTTTCGCAATACCTGCTTCAAAAAATGTTGCCGCCGATGATTTCAACTGAGCATTGGCGTTGTTTTGAAGATCTTCGTACTTTACGACGTTTGCGGAAAGCCATTCAAAACAAACGAAGAGGAATGCTGACTTCATGAGCTGTGTTATTCCATGACAACGCTCGTCCACACACTGCTGGCACAACCCATCGACTCCTTGAACAATTTCAGTGGGACATTTTCGATCATCCGCCGTGATGTCCTGACGACCTGGCACCCAGCGACTTTCATTCTTTTCCCTGAACTGAAGATGTGGCTAGGAGGGCAGCACTTTCAAATCAACGATCTTCAAAATAACGTCAATGCTCATTTGAAATCATTGGTGGCAACATTTTTTGAAGCGGGTATTGCAAAGCTTGTGCACAGATACGATAAAGTCTCAATCTTTTCGGTGATTATGTTCAAAAGCAACCATAAGTGTACAAAACTTTTATTAATAAATAATTGTTTTCTATGAACTTGTCTTTTATTTATAGCCTATCGAAGGTTGAAAAAAAAAACGGCCTTCGTATTTGCCAATATTAAATACAATCGGGAGTTCAAAAAGCTGATGTTACCTTTTAGCGAGATTATCCAGCAAACCCGGCGCCGTCTTTTCTATACTTTAGATGCATCATCCTTCTATTGTGTAAGGCACATTTCAACATGTTTTAAGGGGAGTCCAAATGCCTTATCTTGCCAATGTTAAAGTTTTACCCATTATCTCGGCAACTATTTAAGATGAGCTAAATTATTCAAGGCATATTCAGCAATATCTTTTCTGTTGAGTGGTGAAAAATAGAATACATCTGTTCATTAGGAGGAAAGGTATGCTTTTTTTAATAAAGCTCTTAAAATCTTATTGAAAAATAACTAATGCATATACATACAAGCTTTTTCGTTAAAATAAAGCCTAGTTAGGTGCAAATGTGTGGTAAAAATTTAAGTCCTTAGTGTCAGTTAGCTTTTGAGATAGAGGGACACTTATGTAGAAAAGTTTACTTCTTCAGAAATTACTTTCAAACATAAAATTAAGGGGGAAAGTGTATCCTAACTTTCAAAACACAACTTCGCAGTACTTCGAAACTCTCATCTGAAGAACATATGAGCAGGATGCCAATGCTGCGAATAGCTAAAAGTAAAACTTTCCGATCAAAATACAAAAGGATCTCTTCTCTAACACTAATATTTATAAAGTTGTTAAGGTTTTACCAAAGTGTTTCAGAATGTTCTAAAAACTACTCCGCAAGATTATTTTCAACAATATTTTGAAACTATTTGCAATAGAAGCATGGCTATAAAAGTTATACCAAAATATACGGGAGATACTAAATATTAATATGAAATTAAAACATGAAAATGGAAGAAAATTATGAAAATCCCATTTGGCTTCCTTTTCTCTATCAGTTCTGCAAACAAACTACTGTTAAACTGCTTCCGTGGTCGAATGGTCAGCAGGGAAGTTTTCTTTAGCCAGAATTATTCCCTATCTCCTACAGAGTCTGAAAGTATGTATTAGAGAGTGAATGTGTGTGTTTGTTTGAGGAAAATAAAATGATTTAAACCAAACGTAAAAGACCCCACAGACAATGAGTTATTTCAATGATATGACCTTAGATGTTAAAGGGGGTTCTAGAAATGAAACAGTTAAAAAAAAAAAAAAAACTACTGTTGACAAAAGATTACTATTTTATCTACATAATGGTAATCAAGATAAACATTACCAGAAATGGCTCAATTACCCAGTTCCTTATAAGAAGAAGGGAAATACGTGAATATATTAGGCTAAAGCAACAGTTAAATATTTTTAAAAGCTGTCGCTAAGCGATTGCTATGTCCAGGAGTAAAACAAGAGTAAAGAAACCGATGTGCACTTTCGTTTTGACTAAATTTTAAGTATTTTAAACTTAAAACAAATAACAAGGAATACCTCTGAAATAGTTAACTCTACAAAAAATGTGGATGGCTTAAATTGTCTGTTTTAATTAGATCTACACTTTCTGTGCAGTAAATCGTTGTCTATCGCTTATGGCATATTAATTATGCAAAAGTTATTCAGAAAGAAGAGGACTCCAGGAGCTATTCCCAAGAAAGTCAGGATATACAGTTTGTTTACATGTAAATATTTTAATATATTATGGTAATTTAGTCAAAATCGTGAGACATTTTTTAGAACATTTAAAATTTCGAAAAATATTCATTGGGGTGGTGGCATTTTTCTAAAAATGTGAAATATTCTTGAAAGATACTAAATTTAATACAGAGTTTGGTATTTAACTGACTTTTCAATTTTGAATCATGCTCTCCCCCTCCCACACACATACAGAATACCGTTTTTCCAAAAATAATCTTTATGCTAGGGTCCTCACAACATTTGGAGTTTTTGGTTTGAGTACAATAGCTTCTCTATCTACTATGTATATTATAGCTATGTGCTGGAGAAAGTAAACATGCAATGTCATAACCGAGAGAACCACAGATCCTTCCGTCTTAGACCGCTTGATCTTGCTTCAGCATTGCATTTTTCAGTCGGAATCTGTCATTCTAACCCCTGTGCTGTTTGCAGCTGTGTGGAAAAAAAAAAAACAACAAGAAACAATTTATTACTATCGCTTGACCTTATAGTTGATGAACTACGAAACCTAGACTTAAAGATCGCCTGCGGTGCCATACATAGTGAAATCGGGCGTTAAACACCATAAAAAAAGACTCCCAGTAGTTGTGGCGTTGTAAGTCCCCATTGGGGTACGTTAACTGAAAATGATTTGTGATCTGCTTTGGTTTGCACTGTCAGTTGCGGAATTTAATGTTGAGTCTGAATGTTACCATGGTATATATATATATATATATATATATATATATATATATAAATATCAAAACAATATGAGAAGCATGCCTTTCCGCCACTCGGTAGCATATTTCCGTTTGTCTCCCCTTTCGCCGTTTAACTACGCTCGTCCTCCGTGGTGTAATGATTACCATGCTAACTTCATATACCCAACGTTGCGGGTTCAAACCTGGCGGAGGACGATGGATTTTTTCAGGTGTAAAAATCCTTAGCATGGCTTCCTTCGGAAGGGAAGTAAAGCCGTTGGTCCCGTGTCGTAGATTTACGACGCGTTCAAGTACCACAGGCCTGATAGGTCTCTGAGCAAAATGAAGCGGTCTTTCACGCCCAGTATAGAATGGGACGCTGAGAACCACAGCAGTTAAGGAGTGTCCATAAATAAAACTCCCATTTCCTTTTTGTCTTTTGTTCATGAGCTAATGCATTTGTGTTGGACTTGAAGTGAAACCAATAAGAGAGGTATTCGGTCAGCGCTGGTGCGCAACACTGTTAATAATTGTCTGCCAATATGAAATAAAAAAACTGCTATAGTAAACCAAAATATTGTGAATATAAAAATCTTGTCTGTACATGGTTATATTTACAAACTATAATAATTGTTAAATACACATTTTTGTTCCGTATACAGTAAAAACGACAGCACCGTGACCGAGTGGTTAGACCGAATGTCTCCCATCTAGGTGGCCCGTGTTCGATCCCAAGCGCCCGCATGTGGAATTTGTGGTATACCAAGAGGTGTCTGTGCGAGCTTTCTCCGGGTCCTCCGTTCTCCACGCCACTCATTCCACTAATTGCTCTCTCATCATCTTTCCTATCATCAATTTCACTTTCATTTTATACCATCCACTTCCCTCACGCTCATACCTGGCTATGGGCGAAACACTCGTTCTAGGTTCTCCGTTCTGTGGTTTCGTGCCGTTGGCTCCCCGACAGACAGTCCTACAAATACTGGTAGGGTAAGCCGACTACGGAAAAATAGAGTAAAAACCATTTAATAGAAAACATAGTGGGTTGTCGACAGGAAGACGGCGATGGGATTAATAAATGAGGTATCTCTATTGGTGTCAAATTGCTAAAGTTATTACACAAATGCTTACTGCATAGATCGTTGGCCGTACATACGTATTAAAGAAGTCAAGGAAAAAGGACTTACATTAAGAAAAGAAAGAAAGACAAAACAAATAGATTGACTAAACAAATTGATCTGGCTTCGCGAACTTCAGCCAAGAAATTGCCATGTTTTGCCAGTTCCTCTGCTCAGCCAGTAGACCTTACGATGCCAACCTCTTTCTAGCAGGACTTCTTGATTTTACGTCGGTTCTCCCACTGTGCATATTCCGCCAAAATATATAATCAAGCGTTCATTCAAGCCACAGAATGGACAGATTCCTCTGGAAGATTGCCTAAAAAATGCTCACTTTTCACGCCTGAAGCTGTTTCGCTACGTGGCCTTTTTATTACGATTGTAAACAAATACTTAAGTGTATTATGAGAAAATGTAGCTAAAAGGAAGTTACACAGAATGACATCTGGAATCTCAGTTCCCTAAGAGATCCAAAAATAAATGCAATGCAATTATAGATATTTATTAATAAATGCACTTAAGACTAATACAAACCATGTAAGTTTTTGCATTCTAAGGCGTATAAAAATGTAGAAATAGCCAATGAGCATTAATTTAAAGGCTTATGTCTGTTTTCTTTGGCTCTCAATATGTACTTTTAGATTCTTTATCGCTTATGTACAATGTGTTCAGTAGATAGAGAAGGTATTGTATTCCTATCCAAAAAATTCGATGCCTAAACTTCACCAGAAACACATGGTTTGATGATCCGTGATTCCAATGGAAAGCATTCTTAGAAAAAGGTCCGTGTGTGTCTGTGGGTACCAAAACTGAAAAACGAAAAGTCGGCGGAATACCACAAACTTGATATTTAAGTTCTATATCTTCCTAGGATGCGACACGAAGATTTTAAAAAAAAATGTCCCCCCTTACTACCATTTACACGGAACATTTTTCGAAAGTTTTGATTTTTTAAAAAAATCTCTGACAATTTTAATTAAAGTGACAAGTACTTTTATGACGAATGAAGGAGTTTTTTTTTTTGGAAATAGCTTCCGAAGACTGCTTCATTCTGTTTTATTTTTGTACACCTAGTAAACCAAAAGAAATAAGACAAAAACTCACTACATAAAAATGTACATCTCCCAAAATCACAGAGTTTGTGTCATATATCTTTTGTTGAAGAGTTAGCCATTTCTGATATATTCCTTGTTATAGGTTTTAATTTTAAAATACTATATATTTCACAAACGGCCATTCGCATTCGTTTCTTACCACTTTTGTTTTACTCCTGGCCATGCAAACAGAACGTGTTAAAATTGTATCACAAAGCCATCTGAGTATCGCTTTGGCCTAGTGTATACCCTTATTTCCCTTCTATTTGCAAAGAAACAGACTTTGTTAAGTTGCGACAATGATAAGTCATACTCTTCGATTTGTAGCTATAGCGCTGTCTCTCTTTCCTTATTCCACCTGTCTTCCCCTGTTCTTCCTCACTTCGAATTGTCATTATCGAAGCCAAATACACCAATCCGCTGTGCAGAGAATCACTGCACCTCGGTTTGCATGAATATGATTTTGGGCGTTTCAGAGGTCCTGTTACATTATAAGCATGTATACATCTCAAGTCATTATTTTGCATTTGGGACTAAAGAGGTTGTAACGATAGAAAATTACCGTCTGTTATTTAAATGGTCCCAAAAATAAAATCCTAATAAGTACACGTATTATTTATACTTAGAAATCAAGTAACATTCAAAGTGTCTCAACATTTTATATTACATGTTTATAAATATTTTATATCCTGATAGTTATTATATCAAACTGAAAGTATCCACTTAGTTTATATTTATGACAAAAGTTAAATAAACTTCAAAGTTAGTATGTTAGTAAATTCAGTCCACGGAAATAGAACATTTATTTGGTGTTTCAGTTATAATGATAATCTTCAGTTTTAGCGAAGTGAAGCTTTTGAATATTAGCGTCGTTGCTGGGTTTCGGTCTCTCATTTGAATTTATCGCGAGGTTTTGTTTCACCTTCGGTATCGATCGCTGATTAATTACACTGCAGTATGAGTTCATTAGAGAATTAAAATCGCTGTGTGTATTCCCATGAAAGCGTCACTCCTGCCATATGGTATGTTGTGACGGCTTTAACCTACCGAATACATTGAGTTCATCTCAACGTTTCAAGCAATAACTTATATTATGTTTACTGATGTACTACTTGATTATATTGATAAGTGTTTTAATAATCTTTCTGCTCCGAGCAATCTTCCTGTTTAGCATTCCTTTCTGCGCATCGCAGTCAAGTAATCGTTTAATCAGCCTATTTATTTTTTGTTGATGAAATTTAGAATTGTGTTTTTTCACCCACTTTCTCAAAAACAGTTACATTAATTACAGATCATGATGCGCTTGATGATTGGTAGTCCAATCGTATGTCAAGGGTTTTCAGTCGGATATTTTCCTTGCTTCGTCGCCAAGTTAAAGTTTATACTGTATAAACAGACCAGTCATGTACTTCACTAATAACTTCCATATCCGATTCTTTGAGGGTGCACATAAAATACTTATTTTTCTTTGGAGGCTTCCTTTGCCATTGTTATCTCATATTGTTATTTTGACATATTCAATATATTCAATTTTGGATATGTTAAATTAGCAGGTATTCGTTTAATTTGCGCCGCAATTTGGGAATCTGCCAATGCTACTAGGGATTTATCATCGATTTTGGAATCATATTTGGTTAAATCCAGTGTGTATACGCTCTCTCAGAGTGCCCATATCCGGTGCAGGAGTAGTATTAACCAGGGATTTCAAATGCCCCCAGAAGAATTCCATTGGATGCTAATCATGAGCTAGAGCAAGCCATACAATGAATTACCCTTGACCAATTCGTTTATACGGAAATTCAGGAAATTAGTGCTATTTAACTGAAGTGCGGTGGCTCATCATTGTGAAAAACTACATGCATTGGATGATTCCAGAGGCTTTTCAATTAAACTATACTGGCAATTTCTGAGAAACTGTAGGTACGCGTCTGTGTTTGGGTACGAAGGAAAGAAATAGGGACCAGTAGGTCCATCTGAAACGTGTAGGCAGAACTTCTGCTGATCTCTGTCCTGTCGTAATTCATGCGGGCTGTCATAGGCCCGTGACTGTTGTGAAAATTAAAGATACCGTTGCGTGTAAATCCAACCTCATTGGTGCACAAGGTGCATGCTAAGAAATTCTTGAACATATCACAATTATGTAACTTGCGATGCAGAAAGCTCTTAGTGATGCACATTCCGCCATTTTGAACACTCTGAAGGTAATACGGGTACAGAGAATCTTCATTCAAAATTCTCCAGATAGCCATGTGACAAACACCTAACCTTACTCCCATGCGTCTTGTGGTATCTGGTGGATTTGCGTTCACATCATCAAGAAGTTCTTCATTGTCGTGCTTCGCACTTCTCTTGGTCTCTCAACACTCCTCTCAAATGAGCCTGCCTCTCTCTCTCTCTTTCTTCACGCGTTGATGAATTCGTTAGAAAGTTTGTGAACAAGGTAACACCATTTTGCATAAGCCCGCGATGCGTTTCCTTACACATAATGCATATCGGTCTTTTCACTACTGAATAGATTTTCTTCTGCCTCCGTGATCTACAACAAACAACAGCAGACAACAGTATAATTAAATTATTAATCCTTTGCTGTACAACGAACGGAAAAATAATAACAAATACTTAGAGGAAATACTTGAATTGATGCAATTATTATTGATGTCAAACAAATAGGCAGATCCTTTAAAGATCGTAACACATGACTTTCAGACCCATGTTTATCAACTTCTTTGCTATTTTAATGTTGGAGGGAGGGCATCCCGAAATACTTGGCACCGATACAGATACATCTTGTATAATGACAGGCTCTATAAAATTGTGACAGACAAGAAAACAAATCAGTCAACATTTTTATATCGTTTAAAGTCGAGCCAACGCTTTAGTCAATTCTCAGTGTTACGATTTAGTTCTAAGAAAATTTCGTAACATTGAGCTTATTTTTAGAGCTCATAAGCCTAAATATGAGTGTGGGAGCGTATGTCATGGCAACTACTTTTTGTCAAAATACATTGTGTGTGAAAAATGTGAAATACGCACATGATAGGAGAGGGTATGAACCTATGGACAGTGAAAAGCACCTCAAAATTGTACTTCGCATAGTAATTAAAGTATTGGGCATTATTGGTTTCATGTTTCACGTTTGTTATAGCACAGCGCCTCCCTGAAATTTGTCTCCTATGACATTCACTCCAGTTGTCAAATGATGTGGGAAACGCTGAATACCATCTGCATCACTGTTTTCCTTCTATGTGGAAGTTGCCCTCCGTGGTGTAGTGGTTACCATGCTAACTTCATATATCCAAGGTTCAAACCGGGCGGAGAACGATGAATTTTTTCGGGCCTAAAAATCCTCAGTCGTAGTAAATCCGTTAATCCCGAGTCATAGATTTACGGCGCGTAAAAGAACCTCAAGCCTGATACAGAGGCCTCTGAGCAAAATTAAATGGTCTTTCACGCCCAATATAGAACGGGACTCTGAGAACCACAATAGTTAGAGAGCGTCCATAAATAAAACTCCATTTCATATCTATGTGGAAATCTGGTTATTTGTAGCTACACAGCACTTGGTATATCCTCACCTGATGCAAATCGTTTACCACGTGATGGTTATTTCACCTTGTGTGTGAGGAGGTGTCGACGTAAAATTGAGACCGATCAGGATGGTTAGTGCTCCAGTTCTTCCCATCCCCAGCGATGCAGTAATCATCCAATACTACACAGAGAATGGTTGTTTTGATATATGAGCGCTGTCCAACACGAGTTCCAATCATCTGGCACGGCGGTCTCCGACATGTCTCAGTACGCTCCTAGAGGCCATGCCAGCACCATCTTACCTTCTTTAACACGCATTTGAACTGCCTCTTCTCCCCACGACACGTTACCTCACAAAATAATAGTTGTCATGACTTACAAACAACCTTCATAGTTTCTTCGACAAGTGAATTCGCAGTTCTGATGAATAACTGTGTAAACATCGTTTGGTTTTAAAAACTATTAAATAAATAAAAAGCTTAATGAAACAGAATGGCTGGTGAAAACGAAAACATAAACATTTGAATTTAAATTTCTAGCTAGAGAGCCGCAACATAACTTTTTACGACTATAACAAAATACTAAGCATAACTAAACAGGTTTTAGGTGCGAGAAGTGTAGATGTTATTTTTTTTTTTTTTAATTCAGTGTCTTTAACCGGAACATCCACTTTTAAGTGACGCTATGTATACAATTCAAAAGTGTATGTCCAATACTTCCCTAAACTTAAATCACTCGATAAGTTTGTTGTTTTTCAAATACTGTTCGATGCAAATTTTGGTTATGTTCCGTAAATAAATCATGATCACTTACAATAGATTTAGTTCGTCTTTGGAACTTCCTACCTGAAGACATAAGGGACTGCCGGAACGTTATACTGTTCAAGCAGAAATTTAGGACTTACATTTGTAATCAAACCTTATCTGCTGCTGATAAATACTTCACTACTTTCATTTATTGTTATTAATATTTATATGCTGGCAAGTAATATGCATTTTAATTGTAAATATGACTAACATACGTTTCAACCTACATGAATATTTGACTTAAAATAATTTTGTTTGCAGTTTTTTTTTTCTTTTCATTTCAGTATACTTGTTGCACTTTTTAAATTTGTTTTTATTAAGTTGTATAGAATTGTATATTTTTTGTTGTTTATTCATTGCATCACTGCTGTATTATATTTAATGTATTGCCTGGTAGAGTGGAAGAGAAGCCTTATGGCCTTAACTCAAATCAGGATAAGTAAGTAAATAATCCACAAGTTGCCTAAAGTAATATATCAGGAATAAAATTGATTTATTTCGCAAAACGCATAAGTTTTGCCCATTATAAGGTGATTTTAGTAAAGGCTACTCAGCAATTGTTCTGAATTTCTGTATAGTGTCTATTTTGTCTTTACTAGCTCTGTACAACATAAACTTTCTGGAACTTCATGCTTAGCTGTGTTGTTGCTCGCTTTGGAAGTGAGAGTAGGTCAAACTTCACTCCGTGGTGTGGTAATTATAGCTCAACTGAGCACGTATGTACATAGTTGTGTTCCACTCAAAAATTTAATGGCAATATTTCACTGAAAATACATATTTTGAGAACCCCAAATTCAAAAGATATAATTGTTAGAAAAAGGTCCAGGTGTGCATATATGCGTGTGTCTGTGGGCATAACTCAAAAACGAAAATTCGTTTAATACAAATCTTGGTATATAAGTTCAGCGCCTTCCAAAGATGCGACACGAAGATATTCAGGAAAATCCCTGCTGTTAAGATTTTGATTAAAATGCTGTATATTAAAGATATTTGTATGGAAAATAAAATGTATACCATGTATTTTTTTAGGAATAAACCCTGAGGTCCTTTACATTCTGAATGGTTGTTGCACAACTAGTAAGCCGAAACAAATAGACAGAGCCTTATTGCACAAAACTGAAGATCTCGTCAAAACACATAATCTGTGTTTTATACAGTGTTTTGTGGAACTGACCATTTCCAATATATCCCCTGGTAATGACTTCAATTTTAAAATACCTTTCTCAAAGGAATATTCCTCACAGTTTTACATCTCTTTGTTTTACCAAATGCCAGTACCAATCCCATAGTGACAGTTTTTAAAAGATTTAACTGTCACTTTAGCCTAGTGTATTTTGTTTCTCTTCTACTTTAACGCCCTCCATGGTTACCATGCTAACTTCATATACCCAACTTCGCAGGTTCAAACCCGGCGGAGGACGATGGATTTTTTCGGGTGTAAATATTCTTAGCATGGCTTCCTTCGGAAGGGAAGTAAAGCCGTGGGTCCTGTGTCTTAGATTTACGGCACGTAAAAGAACCTCAAGCCTGATAGAGAGACCTCTGAGTAAAATTAAGCGGTCTTTCACGCCCAATTTAGAATGGGACGCTGAGAACCACAGTTGTTAAAGAGCGTCCATAAATAACACGCCATTTCCATTTTTCTTTTCTACTTTTAAGGTACTGAGTAATAACACAATTTAGGGTATTATTTATCTTGATTAGCGTGATGTACAGTAGAGGCATTAATTCTGTACTTTGTTTTATGTTTTGTTAAATGAACTTTAAAATTTGAATATTGCATTCAAATCTTATTTAGGTTCATTTAGCTGATAACTTACAGCCGGGAAGTGTTACCATAACACATTATTGAGCCTTTTACCATAACCTGGAGGTAATTTGGTCCTTAATGGGTTACATTGGCCCTACTTTAGAAAATATATAATTTTATAAATATACACATATATTATTTTATATTTCATCCAGTGTGAAAATGGAATTATTGCTTTCGCATTACATAGAAGAGCTCAACATTTCAAGAAATCTATTAATTTTGTAATTATGAAAATTAAACACCATGAACATCATAATCGTAGAATACCAGATATCCCCAATTTTGGATTCTTCCTATTATGTGGGAGTAATAATTAATTATATTGCATATGGGATACAGTATAACATGAAACTGTAATTTCCAAATATACTTTTCATGTTAGTGTGCCTCCAAATATTAAGCATTATGCATTATTACTCTCATATGTGTAATAGGGTGATGGTATTCTTGTGATTATGATATTGAAATATCGTAATCCTAAGATTACTAGATATCCCAAAATTGGAGCCCCTTTATGTAATATTAGAGCAATCATTCCGATGTTCACCATGATTACGACATAAAATAATGTGACAATGCCGTTCGTGTATGTGATTACTCTCCTGTACATTTTTTTCAAAAATATACATATATATATGCATATTTATAAAATAATGTATTTTCCAAATTTGGTACAAAGTAACCCATTAAGGACCAAAATAGCTCCGGTTCATGGTAAGAGGCTCAATACTGTATTATGACTGCAGTTTCTGGTTATAATATTTCAGATAAGACTGATCCTGTAAGAGTTGAATGCAATGCTCAAATTGAAAGTTAATTTAACAAAAAAGTTTCCAGAATTAAAGCCACTACTGTAGATAAAAGAATATTTTTTTCTAAGAATGGTTTGTTTTCAGAACTGATAGAGAAAGTTATGTGAATAGAACACATCAGACTTTTTGTTCTTCAAATACGGTTCAACTTTCTTATCTTAGACCACATACGCCCCAATGGAAGAACTTATACATACTCTTATACTAGATGAATAATTATATATCGTTACTTCGATGCAGCAGGTGATGCTTCATATTTAAGTATACATTAGACATGCAAAAATATACCATATGTTGCTTTTAGTGGGGAAAGATCTTTTCACCAAGTTTATGGTTTTAAGCAAGCGTCTAATTAAAGTGTTTCAGCCAGTTACATTGTTTTTGTAATGATGGAAAATTCAACGAAAGGGGGCTGATTTGAGTATAATGTTTTGGATATGTGTAATAATCGATGTGGTTTCAGTATCACCGTTGGAGGATTACCCCAACGTTTAAATCATGCACTCAAATTGAGCTGAATCGGCGACCCTTAGATATATAGAGAAATTATATGGAAATCCGTGTACCTGGGCCAATTGCACGATCCGCCGAGGGTTTGCCAAGCAGATATCATCTGCTTCCGTCTTGCAGTTAACTCTGGATAACGGCCCTATTGATGAGGTTGTAACTTTTGGCCGACCTTCTACTGTCTTCAGCTAACATCTACAGTCTGTTGAACCGTCGCCAAAGCCTAGAAATGAAGCTTTGTGGCACATTGAGTTCTTTGTATAAACCTAATCCTGGCTTTCAATAATTCTGTCAGGGAGAACACGTCTTTATACTATCTTACTCCGCAAGTCGGTAAACATTCCTGTCAACTGTACTCGCAAGGAAAGTGCAGAAAGAAGTGCTTTTCTTTGGTAGTTTTATTCATCGTTGCAACGCATGCAAAGAAAGCTCTCCTCTCTGTAGCCTTTTCAGAGTTATGTTTTACTCAGTGCCTGTTTTCTCTGCATCGGTCGATCATAACTATCTTCCAAAGCAGCCATGTCAAATAACACCTTTAGGCACTAGGGAGTATATGATGTCCCCGAGACTGACAAACAATAGTCAGTTGGTGGCAGTACAAAGAGTGTGAGAAAGCATTCCAACAAGAGGTGGAATAAATGTAATCAACGTTCAGGTGTTTAAGATGAAGCAAGTATTGGGTATGACCAAAGAAGAAAGCATCTCCTAAACATATACTTAGTAACCAATATTATGTTCGATGTTGATGGTAATACATTCGCATGCAAAGGACATCGATGAACACATCGTATGTGAATAAGTCTTCAGCTTCTGAATTTAGTTGAGTTTAAACCTGAGTGTATTCCATATTCTATACAGCTTAGAAAGTTAAACATACACGCAGTGTTTGTAGCCTTTTTTAGTGAACATGACAATTAATCTGCTTAATTGACAGTATTACCTCCAAACCTTACCATGAATAAGGATCTCAGTATTCAGACGTTTTTTAGTCACCAATGTCTCCCCATATGTATTAAATCAAGTGCAAGCGTACATTTCAGTATTATTTTTAACTTCTGCCGAAAGATGTTTAATGGATTTTTTCCTAATTATACTCCAAACCTAGTTAACAACATCATTTTTTTTTATCCCCTGTGAATTGCTTATGATTAACATATTATTCTAATTTCAGTTTCGGTCACCACTGAAAAACTTCAGGGTTGATGTACATTTATACACATTTCAAACACTCGTTAACACATGGACTCATGAGTGAAAGGAATACAGTTCAAATCCTGCCCGGATCGCGTATTTATTTACTTTGGTAAGAGTTAAGGCATTGTCTTCCACTCTACTCTGAGTACAATACAGTACAACATACAAGAATACACTGCATTACAAACGTATACAAATAAATATAGTAAGGTCCAACAAATATATTAAAGTTAAATGAAAAAAATCGTGACCAAAATGTTTTATGTGGAAATTTCATGGAGGTAGAAACAATTCCTCTAAGTGGTTGAATATTTAAATATGAAATATAAGTAACTAGCACGAAAAGTAATAGTAATAATAAATTATTGTTATGAGGTAATTATCATATTCAGCAGCAGAATAGGATTGACTATCAATGTGTGACCTGAGTTGACTCTTGAGATGTGGTCCCTTACATCTTCTGGCAGGGAATTATGAAGACGAGCTAATGCTATAGCGCATGATGATGAATAGAAGGTTGTATGATGAATATAGCAAAACTGAAGGTGTTTCGTGAGCAAGTTTCTCAAATATGACAGCCAGAAAGATATTTAAAGCGAACATTTAGATAATATGGAATGCAAGAATGAAGCAGTTAATGGATAAATGATAAAGAATGTAATATTCTTCGTTGCCTATGCTGGACACAATTGGTGATGGAATATGATCAAAATGACGAAGGTTGCATTCAAAGGGTACTCGCACATTCTGAGCCTGTTGAAGTTTTATTCATAGATCATTGTCTCTGACTGAAGTTTTTCCCAGGTTTTCTCAAACTGTCAATGCCAGGGAGGCACTTTAAACGTAATCCTTGAACGCTGCTTTCCAATAATGTTATGTATCATCACCGTTACTGTTTGCACTAAAAACGGGAGTTAAACATTAGACACCAATAACCTTTAACAGAGATTATTATTTCCGTTGTTTAATTAAAGACAGAACAATCTATTATAATACACCATATCCTATACATCCTTTTAAGGACATGTATGAATAAAGTTTTAAATTCCAACCTTTCTTAAATTTATACCACATATGTAATATAACGCAAACAAATTACAGTGAAAATGTCATCAATTTTGCTCTAATGGATTGGAAGCTATGGTCGAATTTGTTTATGTTTTTGTCACCACTAAAAAGTCCCTTGAGACAAAAAGAAAATAAGATTTTGGTCTAATACTATAAGCCTAGGTTCACAATACATCTACGTTTTGAAATTGTCTAGGTTTCTCTGTGTCTCCTTTAGTTTAGGCTCCAAAAATGTTTGAAGTTATGAATGTGCCTCTTTTGTCATAAAATATATTTTTTTTGTGTTTGAAAATTAAAAACATATGCTTAAATACATCTGACAGTAAAACTTAGGGCAATTCTTATTTGTTGCACCTCTTTGAACAAGTACAGCAAGTTTTACTTTTGTAACAGGAAAAGTGCTCTGCAAGGAGCATTTTACAGGAAGCAAAATGCTGAAAATATCAATAGCGAGAAAACAAGGAAGGATTGGAATGCTTTAAAATCCACCAGGTTGGTAGGCTGGACTCTAAGCTTTCCTTTCCTCTCCACTGCTGCTATTTTTTGTGTTCCTTTCTTCTTATTTTGCTGCTTAGCTTCTGCATAAATTCGTTTTTTTACTATGCATGATCGAATTAGATCTCCTCGATCTCAAGTTTTACTTGCCGAGTCCAGTTTCATCTCTAATGCTTTGCTGTAGCTCCAGTGACTTAAGGCACTTGGTGGCCAATTAAACCTTTTTTGTATTCCGGAATGGTTAAAGAGTTTTACACCACTGTGCCACTCAGTATACACAACCAAGTGGCAATGCACCTTTATTGAAGCCTCGCGTTGACCGCCACAAGTCAGCCTGACCTTAAAGTAAAATAAATACCCTTGTCATTGACATCTCTGTTGTGTACCAATGCTGCAAACAACAGTGTCTCAGTGATTTACATAAGCTTGGCTTTCTATAATTAATATAATGTTCATTGCACACCGCAGTTGTAGTAATTATGTTGAGTGACGCTACTGTCGTTACCAATATTCCTAACTTTATTTGAACTCCTTAATGTGCTGTTAGAGACAAATACGGTATTTTGATTGGTGTGAGATTATTAAAGTTGTTACACAAACACTTGGCACTTGAATCATTGACCGTACATGTGCCTCGTTTTTTGTTGAAATTAGTCTATTCCGGATAGCACGGATAGAAAAAGGCTTGCCTAAGCAGATCTGTAAAGATGACTGCATATCGACAGAGAAATTGAACTTTATTTATGGACGCACTTTAACTGTTGCGGCTCTTAGCATTCACTACTATATTGGGCGTGAAAGACCGTTTAATTATTGTTCAGAGGCCTCTTTATCAGGCTTGATGTTCTTTTACATGCCGTAAATCTACGACACGGGATCAACGGCTTTACTTGCCTTCCGAAAAATGTCATGCTAAAAATCCATCGCCCTCTGCCAGGTTTGAACCCGTGACCATGAGAACCCGAGGCTAGCAAATCACCCCTAGACCACGGAGACGTTGCTAAATGAAAGACCAATGACTGAATAAATACACTAGCTGTTATGACTAATTCCAAAACTCAGCCGGTAGAGCATCTGCCTGCTGTGCAGAGTCCCAGATTCGATTCTCACCTGGGCTCGAGAATTAAACACATTTCATAGTACGCTGACTTTGGCATTTCAATGAATGTATCTCGCTCTCCCTCTCTCTCTCCCTATATATATGTTCTGCGGTTATTTAATAGCAATTCGCCCATAAACAGGAATTAGGAGTTGCCGCTGAGAAAAGATCTAGTCACACGGATTACGTTATATAACTGCGTTACAGTTAATTAACAATCAATACAACAATATGGCACCAATTTGTGCTACAAAATAAAGATTATCCAAAACACAACTTTTATATGTATGTATGTTCCTTTAAATACAGCATATAATTAAAGTATTCTCTATTAATGCTTCATCCGTGATATATAAAGTATTCATTTAATACAAAGCCTCCTTTATGAATGCATAGATGTAAGAGCCTCTCTCACTATCAGCATGGACACATATAAAATTGTTGCTGATGCTGAAAGAAATGTCCTATCCTTTCTTTTCAAATTTCCTTTCGTAATTGTCAGCTTAGATATATCCCGATAACAAACAAAATCCACGGGACAATCTCATTCACCAGCATATGCAACCACAAAGACCTTTTACCGAACGGGGTACACATTCTTTAGTTTGGCTTTAGCTCCTATAGGATAAACGGATGGTGGAACGACTTCTAGAAGGTTTCCTAATAATCAGCCCGTTCTGGAGGAATTACAAATAAAAACACCCAGTATGCCTAGAGTCAATTAAACTTGCCCGATGATGTGTTTACCAATCAGACGTCACGTCAGCAAACGTTCAGAATTCGGCCTTTGAACCTCAGGGGCATTTCGGTACGTCTTCCCATATTGCATACAGATATCCGTGTATCCATTTTTTTTTTTTTTTAATACAGTTCCGGATGCTTGTCAGTTCTCCGGCGCTGTATTCTTTTTCCTCTTTTTTTTCCAGTTTCCTATATTTCCTTAGTTCACCTATTAATGTTTAACGTTGTCCTTGTGTATATATACATACATACATACACAGACATATACACATTTACAAACACCCATGCCCAAGGCGCGACTCGAACCGATGATCCCGTGCGCCACGAAGTGCCAAAGTGAGGCACTTTAGCGAGCGCGGCCACTGGGACTGGCTTTTTGTTGGTGAACATGTATTCTGGTATCTTACTATTAGAAACAGCTGAACAATTCAATGCCAAAGCTGGGCTTTGAACACGGTTCTCCTGCTCTTTGGGCGGTTGCTGTAACCATTGAGCTACTGTGACAACATGCTGCTCTGATATTCAATCCTCCAACTGATTCGTGTTTTTACCCGGTCCACCAACCGGTATGTCTCCCTTCAGAGAATACCAACTATTGGGGAATTTTGTTATCATATTGGTAATGTTACCTCTTATCTGTCCTCCGTAGTCTTGGGATTACACACTTTCCTGTGCTTATCAAGGTCGTGGGTTCAGTAACGGTGGAGGGCAATTGATTTTTTTTCGGGCGTAGCAATTCTTAGTATGGCCTCCTTCGGAGGTATTGCCATTGGTCCCGTGTCGTAGATTTATGGCACGTAAAAGAACCTCAGCCTGATAAAAAGACCTCTGAGCAAAATTAAGCGGTCTTTGACACCTAATATAGAATGGGACGCCAAGAACCGTAGCAGTTAAAAAGCATCCATAACAATTTAAGTTAGTCACTTGTTTGCCTGTTCGAACTGCGAGCCTTATTAATACGAAATAAGGAAGTAAACACATTCAGGGAGCAAACAATATCTCAGTGACCTTGCGCTTCCTATTTGAACTCCCGCTTTGGAAATTGGTGACGCGACAACTTATTTGCACTTTAATACAGTAAAGAAAACTCTAAAGAACAGCATACTTGATGCACCTGGTAATAAAGGATAGAGGCTAAAGAAAGGGGAAAAAATCTGAATGTGTTCCATTCACATGATTTTCTGGAGCTGAACAATCTTTTGTTGCAAAAGATTGTTTTATTTACATCACACTAATCGAGATAAACATTAGCAGAATTTGTGTTATTGCTTGATTCCTTGTAAGGTAATTCATTAGGCTAAAGTGTTAGTCAATTCCTTTAAACGCCGGTCGGTATGAAACAATTGAAATGCCGTTCCCTTTGCTTGCCAGGACAGAATACAGACGAAAGAAAGATAACCTACCGTTTGAGAAACGTTTTAAGTAGCTAAAAATGTAAACCAACAACATGGAATATCTTGAAAACGGTCAACTTGACAACAAAAATGTATATGATATTAATTGTATGTTTTAACGCGAGATACCTTTTTTGTGCAGTAAGTTTTTGCCTATTTCTTGCGGTTTACCAGTTACGCAAATTTAAGCAAAATTTATCTACATTGAACAGGTCTTTGGAAGCTATTCCCAGAAAATTCAAGATATACATTTTATTTGTCATGTAAATATGTTTAATATATGGTATTTTAATCAAAATCGTCAGAACCATTTTTTCAGAAAATAGAAATTTTCGAAATTTTATCCATGTAAAGAGTAGTTGGGGGTGGGGAGTTTTTTTTCTCGAAAATCTTCGTGTCTCATCCTTGGAAGACGCTAAACGTAAATATCAAGTTTGGTATTTCACGGTCTCTTAGTTTTTGAGCCATGCTGTCCACAGACACACAGATCTTTTTCTAAAAATTAATTTTTCGGAATCATGGAATCTCAAAACATATATTTCCGGTGAAACCTCTACATCGAATTTTCGGGTGAAATACAATACCTTCTATAACTACCATGTACATTGTATATGCATACGGCTAGGGAAAGTATGAAACACAATAGACTGCCTTACCAGCTTAGTATGTTCGTTCTGGCCTTGTGCCACTCCAGCCAGGAAGTTTCCCGTGTTTCTGCATTTTCCTCTGATCGGTCAGTATATCACAATTGGCCATATCTACTTCTACTTGGACGTAACAATTTTTGTGTGAATTTAAGTTTTCACTTATTTTCCCGCTGAGCACAATCCACCAAAATGTGTGCTCTCTCTCCATCCCTACAACAAAATACTTAGATTCTCCTGCCAGAATCGTCAGTCAACTTCTATGCCCTGTAGCTTTCCGATGTAAACAATTCCTGATCGTTTCTCTCTTCCAAATATTATGTTTCCCTTTATTCCATGTTATTTATATTTGCTACACTTAGGCATGGCTTTATTTTAATCCGATTCAACTTCCTGTCACCTGATGTCTATTATTCTGCTTTTTACATTAACATCAAAGCTAGAGTTATGGAAAGCGTGTATTATGAAAGGTATGCGCTGCTTTGATTACTAAAGAAGTTTGATACATAATTGCCTTGCGGTGACCTTTCCATATTTCTACTATGTCAGTTAAAATGCCCATTGGAAGGGTATTTTGCTTGTTTTCCTCTTGAGTCATACAAAGCTGCCCTAGTGAAATAAATGAGTCACCATTGGTGTCAAAATAGTATTTACGTCAAACTGGAAATTGATTGCTAAAACTCCAAGCGATGAGAGTTCTAATATAGACTTGTAAGGTTTCTGCTTTGGTGTTAAATTATAAACAATATTACACAAATACTTACTGCATGGGTCGTTGACCATCCATGCGTACTCCAGAGACAAGTTAAAGGTGAAAAAAATAAACAAAAGAGGAAAGTAAAGAAATATAAAGAAAAATAGTTATAAATTACCTCTTACTGATTCTATTTGGTGCGGCTTCGCGCACTTTAGCCACGAAGTTAGCTCAAGATCTGTCTGTTCCAACGGTCAGCCAGTAGATCCCAACATGCCAGTTTCATTCTAGCAGGACTTAAACATTTTTATTTGAGTTTAGTTGTACGTTGGTTCTCCCTCTCTACACATTCTGCCAAAACATGAACCGAGTTTTCATCCAAACCACAGAGAACGCTCGGGTATAAAAGCAACATTACCTTAATTCTTAGGTCTGTAATACAGATATATTGGTATTATGCAAAGAAACACGTAGCTGACTAGCCGGAGTATTTAGGAAGTCGTTTACATATTATTTTGTTTCCTGTTTCATTTCGGTTGTCATTGCCTTCTGAGGAAACTTGGAATTCAAACAAGGCTTTTTAATGGAAAGCAACGTGTGGCGCTGTATGTATTGCATAGTCATCGGCAGGAGTCCACAATACAACACATTCGCAGTACAAAAGTTGATAAACTTCTAGGCGATGAAGAAATAATTCAATTGTTTCCAGAAATTGAGCTGCTCTCTAGAAGAGGTGTATTTTGAATCTTGATAGTTGCCCATCCAAGCCATTAGATATTAATTACACACGTCTTGCTGATTACATGACTCATATGCCCGAGGCATGCTGCGATATTAAACTTGGTATCACAACGGACGCAATTTACTGAGATGTTTATTCACTCCTAACTTCCATCACGAGTAACCGTGCTAGCAAGATCTAATCAGCTTTTGCATTACTTATTCCGTAGTTTATTACTTGAGGTGATAGCCATAGTTTGTCGTCTCTAACGATAAATTTACTGCACAAGGGTAATAACGAAGCGTTAGGATGGAGATGAGATAAAACTCGTTTGACAGGCTAGGAATTACAGGAAACAAATTTCCGTCCTTTACAGGAAGGGGAACGGAGTTCTTAATGGGAGCTGTTTCATCTCCCGCGAGGAACCGTACGTATATGTGTTGCATGTATTGGGGTACATGATGTCGAGAGACGCGCGGCTTGAAACAACGTGATGTGTCGGGCTTTCAACAGGCTCCTTACTTTGTCACTTTCTCGTAAGTTGTGAGAGAAGCAAGAACGCTGTAAATTAGAAGGTTCCTCCGCAAGGATATTATAGTAACAAAATATGGAATTTATAATTCTATCTGGTAACAGTAACTTGGAAAACACGATTACATGCATTACATACATAGTTCTAAGTTACCGCATGATTAGGGCTGGCTGTCATATTTTTATCCTATCTTACTTTTCTATATGTAAATTAATCTGATGACGCAGTTGTTGACTATATAAATACATATTTCACCATATTCTAGCGTTAGATCATATTTTGGACAAATATATGAATAAGAGTATAAAAGAGACGCCAGTAATCTCGGTATTATACCACTGCGCAGAAGCGGCGCAAGACGTTTCAAAGGTACGTTAGTAATCTGCGAGCTGTATTAGTCATTGCTTTTTCTTCGTGTTGTGAAGTGTTTCGACAATATGCGTGTTGCGTATGGCTTCCTTAGGAATATTATCTTCGTATTATTCCACGGAAATATGTCAACAAATTCATGCCTGAACAGCGTATGCTTATGTACGATACATAGTGAAAACCGAATCATGTAGACAGATGTATAGACAGTTTCAGCAACAATTTCCTGGTTATCTAGTTCCTGGTAGAGACGCTGTGAGATGTGCTAAACGCTAAAGCAAAGAAGTGAAAACAACATGTTGTAACGGAGTTCCACAGCGAGTGGGTGTTCCATAAGCCTCTTTTTTAGGTTAATAACATTTTAAAACTGAAACCCTATAGTCTGACTCAAGTGCAGAAATTATTAATATTGCGCAAGAAGCACTTATGCTTGTGAATGGTGATTTCATCCGACGATATCCATAACAGCCACCAGCTTCAACAACACTTTTAACAAGGTTAGTACTCACTGCTTATATTACTTCCACTTGTGAGTATGTAATGCGGGAGTTACGGAAAGGAAAAGTAGACTGTGTAGGGAACACGAATTCGGGCGATCCGCGGCCTTGGCATAAAACGGAAGTACGGTATTTTGTTGTAAACATAGATTTCATAACGCTTGCGCAGCTGACCGTAAGGGAGTTAGTTCAAAAATCTTCACCTGCTGGTAGCAGGAATTACCAGAAAATGTGTGCCGACACAGTCAGCAGGTGAAATGTTCTAATATCTGGAAAATGTATGCGATTATTTGAGAGAGACACTAGAAATGGTTGTGGAATATAACTTATTTTCTTTCTTTATGTTTCTCTTTTCCCCCCTTCTCGCTAGCCAATGCTCAGTTTTGTTGTTCTTAGAGACGATAAGGTAGTGTCAGACTTCTACTATCTGTGCTCCTGTATGATATTCTTTTGTGTCTGTTAATGGGCAGTACAGTGATTTCAGAATGCCTAAAGTAAAGTGCTCTCCGACTGCCAGGTTTTGAGGTTTTGGTGAAACGTATTTTAGTACTGATGCATGAATTTTCTTTTGTAAACTCCGTAAGGGGAAAATTAGGCTAAGAACAGTTTTACACCGCAGTATATGGACAGCATAACTCAAAAACGAGGAGACCATGAAGTACCAAACTTTAATTTAGTATCTGCTAAGGCTGAGAGAGATTCAGATAAATCACCCAACCAAAATTACCCTTTAATGGAAGATTTTTCGAATTTTTTTATTTTCTCAAAAATGGCTGTGATGGTTTTGATTGAAATGCCGTATTTTAAAGAGATTTATACGGAAAATTAAATGTAGACCTTGAATTTGTTGGGAATAGCATCTCAAGTCCTCATTCTGAATGACTTTGGCACATGCGGTAAACCGTTAGAGATGGACAAGTCCTACTATATACAAAATGTACATCTCGCAAGAACACACAATTCATGTCACATACATTTTTTGTAGTGTTAACCATTTCCGAGATATCCCTTGTTATTCGTTTCAGTTTTAAAGTACTTGTACTTCTCTGAAACGGGAGATCGTCACTTGTTCCATTTCTGTTTCGTTTTACACCTGAACATGCAAAGAGAAGCGAGTTTGAAAAAATCGCATTGTGACAACATTTAAAAGATCTGTCAGTCGTTTTAGCCCTATGTATTCCATTATTTACATTCTAACTACAAGCATCTAAGTTAACCAACAAGAACTTTTCTACTAATGTTTATCTAGATTAGCATGAAGTAGATGGAACAATAATGATAGATTTACGGTACGTAACAGAACCTCAAGCCTGATAAAGAGTCGTCGGAGAACAATTAAGCGGTCTTTCACACCCAATAAAGAATTTAATTTCCGGGGTGGCAGGAAACGGAACTGGAGAGAACATTCATTAGATGTTACATCCTGACATCTGCGGGGACCCTCATATGCCAAAGTGGTTTCTGAGGGCCCGACCCAATACTGAACTCCAGGCGTTACAGTTCTGCAAAGCAAATTCTACTGCAGCGTGTAAGGCCAGCCGTCCACTCAATACTTCGATGTTAGAGCTTAAGGAATTTGGACAGAGGAAGCTTCCCGGAATTATAGTATGCAACCCAGCCAGGGTAAACCACGGAAAAACTCAAGATCAACGTGGCCGACCCAATGGGTTGAATCTGTGTACTTCTGTTGTTTATTTTACAGAAGCAGTATTTAGTGTTTTGTACCTTATCCATTCGTTATTATTATTCATTACTCTTACCGTTATTGTTAAAATCTTATTTATGCGCTCTTAAACCCTTATAATTTTACATTACTGTGCTCATTTAAAATAGCTTCTAATGCAGTTGCTCCATCTTGTGTTTCAACACTTCAGCAATACCATCTAAAGGAGAACTACGGGTTTGCGAAGCATTTAAGTTGTTAAAGTATTATATAACTAATACATTCATCAGCTATTTTGAAACTTATTTAAACGTATTCTAAGCTAATGAAAATAAATTGAAATGTTTTTCTTTTTAGTTTTCTTGAAATAATCTTGTTTCGAGGTTTTTACGCCGATTGCCGGAATATCATATGAAATAAAACTTTATGTATTCTGCTACGAAATGGGTCAATCTGTGCAAACCTCCTCGCTTTGTTTTAATTAATGTGTGGTGTACAGTTGGGAATTTCCATTGTTATAGTCTGTTATGAATGAATTCGATAAATTGATGGTGCACTGGGAGCATTCCGAATATACGTGAATTGAACTATGGCCTTGCTAAATCAACATGTTATGGACGTTTTGCAAATAATGCTAAAAGATAGCTGGAAAATTAAAAACTAGTCATTGAGTGTAACTTTCCACCAAAGACGTAAAAGCTATATAATCTTTCCGGTAATATGTATTCGTAGAATGTAGTTATGAAATATGTACATTCCCTGTGTTAAATATAACTCGTTCAATGCTTTCCAGGAAATGTAAATTTGTTTTTTTGTGTATAAATATCCCCAATGTTTAGTTTAGGGAGTTCATTGGACACAACCAGTCCGTTTTTACTGTCTCTACCATGTGCATAGTAGGTGGACAACGTATTGATTGCATTTAACTTAAATTTCGATACTGAAATTTCACTGGAAATACTCGTTTCGGTATGTCCTGAATAAAAAAGAGTATTTGTATAAAAAGGTCCACGTGTGTCCGTCTTTGAGAGTATAATTGAAAATCAAAGAGTCGGATAGATAGAGAACCTGAGATTCAATGTCAGCATCCTCCAGAGACGCCACCCTCGGATTAAAAGAAATACTCCACATCAATCTACCCTTTATTTGGAAACATGTTCGAACGTTTTCCTAAAAGATGCTGTTACGATTTCTATTAAAATATATGTTTTAGACGTTTTCATGACAAAATGTATATCTTGAGTTTTCTGGGAATGCGCTCAGAAGTCACTCACTCTAGATGTCGTTTGCATAACTGTTAAACTGTAAGAAATAGATAAAAGGTTTACCACAAAAATATACATTTTCTTAACATACACAGTTTGTCAAATATTTTTTGTGGAGTTAACCATTTTAGAGGCATTCCTTGTTAATGGTCTCAGCTTTAAAGTACTTACAACTCATTCCTCTAATTGGATGTTATTCGTTTTTCTTGCTCCTGATCAAGTGCCATTACATAGCCACTAGATATTAAAATATTTGACCATCGTTTAAGCCCAGTGATTTGTCTTATTCCTTTTTATTTACAAGGAAACGTAATAACATCAGTTACACAAAACTTTGTTATATAAACGTCAGGTAACCATAAGAATACGCATTTTTAAAGAAAGGCTTATTGTAAAATGGATCGACAACATCAGATGAATGTAACACATGGCATTTTTATAGTTTTCTAGTTTACTAAGTATAACCGCCGGCCAGTTAAGAGCCGTATAACCTGTTCTGCTCTATGCTGACTACTCAGCACAAAATGTAGGTGTTACCTGTCTTTGTTTTGGGTCGTTTATTCAACCTAAGCCAATATAAGCGGTCGTCTCCAATGAAATTCACTTAGGCAAGAGCTAACTGCACGGTTTTGTCAATTCACTAGTGTTTTGCCCCGGTGAGGTGGCTATGTGATCCTAAGCTGGTGGCTCTTTCGACTGGAATGAATAACAGTTTCATGATCGATATGGGCTAGATATTTCGACGCCATATAGGTGAGGCCCATTATTAAGCTCAATGCCAAGTTACAGTACACTCGGTCTGGTAATATTGAATAAAAAGACCACACACTCAGTGTCACACTCGCACACTCACAGTCGCTAATTGACACACATACACACACACGCACGAACTCGCACACACTTTCACTAACTCACACATTCACTAACACACACACATCACTCACATATACTCATACACACACACACACGCACTCATTTTCTCTCACACACACACCCATTTTCTCTTTCTCTCTCATACCTACTCATGCACCCTCACTCAGGCACACTCGCAAACACACACAAACACACTCACTCATACACACATTACTCGCACGCTCACTCACACACACACACTCATTCGAGTTTCATGGGTGTGTATTTTAAAAAGGTATTTCAACTTTTTGTTTGTAAATGTTGTGGCATACTTTATATTTTTCTGGGAAACTACAAGGAGTAAAAAATTAATACTCTGTTTTGAAGAAACGATGTTTGAAATTAAACCTAATGTTTATAATGTAAATGTTTCAAAATATAAATTTTTCGTCACTATTTCTGAAAGATTTCGATATTTTTTATTTGAGACTTAATACCTCTTCTTCCTATTTCTCTATTTACTCTCAGATACCTATGGAGGAGCAGAGTCTCTGAAACAGGGAGAGTAGCCAGTGTGGTTGATCAACCCGGTTCCTGATATTAGATTTAAGTAGTAGATGATATGAAATGACGGTGAAATGGATAAAAGGAAAAACTATTTTGGAATAACTGGTGGATAAATGGCGGAGAAAATGGAGAACCTGAAAAAAAAACCCGCCCAGACGCCGCTTTGTTCACCACAAATCCCACATTCAGGCCTCTGTGATGGTACTCGGCCGCCTTGGTGAAGGGCGAGTTTTCTAACCATTTGACCACGGCGTCGTGTTATATGAAATCCAAACATATTAAATATATCAAATTAAACAACGGTATCAATTTTAATAATGTTGGTTTCCCACCACAGAAAATTACCAGAAACGTTATGTTGCATTTACGAAATGCTCAAGTCACAATGTATTACCTTCTTCCTAACACTTCAGCTCAAACTTGCTTATTATTTAAAGTTTACAGTAAGAAATGGGGGCTACTTCAGAGATTAGTATGTTCTTCAGGATACTATTCAAAGCCTCTGCAATACCAGAGTTGTTTACAAAGTGTGCTCTGATTTGAGTGAGTATATATCACACCGGGAAATAGCTTGTAGTTCTGCTGTGCCCTTCCAGTCAATATAGTTGCTTGATGCAAACCGGAGATGGCGTTTGAATATGGATAACGTATTGCAAACACAGAGCTAACGTCCTACCATGCAATTTCTGATGGGTATACAACTTCCTTGTTGCAAGTGGCGTGTCGAAGTCTACTTCTATTCACGTTTGGCACCGTCACGAAGCTTCATAAAGCACGTTATCGAAAACTAGGCTTTCCTTGAAAGTACAAAGCATGTTTTGGTCAGAAATTTCTCACATAAATGCGCGCCAAAACATAATCTTGGCTTTTGGCATAGATTGAAGGCATATCTAATCTTATGTTGTACCATAGAGTGAACCTTTTCTTTTCCATGTGTCATCTTGAATGCATTATCCTTCCTTAGTGAATTTACTCATGACTTTAGCTCCATGATTTCGTGTATTTTGCAAATAGATACCGCTTTAGATATTGACCTGACTGCTGTCTCGGTATTCTGTGAATAAAAGCGGGACAATTTGGTTCATGCGTCGTTATGGGTATATCTACCTGAATGGTCAGTGCAGCACTGATCTCACAAGGGAAGTGCCAGGCGTATCTTGCCGAAACCCTCCATAAAATTCCTGTAACATAAGCGATATACCATACCCGTAGGCCTTATCCAGTTCTAACTGCAAAGTGTCGACGTCGAAGCTGGAATCTTGTAACGCACCTGAATATATGATCCAGACGGGCTTCCCT
Source organism: Hymenopus coronatus (assembly GCA_030762935.1). NCBI lineage: Eukaryota > Metazoa > Arthropoda > Insecta > Mantodea > Hymenopodidae > Hymenopus > Hymenopus coronatus. The sequence goes on along the minus strand of CM060900.1, from coordinate 28,280,540 downwards.
GTTTCAAAAACTTACTTCACCACAGTGTATGAAGTTTGAACTGGATTGAGCATCCCGTTCCAACTCTCGGCCAAATAAAAACCGGCAATCTACGCCACTGTTCAAGTATTCCATGCGACAATCCAGAAAAAAGTGAGCTCTCCAAGAAATCTAGCTAATAGAATTACTTCCGTATGCGTTACATTAAAGACTTGACATTCTTTTTTTGAGATTTTGCATTTAAAACTGCAGTTGCTGGTTTGGGTTGCCCTCCTTGTACTACAGCCCTTCTGTGACAGGAACTTCAGGCTAGGTTTCGGCATGAGTTGTGTTACACATCTGTTGTCAGTGATTCTCTGAGATTTGGATATGACAACAGTATACACTTCAGTGAAGTTGTGGTATGAGTAGTACCAATGGCAAGAATATTCCTTCAAGTAACAAAATGTTGAGATTCATTAAATCTGTGCTTCGGCCAGCCCAAGAACTTAATCCTTGTTTGTGAGCCACAGCTATTAGTTCCAACTAGCTGTCCCAATAGTGCCTGTACACTACCTTAAAATTTGGAACATGTTATTATATTACTCTGCTTTTCGACTGTTTTCATAATTACTTCATTTATGGGCGCTCTTTAACTGCTGTGTTTCTCAGCGTCCCATTCTATGCTGGCGCTTGAAGACCAGTTAATTTTGCTCAGATACCCTCTTATCAGGCTTCAGGGTCTTTTAAGTGCCGTAAATCTACGACATGGGACCAACGGTTTTACTTTCCCTTCCGAGGAAGCCATGCTGAGGATTTTACTACCGAAAGAATCCATCGTCCTCCGCCGGGTTTAAACCCGCAAGCTTGGGTATATGAAGTTGGAGGGCGACATTTTTCGGGGAAGATTAGGTTCTTACAGCTTAATGGAAATACTCATTTTTGTAGATTTTGATGTTTACATAAAATACTGTTATCTTATGTCTGGAACTTCTAAATGATAATGAAATTATTGAAACTTATTGAAGTTCTGCTAAAGCTTTCTGATGAAGTGATCTTCTTGAATTAACACCAAATTACTCCAAGACTTCAATTGTTGTGCTAGTATTCAAGAGCTTTGACTTCTCAAGGAGGAGCAGGGTTCCCGGTTTGCCTGTCCGACTGCCGCGGCGTCTAAATCTGGAAACTGAAGGAACCCGTCATTGAAGTGCTCTTGATGTGGTTCCGGGCGCCCATCCATCCCTCCCTCCCGCACATCCAGGGAGGTCATAAATACAATATCATCACTAGATCAATCCAGAGTCCCCTCCAGAAACGCTCTACCCTATTTGAAATGATTAGAGTACCAAAAAGAATATGTAAGTATGGATACTGGTATACAACAAATTTGTAGTCATAAAACTGAACGATTGCGAAGAAGCGCCTGACATTAAGATGATGATGAATGGACTACAAAACATGTTAAGCCACAAAAAGCGAGAAAAGTTGGAGATATTTCATGCCAAGCATTATACAAAGAAAGTAGACTAAGAAAACAAAATACAAGAAAAATAATAGGACCTGCTTACACTGGTGCGATATGCATGTGATTCTTATACCAAAACTTTTCTAATCTTTGTATTGTTTCTTGTATTTATTCTTTTGTCATCTACTTCGTTACCATTGGCTGCTAAATAATTAAATGTTTTTGTTTGGTGCAACGTTAGAAATTGCTCTGCTGACATAGTTTTCAACCGAAAAGATTATGCGCTCTTTTTTAACGTTTTACTTGTTGTTTAGAGACGAATGCAAAAGATAGCTAACGAATAATCACTAGAGGTTTGGGCCCGCCGTCGCCGAGTGGGTAGACCACTCGCCTCTCACCTAGGCGGCCCGGGTTCGATATACGCAACACTTTGTTCTGGAACACGTGGAGCCGTTGGATCTAGGTAGGAAGAAAAGAATCTTGTATGTAGGCAACATGTTTTGTTTTTAACATAAATAAGAGAGTTGTTGAATTAAAGAAAACAAAATGCTTTTGTTGTTGCTAAAAGTTGTTGCTTTTACCAGATGTCAGTAGTGTAAAAGTAGAAAATTCTGTCACTCAGTTCTATAAAATGATTACCCTCCGATGTTGCCAACTTCAGTTTATGCGCATACGGCCTCATTCAAGAAGGCTAAGACTCTAAAAGCTCGTATCGATCCATAAAATGGCGGATGATTTGAATGTCATGATTTTGGAATCTGCTGAATGAGACGAAATTATGCAGCAGCGGGGAGAGCAAAATTACAACTGCTACACTGCCTCCGTTGTACAGAATGTTTTCGTTCTGTACGAGTAAGTCATAATGTTGTCAGCACTGATGCTAAGCAAGGCAACAACTGAATGTCGCAGACTATTAAACATGAACTCCGTGAAATTGCTAAAACAATCTATTTATTATTATATGTTTATAAACATTGAGCACTGTCTAAAAATATTATACGACACAAGTGTTAAAATTGTTTTATACTGTTCCTAGGATTACTGTACTCGGCCTACTTCCTACTGATAATGTAAAACACTATTGTACCACTTGTATCATAAATAACGATTTTATGCGTTTAATACAACTACGAAATTATATATATAGTCTTATTATTTGCTAATTTTTGCGAATTTTTAATATTTTCAAGAATATGTTATCTTTAATAATGTATATACTATTTTTTGTAAAAATGAGTGCCTTTATTTCAACTTACAAAAATAAAACTTTGATATTTGCGTCTTCATTACATGGAGCTAGAAGTTGTGAACGATCTTTAGAATGTCACGAAAAAAATTGCAGATACAAAAAATACTTAAAAATTTCAGTCTGACTCTACCTATCCAACTCCTGGCCTACACACGGCTTGTGTGAAAAACAATTAAATCAATACCAATTGTCCATAATAGTTGGCTATACTATGAATCCTGGGACTTAACGTGCTTAGAAAATTGTATTTATTTATTTTGCTTTAGTTACCTTTCAATTTTCATTTGTTATGGCATTATTCATTAATTCTGCCAACATATTGGCACGAAATTAAGGGGAATTTATGCACAATATTCCTCAGAAACACCACCAATTAGAATTATTAATGTGAAATGCAGTCGACTCGTAGAGAGGATTTGCGGTTGATAACTGGATAAAAATTAAGGAGACGAGAATACTGCTGATTGACTTTGGTGTTCGTGTGAGTATTCAAGGTAAACACAATGTTTCACTGCTCAATCGGAAGATGGCATCTTCGTGTCGTAGATTCTGCATTTGCTAAAGTATGAAGTCTGTGTAACGTGGAGAGGCTGTTTAACATATTTAATTTCTGTATTAAGTACTGTGTGCGGACGTATTACTTAGAGAAGGTGTTTTATTCCACCCAAGATTTCGATGCTGAGATTTCACCGGAACAACCCTGAATTCAAAAACCCTGGTGTGTTTGTGTGTGTGCGTGTGTATGCAGCATATATCAAATGAATACCAAACTTGATATTTAAGTTTACTTCCAAGCAGGAACACGAGGATTTTCAGAAATATTCCCCCACTCTTTAGATGGAAAAAGTTTCGATTTTCTAAAAAAATAGCTCCAACGATTTTGATTAACACCGTACATTATAGATATTTACATGACTAATAAAATGTATATTTTGAATTTCGTGGAAACATCCTCTGAAGTCCTCTGCATTCTGAACGAATTTTGCATAACTGGTAAACAAGACAAAAACTTAATACACAAAACATATATACCTCGTTAAATGGCACAACTTATGTCATATGTGAAGTTAACAATTTACAAGATATTCTTTGTTATTGGTGTCAGTTTTAAACTCTTGTTTTTCTGAAACGTGAAGTCATCTTTCGTCTCCTATCTCTGTTGTTTTACGTCTGGCAATACAAAGAGAAACGAATTTCAATCATATAGCAATTAGCTTTAAAAGGTTTTACTGTCCCTTATGCCTTGTGTATTTCCAATTTCCCTTCTACTTATGAGGAACCAAGTAATAAGTCGATTTCTGGTAAGCATGAAGTAGATAGAAGAGTAAGAATAAGGTTTTGTAAACTTTCCGTGTGTATTTGTGTCTGTTGATTAACATACGGTTTTTAAACATAATTACATGAAAAATAACATTTATATTTTGAACTTTCTGTGAACGTATTTTACAGAATAGATAGTCACGTAAATGGAACAGATGAGATTCTTATATTAAAATTGTGTACGATGAAATTACAGGCATAATAAAAATATAAAAAACAAAATATTAAGCATTTTCACCTTTTTTATTACATTTCACCAATGCATTTCCTTAAAATGTCATCCTCACCATATCGATTAATCTTGATTGCATTGTTTAAAGAAAAGACATTTGTTGCTGTGTGCAGAGTTGAAATATAATGGGAAAGTAGGCATTTTATTACCATTTTGCAACCTCCACTAAACTTCTTAAACTCCCCCGCCCCTTCAAAAGAAGACCGCTTTATTCAATGATTCCTTGCAAACGTGAATTACAAGGTAAGCAGCTTAAGATTTGTTAAAAAGTATATGTAAAAATGTGTTAGATATACTACTATTAGATAGCCTACTTGCAGTATTGCTTATGGTGAATTCACAGGATATCTTGCTGCTGCCAACACAAATTCTCATGTTATTGTTAACTTACGCTGACTTTTTGGCATATAACGATAGTGAACTTCAAAGATGGAATAGTTGCAGGAAATGGAAGCGCCGGATGCGGGCCCATCTGAGGTTGTGCCCTGTATGATCTAGGAAGATGAATATTCAGTAGCCCTGAAATGGTGCTATGGACACGCACATGGTCTGTATGTGTATTCATTACAGGGCACGAAGAGTAAACTAATTAATCTTCTCCAGGTGCACAGTCCTGTCCGAGGACGAACAGAATCAGCGGGATAAAGGCTTCTTCTATTACCATAGATATAATTAACGTCGTAGAGTCACAGAATCTTGGTATTTTTAATAATTTAAAGAAGGGTTAAACTGCTTAACTTAACGATACAAAGTTTCCCAAGTTCACCGATTTTTAGATTTTGCATTTACAGCCTAAAAATTCTACTTGTATGGACCATTATATGATTGTAATTCCATATTATAATCTGTCACACACAAATATATTCCATATGTCTACCGAAAGAGTAATGAGTCTACAGAGTAAAAACCCAGAGCAAACTGTTGAACACGCATTGTTGTTTATTTATAAATTCTAAGAAAATTGGAAGGTATTGCATGTTATTGTTCAGTAATGGTTGGAAAAAGCGACCATTGACCTGGATGCGTCTCACTTCGAACTGATGAACTCTAAGAAATATATCTTAGATGCTTCCTGATTTCCGCAACCGCTGTCACAAGCTGTACATCTGTGTTCACAGGACTGTCTTACCAACAATTACTACAACAATAACCTAGGTCACTTCTGAGAATTTTTTTTGGGTATATGGTTCACGTAAATATGCAAAATTATTGTATTCATATGAAAGGTTGCACGAGTATTACTTCCTAAAGTTTGTTTTATACCAAAATAAATATAGATAGAAAAAAAAGTATTGTGTATAAGACCAATAAACGTAACAGTGGTACGTTTTACCATAGAATATATAGACTCATTTTGAGGCACTTGAATGAGCAAGAACTGTCACAGTTTACTGCTTTTTCTGAGTGTTTTGTTCATTCATGCCTGGTCACAATACTGCCATGGTTAGCTCATATTGTTGTCCGCAGTACCACTTTATTTATCTAAATCATAATCAATTACTGAAACATCCAATGGAAAAAATGAAATCTAATACTGCACCTTCATCAAATAGTTCATTTAGAACTGTTTTTAGTGAAAATTGAGTTATATTACTTGAGACTTTATAGGAACTTGCAAGCGTCCAATTTCTAAGGCAGCAAGATTATTACTGAAAAATTCAACTAACAACAATTATAGACTATTTTTACAGCTATAGTTGGCTTTACCAAGAATGAGTCAGTGACTTGAACTTGAAACAGTGTCTCTGGAAGTCAGCGTAACATTTTTGGCTATATCCAAAACATTAATTGTACTAGAAACTTAATTTTTACCCTACTAATTCATATGGCACCCCACAATAATTCAGGCCGCGTTAGTAGTAGCAGTGGCAGGGGTAGCATGTATGTTTCATATTCAAGAGGTCGTGAGTTCGAATCTCGCTTAGGGTGAGTTACTTGGATAGGGTGCATTTCTCGGGTTTTCCCTTATCCCGAGAAAAAGAATATCCAATAACTTTAAGCTCCATGGACATAAGTTTCATTTGAGCATAATTTAACCGATTGCATTCCTAGTTCGATATACCAACCGGGTTAAAAAGATCAAGTTACAGTAAAAAGAAAAACTAATTAAGAAAAATAACTCAAGCGCAGCAGTAAAAAAAGAATAAAATGTATAGGTATGCGTTTGACGAACCCCTCTCCCCTCTCAGGAAGTCCTAGGGTTAAGTAGAAATAGCTGGGGAAAATTCTCCAGTAAGTTTAAAAACCCTATAAAATTCTCTTGCTCTATAAGGAGACTAAATGTGTTTTCTTTTGTTTCAGGTAAGAAACCAGCTGGCATAGTTCTCAAAACTACTCAAAATTGGATGCAGACGTAACCTGTCAAAAATGCTGTTTGACTGTTGGGTAATGTTAATGTTTTCCAGTTCAGTTTATTCTCTATAAATAAAATTAGAGGCACACTGTAAAACACGATAATCGAGGAACAAACTTCATTAAACTAAAAACACAGAATCATCTACCCATGCCCCAAAAATTTTTGTAAGGTGCTTAAAAGTAAATGATACTAGAAGAACAATTCGCCACTACCTCATAAATTTGTATACATTTTTCATTTTGTGCTCTCATTTCGATTACAGTACAGCACAACTTGCTTAAGACAAACTTTGTCTGCTGTAACTTTAGAGACTGCATTGTTGTGATCGTCATGTACAGTGCTTATAGCTTGATTGCAACCCCATATCTTGGCATAAATCAAAGCGATAACCTCAGACCAAGGAAACACAGTACAGTGGATTTTGTACGATGGAGTGTTTCGAAAGTAACCTGCAATAGGCTTCTGTCGTGTGTATTTCTGTACCGACCACTATTTAATTTTCATGTGTTCAGAATATAAATTATTCCGGAGGAACTACCTGACTGTTCTAAGTTTTCTAAATGCTGTGGGTATTTTACTTGCTCCCATTGGATGTGAAGGTATACAGAAGTGGAATTCCTAGCATAGTCTTTGCAGAGAGTTGCTGACGACGTTTTTACAATAAACTATGAAGGGCGAGAACTGTGTAACTGAAAATATTCGCAAATGCATATCTAGAGGGTGCTAACCAAGATATACACATTGTTGCACAGCGCTGATGTGACATGAAAATATAGTTTTCAACGTCATTAAAGATATATCAACAAATCTCTCTTGATCAGCATGCATTAGGCATTACCCAGGAACAAAGACGCCGGGGTCTTCCACTTTATGGCAAGCAGCGGGTCGCGTGCTCTAGCAGTTGTTTTCGAAAACATCGACATGCTGCGCTGTGGTTAGTTAACATCAGGAGATTACCTCTCTTACGCAACTTCATTAAGGAACCTACACTTTTAGTTATTTGTTTATTCTTCCAAAACACAATGAGTGAAAGGAACTGATTGGGAAAATAAACTGTAATACACAAGCCGCTAATACTATCTGTTAGGGGCAACTTAACGTTAGTGGCCATAAGGATGGCAAAGAACTGATAGAAACAGCAGAGGCAACAATACCATTAGAATACTACCAAAGGGTTACAGAAAAATGAGTCCCTTTTGCAGTAGGACAAGAAGAGTATTTTACTGCCTATAAAGTACTTGTAGATATGGGAAATAGCAATCTTTTTTATCTTCAAGTGTTTCATTTTGTTAACATGTTAATTTCAATAAAGTAATGTAATAGCTTATATGATATGTTTTAACAAATGTGGGATTTAGTTAGAATTGTGTATAACGCTGCACAGCTACACTGAACTCATTGCTGAACTTTAATTTCACTATCTTCCGAAAGCAAAATTTTGAACATTTCTACCGTTTTAAATCACCAAATAGTGCTTTTAATATTAAGTTACATATCTAATTCATATATCATTTTGTATCTTATTAGAAAGGAAATAATATGAACCAACAGCTATGGCCTTAAAGGTTAGAAAAATTCTGAAAACTTTAAATAAAAATATAAATGATAAAATACTTGTTTTTTAATTAATTATTTAGAACTTTTTAATAGTTGGTTTACATTTGAAATATTTGGGGTAATAATATTTTGCATACTCAGAGAAACAAAGTGATATCCATAAATATGAGATACGTATATTCTTATAAAATTGACAGTTTTAAAGTATATGTAAAACTTTGTATTTCATATTTTTTACGGTTATTCAAATATTTTTAATTTATGGTATTATAAAACCTTTTAGTTCACCATGCCAAACACGAATCTTTGTTTTAAAAAGATAAGAATGAAAATATATATTTTTCATCCTGATGTATTTATGTACCTTAAGCCGTAATACCAAATGAAACAGTTGTACATTTGAGAACACGTTCTTGTTGATAGAATACGTTGTTGAGAGTTGCAAAATGATGATGGTAATAAGTACAAGATACTCGTGGTTAGGGCAAGATATATATGTTTCACATACAAGAGCAACCTAAAAATTGTTCAAGTCATAAGAATTGTTTTGAATAGGGAACTGCCCTTTACCCCTTCACCTGAAAGGTAGGATAATTTTGCTGCTAACGAACAAGGAGAAACCCGTTTTGGTTTCATGAGATATGCTTTCAGGAATACTATCTGAGGTATGAGTTTGTGGGTGTCATACACCAGTGTTTAGTGTTTTGCTTAATCTCAAAACGATGTAATTTTCAATGTTACATAAAACATACCTAAAAGAGCTTCGAAGCTGCGGCATCAAAATACGGAAGACTTCTAGTATAAACTGTAAGACTGTTATATTCGTCCTGTGTTATTTCCAAACAACTTTAATGCATCTTCTATCGCCATCAATAATCGACTTATATATGATAAATTGGTTAGACACGTGAACGCGAATAATGATGAAAGCATTTTCTAAGCATGCTGTAGATCACGTTGAAACTTTATTGGATGAAAGTAGATAATGAAGCGCGTGTCTGGGCTTGTTCTCCCAAACTCTCTCGTTTTATAGGAAGCATTAATGTAATAAATTTTGTACGCAAAATGTTGTGACATAAAATGAACTCATTATCTCGTCACTTATTACGTTAAAGTCGGTGTCTGAAACGCAGCACGTTTCCCTTACACCTTAACCTGTCTATTGATTCCACTGTTGCCACGTTTCGTTCTGCTCTTAGTACAAGGAACTTGTGTTCTTTAAAAAATACGAGAAAGAAAATGTGGCAAGCGCATTCCTTGGCTCCACATGGCACAGCTGCAAAGACCTGCAGCTATTGTCCAACAGGATATATCTGTTTTTGCCGCCTCAAATCCAAACTAATCTCCCACAACATTAGCACCCTTGATACAGCATCTCATGTTTCGTAAATGATTATAACACCATATTGGCATTCGTTTAGTGAGTTCTACCGCTCGGGGCATATGCAATTCAACATTCATTTGAGAGTTGGCTTTCGAGACGTTTTAATTCAATTTTTACTTTCTCTAATATGTATATAGTGGATAGAAAAATTATTGTATTCCATCCAAACATTTGATGTCGAGATTTCACCGAAAATACATGTTTTGGGGTCCCCTGAGTCAGATTTTTTTAGAAAAAGGTCCGTGTCTGTCTGTGTGTCTGTGGACAGCAGAAACGATGAGACCGTTAAATACCAAACGTGGTATTTGGGTTTGGTATCTTCCAAGGATACGACACGAATATTTTCAAGAAAATCACCCTGCACGAATTACCTTTACATGGAAAAAATTTCCAAAATTTTGCTTTTCTTAAAAATGGCTCTAACAATTTTTATTAAAATTAAGTATATTAAAGATATTTACATGCCAAATAAAATGTATATCTTGAATTTTCTGGGAATGGCCTCTGAAGACCTCATTGTTCTGGATGAGTCTTTCCGAATTTTACTTAACTGCTAAACCGTATGAGATAGACAAAAACTTAATACACGAAACATGTAGATCTCGTCAAAACACATACTTTATGCCCTTACGTTTTTGTTGTGGAAATAACCGTTTCAAAGATATTCCTTGATATTGGTTTCAATTGTAAAGTACTTATACTTTTCTCAGACAGGAAGTGTCCGTTTTCCTTTTGTTCTACTCCTGGCCAAGCAAGGAAGAAATTTACAATAACACTTTAGCATATCGCATTCCTTTAGTTCTCTTCTACTTATAAGTAGCTATATTTTTACTTGAATTGCTGCTGTTAAGTATACTTGTCTATCTTTTACGGTTTTCTCGTTATGTAAAAGTTATTCAGAATGAAGAGGACTTCAGCGGCTATTCTCGAGAAATTCAGGATATGCATTGTATGCCATGTAGATATCTTCAATATATGGCATTTTAATTAAAAGCGTTAGATATTTTTTTATAAAATGGAAGATTACGAAAAATATTGAATGTATAGAGTAGTTTGGGGGGATATTCCTGGAAATCTTCGTGTCGCGTCCGTGATAGATCAAATACCAAATTTGATATTTTACCGACGTTTCGTTTTTGACTTATGTTGTCTACACACATACACAATCTGATATTTCTGTAAACATGCTTTATTCAGGGGTCCTAAAACGCGTATTTTCGGTGAATTATTCGTATCGAGTTTTTGGATAGAGTGTAATACCTTCTAAAAAGGTTAAACAAAGAAAAAAGGCCAATGCCTGCAGGAGGTTGCAGAATTCGTTTCATATTGCTCTTCCAATGTTCATTCAGAGTTAAAACATTGGAATTTTACTCTTAAGTGTCACCACATAAGACTCACAAAAAAAAAAAAAAAAAAAAAAATTACACAAACTTTGAAAAACTTAACTCATATCAAAGTATTAAATCATGTTAACGCTAGTTAAACTTCCAATGTCCCAGCTATAGTCTATGCAGTAACGTTAGATATATTGAATATTAATTTAGTTACCAATATTTCGTCCGGTACATAAACAATTCTGCTGAAATTGAATTTTATTTATTTACTGACGCTCTCTTAATTTTTGAGAGTCCAATTCTACATTGAAAGTAATAGACCGCATAATTTTACTCATCTGCCTCTTTGTTAGGCTTGACGTGCTATAAATCTGCGACACGGGACCACCGGCTAAGGATTTTTACGTCCGGAAAAAAAAATCATCGCCCCCATTGAACCCGCGACTTCGGGCACCAGTACATGACATGTTACCCGACGATAACAATTCTGCTGGTGAAGTCTCTATTATTAATAGCGTTCCGTGATATACGCATTCAAAGGAAGTTTGTAATTGGCATATGGTTTCATCAGTAACTTCCTGGTTTGTTGAGTCGCTTATTTGAAATATGATGATGATAGTTGGTAACTAGTGTATTCACAGCTTCAATTAGCGGGTACTTCATTTTAACTAAGTTGGAAACCCTCGGTTCCTTAATTAGGATTCATGTAGCAAACGCGGCGTGCTTTGAACCTATACCTACTGGCATAAACACTTGTGCCAATTCCATGAGGTGTACGTAACCAGTTCTGTGTGAAGCGGAGTCCACGCTTTTCTCGCAATCCGTGTCCAACTTTTAACCTTCTTTCCCTTCATAATTGCTTGAATACAACGAATAAAGTTTTTTATTTTATTTACACGCATTTTAATGAGCTTTGAGCATTGTATACATAGCAATTATGTAAAATTAATTTAAAATGTTGCTGAACTAATTCGTAGCCGGCTCATTCATCCCGTATTTAAGAGTGACACCCCCCTAGGTCTTACAAGCGGATGTCTTGGGGTCAGACGTCTGTCGGGTAGTCAACGGCACGAAACCATAGAGCCTGAAACTTGGGTTCGGCCCGTAGCCAGGCATGAGCGTGAGGAAGTGGGTGATAGGAAATGCAAGCGAAATGGATGACAGGAAAGCTGGTGATGAAGCAATTGGTGGAATGAGTGGCGGGGGCAACTGGAGAAACCGGAGAAAAGCCGCCCATAAGCCACTTCGTCCACCACAAATCCCTCATTCTGGCGATTGAGATCGAACCCGAGCCTCGTAGGTGGGAGGGGAGCGGCCTTTGCTAAACTAAACATAACGAAATATGAAATCAGAAGTCATTTGGTTATAAAATTCTAGCTCTACGATCGCTATGAAACCTCATGGCACTTGATTCTTTTCCTTCTCCAGATCGTGCTATTTACCATATCCTCTCTTAATATCCCTCATTTATATATACTGTATCTTAGACAAGAACAGTCCTGATATAAACAAGAAGGTGGAGCGGACTTAACTCGCCATCTATTTTGAGCTACAAATGTGCAGATAAGTTTTAGAACGATTTACAAATAGTGCCTACTTCTACACCATAAATTGAGTAAGACATTGCCAGCAACTTATTAAGATGTGTTACATACTTTATATTATTATTAAGTAGTATTATAGTTGCCCTTTGGAGTTTTTGTATGCGTCGCGAAATAATACACGATAATTTGCCTCTTGCCACTTTTTAAGGTCCGCCTCAGTTGTGTTTTATTTTAGCAGACCGGCACCATGCTGAAACGTTGAATGCTTTTAAATGGCATACACGTGTTAAATATCAGAAACGACTCTGCACAATAAACAATAGCATCTGGATTAAAATTCACCTCGAGATCAACTTTGTTCCTAGAACGGCCGGATGGTAAAAGAATGACACTTATTGTCTAACTGTTGCTTTAGTAATACAAAGCTAGGCTGCAAATTGTTTAGTTGCTCTGTCATGGCACGGTATTAAATTTCTCAACTGACGCGCATGTTTGCCGGTAAACTACAAGTGAGATCAAATTATTGACCAATTGACCATAATAGTTGGCTATACTATGAATCCGGGACTTAAAGTACTTACGGCATTGTAAGTCGCCATTGGAGTATGTCATCTCAAAATAATTTTAGATCACCTTGTGGTTTACCGGGAAACATGCAAGTCAGTTGAGAAATTTAATGCCATGCCGGTATGTTGCCATGGTAGCGCAGTGGTAGAGCGACTGGCTAAAGACCAGGAGATCCGTGGTTCAAATCCCGGTTATGGCATTGCATTTTTCAATCTGAGTCTATCTATCCAATTCTTCTCCTACACACGGCTTGTGTGTAAAAAGCCAATTAAATCAACAGGCTGCAAATTATTTAACAATAATAAATTAATTGTGTATAATCGTGCCTGTTATCTGTTTAACCTATATCTCTAGGCTTCTGTTTACACCACTTATAAACATTTATTTGAGAATTCATGAGCCTAGACACAGATCTGTGGTGTTCGTGCAGGATTCCGAGGAATTAATATAAGATTTGTGCGCGTGTCTTTCTCTGTAACCATTTCGCGTTTTGAAAACTATATACAGTGTTGTACGTCTTAAACGAGGTTATTGTACGACAGCAAATTAAGTAAAACACGCAAGAATTTCGCTCTACGTCAGCGGTTTAAGAGTGCCCCGTCTCACTATCTCTGTCCTTTATGAAGGCGCTCCCTTATTTTCGATATTACTTCAAATTTTTGTCCGCGAAAGTCTGAATAAAATGAAAATTCCGTGGCTGCAAAAATGCTTATTCATGCTTTATATAAAATTTCTTACCATTAATGCCTTAAGCTGCCTAAGTACTTTTTTTCTTTTTTATGAAAAGCCAAATTGAGCCGCCAAATATCCTTTTATTTCACAACCCAAATATTTTATTATGAACATTTCTTAATAAAAGGGTACTTAATATTTATTTTAGCGCAACAAGCTTTCTTGCTCATAAATGTTGTGTTTAAAATAATATTTATATTCTAATACGCAATGAACATTAAAATTCACTTCCTTCTATTAAAAATGTGTGAAAAATAAAATTTTCTTTACGGACATAATATACTATTTACCTTTGTAAGAACAAAAGAATCTTGTGTGTTCCATTCACATGACTTTCTCTACATCTCCGCAACAAACTATTGTTTAAAAGGTTATAGTTCTATTTGCATCATATTAAGCGAGAAAAAATTAGCAGAAATAGTCTTATTACTTGCTTCCGTGCAAGTATAAGCAAAATAAGGGAGTACCATAGGTTAAAGTGATAGTCAACGCTGGTTGCTAGGTGACTGAAGTTCCTTTGTTTGTATGGACAGGAGTTGACAAATTCCCGTATGAGAAAAGTGTACGTTTTTCAAAGCTGAAACCAATAACAAGGAATATTTAAAAAACGATCAAATCCACGAAAAAATGTATATTACATAAATTATGTGCTTTAACATGATCTACATTTTTTGTGAAGTAAGTTTTTGTCTATCTCTTACGGCTTACCGGTTACGCAATATTCTGCTAAATTCATTCAGAATACAGAGGTCTTTAGAAGCTATTCCCAGAAAATTAAATATACATTTTATTTGCCATATAAATATCTTTAATATACGGTATTTTATTGAAAATCGTTAGAGCCATTTTTGAGAAAATCTAGATTTTCGAAACTTTTTCCAAGTAAAGGATAGTTTGGGGTGGGGAGATTTTTTTAAAATCTTCGTGTCGCATTCCTGGAAGGTACTAGACTTAAATACCAAGTTTGGTATTTTACCGAGTTTTCGTTTTTGAGTTATCGTGTTCACAGACACACGGACACACACAAGGACCTTTTTCTGAAAATACTTTTTTTGGATACAGGGGATCCTAAAATAATATATTTGCGGTGAAATCTCGGCATTGAATTTTTGGGTGGAGTGCGACACCTTCTCTATACACTTCTGCTAGAGCCTCACGCATAGATCTGCGAACAAGGAGTTCAATGACCACGTTTCCTTAAATCTGTTGAAAAGATTTCAAACTGCACCTCTAATTGGATGTTGCCTGCCAGGGAACCTGTGCACACATTGTCTAGACCAACGGTTCCCAACCGGTGTGCCCCGGCACCCTAGGGTGCCGTGTGTTTGGCTAAAGGGTGCCGCGAGATATTGAGATAAACAAAAAAAAAAGACCTTCTACTGAATCCTTAAGTCTTGTAAGGTCTTGAAATAAAATAAGTCAAATCAATTACTCTCATGCACGGCAGATGGTGATAGTGGTCGATTCATTTCAATAATTTAGTTATACTAGTATCCCACAGATGGCATTACAGCTATACCCTGCCGAACATTCCCGAGACTACTCGCTTCCTCACGAACATTCCCGAGACTTCGACAGATGAATATATAAAAGTGTACGCCGCTTGGCGCTTTCAGTTGTCTTCCTCGCGTTGATTCACAGTGTTTAGCTATGGATAAGTTCATTGTTAAACGTAAACGCCAGGACAGTGAAAGTGAACAGTCGGCTCCTACTGCTTGCTTTAAGAAGCCAAATCTTACAGTTTCTCCCGGACCGTCGAATTCACCACATAAAGAAGACAAACGAATTTCAGAACACACCAGGACAGTTACTTAGCGTATGGATTTAAGTGGAATAACAACAAGGAAAACCCTATCCCTGTGTGTTTAGTTTGTGGCGAAACACTTAGCAACGAGGCCATGGTACCTAGCAAACTGAGGCGGCATCTTACAACAAAGCATCCTAGTGTGTCACAGAAAAGTGTAATGTATTTTTCACATATATTAGAAGGGGAGAAGAAAACAGCTGTGCGAATGGTAAAGAGAATGACCATAGGTGATAGTGCTCTTGAAGTCTCATTTAAAGTAGCAGAACTGATAGCTAAAAAAAAAAAAAAAAAGAAACCTCATACTCTTGGAGAGGAAATCATTGGCCCTGCATGTCAAGTTATAGTTTCAACAATACTTGGCGAAGGAGCAGCTAATCAAATTTTGAAAGTTCCTCTGTCCAACAACACAATCAGCCGCGGGATATCTGAAATGTCATGCAATAGCAACGAACAAGTCACGGAGAAAATAAAAACTTATAGAGCATTTGCTTTGCAAGTAGATGAGAGTCTCGATATTGGTGACAAACCGCAACTCCTTGGTTTTATCAGATATATTGATGAAAAAGATATTAGTGAACAGTTTCTGTTCTGTAGACCGCTGGAGACTACAACCACAGGTCATGATATTTTCGTTTCTATTAATTCCTATCTCAATGACCATGATCTTTCATGGAAAGACCGTTGTGCTATATGTACCATCTATGTGTGGGAAAATTAAAGGTTTTACTGCCAGAGCTCTCAATGAAAATCCATCCATTATTATAACTCACTGTTTTCTGCATAGAGAGGCATTAGTCGTGAAAGCGTGTAATGAAGATTTTGCTGAAGTGTTTAACCAAGTTGTGAAAATGGTGAACTATATGAAGTCTCGACCTTTAAAGTGCAGAATTTTTGAACAGTTATGTCCCGCAACGGATGCAGCTCATACCTCTTTGTTACTTCACACAGAAGTAAGATGGTTGTCGCGGGGTCGTGTATTGAACCGGTTTCTCGAACTTAAAGAACAGCTAAAAACTTTTTTTAAGGATGAAAATCAAGACACATTTCATGAGCTCTTACTAAGTGATTCTTGGTGTTTTGAACTGTCGTATCTGGCAGATATTTTTCGTAAGCTGAATGAACTGAATGTTTCGAAGCAGGGTCGACATGAAACAATAATCTCCTCAACCAATAAAATGAAAGGTTTTAAAAGAAAACTTAGTTCTTGGAAGTCTGCAGTTCAAAAAGGAGATTTGTCGAACTTTCCATCTCTTCTTAATGTGGCAGGAGATAAAGATCTGGGTAAACTGAAAGATCGCATTTGTGATCGCTTATCAAGATTGCAAGATGCATTAGATGCGTACTTTCCAACTATTTCCACTACGAATCTCGACTGAGTTGTCTCACCATTTGATTTCGTAGATAGTGCAGAGGAAATGGATTTCACTGCTTGCGAACGAGATGAATTTATTGATCTTTGCGCTGATTCCACACTCAAAGGTAAGTTCACCAAGATTGGTGGATAGTTTTTGGCTTCAACGGGGAGAGGAGTACCCTAACCTAATGAAGAAAGCAATTAACGCACTTTTGCCCTTTTCAACATCCTATCTATGCGAGCAAGCCTTCTCTGCTATGGTGACAATAAAATGTAAAGCAAGAAATAGACTGAATAACCTTGAGGATGATTTGCGTGTTTCACTGTCAACTGTAAGACCTGACATCACATATCTGTGCTCTAAGCATCAATCACAAGTTTCACATTAATCATTAATCGAACAAAATTTATTGATGTATTTTTACTCAGTGATTGTAGTAAAGTTTACTGTATTATGTTATGGTGTACGTTATTATTATATACCATTTCAATAAATTAACATATTAAGCTTAATTTTCTTTTAATTCAAGGAAGGGTGCCCCTAGTGTTTAATGTTATTCCCAAGGGTGCCGTGAACTTTAAAAGGTTGGGAAACACTGCTCTAGACCGTGTCGGAAGTATCCTACATAAATATTTGTTGTTTTAGAGTGTATTTGCAGGCGTCTTTTCTTTTATCTAAATATCCGTGTAATTGAATGCACACACAGCACGCACTTTCGACGGATTTCCAAAGAAGTGCACAAGCATACATTTTACAGTGTACGATGCAACGACCAGTAACATAGAGCCCGCGCAAACATTTGTTTTGCTGTCCACACCTTATCCTGTACTAAGCATTGACCGAATAACTATCGGTGCGCACAGCGCTTTAATTGTAGGTACCCTTTGGCTTGGAATTTTTCGCTTGTCCGAATAAGCGTTACTTCAACGCTCCGTCTTTCTATTCATAATATAGTGTGGTGCAACAATGAGACATCGAGCACATTTTGAAATATTATTTGGATATTTGTGTATTAGATTAATAAAGGGATTGTTTTTTCAAAGCCTCATGAGTGTAGCTGGTTCAACGTGCTAAATAAAAGTGCTCGAAAAAATATTATTTGTAATGGAATAGAATCCTTCCCTCACACAGATTAGGCATGCTGGCGATCATACATACTACATTTTCAAATTCTATTTTGCCGAGCGACATTCCAACTTAATGTTCAAACGTAGTTATTAAAAATCTACCTTGTAAAACTGTAAAGTTGCTAATAGTTTTTCTTTGAACCTGGTTTATATATGACCTTAAAAGCAGACAGTATTAGTTGCTTCCATAGTGTCTGCGTTGCATTTATTTTTTGAGGTAACAGAGTGTGCAACACGTTTATATAGTTTATATCTTATAGGTTTTGCTTATGAAATCCAAAATTCCAGAGCAAAACTGAAAACGAAATTATAGTTCTGATACCAATTTCCGTTAGGTTAGTATCGAAGCGGTTTCTATGTTTTTCCTTTTTATGGAAATTGCTCAACCTTTGCTGGCTTCCACGCCATTATAATTTATCTGTTAGTCGCTTTTTCAATGTTAAAAACAAGCAAAATAATAACTGAATCCAGATTTTCAGTGCTTTTCTTCAGTGTTGAAATTTCGGAGCGATCGTGGTTTATATCGAGCAATTTGGTTTGATAACGTATATTGCCATTTCGGTTTGCCCAAAACTGTTAGAATTTTACATACTTTTGAAGCAATGGTACATTCGGATGTCGGGATTTAAGTAAGGTATGTTTCAGAGAAAGGCCTGCGTATTAAATAGTGCGGCTGTGCTGGAATTCGGTGACTTATGCAGTATGGTTTGGCCCAGCATTCAGCCGCACAACGGAGCACGTTTTGGCCTGTACGGTGTCAATATTATATGGTTTCGTTGTAAAACGGCTTTTGATGTTGGGGATCAGAGGTCCTAAAATTGCTCCCTTGCGATGCCTCTTTGTTTTTTCTTGTACACAAGCTCTTCCGTTACTTTCACTAATCAAGAGCCAAAAATTCGGCGACAAGTAGTTCATCGCGTAAGAGATGTGTGTTTCAAGCGTTAAAACTGTGCACTCGAAACCTATACACAAATCCAATTTCATGATAGTGTTCTAGGCATAATGTAGATGCCTGAATGTAATGTGTGTGTGTGTGTTCAATAACCATCAGTACAGTCCAGAAATGGTGGATTTCATTTGCCCTTTTTCTTCTTTTGGATCTGTTATTTGTTTAAAACGTCATATTTATGCTTTCTTTTTCACTTATTTATTGTTATATATTTATTTTTTGCGCAACTTTGTCTTTTATAATATCCTTTTCCTGTCCAGTATAGTCTGGGCTGAATTCCATTGCATTTACTTAAGACGCACTGCTAAGTCTGGCTAACAAGTAACAGTTGAGAGGAACCATTATATTGTATTCATGGCGTTAACGCTAGGAGAGGAATGACATATAGAACGTTCACGCCCAGCTAGAAATTACTGACTCTTCTCTAAATATCCCGTTATTTTTATCAGCATCGTGAGAACTCCTCGACCCTAGAGGAGTAGGGAGGGTACTCACCAAATGTTTTGACTACAATTTCTCAGTTTTTGGAAGAAATCCGATGACAAACGTACCCAAAACTATGCTTAGTAAAAGTGTTTTATTTATTTATTTTTTATGTGACAATATTTAAATGAATTTGGAGCAGAAATATTTTCTACTGATGGACGTATGATTTACTGCAAATATGATTCTGATTACAACTATTTCATTTCTTTCTCCAGAATATCCATTACTGGCTTATGGATCTTAAGAAGCAATTCCAAATAGCTTCTTCATACCTTTTATGTTACATACTACTAGAACTATGTGTTTGTGAAACATACTCAGTAAATTTATAATTGAAGCTGCAATTATTAATAATTTAGACTACTCTTCTATGTTGTTTTTTCAAGTTTTTAGGTTATTTATTTTTTTAGATATTTTGAATCTTTTAAAATGTAATTTTAGGTGACTTACAGTTCACCTTCCTAGATCTAGTAATGTGTCAGCTAAGAAATTTGTACTGGTGGAGTTATTCAGATAGCGGCATCTAGTTTTATTGGCTACTGCAGACCAGTAATTAGTAACTCTTTGACCATGTTCACGGTTCCGTTTGCGTATGATACAGCTCGCCAACTGATGTGTGCTCAAAGCAAAATATACCTTAATGAGAAAAAGTTGTGGATGCATTTAAATGCCGTTTACCAAAAGTCATTTTATTAATAATTGGACGGTGGGTTTACAATAAATTCAGCCTTCTGTATACTTCTGTCTTCGTCTTCAAATCTTTTCTTATTGACATTTTCATTACAATTTTGGACTGCTCTGATAACCTTGATGTGGAAAAGTTGGCAACCATCTAAATTTTGTTTGTATCTTCGAATGGTCGGGATGTCGAATATCGGCAGGTACTGCGAGGGCTGTGCAACTCCATGCCCGGACTGTAAATCCGATTACCGTAATTTAATAGAGACATTTCTGCCAGGATTTGCCCCAGAGAACATTTGAAGCTAAACGAATGTGTTGTGTATCCATGTGCTCTTATTTTGTAACGACTTTGGGGAACGATACGTTCCCCAAACAGCCGCCAAATTAAAGCGGGGTTTACTTCACTGCGATGTACCACAGAGAGTTCTAGGATGGCGTAGCTTTGGGAGCAAGGCCATTTTCTCAGCCAGAGAAATTTTCAACGGTGTTTTTAATGTCACTAGTATCTCTTTGCCTTTATTTGTTCACAGCCGTAGTTCACTGTCACCTTTACAACCACACGCCTCGAGTTGGATTCCCCGGAGGCAACTACTATTCGGAGACTGTTTTTCGGAATTTTGTTTCAGTTTAGGATCAGATGGATTATTGGCTCATTTCACAGCAGTTTATTCTCAACTCAGAGTAGCCGTAACAGACGGGGTCAAAAATTTATCTTGAAGCTAGCAACAATTCACCTTTACGTATACGGGGTGAAAGTCCTTTGCTTACCCAGTTCCTCTCGCTTTAACATTACCTAGATATGTATCTTTATACGTGTCAGATTATTAAAGTTATACAAATACTCAATGAATAGTTACTGTGCATGAATATTTCAGATATAAGTTAAAGATGACAAAAGGAAACAAACGAGAGCAAGAAAAAATAAAGAGCAATAACACATTTTATCTAGCTTTGCTCACTTTAGCCAGGAAATTGCCCATGTTTGGCCAATTCTTTTGGTCAGCCAGTGGATCCTAGCATGTCAATATCATTCTAGTAGGACTTTAAACATTTTTATTTGAAATAAGAACTATAGCTTTCCTGGCGACGTGTTAATTCAAAATCTTCTCGGGCTTCTAGCCCTGAAGACGAGGAAGATGCACTTCTTCGAAACGTTGGTGTCAAGCCAAGTTATTACCTGGCTAGAAGCCCGAGAAGATTTTGAATTTTTATTTGAGTTTAATTTTTCGCTGGTATTCCCACTGCGCACTTTAGGCCAAAATATATACCCTGTCTTCACTCAAATTACAAAATGGACAAAGTCTCCTACTAGAGTTGTCCGTCATTTTCTGTGCCCTCGAGCCTCCCAGCCTGAACCATAGCAATCCTGATGTTTCCTTTCTTCTAAAGTGAGGTGTATATGCCGCTTTAGGCCGTATCATGGCCAAATGGTCAGACCATTCGCCTCTTACCAAGTCGGTCCGTGTTCGAACCCAGGCGACCAAATGTGGGATTTGTGGAGAACAAAGCGGTGTAGGGGCGAGTTTTCTCTGTTTTCCCCCGCCATCACATCCCACTTATTCTAATTATCAACAAATATGCAACCATGGAATCAACAGTCCTGGGTAGCGACTTGAAGGACGAAAGCGAAACAAAGTTACTGGTGTTGATGTGGTGATAAAACACAAGTTTTTTTGGCGCCATGCACAACAAATAATCCCATCATGTGTACAGTTTTCGTATGCTAACAGTGCTATGTTCCAAGATATTTGCAATTAATTTGGGGGGTACTTCAAGTTGAAAACAGCAGCTTATATTTGGTGCCCGGACTTCTTATACCACACAGAGGACACAGGAGTAGTACTATATGAGTATAAGTAGTGTTAGGTTCCTTGTAAGTAGCCTTTTCCCTAGGTATCTGTTATTAAATTAGCCTAGCCCTTCAGTGTGAATTTACCTATCACTTCTTTCGTTTCTTCAAATTCTAAAAGTCCATGCCAATACTTTTCCTTCCTTGCACGTATTGGTCGTGTGTCGACATTTCTTCTACATCCTAGACCTTTCTATTCCCGCCTGTGCAATTCTTTCCCTGGCTGCTTTGTCTACATTTTACAATAGGTGTCGTTTATCTATTCTAATTTTAACTGTGTGTAACCATTCAGTGATTTTTTTCCTTTAAAACTCCCAAAATGTTCCAGAATTGTAATATTATGCATTCTTAATAATTTTATTCCATCAGCCTCTTCCTTTGAGTTCTCCATTTCTCTGTGCTTGCTTTCCCAACTTTCCTCCAGAACCATTTTAATTCTGTTGATCCCAGTAGTACATTGTTTAATGTTCTGCTGTGGATTAAATGTTGTATAAAAATAAATTATTCATCCGTATTTTTGTAACCTAAACCAGTATTTTAGTAT
This sequence comes from Hymenopus coronatus, assembly GCA_030762935.1. Taxonomy (NCBI): domain Eukaryota; kingdom Metazoa; phylum Arthropoda; class Insecta; order Mantodea; family Hymenopodidae; genus Hymenopus; species Hymenopus coronatus. Next base: position 28,258,044 of record CM060900.1, on the reverse strand, counting down.
CCGTACCGTTATTTTTCCTTAGCTTCATACTCTCTCTAGTTCGGCTAATGCCGCTCTATTAGTTGAAAGTTTAGATAGCACAATAGCTTGTGAATTAGGCGTTTCTTTCACACTAGTCGCATATACAAGGGACAGGGGTTGAACAGGCAAAGTCGGACTGAAAAAATAATGCCATAGTCTGGATTTAAACCACGGATCTCCTGGTCTCCGTACAATTGCTCTAACCACTGAGTTACTATGGCAACACGTTTATGGGCCACTCGCTTCTCACCAAGGTGACCCGGGTTCGATCCCAGGCGACCGCATATGGGGTTTGTGGTGGACAAAGCAGCGCAGGGGTGGATTTTCTCCGCCATCGTATTGCAACAGTGCACCTTCTTCGTCCCATATATCATCATTGTCATCGCCTGCGGTGCCAAACACTAAAAAATGTGGATACAGCATCTGCTTTCCAACTCCTGACCTTCACATGGCTACTCTGAAGGAAACAATTCACAATGATTAATCTAATAGTTGGCTAAACTATGAACCCAGCATTTGGCGTGTGCAGATATTCCTTAATGCGCTAAAAGAGTTGCAGAACTCAACGGGGCTATTTGAAAATAAAAAACTGACCGTGGGAAACTAGCGAGAGCTGCTGACGTTATACCTCGATGTGCGCGACCTGCCTGAGTAAAAGCAGGGAGGATTCTGTGTGTTGTGATTTGAACTGAGTTGTGAGTGACTGCAGTGTTATTCCGCAGTGGGGCGCGAGCCACGGACGGCGTGCTGTCACAAACTGTAAACTGTCTTATGTTGAGCGAAATTAATTGTTTATTTGTAAATTGTTTCTTCAATAAAGGAATTTGTTACATTATGTTGTATTTTATGTGCTAATAGTATAATGACAGCTCTGTTACAGCCTTATAGATGTTAAAAGTTTGAAAGCTACGTTACAGAGGTAACACACAAAGAAGTTTTAACCATATTTTCGTGACACATTTTGAAATAAACAAAACGGAATCACACAGGAGTAATCGTCGGATATAAATGCAATGCGTGATTTTGAAATCCCGAATAAATTTACAAAAATTACCAAGGTTCACCATCCGCAATTACGTGTTAGGACTATTTGGCGGACAAACTATAATGCACTCTACAAATAATGGATGTTGTAAAAGCTAATAATTACAACTGCAGCACTGAAAAATATCAGTTACGCGATCCACGAGCTTAGCTGATTCACGCGTTGCTCCAGTGGTGGTTGGACATACGCAAGGTTACAGCGGCAATTGAAATATTCAAAATACCCAACCATAACCCAATGACTAAGAACATATACAGGTTTTCCAAAAACATAGGACGTAAATTCAGGTATGAATTCCGCATATGGAGACAATGAAAATGGTCCATTTCAACTTCTGCCCGGAAATGCTTGGTTTCTGCGTTATGGGTTCAAAACTGTGATAATCACCGGAACAGAAGATGACAGATGTTAACAGGACACTATTGACATATAATTCCGAGTGTGTATGAACACACTCCACTGAGCATTCGTCAACAAGCTCACTTCTTGTATGAAGGCTGGAGCGGCACTAGGTTCGTGTCCCGTGGTGCAGGTTATGGTGTGGATGTGTGGTTGGCTTAACTCAGAGTTTTGATTTGCATGGGGACTCTTTCAGGTTTTGGTGATACACAAGTGCTTTATTAACTGAGTCCGTCCTTTTTCCGCTGTAGAACACACGCGTATACTTCTTAATTTTTTTACTGTGACGTTACACTTTACTCGCCCGCTAATCTTCTTGTTTATTAATGTTGAGGCCGTGATTTATTATGCCCTATGATCAGTCTTAAAATCACTTACTTCCTTCACAACTAAGGGTTACACAACGCGCTCAAATACCACATCTTGGTCGTGCGTGGGTTCTTCGCCAAATGCCTCACACTTAAAGTGTAGCCTGTTCGGCTCCATCACGAATTCTAAATTTCACATCTTGGTTATTCGGAGGTCCTTCACCAAGTGCCTTACATTGTCGCCTGAACAGCGGAGAGCATTGTCTTACTGTGTCCCGTTACTCGCCTCGGGCAGGGTCCATTCATATTCACCCCTTCGGTTCAATGCACGGCAGGTAACGGATCTTGTACCCCGAGCTCGTGACTTATACGTGTTAAAAGTTTTTATACCCTTGCCATTTTACTCTACATCTATATTTCATCTTCGTGATATAATTTATATTCTTGGCTATGATTTATATTTCTCTCCTTAATAATTCTTTCCCCCCGGGACAAGACATGTACCGTCTCAAGGCGCTCCTGCACGCTTCAGTAGGACCGCTTGCCGGGACTTCATCGAAACTTTCTTGATCGTTTGATAGGTAGAGGCGGCTCAATTTCTTGGCCACTACACTCACCTAATCTCAACCCTGTCGATTTATACTTGTGGGGTCAAGTAAATGGGTTGGTGTATTCGTCTCCGGAGTCTAGCTTGTTCCTTTTAGAATCGAATTGTGGCAGGTTGTGAGGAAATACGCAACATTTCTGGAATTTGGGCTCATGTTATGTCATGTGAGGTCCGTATTCAAGCAGGAGGCGGTCACTTTGAACATTTTATATAAAGAAACCTACCTGCGGAAAAAAACAACGTTCCGTTCACTCAGAAACTATTCATTGCTGGGCATATGTAATTGACTGTTTTTGTTGTCTACATATGGGGAACGCATTTCTGAATTTATGATCTCTATTTTTGAAACAGCCTGTATCAAGAATACAAAGCGTTATTCCATAACATGGCAGGTTTACTTCTTTAACATTATTATTTTTTTCGTAGTCAGTTTACACTTCCCTTATGTAGCAGTGACACTTCCCAAGGACTTACCCATCCTTTGGTGCAGCGCATCCAGGACGTTCTCCACATTTTGCACGCTTCTGGTTTTAATGTGGAGTACGCATGGATTCCTGGACACGTTGGCTTGCCAGGGAATGAAACGGCAGATTTGGCAGCGAAATCGGCAGCCACAGAGCCCAGTGTTACCATTACCAATTCAACAGCAGAAGATTTTAGAGTGGCTGTACGGAGAGCCGTTTTTTCGACTTGGCATTCGGAGTGGTCGGCTCTCTGTGGTAATAAGCTGCGAGAGGTGAAGGACCTCCCTGTCAACTGGGTAACCTCCTCTCGTTTATCCCGCCGGGAGGAGGTAGTACTAGCTCGGCTACGAATTGGCCACTGTATTTTTACTCACAGTTACCGTTTTAAACGCGAACCTGCTCCTGTCTGTGCGCTCTGTGGGGAGGCACAGACAGTTCGTCATGTGTTGCTGGAGTGTGGTCACCTGGCACATATTCGGTCATCTATGGGCATGCCGGCCTCTCTTGTCGAGGTCCTGGCAGATGACCCAAGAGCAGTGGACAGGGTTTTTAAATTTTTAGCAAAATTTTCTGTTACCTTGAAGTTTTAGTGTGATAGCAGTTTTTTTTTAACTCTTTTAGTTTCAATGTGTTGGTTTTAGATGGAGATTTATATCCAGCTCTGGTTAGAGGGCTGGACAGTTCTTTTACTTCGTTTTTCTACTCTTTTAGCTCTACTTATAACCGTGCTTGCTTTTTTGTAGTTGTATTTTCTTACTGCCTATTGCCAAGTTTTAATCATAAGGGCGCTAATGACCTCGGCAGTTGAGCGCCCTTAAACACCATTTACATCATCATCCCCAAGGACTTACAAGTGGTTGCCTAGAGATCAGAATCCTGTTGGGGAGCCAATGGCCCAGTACCACAGAATGGAGCACTTGGAACCAGTGGTCAGCCCATAGCCATGCATAACGCGAGGAATTTAATGATATAAAATGCAAGTGAAATGGATGATAGGAAAAATGATGATGGAGCAATTACAGAATGAGTGGCGGGTGAAATCCGATCACCCGGAGAAAACCCGCCCAGACGCCGCTTAGTCTACCACAAATCCCACATGTGGGCGCTTGATATCGAACCCGGGCCGTCTAGGTGGGAGGCGAGCGGTCTAATCACTCGGTCACGATGCCGCTTCTTTAATATTATATGATTTTATTTGTCATACAAAAAAGGGGTCAAAAGGGATAACGTGTCGCACCACAGAAATATGTTGCATATTCTAAGAAAAATGGACTACATTCCAAGTCCACGTTGATAGGAGAAAGTAATTTCTTTCTTCGCTGTTTCCGTGGGGTACTAAATTAGCAAGGCATTCATTTCTAGAGCTACAATGAAGTTAAAAGAAATATTTGGCCATTATTAGCACTAATGACTGTTTGGTGATTTTGCAATGACATTAAGTATGGCTAGGTTAAATGGATGAATTTATGGCATCTGTTGATTGAACTGTAAAACATTTCAACGTAAAATCTGACTTTCACGGATCGGGTAAAATCGGTTCTCGGCAATTTACTTGCAAAGATTGCTTCCGCTCAAATCGATCTTGGCAATCAAAGGAATAATATGAAGTTGCCAAATCTGTGAAGTTTGGCAAATCCAAAGTATGTAAAATATCTTATTGACATTTATAACAGTTATTGTACACAATAATAGTGGTATTTCTGCGTGGTTCCGTCATCATTTGAATAATAATTTATTGTCTAAATTCAGTGTTCTATTAAAAACGATCCAGTTGATACATTTTTAAAAACACTCACATAAAAATCCAATTTTGCAGTCCAGTAAAAGTGTTTACAGATAGATATATTTTTTTTATTTTTTTTTTATATCAGCCCTACTTAATCTAGAAAAACTGTTAAGCTCCGTACTCTCAAAACCCCTTAATTTTTCATAATGTGATAATCTGTTTATTAATCTTGAAGCATTACATCGAAAATCAATATGTTAAATTTCTTTTATGCGTTTTAAGAGGCAGTATAAAATATTGAAACAAATTACTGAAAGATTGCCTCGTGGGAAAATTTTGACTATTAAAAAGTATTGGGAAAAAGTTTGCTAGAACATAAGCTATTAACTAGCATGCGCCTACCCATTTATAGCTTCACTTAATTGGTAGTAAAAGTTCGCCGAGGGAAAACGATATATTTTCTTAAGGTTTCGAATTCATATAATTTGGTTAAGAAACACAATACTGTTATAAAATTTAATGACTGTTAGTGAAATTTCAGATGCATCACCTTAACCTAAGTGTATTTCAAATAATGGTGTGCAATTCTTAAACTCTGTTCAGTTACATTCAATCCATTCGTGATATACAGTTAAGGTTAGCATATATAATTGAATTTATTTGCTGAAGAGTATATATGCGGATTCCTTGATGATAAATAGGAAAATATTCCGAAATGGCTGATCATTGATACCTCAGGTATGCATCAATTGCAAAGCGATTCCTTGATGGTACCTAGGAAAACATCCCAAGACGATTAATCATCCGTATCTTTAACTCCATGGCACGACAGCTCACGGGGAACCTTGGCCTACCGCCCGGCCGCTGCATCCCCCATCTCGGTCCACCTACAGACGTCATGGATGGAGTGCAGTATTGGAGGGTGAGACGTGGTCAGCGCCTCGAGTCCCCCCGGCCGGTTAATGCGGTCCTCATGACCTGGAGCCGCTACTTCTCCATCAAATAGCTCCTCAATTGGCCCCCCAGGGACCTTACGAGGCTGAGTGCATGTCTCCCAGCGGGGGAAAAATCCCCACGCCGGTACTGGGGATCGAACCCAGGTCTCCCGCTTGGTAAGCAGCAACGCTACCACCGCGCTAAGGAGACGACCTCATCCGTATCTTAGGTATGCATTAATTGCAAAGCGATTCCTTGATGGTAACTAAGAAAATACCCAAAGATGATTAATCATCCGTATTTTAGGTATGCATTAATTGCAAAGCGATTCCTTGATGGTACCTAGGAAAACATCCCAAGACGATTAATCATCCGTATCTTAGGTATGCATCAATTGCAAAGCGATTCCTTGATGGTAACTAGGAAAATACCCAAAGATGATTAATCATCCGTACCTCAGGTATGCATCAATTGCAAAGCGATTCCTTGATGGTAACTAGGAAAATACCCAAAGATATTTAATCATCCGCAACTCAGGTATGCATCAATTGCAAAGCGATTCCTTGATGGTAACTAGGAAAATACCCAAAGATGTTTAATCATCCGCAACTCAGGTATGCATCAATTGCAAAGCGATTCCTTGATCGTAACTAGGAAAATACCCAAAGATGTTTAATCATCCGCAACTCAGGTATGCATCAATTGCAAAGCGATTCCTTGATGGTAACTAGGAAAATACCCAAAGATGATAAATCATCCGTACCGCAGGTATGCATTAATTGCAAAGCGATTCCTTGATGGTAACTAGGAAAACATCCCAAGACGATTAATCATCCGTACCGCAGGTATGCATTAATTGCAAAGCGATTCCTTGATGGTAACTAGGAAAATACCCAAAGATGACTAATCATCCGTACCGCAGGTATGCATTAATTGCAAAGCGATTCCTTGATGGTAACTAGGAAAATACCCAAAGATGATTAATCATCCGCACCGCAGGTATGCATTAATTGCAAAGCGATTCCTTGATGGTAACTGGGAAAACACCCAAAGATGATTAATCACCCGCAACTCGGGTATACATTAATTGCAAAGCGATTCCTTGATGGTAACTAGGAAAATACCCAAAGATGATTAATCATCCGTATCTCAGGTATGCATTAATTGCAAAGCGATTCCTTGATGGTACCTAGGAAAATATACCAAGATGATTAATCATCCATAGCCCAGGAATGAATGCATTGGAAAGGGATTCCTTGATGGTAGCTAAAAGAATATTCCAAGGTGATTAATCCTACATATCTCAGGTAAGCATTCACTGGAAAGCGATTCCCTGATGGTAACTAAAAGCTACCTGAAGATGATTATGCATTCATTAGAAAGCGATTCCTTGATGGTAACTAGGAAAATACTCCAAGACGATTAATCATCCGTAACTCAAGTATGCATTCATTGGAAAGTGATTTGTTGATAGTAACTAGGAAATTACTCGAAGATAACTAATCATGTGTACCTCAGGTATGCATTCATTGGAAAGCTACTGCTTGAGGGAGGCTAGGAAAATATTCAGAGATAATTAATCATCTGCACCTCAGGTAAACAATCATTGGAAAGCAATTACTTGGGGGTAGCTGGGAAAATACTCAGAGATAATTAATCATATGTACCTCAGGTATGCATTCATTGGAAAGTGGTTCCATGGAGCTGTCTTGTTTTCACAAAGTTCCTCCGCTTGACAATTCTGTCACGTGACCACTGTGGAAACGTACTCTCCCCCTTTTGCGGCATCTACTGTGTCCAGTGTAATCGGTCCTTCTCATTTGTTGTGATAGAACATCGACAGTGCATCTAACGGATTTGCATTCTCTAGCCGAGTTATAACCAATATGGACATTGCGGCGGAGGGCGGTGAACTGCTTTGTGCACAGGATTAATCCGGGTAAATGACGGCGGAGACCGTCTGTGTTGTGGCTTGGCATCAATAATGAACCGTCTGTAATACGCACCATGATGTACACCCATACAAAATCTATCGGGTCCCGCACGTGATGGTAAAAGCTAACACTGGCAATTTGGTTATAAAAGCAAGTAATAAATTCTAAAGGATTTGACTGCTTTGTGCAGGGATCATTGTAACGCTGCGCTCTTCCTACGGAATAAATAATTCCCTATTATCGCTCTGATGCATTGCAGCTCTGGCGACAAAATTAGGTTATCTCAGATGTTTAGCTAATTCTAATTGATGTTGTGAATTTACCCCAGGCAAATTTAGACAAAGACAAATACAATTTTTATAATTTATCGTAATTCCAATTATGCGTTTTATGTTTGTATCCCAGACATTCTTCAACCCCGGACAGTATAAGAAAACCAGGACTGTCCGGTCAAATTCTGGACGCATGGTAAGCCTAGTCATTGGCAGTAAGAACTCTTGGAGTAAACTTCCGCCATCTATTCATAAATTCCACGTGAAAAACACGTCTGCCATTGCTTCAGCATGTGTGTCATTGATATATCTTCTCAAATTGAAACCTGTTATATAACCTAGAACTTTCTAAATCATAATTAAAGCACCATTGCGTTATCGTGATTTTCAAAAGAAATACGGACTCTCACTGTCGTTACGGGCTCCTTGTTGATAAAACCAGTTTAAACACTTTGCTGACAGAAGGTCTTAGTACAGAAAGGAGATTGGATTGTGCAACACTCTTTCTCTATAACAGAAATGCCAAAAGCAGCGCATTCGGAACTAAGCGGTTACTGAAAGTCCTATTCCACCGATGTTGAATTTGGCAACTAGACACTTTGTTCTATAAACTATTAAATATATCAGGATGAAATTTTCATAGCTTATAAATGCACTTTCTATAAATTTATCAATAATTGCCTTTTTAAAAAACTAACAAATCACCTAATTAACATCAGTGTAATTACATAATCATCAATATGGTATTGGCGTTATTTCGGAATAATTATTTGAGATATCCCCAGTAGTTCTGAAAAAGCGATTCAAAACGTGAATTCGAGAAAATTGGATTTAAAGAATACCATTTTAAAGAAACAAAGAAGCCATGCAGCTTGTAAAAGCGGAAGTTGCTATATTCAGTATGGTTACCAATCAGCAGAGAAAAATTCCTTCTAAAAGATGCGCTAAAGATTGCCTCTTTTGTGCAGAGAGCATGAATTCGCGTATTTTTCTCTTGATTATGCAGAGTACAAAACGGCAAATGCAAAATAATTCTTACAAATGTATTTAAAATACAAGTTATATGCTTACAACTATGATTCATAGATCAAGCTAAAGAGGAAATGCCAAATTCCAAAACTGTGCAAAAACATAAATGCTTTTTTGGCGATTTGCACCATTTAGGCTCACCATCGGCATCTGGGCGGATTTTATCCAGTTCCCCTGCCATTCATTCCTCCAATTGCTCCATAATCATCTTTCCTGTCGTTTATTCCCCGTCATTTAAGAGCATCCGCTTCCCCGCTTTCATATCAGACATCGGGCTGGTCAACTATCCCGGCTTCTCTCGGATCCAGAGCCCCTGCTCCACAGCAGGCTTCGTATCCCAGGCGCTGGCTTAGAAGTCCTATATCAGGAGGATAAACAGAGAAAAGAAGGTAGAGTGAGAGAGTTTCCCACAGGATATGTTGGCCCAACAACTTGCTTAGTGCTGTAAGGAATGATTTTATCCCCATTTGCATGCCTGATGTAGAGAAAGGAGTTATTTGGATTATAGAGTAGTGGTTTTTAAACATAATTTTAAGAGACTTATTACGATATTTAAACCATTCTCATTTCAGCTTTTAAAAGTTTTTGCTACACCGCAAGTCAGTTTCGGATATGAGATCAGATGAAGTTTTGCCGGTATATCTGAATCAGATGAGAAGGTTTAATGAACGTCAGGTATTCCCCATGCTTGTCCAACAATTGTCAGCACAGAAACATGGTTCTAGTCACGGCGGTGTAATTGGCTGATTCCACTTTTTCAGCATAGTGCCTCCACGTACTAGGAGCAACTATCCAGTATGTACTATTAAAAGCTTTGCTTCTGCGCTTTTGAAATTAAATTACTGAACTTTTTGCAATCATCATTGAGATTAATTTCTCTGGTTTGTTTTGTTTAGGTCATTTTCAATCACATCATAGAATAGTGAGCAAACTTCAAGACACCTTTTCTTTATCTCTGTTCCAAAATGTCCTAAAAGAATTGCTTTAGGATTATTATTTCCAATTTAAATACGGTGACCACCGCTGCGTGAGTAGGGGCCTAGCTGGCCAGATAGGTGCAGCTGTTGTTCCGATCTGCCGCTCTTAACAATAGCGTGTAACAAACATAATAGACGCACAAAGCCCATTATGTCACTTGTCTACAGTTGGGGGCTCTGGGACATATAATTATAAGGAACGGACCAGTCAGTTAAAAGATGAAGAGTGATCACAGTGGATAAAGACAGTGTAGTTGACAGTTGACAGTAGACAGTGGGAAGTGCAGTTCAGTTGTTAGATTCAGCTTGATTCGTATCGGCGGGAGAGTTCTGCTCTGTATCGAGTTTGTGAGTTTGTAAACCAAGAGTGACGTGTTACGTTGATCATAGTGGCAAATATAGTGCGCTTAAAGTAATTATTGTACTCGTTCGTTACACTATTATTAAATGAAAGTATTTGGCCATTATCTGAGCATGAGCATATCTCGGTCAAATCGCTTCATAATACACCAGGTCTAAAAAATGTCACTATAAATATGTTGCGAAAATCTGATGTGTTGCATTGAAATGAACTTCTCCCCCTATTCTGCAAATAAAGTATTCTTGCAAAAGATTATTCTTTTATCTACTGTATGCCGATCGAGATAAACACTAGCAGAAATTGTCATAATACTTGCTTCCTTGTAAGTAAAAAGGAAATATGGTAAAACAATAGTGAAATATTTGTTGGACACTATATGAAACAATTGAAATTTGGTTCTTTTGACACGACTACAATTAAAACCAGAGATAAGAAATGAAAGCTGTCTTTTCGTTTTAGAAGCGTGTATATGGTTTAAAACTGCAGCCAGGAGCAAAGGATGTCTCTGAAACTGTTAGCTCTACAAAAGAAATGTATAATACTTTTTTTTTATGTCTCTTACGGTTTACCAGCTGTACAAAAGTCATCCCAGAGGCTATTCCCAGACAACTGAACATATACGTTTCGTTTGTCATGAAAATAACTTAAACAAATGGTATTTTAAACAAAATCGTTAGAGCCCTTCTGAAATAATAAAAAGTTGCATTAAATGTTCCATGTAAAGAGTAGTTGGGGTGGGAAATTTTCCTGAATATCTTTGTTTCGCATTCTTGTAAGATGTTTCATTTAAATACTGAATTTATGTTTTTGATTTATGCTACCCACAGACAGAAACACACTTTCTTTCTTTGTAACTCCTACACATGTAGGTCGGGAAAGTAGTGTGTTCCACCCAGAAATTCGGTGTCGAGATTTCACCAGAAATATATGTTCTGAGGTCCGCGTATTAAAAAAGCTTGTTAAAAGTCCATGTATTAGAAGTGTGTGCGTGTGTGTGTACGCGTTTGTCTTTGCAAATCATAGCTCAAAAACGAAAATACATTTAAATACCACATTTTATGTTTATGTTTACTATCTTTCAAGGATGTGACGCTAAGATTTTCAAGAAAATCCACCCACCCCAAACTACCCGTTTTGAAACTTTTGTTTTTCTCAAAACTGACTCTAACGATTTTGATTAAAATGTCGTATATTAATGATATTTACATTTAAAATAAACTGTACATCTCGAATATTCTGGATGATTTTAGCATGACTGGTAAGCCGTAGCAGAAGCCAAATAACACAACACAAAAGTATACATCTGGTCATAAGATAGAATTTCTGTTATGCATTTATTCATATATATATATATATATATATATATATATATATATATATATATTGTAGAGCTAACTGTTTCCGACATATTTCTTGTTATTTGCTTCAATTTTAAGCCACTTTAACTTTCCTCAAACCGTAGGTATTTCGTTTTATCCTTCTTTTGCTTTAGTCCCGGCCGTGCAAAGCGAACCTAATTTCAATTGTTTGACTTAGCGGCCGGCATAAAGGATTTGACTATGACTTTAGCCCAGTGTATTACCTTATTCCCCTTCTACTTACAAGGAGCTAATTAAACCGTTTCTGCTAATGTATCTCGATTACCACAACGTAGATGAAAGAATAATCTTTTGTACCAATAGTCTATAGGGACTGCCTCCATGGTCGAGGTCCCGGGTTCAATGCAGAGAATTTTTCTTTAGCTAGAATCATACCCTATCCCCCACAGAGTCTGGAAGTATGTATGTGAGGGTGAATGTGTTGGAGGAAAATAATACGATTTAAACCCAATGTAAAGAGCCTACAGACAACGAGTTGTTTCAAGCGCAAAGCCCCCAATATGACCTCAGACGTTAAAGGGGGCTAAATAAATGAAACAATAATAAAAAAAAAAAAGTCTATAGGGAAAATTCTTTACGTTTATACCGGGGGCACTCTGTGTCGAATTGCTTCTCTGCCTACTATGTGGGATCGGTATATTCAGGAGAGTGAAATATGATGTATCTAAAATTGGATAGCAGGAGCTTGAAAGATGCCTGAAGCTGTAGAAGATACGAGTGTTTCTCCACCAATAGAACTGAGTATGTCCCTCTTTGACGAGTTCTGCAGATGGAAGTTCTCTTGGTCGTGGAACAGAATTCCTCATCAGATTTGTGGCTGATTTTGCTGTCTTATGAACTTCAATCACGTGCCTTCTCCAAACGACGGGGCCCTTACAGATATGCAGAATTTAATTTGAAGTGTGCTATGTGTGGCACAGGAATTAGTCTGGCAAAGGGCTCCGGATGCTGTTTGCTTTACCTCAGGGCTGTTTGAATCGCATGCGTGTAAACATGGCCTAATGAGCAAGCAAAAGGAGAGGTGAGGTGAAGCACTGATTATGTGTGTGCGGTTGTGTGTTGGACCAAGCCAACATTAGGAGGCGTTTGATTCATCTGAAATATCATCAGCAGTGCCGGTCTGTGTTTGTTTTAGTTCTCAATATTACATGACAGAAACGAAGGCTTAGTGCGCACAAATGTAATGAAATTATAAATTATAGATGCAGGTATGAGATTCTATGCGTACTCATAATAAGCAAGATAAACTGCTACAGCGAATTACTAGTACGTTTGTTAGAACGTTTTACCATTTGCTGCATGGTGTTAAATATACTTGAATTTTATGGGAATAGCCTCTGAAGACGTCTTCATTCAGGATGAATTTTACATAACTGGTGAGCTGTAAGAGCAGGGAAAGTATACAATAGAAAAAATGTACATTTCTCAAAACTTACAGCTTATGTCATACATTTTTGTAGAGGTAAGTGTTTCCGAGATATTCCTTGTTATTGGTTTCAATTTTAAGCCACCACCACCACCGACACCACATTTCCATTCTACTTAGAAGGCACTAATAAAACCATTTCTGCTAATGTTTACCTCGATTATCACAATATATATCAAGCAATAATCTTTTGTAACAAGAGTTTGTAGAGAAAGTCATGTTTATTGAACACATCAGAATTTTTTTTTTTTGAAAAATCCTTATTTTTATGCTGGAGGTTTCAAAACATACGTATCCGGTGAAATCTCGGTGTAATACAGTACCTTCTCTACCAACTATGTACTTTGAGCATACGTAAAAAGAAAGTAAAAATGTGGGTTGAGTACTTTTAGGAGAGTGAAATATGTTGTATTTAGAATTAAGTGGTAGGAGCTTCACAGAATGCCTGAAGTGTAGCATTTCTCTCTCTTAATATGTTCCACAATGCAAACCATAGTGTAATATAGATAAGTAAGAAATTAAAAAAAAATATATATAATTTCTTGGCTCCTTGAGACTATATCAGAGCGTATCATATAAAATCTTGTACTTTGTTTTCCACCAACATAAATAACATATATCCATATCATTAAGGCATTTTTGGCAGGAATATTAAGCTAATATAACTAACATGTGTCCTAAATTCTAGTAAAATATAAACATAAAATTCCCACTCCTTTCTATCTGATCAACTATTACTGAAAACCAGTAACACATTTTTACAGATTTTAAGTCAGCAGTACCTCTTCCTTACCTTCGTCTATCTAGTAAAATTACTATATCTTAACTAAGTAAAGCCTTGGCTATTTAGCAGCAATTAATCAATATCAAATAACGTCCATTGAAATACAACTAATTAATATTTATAGTTAAACGCAGCTACTGGAATCCTGTAGCTATTAACCTAGATTACTTCATTCTGGGCTTGTAGATGATTTGATGCTGGTGTAATCTTGCGAAAATGATTTATAACGTACAGTACGTTACTTTAACACAATTGGAAATAAATGAGGTACTAAAATCAACAAGATGTGTTCCATAAACTTGACTTTCCTTACAAAAGATAATTCTTTATTAGCGACATGCTAATCAAGGTAAGCATTAGCAGACATTGTCGTATAACTTGCTTCCATGTAAGTAGAAGGGACATATGGGAATTCAGTAGGCTAAATCGATAAACAATTCTGTTACAGACTGATCCTGTGTGAAACAACTGAAATTCGGTTTGTTTTGCATGGCCTGCAGTAAAACAAGACAGGTGAAACGAAACGTTACTTCCCGTTTGATAAAAGTTAAAGTAAAATTGAAATCAACAAAAAGTAATATCTCAGAAACGGCCAGCTCTACATAAAAAACGTATATGACATAAATTATGTGTTTTAATGAGATATACATTTTCCTTTTTTGTGTAGTAAATGTTTTTCTATCTCTTGCGGTTTAACCGCTATGCAAAATTCTGCAAAACTCATCCAGAGTAAAGAGATCTCTAAAGGCTATGCCCAGAAAATTCAAATATTACGGTTTATTTGTGATGCAAATATCTTTAATATATGGTATTTTAATCAAAATTATTAGAGCCATTTTTTTGAGAAAAAAACATTTTCTAAAATTTTTCCTTGTAAAGAAATGCTTGTGGTGGGAGGATTTTCTTGAAAATCTTCGTGTCGTATCCGTGGAAGAAACTAAACTTAAATTCCAAGACAACATGAAGGCGCGCATACGAAATGTCTGGGCCAGTATTGGAAGAGACATGCTTTTACGGACACAGCAATCGTTTATTCAAAGATTTGGAAAATGCATTGTGGTAGAACATTTAATAAACTAAGGTACGATGTTTATGAAATAATACTGTACAATACCCGTGCGGTGGTGTTACTCTGTGCATCTGTTTTAACTATGTACACCCGAACGCAAAAGAAGAGAATGGTTTAAACAAAATTTATTTATTTATTGATGAGCAATTTGGGTAAAAATTAAACATGTTGGTTCCCATTTAAAAACGCACCTTGACCCTCAAATTACCACCCAAACCTTCTCCAATTAAAACACAACAAATGACATTTACTTTCCTACATTATATCATGCAACTTGTATTCAAGACGTTTCTTTTTAGAATGCCTAGTTTTAGGAGATATTCTAAAGTGTCAAGTTAAATGGTCCACTCTGTATACTATGGACAAAAGTGCTACATTTGGGTTTCAGAGTCCGGCAGAAGTAAGCTATTCAACTTTCAATGCCTTCCCTACTTTAAGCTACTTACGTACAAACTCCCTCTCACCTATAACCAAGGGCCAACTTACATCTCGTATATTATAATATCCTGTAACAGTTCAAGTACACATCCTTGCGTCCTGGCTTCATTGCTGGCTCATAACCTAGGGCCAACATCTGAAACTGTTTAAAACGGAAACCGTCCCTAGTAAGCAATTTCGAGGATGTGGCTTACCCTGTTACATGCAGATAACGAGACAATTAATGTGAATAAACAGACACACAGAGAGAACGTTCATGGAGTAGTCTAAATCCAAAGGAGCAATCATTAAAAATGATATTTAAAGGATCACAAACAAACCTCTAAAACGTTGAAGCAACATTATACAACTCATCTCCTTTGGCAGCACTCCACAACATCTGTGCCAAATCATGGAGCATATTTGTAAAATACCTCCGTTCAAACGTCAATTTTGGGCCGCTTTCAACATAAGGAATAAAAATAAATTAAGGATGTCTCAGATGAATACATAACGTTATCCGGTCCAGTGATGAACTTTTTCTACTATGACACTTTCGAAATTTTCAAAGCAGCATTTTTAAATGAGGTGGTGTGCAATTGGATTATAAAAGTTGGTTGACAACAAACAAAGGGATGGTCATATCGAAATGCGATCGCAATATGCGTCCGTGCAAATCATACCCTGGGAGAGAGATACTTCCGCCATTAGAAGTATATGAACACTGGGGGGTGAAATAAAACTGGAGATAACAAACACCAAACGTTAATTATACTGTAGGTGGCAGCATTGTATTTCGCAGCAAGCCCTCTATGCCTCTGATAGCGGGATTTGAGTATCTATTCATTTTATTACCCATACTCGAATGTATATAACTTCCTGCGTTTGAATGAAATAGGATTTGAATTCAAACGTTGCGAGTCATTCATGCAGTCTTCAATAGCATGCTTTATATTGTTCAAAATCAAAAATCCGTGCACCATCTCTTGTACTGCTTTTGAATATCTTGGTGTGCAGTAATGATTAAATTCACTCAATCATATGCTGCATTGAATGGTAAATTTGTTATCCATGTATTGTTTGCCAGAGTTAATGCCACGCAATATCCAAGGTGAAATGTATGCAATTAGCCTTTAGTTTGTCACTTTTTACTTTATCACGTATACACAATGTACATAGTAGGGAGAGAAGGTATAGTATTCCACCCAAAAATTCAGTGCCGATGTTTTACCGGAAATACATGTTTTGAGAAACCAGAACAAAAATATCACTTTTAGAGTAAGGCTCGTGTGTGTATCTGTGGGCATAATTCAAAAACGAAAAGTTGGTTAACTATGAAACTTGGTATATAAGTTTAGTATCATTCAAGGACGTGACACGTTGATTTTCAGGGAAATATACTACCGCAAACTATTCTCTACATGGAATATTTTTCGAAAATTTTGATTGTCACAAAAATGGCGCTAATGGTTTTGATTAAAATACCGTACGTTTAAGATATGTTTATGACAAACGAAATGTATATCTTGAACTTTCTTATTGCTGGTAAACCACATGAGATGGGAAAAATGTAGATCTCATTAAAACACGCAATGTATGTCATATACATTTTTTGTAGAGTTAAACGTTTCTGAGATATTCCGTGCTATTTGTTTCAATTTTAGGCTGTTTAAACTTTTCTCATGTGGAAAGCCATTTTTCTTTTCGTCTGTCGTTTGTTTTACTCTTGACCATGGAAAGGAACCGAATTTCCATTGTATCACACACTATTGTCTTTTGAATGGTTTGACTCTTGTTTTAGCTACTGTGCGCCCTTGTTTCCCTTCTAGCTACAAGCAAGTAACTAATAAGACCATCGCTGATAATGTTTATCTCGATTAGCAGCATGTAGATAAAATTGTAGTCTTTTGTAAGCATTGTTTGTTTGCTAATAGGGAGAGAAACTCATGTGAATGGAAGACATCATTTTTAGGAAAACATTTTGTGTGTGTGTGTGCGCGCGCACGAGGGCTTGCGTGTCATAACTCAAAACCAAGTTTGACATTTACGATTAGCACCTTTCAAGGATGCGACATGAACACTTTCAAGAAAACCCTCCCACCATAAACTACCCTTTACATGGAACTTTCTTAGAAGATTTTGATTTTCTCGAAAAGGCTCTATAAGGATTTTATTAAAACACCATATGTTTAAGTAATGCATATTTTGACAGGCAAAGTTATGTTTAATGCATATATTGAAGTATTTGCGAATAGCATATGAAGTCCTGTTGATTCATTATGACTTTTCCATAACAGGTAAACTGTAAAATATTTATCATAAAAATGTAGATCTCGTTAAAACACACAAATTATGTAACATGCAGTTTTTTGTGGTGTAAATGCTTTAGAATTATTAATTGCGTTAGTTTCAGTGAAATATTTGAGCTCCCATTGAGAATGTTTGTTATTCGGTATTTTTTCTGCTTGTTAATAAAAGAAAATGGCATTTCATAACCATCACATAGCGACATTATTGCACTTCCTATTCCTTTTGTGTAAGGAAATAATGTGTAATAAAACCATTTTTTGCAAGCTATCTGAATGTAGCACTTCAGTTTATTTTAAGTTCAGTTGATATATTTAGTCGGAGAAATAAATACAAGCTAAGAGCAAATGTTTAGCTACATTGCTATTTTGTAGCCTTTTTATGTTGTTTACTCACTTCGTGACGTCATCCTCGTTACTTCAGCTGCCAGAGAGGTTGCTTTCCACCCACCTATTGGATCAGGATATGTCTGTATATCCTTTCCAGAACCATACTCACCCACGAAGTGGTGTGAAGGGGTTTACGGTGTCAGTTGCTAATTCCTTCATCTTACCGGAGAAGATATACATAGATATTGGACATATTTCCATTTGGCTTTTCCGCTTGACTTTCCCTCAATGATGAAACGATCGGTCATGGATGGGTTGCATGTAGATCCAGAAATTTGGTAACAAAATATAAGATCTTTTGAAGAGTATATCAGTTTACAGAGTAGAAATACATCCATGGAAGCTGCTTTATACTTCCAAACCTGATGGTCTTCCACTTGACTTTCTCTACCTCCTGTGTAACGAACTATTGCTAATCAAGATGAAACATCAGTTCCTTATAAGTAGACGGAAAATAAGGAATTACACAAGGCATAAACCAACAGTGAAATCCTTTAGAAGTTGTCACTGTGTAATACAATTGAATTTCGGTTATCTTTGGATGACCAGGAGTAAAAAAAGATCGACCTGAAGCGAATGGCGACTCCCTTTCCAGTAAAATTTACGTATTTTAAAATTTAAATCAACAACACGGAATAACTCGAAAACGTACAACATCACAAATAATGTTAATGGCATAAATTGCTGTTTTACCGAAATCCACATGTTATGTGTTTTTGTCTATCTCTTACGGCTTACCATATATGCTAAAGTCACTCAGAATGAAGAAGACCTCAGAGGCTGTTCCTAGAAAATTCAAGTTATACATTTTATTTGATATATAAATATTTTTAATTTACGGTATTTTTAAATTAATTGTTAGGGCAATTTTTCAGAAAAGTAAAATTTTCGAAAAATTTTCCATGTAAAACGTAGTTTGGGCTGAGGAGGATTTTTTAGACTATGTTAGTGTAGAATCCCTGGAAGAACAACTTAAATACCAGGTTTGATATTCAGCGAGCTTTTCGTTTTTGAGCTATGCTACACACAGACAGACACGCGCAGACCTTTTCCCAAAGATCTGATATGTTCCATTCACATGACTTTGCTACCTGCTCTACTTCTATGGCTCTATCTCTACTCTTTGGGATAAAGCCATAGAAGCTGTGTTATACTTAGAAATCTGATGTGTTTCATTCATTTGACTTCATCTGCATATGCTGTAAGAAACTGTTCTTACAAATATTAATTCTTCTTTCTACTTAATGTTAAACGAGATAAACATAGCAGAATACTTGGTTCCTTTTAAGAATGGGATGCTAGGGTAAAGCCATAGTAAAATATTTTAAAAGCTCTCGGTATGCGTTTGTCTTTGCATGGCCAGGAGTTAAAAAAGTGGTTAACTAAAAAAAAATGTACGCGAGGTAAATATCTTAAATATATGATATTTTAATCAATCAATAGAGCTGTTTTTGAGGTCAATATTGCCGAAAATGTTTCGTTTAAAGGGTAATAGAGAGTGGGGAGATTTTCCTTGTAAGATACTAAACTTAAATTACACACACACACACCGTATTTATCTTATATGTTGGTATTTAGGGGTCCTTAAAACGTGTATTTCCGATGCAATTCCTGTATTGAATTTTTGGGTGCGATAAACACTTTCTCTACCTTCTATATGTTCACATGGTACATATCTCGGTAGAGAACATAAAAACGTACCACCAACTTGACAATTACTAAGTTGGGTTTGCTCCATCATTATAGTCCGTGTATCAGCAAGCTAAGTATAAAGTGCTTAATATGACACTATGTATATATCTTCACACAGTAGCTGTCAGAAACACTTCTCTAATATGTTCTCAGTGATCTAGGGGTAAATGCTAGCCTCTGGTTCCCAATTTCGTGGGTTCACACCCAGCGGAGAGCAATTGATTTTTTTCGGGCGTAAAAATCCTTAGCATGGCTTCTTTCGGAAGGGAAGTAGGAAGTAAAGGCGTTGGTCTCGTGTCGTAGATTTACGGCACTTTAAAGAACCTTAGGCCTGGTACAGTGACCTCGGAGCAAAATTAAGTTGTTAGAGAGCATTCTTATAGCATACAGAAGGATATAGCTCCTCGGTAACTTAGAGGCTCGGATTCGAGTGGTCCTGTGTTCCATTCCTGGGCCCGCTACTTTTACCATAGCTTTTTCGTGGTTTTCCCTTGCTAGCTAGGCGAATGCTGAGGTGGTTTGTCTTCTACCACAAATTTCCTTTCCCTCGTTTCCTATCATTTCGCTTCCCTTTTCATGTTTCTGGAGGCTTAGAGGTTTTGCATTGTTGGTTGATGTCGGAGAGATGGCGCAGATGCTTTGTCCTTGGAAAGTTGTTCTCGGCCCTGCCAGATGACAGTCTTCTCTGAACTACATCAAGTGGATCGATTTCCACCCGGTTCGGCCAGAGGGAAGCCTTTTCTGAGCAACCCGCCGGCGTGTCTCGCAGTCTCCTGAGGTTCCTTCTGCTCATCCGTTCCTCCTGGGTTGTAGGCACATACGATTAGCGTTAAGTCAAAGTGCGAAGTGTCCCTTAAAATTAAAGGCGAATAATATACTTTAAATAGAGTTATTTATAAAAATAAATGAGGTGTATAAACAATAATCTAAATAAAATATTATATAACAGTTCAAATATTTAAAATAAAAAAATAAAGTTGAAATATGTGGTAATATAAATACATTTATTACATATATGATGTTACACAATAAAATGATTGGTAAATAAATATAAACAATGTTATAATACATATTTTATTATATACACACTTTAGTAAAGGTCAATTTAATGAAATTAAAATTAATTTAATAATAAGATAAAATAAAAAGGGTGCTGATGAGGCTGAATTTTTGTTTGATTTTAATTGTTAAAGAATTGTATTGAAATTGAAACGTATATTCTAATATTGAATAATTTTATTTTTGGTAGTTTATCAGGGAGTAGAATACAGATTTTATTTTATATTACTTCATTTTAACTTTTGTTCCCTATAACTTCCTGCGGATCCTTCACCTCATCCGTTGCTCTTGGGGGTGGTACGTACAATAGCGTTGGGTGGAGGTGTGAGGTGTCCTCTCCGTCCTTGGCCATTCATTCGTAATCATACACGGTTTTCCAGTTGCATGCCCATAGCACTTTTGTAAAAGTAATTTCGGACTTGAGCCCCGCCACGTGATTTAAGAACGGTTTTATTTGCTGTTTTATCTGAAAATCCTCAGTACCAACTTTGTAGAAATGAATGCTAGCTCCCTTCCATGTGCATTCATTTCTCTATCTTGACATTTCTTCATAATGCTTGTCCTCTCAGCGTATAGAAACTGCGATGTTTTGAAATAGTATTAGGATGTTTAACACAACGCACACTTTTTGTCACAGAGCATTTCTAAGCAGTTACTGAACTTTCTTTCCTATTTAGGTTTGGAATTTGTTTTTTAATAGTCAACGTTTTAGACTGTTCTTATATAATTGTGAAAAATGCCAAGACAGCGTCTAAAATCTTACAAGAGAGTTAGTGCTGAAGAAACAAGTGGTTGTAAAAGGCGTATGGTAACGGCTAGCATTAACAATTTTTCCCAGGTACATAATGTTCTCGATTTTCTCTTTCAGTTTTCCAAAACTTACATTTTCATTAGGTAAGGCACATGTTTCTCCAAAACTATGTAAGTTATTGCAATGAAACCTTTCATAGCTTTCTTGACACAGGAATACAGTTTTCTGTGTGGAATAGAATTTTCATAAATGTTATAGAGGGTAATATATATAGAAATGTATGTGGTAAAAATGTTATAATTTTTTTTTTCAAAATAATAAAACATTTTAGAAAAAACTAAGATCTTCAGAAAAATTCTGTTCCACAACTTTTCTCATTTGTCTGTAGCTTCTGAAAAAATCATTGAATGCTTGCTTCAGTAGTTTTCAAGATCAATATACCTTAGTTTGAAGCTGTATTTGCATATTGTAAATGGCATAGATTAAATAAAAGTTAAGGAAATGTTTCCAAACGACGTAGGTATATTTTCTCGTCATATCTGTAGCTTGGTACAAATTTTGATAAGTATATCTCAAACAGAAATGAAGTTATGGTAAAATTTGTTTGAAACTGCACTACGTCCCCACTTAAGTAGCCCTTGAAATTCTAGCATTATTGACTCGACCCTTACTGAAGACACTAGCTAAGCAAACTACCCTAGTGTTCAACATGGGACCTTGTCAAGCCCGCTCTTAAAGTATAATCACGTGCTGATTCGTAAGTCTTCGTGTTAATTTTATAGAGCTAACGGGATTGTTTTCAGATTTTGAAAAATCAAATTTGTTTAAGGAATAGTCGGAATGCTTACATGTTGGAACATTTGATACACTGTACGATGAAATGCTATTATTCCGCGTAGCATTAAAAAAGAAGTTATCTTGCAGTTATCAGTACGACACAGAACCAACGCAGAAGGAAAAGTTTTGGCTGAATTTTATATTGGGTTCGTCCCGTGGGGTGGAAACTTAATTGAAGTTGCGAATAGAATGAGAACTTCTGCAGTGCTGTCCTTCCCCCCCCCCCCGTTCATTTAAATTTTAGTTGGTAGGCGCTTCCCACGTAGAATATTTATAATACAACTAAGCGTTTCTACGTATTAAAAATCCAGTACAGTAACTCTACAGCTCCAAGTAGAAGAAACGGAATGATAATATTTGAATGGCGGAGTTATAACTGATTGCGAGTTAATGTTTCCAGTTGAAATTAATTACATTCATTCAAAGCTTCTAGCTTTATTGATCCATAGCAGACCCGGTTACCCGCAGTAGAGGTTTGAGGTAGAGGAGGTGACAAATCGTCAGGGTTAACAGTGGTAAACGATTGGGATTTGGAGCCGTTGTGGAAGACAAGGTTGAAGACCTTCCTCCTCTTCCTCTTGTGGCTTTATTCTATCTGCTCAAAGGAAAGAAAGAAAGAGGTTGGTAGAACATTCAGGACAAGTCCCGAGAGTTTAAACGTTATTCCAAATGACGCTTCCTTCCTGCTGTTTCTTTTCTGAGCTCTACCTCCATCTTCCATTTGTTTCCCGAATTGCGTCCTAACAAAGGACACATAATAGGTTTGTGGTACAGAACGACATTAGGGGCTACACTTTCCCAAACGGCGTATGGCACGCTTTTTGCTGAAGATGCCTTACAGAATCAGACCTTGCTTTCTCGCATTGTAAGACCTGATACTTGTAGTCCTCATGATTATCATTATCGTCACAACTCACTTGGATTTGAAAATGTTTCAGGGTATTCTGTTATACGTTCAAATCAATCAATCACAGTAGAGGTTGATAACTCGACGTAATGTGAATTGTGGAGGTGTCGAATTACTGAAATGTTTAGTTTTAAGGAATAAGGGGGTCCGTTACTCACAACCATAACATAATGTTTGCTGCAAATTACATAAATGCATGTTCTAGTACAGTATAAGAAACAGAAAATTATAACATAACCTAAAACTAGTTACAGCAAGACTAAATTTAACAATAGTTAATTATGAGCCCCATCCAGAAAGTATTCAATGATTTCACCTAACTAAATAATAACGAAAAACATAAACACAAAACTTTGTAAATAAAGTTACCATACCTTACTCTATTTTTCAAGTAACCACCATTCTATTAATACATTGATAGTCACGTGGCAGCGGTTTTTCAATGCCAATTTTATACTCTTCTACCGCTAAAGATCTGAGCCAAGATGTCACTACCGCTTCATCCGTTGAAAAATCTTTCCTATCAAAACGTCATGTACGGTACCCAAAGATAAATACCGGTTTCACCTCCTCCTTAACGTCTTTGTTGTGCACACTGTTAAGTTCTTCCTTGATTACTCGTAAGTTATGCGCCATTTCCTCACTGAAGACTCATTCATTGCATGCGCACCATACACTTGTCTTATTTGCCTGTCAAAAGAGATTGGTCGAACATTTTGTGCATTCAAAAATGAATAGGTTCTTTGGCGATAGAAAAATAAAATATCGGCATTGAAAAATTGGTACCACGTGAAAATAAGGGCCTTGTCAGAATGAGAATTACGTTGTATTACTGTAACTTAGATAAAGTTTTGTGGTGATATTCTTTCGTTATTATTTGTTTAGTTATCCAAATTGTTCGTTACATTGTGGATGTCCCTCGTACATAGAATAGAGAAGAAATCATAATTTCTTTTGAGGGAAAAACGTGTGATGCTAGACTATCTCTCTCACTCATTTTTTCGCCGTGCAGCTTCATCAGTAGGCGACGGAAAAATAAAACGTGGATCTATTTTGTGTTAATAATATGATTGATTAACATTTAATTGCAATAGCTACAACCTGCCATTTTTTAAGTCGCCTAGTTATACAGAATATGGAGTTATCCAGAGCTGAGTTATCGGGATTCTACTCTACCTAATATGAAAGTTTAAAATCATTTTGTTTATGCTCTTAATATATATATATATATATATATATATATATATATATATATATATACGCACACATACATTCATATTAAGACTTTATATAAATGCAATGGAAGTAACATATGTGTATGATAGGTTGCAATAATAGGAAGAAACACGGTTGTGGCCTTTGTAATCATGTGCATAGTTAGTGAATAAATGGGGTACAATGTTATGGCAACGCAGCAGAAGCCTAGAGATGTCAACACATGCAGGGTCTATGTTATTGCGTTAACATGTAAACATAACACGAAGTAGTGGTTAGATCTTTGATTTGTATGTAAGCAAAACAGTAGGTGCCCACTTCCTCGGTCCGTGTATTGGTAATAACTCCAGTCTTTACATGTAAGTTTGCACCGTGTGTCACGTGACTAGTCACCTCTCTTTGGCTGCTGTGGTGGAATAGGCGAGGCTCCTTCGTTTTAAGCCTGCCTCTCGGATGAAGAAAGCACATCTATCATATACCTTATATCGCCTGACCTTATTCTGCATAGGATTTGCATATCGCTATTCAAAAGTGTGCTTAGCAAATCAGGGGAAAGGGGAAGGGAATTGTGAGAAGTAAATTATTTATCAGCAGGGCAGCTTATAAGAAACAAGGATTAGTTCACGTGACCGGTAAGCAATATTGTCCAAAGTTATGTGGAACAGTTCTTAGACCGAGGATTTATGTGCATAAAAAAATATCCAACATATGCAGCCAGTATGCACTAAAGCATTGAAAATATATACTATCAGCTTTGATACTATGCGCGTAAATATGAACTAAAAATTTAAATGTTCCTTAAATTTAGTACATTAAAATTCAGTTGCACAGCTTTTAGGCTTCTTTTCACAGTATATTATCTTAACTTTGAAATAATCATAAAAATACGTAATATTGAGAAAGTTAATTACTGCAGTGCCTCATTGCAAATATTTCCAGGTATTTTACAGGTATAAAGTTCTCTTGCTGGATATGAATATTAAAAGTAAGCAATACTTTACGAAACTATGATTAAGCTTTTAAATACTAAACCTTACTTAATAGAATAAGTGGTAATGCAATTGGGAAGACAATACTCAAATAATTGAATTATATTGAGATAAAGTGCTTACATTTAATAATGAAACTACCTAAGCTTTTGGCATAGTTATGATGCAATACACAACAATCCTCTCCAAAATGTCTGGTGTAAAACAGCGCCGGTTATTTTTGGTTTTATGATGGGATTCTGTGCCACAATAGCAGTTAACCATACTAACATAACAGTGTTTCTAGTTTGTGGTATGACTCTAGTTAATATAAACCAGCAATGTTCTCGTGATCATTTGTGCCAACTCCCTGGCTCATCAGCTATTTCTACGAAACCATTAGGAAGATCGTTTATCATTTTATGTTAAACAGACTACCTGAAGTCCAAAATTTAAACTTTTAGCTACTGTGAATATTTATGTGCCAGTATTTCCTCAGGAACGTAAACTCATTTCTCATTTAAATTTATTCAGTTGCAAGTGTATACTAAAAATTGAAAATAGGAAAAATGACAAATAAATAAAATAAAAATTATCATTTTCCGGCAAAATCCTCAAAATATGCAAATCAAAATTAGTGTGTTTTCAGTATACTTCTTTCAAAATGTTAAGATATGTAAACACTTCTTGAATATATGATTCTTTAATAAAAACATGCAGTATATGCAACTCATTGGTCTAGTAATGACTAATAATTATAGAAACGCAATAGTCAACGGTCAGATTATGTAAAGCAAGATGTACAATTACTCCAAAATCACGCAAGTCAGAAAAGGTGGGCTGCAACACAAGTAATAAGGGGATTCTGCCAACATTAAATAAAGGAAAACACCGCAGAGAACCTAAGACATCGCCATCAAATTTACGACTCTACGACCCTTTTTAATGGTCTGGAATAATGTAATGAAAGGGTATTATTACAAGTAGCGCCGCTTATTCCGCAATCAGTACAAATGTTCTTATTTCCAAACGGAAACCATACTGAGAAGAGAGTTTTACGTAGTCCATGTTTAATTTTAAGCAGTCGAATAATGTGTTAAATATACCTTTAATTTAAGTGCTAATAAGTTGAATATTTGATTCTAAGCGTTAAACTACCTTCATAGATACCTGAATATTTTTACAATACCTTGCGTACATAACGAATCAGATATGCAGTGCCTGTCTTACAGAATAACTGTGCTTTAAACTAAATTTGGTGTTTTATGACGAGTTGGTAAGGGCGACTAGATATGGACGGCGATGTGCTCAAGCAAGGAGAGGTCCTCATGAAGCCGGCTGGCTACTTCCGCAGGCAGGGAAGGGACTGTAAATTAACAGCGCTATGGGGATTGATGACGTCTAGACAGTGGCGGGATCGTTACACACACGACAAGTGCGGCTGCGGCTGTGTTTGGTCACTGTTCAAAAACAGAATCTTAAGAGTACGTGCTGCTTACGTCTACAGGCATTGTGCAGTATACTTCAGTCTACGTACCACAAATTCGCTCCCTAATCATTATCTAAACCTCGGGCAACCCGGGGATCCCTGGCGTTTGACACAGCTCCCAGAAAGCGGGTCTCCAGCAGTATCACCTAACGCTATATTGCAATCTATACCACAGTTCTGCCGCAACGTACCATCCGCTGCCAACTGGTCCTGCAACCCTGAAACAAACGAAGAAAAGTATGGGTAGGATAAGTGGAGCACCCTTCATATCAACATCTGCCTACAGGCTCGACGAAACCACGATAAAAACTCATGTAACACATAGTAAGTAGAGAAGATACACAAAAAATGCCATGCCGAGATTTAACCGGAAATATATTTTTGAGTACCCGTCAATCCAAAAAAGGAAAAAAAAAGAAAAAAAAATTAGAAAAATGTACGCGCGCGCGCGTGTGCGCCTGCTGCCAGCTTAACTCAAAAACATGGAAAATGTTTCGAAATGTTGGATTTTTTAAACATGATTCCAATGATTTTGGTTAAATGCCGTGTAATAAAGCTATGTATACAACAAATAACATGTACATCCTGAATTTGTTGGCAATAGTCTCTGAATAGCTCTTCATTCTGAATGACTTTTGCATAACTGATAAACCGTAAGAGAAATAGATTTAAACTTAGTACAAAGTAATAGATCTCGTTGAAACACACAGTCTGTTATAATACATTCATTTTTTGTAAAGCTAACCATTTCTTAGATATTTCCTGATATTAGTTTTCATGTTAAGATACTTAAATTTTCTCAAACTGGAAATCCTCATCCGTTCCTTGTCTCTTGTGGTTTATTCCTGGTCATGGAAACAGAACAGAATTTTAATGATAGTCATGTAGCAGCAGTTTTTAAAAGGTTGACTATCGCATTAGTCTAGTGTATTTATTTATTTCCCTTCTACAAATAATGAAATATATAAGATAATTTTGGCTAACGCTTATCTTAATTTTTTTCGGTAGTGTTTAAAGTCCGCTTTTACTACTTATGGCACCGCAGGTAGTGACACTGATGATACATGAAATGAAGATGGAGTACCGGTGGAATGCGTTGGCGGGAGAAACCGCAGAACCTGGAGAAAACCCGCCCCTCTCACATGCGGTCGCTTGGGATCGAACCCGGGGCGTCTAGGTAAGAGGCGAGTGATCTAACCACTCGGCCACGGCGCGGCCTTATTTTTGATTAGCATAAATAGTCTTTCGTAAGAATAGTTTGGAGAACCAGAACAGAAAGCTACGTGAATGGAATACATCATATTTTTGCATACCGATTTATGGAAGGAATTAAATGGTGTATGTGAATTATTCTAATTGGCAAATAATTGTTTTCTTGCCATACCTTGTCCTCTGACAATGCCCAAACACGTTATTCTTATTCTTTGTTTTCTATTTTCATAAGTATTATAACGATAGCTCGAACTTTTATCGATAAATTCGCGAGCAACTTGTTGCGAGGGAAAAGTTGTAGCTCGAGTTGCATTTAATAAGACTACTTCGTGAATAAAATAACAATGATTAACATATATGGACACGAAGAATAATATTCCTAAAATCCCAATTGACTTGACGTATATTTGCACCGAAATCACTGCAACTTGATCTCCATGTCATAAATCAATGCCTCGTTGCATACAGAATTCGTTGAACCGATTCCACACACTCTCTCTGTTGTTTTTAGGTTTCTGCGGCTTTGAGTTTTCATTCAATATGTCTATTTCAGCGATAGACGTTTCCCCAAAACGTTTTGGAACTTCCGACTGCACACTGATAATATTATTATTAGTCGAACATTAGTTCAGAGAGAAAACAAATGCACGTAGGCGTGATAAACAAAAGATTAAAATGCAGAGATTATGAGTTCCGATTGTTTGGAATTTTCCGCACCATTGTACTGCATTGGCCACTTCCTACGACCACGTGACGTGAACGAAATAGTCACCAAAATATCCCATTTCGTTCTGTAACTCAGTTTCACAATGACCGCTTGGTAGTACAGTTTTGAATGTTATTACTGCTGTCCCAAAACACAAGTCGAAAGGTATCGAAGGTTTTTACGTACTTTACACGTGCTATGTACATAGTGAATACAGAAAATATTGTAATGCACCCAAAAATCGATGTCGAGATTTAAACGGAAATATATATTTTGGGGTCCCCTAGTCCAGAAAAGCATTTTTAGGAAAAGATTCGTGTGTGTTTCTGTGGACACCATAGCTCAAAGACTAAAAGACTGTTAATACTCAACTTGGTGTTTTAAGTTTAGTATCTTCCAAGGATGTGACACGAAGATTTTAAAGAAAATTTCCCAACCCCAAACTACTTTTCACAAGGAAAAAAATTGAGCATTTTGATTTTCTCAAAAATGACTCTAACGATTTTGATTAAAATACCGTATATTAAAACTATTTACATCAAACAATAAAATGTATATCTTGAACTTTCTGGGAATAGCCTCTGAAGATCACTTCTTTCTGGATGAACTTTGCTCAATTTTCCACAACTGGTAAATCGTCAGGGATGCACACAATTTATGTCCTTTACATTTTTGTTGTGAAGGTAATCGTTTCTGAGATATTCCTTGTTATTGGTTTCAAATTTGAAATACATTTAATCAGACGGGAACTGACCGCTTGACTTTTGTTATACTCCTGGCCAAGCAAAGAAGCGAATTCCAATGACAAGTGCATATCGAAGTTTTAAAGCATTTTATTATCTCTTAACATAGTGCTTACATTCCTTTAGTTCCCTTCTGTCTATAAGAAACCATGTAATAAGAACATTCTGCTAATACTAATCTCGATTGGTGCAGAAAGAAGAGTAGTCTTTTGTAAGAGGTTTGTAGAACAGCTAGAAAAAAGTCATGTGAGTGTAAAACATCAGATTTTTCTTCTTCTTTAGTCCCATATTTAGTCATAGGCCTAAATAAGGTGGGTTATTTGGAAAGGTTCTGGAGTTAATGCATTCACAACTCATTTCAGATGAGGAATCCGTTACCATGGTGCATTTACCTCTGCCACAGATTGAGTGCGTAAATGTTTAACCGCTTACTGAAGTATATTACTTCGGGGACTCTAGCGCTAGCATTGGAATAATTGCTAGGCTCATTTCATCAATAATACCTAACAAACAAGAGACGGCTATGATTCTCTTGAGCAGAATTCGAGATCACCATCAGGTTGTAGTTTTCAGTAACCAGGCTGTCCTCCTTGATAAGCACACCATTTTTCATCGTGTGTTGAATGAATAAGTGTATTTATTGAGATAACAGTGTACATCTTTGTCAATCCCACGAGTCCACAGACCGTACGTGCTTTTGCAATACACAAAATAGTAAGCAACATTAAAAACAAAGAATTCAAAGGGCAAACACGAAAATAAAAGGAAAACTGCAACTTAAATTTAGTAAACCGTATTCCAACATATTAATGTACCTTATTATAGTATACAAATACACTAAAGAGAAATATATACACACAATTCTAACACCAAAATAAAACAATCACCGAACATTATTATATAAAATATATGTAAAACATTATAATCACTTTTTTTAGTGCTTCTTATCGACCCCCTCTACCCTATTATCAGCCTTCTCAGATTCCAGCTTTCTCGCCTTAAGTAGAAAATTACCTAGCCGTCCGCGGCTTCCGAGCCTGTCAGTAGCGTCCAACATGCTTCTAACTCTACATTGGCGGTGGTAAAGTATCGCGGTAAATACTCTTCCCTCCATTCCTCCATACCCCTACATCTTGCCAAGATATGGATCCACGACTCTGCCTCCTCGCAAATGGGGCATTTGAGATTCTCATACCATTCTCGTAATTTTTCCATCGTCTGTTAACATTTGTATTCACTTCATAATACGCAGAGTTTCCCTTAATTTATGTTGAGGGACAAATACACTAACAGGGAAGTTTTAAAATAAATATTTTACTTCTATACTGCGTAAATTAGATAAGGGAAGTATCTTGATTCATGCAAAAGTTTTATAACAAGGTTTTATCTTAAATACATATTTTGAAACCTTACAGATTTCAAAGAAAAACGTATTAGAAAAACATCCGCGTGTATCTGTGAACATCTTAACTCAAAAACAAAAAAATTGATAAATAGCAAACATTGTACTTCAGAGCAGTATTTTCCGAAGATGCAACACGAAAGATTTAAAATAAAAAAAAATCCTCAAACCTCCAATTTCCCTTTACATAGAACACAGTTCGTACTTTTCCCCCTCCAAAATAGCTCCTACGATTTTGATTAAACTTCTTAAACATACAGCGTGGGAGGTGAATAAGTGCAAATATTTTACTGGTATTTAAGGACGATATGATAATGCAATATTTGCAGTATTTTTACTAATTTCTAAAGTTATGTTCATGAGGAAATTTTTACGATGCTTTTAGGATGGCTATTATTGCCGCACTCACTTGTTTGGTTGTTTACGTAACAGATTTTTGGCTAACCCCGTTTTGCCCTACACGACTACGAGTGGAATGATGTATTTAAACACAGAGAGCTATAGTTCAAGGACGTTCAAAACACATTAGGTCCTGAAATTTGTGCTTCATTTATGATAATACTATTAGTAATTACGCATTGTTCTGTACCAGACATCAAATTATTGACACTTATTCACCGTCCACCATGTATTTACACGGAAAATAAAATGCATTTTCTTAATTTTCTGATAATATCCTGTAAAGTCCCTTTAATTCGGAAGATTTGTATAATTGGTGTGGAAAACGAAAGTGACTTCACAGTAAGTATTGATCCCTTTAAAACACAGAATTCATTCCAAATGTATCTTTGTAGTCCAAGGTGTTTCTGAGATATTCTTTATTAATAAATTGAATTGTCAGTTTGTCATTCTTAGAGTCTTGTCGATTTTCGTTTATTTCTCAAAAGAGTACGGAATTATATCGTCCAGTTCTTAAAATTTGCTACAGACCCCTGTTAAATACACCTGTGAAATGCTCAACTGACACATTTAACGGTACCAAAATGATATATTTGTAACATATTGACTTATTTCTTAAAATTGAAGCCACGAAACGCCGCGATTTTTTTCTGCTTTACGAAACCTTGACGAACCTTTTTCTAAAATACTTTGTTTTATTCGGGAGATATCAAAACACGTATTTCCGCTGAAATATCGGTAAATAACTCTTGGTTTGAATAAATACACTCTCTACCTACTATGCACATTGTGAATTTGTGCTAGAGAAAGTAAAACACTGGCTTCATCTTCTCTCAGTAAGCCACAGCGATTTGAAATACTGGCATTGCGTCGTTTCTATAGGAAACATGTCGTTGCTTTCTTTGGCAGGTGTGCCAAAACGAGCCAGCTTTGCACGATGTTTAATGCAACATCCTCTTTATAATGCAAAAATGTCGTAAAGAACCTTAAATTATGTTGAATAAAATAAAATAGAATTGTTTAAACATATGGGACAATTTAATGTGTTGCCAAACAGAATACGATTGAATTAACATCTTTTATTTCACTGCCAAATCCTAGAGCATAATAGAAGAATCTTCTATAAACTTTTAAATTATTTTAATATTAGATTTGACACACTACTTGATAAAATATTTAGAAAAAAATGCTGTCTTAGGGAATTCCAAAGTTATGTTCCATTTGTAATATCTTATATAGGGCCTTTCAACAAGTGTGTCCTATTTTTAACATTAGAAAGCTGCCATTGTTATGGAGCTACAGCAGTCATTTTTTCATGTGGTTACAGTTCTTATTGACAAATAGCCATGGAACGTTACAGCATTCAGCAACGGGTAGAAATTGTGAACTTTCCAAGACGAAGATGGAGGAGCTCTAACTGTCAATGGACCGGGTTCTTATAAGGGACTATTTTTGGCCTCAATTAGACGGCATGGATCTCAGAAACATCTGGTTCCAGCAATATAGTGCCACATGTCATACTGCTCTCGAAACAATCGATCATATGAAGGAGAGGTTTCATCATTTCCCGTGGTGGTGGTGGTGTGAACTGGCCCCCGAGGTCATGTGATTTAACGCCGTTGGATTACTTATTGTGCGTTGTGTTAAATCTTGAGTTTAGGTCAACAAGCCAGAAACAGTAAATGATTTTATGAATAACATCACGCTTGTTATTTGTAAAGTTGGATCTAATTTACGTTCTTCTGTTATTGAAAATTGGGTGGTCACTTAACTGATGTTCCCTTCCACACCTAATGACTTCAATTATGTTCCAAAATAAAAAAAAGAAAAAGAAATAAACCTCTATCATCATTTATAGAACATGTTTTGTTTAAGTTCAAAATAGGACACTCTTGTTGAAAGACGCTATAGTATTCTTGCTATAATACATATTATTTATCAGGTTTTCTTTCACTAGTATGACCTGCATATAGCTGTGGCTAATATTAAGATTATTGTACATTCATTTGTATAATAACTATAACCTTAATGTACCTTAGGGTGAAATAGGTTTTATGTACTTTTATATTTGATAAATAAATAAGCTATACCACACGTACTCTCTATGGTATCCAGAACAGCATAGAGGGAAGCTCTATAAAGGCTAAGGTAATATAATAACGCATAGCACAGTACATGTTCGAGCCACTACTGTGACTTTTCTTTCAACAGGACCGGCTTCAAACATGTTTGGGACAAGTTCCCTCAGGCGGAAAATGAGAATGTCATCTATTATAAAGGCCAAGTCTTCTCAGTTTATTTGCACCATCGGTTTGCTTTATGTCTCATGCGAGATCCTTTAATCATAGATAGCGTTCAATGGCGTGTTAACTGTGTAAGTAAATTGCCAATAACAGGTTAGGTCTTCATTAACATTAGAATTAGCTCACACTGAGGAAACAAAAAGCATCCAGCAACAACGTATTATGTTTCACATGTATACAGGTTGTTTCCAAACGTCACAGAACGAATTTATAGCTTGTATTTGAAGTAATTTGAAATTCGGTGTCGCAGCCTTGAAACGTTTTTATGTATGCTTCTATGTAAAATTGATAATTATATTATTTTGAGATTAGACACTGGTGTGTGGTGCCCACACATTACACACACGCACACACCTCTCTTGGCAAACACGTATTATGAAAACAAATTGGCTTCTCCTTGTTCGCCTAGCCTGTCTTTGCTTTCAGATAAAGGGGCAAAGGGCAGTTAGCTACTCAGAAGGCTACTAATGACTCGGAGAGTTTCGAGATTGCTCTTGAATACGAAACATACGTATTTTTTACACGAGTATCTTGTATGTATTATCCTGATCATTTTGTAAGCAACCTAATATTAAACTCTGAACAGTTTACTCTAAGTATCATCAAGAACTTAGGTTAAATCAATAAATGCTTCAGTATTATGAGCTAAAGACAGCGATGGTTTATTTTGTTGAATTTAATCCACAATCATTTGAACGTATTCTGATAGTATTATTGTTTCTATCATGTCCTTGTTTCCACCCCCAAGATTGTCAACGTTAAACTGCCTCTAAAAGACAAATATCGACTCATATGATCCAACTATATGTTCTTCAACCGGATTTCACAAGTACTCTATTAATGTTAGATAACCACTGTGCAGCATGTCGGCATGTGTACAAAAGTGTTGGTAAAGCGCTTCCCATCCTAGCCACGTTACCTCCGATAGTATAGCAGAGTACGCGACTTTGTTCCTGGGTGACTGCCTAATCCACGCATACTTTGAGGCGTTTTTGGCGTTGAAAACTATCCTATCACAGAGTATATCGGCAAAAACCTCTACATCTTGGTTTGGTGTCGGTTTGAAAGACCATATATATCTTCGTAGAACTTAGTTACGTAGCATTTAGTGCGTACTCGGCTGACATGGAAGGTCCGTATTATCTTAAGCATATGGTGCTTAATCGAGCGAGGCGGCCCCGCGTTGATGCTTGAAGGTCGCATTCGGGATACCCTAGGTTCGATTCCAGTCGATTGCCCACTCTAATCTTGGGTTTTTCGTAGGTTTCCCTGGTTAGGCGAATGCTGTGATGGTAGCCCATCTATCACGATTTCTTTTCCATCATTTTCTTTTCATTCCATGTTCTCTTTGTGTTTTAGGTGTACGTATAGGTTTAGTGGTGTATGGCACTGCTTACTAAAGGGAAACAATATACCTAATGCTGAAATTATTTTTGTAATACCACGAAAATCTCTGGCCCCACATTCCCCATCACTCCATTTCATACCACCTTTCAGGTTAAGGATCTTGACTGCGTGGTTGTGTGATGCGCGGTGAAATTGCGCTATGTAACCGTTTCCTCCTTCTTTGGTACGGAATCAGGACAGTTTGGACTACTTCAGGAGGAAAAGCAAGTCTGGGAGTGCCTGAAGCTGTGTCTCCATCTGTGAACTTTAGGGACCCCGCAACATCTGTAACTGCGGGCAACAAACCTTCGGATTTTCATCTCATCCCTTTCTCACCGGGCTTACGTACGTACAATAGAACTCTGGTCGCAGTGCTTAAATCCTCCACTATCCCCTGCGAAAAAATCATATATCTAATGCTTAAAGGAAAATCAATATTTCCTTTTTTGTTGTTGTAAAGTTTACATATATAGCATATTTTTTAATATTTCTTGCTAGCTGACTATCCCGTATTCATGATAGTATTAATAAGGTTTACAAGAGTACTTGTATTAACCTCGCTTTTAAGCTGCGAAGACCTATTATTATCACAGGGTACAAAGTGACCATACATTTTCATGTTCCTGGTCTGTTACAACACAATAAACATTATACTGGCATTCAGTAGGACCTTATAAAGCCTAGTGCAGTTCAACATGTCCGCCTTAATTATCAGCACACTTGTGGTTGCCTGGAACACGCGTCTTAAGTAACATGACGCTCTTATTTGTTGTTTCAGCTGATTCACGTCTAGCACCCTGGTAGCGTACACTCGGTTCTTGATTAATCCCCATGTAAAAAAAACAAATAAACAAATAAGGGGAGCGAGATCGCGGGAACGGGGAGCCCACATGCTGCGTGCCGCTCTTCCGATCCACTGGTTACGAAAGGTCTCATTCAGACAGTCCCGCACAATGTGTGTATAGTGGAATGATGCGCCATCTTGTTGGAAAATGACAGAGGCAGGGATACTATCCTCCTGTGCCTGCAGGGACAACTGCAGCATATCCTCATAGGTGTTGCCACCTAAACGATATTCCACACGTGTGTTTTTTTCTTCAATAGTCAATATTGTGAAGTATCTTCACGATACCTGATAACAAAAATAATCCAAATGTTCCATTTCCGGAAAATGTATGGTAACTTTGTGGGTACTCTGTATTCTTCTTCTTCTTCTTCTTCTTCTTCTTCTACTACTACTACTACTACTGCTACTCTTCTTCTTCTTCTTCTTCTTATTATTATTATTATTATTTATTTCTACTTCTATAATAGTTGCTAATGTATCTGAATTCGTATGAATAAAAGTAATTCCGGGGATTTAAAAATACGGCTATACAATAACCTATTCGTGACAACACTTTCAACACGTCTGCGCCTACTTCATTAGAAAGAGTGACAGAAATATTTTGAAGTATTAGTGCATTTTCGTGCTATGAGTAAACTTTTTCTGGTCAACTCGCTCTATAACTCGAGTTGGTAATCATTTTTGCTTTGGGCACACCATCTGTACCTGTTTACGCGAATCACAGCAGCATCCATTAAGATACATTATTTCTGACTCCTAAGTCACACCGAGTACACTTTAGTCAGTGCTTTTAAACAGTGGAATGGAGAGATAAGGGCTTCACGTGGCTCAGCAGCCCCCTCATGTAATAGACTGGGAACGAGCAATTTGTTTCCTACCTTTTCCCATATCAGTGTAGTGGAGTTTAGCGTAAGTTAGACAAATGGGGAAAACTTACGTAACGAAAACACTATCGCGACCTAAGTGGGTGGCCCACTTTTTCTGCTTCTAAGTGTATGCACCAACTTTTACTTTTCACAGTAGTCCTTACATACCTCGTGTGTGTTTTTCCTGCGCTCGGCTTGAAAATAAATCTCTACCACAGCTCGCTAGATGTAAAAGTAATTATTCGAAATAAAAAGGTCTTTGGATTTAGGTTGAAAAAAGTTGACTGAAATCCGTTTCTGTTGTGAGGTGTAACTCCGAGATATTAGTCATTCATTTATTGCTACTGCTACATGTATAATCTGTCGCAAACAGCTTTTTATATAAAATGGTTATAAACTTTTAATTGCGACGCAAATGGAGACATAAGTCCTTCAAGGAAAGTTTCCTTGCACGAGTCCGCAATGAAAGGTAGCACTGACACCGTACAACTTTTCACAAAGCAAGAAAAATCTTTTCCTTGGAAAGAAAAGTTTACTGAACCTCTCTTGTTTGTGTGCTTTCTTTTAGAAGCAGCGCCAGAACAGTTCTGAGTACTGTTTCTAGGTGTTTTATTTTGGTGTTATACATCCACTTCTACCGTCAGAATTTTATCTTCTTCAAATTAAGGGGAATGGAAATACTAAGCATTACATAGAAATATAGCTAGCCCAAGAAACATGGATGGAAATCTCTGAATGTAATTGAAATTGCAATATTAAACATTTATTCATTCGTCAGCATATGTACAGGATGGACCATTTAATTTGATACTGTGTAATATCTCCAAAACTAACTGTTGTAGAAGGATATTAGTTGATATTGTGAGGGAAAGTAAATGCAGTTATTTGTGTTTTATTTGGACAACATTGTGTTTGGTCATTTTTGGTCAATTTAAAATATTTTAATGGGAACTTAAATTTTTATATTTTCTTACTCCTCATAAAACTAACCAACATTTTTAATAGAACACGATTAATGGTCTCAGCTTACTTGTATCTGTGGTTACACTTTCAGAATTATATGTTTTTCAATTTGCCTAAAAATTATTAACTTCTATAAAAAGTTTCTAGATAATTGAACGAAACTTATGTACATAGTTGAGTTCAATTTTCTTAAAGTAGTTAAAGCACAGAACCATGATTTTTACTAGAGTGAAGACATTGTATCTCATAATATGGAACTATGAAATTTAAGCTGCCAATAGTATTTTGGTTGTACATTTTTACTTTTTTTACCATGTACAACGTACATACTATGTGGAAAATTGGAATTTCGACTCTACATGCGATTTATACATGTTTTGAGAATCTCTGAATAAAAAACGTTTTTAGAGAAAAGGTCCGTCCGCGCGCGCTTGTGTGTGTGTCTGTGGACAGTATAGCTCAAAAATTAAAAGACGGTCAAATACCAAACTTGGTATTTAAGTTTGGTATCTTCCAAGAATGAGACACGAAGATTTTCAAGAAAATCCCCCCACCCATAACTATCCTTTACATGGAAAA
Source organism: Hymenopus coronatus (assembly GCA_030762935.1). NCBI lineage: Eukaryota > Metazoa > Arthropoda > Insecta > Mantodea > Hymenopodidae > Hymenopus > Hymenopus coronatus. The sequence goes on along the minus strand of CM060900.1, from coordinate 28,219,870 downwards.
AATTTCGAAAATGTTGTCTTTCTTGAAAATGGCTCTAACGATTTTGATTAAAATACCACATATTAAAGACATTTCTATCATAAATATAATGTATATCTTAAATTTTCTGGGAATTCCTTCTAAAGACCTGTTTATTCTGGATGACTTTGGCTTAATTTGGCATAAGCAGTAAACCGTAAGAGATAGGAAAAAACTTACTCTACAAAAAAGTAGATCTTGTTAAAATACACAAGTTATGCCACTTACTTTTTTGTCTTGGAGCTTACCGTTTTCGAGCTATTCGTTATTATTAGTTTCATTTATGAAGTACTTACACTTTTCTCAGACGGGAGTGTCCGTTTTTCTTTTGTTCTACTCCTGGTCAAGCAAAGAAGCGATTTGCAATGTCAATCGCATAACGACAGCTTTGAAAATATTTGGCTTTAGCTTAGTGCATTCCCTAGTTCCAGTCTACTTATAAGGAACCAAGTAATAAAATTCTGCTAATGTCTTTAACGCCCGCTTTTACTACTTAGGCCCGCAGCCAACGACACTGGTGCTATATGGAGTGAAGATGGACCAGCGATGGAATGCGATGGCGGGTAAAACCGGAGAAGAACCGCCCCTGCGCTACTTTATGCACAAAAATCCCACATACGGTCACCTGAGATCGAGCCCTTGGCCAGACCTTGAGATATCCGAGTTATATACATTACAATTTCCTTCCCACTTATAACTGGCGCAACAGATATGAAAAGCGTGAACATCTCAATGAGAGCTAGGAAGCGAGTTGTGCTTTCAAAAAGCAATCCACCAGTCGATTCATGGATGCTGAAAGAGTGCCTGTCAAATATCTGTCACCTCTTATGCATTGCACTGTAAATCGCTGCACTGATAAACATGTGTTTTCATATGTACATGCATATCTATAAAACATCTATACAAATGGCCTACTATATAAACATTGTCAATTGCCTGCTTCCAATTCTTCCACACCTGACAGTCCTTCGTCTTCGCTCACGTCCTTGTCATCATCAACGCTATCACTACATTCTGCACAATTATCCTGGATTAGAATTCTTTCTATTTGGTTTTCTACAATTCTTTCTAATGATTTTCAATGCTCTCAACATGTCGACATACATTTTCCCATTCTGGCCTGCCAATTTCTGCAATTTGCTGGTGACACAACTGTTCCACATCTTTTAATTTAAAAGTGTTATATTAATTTTTTTTTTTCCTTTCTTATCTTTGAGAATCCTGGAAACGGAACTCAGCGAAATATCAGTTGCCTTGGCTACTCTTTCATTCACTTTCTGCAGGCTTTTGAAGAGTTCGGGGAACATATATTTTCTTCCTTCATCTCTGCCTCTTGTTTCATGAAATTAAAGACATTTACAATTATTTCTCTGCTCTGACTAAGTAATACCTTGCCACTTAACTTTGAAAACGTTAGAGCCATGGTTAAAAAAATAAAATAAATAAAATGAATACTATTTACTGTGCACTTTCAATAGAAACATAAACGGAACACTTTCGATGCAGACTGTACAAAGTTTACCCGCTGTGACTTTAGTAAGAAAAGTATCATATCACCAACTCCGATAACCTAGGCTCGGTAGCAGTGTTAGTGGTGAGGGTCACATGCCAGAAGTTTTGCGCCAGCAATAACCAGAATGAGGCCTGGCTACAAGCTCACTACGTCTTTACCATGGCTAAAAGTGTGTTACTGAGCATTGTAACATTTGCTACGGCTTTGAAGTCCTGTGGTCTTCCTATTCAGGCTTGCGTACATTTGATCATTTTGTAGAAATTCCATCTCTTCTGGTGTTTGTCAAAGTTACACTATTCGGTTTCAATTTCTGAACCAAGTACTATGTACACAGGCACATAGTAGGTAGAAAAGGTGTTGTATTCCATCCCAAAATTCAGTACCGACTTTTCACCGAAAATTCATTGTTTAGGGTCCCCTGAATAAATAAAAAGCAAAAAAACAAACAAACAAAAACAAAACAAAAAAGAAAGCCTTTTTTAGAAAAAAATGTGTATGTGTGCCAGTGGATAACATAACTCGAAAACGAAAAGTCGGTAAAATACCAAACGATACAACGATACAGCACTAAGATTTTCAGAAAAAATCCTTCACCCTAAACTACCTTTTACATGGAAAAGGTTTCGGAACTTTTAGACTTTCTGAAAAATGGCTCTAATAATTATATTAAAATGCCGTTTATTAAGAATATTTAAATTACAAAATCTATATCTTGAATTTCCTGGAAATAGCCTTTGAAGACCTCTTCATTCTGGATGACTTTTGTATAACGTGTAAGCCATAAGAGATAGACGAAACGCTGCTGTACAAAAGTGTAGATCTCGCTAAAACACACAATTTGTCATATACACTTTTTTTTGTAGACTTAAACGTTTTCGAGTAATTCCTTATTACTTGTTTCTATTTTAAACTACTTAAAACTTTCTCAAACGGTAAGTCATATTTGGTTTCACACCTCCCTTGTTTTACTCCTAGGCATGGAAAGAGAAACGAATTTCGCTTTTCACTTAGCGACCAGCTTTTAAAAGATTTGGCTTTCCCTTTAGCCTAGTGTTGCCGCCAGTGATTTCAAATGAGCATTCACGTTGTTTTGAAGATCTTCGTTGGTTTGGCAATGCTGCCTTCCTAGCCACATCTTCAGTCCAGGGAAAAGGTGAAAGTCGCTGGGTGCCAAATCAGAACAGTACGGCAGATAAGTGTCCCGCTGGGCTCTGCCAGCAGTGTGTGGACGAGCGTTGTCATGGATCAATACAATTCCTGAAGTCAGCATTCTTCTTCGTTTGTTTTGAATTGTTCTTCGCAAAGGTCGTAAAGTAGGAAGTTCTTCAAAACAACGTCAATGCTCATTTGAAATCATTGGCGGCAACATTTTTTGAAGCGGGTATTGCAAAGCTTGTGCACAGGTACGATAAATGTCTCAATGTTTTCGGTGATTACGCTGAAAAGTAACCATAAGTGTACAAAACTTTTAGCAATAAAATAATTGTTTTCTATGAACTTATCTGTTATTTACAGCCTATCGGAAATTGAAAAAAAAAATGGTCCATTCTGTAAGAGATCCCAAATGCACACACGTGTTCTAAGATATGATGCCAGCTGGCAACGAGTACCGGAGGGAATTGCAACAGAAGGAATATAATAGAGGTTTCATTAATACGGCTTCCCCTGAAATCCCTCAAGTCGTATTGAAATGTAACAACAGACTTAGAATACCTTTTCTGAATGTAGAACGTAGACTTAAAGAAGCAGACTTGGTAACGAGGAGTTGTATGTTTGAAGCATTTTTACTTTGTCCACGCGTACTATGTACACAGTGTATTTGATGTCGAGATTTTACTGAAGATATGCTTTGAGGTCCCCTGAATAAAGCAATTATAGAAAAATATTTGTGTGTGTGCGTGCACAGCATAGTTCCACAATGAAAAGACCGTTAAACACCAAATATAGTATTTAAGTTTGGTATCTTCCTAGGATGTGACACGAAGATTTTCAAGAAAATCTCCTCACCCCAAATTACGCTTTACATTGATTTTTTTAAAAGTTGTTTTTGTCAAAAATTACTCTAACAAATTTTATTCACATCACGAATTTTCTGCGAAGTGCCTCTGAGGAAAATTGTAAAAGATAGACAAAAATATACTATACTAAAAATGCAGATCTCGTTGAAACACACAATTTACGTCCTATACTAGTTTCTTGTTTTTAGAGATAACCGCTTCAGAAATGAAATGAAGTGGTGTTTTATTTATGGACGCTCTTTAACTGCTGTGGTTCTCAGCGTCCCATTCTATACTGGGCGAGAAATATCGCTTAATTTTGCTGAGGCCTGTCTATCAGGCTTGAGGTTCTTTTACGTGGCGTAAAGCTACGACACGGGATCCACGGCTTTCCCTTCCGAAGGAAGCTATGCTAAGGATTTGTACGCCCGAAAATATCCATCGTCCTCCGCCGGGTTTGATCCCGCGACCTTAGGTATATGAAGTCAGCATGGTAACCATTACACCACGGAGGGCGACTAACCTCTTCAGAGGCACTCCTTGTTATTGCTTTTAGTTTGCAACTGCTTAAACTTTTTTTTCAAACGGGAACTCATTTTACATTTTATCTCTCTTTCGTTTTACTCCTGGCCATGCAAAGAAAACAGAATTTCAATTGTTTCACTTTGCCGCCGGCTTTTTAAAAGATTGACTAATCGTTTTAGCCTAGTGTTTTACCTTATTTATCTTCTACATAGATGGAACTAATACAGTATTTTCTGCTAATGTTTATCTTGATTACCACCATGTAGATAAAGGAATAATATTTTGTAGAGAAAATTATGTAAATTAAATATAGATTTTTCTCCTAATATATTTTCTCTAGTTATATTAAGACTCGACATTCTCGTGCTGTTTGAAACTTGATTAGAAATTTATAGAAATAGTGAGTGCTTTAAATGATATAGAACCCTTTAAAGTAGACATATGAAGACTCACAGCTATGGAGTTTTAATTTTTACTTCCTCTCCCACGTACAATATACATTCTGGGTAGAGAAGGTATTATATTCCACCAAAAAATTTGATACATAGATTTCACCTCAGGACCCACAAAAGTCAAAAACGCATTTTAGAAAAACGCCAGGGTGTATATCTGCGAACCAAAGTTGGTTAAGTACCAAACGTGGTATGTAATTTTAGTATCTTCCAGGAATGTGACGTGAAGATTTTCAGGAAAATCTTTCGAAATCTTCCATTTTCTCAAAACTACCTTTAACCATTTTGATTAGACTGCCACATATTAAACATAGTTACACGAAATATAAAATGTATACATTAATTTTCTGGGAGTAGCCTAGTACTGTTTTATCTGGACGAGTTTTGCATTACTGGTATGTCGTAAGAGAAGACAAAATCTTGCTACACAAAAATGTATATCTCGGCAAAGCACATAATACATGGATAGATCATTTTTATGTAGTTAACTATTTCCAGATATTCTTTGCTTTTGGTTTATATTTTCCAATAATTATACTTCTCACATGAGATCTTGTCATTCGTTTTTCTTTTTTTATTCCTGATCATGCACATAGAACAGAATTTCAGTTCAATCGCACACCAACCAGCTCTTTAAAAGATTATACTAGCGTCTTCCATTATTCCTCTTGAACCTTTAAGAAAATAGATAATGACATTTTTATCTTGATTAGTATGAAGTAGACTAAGAATAGGGTTTCGAGGAACCGTGTATTGAATGTAACACATCAGATTTTTTAATGACATGGTACATAACACAGTTAAATTTATGGTGCTAAAATAGGCCTAAGGTAAGGTAACATTTATGCTTAAAACAACTCTCAGAAAAGTGACTGATACAGCAGATTCGTTGAAAAATATACAAGTACCAGTTGTAACTTTGTAACTAAGTACAGCACAAAGTAATAAATCCCTCGTAATAACTGAACTACACCATATCACTGTAAACGCAATACTACACTTCCAGAGCAGAGCAATACTGCGTCAGAAGCATGATCTTGTTTACAGCAGCAGTGTTGAATCACATGTCCACACGCCCAGTGGAAAAACAACACGCAGCCGGTTCGGAGATTTTTGACTCAATCTGTATAAGGCTCATAAGAGTTTCTACTAGGCTTGTGTAGTTATGAAAGTAAGATTGAAGTTATTGGATCTTAATATAGACATTTCTTTCTCTTAAAGCTTTTAAATATTTTCTGAAATTTAGAATAATCAAATTAAATAATAATAACACAGTAAAAGTTATTTAAGAGCCAAATATAATTAAAGTATTAATCAGAATAAAACGAAATGCTGTGACTAGCACTAGCTGAAAAGACATTTTGAGATAAATACTGCCATTAATGCATATCATAAAACTACTTGAACACAGTGTTTGAAAAATAGAATACATACTCTCTTCATGTCATTTTGAACATAAATTGGAAGAACTCTCATGGAACTTAATTTGAGCATTCGAGTACTGTTGTAGATTTGAAAGTATTAAAAACTGTTTAAAATTAGCAGTAGTGTTTTGCGGATTGCATCGATAAGTAACGGCATTTTTATAATGAAAAACATATCTTTAGGTTATGTACTACTGATATATCGAAAATCTCGTAGCATTTGGATAGATGTCAATAATTACTCTAAAGTTTTATATAACATTTGCATTTGATCATTCATTCTCTTCGATATTTTCCATGCTTATTTTACAAGAGCAGGTAATTTTGAATTACCTTTTATAATACAAAAGAACTAACAATTAAAAAGAAGTATATATTCAGTGCACTTTGCATGACCAGAATGAAAAAAGCTAATAACGACTTCCCATTTGAGAAATATATTAAGTGTTATAGATTTTAAAACCAATAACTAGGAATATCTCGGAAGTGATTAACTTCGCAAAAAATGTAATGGCATGAAGTGTTTGTTTTAACGAGATCTACATTTTTCTGTGACAAAATAATGTCTTATTTCTTACGGTTTACCAATTATGATAAATTTATTCAGAATGAAGGGAGTTTTAAATGCCTTGAAAATTTTCCCAGTAAATTCCAGACATGCCTTTTATGATATAGATATAGTTTATGTGATATTTTGATCAAATTCGTTAATACCATTTTTGAAGACATATGATATGCCAAAAAATCTGCATGTAAGGGGTAGTTTGGGATGGAGGGTTTTCTTAAAATCTTTGTATAGTAACCCTGAAAGATGCTAGACTTAAATACGGTTTGATACTTAGCCCAGTTTTCGTTTTGGGTTATGTTTATCACAGGCAGACAGACAAAAGGACTTTCTCTAAGAGTGATCTTTTGGATTCTGGGCCCCTCAGAAGTGTATTTCCCGTCTTGGTATTAATGTTATGTGTGGAATGCAGTGGCTTCTCTAGTATGTAAGTACCTTTTACTTACGTGCTAGAGAAAGCAGAAAGCTAAATAGGCCTCGATGTTTCAGAGTCTTGAAACTTGCGACTGAAAGAAGAGCTTGTGTACTCAAGGACAATATGGCGCCGTCCTCACTAGAAAATAAGTTTCACGTGCTTGAAATAAGGATACTTGAATTTGCGACATGATGAGTGCTTTGTGCATTTCTCCCACGAACAGCACTTCGCAATTGTTTTTGTTGGTGTGGCGTTTTCCCTTGTGCTGATTGTCTTCAGTCTTTCCTTTGTTGGTGTGACAACCACGTAGAAAGCATACACACACAGTATGTCGGACAGATTCCGCCTCGCTGGTATCAACCCTCCCCCCTCGCACGTTTTGTCTTGTTTCCGCATTCCGATTTTATCAACTTCCGTCTGTCTTCCTGCGCCCTGCTCATTTTTGGAGGGGTGCGTTGAGGAGAATATCATTGAAAGTTGTATTTTTGAGTGCCTCCAGCTAAACGAATTTCACATTGTGTTGAGCACATATTATGTTTTTACACTTTTATTTCCTAACATCTGGCATTCTCATTTGTAATTTTGCTTAACTTGCAACTTTTGTCACTGCCAATGTTGTGGCTTAGAGATTTAGGTTTTTACAGATTGAGAATTGCGTTGCTTCATCGCATACTTTTGCAATATCTTTGTAAGAATACATTTTTTTTTATTTAATATTTATAATGTGTATTTAAGGTCGTTTTGCCTTATTACGACCAATCATAAATACATTATACATCAATTTACAGTTACTCAGTCTTACAGTTAGGTTAACGTTTACATTACATTTACAATAAATCAGAAAGCTTTGCATGCATTAGCGTCTTCCTCAGCATGTTGGGTGTGTTGACCGTATTAGGAAGATTGGATTTCTTCTTCTGTTATGCAGTGGGCAGTCTACAAATTTGTGGCGTATGGTTAGAGACCTGTCACAGCTCGTACAGTTTGGAGGTTGATCCTTAGTCAGAAGATAACAATGAGTCAGCTTGTAGTGACCAATTCTGAGTCGAGTGATGATTACTTGATCTCCTCTTTTGAGATTTCGGGAATGTAGAAAAGGTTTGGTGCAGCCAGAGTGGGCTTCCTGAAGTTTATTGTCAGTTAATGATCATTCTAATTTCCATTTTTCCATGTACATGTGTTTGATGAAGTTAATGATGTCTTGGTGTGGAGAGAAAATTGATGAGTCACTGACTGGATGTTTATTTGCTTCTTTTGCAGATTCATCTGCTGTTTAGTTACCTTTTATGCCAATGTGAGATGGAGTCAAAGGATACCCTTCTATCGGTCTCATTTATATTATAGCTTAATAAACGGATTTCGTGGAGTGTTTTGGTTCGGAGCTTTGGGTGGCAAGCAGTACACTTAAGGAATCTATAAACAAGGTTTAGTGCCTTTTAGGCATGAATTAGGTATATATAGAAGGACTTTCTTAGTGGTGAATGCTTCACAAGAGAAAACACTGTAAAGAAGCGAGGCAAGCTATAGAGCATTACCTGATCTGGGTATACTATAGCGCATCCCCTTCTTCTTTGAATGCTAATTCACCTGTGATAATTTGGTGGACTTATATTTGCCAATTAAAGAATTTCACATTTGCTCAAAGATACATGAAGGTGTTAGTGACTTAGAGTGAAATGAAAGTTGGATATCATTGGTGGATATTGGATTTTCCAGTAGGGCGTGGCACTTCCAGCATAGCGAGGATAGATAAAAGGGATTTCAAGATCTATTTCTTTCAGATACTGTAGAATTCTGATGTAAAATGAACTGCTGTGTCGTTCTGTTGCTGTCCGATAAGGTTGCTTAATGACATAGCTATCTATGCACTATATGTGTTGGATGTGATGTAATCTTTATGGCATATGTGAGGCTTAATATTTCCCTGCGAATACCTGAAGGCGGATAATGTGCTTCCATTTGTAGGCTTGAGATTGGACTGGTCCCAAATGCCCCTAATGCCAGCCTTATATTTAATACTCTTGACAGCGATAGAGGTATACAATTCAGCACGAGCGATTCTTGCTTATACAAGATATCGTAATATACGAAAGGCGAAGAGAATATGTAGCGTTATTTTACCTCATTGTTATATTATTGCCTCAGGTTGTGGGCCAAGTATGTATTTAACATGTTGTGGATGCCAAGTATGTAGGGTTATTGTCATTGTCTTGCTACAAGTTGTGTCGTTCCCCACTGTGTATTAACTGTATCTGGACGTACTCCCTTACCAGTATAGCAGATCACGTACCTGGTGTTGATGTCCGCTATGATGGCTGCCTTGGCTTCACTCAGTCTGCATGAACTTTTGACTCTATCGGGTGGAGAAACAATGGGGGTAGTTAGGAGTTGTCCGTTGTCTTAGAACTTACAATCTTCAACGATTTAACTTTACTTGTTTCGTAGAATTAATAAATTTTATCACTTTGCTCGCATATGACATATATAACAACTAGCTTTCACATTATATAGCAACTTTACAATGAGAATGCGTGCCTCTCAAACTTGACAGTGAGTGTCCCCCGACTTGACAGCAATTACGCGTATGTGATCCCAAACTTGATAGTGACTGCACCAACAGCTTCCAATCTGTTACTTATATAGTAAAATCTGGTGTCATGGCTGCTTTATTTTCATCGTCAGAACGACCGCGAATTTGGCGTCTATGTGTCCCATAATGCATATCTCCTTACCCAAAATGCATCATAAACACCTCGTGACCGCCTCGGTACAATGGAGAAAAACTCACTTCTCAGATATTCAGGACTCCCCGAAGTCACTTTCACTTATTTCTCTGTCGCACGCTTATGCACAAGAGTACGTGACTTACAATAGCATCCTCTCTCACAAAAGAACTTTCTCTTATGCAGCGACCGAGTTTGGTAAACAGCTTGATTTGTGCTTACTTTAAGCTAGCTTTGGACACTTTTAAGTAGTACATTAAATAGTAATCAATAATTAATAATAATAATGTTAGATAATTAAGCTATTATTGTTGAGGTTTCATACTTATTGTTTATAAGCATACTGGTAATTTACATAGTATTGCTATACTAAATAATAAGAAGTTAGGTGTTTCAAAAACAGCGTGTGTGTATGGTTGTATTAGTATTATTAGTCTGTTATTAAGGTTATTAATTTGTATTACTATTATTTTAGGTCAAGTTGTACATTTAACTCTGCCACCGGACAGTACCCAATTGCAGGTATAAAATAAATGCATGCATGCATACATACATGCATACATACATACATACATACATACACACACATACACACATAGATGCCTACGTACTTTGATTTACTTAGAAAGAAACACGAGTTCTATATTCCCAAATGCATTATTTTTTCAGCCAAAGGCATGATGCACTTTTCCACTAATTGTGAGGAAATCTCTAAATTCTACTGTCAACAACTTTTATTTCTCGACAGTTTTGAAATGTTAGGTATACCGCATCTGAGACTGTATCTAATGATCCTAATGTAAACAAGGAGGAGCGGACTCACCTCGCCACGTGTTTGACACTTCAGAGTAGACATAAGTTTACCAAAACTAGCTGCTAACTTCTTGACAATAAATCACCAGCAGCTTATTAAATTTATGTGTTTCAGAATTAATGTTATCGTGCAGTACCATAATGCTTACGCTTCGGTGTTTACTTCTTAAGTAGCGCGAAACAATATGCGATCATTTGACTCTTGCCAATTCTTAAAATTTGCTTTGGTTGTGTTTCATTTCGACAGATTGACAAAACTGTGATGATACACTGGCTAGTTTCCAAGTTCTTGCAAGTGTTCTGGGTTTGTGAGGTATGGATGGTAAGGAGTTTTATATATCAGAAGCGACTCTGCAGGATGAACAATAGTATCTGAATTAGCATTCAACTGGAGACCAACTTTGTTTCGAGAATGACTTTAAAGGAACACAACTTATAATATATATCATTCCATTATTGACGAGCTGTACAGGGCCATGCACCGAGAGTGATGACGTAATACCTTTTTGTGTTTATGGAAGCTTCCACTCGTGGCTATCTGCATTCATTCTCCAGACAGGTTCTCCTTCTTTTTAATCTGTATCATTGTTTGTAAACATTCATTTCTGAATTCAGGAGCCTAGGGTACATCTATGGTTTATATGCAGGATACAGACAAATGAATACAAATGTTTGTATACGTTCCCTGCCCTGAGACCAATTCACGCAGAGAAGTGACTAGAAAACCTTATGGAGTGCTGTACTTCTTAGAAGCAGTTTTTGTAGGATAGCAAATAAAAGAAAGCATCCGCGAACATCGCTCCGTCAATCAGTGGTCCAAGAGTATTCCGTGAAATATTTCTCTCTCCTTCTTCCTTCCCATATGTTGGCATTAGGAACACTCTTGTGTGAGACAGATTATTTATTACTTTTGCGAGTCAGATGTATAGAAACCTGGCTGCATCACATTTTTCAACGCGTAGCATGCAATTTTGATTTGCCGAACTGTTCATTGATCTACTAGCTCGTGTTTGCCTCGCCCTTGCATATGTTAAAAGCGGGTGGATTGCGAAAAGTAGTATAGCTGTTTTATTCTTGCTGCAAATGTTTGTTCTGAGCTAACATATCCTACATAAAGGAATCCTCTTTTCATCACCACGCTACAAAGAGTGATTATCTGATTCCCTATTTCATAGCTTTGAATTGACTGCACGTGGAGTCATTATGTTTGTAATTCACAGGAACAGTTCAAAATAGAGCATAATTCAGGCAGGACATTATTTTTCAATACCACGTATGTATCGTAAGCATTGTCTGGTATTATTGCAGCTCCAGATGCACCCAAAAAGGGAGAAACTACTGTGAGACTATTTTACATAAATCAATATTGGTATTGTACAACTACAAACCATATATTCTTTGGAAAGCAATAAAAAACCAAGTTGATATTATAAATATCTGGATATACCTCGAGTCCTGGCCTATTCTACCCATAGAATCATATTCTATAATTACTTTAATGTACCTCAAGGGCATGGATATCTTCTATAACCAAATTAAGGAGTTAATATTAGTTTAAATTAGAAAACTTGAAAGCCCTTTCGCCATCTGTCTCGAGAAGCAAGAGCTTTGGATCAATATATCAGCTAAAATGTTAGTTAAAACAGTAGCTACAGGTTCAATGTGGTGCTGGAATATTACCCATATGGCAATCTAAGTATTGTGAATTTTTTAATTATATGAAAATTGTTTGCGTGTAGCAAAATGAACGGGGCACTATTGAACAAAGCTACCGGGAACCAGAAGCTAATATGATGCTTGGCGCTCCCGGCCGGAACATAGTCCGACCGCGCTGAATAATTCTACGTTTCAGTGCCTATTCCAGTTATTTTCTATGCATTTTGATTAAAAATAATGCAGTAGTGGTATTAATTCTAGACCCTTTTGTGCTAAATTAACTTTAAAATTTGAATATTGCATTCAACTGTTATTCAGGATCATTCTTATTTGATACAAATAGCCAGAAAATGTTACCATAATAGAATAGTGAAATTTTTACAATAATCTTGGAACTAATTTGGCTCGTACATGGTTACTTTGTCCTAACTTTGGAAAATATGTAATTTTATATAGCTATATATTATTTTTGTATTTTATTCAATGCGAAAATTGGAATTATTGCTCTCATATTCCATTTGGGAGCTCAAAATTATGGAACAATCTAATAATCTTAGAATTATGATACCTCCAATGTTATGAGCAGCATCACTAACATTCTAGTCTTAGAAGTACATGATTTCCCCAGTTTTCAGCCCCCTATTATACGAGAGTATTACTTCTTTATCTTTCATACTGGGTGCAGTATAAAATAAACATTATTTTTAAAACTCTACTTTTTATTTTTACATTACATTCAAGATTAAATGCATTCAATCATAGCATGGGGGCTCAAAATTGGAGAAATCGAGTTAATTTAACATTACGGTATTCATGGTTTTGAAGCTTCAGAATGCCAAAGTTAATAGCTTTCTCCAGGTTGTGAGTTCCTATAGAATCATATGACAGGAATTATTCCAAATTTTTACATTGGACAAAATATAATAAGTGTTACTTTCACAGGACTTTTTCTACCTAGCCTGTTACAAACTATTCCTATAAAAGCTTATTCTTCTATTACATGCTAAACGAGATAAACATTAACACAATTACTACTTAGTTGCTTATCAGCAGAAGGGAAATAAGGGAATATACCAGGCCTATCGATTTGTGAACGTTGCAAAAATGCATATAACATAAATTGTGTGTTTTAACAAGATCTACATTTTTGTAGTACGTTTTTTGTCTTATTTCTTACGGTTTACCAGGTATGCAAAATTCAGCAACATTCATTCAGAATGAACAAGTCTTCAGAAGTTATTCGTAGAAAATTCAAGATATTCATTTTATTTGTGATGTAACTAGCTTTAATGTGCGATACTTTAATCAAAATCGTTATTCATTTTTGAGAAAAACAAACTTTCCAAAAAAGCTTTACATGTAAAGGGTAGTTTGGGGGGGATTTTTTGAAAAATCTTCGTGTCGCATCCTTAATACTAAGTTTGGAGTTTAACGGGCTTTTCCATTTTTAGCTATGCTGTCCACTGACACACACGCGGTCCCTTTTCTAAAAATTTGTTGATTTTTTTTTAGACTCAGGGAACCTCAAAATATATATGTCCGGTGAAATCTCGATATCGAATTTTTGGGTGGAATACAATACTTCCTCTATAGACTATGTACATAGTACGTGTAGAGAATGTAAACATATGTAGTATATTTAAAAAAATAGTATATTGTCTAAAGTTGTACCCAAGTAACCGAATAAGGACCGAATGAGCGCCAGTATATGGTAAACGGTTCAATAATGTATAACGGTAAGGCTTCCTGGCTATAATATATCCGATAAGAGTGAACCTGAAATAAGAATTTATTACAGTTATCAAATTTGGAAGTTAATTTAACAAAAGAGTCAATTCGTTAAAAGCAGATCTGGGGAGGTTGGGCATTGCCACTCTTCTGTTTAACCCACTGTGTATGTGACGAATAGCAACGAACAGGGAGAAGTCAGCGCTGTTTCGTTGACAGAAGTTATCAATATGGAAAAGCATATTCAATTATTTTGCTACCCATATTTTCAATGTAACACATACCCATTGCAGTTAAAATTACAAGTAACTGCATTATTCGGCAACGGTTAAATCACTCACCTCTCACCAAGGTCGATCCCAGGCAACCGAATGTGGGATTTATGGTGGAGAAAGCGTCGCAGGGCCGTGTTTTTTTCCGGTTTGCCCTGTTATTCCATACCACCGGTTCTACATCTTCATTCCGTGTATCATCAGTGTCATCGCCTGCGGTACCACAGTAGTAAAATCTGGTGTTAAACACTGTCAAAAAAGAAAAAATTACTTGCAGCGCTGTACCTATTCCTCTTGAAATATCTGATGCGTTCTATTCACATGACTATCTGTTCTGCAAACAAACTATTTTTACAGAGGATTATTCTTTTATCTAAATCATGCTATTTAAGATAAATATTACCAAAATGGTTTTATTTCTCAATTCCTTAGGAGTAGAAGAGGAATAAGTTTTTATGGTGTTTAACGCTCGCTTTTAATAGTGGTCTAACCACTCGGCCACGGCGCGGCCGAAGGGAAATAAACAATGCACTAGGTTAAAGACATAGTCAGATATTTTAAAAACTGCCGCTATACGATTGTCATTGAGGTTCTGCTCTCCTTTCATGGTCAGGAATAAAACAAAAGAGATATGAAATGGATGAGATAATCCCTTTTGAAAAAATTGTATTTTAAAATTAAGACCAATTAAAGGGGAACACTCAGAAATGGATACCTGTAAAAAAAAAGTGTATATGACATACATTGGTGATTTAACGAGAAGTACATTTTTATGTACTAGTAAGTTCTAATATCTCGTATTATTTACCAGTTGCGCAAACGTAATCCAGAATGAAGTGAACTTTAGAAGCTATCCCAAAGAAAATTAGAATATACATTTCATTTGCTATGTAAATATATTTAATATGCGGTATTTTAATGATAATCGTTAGAGCCATTTTTAGACAGACGAAAATTTCGAGGAACGCTCCAAATAAAGTGTAGTTCGCGGTGCAGACATTTTTCTGAAAATCTTTGTATCTCATCCTTGAGAGACTCTGAATTTTAATATCAAGTTTGGTATTCAGCCTACTTTACATTGTTTTAGTTATGCTGCCCCCCATATGTGGACCTTTTTCTAAAGCTTATTTTAACTTCAGGTGTCCTCAAAACATGTATTCTGGTGAAATATCGGCGTCGAATTTTTGGGTGGAATACAATACCATACTTTCTATAAGTGCACGTTCTCAAAAAAAGTAGAATTTAAGAAATATAAACAATAAAGAAAATTATGAGGGAAATAAATAATTTAAAAACAATGAGGGAAATAATTAATTTAAAAACATGAACAATTATTTTGTAATTAATAAAAAATTAACTTAATAATTGATGAATAATGAAAGTTTAGAGAATTGTGTTTATAATAATAATAATAACAATAACAATAATAATAGTAATAATAAAATAATATTGATAATCTGTTATAGAATTACGTATTTAAGAATGTTAATGTTTTAAATTGTGAAAATTAAAATAAATACATGCTTAATTTAATTAAAATAATTTAAAATTAATGAATAGTATTAGTAAATTTTTGGATATATAATTGAAATTGAAATGATTATAAGTTAATATATTTTTATTTAAGAATTATATATATATATATATATATATATATATATATATATATAATACATTTTCGTGAAGGTTAATTTGGGTGTCTTAAGAATGGTTTAGCAGGTAGTATTTAGTAGTATTAGATATGTTTTAAATATATAAATAAATGATAAAGATATGGATTACAAACCCTGGTTTAAGGAGTGCCAGGATATGATGATGGAGAGTTTTATTTCATTTTGCTAGAGAAATAACACTTGAAGGTTTTATCATGTTCGTCCTAGTGTCCCTCAACCTTGGATAATGAATGCTCTGTGTTGTTGCAGGTGGTATGAGGTAGACATATGAGTATGCCACAATGGAGAAAGGCCGACGGGGAACAAGTCAGCCCAGGGCTAGAGGCGGATGCCGGGTTTGTGGCCAAGGCCATGCCGAACACGAGCCTCACGTATACGATTACGTTGAAGAGGTTGACGAAGACCTCACGTGTCACATCTGCCTGCAGCCCTTTGTCACGCCGCTGGACATCCCTTGTGGACACACGTTCTGCGGTGCTTGCCTCAATAACTACCTCCGGGTCCAACAGTTGTGCCCTATTGACAGAAAACCTCTCAACTCTCAAGCTGCAACTCCGTCCAGTATAGTCCTCCGAAAGTAAGTATACACTTTGACTATTATTGAAGTTTTAGCAATTATCTGAGAGATATTGACATTTTATTCTTATAGTGACTAGATTCGTGTGTGCAGTTCTTAACTACGAATTTGTAACGATCGCCACATTTGCGTTTACAATAAACTTTAAGATGGAACCATTGTTTGAAGTTGTTTTTCTTTTCTTTCAAGCGATGTATTCTCGCGCTTCAAGGCTCTTGCTGCAATGATCGTATCGTAGTGCTAGGTTCATCATCAATAGGGATAGAGGGCCGATACTGGGACGCATGAGGATACCAGTTGCATACCTACCGAATAGAGACCGATTTGCATTTGTGAACAACCTATAATAACGCGTTGGGGAACGTGAAGCAGTATATTACAATACTGTGTTACAGGTAATTAATGCCTCTAATGACAGAACATGCTCTTCAGTCAAGATTGCAAAATCTCTTGTTTCAAATAGGTTGCATGACGATTAGCAATTCATACAGATGAACTTTGCAGATATATCTACGACAATAATACATATTTGGTAACATCGAACATTAAAACACCTCGAGCCCTGAAAGCTGTCGATGAACTTGTGCAAGCAATTTTAATCACAGACCTGCGACACCTGTTTAAGACAATGTTTGGCAAATAAGTCGGATTTTTACTAATGCATGAAATTACGAAATGTGCTACGAGGTGTTGCTCATGGATTATCTTACCCAATGGTCGATGATGTGTCTTATTTCCGTTTTGCTCCAATCACATCTCGTAATGTGGAGCGAAGTTTTTCATCATATAAAGCCTGTATAGGTGCCAATTGGAGACGATTTACTTTTGAGACCTTACAAGTGTATGCTGTGCATTGTAATTTATGTAGAGAAAATGAAACGGATAATGATGCTGATGATTTGATGCACAACAGCAATGGAATGTTAAATATTAAAAATTTTAGCTACCGTAAATCAATAACATTTATGTTTACCACCCACTCAACTTAAATCGCCTTCCACTGCTAATGAAAACATAACAGTCTACCACGCAACCACTGCCCCATTTCCCTTCTATTAGTACCACTAAATACACACTGCATTGTCAACACATCACAACTATATACCATACTGAGCTAACTTCGATACTGTCCCACTATCGGTCCACAAGATGCTATCCCTAATCATCAATTTAGCGGTGATTGAAAGGGAAAAGTACATGTAAATGGCATGTTATTTATGGACGTTATTTAACTAATGTGCTTCTCAGCGTCCCATTCTATATTTGGTGCGAAAGAGCGCTTAATTTTCTCTATCGGGCTCGAGGTCCTTTACGTGCCGTAAATCTACGACACGTGACCAACGATTTTACTTCGCTTCCAAAGGAAGCCATGCTAATGATTTTTACACCCAAAAAAATCCATCGTCCTCCGCCGGGTTTGAAAGGGATATGCCGATAGCAGTTTGTTTGCCATAGCACTGGTAACGTTATTACGAAATACAGCAGTAGATTAATTCTGTACACTTTGATAAATATTACATACAGCTTTTGAATTTAATGGATATTTAGCTCAAAACTGTTGAAATTGAGCTCAATGTTACAAGAGAACTAGGTAAACATTCCTAGATATTCGTTAACGTTCAATGTTTCATAAAGGTGCAGATTAAATGACACTTTCTGATTAATCACTTATCAGAATAATGCGTGAAAGGTACATTTGTAATATCCATATGGATTAGGCATTGTGTTAATATTTTATTGGATAACCTTTTAACTTAATTACTGTCCCAATTCTTCGTAGCATTGAGTCCATCAAACTTTGGAGATTTTCTGAAATGATCACTCTAAATCACCACTGGATAATGGCCTCTAGCAGGAGTCCAATGTGACACCAAACCTTTCAGCCTTCACCATAAGTTTACCATTGGGTTGAGATCAGGAATGTTCCCCTGCCAAGGAAGGACAATAATACGATGATCTCTGAACCATTTCTGATTGATTCAAGAGGTATGACACTTAGCGCCATCCTGCTGAAATAGGCAATGTTTAAAGTCGACCCAAATAAATCACGAGTAGTAGGCATTATTATTAACATTCAGACCTCTTGGTATTTTTTGGCATTATTGTTGCCTTCTACTTAATACCGATATGCGCCTTGGATGCTTCTCCACACCATGACAGTGACAGGATGGTTCATAGTGGCCATGATACACTCAGGTAATCGTTACATGCTTTTTTTTTTTTTTATAAATACGGTACCGGAGTCTGATCGGGACTCCGGCACTGTATACCCTACTTTTTTTATTTACCTTTATTTTCATTTTTACCTTGTTTTTCTGTATTATTACTGGATTGCTGTTTTCTTACTATTACAACACACACATAAACACAAACATATAACACCCATGCCCAAGGCGGGACTCGAACCCACGATCCCCAACGCTACGAAGCACCAAAGCGGGACGCCTTGGCGAGCGCGACCATGGGGACCGGCATGTTCGGCGACGCACAAACCTGATGCCATCATTTCCATTTCGGTCTGAAACTTGTATTCAAAAAGTTCTGAAAGTATTATTTATATATTTTGCCGTTACGTCGGCTACTTTGTGGAGA
This sequence comes from Hymenopus coronatus, assembly GCA_030762935.1. Lineage (NCBI taxonomy): Eukaryota > Metazoa > Arthropoda > Insecta > Mantodea > Hymenopodidae > Hymenopus > Hymenopus coronatus. The sequence goes on along the minus strand of CM060900.1, from coordinate 28,200,927 downwards.
AAGGCGGCAGATTCCGCGACTGCCTGAACAGTTAGTTTTGATTTGTGTGCCACTACTTGAAGACGTCCTTGAGCTTCTCGTTAATTCATATCGCTGATAACTTTTCTAACGCCTAATTTTGTAGTGCCATTACCCAAACTTTTCGCTATTTCTTCATATGTATAGCCTTCTTCACGAAGCGTTACTGACTTCTTTTACTCTTTCAATCAGCTCCTTTTGTCTTAGGAGCCATTGTTTCCAATTATAGGATCACTTTCAATCTCGATCTTAAGGATGTTCACTTCGCAAACATCTGCTGTCAACTGGTATTCAACACAGATCAAATTTGACCTATTTACTGAGAGAATGCGACATTGGACCTTCAAGAGTGCTGTTGGTTGAAAATAACAAGATTTGGGCAACAATTGTGTTGGCGTTGCACTGAAAAGTAATTACAGAAGTTGCTAAATGATGTTGCTTGAATTTGTTTCTAATATCTGCATAGAATATAGAACGTTCCACTTTTTTTAAAAATGATAAATATGACATAGAAACACCATGAACACAACGAAAACATAAACTGTTGATTTGGCACAACACAATTTATGTATCTGGTAAGATTTAAAAGTGTACAGAATTAATTCCACTACTGCAGATTGTGCCTACAATGAGTCTTGCTACTAAGGAAGTTAAAGATAAAATAGGACACACTTACTTATAATTCCTCGTAGCTAAATTCAGGAACAGATTATTATTATTATTATTATTATTATTATTATTATTATTATTATTATTATTATTATTATTATTATTAATGTTTAAAAAGGCAACCCTTTCCAAACAGATTAGTTATTAGTTTCCATTATATGTTAGTAAATTTAACATGTGTTGTCCATGGTCGTCTCAAGCCACGCATACCTTGAGAACAATACACCCCATATCACTGACACAGCTAGCTAAGAACGGAACAACCATTACAGCTTACGACGAATTAAAAATGAAAACAGTACTAGAATTGTGTAATTGGTTTAGTGCTGGTGTGGCATTTAGCCTTAAAACTTTCACACTTTACTCGACATGACTTCCATAAAATGCGACTTAAATATCATATTTCCCAACACTTCCTTATGTCTCAAAAGAGATAGCGTTTACTTTTTCATAAATACTAAAAAAGCCTCTACTTGTCCAATCCATAATTATGAATGAAAATAAATGTGCACTGATATGGGTGCTATGATTCCATTGCAAAATCACAAAAAACAATATTTTACTTTGCTTCTCTTAAAATAAAAACATTCCTGTTTTGCTTATGTTTCTGATTCATTTGGTCGAAGAGAAAAACTGAACCGTGATTCTATATTATTGCCCTTTTGTGAAGAAATAATTGATAGCTCCTGTTCCAGGGTGAATTTGTTTTAATCATTTCTTGCAAAACAATTTAACCCAATTGGGAATTTTGGATTAAACACTAAAAGTATACGCGTTGCGAGTTGCAGATGCTTTGTCTTAGTCTCCCATTGTATGTTCGAACATTGCATCGTATAAATACAACCGATATATTACATGCCCATTCGTGTAACTATCTGGTTTCAGTTTCTGTTAACTGAAAGTTTTCCAGTTGATAGAAATGTGTTGTTCCATTTGATGGATACATGTTCCTGCGTGTTATTCATATTCGACCTTGTTCAATTCAAAGCAGAATGTCAGTAAGCAGTTTAGTGAAGCGTTGTCCCCAATTTTCGACAAGCATTGCCTGAATCCCCATGTAGACCCGTCAAAGAGATAACGATGCCAAACTAGGACAGTGATGAATAACTCGACTGAAATCTGATGCGTTGATAGCGTAATGGCTTAGGTACTAATTCATAGCATATTCTGGGGACGCCTTCCCCGCATCTGTTCATTTATACCTCATCCTCCTACAACTTGTAATTTGTGGTGGTAGCACATGCGTCTGTGTTGTGGGCGGTCCATTGCTTCATATCTGCGTAGCTTTTACGCGTGTCAACGTTTGAGTTCGCTTTTCTTTGATTAACGTATTCATGACATCTGTTTCAAACTGGGATCTACTGCAGCAAGCATTGTTTCGTAATCATCAATACTATAGGCTGATCCTATTGGATGTACACAAAGTAAAACAGTCTAACGCATTTACTACTAGGCTTTATTAATTGTTGAAACTTTATATATACACTGAAATATGGGAAATTCCTTGGTGCTCCACATGGCCCCAATCTGCGCATACTGCGTAACTCATAAAGCTGATGATATTTAGACCATGTGCTTTATCACATAAGAGGGGTGGTTTGTTGATAAACTTGAGTAAGGTTTACTCCCATATATTCAATGTGCCTGGGTTTCTGTCCATAGAAAACCTTACATGAAGATGTCCAGAGAGTTTTGATCTGGGAAGTTTGGAGGTTAAGCAACGGAACCACGTACCATTGAAATTTACATTTAGGAATCCAGCCTTCCATTCACAATAAGAGTGTGCAACCATCTTTCTGGAATTAACTGTTCATGTTGTTTAGTTCAAGTTGTGGCATCAGAAACAATTGCAACATTTGCAAATAAGATTCATGGTAAGCGTTTTGCGCTAAGAAAAATGGTCCACAAATTTTATTGCGTCCTATATTACATTTTGGACTTCAACTTTGAAGCTTGTAGGTGACAGTTGGATTTTGTCTTGGTCAAGTAATGCAGGTCTGTAAATGTATTTATTTATAAACCCGTCTTCATCTTCAATGCGTTGGCACATCGTCAATACGCTGACATGACGTATATAGAACATTCATCTCCGCTGTCTTTTCTTAGAACTCTTTAGCATAGTTTCAGTGATAGCATCTTTTACTGGCTTTGGCCTGAGACCTCCTGTTTGTTTTTAAACTCAGAACTTAGTTTCTCCTAGTGTTCGATACCACAATATCGATTCTATTGAGGTACATTAAGCACATCGTACTCGCGTCGAGATTCCCGTTGAATTTGTTTCAGTCTCTCAAATTTGGCAAACCAAAGAACACAATGTGTCCGCTGTTGATTTGTAGTACTATCTAACCACGGTTAGCTCATCAGCAATGTCAACAAAGCAGAATGTGTTCTTCCTCGAATACACGTACACGAACCGCCACATGAGGCTAAGCTGTGTTTGTCTACTGTATAGTTATTAACCGCGCACCTACATTTGGCTAATTTGACAGGAAAACAAATACCTGTTTACCAAATGCCAGATATGCTGTTTTGGAAGTTTGATGATGCACTGCATATTTTCGACACTCCATTTCTTTCTTAATAAATTTCAGCATTCACATATGGACAACCATATACTGCATATTTCTTTAATATATTCCAATACAAAGACGTACCAGAAGAACTAACTAAATAACTATGAAAATGAGGGATATACGAAATTGCAGTAGAATACACCACCTCAGCGGTCGCCTTGCTAACCAGAGAAAACCACGAGAAACCCATAGTGTGGGTGGCCACCACGAATCTCACTTTGGCGCTTCGTAAGCAGGGGATCGTGGGTTCGAGTACCATCTTGGGCATGGGTGTTATATGTTTGTGCAGTGTGTATATGTTTGTGTAAAGGCACAGTAAAAACCAGTAATCATACAGGGGAGGAATGTAAATAGGGGATACAGCGCCGGAGTCCTGACCAGACTCCGGTACTGTTTAAAATAAATCGAACCCGGGGCCTCTCACACTTATATGCTGAGCCATATGCCCCATTTTCCAATATATAACAGCAGAGCTATGACTAGAAAACAAAACGACCACCACAAAAGAGTGTCTTTAAGAGAGCGCCGAAGTGACAACTTATTTTCTAAAGTGCTACATCTAGAACTGTAAATGTTTGTACACGCATTCTAACACAAAATAGCTATTCGTACCGAGTTTCATTCAAATATGTCTTTTTATTCTGGATATATTAATTTATTTGATGTAATTGGTTAAAGTCAAAATCTATCTTCTGTTACGATATTGAACTATGTACACCAGTACTTTTAAATTCATTCCTGAACACCTTTGTAATAAATTTTCTAGATGAAATTTTCGTATAATGATAAAAATAGCTGATATCACAATGTGGAACAATCTCCAAAATTGATGTAATTATTATAGTAATTAATTTAATTAAAAACTAATCTATAGCCAGTATAATATGTCCAAACACATATTTTATTTCACACATTCTATAGTACGTTTTGGAAATTTTTCAGAGAGTTTTGTTGTAGAACAGAGATTTTGAATATGGAATAATAACAAAAAAACTGGAACCCATTGAAATGGGTTTAAATTTTACCAAGGGAGTCATTTATTCAGCACAAGTTTAAAAATGGCGTCCAAAACATATGTACTTCCGCAATAAAGAGATTGGAGGAAGAAAAATTGAGCTGTTGTTTCAGACTTCATTAAAAGATCAGCTTGGAAGGCAAGAAAAGAGAAAGTATTGAATGCGGAAATAATATGCTTAGTGCACACAGAAAAACACGGGCTGAAGTGATAAACGCCAAAAGATTACAGTATCTTGGACATGAGGTTCTGCGATAGACACCAGATGGAAGCAACGGAAAGGAAGGCCAAAATGGAAACTGGATAAATGCAGTAAGAAGATAAGAGGAAATGAAAGCTCTACAGCAGTGTTTCCCAACCTTTTGAAGTTCACGGCACCCTTGGGAATAACATTAAACACCAGGGGCACCCTTCCTTGAATTAAAAGAAAATTAAGCTTAATATGTTAATTTATTGAAATATTATATAATAATAACGTACACCATAACATAATACAGTAAACTTTACTACAATCACTGAGTAAAAATACATCAATAAATTTTGTTCGATTAATGATTAATGTGAAACTTGTGATTGATGCTTAGAGCACAGATGTGTGATTTCGGGTCTTACAGTTGACAGTGAAACACGCAAATCATCCTCAAGGTTATTCAGTCTATTTCTTGCTTTGCATTTTATTGTCACCATAGCAGAGAAGGCTTGCTGGCATAGAAAGGATGTTGAAAAGGGCAAAAGTGCGTTAATTGCTTTCTTCATTAGGTTAGGGTACTCCTCTCTCCGTTGAAGCCAAAAACTAGCCACCGACGCCTCACTCTTGGTGAACTTAACTTTGAGTGTAGAATCAGCGCAAAGATCAATAAATTCATCTCGTTCGCAAGCAGTGAAATCTATTTCCTCTGCACTATCTACGAAATCAAATGGTGAGACAACCCAGTCGAGATTCGTAGTGGAAATAGTTGGAAAGTACGCATCTATTGCAATCTTGATAAGCGATCACAAATGCGGTCTTTCAGTTTACCCAGATCTTTATCTCCTGCCACATTAAGATGAGATGGAAAGTTCGACAAATCTCCTTTTTGAACTGCAGACTTCCAAGAACTAAGTTTTCTTTTAAAACATTTCATTTTATTGGTTGAGGAGATTATTGTTTCACGTCGACCCTGCATCGAAACATTCAGTTCATTCAGCTTATGAAAAATATCTGCCAGATACGACAGTTCAAAACACTAAGAATCACTTAGTAAGAGCTCATGAAATGTGTCTTGATTTTCAACCTTAAAAAAAGTTTTTAGCTGTTCTTTAAGTTTGGAAACCGGTTCAATACACGACCCCGCGACAACCACCTTACTTCTGTGTGAAGTAACAAAGAGGAACTTTCGAAATTTGATTAGCTGCTCCTTCGCCAAGTATTGTTGAAACTATAACTTGACATGCAGGGCCAGTGATTTCCTCTCCAAGAGTATGAGGTTTATTTTTTTTTTAGCTATCAGTTCTGCTACTTTAAATGAGGCTTCAAGAGCAGTATCACCTATGGTCATTCTCTTTACCATTCGCACAGCTGTTTTCTTCTCCCCTTCAGTATATGTGAAAAATACATTACACTTTTCTGTGACACACTAGGATGCTTTGTTGTAAGATGCCGCTTCAGTTTGCTAGGTACCATGGCCTCGTTGCTAAGTGTTTCGCCACAAACTAAACACACAGGGATAGGGTTTTCCTCGTTGTTATTCCACTTAAATCCATACGCTAACTGTCCTGGTATGTTCTTTTCTTTCGTTTGTCTTCTTTATGTGGTGAATTCGACGGTCCGGGAGAAACTGTAAGATTTGGCTTCTTAAAGCAAGCAGTAGGAGCCGACTGTTCACTTTCACTGTCCTGGCGTTTACGTTTAACAATGAACTTATCCATAGCTAAACACTGTGAATCAACGCGAGGAAGACAACTAAAAGCGCCAAGCGGCGTACATTTTTATATATTCATGTCGAAGTCTCGGTAATGTTCGTGAGGAAGCGAGTAGTCTCGGGAATGTTCGGCAGGGTATAGCTGTAATGCCATCTGTGGGATACTAGTATAACTGAATTTTTGAAATGAATCGACCACTATCACCATCTGCCGTGCATGAGAGTAATTGATTTGACTTATTTTATTTCAAGACCTTACAAGACTTAAGGCTTCAGTAGAAGGTATTTTTTTTTTTTGTTTATCTCAATATCTCGCGGCACCCCTTAGCCAATCACACGGCACCCTAGGGTGTCGGGTCACACCTGTTGGGAACCGTTGCTCTACAGAAAGGTAATGCGTTAGATAGGGAACAGTGGAAAAAGATAATAAAATAATGGACATTTCATGTACCATGTTTAACTTTGTTTGGTTTCGAAAAATCTCAGATTTGCATGAAGCCCTAATAAATACAACAGTAAAACTGTTCGGTATGAACTGTTTTAAAGTAACCTTTGGAGATAATTAATAGTAATTTGTGTCACTGTTTATGCAATTTTATTAGAATAATTCCATGTCAGGAAATTTTCCACTTTACGGTTTATTTTATGTGATTTTATACATATTATTTCAAAATTAATGCTTCTTTTAAACGCTATGCATTGGTATCATTATGAAATGTAACACATAAAATTTCCTTGTATGAAGTTGTAGCTAATGAATAGTTATACAAGTGTGCAACATTTTATCACATAGTTTGTGAACTACAGGCATTTATAATTTATTTATTTATTTATTTTTGTCTTTTCTTCCGGTCAACAAAGTAGGAAAATCCTAAATAAAGTGATAGTGCAGATCAAACATATTAAAATGCATATAAAATAGAAATAACACAAATATACAAGAGCAATAGTAATTAATAGAAAATTTGCAGAAACTAAGTGAAACTAAAGAACACACTTTAGAAATAACACAATAGTTATAAAAAACAACAATTAATTGACAGAGCACAGAAAGTAATAAAACTGGTGCACACACAATATAAATAACACAAATATTAGAAAAATAACTAATTGAATATATGATAAAGTAAAGCTAAACAATAAAAAATAGAAATAACATATATACAGTAATAATTAATTGAAAATATAAAGAATGGAAGCGAAACTAATGAACACAGAATAAAAATAACCAATAGTAAAATAACAATAGATGAACACACAATACAAATAACAAAAATAGTAACATAACATTAAATGAACACGGAATAAAAATAAATTGTAAAAAAACAATGAATGAACACAATAAAATAACACAAATAATAAAATAACAATAATAACTAACCTAAAATACAGAGAAACTAAATAAAACTGGTCATACATAGGAAGTGAAAAATATAGCTTAAGGATAACAAAGGACAAAGTTTAAATTCATGTGAGAACAAAAGGCTTCGTTGCTGTTGACTATAGAGACATCTATAACATGAATACTAGTGGCAAGATGGTCTTTGTTGAGGAGTAGAACCAGATGCTGACCACTGATACACTCTATAGTCATTACCGCAGTGCCTTCTACGGTATCTTTGTAAGAAATCACTACCAATAGTAACATAACATCCTTGACTAAGAGGAAGGGGAATTTGGATTTTGAATTTCAGGCACTTTCTAATAAGAATAGGGGACTTCTAATTTTCACATCAGAAAACAAAATGAAAGAAATATAAAAGTATGTGTTTTATTTACACCAATGTCACAAAATCCTATTTTCAACTTCATGCTAATTGAGATAAATGTTAGCAGAAACGTTTTCCCTACCCATCTTCTGGCAGGTTCAGAGGAAATAATAAAATACGCTGAGCTATTGGTATATTCAAATCTTTTAGGAGCTGGTCGCTAAGGGACAACATTGGACTTCCGTTCTCATTACATTACTGGGATGAAAAAATTAATACATTTCGACTTCCCATTAGAGAAAATCAATAATAATTGGAAAGTATAAACCAATAACAAGAAATGTCTCGTAAATGATCAACTCATCAAAAATAACTAGTAATAAAATACAATAAAATATGTTTTACATAAACTGTGTATTCTAATGAGATCTGCATGAGATTAGCAGTTATGCAAACTCATCCAGATTGAAGAAGACTGGAGAAGACTTCAAGATAGGTTTTTTATTTATCACAATAATGTATTAAACATTTCGTATTTTAATCAATATCAACAGTTATATTTGAGAAAATCGAGATTTCAGAAAAATATTTCATGTAAAGGGTAGTTTGGAGTAGAGGGATTTACTTGAAAATCTTCGTGTGGTATTCTTGAAACATGTTGAATTTAAACGTCAAGTTTAGTGTTTAAGCGACTTTTATTTTTTGAATTATGCTGTTCATGGAAATACGCAATGACCGTCTTCTAAACTGGCTTTCTTAATTTCCAGTGAAATCTCGGTATGATGCTTTGGAGTAATGTAATACCTACTATGCACGTGGGAGAAATAGTAAGAATTAAAAATGTCACTAATTTAACTGACATCGTCCTTTTAAAATATAAAAGGCTAAAAACTAGTTTAATTGTTTTTTTACACAAGCCATGTGTTGGACGGGAGTTGGATAGGTAGGGTCAGACTGAAAAATTCATTGCCATAGCCGGGATTTTAATTACGGATCTCCCGCTCTCTACCCGGTCGCTCTGACCACTGAGCTAACATAGCAACAAGCCGGTACGGCATTAAATTCCTCAGCTGACTCGCATGTTTCTCGATAAACCACAAGGTGATCCCAATTTTTTTTTGAGACGACATATCCCAATGGCAACTTTCAATGTCATAAGTACTTTAAGTCCCGGGCTTCATAGTATAACCAGATATTATGGTCAATTAATGTTAATTTAATTGTTTTTTCATACAAGCCGTATGTAGGACAGGAGTTGGATAGGCAATATGAGCTAAATAGGCTAAAATTTGTTTAAAATCTTTTATTTTAACTGGCATAACTGGTAAACATTTTACTATAGTAGCTAAAGGCTAACGGAAATGCTTATCTTCAGTTATACATCCCCTTACTGAATAATAATAAAAGACCACAACAACATTTTAATTTGGAAAGGTAATGTCGATTCACTATAACATAATGGGCTGCGTAGTCGCTGTCTTAAACCATGTTATAGAATTCTGGGTATTTCAAATAATTTAACATGCAACGAATATGTTTGTTCGAATATGATGTAGTGTACGAGACGCGTTCTGTATTTTTGGTTTCAATTACCAATATTAAATATTAATTGTTATTAAATTCTTTTGAATTTATTGTAGCTCATGGAAGATACAACATATACACATAAAATCAATTTTTACAGGTATTTAACTGAAGAGCACAACATTTTACTCCTTTTTGTTTCGTTGATAAACCAAAATCATGTTCCTTTTTTTTTTTTTTTTTTTTTTTTGTTAAGAAATACTAAACTTAAATATTTGTGCTGCCATGTGTTCATTATAAGGTCATGTAACGTATGCTATTATTGTTGCGATTGTTGGTCATGTCTCTAGCCAACACATTAAAAGCTCCTTTATTTAGACATTTTGCCTTAGAATATATCAATAACACAAGTAAAACAATTCAGCAATAAAAATTCACACACAAATTAACAGATATATGCATGTTTTAAGCTCTTATTTAGCCCAAATAAAGTTGAACGTTATTAATGAAATTACAAAATAAAAACCTTTTAACTTTAGGCTTGTGGCTAGACTTAATATTGTCGATATTGCATCATCGCGTCACCTCACTCGGAGAACATTAATACTCGCCGAGTAATGTGATGGATTCCTTGACAGTAATTGCTAAGGTTTGTTTATCTATCGACTGTGTGGCAGGATTGTTCGTCGGGCCTAGCTCAAGTACACACTCTAAATTTCTGCGTTTAGATTAAAGTAGTTTCCTATCCCCTGCGACTCCCAATGCATTAGATGATTGAATAGTCGAAAAGAGAAGCTTGAAGAGCTTACGAAGGGAAATGGTTGACGTTAGTCATGTGCTAAAAGAGTATCACAGATATTATAGTGGTATTAAAACGCGGATTTATTCAGTGGGTCGTTTAAACCGTTGGTATATAAATATCTCATTCGTGCTTAAGTAGGTGACGATTGCTATATGGATACGAAATTCACGTAGTCCATTAAATTTCTCATTAAGATAATGCACTCGTAAAATTTGACTAAAATTGCTTTTGTTTTTACTTTCTCTACACGTACTATGTACCCAGTGTGCATACTGCGCCCAAATTGTTGATGCCGATATTTCACCGCAAATAGATGTTTTGGAATCCCCTGAATCCAAGGAAAGCATTTTTAGAAAAAGGTCAAGAAAATCTCTCCATCTCAAACTACTCTTTACACGGAATATTTCTCGAAAATTTTGATTTTTTGAAAAATGGCTCTAACGAGTTTAATTAAAATACCTCATGTATAAGATATTTTTATGACAAACGAAATGTATATCATGAATGTATATTATATTCAAACCTATAATTTTAAGCCACTTAAACTTTTCTCAACCGCGAAGACGTGTTTCTTCTCGTTTCTCGTTTGTTTACTCCTGACAAGCAAGGATATTGAACTTTCAATTATTTCACATGGCGACCGGCTTTTAAAGGTTGAGACTGTCGTTTAGCCTGTAGATTTTCTCATTTCCCTTTTATTTACAAGAAAGCTAGTAATAAGGCTAATTCTGCTTACGTTTATCTTGATAAGTATGATATAGATAACAGATTAATATTTTACATAAAATGTTTGTTTATCGAACAGCTAGAGGAAATCGTGTGAATGGAACACATTAGATTTTTACCTTCTACTTATAAGGAACCAAGTAATAAGATCTATTTCTGTTAATGTTTATTTCCATTATCATGTAATATAAGAATAAGCCTTTTAACAATAATTTGTCACATATATGTAGGGAAAGTCATGTGAGTGGAACACATCAGTTTTTTCATATGTTAATAATATGAACTCTAAACCTTAAAAACAAATATTTCTCCACTTTCCTTGATCTGAACTACTAAATAACTAAAGCTTTAATGAACAGACACATGCTAATTATTAGCCACACCCAAATTTAAACAGTGTTTTCTGGCAAACTTTTTTCAGCATTTTCCTGTACTCGAAATGCTCCTCACGTTGCAATGTTATACTAATTTGCTTTAAAATGTTTGTATTGCCTTTCAAAGGTACATTAAAGAAAATAACCATGTATGTCCCTTTTTGAAATGCTGATCTACTTTTTTTAACTAAATTATTGACTTTTAAGAAATCAAAAGCTTTTGAGAGTAAAAAAAGCAATATTTTTCTACAATAATGACGTGTAAATATAAAATGTAATATAAAATATAATACATTTATTTATAAACTCATTTATAACGTAAATGAGTTTATAAATGTAAAACGTGACATTTTATTCTGAAGAGTTTTAAAAATGCATCCTGGGAGCATTTTTTAGGGTAACAAATGTATAAATTAAACATTATTTAATTGACCATGCAGACTAGAACTGTCACAGATGGCAGAGTCATGTTATTGTGTGAGATACCTATTGTAAATTTCAACAAGGTATTTTAGTTACTGTGGATTTTTTAAACTTCACAGTAGCATTATTTTAAATCGTTTGTTGCCACATACTTGGCTGAATCGGCAGAGTCTGCGTCGACTTGCTGTCTCTCTCGTGTTAGCCTTCTTCGTTAGCCTTCAATTATTGTTGTTATTATTATTATTATTATTATCAATATTATTAGTATTGTTAGTATTATTAATATTATTAGTATTGTTAGTATTATTAATATTATTAATATTATAGTTATTAATATTATTATTAGTAGTAGTAGTAGTAGTATTAATGACTTATTTATTTACTGGTTTCACGTCCTTTAACCGGGCAGGCAATTTAGAACGGTGAATAAATAAAATGCGTCAAATTATGTTCATATGAGCCCAGAGTTTATGGATATGGTAACTCGCCCTAATCAAGATTCGAACCCAGGACCCCTTGAATGAGAAGCATCGTCCTCGTTCTCTAGGGCTAACATGTTAACCTGTGGCTCCCAAGGTCGCAGACTCAAACCCTGCTTATGGAGATGTATGAAACTTTAGCAAGGACTCCTTCCAAAGGTAAGCAGAGCCAGCAGGCCCGTCTCGTAGATTTACGGCATGTAAAATAACATGGAGAATGATAAGCAGGCCTCTGAGCAGCATTATCGATCTTTCATACCCAATATAGAATGGGTCGCTAAGAGCCATAGTAGTAGAAGGACGTGTGTAAATAAATCTCAAATAAATTGACCAATTCATGGAATGTGAGGCAGACATGCTACCACCACCCCTGAGAAGCGGGCGCTATTGTTGTCTGCTTAACACCACACCGTGAGACACAAGAGCCAGAGAAGAAGAGAAGCTACAAGCACACCCATGACCAGAACCCAACCTCTTCCGATCCGTGGTGTTCCTCCAAGCTCTAGGGATAACATGCTCACTTCTGGTTCCCAAGGTATTCATACCCGGCAGAGGGCGATGGATTTTTTCGAGTGCAAAAATCCTTAGCATGACTTCCTTTGAAGAAAATTAAAGCCGGTGGTCCCGTGTCTTTGATTTACAGGATATAAAATAACCTCGATCCGGATAAAAGAGGTCTCTGCGGATCATTAATCGGTCTTGCACGACGGGCTTTCTTAATGGGACGCTAAGAACCGCAGCAATTAAGTAGCGTCCTTAAAAAGAACTCAATTTAAATGCCAAATGTTCCTAACCTTAGCATCTAACCTACAGTCCACGTTCCCATATAATTGTGTTCCGCATCTAAATGTTTGAAATCGAACGTGGATCTATCACTAATCGAAGTCCTAAACAAAAACAAGGAGGTAGAATATTGCAGAAAGCGTTAGCTCTTCACAAATAGGCAGAACGTTAGAGCACTCTACCCTAAGGATACGTGCATGAAGCAGCTGCTACCTGGTTGGCTAAGTGTGCAACACGGAGCATGGCTTGGTCGCTTGTTGCCGTGCTAAAGACAAAGCAATCTGCGAGGACCTGTGGATTCAGCAAAAGTGACAAAGAAATGTTTATGTTAGATAATAGTGCAGCTAGGTGATCTCAGCTGAAACAATAATACGTCCCATTAATTTCGGTTTGTGTATTTAAATTCAACGCAGTTAAAATGTCCTTGGAATCCCTTAGTTAAATGTACAGTCTTGGACACGAACAATAACTCATTCCCAGATTCCAGTGTCGATCGAAGAGCTTTGTGCATCTTCGTAAAAACCATAAGTTCTTAGGTTCAAATCTCAAGACTGCTTGTCATTTTTGCTTTCTCTATACGTACTATGGTACATAGTGTATAGAAAAGGTATTGTAATGCACCCAAAAATTCGATACCGAGATTTCACCGGAAATACATGTGTTGGGTCCTCCTGATTCTAAAACAAGCATTTTTAGAAAAATATCTGTGTGCATCTGTGCCTGTGGGCAGCATAGCTCAAAAACGAAAATATCGTTAAATACCAAACTTGGTATTTAAGTTTAGTAACTTCCAAGGATACAATACGAAGATTTTCAAGAAAATGACCCCACCCTAAACTACCCTTCACATGGAACTTTTTCCGAATGCTTTATTTTTTCCAAAAATGGCTCTAACGATTTTGATTAAAATATCGTGTATTAAATATATTTACCTGACAAATAAAATTTATATTTTGAATTTTCTGGGAATAGCCTCTGAAGACTACTTTATTCTGGATGGATTTTACGGAATTTTGCATAACTGCTAAACCGTAAGAGAGGGACAAAAACTTACCGAACAGAAAATATAGAACACATTAAAACACACAATTTAAGTTATACACATTTTTTTCGTGGAGTGGATCTTTTTTGAGATATTCCTTATACTTTTCTCATACGGGAATTTGTCAACTTCTGTCCATACAAAGTAACTTCAGTCACATAGCAACCAGCTTTTGACTATCACTTTAGCCTATGGTACTCCCTTATTTCGCTTCTACTTATAAGGAAGCAAGTAATAATCAGACTAATTTTTTGTTAACTTTTTCTCGATTAGCATGAAGTAAATAGAAGCATAAGCTTTTTAATAATAATTTGTTGCAGTGATATTAATGGAACACATCAGATTATTTATATTAATTTTATGGCTGAATATGCAGAACATAGTATTGCATTAATATAACACTGGTATTTGAGTTACTGGCCTGTCTATAGAACAAAAACATAATTCTACTAATACTCGTGTTAAATAAGTAAAACATATCAGTAAATAAACTATTATCTTCTAAAACTAAATAAAAAATAAGCATAATTAATATCGGGTGTGTAAACCCTCAGCCCTTTTAACTGCCAACAACCTTTGGAGCAGAGATAAAATTAAATGCCTGAAATAATGTGGACGAGAAGGTCCTATAAGCACAAAGGAGGATAAAGAGAAACCCCGGGATAGAAACCTAATAGGTGCAATTCACCCTAACTGAGATTCGCACTCGGTACCTCTTGAATGTGAAGCATACCGCCACGGCTCCATAGAGGTAGGCATTTAGAAAGTGATGTAAGATGCCGATCACTGGTACACATCTAGCGACAACAGTTTCTACTATGGCTCATGCAGCAAGAAACCGCTGCCTAGTAAAATATCTCTGGTTAAAAGGAGTTGATAATTACTTGTTGCTAATGATGCTGCCAATTAACAGGTTCATATCAGCGCCGCCGATCTGCCGCAATTTTATTCCACTGGAGTGATTTAAGATGCCACTAAATCTACTGAAATGGGGCTGTCGCTTTTAAGCACACTTAAAGACCATCGACGTAGGCCGGGTTAAAAGAGAATGACAACTTAAACGTTTATTACATTTTAGACATTTAGACAGTTATTCAAACATCAGAGAAAAGATTAAGAGGCAAGTATAAACATCAACCTTTAGAATATATTAATTGACATTTGCCCTTAATCACAAAAGCCATGCCAATTTTATTAGAAAGCACTCGACCCAGGGAGATGTCGCCGCTGTGAGACTCGCGGGTTCAATCCCCATCGACCGCACAATCTGACTTGGGTTGCCTTCGTGGTTCTCCTTGTCATTTAGGTGAATGCTGGAGAGGTTAGTTTCCACGATTTCCTTTCCATTACCCCCTTGCATGCTATTCCCTTATCTTTAAGGCCTGCTTCTAGACTCGAGACGTGTGGAAACGTTGGCAGATGGCACAGATGCATCCGCACTATAAGTGCTGTTCTCGGCGTTGAAGCGGCGTTGTGGTCGCTGTCCTCGCGGGACGTTTGACGAGACCCGGAGACTGAAGTATTGGCTGCACGGCGGATGCCAGCGACGGGGTGACCTTTCAGCCACTAAGTACCTGATTTCCGCGCGTATCTGAGCATGTCTATCTGCGGCCTGTGACCTGCTGTGGTTCCCTCGCTCATCCCTTCCTCCTAGGAGGTGTTAGCACGATAGACAGCGTGAGCTGTCCTTCATCTCTGTATGACTTTTATTTTTCTGTTTACAAACCTCCCAGCTCAGTGCATATGCAGATTTATTCCCACCGCATTTATATTTATGCTGCCTGTCGTTTTAATTCAGCCTCTCTGTTCCTATTCACATACTCTCTAAGTTTTTGCGTATTACCACATTTTAAATGTAGCGTAGTTCTTTGCAAATGCGTTGACCTTTTCTCCGTAATTGTATCATTTTCACAATATCCTTTAACGCAAGCACCACATATTTACGCAACATTCTTTCTCAGAATACACCGTTCCAGACAACACATAAGGAAAAGCAAATTAGCTAAATGTGGCACCTTTATTTCGTCCATTACCCGGTATCTACTCTGGTGTGTAGGCTTATAAAGAAATCTCTTAATGATCAACTTTTACAGCTTCCTTGGACATAGAGTATGTCTCATTTAAAATACATAAAATATTTAACAGCCCTTTGTAAGCACAGCACCCCCACCAAATGCGTTTAATGCGACGTATTTTTGTTTTAATCAGTTGCAGACGGTTTGTGCTTCTACGCTGACGTTTCAGCATTGTACACACACACACACATACACACTAAGTGTATTATTTTCACTAGGCCAGAAACTTTTTCCCGAAATGGACAGCATTTTGGTTTATTTAGCGTCCGATTTAGGTACGGTTTACTGCATAAATATTCTACATTAATATCCCGAAAATGAAAGAAAAAACCTTTTTTATTCGTCTTTATTTTTTTATGCTTATGGCACCTTCAACTGTTAGGTCATATCGGCAGCCTCTCCCTTTGGATTAATTTCTCATGGATTATTCCTTGGAATGCCTTTTAACTTCACTCTCTCTCTCTCTCTCTCTCTCTCTGTCTATCTCTCTGTCTATCTCTCTATCTCTCTCTCTTATCGGTCTTGGTAGCTCAGTTGGTTAGGTGCTAACCTTCTGAACTCAAGATCGCGGGTTCAAACCCGACCCAGACCGATGGTTTTTAAGGGTACTTAAAGGCGACAACCTCATGTAGTGGAATTACTGACATGTTAAAGAATCCTTAGGTGCAAAATTCCGGCACACCGTCGGCGCTGGTATGATCCTGGCAATTGATAGCGTCGTTGACAAACTAAAGAAGTTTATCCACACGCACGCGTAAGCACGTACACACCACATTCAAATTCTCTTTCATACTTCCAGACCCAGATGAGTACAAAATAAACCTGGGTAAAGAAAACAAATCTGAATTGCTATGGAGAGAACGCTATTTCCAAACACGTTTTACTTTTTCTACCATTCACAATGTACATGTAGGTAGAGAAGGTTTTGATTTCCACCCAAAAGCTCGATGCCCAGATTTCACACACCGTGTGTGTAAGTGTGTGAACTTCTTACTCAAAAACGAAAGGTCGCATCAACCCCAAATTTGGTATTTAAGTTCTGGATCTTTTAAAGGTACAACACGAAAATTTTCAACAATAGCCCCCACCCCAAACTGCCATTTACATGCAATATTTTTCGAAATTTTCGAGTTTCACAAAAATGGCTAAAGATTTCGATTAAAATGTCATATACTTACCAAAGGATATGTGCATCACAAAATGTGTAATTAGAATTTTCAGGAAGGAACCTCTGAAGTTCTCTTCTTTCTGGATGACATTTCCATTACTGGAAAACCGGCTTATACAAAAATGTAGATCTCGTTAAGGAAAATAGTCTATCGGATTAATTTTTTTCTGTTTGGACCCATTTCCGGAATATATTTTTGATTTTGATTTAGATTTCTCAATTGTTTACTTTTCTTAAATGGAAATCGTGATTCGGTATTTAAACTGTTACCGTTTTTTGTCCTGATTATGCAAGGAAATTGGGAATTAAACGCCGGCACATAGCGACCAGATTTTAAAAGATTTGGCTATTGCTTAATCCTGATGCATTCCCTCATTTCCATGATATCTACCAGGGTCACTCTAAAAGTTTTGAGAATGGATTATTCTCCATTACATTCTATATACTGCCTCATCCTTTCAAACCCTTTTTTCAAATGCTAAACCCCAGTTTTCTTCGGAGAGAGTGCATTAATACATTTTTCATGAGCAGTTACTGCGCCTTCAGGTGACGCAAATTGCCGACGTGCAATTTTTTCTTGCATTTCGGGGAATAGAAATGATCACAAGCGGTCAGACCTGGACTACAAGGAGAATAGAACAGATATTTTGACTCCTGAGTACTGCAGAAATTGGGTCATTTCTTGTGCAGTATGGGCAGATTCATTGTCATTGTGCAACAAAGTTTCATGCAGACCAGTGTTAGGACACTTTTTTCCCCAGTTCATTGAACACCTGTGGCAAAGACTTTGTGTTGTATAATGTGATAGTAACAGTCTTTTGTTTCTCAGGCGGAATCGTCATAATGTGTTTCACTTGCTGAGAAGAAGGAACAGACCATCTTCTTGCCAACGCTTCTCGTCCGCTCCTCTTTGTTGAGCGATCTCCTCATGAGAAGGCCCAGACCGATGACTGTCGTTTACTTTCTGGACCATACCGGTGAAGCCTGCTTTCGTCACCTGTTACACGTTAAACATGTTTTTGGATTTAAAATAAGAACTGAAGCTTTCCTGGCGACGTGTTAATTCAAAATCTTCTCGGGCTTCTAGCCAGGTAAAAACTTGGCTTGACACCAACGTTTCGAAGAAGTGCATCTTCCTCGTCTTCAGGGTGAACTGATGGTATGAGCTTGCTTCCACTTATTTTCTGTATGGCAACACCTACTACGAGCAGACAGACGGTGTTGCCATGGGCTCTCCTCTGTCACCAGCTATTGCCAACTTCTATATGGAGCTTCTGGAGCATGAAATACTTAACACAGCCCCATTAAAACCTACACATTTTTACAGATATGTAGATGATACATTTGTAATTTGGCCACATGGACTGCACACTCTTCCAGATTTTCTTGCACACCTAAATAGCCTCAGATCACAAATACAGTTCACAATGGAAGTTGAGAAAAATGCTTCCCTCCCATTTCTGGACATTCTGGTTACCAGAAAAGCGGACGGAACTCTTGGTCATGCCGCTTTCTTAAGGAAAACCAAATAACTGAAAATAAAGACACCTTGCATTCCTACCAAACCTTCCTTTACTCCCCGGGTGGCAGCCAGGGCCTCGGTCATGACTGTCAGCCGGAACTACCGCAACCTTCTGCTGAGCCGCCAATTCGGCCAGAGGCAACCGCCGCACTAACGAGGGTGCTCAGCGGAACCTCCCCATCCCGACTTATCTCCTTCGAACCCGATACTTCCTTCCCAATCCCGCACTTCACCTAATGGCGAGATAAGCCATTCTTTCTACCTTCCAACTCTCTCTCTGTCTCCCCTTTCCAAAAAAAAAAAAAAAAAAAAAAAAAAAAAAAAAAAAAAAAAAAAAAAAAGGCCATAATATCTCGTGAACCAATCAGATGTTAGCCAGGAGCCAGGAGCAGGAACTAGTCGCCCGAGTGTACTCGGGTGGGGGCAAATCACCACGGTACCTATCCGCTTTTCTTGCGGATTTACCCGTGTGATATAAAAGATGTAGTCTTATTTCATCCCAGCTCTTATAAATACCAGTCTCCGCAAGCTCATACCATCAGTTCACCCTGAAGACGAGGAAGATGCACTTCTTCGAAACGTTGGTGTCAAGCCAAGTTTTTACCTGGCTAGAAGCCCGAGAAGATTTTGAATGTTTTTGGATGTTCCTCTTCTAAATTTCTCAATAACTTCCTGGCGTCATTGCACACGTGCTTGTTCTGTTCCTTATTGAGGTGGTGGGGAATGCAGCAACTGGGGCTTCCTGAGTTTAGTTTTTCTTTCAGGACTGTTTTCAATATTTAGGGATTCCTGAATCTGACCATATGTGCAATGATGATCTTTCCACATCATGCGCTTTGATTTCACCATATTTTCATCAATTTTTTTCTTTAGCTGGTCATCCTGCTTGGTCTTCATCTTCAAGGGAATCCCTTCTACTTCTATACTCTGCACACCATCGTTAAATGCCCGGATTGTGAAGGGAAAAGGTCCCCAAATGCAGTATGGGGTCTTTCAAAGAACACTCTCTCCCCTAAATCATTTGAAGGGACACTTGACTACAATCGGTCAAAATCTCGAAAATTGTTTTTATAGCAAATATTTGCTAGAAGATGTGGGTGAGTATAAAGAATCGATATTTTTCTGTTCTCCACTTGCTTGGGGCTCTACAGCTATTCCATATACCTCCAATATTCCTGTTTCTTTGCATTCATCTTGTTTCATTAAACAGCGTTTCTCTCAAAACTAAATTTTCACACATTCAAAATGTTCCACGCATCTCAATTTTTGTTAAAATGAAACTTATGTTTCATTGAATGTGCAGAAGTATCTATTGTAAAATTAAAAACCACAAAACTGTCTTAATACTAATAGTAAATTTTTAAAAAATATTTATATGAAAAAATAATTTAAGATTTTAACATTTCTAGCCGATTAAAATGTAGAGTAATTCAGTGATCAAAGCTAGTGAAATGTACCCAATTATAGTTTTTTTTTCGTATGGTTGAAAACTCCAATTTAGGAAATACCAACCAACTTTCTCTAAGGTGCGTGGAATATTTTGAGTAAGCAATATGTTTACCTAATAGAATTTATGAAATAATTTATATCTTGAAAAATATTAGTCAAATTTTAACGAATTTGGGTATTAATAGTAATAAAACAATGCTATCAATGTACAGCTTTCATAATGTTCTTCATAGAAATATATACATTTAAGGAACCCTATTGTCCCTTAAAGTCGTAGAAAGCCATAGACGGGAAATGCTCTCGCTTGAGATCCATCCTATCAAATGCGGTAGCAACATCTGCTACACAATTACACGCGGTGCTGACAATGCACATGTAGGAGCGCTCCCAGACTTGCATCCTGCTCTATGAACTTCAATCTTAAGTTACAAAAAGCTGCTTTGTTTTACCGCAACTCATTGTTGTCTACTCTCAAAACTCAAGATTTGTCTATTGCTTAACCCCTGTGTATTTTCCTATTCCCAGGCTGTCTATAATGGAATATTGCTAATGTTTGTGTATACTAGCATGAAATAGAGTTTAGAATAAGCTTTTGTAAGAATAGGTAGAGGAAACCATGTGAATGTTATTTCGTAGTCGGCTTACCCTCCTCGTGTTTAAGACTGACACCACCCAAGGACTTACAAGCGAGAAGAACCTGGAACGAGAGATCGGCCCGTAGCCAGGCATGAGAGCGAGGAAGTGAATGATAGGAAAGCGAAATAGATGATAGGAAGGGTATTGATGGCGCAATTGGTGGAATGAGTGGCGGGAGAAACCGGAGGACCCGGAGAAAACCCGATCAGATTTCATTTCGTCCACCATAAATTCCACAGGCGAGCGTTTGGGATCGAACCCTAGCCGCCTAGGTGGGAGGCGAGCGGTCTAACCACTCAGCCACGGCGCCGACATGAATGTTATTTATCATATTCATTTTAAAGACTTGTGCGATGTGTTCCCAATTTTCTGGTCATAATTTCGCATCTGATCGTCACTCTTTTGTTTTTAAACTGTAAATTTGACTTGAGGGATAAAGACGACGCGTGCGGTTGAAATTCGTTCTAGTCCTTTGTTCACGTAAAACGTTAACATCGCCTTGGGGAGCCGTAACCAGCCGCGTGCGTCTGGCAAGGTAAGGAAAGACGTTGAGGAAACAGCGGCTCAAATCTAGAATACGCGTGCAAGGAAAAAAAATGCCCTGCAGCTGTCTAAATTTCAGCTTTTTGCACAGTTCTTTACATAGGGAGCTTGCTTACGCATGGACAATTTCCTCTTCACAGTCCTTAGGGAGCGTGTACATAAAAATCCAGTTTGAGGGCTCTAGCGTGGGTCACATTCACTGGGTATTACTTGAAGAATTACAGCATAACGTCATGCTATATTCTGTAAGTAAGTTATGTCACACATAATTGATACATCCTTTAGCCGGTACGTTACATTTTTACTTTCTGTAGTAGATAGTACATTGTACTTGTAGGTAGAGAACGAATTGTATTCCACCCAAAAGATCGATGCGGAGGTTTAACAGTAAATATATGTTTTGAAGACCCCTGAATCAAAAAAAGTATTTTTAGAGAAAGGTCTGTCTGCCTGTGTGAGTATGTGTACAGCATATACCAAACTATGTAGTTAAGTTCAATTTCTTCCAAGGATGCGACACGAAGATTTTCAGGGAAATCCCCGAACCTCCGTCTACGCTTATCATGGAAAATCTTTTTCGAAAACTTTGATTTTCTGTAAAATGATCCAACGATTTTGATTAAAACATCATGTGTTTAAGATATTTTCATGGCAAACGAAACGTATATCTTAAATTTTCTGGAAAGAGTCTTTGAGGACCTCTTCATTCTGGATGGATGGTATATAACTGGAAAGTCGTGAGATATAGACAGAAGCTTACTACTCAAAACATTTAAACCTCGTTAATTAGCACATTTTATGTCAGTACCTATATGTTTTGTTTTTCTCTTTGTATAGTAAACTGTTTCCGTGGTATCCCTTGTTATTGGTTTCAATTTTAACTACTTAAACTCTCAAATGGGAAGCCATCTTTGTTTCATATAGCTTTTGGTTTACTTCTGGCTATGCAAAGAGAACCGAATTTCAGCTGTATCACATAGCGGCTAGATTTGTGAAAATGTGACTATCACATTAGTCTAGTGTATTCCATTATTTCTATTATACTTATAAGGAAGCAAGTAATAAGACAATTTCTGCTAATGTTTATTCTAAAGGTACTAAAATGTGATTAAAGCATGTGACTTTAAAAAGTTAAGTTACTAGGCTTTTACAGTCGAATTCCTTTTTCTTGTGCAGGTATTTTTCCACAGATGTCTTTGAACTTCGTTGTAACTATTTTCCAGAGGTGTCAAGTTTTTTCCTGTGTAAGAACACTGAGTTTTAATTTCAGTTTCTTATCAGAAATTTATCCCGTTTCCCAAAATGTATTTACAAGATTAATATTGTGAGACGCACAAACAGCAGTGAATCCGTCTGTAAACGCCATCTCACTTTTTGTGAATTCTATGAACAGTACGACGGAGTGGCCATGGGTAGTCCACTAAGCCCAGTAATAGCCAATTTCGATATGGAAATTTTCGAAGCCAAAACTCTTGCTTCTCCTCCCCAGAAACCAAAGTGAGAGTCGCTACTGAGAGACCACGGAGATGTACACGCCACTGATGATGCCTGCCGCAGACGCAGGCGAAACGTCTGGGGAACGAGGGGAGAAGCCTAGTGGACCACGGCCTACAAGCCCGGTTTTGTTTTCCATAAGTGATTCTAACACCGGCCGTGAAAGCCTTCGAATTTTAATACATTTTTGAGGTTTTTGCATTATGAAACATTACCACTATTATAACAATGAAACATATGGACAGGTAGAGTCAGACTGAAAACAATCAATGCCATAACCGAGATTTGAACCACGGATCTCCTGATCTGTAGCTGATTCACATGTTTCTCATGAGATGAAATACCCCAGTGGCGACTTACAATGTCATAAATACTTAAAGTCCCGAGCTTCATAGTTTAACGAAATTAGCTATGGCATTGGCTCTTTTAGTCTGACTCTACCTATCCAACTTCTGTCCTACACACGGTTGTGTGAAAAATCAACTAAGTTAACAACAAAACATATGATTTTTATGTAAAAACCTTTGTAGAGAGACGTCACGTCAACTGATTAGCCGCAACACGGAGTGGAGAGGCAACGGGCAGGTTAGAAACCGTGCAATTCGGTGTAATATGGCCACACGTCCAAACCGCTCTGTACTACGAACATTAAATCCTCTGTGTGGTGGTGCGTGGTACTTTGTGTATTAATCTGATGTGTTTACTTTCATTAAGCATGGGGGGAAAATGCCTTGCAACGTGTAGGTTTAAAATGGCGTTTCGTTGTAGGCGGTGATATTTAGCGGCCCCTAATTTGCACATAATTAGACAACAATGAAGACATGTTTTCCTGGCTATTGGTAACCGTTATAATCCGAACATACTGAATTTTTAGAAAGAAACCATTTACATTTAAAAACTTAACATCCCCAGTATGCTTCCTGTTAACTTCTGAGTTTAAAACGTACGCAGTAGGTAGAGAAGGTATTGTATTCCCCCAAAAGATTCGTTACCTAGATTTCACCAGAAATGCTTAATTTCAGGGTCCTTTATAAATACATTTTTAGACATATGTCTGTGTGTGGGCATTATATCTCAAAAACGAGCAGACGAGTAAGTACCCAACTTGATATTTAGTTTAGTACCTCTCAAGGATTCGATACGAAGATTTTCAGGAAAATCTCTTGTAAGCCGTAAGAGACAAACGAAAACTCGCTGCACAGAAAATATAGATATCGTTAAATACACAATTTGTGCCACATGCATATTTTGTCGAGTTAAACGTTTCCGAGATATTCCTTGTTATTTGTTTCAATTTTAAAGTACTTAAACATTTCTCAAGCCGTATGTCAACTTTCGTTTTAAATCTCTCTTCTGTTACTCCCGGGAATGCAACACAAAACCGAATTTCAATTTTTTTACATAACGATGAGCTTTAAAATAATTTGTCTATCGCTTTATTTTCCTTCTACTTAAGAAACTAAGCAATAATACCGTTTCTGGTAATATTTATATATATATTAGCATGGTGTAGATAAAAGAATAATCTTTGGTAAGAACAGTCTGTTTGCAGCACAGTTGGAGAAAGTCGTGTGAATGGAACACGTCAGATACTTTTTTCCACCGGTTGGTGACTCCAACTGCTGTGAACATAGAAAAGATAAAATTTGTGCGCTGCTGGGTGATTCTGCAGCTTTGTCAATAAAGCAACCCATTCATCTGATTCTTTATCGCCGCTCAACAGTTAAAATCCACGCTTCTGGACAATAAAGCATGCCTTTCACCAATTCTAAAGTTTGAAATTGTATGAGATGCAAAGCTCGGTGATAAGCCCAGCGGTGCACTGTCCATGCTTCCGGAAATAGGACTATCGCTTATTGGATTTAAATAGACGTGTAGATTATGAATGAGTTCCAGAACTGCAGCAACGGATCAATATAGCCGGCAAGTGAGACACTCATCCGAAGCTCATTCGTTTACAGTTGAAGCTTCCGAGCCTAGCTGCAACACGAGATCCCAAATAATTGAATCTCAGAATTGGACACGCCTGCTTGCACTGCACCAACGTTTCGCTCTTGGTTCAGCAGAACGTCATAAACTTGGAGCCGCTCGAGCAGGCAGAAAATTAACCTATAATTTGAGGTTCTCGATTTTGTCGTAACAGTGAGAATTTTGGAGAATTTGCAACTAGTCTTTTAGTCATTTGCAAATTTTCAGGAATGCTCCAAGTTATTCCGCTTTCAGAACAAATTCTACATAATTCATAAATCTCTCCTTTTAACGGCTCACATTATGCTTTATATTATTATCACAGTGGTTAGACCACTCGTCTCCCACCTAAGCGGCCCGGGTTCGATCCCAAGCGGCCGCATGTGGGATTCGTGGTGGACGAAGCGGTGTCTGGGCGGGTTTTCTCCGGGTCCTCCGGTTTCCCTCGCCACTCATTACACCAATTGCTCTATCATCACTTTTCCTATCATCCATTTCGCTTGCAGTTCATATCATCCTCTTCTTCACGCTCATGCCTGGCTATGGGCCGACCACTCGCTCCAGGCTCTCCAATCTGTGGTTTCGTGCCATTGGCTCCCCGACAGGCTTCTGACCCCTAGGTAACCGCTTGTAAGTCCTAGGGAGGGGTCAGTCCTACATACGGGGAAGTTAAGCCGACTACAAATACTTACCATTGGTAGAAAATGGTAGATATTTATGATACAAGGGTTAAAAGTAAGATTTTCTTTTAGCTACTTCTCTCTCTAAACATGAAGGGTTTAAACACACACAAGGACTTAATAAACCAACGCCGGGGATGACAGGTCTGTAGAGAAGAAGACCAGATAGATGGTGGATCAGCCCAATTCCTGGTGTGAACGTGAGGAAGATGTCATGAATTTAGTCAAATGAATGATTGATCTGTTGGCGGAATGAATAGCTAGGGAAACCAGAGCACCCGGAGTAAATCCGCCCAGAGGTCGCTTCCTCCTCCATAAATGCCACATGCGGTCCCCTGGGGTTGAACCCGTGCTGTCTAGGTAGGAGACGTGCGGTCTAAACCCTCAGCCACGGCACCGCCAGTTTTATTTTGCGAGTAAGAATGTTTTGGCCCTCGTTTCACAATTCTACTAGCAAATTAAAACCGCTTTTAACACGTGTAGCATAAACAGCTGTTACCTTTCTCTAGCACGTACGTACCATGCACAATAATTGTATTCCACACAAAATTCAGCGAAAATACATGTTTTGATGTCCGCTAAATCAATACAAAACCGTTATAGAAAAATGCCGTTGTGTGTTGGGGGGGCGGTAACATAACTCAAAAACGAAAAGTTCGCTAAATATACAACTTGGTATTTACGTTTAGTATCTTTCAAGGACACTTCAGGAAGATTTTCAAGGACACTTCAGGAAGATTTTCAAGAAAACCCTCCCACTCCAACCCAAACTACTCTTTACATGAAGTTTTTTGTTTTCTCATAAATGGTTCTAATGATTTTGGCTAAAATAAAGATATCTACATGGCAAATAAAATGTGTATCTTGAATTTTCTGGGAATAGCCTCTGAAGTCCTTTTTATTCTGAATGACTTTTGCATAGCTGGTAAACCGTAAGAGATAGAAAAAACTTACTGCACCAAAATGTAGACCACATCAGAACACACACCTCTTGTGCTATGCAGTTTTTTGTGAACCTAACCGTTTCCAAGATATTACTTGTTATTAGCTTCAATTTTAAAATCTTTATATTTTTCTCAAACAGGAAGTCATCCGTGTTTCTTTTGTGTTACTCCTGCCCATGCAAAGAAACTAATTTCAATGACAATCTCATAGCGACAGCTTTTTAACCATTTGACTGTCTCTTTAACCTAACGTATTCCCTTATTTCCCTTTTACTTACGAGGAAGCAAGTAATAAGACCATTCTGCTAATGTTTATCTCGATTAACATGAAGCAGAAAAAGAACAGTCCTTTGTAAGATGTTTGTTTTCAGAACAGATAAAGAAAATCATGTGAATGGAGCACATCGGATATTTGAGACAACACTCGAATTTATTAAATATCATTGATATTCTATTGATTCCTAAAACTAATAGAAATCACGTTTACAAAGAAATCAACTCACATGTGCAGCGAGATTTAGATGTTTTCATGTATTTTTGATTTGCTAGCAGTTCTCGGAACATAATATAAGCTAAATTAAGATATAAGGTGCTTATTCATATCTAGATTGTTTGTTGACATTAAGATAAAGTTTAATATTGAACATCTGCCCACGATGATGATGATAATAAGATATCCACTGTTTAGTTTTCGCCTCGAGTAGCCAAGAGCACATTTCAAAGAAATTATTTTTAAAATTGTTAACCTTACGCCAGACAGTGAAGCGATTAAACGTTTTTTTCATGTTGCTTTCTAGCTCTTTTGGGTAGTAGTACTAATGCTACTTTTTTCTGTGGACGTTCTAATTTCACTTGGTTCTTCCTTTCTTTTTATTATAAACTCATATTTTCTGCCATTTAAAGTGTATGCAAATTACACTACATAAAAGGATAATCTTGAAATGAAAGAAAACAGGAGGCTGTCAATATAACCTATAGGTTAACTCTACAACAAATTACTATAAATATTAATATGGCGATTTTTGTTGTGAGCAGATACGCAATGAGAAATTAAATCATATAAAAGAACTTAATAAAAAGTAAAACCTAATGAAACCAAGTCTAAATATTAAACATTTGCAAATAGAAAGCGTAATTGCTATGTGATTGCACTCGAAATCCAATTTGGTCACAGTGGAGTGGAATGAAAATATCACAATACAGCAATAGCTCTAATCGTACACTATGTTGAAATGTCTAGTTTTAGGTTATGCTGTCTAAAACTCAATAATTCTGAATACATCAGTAAGGATCCGTAGAATCTCAAAAATTCTGCGTTATTTAGTACAAACATAAATAGCCCTAAACCTTATTGTGGTTTATATTCATACTGGCACAACTGAAGCTGATTTATGGACTAAACACAGTAAACGATAAACCTACAGTTGATGTTTTTCTTTTTCCGGTTAGCTGCTCCAGTAGGTGTGGTGTGAATTGACAACAGCAGTTACATTTTCCAGAGTATTGACTGCAGGCTAATAACTGATCTGTTTAGAACGAGTTTCCAATTGTTTTAACATGATCAGGCATTAAACTGTCCATGCAGTGTGAGGAATTATAACTGCATCAGCTAACTTCCAGATTATTAAGAAGTGTACGTTTAGGCAAACTTTGTGTCCGTAGTACAGGTATGTGTTTACATTACCACGATTCACTAACCTGCATTGCGGTGAATCCCTTACCGATCGCCGCTAAGCGTGAGATGAGCCTAGCGCTGTGGTACCGATTGCAATAACACTTCCGTAACTTTTAGGAATATGTTTGAATTGCACTCTCTACCGACAACCCAACCATAGTTTCTACGTTCTATGTCGCCAGATGTTACACTTCATGTTAACAGCTCAATCAGAATTTTCTTTGACTACTAAATCCTAAGCATTCTTTCTCATTGAAAATTATTAGAAATGGACTACGTGCGACTTTTTCAACAGCCTTTAGATTTCGAAAAATATTGACTTTTTCCGGAATCCTGAGCTTAATGGGGTTCTTTGTTATTGACTTTCCCGAAACTTAATTACCTTCACTTCTCCGACTTTCTGACTGATTGCTTTGTTTCAATGTCTGCTCCCTAATGACCCCATTCTAGCAATAGAATTCTAACTTCACCTTACCATATTACGCGTTGATTTTAATATATGAAGTTATTTTTCGCATTGGTATTTCTACTTTCCCATAATGTTTGTATAAAATAATTATTAATATAGTACTAAAATTAACAATTACAGTCTTAAGTTACACAGCTTAAGATCAAGTATTGTTTTTGTAACCTGTCGTATCGTGCAAAAACGTTTACAATTCTATAAGAGTTCATTAGGAATAAATGTAAAACCCTGAACTAATATCAAAACAGCATCAAGATGCAGATTAGCTAGATTAGAAATACTGTGTTTTGATGATGAAACTTGGTACTGTAAAATAATGCAGTTTCAGTTGTCTGTGCTTAAAAGCAACTGCATAGCTTTTGTGCCCTTTTTCGAGCAGTTCTGTGGGGCTGGAACTAAAGTTAGTAGCGAGCGCAAGTATACGGAGATAATGCAATGCTGGATTCCATTGTGCTAGTGTCTCTTTCACCTATCCTTTTTCAAAAGTGAGCTATAATTTTCATGATGGCGATCCCACAAAATGTCTTTTCCCTGTGCTGATAAACGCTTAGACTCTTTACCAATCCTATAGCATTATTATCACATCAGCACACCAAAATTTCAACATGCGTCACTACCGCCCAGACGATACACAGAGTGGAACACAACTACTAGCTGCCGTGTAATATACACTCAAAGGGATTTACTGAAACACCAACACGTGGATCGCCTGGGGGCGAGAGTGAGAGAGTTCGTATCGAACGGCTCATCTCGCTGTCTTCTTTAAGAGCGATGCTCGATTTGTTTCACGTTACCTCGCAGGTAGATTTTGATAGTCAAGTCTCCACCTAATAAAGCAGTGTAACAGTTGGTTAACCTACCTAACTAAGCTTGCAATTCTAGCTCAGCTCATCTTAAAGGTCTGCTATTCAGTGTTCATTTTGCGGCATTGTGTGGTGCAATCCGTGTCTCACCTTGCCACTTGAAACAATGGCAGAGTAGAGGAGGCTTTACCCCAATCCATTACAGCTTGGTTACCCGTCGCCACATCAAAGGAATATTCGCGTAATGGAGATCGCCTTGGAACTGAAAATATTTCAGTTTGAACAGGCTCGCAAACGTATTTCCTTGCAATTTTGGTGATCGAGGTTTTTCACAATTAATTTCTTCGCGTGTCGTTATGCACCTTAATGCAGATGCTTTTCGTGACGAGCTACTTGGCATGTCTTTATGCACCTTAATGCAGATGCTGTTCCTGACGAGCTACTTGGTGTGTCTTTATGCAACTTAATGCAGATGCTGTTCGTGACGAGCTACTTGACGTGTCTTTATGCACCTTAATGCAGATGCTGTTCGTGACGAGCTACTTGACGTGTCTTTATGCAACTTAATGCAGATGCTGTTCCTGACGAGCTACTTGGCGTGTCTTTATGCAACTTAATGCAGATGCTGTTCGTGACGAGCTACTTGACGTGTCTTTATGCACCTTAATGCAGATGCTGTTCGTGACGGGCTACTTGACGTGTCTTTATGCACCTTAATGCAGATGCTATTCGTGACGAGCTACTTAGCGTGTCTTTATGCAACTTAATGCAGATACTCTTCGTGACGAGCTACTTGGCGTGTCTTTATACAACTTAATGCAGATACTCTTCGTGACGGGCTACTTGACGTGTCTTTATGCACCTTAATGCAGATGCTATTCGTGACGAGCTACTTGGCGTGTCTTTATGCACCTTAATGCAGATGCTGTTCGTGACGGGCTACATGGCGTGTCTTTATGCACCTTAATGCAGATGCTGTTCGTGACGAGCTACACAGGCGTGTTTATGCACCTTAATGCAGATACTCTTCGTGACGGGCTACTTGACGTGTCTTTATGCACCTTAATGCAGATACTCTTCGTGACGGGCTACTTGACGTGTCTTTATGCACCTTAATGCAGATGCTGTTCGTGACGAGCTACATGGCGTGTCTTTATGCACCTTAATGCAGATGCTGTTCGTGACGAGCTACACAGGCGTGTTTATGCACCTTAATGCAGATGCTTTTCGTGACGGGCTACTTGGTGTGTCTTTATACAACTTAATGCAGATGCTATTCGTGACAAGCTACTTGGCGTGTCTTTATGCAGTATAATGCAGATGCTATTCGTGACGAGCTACTTGGCGTGCCTTTATGTACCTTAATGCGGAGGTTTTTCGCAAGGATCTACGTTGGCGTTTAATGCCGAGGTTATTCGCAACGAGCTACGCTGGTGTGTCCTTATGCGACTTAATGCGAGTTACATTCGCGTGACGGTACGCACATTAGTTGGTCTATAACAACTTGTTGAGCAAAGATTCCTGTTTATAATAAACCCTATTCGTTGAGGCTTCAGAGTTCAGAAAGTTTTACCCAACATTCAATCTTTCATCCTCGTTGCTGCTGATGTTATTCTCGCCAAGCCAACTATCTGGCGCAACAATGGATCCAACAATGCGGCGGCTTCAATTAGAAAGTGCAACTTCGATACGACCATCCGCTGGCGCAACCTTAGGACTCCCAGCTAAGCAAATAAGGACCTTATTAACGCTACCACCATTATACAATGAGCAACAACCAGACTTGGTTATAACACTTTTTGATCAGGCTATTATTTCCCAGAGTGGCAAACCTTCTGTCGGAAAAAATAATCATTTCGTGTTAAGCCTGTTAAAAGCCAAAAAAAAAAAAAAACTTGGGTGGAAAAAACTTAAAATAGAAAAGCGTATGATGAAAGATGTGACACATAATCAAGAGAGATGGTACCAACACGTACAAGGAATCTTCCGCGATCGTTTGCCGCCCAATCCCTGAATTGGAAGAAGAAAACCTGTCAGTTTTAAACAAAAAGTCAAACTTCCCATATTTCGCTAGGAAAGAGTGATAAAGTTCGGGATTTTCTCTGGTCAGATTCTTTTGAGACATTCCAAAGGGTAAAATCGTGAATCATTTGCTCGTACCCAGCATCGTTATGTGTATAGCTCTTTGTTGTAGCTTCCGTGCAGTCAAATGACGTCCTTATCTCCCCCTTCCAATGTCTCAAAACTTCCTGACCAAAGATTATAAGGGCTTGAAATATAAGCATATTTGTATACACCAAGTTTCATTAATGGTACAAAATAAAAATACATATATTTTATTCTTTTGGACGCCTGCTTACACAATATTTTAAACGGAGCTTGTACTAACAATGGATGCAGAGAACTAAATGTTACATATTTAGTGTGCCATTATGCTACAGCCTCGGCAGTTTTGTGCTCCTCATAGTCCAAGCTTTACAGCTGACGTTATAATAATGAAATGAGCCTACCGCTACAGATGTTTCATTTATGGAATGATCAATAGAACTTTGGAGACACACTCATTTTATGAATAAAATAAAAGAAGTACTTAACGCTCTCCTCATGATTATGAAAACAGGCTTGTTGTTTCATAATTTTGATTAGCATTTTTTTTTTTTTTTTGCCAACGTTGTTTTGTGGATAGCTTGAATGCGTCGTGGTAATACAATAGAACCTCCTTGGTAAAACGGTTAACCAAGATCAAAAGAAGAGGGGTAATAGAAGATTAGTCTTGGGGATGAAAATCACTCATCCGGCGAATGTCATCCCATTTCGATTTATAGGAATTTCTTGTTTCATCTTCAAAGTGACTATCTTACCAGTTAAGAGGAGTTTTTGGATCCTCGTACCATTTGTGAGCTATCAACTTTAGGGTAACCACGTGTTAGGTTGAAGAAATCGCTTCTGGGCTGCACATGGCTACGGATCTAACGTGGGAGATATAAGTTATAATCTATATGGACTATTTCACACGTAGAAGCGTTAATTTATCATATTTGATGTACTACCTGGTCATTCGTTTTGTAACATTTATCATTAGGTCTTTTTTTGTTTAGTCAGTGACACCAGTCGTCAGTCTGTATATGTGTGTGGGGGGGGAGGCAGCATAGCTCAAAAACGGAAAGTCCGTTTAATACCAACTAGGTATTTAAGTGCACTGTCTTTCGAGGATGCGACACGAAGATTTTCAAGAAAATTCCGTCAACCAAAAGTACCCTTTACATGGAAAAAGTTTCAAACATTTTTATTTTCTCAAAATATTCCTCCATCGGTTTTGATTAAAATATCGCATGTTAAAGATTGTTTACATCACAAATAAAATTTATATATTGAATTTCCTGGGTATATTCTGTAAAGACATCTATATTCTGGATGAATTTTGTATAGCTGGGAAACCGTAAGAGATAAACAAAAACTTACTTAACAAAAAATGTAGAGTTCGTTAAAACATACAATTTATATTATATACACTTTTTCTCGTGGAGTTGACCGTTTTTGAGATACTCCTTGTTATTGGTTTCAGTTTTAAAATACTTACTTTTCTCTTACGGGAATTCGTCAACTCCTAGACATACAAACAAAGGAACTGCAATCACATATGAACCAGGTTTTAAAATATTCGACAATCGCTTCAGCCTATGGTACTCCCTTATTTCCCTTCTACTTACAAGGAAACAAGTAATAAGACCATTTCTGCTAATTCTTTTCTCAATTATCATGGAATAAATAGAAGAGTATTTTTTTTTTAAATAATTAGTCGCAGAGATGTAGAAAAAGGCACGTGAATGGAACACATCACATGCTTCATACATTTCAGCAGGTCTACTTTTACAAAATTGTCTGCGCATCAGTATTTCCAAACAAATCAAATCGTTTTTGTAAATGAATTGTTTATGTGTAAAAGCTACAATTATTTTGAAATTGAATGTGCAGGAAGACCAACTAGTTTTGACCATAATTACAGAAGACATGGCAATGAGAAGGGAGGCGAGTTTCACCTTTGTATGCAATTAGCAAGACATCTTTGGTGTGTTTTTGAGAGCTGTGCGCTAATTACATTGTATGCTGTACATAACAAGTCTTCTGTCGGGGAACAACCATTTGCTAATTCCTCCCCCCATCTCTCTCTAGACTCCCTTCCCTTTCTCCCATTTCTGAGGTTATCTTACGCTCCACTTCCTTTTTCCAGTGCAATATATTTCTTCTGCGATTCTCTGTTTCCGTGCTGGATGATCCTACTGTCGTGTAGCCATTTATGGCCCCTGTTTATCTTTCCTTCTCTCCTTTTTTTCCATTTCCTTCGAGTACCCTCTTGCTGCGTTTGTGTCATTCCTTCCCGAATTCCCTACACACCCTTTGCACTTCATATTTAATCCCTCTCTCATCTTTGCTTTTCGTTTCATTCCGTATTGCAGTCTTCTCGCCGCATTGTTTCATTTTTTATTACAGAGCTTTGTTACCCTCATCCATATGTTCTTTCGTATGCTTTGCTTTGCTGAAATAGTTCGCAACACATCTTTGCTAAGCTCGAGCTTGTTTCTTAACTTGTGTGTTCTAAAATAATTGTTGGGATAGTTTTGTAACCTTCTTTCATGCTTACGGTTTGCAACACTTGTACGTGTGCACTCTTTGCTCTTTGAGTAAAGCAGAGAGAGTAACCTTGCTCGTTGCTTGCACTGAATCACCTGTTGTACACTGCGCGACTAACTTCCCAGGAATTCGTTCAGTGCATTGACGGTATGCAGCATTTTACATTTTAAGACGTAATCCACCTTTCATAGTTTATGGACCTATTTTAGGATCATGTTTGGTATAATAATTTCTCTATTATAAGCTCTCTTACGTTAACATTGGTATTTCTGCTGTAAACACACGCATATATGAGAAGATATATTCATATATGTAAACATATATTCATAGGTTTGGTAGTCGTTACAAACATTTTCGAAAGTTAGAGTCAGTCATTACTGCTTTATCGCAGTAACAAACTCCTAAACTTAGTAAATTTCATTGTAAACGCATTATACCGCTAACAGTATGAGAACTAATTTGTAATGAAAATATTTTACGTTCATATTAGTGAGTGTAAAAGGGGTGCTTCATAATTAGTAGGTACACATTTACAACAAAGATTATAAAAGGCATCTTTTAAGTTAATATACCTAACACATTTCAAGCAAATTACAACGTATTTAATAGTTGAAGCATTGTACAATAGCTGAAACAGAATCAATGTACGCCACTTTCTATACATAAGAAAGACCCCTCGCAGGCAGGGAGGAGTCCATGGCTTGCACAATGGGTTGATTTCTGTTTCCGACATTATAAACTGGCTTACGACTCACTGTCCAAAGAACGAGAGAACCACTACTTCTGCCAGAAACCCGTCTGTAATGGATATCGCGGCTTTACTCACTGCATGCTTGGAGATAGCCTACTCATTATTTGGACTAATTCAGACGAGTTAAAAACATCTGTTTTGGGCGCTTTTCGTGCCTATCGGAACTGTTTTTGGCATCTGCACGCTGTTTTCCTGCGGAGTAAGATACTCATACCCCCTTAAGTTGAAATTTACTCAAAGCGAGTGGAAGATTTGAAATATTGCCATTTATACTCCCATTAAAGCTGGTGCCTGTCTGAGCTTCTAGGGAGGTTTCGTGTGGTTCTCCCGTAAGTACTAATATCACGAGTGTTTTCATCTTTTCGATAATTCACGACCAGAGCGAAGCGACGGAAGTCAATTGTCCTAAACGATGAAAACACACGAGTTGTATGTGATGAGACAATTCTGCGAAATAGACCATTAATAATTTATAATACGAGGTATATAATAATCTTATATAGGAAGGGAGATTTTATCAGGTTATGATTGTTTTACTTACATTAGCTCTCAAATGGTAGATGACGCTTTCGGCCATGTTTATTTACCGAATGTTTTTTATGTTCTTTCTTTCTTCACTGCCTCCAGAATTATGATATGGCCGACTGTGTGTACACCCAATGTACAAATACCGATAGCAACAGTAGAAATAGGAACAATTGTTTTATTTCAGCTTTTAATAAGTAATACATGAAAAGGAAACAAGCGTTACTTTATTTGAAGTTATTACACACTCTCATACATACTAAATACAAATAATGATTGTTTTCACTCTTTTTTTTAACAAATGCATGATGAACTAGATAAAAGTTTATTTAAACATTGTAACTGAATTAATTGAAAGTATAATTGTGGAACTGACAGTTACTAAAAGTGAAGATTGGTTGCCTGGATTGTCACCTTGTTACCAATAACCAAGACAGGAGATTAAACATACGAACGTCAGGTGCGACAATATTTCAAAAAAATGAACATCAGCTGCGATAAGATGTTTCGACAATATCGCTCCAGTCAGATGACCGCGATTGATTGAAATTGCCATTGGCGCTTTAATAGTGGAGCTGAACTGTCAACGAAATATTGTGATCTCTTCTGTAGCTTATCCACATTCGCGAGCAGCCGAGAGCAACAGATAGAGTGTGCACACGCATCCGTGACTGTAAACAGCAGATTACCTGTACCCGCCCGCTTGGGGAAAAGCCCGCGGTCGCGTCCCCTGTTCTAATGTGTAATTGTGGTCATCCATGTATATATTGTCTAATCACGTATAACAATTGCGAGAACCTGCAGGGTACATCACTATGTCTGAAAATTAAAGCCCCATTTTCTTTGTTCGATATCTGAATTAATAATATACTTGCCCTGGAATTGTCAACAACGGGGCAAAACAAGTAGAACTTCCTGCCTTCCAAGGACCAACCCTATTGTGACGCAATTGTTTAACGTATATGCGTTAACCGTAATCAATTCTTAAGAGGAGACTAGAACGTCTATTCTGCCAGTGCTAATTCTGATAAACTATGTCAGGAACGATTTAAGACATCAGATTGAATATTTTACGGATGTAGATGTATACGTTCCAAGTTCACTGAACTACTTTTATTCAATAGCTTATTGTATTAAGGAAGATCAACTATTTTCGTAAATGATGCCATATTTTGGTTACAATTTATCAGCAATTATCTGTTATCTGAATATTTCCAGTCATGATATTAGCAGAAAAGCAGATGCATAGTAAAATTAGAGGTTGTTTATGTCATCGTACAATTTAATTTAACGATCTTTAGTAATTTTTTTTTTAGAAAATGGTCATTTAAACCAGAAAATGTAATTCAAAAGGGTTTTTCAGAGTAAGAATGGATAACACAAACCTGCACATATTTGCAAATAAATATACCACATGGTTTTTGCACACAGACTCTGCCGCACTTAATAGCAGTACAGTAGTACAGTAAGTGTGCTACAAAACTTGGTCGTCAAACGCACGTATTGTACCCTTGGCTGGCAGTTGCACAGCCCATCACCCAGTCACACATGCGTGGATGTCAAATAAAATCTCAAATCACATTAACAATTATCAAAATAAAAACAAAATATACCTTATCACAGAAGATGCTGAAAACTCCTGATTTTTAAAAATGTTGTCGCTTTCCATGCTGAAGGTTTCTTGTGCAAGACACCTAAGAGATTTTCGAGGTGACCGTTCTAACTTTTCTCCGATTTCGTTTAATTTCTGCTCCATAAGCACACGTCTATTTACCTTTTATTACCCATCACAAATTGATCTCGTCTTCCTGAATTTATTTACAAGCAAACAGAACGCGCGCCCAAAAAATGTAGTTGATATAAGCACATACGTATCGTACATAAACCCCCCTTGTGGTACTGTATACTGCATTTTGAAAGCACTTGAAGCAAAATTAAACACTTTTAAACCTTCCTAATGTTATATTCACGTGTGAACTGGACTAATACAGAAGTAAGACTGACGAACGTGTAAGACTGGCAGAACGGATGTAGGACGCGCGCGCAGGGAAATGCAGCGAAGGTCACGCGGACCGTTTCCTGGTGGCCAAGTTTTGTAACAAACGTACTGTAGTTGCAGTGGTAGTCGTAGTATAGCTCCACCGCTATATCTCCAGTTCTGAAATTCTCCGCGATTGGGAGAATTGTTTCACATAAGCCCCACTTACAGATATATTTGCGTATTATAAATATCTTCAGGTTGTGTTTTGTACAGTTACAGCTTTAATAGACATTTGTATTGTTTACAATTTCAATTATGTATTTATATCAGCTTCTGTTCAGCTGTGGTTTTAAAATTTAAAACTTTCGGGCTGTTTTGCCGTGGTCTGTAGGTTAAAATATGTTCAGTTAAAATATTTCTACCTAACGTTTCGTCCTAACGTCCTAACGTCGCTAACTAATATATACTGGCTGTAACTCGCACTGATGTAATTCTTTCCGAGTTAGCGACGTGAGTGCAGTGCCTCTGAAGATGTCCCCCACAGACAGGGACGAAACGTTAGGTAGAAATATTTTAACTGAACATATTTTAACTTACAGACCACGGCAAAACAGCCCGAAAATTTTAAAACCATGGACACCGGCCGTGAAAGCTTACGCATATATTCTGTTCAGCTGTTTAGTATACTTTGGAAGACATTGAATTTGACAAAAAAGACTCTAATTGGTATTGTGGATGTACTTTTCTGCTAATGTCAGGGCTAGAAGTATTCAGATAAGTGCTGAAAATGATATATGTACCTATATTTATTGTAAATTACAGTATACTTGGTCTCTTTCAAATAGATTGTTCCCTAACTATTGTGAAATACATCTCGTCTTCTACCACTGCTATATTATATGTTGAAGACAGCTTTTGTGTTCTAAACTGCAAACGGCAAGAGGAGGAGTTAAGGCAGTAAATTCCAATCAAAAGCGTACCAGCAGTTGATTGTAGCCTAAGAGTCCCTGATGGTCTCGATGCTACTCGTTGACGCCTTCTTCCCAGATATTGAGATGCAGTTGTCTGCCTTCCCACGTTAGCAATTACAATAAAGTTCTCAGCATTTTGGTAGTGAATAATGGATATTATGGACCATGCATCCTTTAGAAAATATGAGCTAAGGATATATGTTGATCTCCGGTATGAACAAGGAAGACTAGATGATAAAACTGTCTCTTTAAGTATTATAATATGATAGCCATATGGAGGGGGCTAGTCTTCAGAGCTCATCATACCATTTAGACCATTTCTATCTGTGTGTCTCTCTCTGTCTGTGTGTCTCTCTCTGTCTTAGTGTCTCTCTCTATCTGTGTGTCTCTCTCTGTCTGTGTGTCTCTCTCTGTCTGTGTGTGTCTCTCTCTGACTGTGTGTCTCTATCTGTTTGTCTCTCTCTGTCTGTGTGTCTTTCTCTGTCTTAGTGTCTCTCTCTCTCTATCTGTGTATCTCTCTCAGTCTG
Organism: Hymenopus coronatus; assembly: GCA_030762935.1. Classification (NCBI taxonomy): domain Eukaryota; kingdom Metazoa; phylum Arthropoda; class Insecta; order Mantodea; family Hymenopodidae; genus Hymenopus; species Hymenopus coronatus. The sequence goes on along the minus strand of CM060900.1, from coordinate 28,162,079 downwards.
TGTGTCTCTCTCTGTCTTAGTGTCTCTCTCTATCTGTGTGTCTCTCTCTATCTTAGTGTCTCTCTCTATCTGTGTGTCTCTCTCTATCTGTGTGTCTCTCTCTATCTGTGTGTGTCTCTCTCTGTCTTTGTGTCTCTCTCTACCTGTGTGTCTCTGTCTTAGTGTCTCTCTCTATCTGTGTGTCTCTCTCTGTCTGTGTGTCTCTTTCTATCTGTGTGTCTCTCTCTGTCTGTGTGTCTCTCTCTGACTGTGTGTCTCTATCTGTGTGTCTCTCTCTGTCTGTGTGTCTTTCTCTGTCTTAGTGTCTCTCTCTATCTGTGTGTCTCTCTCTGTCTGTGTGTCTCTTTCTATCTGTGTGTCTCTCTCTGTCTGTGTGTCTCTATCTGTGTGTCTCTCTCTGTCTGTGTGTCTTTCTCTGTCTTAGTGTCTCTCTCTATCTGTGTATCTCTCTCTGTCTGTGTGTCTCTATCTGTGTGTCTCTCTCTGTCTGTCTCTGTCTCTCACACACAAACACTAAACACACACCGCTGAATGTTCAATCTTACTTTCTCGACTACATATGTAGAAATAACATATTAGGTATAGAAGGTATAGTATTACGCTAAAAATCCGATAACAAGATTTCGCCGAAAATATGTTTTGAGACCTCCTGCATAAAATAAAAATGTGTGTCCAGGGGAAAAAAAAGTTCTTGTGTGTATGTGTGTGAACAGTATAACTCAAAAAAAGAAAAGTCGTTTAAACACCAAACTTAGAATTTAAGCTCAGCATCTTCCAAGGATGTGACACGAAGGTATTCAGGAAAATCACCCCAACTAGACTTTACATTTAACATTTTTTTGAAAATATCGATTTTCTCAAAAATTGCTCTAACGTTTTTTAATAAAATACCATATGTTTAAGTATATCTTGACTTTTCTGGTAATAGCGTCTGAAAACCTCTTCATGCTAGATGACTTGTATAACTATTAAGCCGTAAGAGATAGACAAAGAGTTACTAAAAAAAATTGTAGATCTAGTTAAAACACATAATTTATGCCGTATACATTTTTTGTATACTTAACCATTTCCGAGATGTTCCTTGTTATTGGTTTCAATTTTAAAATCCTTAAAAGTTTTCTGAGACGGAATGCCGTCATTCGTTTTATACCCCTTTGTTTTACACCTGACCAAGCAAAGAGATTGTATCACTTACCGACCAGTTTTTAAAGGATTTGTTATATCGCTTTAGTCTAGTGTGTTCTTTTATAACCCTTCTGTTTATAAGGAAGCAAGAAAAAATACAATTTTTGCTAATATTTTTCCGGATTGCCATGATGTAGATAAAAGAATAATCTTTTGTAAATATACTTTGTTTTCAGAACAGATAGAGAAAGTCCTGTGAACTTTTTCCATGGTTTACCGCGCGCATTATTATCTGAAGACTTAAGTTTTTCAAAACCAAAGTGCACAATTGCATGAATTATCCAATACGCGTATTGTCTTTTTATGTTTCTGTGTAACAGATTGCTACATCAGGACAACAAACATGCTTCATAAAAGGTACGTGCTAAATGGAATAGAATACCCATTGTTGTACCTGTCCTATTTATTATTACACTACTATCTATAAGACTCATCAACACGTGTAATTATCGCTATGGGCAGCTAAAATTGGTGCCGTAGTATTTGTTACATCTGACGTTTCCATGTTTATTAATTTTATTTCAATTTCAATGAGACTCTTCGCGAATGTACCTTGTTTGTATCCGGGTAATATTTTCATTAGTTATGACAACTATTGCACAATTTTTTTATTATATTGGCAATGCTGTTACATTACTAGATAGTCAATATAACAGTCTTACAAATATAATAATGCTATATATATATATACTACTGCATTATTAGGAAATTAAATCCAAGCCATCAAGTATGATCACCTGTCGCTAGAGGGACAGTATCCAAATGGCCTCATCAAGATCCATCTCATTAAATATGATACGTCACTAGAGGGTTAGTACATAAACTCGTCTCATCAGCAATGGCATGCATGACATTTCATGCACGGAAAAGCACGGTTAAAATTAATATCCAGGGTATGTGATTTCAAGGCAATGTGAATATTGATATAGTTCTACTCCCACTGGTTAGTTCTGACGTCACGGCAAAGCGGACTTGACAGTTAATGTTGCACGCTATTGTTATCGATTGTCAACATAATTATTACTGACATTTCTACTCGGTTTATTGGATATTTCTCTAGCTGCACGAAAGAGTTTCTCCTGTAGTAGGAGTGCGTTGCTACCCATGCAGCAAAGACTACCTGGTGGTCCAAATGCCCCGTATTTTACTTGTGCAGATAAAACTTCGTGTGTTGAATCAGTTGCGGAACTCAACAGAGCTATCTCAATTGAAACCCTGCAGCAGAGAACGGGAAAAGGGTTTTCGTTTTGCTTATCAGTAAGACGGTGAGCTGGTCATGCTCATTGCGAGGAAGATGTTGGTTAGGGGAGACAGTTACTAGCTCCTGTCTATGAAGCTCTCCAGGTTAGTGGCTGGAGGAAATTAAGTATATGTATCCAATGTTCCAATAAATAGTTGTAGCTTAACGTCCTTTAACCTGGTTTGTCATATAGGACGATGGATGACATGGTGAAATGGTGCTCAAATGAACTCGAAGTCTATGGAGTTTAAAGTTACTCGGCATTCGTCTTCTTAGGATAAGGGAAAACACCTAAAAAAAACTTATATGGATAACTTACCCTAAGCGAGATTCGACACGCGACCTGTTGAACTTGAGGCAGACACGCTACCACCTCACTACCCAGGTGGTCTTCAGTGTTCCAAGGGTATCGGGAACCGCTACACAGTCGAGTCCAGCCCAATCCGAACAGCATTCACTTGGTGAACTGTGTAAACCCTCCCCCAACCCATTGCTGAGATAGGGACTCGAACCCACGACCTCCCGAATGCGAGTTGCACACGTTGCCGACCTTGCTCGATTTTGTTCACAGGAATTTAATAATATCGTTTCTATCCGTGCAGAGAGATGTTGCAGACGTCATCATTTCCGGCTTCGACAGAATCTAGCTGTAACAAACTCTATTGAGAATCATCTGCATCTTTTGATATCAAAGCTTGGAAATACGGTTACAGTGAAATTGGACTTCTGTGACAGCTGTCAATTGCTTCTGTAAACATACGACATTTTCGCTGGATTTGTATTCCCGCTGCTGCGCCATCCATAAATCTAAACCTGCCGTTCAAAAGGACACCTTCAACTGGGAAAGTGAGCGTTTTTCTTTCACAATGGAGCGCGTTTACCAAGTCCGGTACATCAGCTGCTCCACCCAAACTAAACGACGACGATGGTGATGATACCTGGTAGGGACTTTACTACGGACTCGGTTTCAAAAATCTCATGTGTTCCATTCTCCTAACTGTTCTGCAAACAAACTGCTTACAACATATTACTTGTCTCTACTTCATTCTAATCCAGATAAACATAAGCACAATGTTCTTATTACTTAGTTCCTTATAAGTAGAAGTGAACTAAGGAATGCACTAGACACTTCAGCGAAATAGACTATTAATAATTTATAATATATAGGAAGGGAGATTTTATCTCATTCATCAAATGGTAGAAGACGCATTCGACCATGTTTATTTACGGAAATTGTTCTTTCTTCACGGCCTCTTGAATTATGATATTGCCGACCGTGACTACACATAATGTACGAATATCGATAGCAACAATAGAGATAGGGACAAATTATTTTATTTCAGCTTTTAATAGCTAATACATAAAATGGAAACAAATGATATTTTATTTGAAGTTATTGCATTCGTTTAATACATAATACAAATAATGATTATTTTTACTCCTGTTTTGAACTTAATGCATTATGAATTCGATAAAACTTTAAACAAACATTGAAAGTGAATTAATTGAAACTGACAGTTACTAAACAGTTGTTAAACTGACAGTTACTAAAAGTGAAGCTTGGCTGACTGGAATGTCACCTTGTTACCAATAACCAAGGTAGGAGATTAAACAAACGAACGTCAGGTGTAACAACATTTCCAAGAAATGAACATCAGCTACGATAAGATGTTTCGACAATATCGCTCAAGTCAGATGACCGCCATTGGTTGGTATTGTGTAATCTCGGCCATTCCATTTGCCCTTTAATAGTTGAGCTGAATTGTCATTGAAATTCGGATTTCTTTCTATGCAGAAGTCATTCAGAATGAAGAAGGAAATATACAGGAAATTCATGATATTTATTTTATTTCCCATGTATGCATCTTTAATAAGCGATATATATAAAAACTTTTTGAAATTTTTCCATGCAATGGGTAGTTTGAGGTGAATGGAATTTTTTAGAGGTGAATGGAATTGAATTTGTTGCATCCTTGGAAGATATTAAAGTTAACGGACTTTTCGTTTTTTGAGTTCTGGTGCCCATAGACACACATTGATCTTTTTAAAAATGCTTTATATGGATTCAGGGGACCTAAAAACATGCATTTACGGTGAAATCTCGGTATCGAAATTTTGGGTGGAGTATAATATCTTCTCTACATACTATAAACATTTTAGATACGTGCTAGAGAAAGTAAAAATGTTGTCGGGCTTGAGCCTGGAAATAAAGAGGATCACCTTAAACCGGTATATAGGTACATCTCATTAAATACACAATTTATTTGAAGCAACTTTTTGTGACGTAGCCTTTCCGATGTGCTCATTTCTAGTGGTTGGAGTTGTTGTATATATTGCCTGCTTATCAAGTCCCGTGGATTTTTGGTCGTTTCTCACGATTGTATGTAAACAATTACATTTGAAGGCCAGCATATAGCATGCAGTTTTTAAACATTAGACTATCGCTGTTCCTACGTAATCTAGATGTTTATGGTAAGACTTATCTAGATTAAAATGAACTAGAAAAATAGGGTGTAATAAAAGTATTTTCTAATAAATCATTGAACGCAGATACGATCATGTGAATATAAGAAATACAATTTCTCCTTTCTGCCAAAGCTTCAAATAAGCGCAATTGTTTTTTTAACTCCACAACACTATTATAAGTGTGACTTCGCATTTGTGTTATTTTTCTGCTCATAGCACTATTTTCCAATAATCTTTCATGGTGTATAAAGCAAATTATCTAAGTTTTCTTTTCATGAAAAACAATCAATAAGCTTACTTCATAAGCTTATGATATCCATGTTTGCAAAATAAAATGATAGAATATAGTGGCTCTGCAAAGTGTTGGTCTTAACTTTATTAAATTCCAGGAATCACATTAATTTAGAGAAGAAGAAGATATTACTGGTTAGATGCACTGACATTTTTCAGAACCTTTCATTCTATTACTTTAATTTTCTTTATTGCAAAACATTTTAAGCTGTTTACTGTGTGATGTTTACAAAGTAATTTTACAAAATGTTAGTACAGAAAATATTTAGCATAATATGTTTAATTCGATGAAAATGGGTTCACATAGAAGAAAAAATCTGATGTATTTCGTTCACATGATCCTGTGTATCTATTCTGTAACAAACGATTTCTACAAAACTTTCATATTTTATCTAGTTCGAGGTAAAGATTAACAGAAGTGGTTTTATTACATACATTTTTAGGTAGAGAGACTAGGCTAAAGTGATAGTCCATGTGTTACCAGTAGATCACTGTGTGATTTCACTGAACTTTCGTTCTTCCTGCATGGCCAGGAAAAATAAAGAATAAATAAAGGATAATAATAACGAATGAGGACTCTCGTTTGAGAGAAGTGCAAGTACTCGGAAATTAAACCAAAAGCAAGGATTTTCTCGGAAATGGTTAACTCTATAAAAATGTATTTGACGTCAGTTTTGTTTTAACGAAATCTACATATTTTGTGCGGTAAGATTTCATTCGCTCTCTCTCTCTCTCTCTCTCTATTACGGTTTACCAATTATTACTAGATTTTATTTATATGTAAATATCTTTAATATGTGGTATTTTATTCAAAATCGTTAGATCCATTTTGAGAAAACCATGTACAGGGCATTTGGGGGGGGGGATTTTCTTGCAGCTTTTCATGTCGCATCCTTGAAATAACTGAACTTAACTACCAAGCTCGTGTTTAACTGACGTTTTGTTTTTTGATTTGCATTTCTTTACAGAGACACATACACCCACATATAGGACCCTATTCTGACAACGCTATTTTGGATTAAGGTATCATCAAAACCTGTATTTCCAGTGAAATATCGGTATTGGATTTTTTTGTTGGAATGCAATACCGTTTCTACCAATTATGTACATTGTATGTGCTAGAGAAAGTAAAAAGGAGAAACTTGCTAATGTTAATTCAAAATCTTCTCGGGCTTCTAGCCAGGTAAAAACTTGGCTTGACACCAACGTTTCGAAGAAGTGCATCTTCCTCGTCTTCAGGGTGAATGAAGACGAGGAAGATGCACTTCTTTGAAACTTTGGTGTCAAGCCAAGTTTTTACCTGGCTAGAAGCCCGAGAAGATTTTGAATTAATACGTCGCCAGGAAAGCTTCAGTTCTTATTTTGCTAATGTTGTTTACCAAAATTCCACACAGCTACAGAAACACCTTAAAAGAATATATACGAATGTATCCTTAAACTTGCAAAGGAATATGACATTCAGCATTTCAGACAGCTATAAATATCCCAAATTTACATACAGGAATCTCTTGTATGTGTTATCTTTTGAATTTCATCTTTTACTGCTAAAGCGACTAGTTTATTAATTTTGATTGATACATATATGTAAGGTTAAATTTGGCACCTAGGATAATAGAAATAATAACAGTGGTTTCTATTTAAGATGATGCGTCTGCTAAACTTGGAAAATCCTATTTATGTAAGATTTGAGCTTATGCATTTAATTACAATAATAGTGACATTTTTGGCATGTATCAAAATTCTGGGTTGTATAGATTTCATTGTCTAAATTCATTGTTCTAATATAAATGAGCCCCGATGCATTTGAAAATCTAAGCACATAACAAATTCAAGTTTAATAGTAAATTAATTTGCAAATACATCCGTTGATATTTTTAAATTACCCTAATTATTGTAGAAACATTTTTGCTTTTCGTACTCTCCAAAGTTTTTTCCAAAATTGTCAGCATTTATCACAATTTAAGCATTATTTCAAAAAAACTATAAGCCTTCTCTTTTGAGAGGAAAAAAAATATTGAAACAAATAAATAACATTTGCGTCGCTTGGATCATTTTGAGTATAGGAAGTTCAGTTAATTGACAATTAAATGTGCCAAGTGGTGAAAACTACATCTTTTCTTAAAGTTTGGACTTCATATTATTTTATTATAAAACTTATCTGATATGTTCCATTCACATAACTTTCTCTGCATTTCTATGACAAATTATTGTTAAAAAGCTTATTCTTCTATCTACTTCATGATAATTGAGATAAACATTAGCAGAAATTTTCCTTATTACTTGGTTCCCTGTAATTAGAAGGGCAAAAATCTAATGTGTTCGATTGAGATGATGGCCCCTGTTTGGTAAACAAACCTTTTATTTAAAACATTAAACTGTTATCTATATCTTGCTAATGAAGATACATAAGCAGAATTAGTCTTATTACTAGCTTCCTTGTATGTAGAAGGGTAATAAGAAAATGCACAGTCGAAAGCGATATTCTCGTCCTTTAAAAGCTGATCGCTATGTGAAACAATTGAGGTTCGGTAAACAAACGAGAAACGAGAAAAATATGTCTTCCCGTTTAAAAAAGTTTGTGGCTAAAGTTGAAACTAATTACACGGAATATCTCAAAAGCGGTTCAAAAAATTGCATATGACATAAAGTGTGTGTTTTAATGAGATGTACACTGTTTGTGCTATAAGTTTTTATATATCTCTTACGGTTTGCCAGTTATATAAAGGCCATCCGGAATGAAGAGGTCTTCGGAGGCTATTCCTAGAAAATTCAAGATTTCGTCTGCCATAAAAATAATTTATACATAAGGTATTTTAATCAAAATCATTAGAGCCATTTTTGAGAAAATCAAACTTTTCGAAAAATGTTCCACGTAAAAGGTAGTTTGGGATGGGAGAATTTTCTTTAAAATCTTCGTGTCGCATCCTGGTAAGATACCAAACTTAAATATCAAGTTAAGTAGTTTACGGCCTTTTGCTTTTGGCTGCTTTCCACAGGCTAACACGGACCTTTTTCTAAAAATGTTATTTTTGGACACTGTGGCCCTCAAAATAAATTTCATCTATGCATCATTATCATCTTAAGAACAGTCATTCAGCAAACGTTTGACACGATTGAAAGAGAAAACTTTGAGAAATCTTCGACATGAAGTAGAAAATCTCAAACTTGGGTACCGTAACAAAAAGAGATGAAGCTTATGAATTTTAAAATAAAACCTGTTGCCACAATAAACCCAAAATGCACCTCCAATTTGCTAAGCAACCGTGCTGTGGCAAATATGTAGCCCACCACAGCTTTCAGGATAGACGTGTTTTACTGGACCGTTTCATATTTTCATATTTTATTTGAAAGTCTGCTGGTATGCATGACAGTTATGTAAGTGAAAAAGTAGTTGATATTAAAAATAGTCTCGTCCCTCGAGAGTTTGCTGGGTGGAGACAGGTGCGGCGGACCACTGCGTTCTGTTTGCGGGTCGCATTAGCCATAAATAATTCATCATGTACCTTCTGCATTTCTTCCTTTGTTTTGTACTTTCTCTACCGATTACTGTGTATAATGTCCATAGGCATTCTATTCCACCCAAGCTTCTATTCCATATGTGTCAAGGTGTGTGTCCAAAAATGAAAAGTCTGTTAGACACCAAACTTGGTATTTAGTATCTTCCAGGATGGCGGCGCCGTGGCCTCCCACCTAGGCGGCCCAGGTTCGATCCCAAGCACCCGCATGTGGGATTTGTGGTGGACGAAGCGACGCCTGGACGGGTTTTCTCCGGTTCCTCCTGGTTTCCCCGCCACTCTTTCCGTCAATTGCTCCATCATCTTTGCTATCATCCATTTCATATCATCCACACGCTCATACCTGGCTACTGGCCGACCTCTTGTTGCAGGTTCTCCACTCTGTGGTTTTGTGCGTTGCTTCTTACCCTAGGAGGGGTGTTATTCCTAAATACGGGGAGGGTAAGCTGACTATTATCTTCCAAGGATGCGACACAACGATTTTAAAGAAAATCCACCCCAAACTACTTCTTATATTAAAACGTTTCCGAAAATTTTGTTTTTCTCAAAAATTTCGCTAACGATTTTGATTCAAATGCCGTACATTAAAGGTATTAAATGAAGTAATATATATTTTGAATTTTCTGGAAATAGCCTCTGAAGAACTCTTCATTCGGGATGACTTTTGCATAATTGGTAAACCGTAAGAGAGAGAGAGAGAGAGAGAGAGAGAGAAAGCGAAAGAGGGGGAGAGAGAGAGAGAGAGAGAGAAACTTTATATACAGAAAATGTAGATCTGAAACACACAATGTATATATATTTTCTCAAACAACTGGTTCGTGTTTGATTTGTTTTACTCCTAGTCATGGAAAGAAGCAAATTTCAATGTCAATCGCATAGCGACAGCTTTTAGAAGATTTGACTATCGCTTTAAACTAGTATAGTCCTTCAGTTCTCTTCTACTTATAAAGAACTTGACAATAAGGCGATTACTGTTAATGCTTATCTCGATTAAGAGTAAACTTTTGTAAGAAGTTTGTTTGCAGAAGAGGAAGAGAAACTCATGTGAATGGAACACACACACGATTTTTGGAAAAAGTCCACGTGTGTCTGAGGACAGCATAACACAAAACTGAAAAGACCGTTAAATACCAAATGTTGTATTTAAGTTTAGTACCTCTCGGGAATGCGTCACAAAGATTTTCAAGAAAATCTCTCACCTTAAACTACCCTTTACAATGAAACATTTCCGAAAATGTTTTTTCTAAAACACAGTTCCAAAGATTTTGATAAAAATGGCATATATTAAGTATATTTACATGACAAATAAAATGTATATCTTCATTTTTCTGTGAATAGTCTTCGAAATCCTCTTCAGTTTAATGATTATTGCATAACCGATAAAACGTTAGGGATAGAATAAACTTACTACAGAAAAAAAATGTAGATTTCGTTAAAATACACAATGCATGTCTTATGCAGCTATTTTAATAGCATTAACCACTTCCGAGATAATCTCCGTTATTGGTTTGAATGTTAAAATGCCTATTTTTCTCAAACGAGAAGTCGTCGTCAATTTCATATACCTCATCTAATTTGTTTGCAGAATAGATAGTTACAGAAACTGATGTGAATGGAACACATTATTTTTTAGTTTCTCGACAGGTAGTATGTACATAGTTTATAGAGAAGGTATTGTATTGCACCCAAAAATTCGATACCGAGATTTTACCGGAAATACATGTTTTCGGACCCCCCGAATCCAAAAAATCATTTTTAGAAAAGGATCCGTTTGTGTTCACTGTGGGAACCGTAGCTCAAAAGTGAAAAGTCCGTAGTAAAATACCGAATTTGAAGTTTACGTTCAGTATCTCCCAAGGATGCGACACGATTTTCAAGAAAATCCCCCACCCCCAACTACCCTTTACATGGAACAATTTTCAATTTTTTTTTATTTTCTCAAAAATGGCTCTAACAATTTTGACTAAAATATCTTTTATTTAAGATATTTACATGACAAACAAAACGTATATCTTGAATTGTCTGGGAAGAGCCTCTAAGACTTCGTTATTCTGGATAATTGTTTTTTTTTTTTTTTTTTTTTTTTAATTTTGCCTAACTAATAAACCGCAAGAGATAGACAAAAGCTTACTACTAAAAATGGTAGAGCTCCTTAAAAGATGCAATTTATATCATATACATTTTTTCGTGGAGTTTATTGGTTTAGAAATATTCCGTGTTATTGGTTTCAGTTTTAAAATACTTAAAATTTTTTCATACGGGAACTTATCAACACCTGGTCACGCAAAGCAACGGATTTCATTCCCATAGCAACCACATTTTAAAGTACTTGACTGTCGGTTTAGCCTAACGTATTCTCGAATTTCCGTAGTACTTATAAGGAACTAAGTAATAAGAGCGTTTCTGCTAATTTTTATCTCGATTAACATGAAGTAGATTGAAGAATAGGTTATTAACAATAATTTGTTACAGAGATGTAGAGAAAGTCATGTGATTGGAACACATCAGATTGTTTTTTCATTACTGAGCTGTGAGAAACTCGGTTAGTTCATAGCGAAAGGTGAATCAAGCAAGTGAAAACAACCGACGGAACAGTAATTAGATTCACTGCCATTTGCCACAGAAGGGAGGCACCGGGAAATAAAACTGCGACCCAGGCCAAGCTTCGTTATTTACTTACGTCACTTTTATTGCATGGGTATGCATTAGAGCAGCATTTCAATTTATGTCTCTAGCATGTCGCAACTGTCGCTGAAAAAGGAGTGGCTGACACATGGTCTCGAAAATCAACCTTAAGTTGATAACAAAACTGTTGTTCATTGCTCAAATAGTTAGTTATGATACAAGTAGTAAAAATAGTGTTTTATATTGTGAGTGGAAGTTTGCGAAACGAGGCCGTAGACCGAGTACAGTAATCTACGTATAATATAAAACACTTCTAACACGTGTGTCATACACTATTTTTAGACAGTTGTTAATGTTTAATGCCGTATTATAGTTATAAATAGATTGTTTTACCTGTTTCACGGAGTTCATGCTTAATGGTCTGCGATATTCAGTTGTTACCTTGCTTAGCATCAGTGCTGACAACATGATGACTTACTCGTACAGAACGAAAAGATTCTATACAACGGAGGATGTGTAGTAGTTGTAACTTTGCTCTCTCCGCTGCTTGTATAATTTCGTCTGGTTCTGCAGATTCCATGTTCATGAGATTCAAATCGTCCGTCATTTTATGGATCGATACGAGCTTTCAGAATCATAGTCCACTTGAATGAGGCCGAGGACACAAAAACCAAGGTTGACCAAATTGGAGCGTTATAATTTTATAACGCTGAGTTACAATACGTACTTTTATCATCAACTGTCCAAAAAAAACTCTTTATTTCTACCAGCTGATTACAATGAAAAATCTGTTCACAAATACACGTCTTTATTCGATGTTTTTATAACAATTCTGGCGCACAGTTCTGTCACAACGCTTGCTGTAGTAGTGGCTACATTAGAGTGCATTCTCCTAACTTCCCATCGAAAGTGACTCTCTGGGCCAAGTTGCCCGCTGACCACTAGACCAGACACTCCCAAAAGTAGTGCTTGTTTTTGTGACTGGTAACTACCGCAGGTGTCAAGCTACACACAGGTGCGACAATCTGAGTATCGATGTAAAGTAAACACTGAACGGCAACAATCAGCTATGACTTTCGCGCGGTGATTTCAGCGAGCAAGACGTATTCGCAGTTAAAAGGTTTTATAGGTAAGAACACGTGGTTCGGAAAACGATTCACTCTTTCTCTGACATTGAGTATCACCATCATTTATGGTGATATGCTTTAGGACTGACAAGCGAAAGCCTAGGGTTCAGAATCCTGTCGGGGACCCAACTAACAGAATGTAGAACTTGAAATGAGTGGTTGGCCCTCAGCCGGGCATGAGCGTGAGAAAGTGGATGATGTGAAATGCAAGCGAAATGAGTGAAAGGAAAGGTGACGGAGAAATTGGTAGAATGAGTGGCTGAGGAAACCGGAGGACCGCGAGAAAGCCCACCCAGGTTCAGCTTCATCCACCATAAATCTCACATGTGGGTGCTTGGTTATGGTGATACATTTGTAAAATTTGTCCAGACCTGTAAGGCATTAAAAAGGAAGTTTATTTTCATGATGTAATAATTTCATGGCTCATTTGGTTAGACGCTGGCCTTTTTCAGCCCAAAGACACGAGTTTAAACGGGACGAGTAGTTAGACCTCTCGGTGGACAAAGCGGCGTCTGGGCGGGGTTTCTCCGTATTCTCCCGTCATTCATTATACCAATAGGTCTATCATCACCGTTCCGATCATTCATTTCATATCGTCTACTTCCTCATTCTCATTCCTGGCTACGGGCCGATCTTCCGTTCCAGGTTCTTCATTCTGTGATTAAATATCGGCTTCTCCACAGATCTGTGACCCTAGGTACCCATATGTAAGTCTGCCATGCGGGGAGGGAAAGCCGTTTAAGTTAACAAAATAATATTAATTATAAACTTTAAGAGAATATTCATATATTTTCCATTTGGAGTACTTCAAACTACCAATTAACTGAAGTTATAAATGATCAGGCGCATGCTTATTAATAGCGAGCAACTTTAAACCTTGTTTGCTCGCAAAATATTTTTCAAAACATTTTCCATACCCACAATTCTCCCCACGATGGAATGTTTTATTAATTTGTTTCAAAATTGGAGCACTGCCTCTCAAAAGTATGTTAAAGAAATGACAATATATATTTAGAATAATACGCCAATTTTGAGAAATAAATTACTTCATTTTGAAAAATCAAGAGCTTTGAAGAATACAAACAATTAGTTATGGTATATCTACAATAATTAGGGTTTAAGATAAAAGATCTGATATGAATTGTTTGAAAACTCATATGTGGTATAAATTTAATTTTTGATGTGAATTTTTTAAAAAATGTATAATGTACGTTTTTATTAGAACAATGAATTTAGAGACAATTGCACTTAAATAATCATTCAAATTAAAATTTTGAAACTAGGCAAAAATTTCGCTGCTATGGTGTGTAACACCTAGAATAAATTTCGACAGCAAATATTTTTATTGTGGGTTTACCAAATTTTACAGATGCATTACCTTTAGAAAAGGTTGATTAAAACTCAGCAGAGCTGCCAATGAACGTTTCCCTAGTTTATATGCGCCACTGACCTGAATTGCAAATTGCAAGTTATTGCAAATTGGAAATAGCAGTTTGTATAAGGAAATTGCGTGCATGTGAAGAGCACAGACTGGAAAATATCTGATTCTTGCTTTAGCAGTTATTCCACAGTTTCGTCTGTTTACCGGCATCTTCTAAGATTGGATCATGAACATTTCACACTGATAAAATTACCATTTTGGATAAGCTCTCCTAAGACCTACTTTGCAACTCTAAATATTTTAAATGCTGTGATTAGTATCTCTAATGGATAACACTGTGCTCTGTGACAGCAGCCAATAAAAGTAAATAAATCCCATGGCACTACAGCTCGCGAAAGGTGTAGGCCTGTCTACCTGGCTTCACGTCTACGCATAGCAGAAGTGGATGATCATCAAACCAATGTGAGGAGGTTAAGTGGCCGACATCACGCTTCCCCCAGCCGGAAATTTGGTTTTGTTGGCCGGGACCGCTGCCAAACGCAGCTCCTGACTTTTCTCACGACACTAAGTGAGGGCAACGGTACCATACTCGGGACTTAATATCCGCACTCCCAAGGGTGGTGTGGAAATCGGGCCGATTCCGTGGCTGGGAAACATCTGCCCCATAGTGCACGGCGATAAACATCCAATATTATCTGTTTTCTTGTTGACGCTGATAACGCCGTGGACGTACTAATAGGCCAGTGGAAGTATGGGAGTGTTATAATTAGCGGAATAACTGGTTCTCTTTAAACCAGATTATCTTATCGTTGAGCCCTATTATTTCTTCGTCCTTTAACTGAGATATATTTAGGTATTCTGATGGCTGCCACCCAGCATATATGTAGGTGTCTACCTGCCCAGTCAAGCAGCTATTGCCCCATTCACCGATTCTTTAACAATAGCGCGTCACGGAGACAGTAGAGGAACACTACCCAACTTAACATTTACCTCCGCGAGGATAATACTTGTTTTTAGTCAATTTTCACACGTAGATTCCGAAAATGATGCTTAAAACGGCACATCACGTCACCGTTTTTAGTTATTTTAGATATACAGCATCGAAACGAGTTCACGTACCAGCCAAAGGTTGCATTCTTGTCCTACAGATTACCTACACAGGTTCTTACAAAATGTAAAGATGAAAACATGATGTATCATTTAACCAAGCCAGTGTCAGTTCCACCAGTTTTACATTTGACTGTACTTCTATAGAAGCAGATTCTGCAAAGAGTGAAATCCAGGTATATTACCTTTAGCCGGAGGTTGAAATTTATACCTGAATGGGGATGTCGGCTAATAGTTTACAACCGTTTACAGAGTTTCAGTTACAAAAAGAATCTGTCAGTCACATTGTGGATGTAGATAGCCTGTGGTACATTGTGACGTTTCTTTTTCACTTTGTGTAATTATTTTTAGTGTTGCAATGTAAAGTGCTAGTTTCCATCGGAAGTGCAGAAATAATCCTGACAATTCTTGTTTTATTTCTGGACAGTTTGCTCCCAAAAAGCAGAGGAGAAAAATTTATAACATTACCAAACCAATATCATCAATGTCGTATCACTTGTACGACAAATCTTCGGTTATGGTTACTTGGCAAACTCAAAGCATTGAATAACGAAACTATTTTCCGGGCTTGTAGGCCTTGGTCTATTGAGTCTTGAAGTTCCCGACGTTTCGCCAAAGGGCTGCGCTTGGCATCTTCATAGCTGATCTCTATTACCATTAGCTGCTCCAATGGTGTGGCGACAACCAACAGATCATATTAATGATTGCTAGTTGTGCATGACAAATATATCTGGACTGTCTAGGAAAAGTAAACATGTTACTCAGTATCCAGTAATTCCTTCTGCCGTGCGTCCTGTTCCACATAGCGAAGAATTGCCTGTTCCACTTGACAGTCGTTTACAAGGGTTCTGCGTGTCTTTTTTTAAATACCAGTGAAAAAAAAAAAACATAAAACTTTAGTCTAAAATTTGTTGAAATATTACAAAGACATTGGTTATAGAATGTCTTTTTGAAAATTCATTTCATCTATTCACATCCAGACTTTTTTCCGAAAAATCTGAGTTATGTTAGTGATGAACAAGGGGAACGGTTTCATCAGGACATTTCCGTCATAGAGAAGAGGTGCCAAGGTCATAAGGACCCAGTAATGATGGGGGATTATTGTTGTTGGCTTCTTGTGAGGGAAAGCAGACAGCAATACAAGAGGCAGCCACATGCTACCAAGTACTTTTAAGCAGAATTACAGGCATGCCTCTTAAATATGTGGTCCAAATCTTAATTCAATATATAGTACTATACCACATATCATCATATCAAAACAATAAATGCAACACAATATCTGATCTGAAACCTCGTAGGTGGGAACCTAAATGTCTTCAATAACAAGGAATATCTCGGAAACGCTTACATCCACAACAAAAACGTAACAGTCATAAGTTGTGTGCCTTGACGAGATCTACATTTTTTGTGCTGTAAGTTTTTGATTATTTCTTACGGTTTAGCAGATAAGCAAAATTCGTCAAAATTCATCCAGAATAAAGTCGTCTTCAGAGGCTATTCCCAGAAAATTCAAGATGTGCATTTTTTGGGGGATCTAAATATCTTTAGTACCTATATGAGATTTTAATCAAAATCGTTAGAGCCATTTTTGAGAAAATAAACATCTTAGTAAATTTTTCCATGTTAAGGGTAGTCTGTGGTGGGGGGAGTTTCTTGAAAATCTTGCTTGGAAGATACCAAACCCAACAACGGTCTTTTAGCTTTTGAGCTATGCTGTCCACACACATACACGGACCATTTTCTAAAAATGCTTTTTTCGGACTCAAGGAACCCCAAAAGATATACTCCGGTGAAATTTCGACATGGAATTTTTGGGTGGAATACATTACCTTCTCTATCCACTATGTACAACGTACATAGTACATAGTGGAGCCTAGAAGATGGAAGAACAGTTGGGAAGAATAAGATGGTAAAGATGATGTGGGTAGGCATGAGGAAGTTAGGGCGTACAATATATGTAGAGACGTTGTTAAATCCTATTAACACTGGGTGCATATGCTGCGTATTTTCGTAAAGAGATTAAATGAAGCGGGAACGCCTCGGGTGCGATGTGAACCTGCTTAACGCCCTGAACCATCACGAGACAATGTTGCGGTCTTCCCTCACCATTTAGTAACGTCTTCACGCCTCTTTACGTAGCCCCAGCAACGATCCAAATCGTCAGGAACACCTTGGTCCTTTTCCTGTGACGTCGCTCCAGCGGGCTGACAACGGGCCTTACAAGGAAGTGCTCCAACAGCAGAGGTTACATTTCTTTCTAAACTAGAACATACTGAGGGTATATTGCGCGAGCTTTTCCGCCGGTTTCAATATGCCTAACTGTTAAACAACTATCTATGTGATTTTTAATCTTAGGTAAAACATGATCCTGCTGCATATAATGAAAGCATCATTTATTCTTTTCCCTTAGTTTGAATTTGCTACTTCCTTATTGGTTGTATCAAATGCTTTATCTAGAGGGTTAAATTTGTCGACTATCCTTCCTTTTTGGAACTAAGCTTCAAACTTTTTCCATTTAGTATAATAATAATAATAATAATAATAATAATAATAATAATAATAATAATAATAATAATAATAGAAACTAAACCTTAATTTTTAGAACAATAATCAGAAGTATTAAGACTTATGTCTCCCTTGTTTAGACTCTGGATTTTCAAATTCAACGTCATAATAGCGACAGAATTGGACTATCGGAGTCTCTGCTAGGATATAGCGGCTGGAAGGGAAGTCATTACATTAATTTAATCCAGTGATAGATCTTGGTATTTGGAACATATTTTTTATCTTACTTTTTGTCTCTGACCATTTCCTACGGAGATATTTTAGTTTTGTCGAAAACAAAAGACAGACAAGCGGCAACGCTGTAGGTTGTGTGGGTGTCACTTGTACTAGGTCAGTACAAAGAAAAACATGTCTCACTGCTGCTGCCACCGTGCGTCGTGTTTGCAAGCGACCGATGTGTTTACATCCAGAAGCTGGTTTAGAAACCTGATGAACCTCAACGCAAGGTTGCCGAGCTACTTCACGTCTGAAAAGCTGTCCGGAATATTCCTTTAATTCTTTTAAGTTATTAATTATTTCGAAACTCTGAGTGATCTCTCATAATTCCTTCCGAAACTAATGTCAGAAATACGTTACTCTCCCCATCTTAAAAGTAATGAAATATTGTCTTCGTACATTCTTGTGGAATTGTAAAACCAATTTTAAACAAAAGATATTTATTTTTTGGAAACCGGCTTATGTAAAAATAAAACGCCATTAGACATTTTTGTTTGTAATGCTTCTATGAAGCACATATTAGAATGAATGTATTAAGTTCCATTTCACCCAGTATGGCACAGACAAAATTGGATATATAATTATATGTACACATTTCAATTTAAGATTTCGCTCAACAAAACAATATGCGGATTAAAGAACAATGGAATGGACATCATTAGGAAGACAGAGGAAATGCGTACCTCCTCGCTTATGGGTCCAAGAAATTCCTGAAAAGAGTATATGTGTTTTATTTTCCCCCAATTCAGTACACTAGCCTGTTTGTCAATATAAGTGTGCTTTTCTTAAAATAGACACAAAAGAAATTTCTGTGAGTCATTTGGATTACTCCTATCTCATTTTCCTATATAGAGCGCAACCCCGAAGTTTGTGCTCGGCCTTTTTTCTCCCTTTTCAAATGTTTTAAGTATTTCCCTGAATTCCTCTAGTGTCCCATCTATCACCCCTGCATATGCTTTTAATGATTTATTTTCTCAAATATCCCACTAATTAATTGCTTAACTCAATGTTTCAGTTTTATCAATCAATCAATCCTTCCTTCCCATTCTACGATTGTTTTTAAAACCGCCACCACTAAACTACATTTTCAAACGTTGCCAGTCATTTTTTATCTTCACTACACGTACTAGAGAAGGTATTGCCTTCTATAAATAAATTAGGTGTCCATATTACGACAGAAATACGTGTTTTGAAGTCCCCTAGGTCAAAGAAAAGTTTCCATGTGTCCGTGCGTGTGTGAGTGTCTATGTATAGCATAATTCAGAAATGTAAATGTCGCTAAACGCCAAACTTGATATTTAAGTTCAGAATTTTCCAAGGATGTGAGACGAAGATTTTCAAATAAATTCCACCAAAATACCCTTTACATGGAACATTTTTCTAGAATTTTGGTTTTTTCGAAAATGGCTCTAGTCATTTTGAATAAGATTCTATGTATTAAAGATATTTGCATGACGAATAAAATGAACAACTTCACTTTTCAAGGAATGGCATCCAAAACCCTTTTCATTATGCCTCACTTTTGTATAACACGTAAACTTTTAGAGACAAAAATAAGTAAATAAAAATGCGAATATTCTTCCCCGGCACCTACGTTATTATACCGCGGCATGTATTCAAACTTTAAATGTATTTCCAAAACAAAAAATTACAAGTTTTATCTTTTATATACTTTTTTTCAAATAATTATGTATTAGAGACAGAAAAAACTTACAAAACAGGAAATGTATATCTTGGTATAACATTCAAATTATGTTATATACCTTTTTGTACAGTTAGCCATTTCCGAGACATTCCCTGTAATTGGTTTCTGTTTTAGAGCACTTAAACCTTTTTCAAATCGGAAGTTCTCATTCGTTTCATCTCTATTTTGTTTTACTCCTAGCCATGGAAAGAGAGGCAGCTTTAAATATCAATCGCATAGTGACGGCTTTAAAAATATCCATATGTTCCATTCTCATGACTTTCTCTACTTCTGTGTAACAAACTATTGTTAATAAGCTTATTCTTCTATTTACTTCATGCTAATCGAGAAAAAAATAGCATAAATAGTCCTAATACTTGCTTCCTTGTAAGTAGAAGCGAAATATGGGAGTATCATAGGTTAAAGTGAAGTCAAAAGCAGGTTACTAGGTGACTGAAGTTCCTTTGTATGGACACGAGTTGACAAATTCATGTATGAGAATAGTACAAGTTTTTCAAAGCTGAAACCAAAAACAAGGAATATCTAAAAACGATCAACTCCTAGAAAAAAATTATATAACATAAATTGTGTGTTTTAAGGTGCTCTACATTTTTTGTATGGTAAGTTTTTGTCCATTTCGTACTGTTTAGCAGTTATGCAAGCTTTCGTAAAATTCATCCAGAATAAAGTAGTCTTCAGAGGCTATTCCCAGAAAATTCAATATATGCATATTATTTTTCAGGTAAATATCTTTTATATACGATATATTAATCAAAATCATTAGAGCCATTTTTGAGAAAATCAGAATTTTCGAAAAAAGTTCCATGTAAAGGGTCGTTGGAGGTGGGGGATTTTCTTGAAAATCTTCTTGTCGCATCCTTGGAAGATACCAGACTTAAATACCAAGTTTGGTATTTAACGGTCTTTTCGTTTTTGAGCTATGCCGTCCACAGACACACACACACGCACACAGACCTTTTTCCAAAAATGCTTGTTTTGGATTCAGGGGAACCCAAAACATGTATTTCCGGTGAAACCTCGGTACAGAAATACACTATGTACATAGTACGTGTAGAGAAAGTAAAAATTGACTGTCACTTTAGCCTAGTGTAATCTCATTTTCCTTCCTACTTATAAGGAAGTAATAAAGCCAGTTCTAGTAATGTTTATTTTAATTACCATTATTTAGATAAAAGAATAACTTTGTAAGAATAACTTGTTTGCAAAACTAATAGAGAAATTCTAATGAGAATGGTACACACTAGACTTTCGTTTTGGAAAAGTTCCAATCTGGGAACCTTTCCAAAATAATGCTTAAGTTAATTTTCCCAGGCTTTATTGGCCAGGATGCCAGAGTATTCTCTGGTAATGGTTCTACATGTGACTATATCTGGTAGCATGAAACAGGCGTATTTAGCGACGCATAAAATGGAATCGTCCTAAACGGTATCGAACCAGCAGCCTGGAGCGCACACAACCACAGGTGTACCATCTCCACCACCCAGCAATTGAGTTGCTACTTTTTACCTTGGCTGTTTAATCGTTGTACATTTGTAAATATTGCTTGTGATAATGCACAAGCGAAAATGAACGATAAAAATAAACACTAAATGGATTAATTTGTAATTATATTCATATTTATCCCTGATCACTAAGATACACAAAGTTCAAAGAGAATTTCATTTGTGAAATGCTGTGTTTATTAGCATATTACTAAAATAAATACGGATTAGGTATAGAACAGCCCAATTCCTTTGTTTGCTTATGACGTGGTTGTGTACATACACTCCTAGATACTGGATTATTATCTCTGATTTTAGTTACAGCAGGGAAACAAATCCATTGCTTGCAACTTTATACCCTCATTTGTTTCCAAGCTTGGATAATAACGTTTTGCTGGATAAAAATAAACCCAACAAGGCCTGATTATATGTGCAGAAAGCATGTATTATTCGAGTATATTTCAGCTGTTGCATTTACATTCAGTTGGAATAGGTGGACAAACAAACGAACGAATATGCTCTAAAGCTAATAAACCGCTATTAACTGTGGTTGATGCAATGTCTATCCTACACAGGCTTTTAGTATTGATCTCGTGCGTGAGCACCACAGTAATTTCCATTCTAAATACAACCTGATGCACCGAGTTTGATATTGTGCCGTTACAAAAAATTTGTACTCTTCTTTTTTTTTTTTTTTTTTTCATTTGTATAGCCCCCTTTAACTTCAATGGTCATATCGGGGGCTTTGACTTGAGAAACTGTAGGCTCAGAACATTAGGTTATTCAATTTTAATGTTACTAAACGCACACGCATTTACTCTCACATTCATACTTCCAGACTCTGTAGGGGATAGGGAATAATTCTGGCTAAAGAAAAATTCCCCTCCCGAACCGGGAATCGAACCCGGGACTTCCGAGTAAATAGTCACCTCGCTGACCATCTGACCACGGAGGCAGTCTGTAGTACTCTCTTCATCATAGGAATAAGTTTATTGCACAATTCCCCGATAGCTTTTTGTAGAATTGCTCCACATTCTTTGTGTACAATTGTTGTGAGGTAACTCAACTGATATTTCTAATTTCCCCGATTCCTAGTCTCTTTTGAAATTAAAAATGTGCAATAAATGTTAAAACCGTCAATGTATGATATAGTCTATTTATTTATGTTGCTTTAACTTCTCTACATCGTACACAGTAAGTGTTTAGACTACTCATCTTTCACCAAGTCGACCACATGTGGTATTTGTGATGGACAAAGCGACACAGGGGCGGGTTTTCTCCCGTTTCCCCCACCATCGCATTCCACCGGTGCTCCTTATTGTAGCGAACAAAGTTCTGCGACGTGGGGAATAGCTATTTGAGGGTGGTGAAAGGAAGATAGAGCAAAGATAACAATGGGACTTAAAATTAAGCTAATATATTGAGAAATATTAAGTAATTTGTTGGTTACGAATGTCTAGTTTCCAAAGGTGGGGGTTGCAATATATTCTATTAATCCTGGCCAATATCATTCACATTACGGGGGTTACTAATATAAAACCTAAGGAATATGTCATGGTGTGTCTAGCCGAGGTAAGAGATGAAGTGGTGGAAGTGGTAGCCGGTGGAGCCCGCAGTGACGCTCACAAGCAAGCAGAGGTTCCCCGACGGTCAAAGACAAGACCTGGTGGTCGAGTCTGCAGTGCCTTAAATAGATTTAGCGGCATCCCTAAAGGGTATTCCAACATGGTGGCTGTTCTTCTTATGTGGAGAACCAAGTGCGGGTAGTCTTAGTAGTCTTAGCTAATTCAATATCGAATATTTAAATGTTCTAGAATATCCGGTGTGACGTCAAAGTGCGAATGTGTACGTGGCGTAACGAATGTTGGCGTCATAGAAAAGTCCACTGGGATTGCCATCGGAAGAGGCTAGTCACTTCCATCCTGTTACTTAATCAGCTTATAACAATACTTGCATTTTTCCAAGAATATGTAGGAATGAAATCCCAATAAATTCAGATTAATCAAGTAATAAAATTTTACTAAAACGATAAAAGTTAAAATCTCGCCAATGACACATGTGACAATATTCATTGGTGTCATCACCTGCGGTGCTGTAGCAATAAAAGCGAGCGTTAAGCACTATCCCATCGTGGCTGAGGGTATTGTTTTGGTCCAAAAGTTTACAAAAAAGAAAAACGTACTGTGTAACTGTGAATAGCATAACTCAAAAACAAGAAGTCAGTTACATACCTAATTGGATGGTTTAAGTTCGCCGTCCTCGAGGATGTGACACAAAGATTTTCAAGATCTCCCCACCCAAAACTACCGTTTACATGAAAAACTTTGCGAATTTTCTATTTTCTCTAAAACTTGAAATGTGATTCAGAAAATGGAAAATTTTGAAAAGTCTTCAGTGCTAAGGTGGTTTGGTGAGGGGGATTTTCCTAAAATTCTTCGCGTCACACTCTTGGAAGATTATAAACTTCAATATCCAGTTTGATACCCCATCGACCTTTCGTTTCTTAGTTATGCTGTTCAGTGATACACGGACAGCATTCCTAAAAATATGTTTTGTGTTTTGAAAGCATACATTTCCGATAAAATCTCGGTGTTGCATTTTTGGGTGGAATACAATATCATCTTCACCTACTATGTTCATTGTACGTGTTAGAGAAAGTAGGAACTCATATGCTTTTTGGGGTAAAGAATTTAAATTTTAGTTGAACTTGTTAGGAAAGCTTTGTTGTTAAAATTGGTGCCAGTTCTAAATATGGCAGTTAGTGTCTAAGATATAAACTCTCAGAAATTATTGAAGAGAGATATGTGTATTTATATGAAAATCTGACGTGTTCCTTTCACATGACTTTATCTTATCTACAAACACACTTCTTCGCATCTATCCCATGCTAATTGAGATAAACTTTAGCGTAATGGTTGCACTAGTTTCCTTGTAAGCAGAAGGGAAATAAGGTAATGCATAAGGCTAAAGCGATAGTCAAATCTTTTAAAAAACCGGTCGCTATATGAAGCAAAATAAATTTAGTTTTCGGTTTTCACGGCCAGGAGTAAAACAAGAACGAGAGGAAGCGAAAAATGACCACCAGTTAGAGAAGAATTCTAAGTAGCTTAGAATTGCAACCAATTGCAAGCAATATCTCGGAAACAGCTCTACAAAAGCAAAAACAATAAAGTGGTGACAATTTCTTTGTTTTAACGAGATTTTTCTGTGTACTAAGCTCTTGTCTGGTTCTTACAGTTCATTAGTTACACAAAAATCATTCAGAATAAAGTGGTATTTAAATGCTATTTCCAGAAAGTTTAAGATATGCATATTATTTGCTGTGTAAATATCTTTAATATATAGTGTTTAAATCACAGTCGTTAGCACAATTTTTGTGAAAAACAAAGTTTAAAAAAAATGCATTTAAGAGTATTTTAGATTGTGACGATTTTCTTGAAAATCTTTGTGTCGCATTCTTGGAAAATAGTAAACTTAAATAAAAAGCTTGGTGTATAACGACCTTTTCGATTTTGAGCTATGCTATCGCACACACAAACACACATATACCTTTTTTCTAATTCAGGGGTCCTGAAAACATGTATTTCCGGAGATATCTCAGTACCGCATTTTGGGTGGAATACAATACCTTCTCTATACATGTATGCTCAGCGCCAAAGAAAGTCTTCGGCGGATTTTGTATCTCTTTCTGGGTTCTTCTGAGGTGCCTTGCACTAGCCGTAAGATATGGCTACCAATCATGATAAGAGGTGTGAATCACAATCTGAGGGCCCTGACTCTTAACTCTTTCTAGTTCACACAGTACGATCAAGAGCGTAAAAATGATTCTTTTCTAAGGCATTTTGCAAACTCTTTGGTGTAACTATTTAATAGAGTAGCTCATCCTTGCACCGTGGCCTAAAGCAACCAAGCATAACTTAGCAAGGTCACTCACAACGATAAATTATGTGATGTAGACGCGAGGTACAGTGAGAGATTCTTTGGTTCTCTATACACAGTACGTATAGAGAAAATAGAAGCGTTTGTGATATCTTTAACACCTTACCAAAGTTTAAAACATAATAACCAAACACGGATTTTGAGATACAAATCGGTTTTAAATTTATTTAACACTGCATGTTTTATTTAAGCTTCATTTAAGTATAACATATCAACTCGCTTGATTTTGTCTCGCAGCAAATATACTTGCTCCATGCATGCTGTGGAAAAAAAAACGAGGAAGCAGGCATTGCCCCTTTTCCTGTTATAATGAGTCCTGTGTTCAGAAGTAGAAAACAGCTCAACACGAAAGCCATCGGCTCCTACGTTTATGCCTGCCTCAGAGGAACTTTACTTATTTATAGAAAGTGGCGGAATAAGTGTTCAGTTTTCGGGAAAGTTTTGCATTCTGAAAATTCAGTATCATTACGCAACTCATGTAGGTAAGTACGACAGTTAAAAAGGAGCAGAACATTTCTATCATATTGTGTTCGAGACCAACTAATTATCAGTAGTGTTTCCTTAGATTAATTTTCACGCTGTTGACGAGCCAATACAATTGCAGTGATATTAACGAGGTTAAGAAGATTGTTGTTTTATTATGTTAATACTATAATAATTTTCATAGTTTTGCAGTTATATATGTTACGACTACCAGTTATCATCAAAACTATGAACATATGTGTATTTTTATATACGATGTATAAATACTAATACAAGAGACAGTAGTGCGGTTTTTATATCAATTGAGAATCTACAACAGGTGCATTTACCTATAAAATGTTGGGTCGTATTTCAAACGTAGAATGCTGCAGTACTGAAAAGGAATTTTCGGTCTTGCTTTCCGCGCAGTTGGGGCGCAGTACACGGTAGACAATTAGCAGGAGCATCGAACAGATTTGCTTTACCCAAAGGGCAAACAGTTAGTGACCCCTGATTTACGTTAAGGACCTAAAAATGCGTTCTCTAATTTTTTAAATTGCGTAATTATGAAAGCCGTCATTGAGGGGGTGCTAATATTTTCTTGGTGAATATTGTGTTTTCTCATAAGTGTTTTATAAGGTTATTGACATATATTAAATTTCGGTTTCGCAGAAATACTCGAGGCCAAGTACCATTATTTATTAATTACTTTCTCTGCCATGTATGTAGTGGGCACAGAAGCTGTTGCATTTTACCCCAAAAACCCTATACCGGTATTTCATTGAAACAACACCTATTTAGGTCTAAATAAAAACGCATTTCTAGTTAAAACGTCCCTGTGTTCATGTGTGAACAGCATAATTATAAAACAAAAAATGGGTTAAGTATCAAAATTGGTTAACTACCCTCTACGTGGAACTTTTTTCGAATATTTTGATATTCTCCAAAATAGCTCCAATTTGTTTGATATAAATAATATGCGTTTAAGACATTTTTTTATGACGATTGCAATCAATACCTTGAAGTTTCCCGTTTATTCTGTGAGACTTTTGCATATTTCTTAAACCGCAGGAGATAGAAAAATTATCTTTCTTTTTTACCGCCCTCGTATGCAGGACTTAGGGCCAGCGCCTGGGGTCAGACGTTTGTTCAAGAACAGAAGCTTTGGATCAGAGGGAGTAGCCAGGATGGGTGATCAGCCGAAGCCTGGTATGAAACTGAGGAAGTGTATGATAATAAGGTGACGGTGAAAGGAAAGCAAAGAAATATAATTATGGAGCAAATGGCGGTATAAGTGGCAGGGAAACTCCGGCGATTTGTTTGCCACAAATCCCTAATAGGTCTTCCGGGCAACGAACCAGATTGAGTGGCGTCGCCGTAAATAAAATATTATTAGACAAAAATATAGATCTCCTTAAACACGCAAATTATGTCCAGGCTGCCTAGGTAGTGTGTTCCGCCTCACATTCAATAGGTCGCGAGTTCGAATCTTGCTCGGCTGTTACCCGGATAAGGTTTTTTTCGGGGTTTTCCCTTATTCTGATAAGACGAATGTCGAGTGACTTAAACCTCCATGGAATCCGAGATCATTTGAGTATCATTTCACTCATTTCATTCATCGTCCCATATGACCAACCAGGTTAAACAACAAACTACAAAAAAAAAAAAAAAAAAAAAATGTCCAATGCCTTTTAATACAGTTACTCTTTTCTGTGTGTTTTCTATACAAACACTTTTCTCAAAGGGGAAGTTGTTCTTTAGTTATCATCCTAGGCATATTTTAGAAAATGAAATTTAAATACCATCATATACAGACTGACTCTTAAAAGATTTGCATATCGCTTGAGTCTAGTGTATTCCCTTATTCCCCTTCTGGCTACAAGAAAATAAATAGTAAGACCAATTCCGCTAATACTCATCTCGACTAGTATGAAGTAAGCAGAAGAATAAGCTTTTGTGGGAGTAAGAATAACTTGTTTGTAGGATAGCGAGAGAAGGTCATGTGCATGTAACACATGAGATTATTTTTGAAGCTGATTGCCGGCGCCGGTGGTCTGATGACGACAAACATGTTTGCTTGCACACCGATGATTTCCTTGTTAGTAGAGACTGTCGCCAAGAGGAATTATTTTGCTCTTTACACACAGCAGATGGTACTTCATTACTAGTTGAGGTATTAGCATTGATTTTCTTGAGTTTGCTCTAACGAACCGGAAGGAAAAGCTGTTGATCCAATAGAAGGTAATCGGGCGTAAAGAAACATCTCCTCAACCTTAGCGAGGGCCAGGAGCACGCCGTACAACTTGTAAGGAGATGTGATCTTCTCATGACCTAGTTACGAGATCACTACTAAATATAAGGACAAAAAATCTGACGTGTTCCATCCACGTGCCTTTATCTCCTCTGCGAACAAGCTACTTTTATACAAGGTTATTCTTTCGCTTACTACCTGTCTGACGAGAGAATGCAGTTGTTTGGCGAGGTCGCTGTAGCATGGCACGGTTTAGAGCGGCCAGAGAGGCCTGGAATATACAGCAGTACAGTCTGACTATGAAAACATCAACACAGCGTACATAAACAGGAATAAACTAAGCGATCCACAACAGGTTAAACTTATTGTTTTCTTTACCACTAATGAATATTAATGTTCTACTTTGTGAGCGTATGACTATGCGCGGAGGTGTTTGCATTTTGACTTGATTCGAACCCGTCCACTGCTGCATTCGAACTGTACAAGGCAAGCACCGGGAGTGATAACGTAATACTGCTTATCTGCTTGAGGCCGTCTGCATCATTCTTCAATGTAAACATTACCAGAAGTGGTTTTATTACTTAATTCCTTATAAGTAGAAGGGAAATAAGGAACTACACTAGGCCGTTAAATCTTTTTAAAGCTGTCGCTATGCAATGGCATTGCAATTCGGTTCTTTCCATGACAGCAATCATGTTTTATTTGTATTCGCTTTAACTATTTGGGCGTACCGCAACATATATGTTGGATGAGATACCTGGCTGATTCATAATTCCCTTATAGTTCTCAACTGCGTACCGTAGTATACCTTCGCTTCGCGCCAAGCAGATGGCGCTGGGGTAGCATCCAGTCTAACTGCTTTCATCATCCGTAGTCCGATGGCAAGGTACACCTAGCCTTCCAGAACAAAAAAGAGAAAGAAGAAACAGATACGAAACCAAAAACGGAAATGCTAGATCAATATATTAATTTACTGATTTCACTCCAAGCAGAATTAATATTTATTAGTTTTATCTTAAAATTTTGACTTTTTTCAACTAGATGTATTTGCCTTTCTTCGTTTATTTTTCAGAATTGCAAATTTAATGTAAAATAAACAAATTATTTTGATGTTTTAACAGCATTACTTATTCCTTTTTTTGTGAAGGCTCAGGATAGACGAAACTAAAACCTCAGGATAGAAGAAACAGTGTTGGCAGTGACTTCTTTTCAATTCGACTCGGCACACCTCCTTTTCCTTGTTTCGATTTAAAATCATTGTAAACGGAAAGTTTTCGATTCTCTACTGCCAAGTTAGTTTTTTTGGAGTGAACTCATTAACGTTATGTATCTTGGAAAATCCACAGTGTGTAAGATGTTTATTGAAATTTATGCCGGTTGTTGTTTTACACGATAATAGTGATATTTCTGCCATGCATCAAAATTCTAACTTGCAGGGTTGTTTAAAAATAATTTGTTATTCTCTAAATTCTATTAATCATGAGCCACATAATGCATTCGTAATTTTTGGGGGGTACAGTTTAACGCCTGCTTTTACTACTTGTGGCAGCGCAACCGATGACACTGGTGATAAAAGGAATGAGGATGGTGGGAGGGCAAACCGGAGAACCCGGAGAAAACCCGCCCCTGTGCCGCTTTGTCCACCAAAAATCTCGCCTGCGGTCACTTGGGATCGACCCCGGGTCGACCATGTGAGAGGCGAGTGGTCATGCATTCACAAAAATATTCACATAAAGAAGTACAGCTACTTGTAAATGAATTTACAAATAGAGTTGTCATATTATACATGATAATAAATTCTCTAATTAGTGTGAAAAAATATTATTTTTCGTATTTTCCAAAACTCTTAGCTTTTCAAAATTTAATAATTTATGTATCAAAATTGTAGTATTATTTCGAAAAATTAATATCATTTTTATTAATGTGCTTTTGAAAGGTAGTATACGTATTTTGAATTTAGTGAAACATTGCACCCTTTGGAACATTTTGAGTATGGAAAATGTTGCAAAAACGTTTGCGAGAAAATAAGGTCTAAAGCTGGTAGCGCCTATTAATAGGCATGCACCTACCCATCTACAGCTTTAGTTTGTGTTTAGAACTCAAGTGGAAAAAAAGTATGTATTCTCTTAAACTGTAGAATTCATATCATTTTATTGTGAAACAAAGGAATTTTCGTAGTTTTTCACACTTTTTTCTCTTCCTTTGTAGCTTAACGTCCTTTAACCTAGTTGGTCATATCGTACGGTTAATGAAATTGGTGAAATGATGCTGAAATGATCTCGGGGTCCGTGGAGCTTAAGGCTACTCGACATTCGTCTTCTCAGGATAAGGGAAAATCCCGAAAAAGAACTTTATGCGAGCAACTCATCCTAAGCGAGATTGTATGTGATTGTGATTGTATGCTACCATTTTCACAATTTCTCGCCAAATTTCACAGATGCATGACTTTAAAACACGCCTCATTTTTTGAAAATAAATAAACCCAACGGACTCTTTTTTTTTTTATTTAAATAACTGCAAAGTTTCAGAATAAAGCTGATTAGGTATATTAAACAATGTTTAAATAATCTACAAATTTTCATGTTTCATGTTCGAAAGAAGTTATTTTAAGCTATTTTCTTTTTTAAATTGATTAAGGACTACTATAATATCTCATATTTACACCATGGTTACATTTAAAATTCTGAAGCTCAACCCTCAGCCCGCTTCGGTTGCTTTCCCTTGGACTGTTAGAGGAGCCCTGCTTCCATTTGAACCAAAAAATCAACACCTAACCTTAGTTAATCCATTAAAAGTAATGGCCAACATTCCATACTGATTTTTGTTAATTGTTTTTTTTTTTTTTTTGTTTTTTTTTTAAGATTAACGCCCTTTAACCTGGTTGGGCATATTGGACGATGAATGAAATCCCTGAAATGATGTTCAAATCTCGAGGTCCACGCAGCTTAAACTTCAGGGTAAGATAAACCCTCGAAAAAATCCGATGTGTTCCATTCACATAACTTTCTCTAACTGTTCCATATACAAATGATTCTTACGAAATATTATTCTTTTGTCTACATCAATGTAATCGAGATAAACATTTGTAGAAATGGTCTTATTGCCTTGTTTCCTTATAAATAGTAGGAATACCGTAGGCTAATAGTCAAATTTTTCAGAAATTGGCCGCTAGGTAAACATTTGTGGTTCGGTTCGCTTAAATGGTCCCGTTTGAGAAAAGTTAGTTTAAAATTGAAACCAATAACAATGAATATCTCTAAAACGGTCAACTCTAGAATAAAACCTATGACAGAAATCATGTGTTCTAACACATTTTTTTATGTACCAAGTTACTGTCTATCTCTGCAAAATACTGCAAAACTCAACCAGAATAAGAGAAATTCAAAAGTTTCAAAAACTGTACCATGTAAAGGCTAGCTGGGGTGAGGGGATTTTGCTGGAGATTTTCTTGTGGCATCCCTGGAAGATACTGAATTTAAATACCTAATGTAGTTACTAACATACTTTTCGTTTTTGAGCTATGCTGTCCACAGACACACGCACGCGCGGACCTTTTTCTATAAATGTTTTTTTTTTTTGGATTGGGGGACCTCAAATCATATTTCCGTTGGAATTTGCATATTCAATTTTTGGGTGGAATGCTATACATTTTCTATCCACTATGTACACCCCCACACTACCGAAGTGGATTCCATTTCTTTTTGTACATCCTGTCTGCCTATAGACAGAAGCACGTGTGGATCATTCATACGCCCCAATTTTCATGTATAGCTTTTCATTTTGTAGTCTGTGCGCTTTACACCATTACTCTTTCACTAGAATAGAACTAGAACATGGGTAAACGAGTTACAAAACGTTAATGTGTGCTGGTTAGCATTGGTCCATTTCCTCTGCCAGGCAAACACAGAATAGAGGACATGTTTTATACAGATCCCAGAGCGAAATTACGTCTGGTCGTTTATGAAAGGATGGATGCGACAAATTGCTGACGCGTTTCTTATTCGTGATTTATAACCTTGCTTTTTCTCGGAAGGGTAAGCTTTGCAGGAGTGATTAATTGTGAGAAAACCGAATCTTACGCTCTTCTGGATTAATCAATATGACCCAACACTCCGAGGAAACTGCGATGGAGTCTTGCTACTTAACTCTGACTTCTTTCATTTCTAAAGGAGTTGAAGAAATTGAAGTAATAGAAATTAGCGTGTTTTGCTAAGAAGAGGAAGATATATACAGTGACTTTCAAATGTGATGAGGTTTGTCCTTGAGCGCCACCAGGCCGGCAGCCAATCGGAGTGCTGCTGGGTTGACATATTGCATTCCCGCTTAACTGGACAGTAACGCGCTAAGTGATTCCGTCTCTCATAAATACTACTTGCGCTAAGACAAAATATTCAAATTTTGCAAAAATAATTCACGAGGAAGATAGGCAATAATGTTCGTAACAGAACAGTAAAAGCCACAGATTTCTAGCTCAAATAGTTTTCATAATACATATGAATAAACATTTTGTCGCCATGCTGAGTTGCATGCTCAGTGTGCGAGTGAGAGAGAAATATGAAAAGAGTGGGGGTAGTGACCTTGGCGACACAGAGCAGGGTAGAACTCTCTTCATTTGAAAAAAAAAAACATAATGGTTAGTTTTCACCATTAATATTATTCTTTAAATTTAGGACACTTAAGCCTGAAATTTAAACATTCTAAACTATCTATACTGGTTTTAAGATTCACCATGGATACATTATAATGCAAGCATAGGGACTTTAAAATATAAGGTAACCTCTCTTGAGGTCTCTCTCCATTACGCGAAAAATCCGAGAGTCGTCGGGAAAGTGGTGCCGGCAAAGGCACATTGTAGTCCTTACTTTAAATAAATGCTGAAAATATTGACCGTCTGCTCCTAAACAAGCAGTATAACAAGTTAAAGATGTTCTCGCTCATTCACCTAAAATTAGCAGCAGAAATCTCGGTGTAATCTACAGAAATGTAGCGGTAACATCGTACAAGAAACCACAAAGGTTCCTGCTGCTAAGCTTAGACAAGTAAGCGAGAATATTTTCACAAATCGTGCTGCCCACACGTGAGCAGAAGGTCTGCATTTCAGTAATTTATCTTAAGATATTTATTTTAGTGCAATTTTGACGGCACCACTTTTCCGGCGACTCTAGTATCCCTCGCGCAGTGGAGAGAGGCCGCGACAGGAGTTACCTTATATTTTAGAGCCCAAATTCCATTCTTTTTACTCTAATGGTTTAACATTTATGATCAAATGTTCTTGTTTTGTTACGTCATTTAGAGTCTCTTGCGAAAAAAATTAAAATTTTTACCTAAGCTCATATTACATGTACATATATATATATATATATATATATATATATATATATATATATATATATATATATATATACGATGGGAGGTGCATAAGTGCAAATTTTAGTATCAGTGTTTCAGGGCGATGTGATGATCAGTGTTAGCAGTTTTTCCAGCTATTTTCTAAAAGTTATGCTCGTGAAAAAAAAAAATGTACGCTGTTTTTAGGACAGGTACTCTTATCTATTCCAGACGTTCGGTGTTTACGAAACAGGCCACAGAGTGAAACCTCTGCCCGCTGTCCTTTAGCCTACTTGACTATAAATGGTGTGATGTATGTAAACACTGTAGGGACATAGCTCAGGAACGTTCAAAGTCCACTAGACCCTTACATTTCAGATTCATTTATGACAATGCAACTAGTAATCGCACAAAATGAAATATGCTTATGTATTATATGCATTGTTCTCTACTAAATATCAAACTGCACTTATTCGCCTCCCACCTATATACAAATATAACATATCTAGGGAAACTGTTATTTATTGTGCCTCTGAGAGCCTCTGTGGCAAATTTAATTTCTCTGTCACAAAAATGCTTCGCAAGGTTGCATTATACAGAAACGAAAAAGCTCAAAATATTAAATAGCGACAAAATATGTACATACATAACTGGCATCAAAATCCAGCAGGTTGTTAATTTGCATCTTCAATCGTCTTTTTCCTCTCTTTTGCTTCTACAGTTTCTCTGTTGTTCTAGTGCTTTAATTAGGTTTTTCACTAGCTCTGCTACGTGTAGTAAGTAGAGCAAGTATTATATTCCACCCAACAATTCGATACCGAGATTTCACCGGAAACACATGTCTTACTGACCCCCGAATAAAACGAAGCAGTTTTAGAAAAAGGCCCGTGCATCTGTCTTTGAACAGTCAAACAAAATCGAAAAGCCGGATAAATTCTAAACTTGATATTTAAATTCAGTATCTTCCAATGATTTGATGTTAACTGTTTTTAAACTAAATCCGCAATCTCCAACCTGTAACATTTTATTTTTCTTAATAAAAACAATAATCTCTAACGATTTAATATTTAATTTATTAAATACATATTTATTTCAAATAATACGCATATATTGAATTTTCTTATAATAAACTATGAAGTCTGCTTTATTCAGAAGGAATTTTCTATAACCTTGTACACTTGGTAAGCATTAAGCGGTAGAATTCCACAAAACGTAGAGCTCATTAAACCATACAGTTTATTGCCAGTAGGCCGCGTCGTGACCAAGTGGTTAGACCTCCTCTCACCAATGCGACCCGGGTTCGATCCCAGGCGACTGCATGTGGTATTTGTGGAGGACAATACGGCGCAGTTGCGGATTTTTCTCCGGGTTTTCTGGTTTAACCCGCCATTGTATTCCACCGGTGCTTCATCTTCATTGTATATATGATCAGTGTCATCGCCTACCATCGCTATAAAAAGTATTTATTCTCAATAACCTTTCTTGTGACATAAGTCATTTCCCAGAT
The DNA here is from genome assembly GCA_030762935.1 of Hymenopus coronatus. Classification (NCBI taxonomy): domain Eukaryota; kingdom Metazoa; phylum Arthropoda; class Insecta; order Mantodea; family Hymenopodidae; genus Hymenopus; species Hymenopus coronatus. Next base: position 28,127,688 of record CM060900.1, on the reverse strand, counting down.
GCTTCAGTATTGATAGTTCGAATTGAACTTTTGTAATTTTTTTATTTCAGTTGTTTCTGGATATTACATGGAAATATTTTGGAATTTTAAAGCCAGCACAAAATATCACACTATTAAATATTACACTATGGCTATTTCCTTTGTACCTATGACATAAAACGTACTGCAGCTATATCTGAAAGGTTTATTTCGATTAAAACGAAGTAGAAGATTTCGTAAGAATAGATTGTGTAGCCAGTAATAAACGATAGAGAGTAGAGTAGGTCACGTGACAAAGCTTCGCTTCTTTCTTTGGGTGGTGTGAGAGTCTGATCTTGTAATGCCGGGATTTTCGTTGTTGATTCTGGCATAGCTGAATTTGAACATGTAGTAGAGGAATTTAAGGTGGTTTTCGGGAATCATTTGTGTAGTTTTTATTCAGGAAATATTAAAGGATTAGGAATTAAAATAAAGAAAGCATTTTTTCGTCACTTTTCCAATAACTGCAGGTATGGGTATCCGTAAATTGATTTAGTTGCTGTACTTGTTTTCTTTATTTCTTTGTTATGGTAAGCTGTGCTTTCAGCCATCTCATAGTGAGCAGGAAAAGTTACAATAAAACTGTTTGGGTACAGAGGCACAACTCATGTTAGGATAGTAGAATAAGATACGATCGGAGGGGCTCGGCATCAAGCTTCAAGGGCGGGATGAGAGGAGAGGGCCCCATAGAGGGTCCAACGCCCCCATCATGAGCGATCCGCAACACGCCGAAGTCGGCGGACAGAGATAGTTATTTTGAGCATCGCTGCCACGCCGCACCAAGCACCATCGCCGACACTTCCTACACTGGAAAAAATGGAATGATGGATGAATGAAATACCAATGGAAATGACGTGGAGTGACAGGAAATTCGGGGAATGAAAGAAACTTGCCCAGCATTCGCTGGTGACCCGGGAAACCCGCAAAAACCATAGGCCAGGTAGACCAGCCACGGAAAGCGAACCCGCAACCTCCCGAATGCGGGCCACAGAAGACATCAATAGGTTTTTAATAGAATAATTTTAAGAATTAATTCAAGGACTAGGTAGCTGGTGGTTCAATGCCGCATTGAACTGAAAATACGACATAACTGTTTTGAGAGCACATTCCCAGAATATCAGAATTCAGCGGTCTGATACAAAATTCACTAATTAATCGAATAAGTTATTGCGCAAAAAGCCCGAACACAAAAGTATACCGGCTATATACTCTGACTTTTCTATATTTCAAAAATATTTTCTGGTCATTAATGTGGCTGCTAGAATTGTTTGGAATACCTTCAGCAGTCACAGTATTGGCTTTGTATACATATTTGCATTTATCTTTTGGACAGATTTCATCAATGGTATTTGTAGTTTAGTGCATATTGACTTCGCTGGAAACGTATTAAACCAATGTTGAAATGACCACTTTATTTTGCGCAAACAAGCACAAAATACACGTGGCTGTCGCGCTAAGTAATACAGGATGTCAGAGGTATAGATAAACATAATTTGATATATGGTATCTTAATGTGTATCCACGTAGGTATTTAGTTGATTTTTACCTTCACCTAACCGTTTTTCCACAAACCACTCACACCATTTACTACTCACTGTTTTGCATGGTCTTACCTGCGCGGCAAAATGGACAACGCCTATCAGAATGGACTATCCGTTTTGCTTCCGGTTTTCATACCTCAGTACGTGACCTGCTGGGCTAGGTAGGGTGAGGTCATTGCCCTTGCAGAAAGTATTCAAATTCAGTGCTGATATAACATTCGTTATAGCCAGGCCCGTCCATGCAAGATTACGCCTTCCTCAGGGAAAATAAAAACCTACCTCTTGTGTGTTTCAGGCCTACTTGCAGACACTAATCAACCTGAAAGTATAACACTCTTAATAAGTAAAATTATAAGTCCAAAAAATGAAACAACTACGGATATAAAGTTCATCATTAAGAGTACCAATGTCTTCATTTATTCCCCTAATATCCCGTGGTGTAAAGTGTTAACGCTCTTAAAATTTAATAATCGACAGTATTTCAAATTACATGCCAGGTAAAACAGAACTCATTACCTTGATTTAAACTAGTTACTGCTTTTCATTTTCTGCGGAGATATTTTAGGTTCAGGAAGCATAAAACGAAACACGCTGGCAACATTGTATCGGCAAATGATCTGTAGCTAGAAACGTAGGAGCTACTCTCCCTTTCAAAACCAGAAGCAAGTCAGCGCGTAAACAAGTTTCACTTTTGCTTGTTATTATTATTATTATTATTATTATTATTATTATTATTATTATTGGTCATTTGGAAGACAAAACCGCTAGTCTCCCCACCTCCCTGTTCAGGCATCCAGGTTTGTTCACGTCCTTGAGCCGGCGCTCACAGTGACATACCTTTACCTAGCAACGTTGCCTATGTCAATAACCACATTATGTCTACAAAACGATGTTCGGAAAATTATTAGTTATTTTAAAACCCTAGTTACTATCGAAACATAGTTACTACCGAAAATAGGTTAGAAATAGGATAATGTACCCATCCTAAAAGTAACAAACTGTTATCTCCGCACATTTTCGTTGAATAAAGCATCTAGTTTTGAAAAATAGAGAGAGAAAAATGCTATTATTCCTTTTAGTTCGTAATGTCTGTTTGAGGTACATAAGAAGGAATTTAATAGGTTCCCTTCCTCCCTATTTACATAAAAGATTCATGGTATTGGTGATTGAGAATGACGTCTTGTTTCCACGTTATACATAATAAATGAAGTATGATGGTTTCTAGTGATGCGACAGCCAAACTCAGCAGTTAAGCTCAGACAGGGTAAGTTAAATGACAATGGGTGAGAAATTTGGACCAAAATCGAAAATCGTATTTGTAGTTAATAGTTGTTCGAACCTTTGGGCGTCGCTCTCCGTGGTGTAGTAGTTATCATGCTAACTTCATATACACAGGGTCGCGGGTTTAAACCCGGCGGAGGACGATGGATTTTTTCGGATGTAAAAATCCTGAGCTTGGCTTCCTTCTGAAGGGAAGTAAAAGTCGTTGGTCCCGTGTCGCAGATTTGCGGCACATTAAAGAACCTCAAGCTTGATGAAGAGGCCTCTGAGCAAAATAAAGCGGCCTTTCACGCCCAATTTAGATTGGGGACGCTGAGAGCCACAGTAGCTAAAGAGCGTCCATAAATAACACACCATTTACATTTTTCACCCCCCCCTCCCTTGTTTCGGGTCCAACAGCCAGTTAAAGAACGCACTATACACCTGTTTCCTTGCATAACATGTTACAAAATAGCTGTTTTTCTGAAAATGACATTTTTACACATTCAAAATGTTCCACGCGTCTCGGGTTTTCTTTAAAGCTATCAACATTTTCCAAAATGAACAAAAGTATCCAGCGTAACTTTCTGCATAAAAAAGTGTATGATAAGACGAATAGTTACAGTTTTAAAAAGAATTTATTCTATGAAGATATGGTAGTTTTAAGGATTAAATTCCCTTTTAGGATTGTAAAATGTTTATAATTGACAAATCACGTAATATCCGTTAGTAGAATTTTTGTTTGTGGTTTAGAGCTCCAATTGCCAAAAATTACGGTCAATTTTCTTAAATTATGAGGCGCATGGGATATTTATATAACAAAATTTATAAAAACATACAGATCTTAAACTATTTGTCCAATTTGAATTATATTTGCTATTCATGTTCACTAGATAGCAATGCAATATCAGTAAAAACTTTCAGAGAAATGTATACGAAAATATATGACTTTCAAAATCACTTCTAGTGTTCCTTAAGTTTTTTCTGTGAATAATCTATGGTGACTTTCCTAGTGGTACACACTTCAAGAGCATATCCGGTAGCTGACGAGTCTTTCTACCTTTTCTGCTAACTATACATAGAAGAAATTATTCTTCTATCTCCATTATGCTTAACATTAGCAGAAACGGTATTATTACTTAGTTCCTTCTAAGTAGACGGCAAATAAAAAAATGCGGTAGGCTAAATTGATAATCAGATATTTTAAAAGCTGTTCACTATATGATATAATAAATTCACGTATCCATTACATGACCAGGAGTAAATGAAGAGATATAGCTTTGTTTAAGGACTCTAACATTTAAATCAATAATAAGGTGTATCTCGGAATTAACCCTAAAAAGTGATATGATATAAATTGTGTGTTTAGACCAGATGTACATGTTTTTGTAGTAGGTTTTTTCTATCTGTTACGGTTTACCAATTATACAAAAGTCATCCAGAATGAAGAGGCCATCAAAGGCTATGCCCAGAAAATTCAAGATACACGTTTCATTTACCATGAACATATCTTAGGCATGTGACATCTTAATCAAAATCGTTGGAACCATTTTTAGAAAATCAACATTTTAGAAAAAGTCCCCCTTAAAGGGTAGTTTGGTAGGATATTCTTGGAAACCTTGGTGTCGTGGAAAATGCCCAAATTAAATATCAGCAGGCGGCCGGAAGCAGAAGCGACGGCACAGGTTTGAACTTCCCCGACTGACAGACGCCCCCAAGGAGCGGGGCTTATACCCGAGCAACCGGCCGAGGGAGGTGAGATGCCACGCCGCTACCAAGCACCATCGTCGACACTTACAACTGTGAAAGTGTCCAGTGTCGTGAAGCATGAATGAAATGATACTGGAACCACAAATAAATTGAATTAAATTAATTTTTATTTATGTAGACTCTTTAACTGCTGTGGTTCTCAGCGCCCCATTCCATAACGGGCGTGAAAGACCGCTTCAATCTGCTCAGAAACTTTTATCAGACCAGGTTCTTTTACTTGCCGTAAATCTACGACACGGGACACCTGGTTTTACTTCTGTTCCGGAGGAAGCCATTCTAAGTATTTTTACGCCAGCAAAAATCCCATCGCACTACAACGGGTATGAACCAGAGACCTTGGGAAGTAGGAGCTAGCATGTTACCTGTAGATCTTATAGGATACTGGAAAGATATGGAGGGACAGGAAATACAGGCATATAATGAACTAGCCTAGTATTCGCCTGGAAACCCGGGGAAATCCCCTAAAAAAACCTTGGGTCTGGAAGACGGCCACGAGAATCAATCCCATGACCTTCTAAGTGTAAAACCCACACGTTTCCGCAACGCCACCTCATTTGGTTTAGTGTATTTACTTTTATTTACTCTAGCACGTATACATAGTAGGTACTGAAGGTATTGTTTTCCATCCAAAAATTCTATACCGATATTCTACCAGAAATACATGTTTTAAGGACCGCTGAATGAAAAGAAAGCATGTTTGGAAAAAACGTTTCTGCGTCTTTTTAGTCAGCATAACTTATACTTGAAAATTCGGTTAAATACCAAATAAGCTTGGTATCTTCTAAGCATGCGACACGAAGATTTTCAGTCAAATGAGACCCCTGACATGGAACGTTTTCTCCAAATTTTCTATTCTACATAAAACAGCTCTGACGATTAGCTAAAATAAAGAAACACTAACTGCATAAAAAATGTGTATCTCCTTAAAACAAACAATTTGTTATATTTTTTCTTTTCTTTTTAGTGGTAACCATTTCAAAAACATCGCCTGTGTTTAATTTCAGTTTTAAAATACGTTAAACCTTCCTCAAGCCTGAAATGCTCTCCGTTTCACATCTCCTTTATTTTTCTCCTGGTCAAATCGCATAGTGACAACTTTTAAAAGACTTGGCTGTCGCTTTAGCTTAGTGCATTCTCTTATTTCCCTTCTACTTATAAATGACGTGACCATTTCTGTAATGCTTATCTTGATTAGCATGATGTAGATAAAAGAATTATCTTTTGTAAGAATAGTTAGTTGGTAGATAGAGAAGGTCATGTAAATGGAACACATCAGTTTTTATGTTTTTGTTTTTTTTAATTGTTAGTAATTTTATAGGGTGGTTTCACAAGTGTTTAGGTTATCAGTACCTGGAATCTACTCAAGACAAATAAAAAAAAAGGCAATTAGACAGCTCGTGCACCTCACGTTCCGTTGTTTACAATGAATTAGATGACCAGGATAACTTTATTTGGTCACATGTTCTTTTTTCCATGGAACAGAATGTTGTTTTCCTCTTTTGTTCCCTCAGCGTCGAGCGTTTACTCCGCCACTCTTGTTGCTGCACCAGCAGCTCCTAAAACGGCTCAACAGAAAAACAAACACAACAAAGGGATTGGAAAAACCTCATTTATTCTCTCGCGGAATCTCTGATCTAAGTAGATGATGATGACGCGTTGATTCCACTTTGTTTAAAAACGAGCGTCCGGATGCCGTCCGGTTCTTAAACTTGCTCGTTCCGTCAGATGTCCACTTACGGGAAGCCGGAAATCCCTGCACCTGCAATGCTGATATACTTAAGATATCTTTTTTCTCACAGACTATTCAGGTACTCTATGAAACTGTATTTTTACTTCCTCCACACGTACTATGTACATAGTGTATAGAGAAGGTATTATATTACACACAAAAATTCAATATAGATATTTCACCGGAAATACATGTTTTTAGATCCTTAATGCAAAAAAAAAAAAAAAAAAGTCCCTGTGTGGCTAATGGCAGCAGAGCTCAAAAACGAAGCGGCCGTTAAATGCTAAACTTGGTAATTGTAGTTTGGTATCTACCAAGGATGCGACCCACCCCAACTATCCTTTACATGGAAAATTCTCTAATAATTTTGAGTAAAATATCGTATGTTTAAGATATTTTAATGACAAACGAAATGTATATCTTGTATTTTCTGAAGACCTTTTCATTCTGGATGACTTGGTATAACTGGCAAACCGTAGGTGATACACAAAAACTTACTGCACAAAATATGTAGATCTCATTCAAGCACACAATTTATGCTATGTACATTTTTTTTTTTTTTTTTTTTGGTAGAGTTAATCGTTTTCGAGATATTACAGATTATTAGTTTCAATTATAACTAACTAAAATTGAAACTAATAAACAATATTGTTTATGAGAAACAACATTCAGCTAAGAACTATATTCTGCCACGACTTGAACAAACGCATTTTAAAAAGAACTTTAAATCCCTTAGAACTGAGATATTCAGGTAATTTTTGAGCCATTTTGAAGAGAAACTTCTTATATTTTTATCCAACTAAAAAGTAAAAAATTACAATTTTATGATTTTTGTGATTCCGAGGTCCCGTAAGTGTGTCAGACTGATAAATTCATAATCCAGTATTTGTCTTCGGTATTTGCATTTGCTTATGTTGATAACTTTCTCTTGACTGTTGCTACATGTATCAGTAGCATGCTACATTATTTGGAAACTGCATACCATTGCATTGCTTTTTTTTAATAGTGTTTATTAATATGGCACCGGTGTAATGTGATGGCGGGAGGAACCGGAGAACCCAAAGAAAACGTGCCCCTGCACCGCTTTATTCTCCGCAAATCCCACATGCAGTCGCTTGGGATCGAATCTTCCTGGTGACGATGGTTTGCCCGGGAATGAACTGGCTGATTCGGCGGCAAAGATGGCAACCGCGGAGCCCAGTACGGCACTTCTTTGCGTAACATCTGCAGACTCTAGGCTTGTTGTGCGAAGAGCGCTACTTTTGTTCTGGCATGCAGAGTGGTCAGTCCTCCGTGGCAACAAGCTACAAGAAGTGAAGGACCTGCGTGTAAGCTAGGTATTATTGGCTCGCTTATGAATCGGCCACTGTCATTTTACGTACAGTTACCTTCTTAAACGTGAACCAGCTCCTATCTGTGCGCTCTGTCGGGAAAAACTTTCAGTCTGCCATGTGTTGCTAGAGTGTAGTTATCTAGCACACATTCGATCATTTTTCTCCATCCCGGCCTGTCTTAGAGGGGCCCTGGCTGATGATCCTAGAACGGTGGATATGGTTTTAAAATGTTTATCACAGTTTCCTTTTTCCTTCAGGATTTAGTTTGTTTTATTAACTATGCCAATCCAGCGGCTGGTATGGTTTTGTAATTGTTTTAATTTTTATCATTTATAGTTTTAGTTTATTTATATCTCTTGTTTTCTCATTTTATCATATTTTTATCGCTAGCCTTGGCTTTTTAACAATAGATAATACTTTTTCCACGAGTCTTATATCTGGTTTTAGTTCTTCTTTTATTGGTGATGAACTCCATAAGCGGTTAAGCTCTGCTTACGGCCACGCTTTGTTTTTAAAGGATGCTAATGTCATTAACAGTTAAGCGCTCCTAAACTTCATAGAAAATATTGATTATTTTATGAATGATTCCAAACGGAAAAGAACAGAAGATATATTTGGAATCAATTTCAACATTTTGGTGTAGTGGGGTCATTACGAGCTAACGGCAGACATTTCAACAACACAGATCACCCAACAAATTCCACCTAAATTAAATTTTGACAATTGTGAGTTTAACAACTGCACCTTCAATTCATTCTCTTGCAATAAATTTTGTGTTATTGAAACTTTTATTGCTTTCACTCTGTTAATATATAATTGTTCGTTGGTTAATTTGCTGAGGTTATCTTACTAAATTTCTTGATTAAGTAGTGTTGATTATTTCCGCTCTCAATAGTTGGCAACAGTTAGACCTGCAGTATTTATCATTTTGTAGACCATGATATATTAAGGTTTGTTTTAAGTAACTTCGCAAGAAAACATAATAATGTGCTTCTGATATGTTTATAATAAAAGTTATGGTATGTAGTTTTATGTAAGAAGGCTTATTGTGTCAGTTACTTAAATTGAATCCACAAATAGTCTTTTCGAATTGCACTCATAAGTAATACCACCTTGTCGATAAATTGCTCTAAGAGATGAAAACACAAGTTGCATTTGATAAGACAATTCAGCGAAATAGACTATAAATAATTTATAATATACAGGTAGGGAGATTTTATCAGGTTATGATTGTAATACTTACATTAGTTCTCAAATGGTAGATGACGCATTCGACCACATATATTTACCATTTTTTTTCTTTCTTGCTTCACTGCCTCCTGAATTATCATATGGCAACCGTGACTGGATTGTCACCTCATTGCCAATAACCAAGACCGGAGATTAAACAAACGAAGGTCAGGTGCGACAGGATTTCAAAAAAATGATCATCAGCTGCGATAAGATGTTTCGACAATGTCGCTCCAGTCAGATGACCGCGATTGGTTGAAATTGTTTAATCTCGGCCATTCCATTGGCGCTTTAATAGTGGCGCTAAATTGTCAGTAAGATGAAACACCACTCTTGGAAGTACTACAGAATATTCTACATAAATTTGCATCAATTTAGCGATAATTTTCGGGCAGAATTAATGAATAATAATGTGACAGAAATTAAAATTGAATTAGTAAAGTAACATTAATGCTGAAACCCCTTATTTCCAAATTGAAAATGTTTTATTTCAAATCAGTATCATGGATAGAATCAAATAACATATTCAGACACTCGCTAGCCAAAGGAATTGAAGGGACTTTTCACAGAAAACATGGTAAGACTCACCTTTTGCTTTCAATGACAAGAGTGTAATTGCTACTCTAATTTGTTATGTTTCCACCTTGGATTAGCTGTTCAAGAATGGCACAAATTTCTTTGTAACAAGAAGTGAATCACAATTAATAAACTAGTTTTAAATCGCATTTAGTTGGTTAAACGCTACCATTACATTATCTGAAACAGCTTTAGATATTTGTACTTGGTAACTAGCCTTGAAGGCTCTAACAACTGATTAAAGCTTTATTGTTATTATATCATCACCTTTTATTTTGTCCAATTTTTAGTCATACATCAGAAAAATTTTAATTTACCTTCCACTGCATCTTTTAACATTGGGATCCTTGTGTTCTGCAATGGAGTTACTCTACTTTCAAAGTACCAGTTTCTAATATTTCACATTTGGCTCTCAGTGAGTTGACTTGGGATAAAACAAGGATTACATACAGGTTTTTCTTTTTATTGAAATTGCAATATTAGTTCTTAAATTTTCAGAAAATGTTTTTTCTTGCTTAGTACCTCCTTTTAGTTAACTGCTAATTTCTTTGAATTTCTTTGAAATTCTAAACGTTGTTTCACAACATCTAGCTTCATGATATGAAGACTTAAAGTTAAATTAAGGTTCTATTTTTGTAACTTGAAATAAATGCACATTTTTCTATCCCAAATAAAATAGATATTTCTCATTTATCGTTAAAAATATATTATTTTCAAAAATATGAAGCATACTCAAAATTAGCGAAAGAAGTTTTGTATCATTTAAAATGTCAAATACATACAAAGTTTTGTTCTTTTAACTCATTTTATCATTTATCGTTAAAAACAAAAGCTATTGGGTCTCAGAACCCGAGTGCAGCTCAAACCAGACCACCCATTGAGGGCAAACTCCCAATGCCACTATTACAGTCTGCATAAAGACCCGGACCTTTTCTACCGCAGCGTTATGGGGACATCGTTAATTCATTGGTAACCTCAGAAAAGTAGTGAAATTATTATTGACAAATACTGATTTTGTTTTCAGAAAATACTTTATTATTTGCCACCAAGTTGTTAATCTCTCAAGTACCCCCCCCCCCAGTTTTTGAACTACTGGTACACTGAACATTCTCTACGTATGAAGTAAAGTTTAGTAAACGTATACGCTGCAAGCTGTCAACCCCCACCCCCAGCTGCAATGAATGAGGAAAGGAAGATAAAACTACGATTCTGAATAGCAAAATAAGTTTTTTTAGAAGCACTGCCAAGAGCGGAATTCGATTTTCGTTTAAATCAGCACGAGAAGCATGTAGAGTACTCAAATATTCGGTAGCGGTGACGCACAGGTGTCCAGGTGTGGAGCAACCCCAGATCGATGCTACGAATTCCATTCTGCTGCTAAGATTTAAAATATGCAAGGTAGTAAAGCCATGTTAACCTCCCTTCTGACGTTACTCTAACTAGAGTGAGAAGAATACCGTTAGTAATGGATGTCAGCGTCCTCTCCTGTAGTTGATATCCGCTATTACTTTGCAATTAACTGATATACTCTAGCTTTTGTTTCGGGCAGAAACTTTTAACAGGTATGCTTTGAGAAAGTTGGTACTTCGTGTGCTAAGAGCTGTCAGCATGAAAATCCCTTTCAGAGTTCAGGAACCTCATATTCCACACACACACACACACACACACACACACACACACACACACACACACTATTAAATTACGAAAGCTTTGGCTTATAAAATTAGAGAAGTTGAGTCCAGTCCTGGAATAGTACCTAGCCATAGAGGAGAGTAGGGCATCCTAATTGGTTTATTCAGAGCGCGAGTTGTAACCTTCTCATCCAACTATGGCAAAACTTGGTTCTTCGTTAGGAGGCGTGCAAATTTATATACCTGTGCACCTCTAATAAATTGTGCATATAAAGGGTATTCAGTAATCTGAGTAATGAACGTCTCTAATAATTCTGATGCTTGCAGTTGAGTAATAAAACCCTTATTTTATTATTTAATAATATAGAATGATTCATAATGTAAAATGGGACAGCTTTTTAAATACTTAAGCTGACCAAATGTTTGTAAAAATCACTTTTTATCAACCTGGTCTTACTACCTTTGTAATTTCAATAAAATACATCATTTTACATGCCTATACTAAAACTTCCTTCAGCATATAAGCTTAAAACTTTTCTTCCATTTAATTTTTTAACGTTCTGTTGCAATCAAAACATATCTCCTACACGTTTTATGGAAACAGGCTGAAAATTTCTCTGAATTTTCAGGAAACTAAAAATAATAAAACTCTGAATTGGAATTTTGATATACTGCATGGTTATGAAATAAAAAGTAAAACATATAACCTGAAAAAACAACAGATAATTGTTTCCATGAGTACATCGAATATTTTTATTCCCCAGAGGAAGCAAATGTAACAAATTTAATACTTAGTGTTATCAAGCAAAGTTTTCAGAATATTCAGTAATATGTTTGGCTTCATTTAATTAATACTGTAGGAAACACAAAAACATTAATAACTAAAGAAGTATTAAAGCTACTGGATTGAGATTTCAGTGGGTTTATAATTATATAAGTTATGTGGCACATATGTACAGATATTTAAGTTTGAAGCGTTAAAATTCTCCAGTTGGATTTGAAACCTGTTCGCCATCTTAAACAATTAGGAGTTAAGTATAGGCATATGAGAATCATTTGGATTTATATAAGGGTGAACAAGCAATTATAAGCTATCAAAACAATCAGGTATTAGCTGATGCATAAGAAATACAAATAATGATTACCACTCCTTTTTTAAAGTAAATACATTATGAACTGTATAAAAATTTAAATAAACATTGTAACTGAATTAATTAAAAGTTCAATTGTGGAACTGACAGTTATTACATGTGAAGGTTGGGTGACTGCATTGCCACCTTGTTACCAACCAAGACAGGAGATTAAACAAATGAACGTCAGGTGCGACAATATTTTAAAGAAATGAACATCAGCTGCGATAAGATTTTTCGACAATATCGCTCCAGTCAAATGACCGCAATTGGTTGAAATTGCCTAATGTCGATCATTGCATTGGCGCTTTAATAGTAGAGCTGAATTGCCAAGACTAAGCCACTTCAATGTCTTAGTCTGGATGTGAAGCACAAGTCCTTGGCTTTCTGTACCCTTGTTCTGAGTATAAGGTTACATGCCGGTGCCAACTATCACCCAGGAAACAAAACCATGGTGTTCTCCATTATTTTATATACCGAACACCGTCTTCTGCAAGGACGGAGGTGGATACGCAAGTGCATCACCTTAATAGAAGGGCAAAAGTTTGTTTTAAAAGTTGGCTCTACTAGAAGAACTGTTATTCGTAAAATGTCACCCGTTTTTAGGAGACAATACTTATTTTTTGGCTTATTATTTACTTGGCTGTTTGGATTTTGTGCTATTTTTCATCGTCGCGACCTTCTAGGCCCAAAAATAAAAAGTTCCTCATTAGTATAAGTTATGTATTGAGGACGACCTGAATGTGTGTAATCATTAGTCTGGTCTTTAACATATTCGCGAAATTTCACGCTTTACATGTGAAAAAATAGCTTAGTATTCTTCGGATGGACTTATGCACCAAAAGTTCAAAAGAACGAAACTGAAATACCAAGAGTTTAGTGCAGAAAAGTGCCATATATTTGGTAATAGCCTAGTTACTTGAATAAGTGTATTTATTGACATAACAATATCATATATACATAGAATGCCAACATTCGCATGGGTCCACAGACCATACGTGCTTTTGTAATACACACTAAAAACAATATTAAAACAACAACAAACACAACTAATTAAAAGAGTAAACAAGAAAATAAAAAGACAAAGGTAATACACAATCAAAAGCAATATTAAAACAACAATAAAGAATTAAGAGTAAACCCGAAAATAAAAATACAAAGATATCCAATTATAGCAATTTAAATTTACAGCAAAAAGTACACCTTCATAAATGGACCCTCTTATACTAGATAATTACACTTAAAAGAAATATATACACATAATATATACACAATATATCAAACCGCAACAGTGACCTAAGTATGACATAATATAATATAATATATATATATATATATATATATATATATATATATATGTAGAATATTGTAGTCAATTTTGTTTAGTTGATCTTATTCCTCCCCCCTCCCTTCTCTATTGGCAGCCTCCTCAGATCTCAGCTGTCTTGCCTTAAGTATAAATTTACCTAGCCCGTCCATGTTTTCCGTACCTGCCAGCAGCGTCCAACATGCTTCTGGCCCTACATTCGCGGTGGTAAAGAATCGCGGTAAATATTTTTCCCGCCATTCCTCCGTACCCTACATCTTGCCAAGATGTGAGTCCACGACTCTTCCTCCTTGCAAATAGGACAAATTCTCGTACCATTCTCGTCAGAAATTTTCGTGCTCCTCCATGCTCCTAGTCAAATCCACGCGAGTCCCTCTCTAATGAGTTTGGTACCTGTTTTGATGTATTGCTCCATACCCCACTCCGATTTTAGCCCAGACTGTACTTGTAATGAAACTTTCTCTGTGCGTTGCGCAATTATCTGCTGTGTGTGAATATCACAGAGGCGATTCTTAATTTTCCTCCAAATACTCCGCCTGTTTGTCTGCGCCACCATCCAAATGTATCCCATCCCAATGTTTTGCAACCCTTTCTTTAATTTTGATGCCCACGTCGAATTACCTTCCATTCGCAGACTGCCCTAATTAGAGATTGGTTTCCGTGAACAATTCTCATCCAATAGTTAACTGCTCTGATTTTGCACTCTAGCGTTTCACTATGTGCCCCGAATTCCCTCATTATTCCGCAGTTTTCCGTAACCATTCCTACACCCAGAATTCCTTTCAAAAATTGGGTCCTCACTTGGTCCAGATTCCCTGTTTGTTCCCACCCCCATATTTCTCCTCCATATGGTATCGTGGATCTAACTGTCGCTCCGTATACAGTTTCCATTAAAGTTATGGATATTTTTGGAATTCTGCAGCGTATTCAGAGAACTTCCGCCGCTTTCACCCTTGCCTTGTGTTTCGTAATGTCAATGTGTTTTGCCAATTTCTCATTCATTGTAAATGTGAGTCCTAAGTACACAAAAGATTTAACATTGTCCAGTATCTGTCCTGCATGTGTCCAAGTCTCCTCCCTGCTATAAACAGAACCATTTTGAAATTCATTGCCTTAGTCTGATTCAAATTAACTCTAAGTAGCCATTCATCGCAATAATTCTTAAGTTTGTCTAGTCCTCGTTGCAATCCGTTAACTGTCGTAGAGCGCAATGCTAAATCGTCCGCGTATAAAAGTGCTGGGATCTGCAAATCCGTTACCACTGATGCTTGGATATTATCTGCTATCCATGCATAAGTAATATCATCCACAAAGAGATTAAATAGCAAGGGAGATAAAATACAACCCTGCCTCACTCCCTTATAGCTTAGGCAGCTCTCCGACACTGTTTCTGTCGTGCTTTACACAGTTCGACATTTTGATAGATTGCCTGCAATGCTCTAATCATTTTACTTGATAACCATTTTCTGCCTAGTTTATACCATAATGCATTTCGATTAATAGAGTCAAATGACTTCTTAAAGTCCACAAATGCACAATGAAGCTTTCCTCACTTAACTAACATTTGTTTCGTCCTTAAAGTTTCTAATATAAAAGCGGCGTCTATGGTACTGTATCCTTCTCTTAAACCTATTTGAAATTTTGAAAGCTTGCTAAATTTAGATTCCCAGTCCTTAATCCGGTTATATAACATTCTACAATACATTTTCTCCATAATTGGCAACAGAGTAACCCCCCTGTAGTTATCCGGATTCCCAATATTTCCTTTTATAAATGGGATGAATAATGCCCTTTCCCCAACAGTTAGGGTAGTTCCCCTCAATAAACAATCTGTTACATATCTGGAGCATACTCCTACCAAACTCATTAACATTGGCTGCGGCTTTAAAAACTTCCGGGGTAACCCGTCCAACCCTGGAGCTTTGTCTCTCTTCAGGCTCCTCAGCGCCTGTGCTATTTCTCGTGCTGATATATCCTCGTCCAGTATTGAGATCTCAAGATTTCCCAAAAGTTACACTTCCCTTATAAAAATCCCTTCCCCTTCTCATAAAATGCATTGCCCATTTTCTGGGAGAAATTTCGTTGGGTGCCTGATGGTTGTCTCTTAAATGTTTTACTACTTGCCACAGCTCAGCGTTATCCCCCCGTGTTAAAACTTTCCTTATTTTCTGAGTCATTTTGTCTTGCCACGTAGTTTACTTTTCCCGTAAGAGCTGTTTATACTCCCTCGCTTTTTTGTAAAAATTCTCCTAATGTCATCTCCCACCTCCCTTCTGAATTTTGACAGAGCCTCCTCTGCTTGGTTCTTTACGGCTCTTCATTGCTGGTCATACCAACCATTGAATCGTTTTATCTTACCATGCATTTGGACTTTCACTGTCCCCGCAGCCGTTGCTATTATGTGTTAGTTACTCCGCTGTGTCTGCGTTCCTTTTCCTTAATTTTTTTCCCCAATTTATCAACAAATACTTCTGTTTCTATCGGTTTCCATATACATTTACTAATTAATCTCCCTTCGCCCCCTGCCCCTCTTCAGGTCCCTGCGCCTCCATGGCCGTCTCTATATTCAGTTCCAGGGCAACCGGACAGTGATGCGACTCGATACGATCCCCCACCCAAAAATTTATAATTCTGGCAATTAAACCCTGACTGATTAAAATAAAATCTATTACACTACCCCCATTTTCATTTATGAAAGTGAGCTCCCCCTCTCGATCCTCACCGTACTTGCCATTCATTATTTCTAAAGAGAAGGCATCACAGAAAGCAAGTAATTGTCTTCCCTCCCCAGTAATAAAACTATCCTTACTCTTTCGTTGACCTCCGCGGTGATTCCTCTTCCCATTCATGACCTGTTAGAGAAATATTCTCCCCTCCTAACCTCACATTACACTTAGTGCCTGGAAAATTAGTTTACACTCCTCGTATGTAGGACTCATCTAGGATCCGAAGCCTTTTGAGGAGCAGATGGATGTTGAATCAAAGATCAAAAACTTGGAACGGGAGGTCGGCCCATAGCTAGATATGAGAATGAGGAAGAAGATGCTATGAAATGGAGACGAACTGGATGAAAAGAAGGTGATGATGGAGCAATTGATGGCATTAATGCCGATGAAAAATAGAAAACCCGGAGAAAACCCGCCCAGATGCTCACTCGACCTCGGCGTACCCTTGATACTAACTCGGTCATCAAATATCTACTGACGGTTACGTCGTCTGTTGTATCATCTTTCGCACAAGCCCGGATAATATGCGTTAAGCAATGCTTGAATGCCCCAATTTGAATTTGTGTATTTTATTTTGTAGCACCAGAGGTTTTAAGATAATGTTCATTTCCTGATGAATTAACCAGAAAATTGGTCACAAATATTTTATAATACTTCCAATATAAAGTATAAGTCAAATTAAAATCCAAATTTGAAACACATATATCCGTAGAGAAATGGAAATATTCCTTATCCCTTCACATAAACGTACCTTTGCAATGCTATGTTAAAAGAATTAGAAGATGTCGCAATAGTCGTTTTTACGTTATGAACAAAGTAGTGTGTACAATGTAGATACATAGTAGATAGAGACGCTACTGTATACCGAGTATTGTAGAAATACTTCAGGGTACACGGAAAGTAGGCAGACGATTACAAGTAAGTATACTTGGTAATTTTATTTGCTCCTAATATGTTGGATGATATGGAATGCTCTAATCGCATGCAACTTATGTCCCATGTATATCGAAAATACATTATTATGAATTGTAAAACCCGCAGTGTAAAAGAAAAGCCAGTCTAACTTATTTCTGTATATTAATACCTTAATTTAATATTGAAAAAACTTTATTGCTCACTTAGAATAGCTAAACAGTTTGTTTTCCTTCCATACTCTTTAATCCTAATAACATCTGCTTTCGAAGCAGGGTGTAGTACCTTCAACTGTTCGTTACATTTGTTTATAGAGAACACTGCAAAGTCGCGGCCATTTCCCCTTCCCTCTTCATCGAGCTTCACTGCCTTCTTAACTAAGTTTTTTAATAGTGTTTAGCGCCCGCTTTTACTACATATGAGCACTGTAGGCGCTGACACTGATAATATATATATACCGCAGATCCCGCTCCTGTGCCGCTCTGTCTACCACATAGCTTGATGGTTTCCTTACTAAAGGTCATCTCTCTGGATTTAACTTATAAGATAGGGATACGACTTCAGTGACTTAAATCAGACTGGGGAGCCTTCTCTCATTGGAGGGCCCCACTTCCTTAACCACTCCACTGTGCATACCTAGCCGTGTACATGACCAATAACAACAGGCAGCGAGAAGCCAGCTATGTTTTAGTGACTGAATATTCAGAATGGAGAGCATGTTTTCAGTGTAATATATTTAATTGCAATTAGAACTAATTACATGAGCAACACCCTTCTAAAACAACAGGAAACACGACTTGCAACTTTACCAAATTTTGCCAACCGATACATATCGCAAAGTGAGAGGGTTTGCAGGCCATGTTGTGCAATGTTTGGTTCCACATATACATGAGAGTAATTCTGTTCTAAATTGAGCTATACTAAGATTGATACCAATACAGTTTGGATGGTCATACCCTTCTGTCAATACTGCGGCTCTCAATATCCACATTATTAAGCCTGACATTGAAAATTACTGTCGGGAAAAAAAGGTGTCAGCGTTCTACTGTACGCCCAAAGAAACGTTTGTAAAGCCTCATTTGAGGAAGAAAGATTGCAATATATATTTTGGTACTCGACCACTCGCCGAGTTGGTTCTGGCACTGTTGTGCTTTACATGGTGAGCAACAGGCTCGATAACAGCTCCAGGTGAAATGAGGAGACGTTAAACTTCCCCCATATTTATCAACTCCCAAGAGCTGGCTTAAATGAGCAACAATTGATCCATCAATCTAGAAGCACCCTTCGTTGTTTTCTCTAGAATATACAGTGAGTTGTGTTGGAAATTTCCAGAGTAGAAAGTTCTAAAATAATTTTGCTATTCGCCACCAAAACAAGGGTCGAAGTAATATTGTTCCAGAGAAATTCTTGGCCAGCTATGAAGGCGAAAGGTCATCTACCAAGGTGGTAGAGTTCATTTGGGGTCAGTCATTGATGAGCAGCGTCTATTGTGCGTCGTGATCAACTACTAAATAGAGGAGATAGAATGTGTCAGAGGAGTAATAATGTCGCATTGTTGTACAGAAGCTGCAGAACATAGAACGGAATCTTAATCGAAGTCGGCTTACCGTCCCCGTATTTAGGACCGACACCCCCCTAGGACTTATAAGCGAATGCCTAGGGGCCAGAGATCAGTCGGGGAGCCAACGGCACGAGAACACAGAATGAAGAACCAGGAGCAAGTATTCAGCGCGTAGCCATACGTAAGCGTGATAATAAATGGAAGTGAAATGGATGATAAGGAAGGTGTTGATGGAGCAATTCATGGAATGAGTGGCGGGGGAAACCAGAAGACCCGGAGAAAACTTGCCCAGAGCTGCGTCGTCCACCACAAATCCCACATGCGGGCACATGGGATCGCCTAGGTGCGAGGCGAGCGGTCTAACCATTCAACCACGGCGCGGCCTTTTAGAATGGAAGCTTGAAGGCATAAAACCTATGAAAACTATCCAGAAACTTGAAGGAAAGCACACATTTCATGCAGAGATACACAAAGCACTTCATAGCATAATTTTCACTTTACTAAGGTAATGCATTTGTGAAGTTTGTAAAATCCACAGAATGGAAGGTATCTTATTGAAATGTATACCAGTTATTCTACACAATAGCAATGATATTTTATCGGTCTTAAAGGTTCTGGATTTCGTAGTTATTTTTTCTTTCCTTCGTTTTCTGTGTTTACCTCCTCGTATGTAGGAGTTACACCCTCCAGCATCTAGGGACTGACGCCTGTTGAGGAGCAGAGGCTTTGAATCAGAGAACAGCCAGGATGGGTGTCCAATCCGATGTCCGGCGTGAAAGTGAAGAACATAGATTATATGAAAGTGATAAAAGTAAATATGGTTATGGAGCAATTGGTAGAATGAGTGGTGGGGAAACCGGATAACCCGGAGAAAACCCGCCCCGACGCCGCTTCGGCGTAGATGTTTAAATAAAAAATCTGATGCATTGCGTTCACGTGGCCTCTAAAGCAACAAATTATTCTTATAAAAGCTTATTGTTGTAGCTGCTTCATGCTGATGGAGCCAAACGTTAGCAGAAATGATCTTATTGACATATTTCCTAGTAGGTACTAAAGAAATAAGGGAATACCATAGGCCAAAGCCATGGTAAAATCTTTGAAAAGTGGTTTCCAGGTTATGCAATTCCATTCTCTTTTCACCCTGTTAGGTAAAATAAAAAAAAAAAAAAAAAAAAAAAAGGAATCACTGCCTCGCATATCGGAAAAGTATGCATAAGTGTTGAGAAGTGAAACCAATAACTAGGAATATCTCGAAAATAGTTACTTGTGACAAATTATGTGCTTTAACGCGATCTAAATTGGTGTGCAGCAAGATTTCCTCAATCTCTTACAATTTCCCATTTACGCAAAAGTAGTTCAGAGTGAAGAGGACTTGAAAAGGGTTTCCCAGAAAGTTCAAGATATAGGTATCACTTGTCATGAAAATATCTCAAACATGCAGTAATTTTATTAACATTTTTAGAGCTATTTTTGTAAAAAAAAAAAAAAGGAAAAATGTTCTATGTATAAAGGTTAGCTTGGGATGGGGAGACTTTTTCTGAAAAACATCGTGTGTCATCCCTGGACGAAGCTAATTAAAGTATCAAAGTATAAAGTAATTAGCGGACACTTACACTCGCTGACACATACAAACAAGACACGGATCTTTTTCTAAAAATGCTTTTTTCCCCCTGATTCCGTAGTCCTTAAAATTTGCATTTCTACTGAAATCTCGGAATGGAATTTTTGTCTGGAATGCAACACCTTCTGTCTCTCTGTACCTGGCAGATAATCTAAAAGTTTACTTCCTAAATGGATTGATCTATTTCAAATTATACACGCGATACATAAAAAATAATTAAATA
Organism: Hymenopus coronatus; assembly: GCA_030762935.1. NCBI lineage: Eukaryota > Metazoa > Arthropoda > Insecta > Mantodea > Hymenopodidae > Hymenopus > Hymenopus coronatus. The sequence goes on along the minus strand of CM060900.1, from coordinate 28,107,099 downwards.
AATAAAACTTAAGTTTTGCAGTAAAGTAGTATACAAAGTATATCACCACTGCCTCCGTGGTCGAGTGGTCAGCGAGCTGACTTCTCACCCCGGAGGTCCCGGGTTCGATTCCCGGCTGAGGTGGAGAATTTTGCTTTAGCCCGATTTATTCCCTATTCCCCTAAGAGTCTGGAAGTATGTATGTGAGAGTGAATGTGTGTGTGTGTGTGTGTGTGTGTGTGTGTGTGTGTGTGTGTGTGTGTTTGAGAAAAAGAAAATTATTTAAGCCAACGTAAAAGAACCTACAGACAACAAGTTGTTTCAAATGCAAAGCCCCCGGTATGACCTTAGATGCTAAAGGGGGCTATATAAATGAAACAATAATATATATATATATATATATATATATATATATATATATCACATCAGAATTTTATATTAATTGATAATTATATGCAATTAATTATTATTTGTTGCAGTATCTTAAAATTTACAACTTTCAAAATTTAATAACTTATTTCACAGAATTGGAGCATTATTTGGAAAACATATATCGTCATTTTCTTTAATGCACTTTTGAGCGGTATGCAATTTGAAATAAAACAGTAAAAAATGTCATTGTGTAGAGTATTTTGAGCATGGAAATATGGTTCAAAAATGGTTGCAAGCAAACAAGGTTTAAAGTTGGATGTATCTATTAATAAGAATGCTCCCGTTCAGTTAATTTGTAGTTCAAATACGCCAAATGGAAAAAAAAAAAAAAAAAAAAACTTTGTACACTTAGGAATGCATACTACTTTCTTATGAGGAAATAAGTAATTTAAAGACTTTCACACATACTCTATTTTAATAAAGAAACAACTAAATAAACTGTGAGTATTAGTAATTTGACTGTTGAATTTATCATTCATGAGTTATCGTTTATTACCTTCTTTAGCACTTGTGTCTGTACATAGCGGGTAGAGAAGGTATTGTATCCCTAGCAAATGTTCGATATCGAGATTTGAAAGCATATGTTTTGAGTTCCCCTGAATAAAAAAACTTATTTTTAGAACAAAAATCGGTGTCTGTCTCTCTCTCTCTCTCTCTCTCTCTCTCTCTCTCTCTCTCTTTGTGGATGCATAACTCGAAAACAAGTCGGTTAGATACCAAACTTGGTATTTAAGTTTAGTATCTTCCTAGATTGCGGTATGAAGATTTTAAGAAAAGATTTCTTCACCCCAAATTATCCTTTTCAGAGAAAATATTTCGAAACGTTCGATTTTCTGAAAAAGGCTAACAATTTTGATTAAAATGCCATGTGCTAAACAGATTTACATGGCAAATAAAATGTTTATCTTGAATTTATTTTAAATAGCCTCGGAAGTTTCCTTCCTTCTGGTGACTTTTGCATAACTGCTTAACCTTAAGAGATAGATGAAATCTTGCTCCACAAAAAATATAGATTCAGTTAAAACATGCAATTTATATCGTATACATTTTTTGTAGAGGTAATCATTTCAGAGATATTCCCTGTTATTGGTTTCAATTTTAAAAGACTGGAACTTCTTTCAAACGAAAAGCCTTCGTCTGTTTCACCTCTTTTGTTTTACTCCCAGCCATGGAAAAAGGACTGAATGTCAATAACAATTGTATAGCGACAGGTTTTAAAAAAAAATTAACTGTGACCTTAGCCTATGGTATTGTACTATTCGCGTTCTATTTTTAAGGAACTAAGTAATAATACCATTTCTGGTAATTTTTACTTTGATTAGCATTATGTAGATAAGACAATGATGTTTGTGAATATAATTTGTTTGAGATATTGAAACATATTAGATTTTTTTCAGTGTAAAGTAAAATCACAGTGTTATCAATCTGTATCTCCAAAAGAAATATGCTGCATCTGAATAAACCAGTGTCATGGTGTCGCAGAGCTGTCAAACATTTTCTAAGTACCTTTGTTAACACATGTATTTAATTTGCATATGGTAATTTGCTTTAGACGTGGTTAGGAATATGCAGCGCATTCCTCGCGGCGATAATGCAGACAGATTTTGCTCGGCCTAACTCGTGAGTTGCCGGAAGCGCTAAAAGCACGTGTTCTGTGCATGCGTCACTTCCCGGTAACGAAAACACCAATAATGTAACTCGACATTCTGACAAACTTAGCTTAAAGCTTTACGTGAACATCGTGGCGCAAGAGAATCAAGCACGGCTTTGTTTCCACATACATTATCCAGTTCTGCTGCGAAAAGTCATTGCTACAAACTCTTAGTGGGTACATTAAAATACGAAGGCTTTCACGGCCAGTTGTATGACGACTAAGTGAGAACAAAACAAGGCCATGCCCACCTGGGTAGTGTGGTGGTAGCCTGTCTACCTCACATTCAACAGGTCGGAAGTTCGAATCTCGTTTAGGGTGAGTTAAGGTTCTTTTCGGAGTTTTCCCTCATCCTGAGAAAACGAATGTCGAGTAACTTTTAAGCTCCTTGGACTCTGAGATCATTTCACCAATTTCATTCATCGTCCGATATGACCAACAAGGTTAAAGGACGTTAAGTTAAAAAAAAAACGGGCTTGTAAGACCGTGGTCCACTGGGCTTCTCCTCTTGTTTCCCAGACGTTTCGTTTGCTACTGCGGCAAGCATCTTCAATGGCGTGCGCATCTCCTCCGTGGTCTCTCAATAGCGACTCAGTGCATAAATGCGATGTGAAGAAGTAGTTTTGATGTTCCGTTTTTGACGTAAAAATTTTGGAATTACGCCAGTGTCCCGGCAACGTAACAGATATGTGAGAGAGCACAAAAGATTTGTCGTCTTAATATGTAACACCTCTAGGCGTTAAATCAGATGATGAGTTTCCTGCCCGTTGAGGCTTTCACGGCCGGTGTCATGACGACCAAAAGAAAACCAAAGCGGGCTTGTAGGCCGTGGTCCACTGGGCTTCTGCTCGTTTCCCAGATGCACACGCCATTGAAGATGCTTGCCGCAGACGCAGGCGAAACGTCTAGGAAACAACTGGAGAAGTCCAGTGGACCCGGCCCACAAGCCCTGTTTTGTTTTCTTTTAGTCGTGTTAGTGGATAGTTAAATGTTGACTTCATCGTCTGTGCTTGACTGCCTCTTATTCACCAAGAAAAATATTCATAAAAATACATTATGTTCAGACCTTCATAACTATAACACGAGAAGTGTGATTGCATTAATAGATGGTGAAGTTCAGCATTCCTTTGAGATAACTTCACTTTACATATTCAATAGGCTTACTGAACTTCTTTCTTTTGAAGCACACTGATGTCAAATCCTTTTTACTTTTTAATGTTGATTATGCTAATGCCATATTTTATTGAAGTTTCTAATGTTTTACGTTGATAAAAAAATGCTGGTTCACAAACCAGAAGTGGTTGTTGACCTTCCCGCAACGACAGATGATGTGCTGTGGAAGTTCGGTGTACGTAATAGATATACAGGTGTCCCCAAATGCCGTCCACTTTGTTTGAATGGTCAACTGACTTGGGAATATGAGGGATGGAGTCGCCCTCCGTGGTGTAATGGTTACCATGCTAGCTTCATATACCCAGGGGCTAAAAATCCTTAGCATGGCTACCTTAGAAAGGGAAGTAAAGCCGTTGGTCCAGTGTCGTAGATTTCTCAAGCCTGATAAAAGAGGCCTCCGAGCAAAAGTAATCGGTATTTCTCGCCCAGTATAGAATGGGACGCTGAGAACCACAAGTAGTTAACGGGGATCCACAAATAAAACTCATTTCCATTTTTGAGGCATGGTAAAATATTGTAATATCGTTAACTAATTAGGAGTACTTGCTTCCGTTTAAGTTCAATTATTTACGAGCTTTCTCGTGTTTCTAACACTGTCTCCGTTTACGAAATAAGTGTATTTGATATACTAACATTTAGCTTTCTTTGTTACTTCGATTAACCGGCTATGTATTTGGTAGTAAGATACTTTGTTTATAGTCCTTAATAATGATGATAATGTTTCCCATTGTGAATTAGAAAACTGAGGATAATCTGTTAGGTAGCTGCTTTAAGGGGCCACCGAAGTGTCTTTTGTTTGTTTTTTTACCGGTTTTAGGATATGTGCAACAAAGCGATGTATTGGAATGTTGATATTGGTGATAGTTTAATTTAAAAAAATAAATACCATAATCATATTCTGCTTTTCCTTTTTGTGGTATAAATTAAAGAAAAATAGTCTATGGTAAAATTACAATGAAGTATTTGTTACAAAGACACGTGTTTTAAAGAAGGGTACAATTTCTATCGGAGAAGATAGAGTTTGATTTTCAAATTTAATTGATATAAATGAATACTTCACTTCTATTAAATAGAAGTGAAATAAGTTAATACAGAAGGCTAAAGCGATAATCAAATCTTCTTAAAGCTGTCGCTATGCGGTTGATGTGAAATCTGGTTCTATTTAAACAGGCAGGAGTAAAACAAAAGAAACACTGATGGCAAATTCGTACTGAGAAAACTGTTTCCTAAAATTGTTACCAATAATAGGGAATATCTCGGAAATGGTTAGCACCAAAACAAAAATGTAAAAGACATAAGTTGTATGTTTTGGTGAGATCTACTTACACGCATAGAAGTTTTTGTCTATCTCTTAGGGTTTACCAAAGACATCCAGAATGAAGAGGACTTCAGAGGCTATTCCCTCAAAATTCAGGATATGCATGTTTTTGTCATTTAAATACCTTTAATTTACGGTATTTTAATAAATATCGTTAGGTAAATTTTTGACAGAATTCACATTTTCGAAAAATTTCCTTGTAAACGGTATTTTGAAGTGGGGGGGATATCTTGAAAAGCTTCCTGTCGTATCCTTGGGAGCTGCTGAATGTAAATATAGAGTTTGTCATTTAAGCGAATTTTCGTTTTTAGCTATGCTGTCCACAGTCACACATACATACATCTATCCATCCATCCACGCACGCACGCACACGGACGGACCGACGGACGGACGGACATTACGAGGGTAGAATGAAAAGTAATGCCTCCACCTTCGTAACTCTTCAACAAATGGCAGCATTGGTATGGGGCAGGTACTGGCTTGTTTCGTAGCTTCTTCTCTACAGCTCCAGTTGGCGGAAAGCCTTAGCAATGAACGGTTGTGTTGTTACAGTGTAAAGTATGGAATCTTGCGCAGTCGGTCGGTCAATGCAATTTAAGCAACATGCATTCATTGAATTCTTGACAGCAGAAGGTGTCACCCCAAAGGAGATTGTTAAGAGAATGAAAGCAGTGCTTGATGCGTCGTTGGGCGAGTAAGTTTAAAGATGTTGAGGTGGGAGCATCTGACTTGCGTGACAAACTAAGAGTTGGACGTGCTGAGACCGCAACCACCGAGTTTCAGAAGCAAAATGTTGACAGATTGATTCAGGACGATCGTCCTATCAATTGTAATGTATTGTAATTGTAATGTAATCTGTCACTGTCCAACAAGTTAGGAACTCGAATGCCATTTCTATGAATGGATAATAAGAATTATCTCAATTATGATAGAAAGAAGCCATACCTATGTTATCCGTTTAGATAGGGAATTTCTTCCTGAAAATTATCAAACACATGGGATGTTTCTTCTACAAATGAGGGATAAAAGAATAACAGCACTCTAGTTGATTATGCTGCAATATGATAACCTTGCAAGCTTACAAGTTTGAATGAAAGGAACGCACAGGTGAATTTTTGTCTGAACAGGATCACTTTATTGATCACATCATTGAAATTTGGAAACTCCACAGTATGTAAGATATCCTATTGAAATTTATATAAAATATTGTACAATAAGTGATATTTTTACCCTGAATCAAAATTGTACCTAGAGTGGTTATTTAAATAACAATATTTGTTGTGTAAGCTCACTGTAGTAATGAAATTGAGCCACGTGATGTATTTTGAAATATTTCACATAAAAATTCCAGTTTTACAGTACATTGGTTTACAAATAGATGCGATCATTACCGTAGAAAAATATTGTTTTTCCTACTCTTTAAAAATGTTAATTTTTCAAGGTATAATAATGTATTTCTCGAAAGTGGACCATCATTCCGAGAAAAAAGGTATAGCCAGTTTGTTTAATGTACTATCAAGAGGCAGCATAAAATGTTTGAAACAAATTAGTAAAAGATTCATCGTGTGGAGGATTTTTAGTAAGGAAAAGTTTTGGTAGAATTTTTGCGAATAAATGTGTTTAATAATATGCATGGGCCTACCCGTTTATATCTTCAGTTAATTGGTAGTTAGGTGGGGGAAAAACAATATATTTTCTTTAAGTCTAAATATATAATAATTTTAGTATCCAAAGATAATTATAGTTAATTTTTCACAATTAATGTAACATTTCACAGATGCATCATCTTAATTATAAAAACTTAGCTTTTGAGGAAAAAAGGATCCTTCATTAATTTACTTCCATATTCAACCACTAAAGGATTTTCAGGGCGACGTATGATTAATTAATGATCCTGCAAATTAATCTGAAGCTCCTTCCAGCTTATAGACAAAGTGAGTAGACCATAATAATCCTGCTGTGGTAATCACTTGTGCTAATAATGTAAAGGAGGTTGTGAGCGATCGGGGGAAAAGAACCTATGTTTATAATGGAAAAAGCTTCGCAACTTATTTGCGTCCTCCGGGATATTTTAAAAGCTGCATGTTTGGCGATAAATCGGAAATCCTTGGAAAGACTATTTCAATAATGTTCAAGGTTCAAGCATCTCTACCCCACTGTAGAATTGATAGCAATGAACTTGGTGACCAACTGAAGGAAGAGGTTAAACTTACAGCAAACTCGTACAAAGAAAACATGTTATCTGTCTCCATTTACGTTAATACTACAATGAAACGAATTTAAAAACGCAGATACGACCAAAGATTTTAGTACCAAACCCTGGAAAACCATCTCAATATCTCCGGCAACTCAAGAAAATTGGATTTCCTTCTTCGGAGTGACAACTTTCTATGACTATCGAAGCACTTACATCGGCTGAATATCTACAACTCGCCAAATAGCATCCTCTTCAGCACCGAACAGGAACATCTAAATAGCTGTGATGCAATCCAAGAAGAAAACCTCACCTCCAAGCATTGGCAAAGTGAGAACGTCCAGCTGCTCATTGACAGAAGCAGCTCGTCACCAACCAACTAGCAACTAGCGTTTAAGCAAGCAGGGTATGAGAGAATAATACCCAATATTAATAAGGGTGACTCAGGGTTCTATTTGGCTGTTTTACGAAACCTTCATTATTGTTTTAAAAACCCTGCGTCAGCTTAGATGAAATGCAGCCCAACAGCGCTATGTATATTTTTCTACATGGTTTTGGTAGGGTTTTTAAATTGTAATATCGGCATACCTTTAATTTTAACAATGCAAGACTCTTTTAAATTGCCTTAGTAACCTGAAAATATTTAACTATACGATACTAGATCAGGGTTAGAACTACTCACTGAGTCAGAGGAACGTACAGAGGCCCTTGTGACCCTTTGCGCCTTGCATGACCCAAGGGATGACCCTCAGGGCGAAAAGATCAGGTTTACGACGGGCGTAACATGTACAGATCCCATTACGCTTCTAGAATGTGCACCTCCAACGCCACCTGGGAATCCCAGAACCTCCGAGGTTTCCTCGATGGGGCCCTAACCCGAAATCATTCGAAGGCGTGTCCCAATACAGTGGTACAGCGACGACGGCAGGAAAAACACTCTACAGTAGGCAAGCCACCATTCAGTCGCAATCTACAAACACCCCCTTCTTTTGCTTCAACTCCGAAAGAATATGATAAGGAAGTGATGGGGACAGAAAATGATGTACTGGAAATTCAGGGGATATAACGAACCTTCCCAGCATTCGCTGTCTGTCTAGAGACCCACGAAAAAACCCATTGGTCAGGAAGGTAACCAAGAACTTGAACCAATGAATTTCCGAATGCGAGTTGCACATGTTACGGTGCTACCGCGGTCAAAACTATTTTTAAGCGGTTTACAGTTGCGAATACAGATTATTGCCAATAATACACCAAATGTTGTTATTTTCTACCAAATCCTCTCCACTATTATACACAACGAGAAACATTTAAGCAGTGTTAAATGAAAACGTATGTTCCTGGCTATCAGCTCCTCTAGCGTCTGATATCCAAGAGTCGGAATGTATCCCCACAGGAAAATAACTAAAGGGATTGGATCTAATTAACGTTCTGGCCTCAGTTTTGGTGTTTCTCTATTGATCCAACGATCAGGATACGTTACATGTAGGGAATACCTTACGTCACCGGAATTTACGCAGAAATCTCATCGACTTGGAACCTCATTAATTGCTGTATCCCTGAACAGACATTCTCCAGCAATTGTGGCTATGTATGCTATGAGAACTGTAGGCAAAATTTCTCCGTCAAACGCGGAGCTAGTAAATAGGGCTCGCTGAGTTTGTCATGTAGCCCAAATATTCACTGCAAAGTGGAGTTGATAATCTCTAACTTTTATAGCTTTCGGGGTTTTGCTGTTTTCTGGTTTTTCTGTAGTGGAGGTTTTTCTTTACTGTCCTTTGTGGTCTTGTCTAAGTCGAGTGGTCCCAACGCGAAGCCTCTTGCCAAGATATTAATTTATATCCTCCTTATATCCAAAATTGTGGGAATGATCTTCTGTTGCTGCCTCGAAAACAATGTACGCTGGTTTCCCGTAATAGTAATGAAAAGGTAAATTGACAGAACTATCAGATGAACTAGGCGGAGCACTGCTCCTCGTCCAACCAAAAGAAATTTAACCTAACAACTTAGGAACTTATATCATTTATGAAATAATTTGCCTGTACCAATTACGTTGATATATTTGCAGTTAATTTGGAGTTTGCATATAAGTGAGTGGAAGCTGCCCAAATAAGTTTTGTTGCTTTAGACGAACAATTAAGACAGAGCAAGAAATGCATCCATTAGAGAGCCCCTGAATGAGGAAACTGCTGTGTGAATGGTAGCAAAAAGAAGCTTGAAATATTACGCTTATACGATCAGTATGAATGAACAATGCGAAACAAAACGCCAGTGATTTTGTGAGAAAAAGAGAAATGAAGCTACAAAACCTAAGAATATTTGGAACAGCGCTGAGGGCAGTTTAGAAGGCGGTTAGAACCGCAACGCTGAAAGATAGAAGAGAGAGGTGCAGAAGACAGACAGACAGAAAAAGGTTTGATAATACGACTCTCTCGACTTCAGTCTCTTTTGAGTGTCCACTGCTCACTACCTTCATTTATCGTCCCTGTAATTCTCGGGATGTTTGTTGGAGAGTTTAATGCTAAGCTACTGCACCTTAGTTTTCTGCGGATTGTCAAACTCCGGATGGTATTGTTTCATCTGGGAACTCCTGGTATCCTATCCTTTATAGACAACGAAGATTGGGGACTGATGCCTTAGTGTATGTTCAGCCTTACCTTAGTGGAAATGGAAATATAGTTGGTAAGGAGATCCAGAAACGCTACAATGAGCGAAAAGACAAGAGTACTACAGAGAGACAATTCCAGATCGAGTAACGATGAAGCACATGGTTATTTATTTTAACTTCCTCCTCCGTGACAACTAACAACCGATAGCCTCAAAGGTTGTATTGAGCTTATTAACGTGTTAATGTTGTGTAGAAACTGTTCATCCATGTCGCTCTGGTGATTATGCATCAAATAGGAGAGTTACCTTAACAGTATGCTTTGAAGCCTGTAAAGCACTGTATGAAGAATTAACTAAGTACCTCGGGTTTAATATTGCATATAAGTATCTGCAATATAGTACAATGTTTGCATTTGGAAGTGTGACTAACTTTTTTGTCAGTGAGTGAGAGAAAATTTCGTGTTTGAAATGTATATGTATTATCTTAATTCTGCTGTTCACCCAAATGGTTTTCATGTTTTAAAGTACTGTGATTGAGTAGGTTTGAAAAATTTGTAATAATTATTGCTGTGATATCAGATGACACTTTAAGTTACATTTTAACATTGTATTAGTTTATTGTGTGTGAATACTAAATTTGGATAAGCAAGCTATGTATATCACTGTCAAATTATTAAAGCTAAACTGTGTGTATATAGTATAGGCATCGTTGGTAGTGCATGCATTTTTAGATACAAATGTGAGATGAAAAAGAAATAAAGATGCAGGTAAATTGCCTCTGATTAGCTGCACAAACATGATCTGCCTTCGTGCAGTTTAGCCAGCAGAAGCTCCTCTGGTCAGCAAGTAAATCCCAACATCTCATTCTCCTTCCAGCTGCGGTTATTGATGTTTCTGTGAATTTAATTTTATCACTGTCCGCATGACATCATTCCCACCACAAACTGGACAGATTCTCCTGCCAGAACCGTCAAGTCATTTTCTGTGACCTCCAGTCTCCCATTCTTGATGTTGCCTTTTTCCTAAGGCAAATATAGATGTCTTTCTACTCTAGGCTTAGAGAAGAAATGATTTTACAATCCGATTAAATTTCCTCATGTGTACTAGTTTTCTTTTGACACTTTACCATAGGTTCGTGTCGTTTATTTCACCTGTTTGCCACACTGAACCCATGCATATTGTAAAAATACATTATCTCATATATCTAATGATAGTTACTTTCTGCAACTGCAAGAGGTGTTATCAGAGTATGAAGTTTTGCAGCTAACGATCCTACTTACAACAATCGGATGAAGAAACGAGCAGGTGGAAACATTGGGTGCAGGTTTCTACAAGCAGAATTGCATTTGAAACGTAGCAGAGAGTATGTAGGGTTTCCTCTTGCACAAACATTGCATAACATCTGTTTTCAGGCTTCTTGTCATACATCAATGAATGTGGCATGGAAATTGCGTTAGCTGTGACACATTGGCTAATTACACGTCTTTGTTTTGCGTGAAGCATTGTAGACATGAATGTAATCTACCAATTGCAAATGTCGTGGCTTTAAAAAAAACGAGAACATCATTTCGTGGCATACAACATTTAGCAAGCACATTTCTGCCTCTAATGTTGTGTTTGTTCCTTACAATGTTAATACGGGAACAACTGCTGTGAATGGCGTGATGTTTTGTATATGGCGATGTACTTGCACTGTTAAACGACTGTTCTCATTTTGAGTCGACAATCATTTTAATTCATCCTTTCTCATTTGCTGCAGAAGGCGTACACCTCCCTACTTGCCGCTTATGCAAATGTAACTACGTACATATATACATAAGATGTAAGCAAAATAGCTGCATAGCGTGTATGGAGATAACCTCCTTTTGGAGTTGTGATTATTAACTGGTGGTGCAGGGCATGACACATTCACTTAAAACCCCGGTTCTGGTCCTGTCATGTTATACCGTCTGCTGCCGAGCGCTGAACCTCTTATGTAAGCAGTGTAAAGCTAAATGTCACATATTCACATATAATCAAAGAAATGGAGGCAGTAAAAGACTTTAATTACTTAGGAGTCAGGGTAAGTTTTGTTGGAAAGTGGGAGAAACAAAGTCAAATAAAGAGAACTAAAGATGAACCTGCGTTGACAACTGTGAGAAAATGGCAGTACTGTGCACTCACTGTACCTATTGAATAGTATGAAAGAATTCATGTTGCAATCAGATGGGTGTATGGAATTGTAATATTTGGATAAGTGAAGAATGAATAGTGATAATGTTTTGAAAATATATTTTAGGAGTCTCTCTAAACACTACAAATGTAGGAATTATATTGGAACTAGCGAACGTGGTAGGAAGGAGACCACTATTTGGAATAGTATCAAAATATTTATTTAAAATCCTGCTATTAAACGTGTGTTTGTATTTTATAAAGACTGAGAGGCATGCTAAACATGGTTTGCAAAAATCAAAGAACTTTTAATGATAATGGGGAGATAATAGAGAAAAGTATTTATCTTAAGCTTTTTGAAAAGAATTAAAGAAAAGCAACTGTTTTGTTTCGTTTGGGAGAATGGAAATTGAGGAAATATATCCAGTCCGTAATGGAGAGGATGAAGAGATCCGTTTATTAGAAGACCAGATAAGACCAGCTTGACCAGAAAGTGTTGTAAAACGGTTATAGAATTTAAGAAACAAATGGAATAGGACAGTATAAGGATGAGCCTTTTGAAGCTAATGTATATAATTGTAATTGTTAATGGGTTTGTGTATTGTCTGGTGAACGACTGCGACCAATATCGGAAAAAACACGCTTATAGCATTAGCCTAGCACATGAAGGTCAACTGAAAATCTAAAGTTTTGGATCAAATTTGGATATTTTTGTTTTTTACTATTAAAAATTCTTTGATATTGTTCTGTATTTAAAAGTAGTATAATTTTCTAATGTGCACCCAGGCCATTCCTTATTTTCTTCATTTCTCAAAACTACATTTTTCTTTTTATAAATAGTCCCATGTGGAGCGATTTTGACTAAATTGTTTTGAAATTTAGATTATAGGCCCTTAGGACCTTTGTTTCATAGTTTGGTGGGAGTTTTGATGAGAATTTGATTAGTTGAAAATTTATGTACCAATGACTATTTTAAAGATATGCTTTTCCTTAAAATTATTAAATTGCAGATACAAAAATTCGCGCAGCTTTTGCTTTCATTATGCAGCAAAGTCAAAGCGAAACTTCATTTTCATGGTCAGTAAGATCATGTGCACCAAATATTTGACATGAAACATGAAAACTGTGCCGAAAAGAGCATGCATGTAAAACAATTAAATTTGCAATTAACTGTTAAGAAGGAGAAAACACTTGAAGTGTTTAAATGTCGAAATTTTTATAGAAACTACCATTGGCAGAATTAATAAATACACACATTTTGAAATCCTTATTTTTAAAAATAAGGCATTTGGGATTTTCACATGACTGTCCTCTTAAATTGGCACCGCCCCCACCACACCCATCACCACTACCCCCTCCCCCCACCACCTCCACATAACCAATAGTGCTTACTGTGACTATGGGTTGAATGCACGTGCCTATGCCTTGCCGGTCCATAATCGCAACACATATGTGAACGGCTCATTGTCACAGGGGCCATAAATTTAACACGTGAAGAGTGGCCGCAGTGCCTCAAAGCCTTGGAATGCTATACCTTGGTGTAGTGGACACGTGCTAGAATGATCTTAACTTCTAGAAATTTTTTGCCACGGCATAGCAGTATGAACACGAGGAAACTTGAGCTTGCCCCATTGACGCTACAACCTGACGCCACAGCCTCGCAGGTAGAAGATGCCGAATTACACATTTCATCACTACACAACCTACAAGCCAATATCACAGCCAACACAGACGCAATCCAGCAGCTTCACCGAGTGCATCATCGCTTGGGAGGAAGCCCTGAACCGCACTCTCGCGGACATTCAGGAAACTGCTCTCAACCTTTACTCTATTAACAGCATCACACCGGAAGAACAACTCTTTACGTAACCACTTCAACAAGCAGCTCTACAAAGTGCGTGACCGCATCAACGCCTCCTGGATCTACAAGGTCCACAAACTATAGAAATACTCCAGCAGCACACACGCATAGGGCTACACCACCTAGAACAACTCCGGACATCTTCCAGACACGAACAGCACACCTTCAGACGGGCTAAAAGAACCCAACTGGGGCAAATATTATCACACTGTTGATATTCCATTACCTCAATGAGTAGGCCTCCTTCAGAGCATTGTGCCATGGAGTCTACATACACCCCACAGGCGGACCAGCCCGCCATGTTAATCATAAACCCCCGGTTTGCTCCGGCAATACCGGGTCTCATGCCACAAAAATATTCCCAATAAATAGTGTCACATAGTAGAATCTTCCTTTTCCTTCCCAGATACTCATATATATCCATTAAATATTTATTCCTAAATTAACAGCTGAAGCTTTCCTGACGACGTATCAATTCTAAAGGTTCTCAGTCTTCCTGCCAGGTAAGTACATGGATTGACCCTAACGTTTCGAAGCTGTGTATCATCTTCGTCTTCAAGGTGACACGATGCACATCACTTTGGAGTCAACCCATGTACTTAACCTGGCTAGAAGCCCGAGAACATTTAGATTTATCTTAATTCTTGTTTAAAACAAAATCAGTTTCGACTGTGAATTTGGAGCGATCAGTTGCGTTAGAGAGAACAGTCAACTGTCTGGGCCTCTAAACGGCGAGAGAGAAAGAGAATTGCGATACGCTCAATGAGAGGGGTAAAGCCAAGCTATCTCTTGCTCAGTTCCCCGCTGGTCGGCTTTAACTTAAAATAGCACCGTTGAGTTCTGCAACTGTTTCAACGCCCGAAGGAATATCTGCACACGTCAAGTGCGTGGCAGTTGGACCACTTGGTATGCTCTCAACTCCAATAAAAAAAGTATTGATGTTTTTGTCGACTCTGTAGAAACCCCCTTTTCCATTCATGTAACATAGACAACTATTTTGTACGATGAAACTATATGCACTTATTTTTGTGCTGACAATTTTTTCTGGAGCGTATACAAACACAACAGAATTACACTAATTTCTGGGGTCTGTTCCTCCTGCTAACTATAACATATTAACCAGTAAAACTTGCATTCTAACTATAGCGACATTTACTTTATATCAATGGAGAGATGAATTTTTTTTTTTACATTCTCTGGTTCGTATGTAGGTGCAATGTACACAGTGGATAGAGAAGGTATTGTATTTCATCCAAAATTTCAATACTGAAATTTCACTGGAAATATATGTTCTGTGGTCCCCTGAGTCCGAAAACAGCATTTTTAGAAAACGGTCCTTGTGTGTGTGGACAGCATAGCTCAAAAACGAAAAGTCGATTAAATACCAATTAAGTTCAGTATCTTCCAAGGATGCGGCGCGAAGTTGTACACCCTCGGCTACCCTTTACATGGAACATTTTTCGAAAATTTTGTTTTTCTTTAAAGTGGCTGTAATGATTTTGATTAAAATACCGCATATTGAATATATTCACATCACAAATAAAATGTATATTTTGTGGGAATAGCCTCTGAAGAGATCTTTATTATGGTTGAGTTTTGCAGAATTTGGCATAACGGTTAAACCGTAAGAGACACACAATAAGTTACTACACACAAAATGAAGATCTCCTGGTAGAGTTGACCGTTTTCAAGATATTCATTGTTATTAGTTTCAATTTTAAACTAATTAACTTTTCTCATGCGGAACCATGCAAAGCGAATCCAACCTCAATTGTTCACATAGCGACCAGCTTTTAAAGGACTTTACTATCGCGTTAACCTAATGTATTCCCTTATTTCCCTTCTACTTACAAGGAAGCAAGTAATAATACCAATTCTGCTAATGTTTATATCGATTGGCATGACATAGATAAAAGAATAATCTTTTGTAAGAAAAATTTCTTCGTGGCACAGCTAGAGAAAGTTATTTGAATGTAACACATCAGATTTCTATCTCTAGTGCTGAGCTAAATTTTAAAGCCAAAATTGAAACATGAGTAATTAATTTTAGCACTATAAGTTTTTTGGGATAATGATAAACTTTAAACACTCCGAAATATTTTATCAAGCTTCTTATGCTTTGTTTTCTTTATTTACAGGCTTTTAGAAAAACTCTCAGTGAAATGTCCAAATCGTAATGTCTGTGATAAAGTTATACAACGAGGGGACTTAGAAGATCATCTCAGCCACAGGTAAATACTCAGTTGTTTTGTTTCTAATAGTAATGCTTTGTTGCAGTATATAACATTTATATCAACCAGTGCTTAATTATACTGCTACCCACCAGTGTGGATTTATCTGTAAGGTTAAAAGCAGTTGATTATATGTATACCAACTGTAGCAAAAAGTTAAGGAAGATATGAACAGTAAGAAAGTTGTCGTGCCAGAGTGGTTAGACCGCTCGCCTCTCACCAGGGTACCATGTGTGTGGGTCTGGGCGGGTTTTCTCCGGGTTCTGCGCTTCCCCCGCCTTTCATTCACCAATTGCTCCATCATTACCTTTTCTATCATCCATTCACTCTGATGCCTAGCCCCGGCCGATCCCTCGTTCCCGATTTTCTATACTAACATGCAATGTTATTTGGCTTCTCGACAGCCTACTGACCCGTGGTACTCATGAGAAAGTCCTAGGATGTAAGTTTTAAGCATAAATGGTTTATTCAATTTACAAAATATGGCGTACTATAAAAATACCCGTGTCCCGAGTTTCTCCCCCATAGGCCCATGTTTCGCAACAACAAAAAACTATTTATAATTTAGAATTGTATTTAATTCCTTGCTTATATTGATGTTTAAAATATTAAATGAGAAAGGTTGCAAACATTAGTTACTTTTATGTTTTCAGTGTCTTCATTTCTCTTTTTTCTGTCCTTCTTTCTTACTTTCTTTTTTGTTTGTTTGTTCGTTTCTACCATTCTTTATTTACTTGTTTCTTTCTTGGAGACACACGCCACAAGGAAAAAATGAAATATACCTGCGTTCGATATTCTCTTCGCCAAAAGAACCCTTCGTTTTTAAGTTCTGTTTACTGCAGTATTGCGTGCAGATTTTTGTAGCCTGGCGAGACCTTGGTACGGGCAAATTTCATTATCACCTCCTGGCATACTAACCTAAACGTTGGCGGAAGACAGATCTATATTCAGCCGTTCCAAATTAAAATTTGCAATTTTTTTCCGTAATATAGGGATCATATGACCACGGATATTTTTGCTTTTGATGTATATTGTTTGATATAGCGGGAAAAACTAACGCAAACTTAATTACTTCAGTACAATTAAAAAAAATTACCACGTACATAATGTTTTGATAAACATGTTTAGTTCTGTTTTTGTGACAAAATTAATATTTACTATTATTTCATTTTTACTTTTTCTACTACGTACTCACAGGAAATAGAGAAAGTGTTGTATTTAACCCAAGAATGTCATGTCAAGATTTCACAAGAAATACTATTTTTGAAGTCCCATGAACGAAAAAGATTTACTTTCTCTTCCACGTATATTTGCATGCATAAAATGTGGTCCATTGCTCTAGAAGAGCAATGCCCAATCACAGTTGGCAGAGGGAGCGTGGATGAAGCACCGTCCGTCCACCTGCTCCAAAATGTTATGTGATATAGGTCTACTTTACGTTGCAAAATATTTGTTATAGTAGAATTGTGGTAACGAACAAAATAAAGATTTGTAAAATTCTACTACTGCAAAGCTTTTTAATTGTTTTTATCTGGTTGAGGCTAGTTGCGCCTACGCAACAACAGTCCTCATGGGGCCAGGTTACGATACAAATTTAAGTACCAAAGAAAGGTAACTGTGGTAATTCCAGTATGCATTACCACAAATTTATTTATTTAGACAACATAACCCAACGACTGTAGATATGTAGGTCAGTTTTCAGCCTTTCCGATAGAGTAACCTTCATCGTATCAGTAGAAAATGGAAGTTTAGAAACTAAAATGTGATGCGTTAGGTGAATAAAATAGGCATCTTAACTGTTGCATTTATACTTTATAAAACTAAAAATGGGCAGATAGTAAAAAAAGACTAAACCAGTTTTGTAAGTGATTAATGATTTTAAGATTATTTAACATGTAAGATGGATTTTAAAACAAACAAACTCATTTTTAATTGACTCTGATACCCAATTTGCAGATTGAGATGAAAGATCTTTCCGAGGTTGCTTCACAGTAAATGATAAGGGCTTTCTCTAAATTATCCATGGAAAGGATCTGGCGCTGTTACAAAGTATTACTTGGTATGCTGAGATCTTTTACTAAACGGCTACAGCATATTTCTTATTGGATATTTATACTTTGTAGCTTTCTGCCTTGCTTTGTTTTAACATTAGGAACTTTTAACAATGGTAACAGATATTTATTATTTCTCCATGTGTCTATGAATTGTGTAAAATAGCAAAAATAATACAAATAAAATTGTAACAGAAAAGATATGTTAAACTGGAAAATAGGCGCTTGAAATAGCCATAGTGTGTTAACTAAGTACTAGCGTTCAAAATAAGCATTCTAGGCACTATTAAAGTGATTCCGTTAGACGTAAAATTTCATTAAATATGTAAATAAAAAAGCTGAGGCAAGTTTATGTCGAGGAGAAGAAGAGGCACTGCCTTAAATCCGCCGTCTACTTACTCAAGGTTCGAATTCTAGTTGGTTTAATCTCCCTGGGTTAGGCTTTTATATGGATATTTCTACACTTCCGAATATAATATCGGCTTTTTAGGTTTCTTGAGCTTATTCGCACACTCAGTGTAATTCCAAACGTTCTGATTAAAGTAAAACACCATCCATAATCAAAGGGCTCTTATTCGCATTAAAGCGGTTCTAACGGATCATTGGTGTGCAACGATGAAACAAAATGCCTGCTAATGTTCATTTCTGTCGCCTACAGGGACAAGCCGGGCATGCTGAGTAGTCTATAAACCGAAGTTACATAAAATCAAATTATGAGGGTCGTTAAATGCTGTATACGTTAGTTTAAACCTCTGCAGTTTAACTGTACACCTACGCAGTGCATTATCTTAATTGAAGTCTCTTGCTGAATCATTTCAGTTAAAAGTGCTGTTTATACCCCTCTAGGTGCCCTGGCATCGGTGCAGCAGCCCCCAGCATTTCAGCATGCTCTAAACCTTCACGCAACTCTACTGGCGCCATACCATCCGGCCATACCCGCAGCAAAGGTAAGTGTTCATTTTATTCTGCAATAGAAATAAGCAAAAATTAACGTATTTACAATACTCAAGTCGACAGAAAGTAATGATTACTTATCATCAGTAACATAGTAAAAGTAACTGATTACTTAGTAACGGTTACAAAAGTATTGCGCGCAGAAAGTAACTAGTTACTCAATAACGGTTGCAAAAGTGTCAGAGCTGAAGGTAACTGTTTACTTAATAAGTTGCAGAGCTAAATAGTAGAAGCTACATAATTACTTAATAATGGTTACACAAGTAGTGGGGGCAGAAGGTAACTAGTTACTTAGTAGCGGTTACAAAAGTATCGGGGACAAAAG
Organism: Hymenopus coronatus; assembly: GCA_030762935.1. NCBI lineage: Eukaryota > Metazoa > Arthropoda > Insecta > Mantodea > Hymenopodidae > Hymenopus > Hymenopus coronatus. The sequence goes on along the minus strand of CM060900.1, from coordinate 28,088,175 downwards.
GTGATTAGTGACGCTTACAAAAGCGCCTGGACGAAACGTTACTAGTTTCTCAACAACGGTTAAAAAGATATCGGGGAAGAAAGACGTTATTTACTTAGTAACGGTTATAAAAGTATCGGGGGTAGAAAGTAAGTAGTTGTTCAATAATAGCTACAAAGGTATTGAGATAATGATAGAAAATAAACGGTTACCAAGTAACGATTATAAAAATAAGGAGACAGAAAGCAGATGGTTACCGGTAGAGGTTGCAACAGTATCGGGTACAAACGGTTAAAAAGTGTCGGGGGCAGAAGGCAACTAGTTACTTAGTAAACTTACAAAAGTAACGGGGACAGGAAGTAACTAGTTATTCAGCAACAGGGATAGATATGAACTTGTTACTTAGTAATTGTGAAAGAAATTAGTTCATTACGGTAACAAAAGTAACTGCAACAGAACATAGCTAGTTACACAGTAACAGTTACAAAAGTATCGGAGGCAAAAAAACCACTAGCTATTTATTAATGGTTTCAAATGTAGTAGAGGTAGAAAGTTACTGGTTACTTACCAACGGGGATTCAACGGATACCAGGTGTTTAGTTACTCACTCACCAAACAGAGCAGAAAGAAACTGGTGCTTCAGAAACGAGAATAAAAACTAATTCCTCAGTAACGGGGATAGAAGTTAATAGTTAACTCAGTGACGGCGACTGAAACTAACAAATTCCTTACTATCAGGGATAGAAATTAATAGTAAACTCAGTAACGGCGACAGAAATTCACCAGTTCCTCAGTAACAGAGATAGAAATTAATAGTTCACTCATTAACAGCGACAGAAACTAACTAGTTCCAGAGACACTAACTGGTTCCTTAGCATCAGGGATAGAAATTAATAGTTAGCTCAGTAACGGCGACAGAAACTAACCAGTTCCCCAGTAGCGGAGATAAAAATTATTAGTTCACTTAGTAACGGCGACAGAAACTAACCAGTTCCTCAGTAACGGATTTAGAATTTAATAGTTATCTTAGTAACGGCGACAAAAATGATCTAGTTCCTCAGTAACGGGAATAAAAACTAATATTTAGCTTAGTAACGATGACAGAAATTAATTAGTTCTTCAGTAACGGAGATAGAAATAATTAAATAGTTAGCTTAGTAACCGTGACAGAACTTAACCAGTTTCTCGGTAACGGGAATAGAAATTAATAATTAACTTAGTAACGGCGTACAGAAATTAACCATATTATAAGTAAAGAGGATAGAAATTAATAGCTTAGTAACGGGGATAGAAATTAACCATTTTATTAGTATCGGGGATAGAAATTAATAATTAACTTAGTAACGGCGTACAGAAATTAACCATATTATAAGTATCGAGGATAGAAATTAATAGTTAACTTAGTAACGGGGATAGAAATTAACCATTTTATTAGTAACGGGGATAGAAATTAACCATTTTATTAGTAACGGGGATAGAAATTAAGAATTAACTTAGTAACGGCGTACAGAAATTAACCATAATATAAGTATCGAGGATAGAAATTAATAGTTAACTTAGTAACGGAGATAGAAATTAACCATTTTATTAGCAACGGGGTTAGAAATTAACCATTTTATTAGTAACGAGGATAGAAATTAATAGATAACTAAGTAACGGGGATAGAAATTAACCATGTTATTAGTAACGAGGATAGAAATTAATAGTTAACTAAGTAACGGGGATAGAAATTAACCATTTTATTAGTAACGAGGATAGAAATTAATAATTAACTTAGTAACGGGGTTAGAAATTAACCATTTTATTAGAAACGAGGATAGAAATTAATAGTTAACTAAGTAACGGGGATAGAAATTAACCATTTTATTAGTAACGAGGATAGAAATTAATAGTTAACTTAGTAACGGGGATAGAAATTAACCATTTTATTAGTAATGAGGATAGAAATTGATAGTAAACTAAGTAACGGGGATAGAAATTAACCATTTTATTAGTAACGAGGATAGAAATTAATAGTAAACTAAGTAACGGGGATAGAAATTAACCATTTTATTAGTAACGAGGATAGAAATTAATAGTTAACTAAGTAACGGGGATAGAAATTAACCATTTTATTAGTAACGAGGATAGAAATTAATAGTTAACTAAGTAACGGGGATAGAAATTAACCATTTTATTAGTAACGAGGATAGAAATTAATAGTAAACTAAGTAACGGGGATAGAAATTAACCATTTTATTAGTAACGAGGATAGAAATTAATAGTTAACTAAGTAACGGGGATAGAAATTAACCATTTTATTAGTAACGAGGATAGAAATTAATAGTAAACTAAGTAACGGGGATAGAAATTAACCATTTTATTAGTAACGAGGATAGAAATTAATAGTTAACTAAGTAACGGGGATAGAAATTAACCACCTTCTCAGTAACGAGGATAGAAATTAATAGTTAACTAAGTAACGGGGATAGAAATTAACCACCTTCTCAGTAGCGTGGATAGAAACTAATAGTTAAACTTAGTACCGGGGTTAAAATTAATGTTTAACTCAGTAACGGGAATAGGATTTAACCAGTTTCTCAGTAACGAGGATAGAAATTAATAGTTAAGTTAGTAACAGTGATAGGATTTAACCAGTTTCTCATTAACGGAGATAGAAGGTAATTAGGCAACACGATTATTTACTGTGACAAACATGTAATCCTATTTAATACCGCCTGTGAGAGTTTAAAATTAGTCATCGAGAAAGGTCAGATGACCGCAATTTTTATTTTTTTAGAAAGGAATGTTTATACTTTGTGTACTTAACTCTGCTGGGAATTGTAACATTGAAAGTATATTAAAACATAAAGGTATATAAATATTAAAACATATTTTTATGTTTTCGTGCATCCTTGGCAAAGTAAGCATAGTACTTATATTTTAATATACTTAAATATTTTGCTTCATCTCCGCTATTGTATTGTGCACTTCAGGTTGCCACACACTCTGGAGTATACTAGTAAAGGTAAGTGGGTGTTAGGGAAAACTTTTCCTGGAAATTGGTGCTACTACTAACTACGGCAGCTTCTGTCACCACAAGTCATGTGACATGCGGGTTTACTGTCCCTATTTTGGTTTTGAACAGCTTTTTCCGGGTATAAGTGAACCGTTTTCTAAAAAAAGTATTGAAGATTACTATTTAAATGTTAGCGGAATAAACCAACCTCTTAAGGTAATGCTTATGTGAAATTTGACGAAAAATTAGAAAAAATCATTTGTGCAATAACATGAGTTCTTATGGTTAAGAAAATATTTTTTTTTTCACTTGGCGGAAATTAAGTGATACTATAAAGGAACACACTAAGTGTTATTAATAGGAACATTCAACTTTGAACCTTGTTTTCTTCCAAACTGTTTTACCATTAGTCCATACTCAAAATCCAGTTGATGCAATTTTTTATTATTTAGTTTCAAAGTTTTTAGTGCTGTCTCAAAATAGTACCTATATAAAATAAAATTACCATAAACCTTTTCGCGACAATGCTCTAATTTTGAGAAATACATTTTTAACTTTTGAATAATCAAGGGCTTTGGAAGTTATAAAAAGTAAGAACTTTATGCAATAATCAAGGGTTAATATAAACAGAACCTATGATATGAATGGACCTGTGTAAGGTCATTCGCTACAGAAATTCTACTTTGGTGCGAATAATATTCAAAATGCTTCTGTACAATATTGGTAATATTAGAATGTTATTAGATAATCCAAAGTTAATATTTAAATACCCATGCAAAGTTGAATTTTGAAATATGGCACAAATATTGTTGTTTTATGTAACAACTGAGATAAATTTCAAAAAGGTATCTTGCATACTCTTGATTTTCTAGATTACATAGTTGCTTTACCCTAGATGCTGTTGTCGATATATGTACCTTTATTATGGGAAATTACTCTTACATAGTTATGTACATATTGGATTCAAAATTATGCCAAACATTGATTCAAACATTGGGGAGCATACTAAATTTCTTTGCAATGTGTTCATTAGCTTTGAAGTTATTGTTTAAACGATTATTTAGCCATAAACAAAAATGCTCCTCAAAATAAATAATTAATAATTTTATTAATTTTACTGTTTATTCCAAAAATTAATACGTTTATAGAGAAATGTTGGGAACAGAATTTTCTTACTTATTTGGTTTGGTAAGATAAAAAAATTGAAATTTTGGGAAGTTAATTTTGTGTAATAATTAATATGCTCATAAATATTAATATTTAAAAAAATCTCAGAACATGTTTTTATTTATTCTTTTTAGATTTAACCTAACATTTTGAAGCAATTTTGAATCCCCAAAGGCTTAGCAATAACAGAAAGGGAGAAAATTGGTTTTGAAGTTTTAGAAGTGCTAATTGTCCACGTGTACAGTGAATGACCTTTGTAAACCTCAATCGGCATCTCTGAGAAATAACAAATAATGATTGTGAAATTTAAAATGTTCTGAGATAATTATAAGCGCAAAATTAAAACGCTGTACGTTTTTAATGAACCTTACAAGCCGGCATTTTTACGCTTATCATCGCAGATTGAGCTACAACTTTTTTTTTTTTTTTTGCACTGCAAATACATGAAAATAAAAATACCCGTATCTGGACTTTGTCTTCCATAATGTCCATATTCGACAGAAAAAATTACAGTTCTTAAACTGTAACGATTGACCGTAACTTTGACTTGCGCTCAACGATCAGCTGCCTAATTGATGCTATATCGGGCGCGAATTCTGTCCGCACGAGGCTACAAGTATCTGCGCGCAATACCATACTAAAGCTGACTAGAGAAGAGAATATCTGCAGTTTTTTCCTCCTCAGTAACTGGGGCCTCCAAGAGGAAGAAGAAACTGAAGATATGAAAATAGCTAACTTTTATCCCTTCTCTCATTTAATACCATTTTAACACTGATACGTGCAAGGAATAACATTTTATTAGTAAACCATTATAGAATGTAAATAAGCTTTTCCTGTGAAACTTTGACCTGTGGGAGAGAGAGCCGAGACGGTATTTTTACTTTCACTAGAAACTTGCAGCTCATCCATGTGATATTGGGCTCTTGTTGGTTAGTTTTCATCTATGTGTAGCCTTAAAATAAATGGCGCTTCTTTTTAAATGAAGTGCTGTTAAATATTAATAAATAATGGCAAAATTAAGAAAATAAGTATATTTTCCTTAATGAAGAAACTTAATGAATATATTAGGAATAGTAACGGACGACCCCCAGAGCTCTGGGGCAGAGCTTCGGAAGTATGACATACTTTTTCCACATACCTGAACTCGGGGAGGGAGGGATGAGGGGGGAGACCAGAAGGGCGACCAGATCCGGATGACAACGGGTGAAAGCATGGATGAATTCACTATCGTTAACAGATGAAACACTTCCGACGTCGCCCTAGGAGCTCTGAAACCGAAAAGCAGTTCCCGACCAAGTTTTTCCCACAGCGATTCCAGCATAACATTTTACAATGCCCAAATCATCATCCAGTCGCAATCTGCCGAAAACCGTCGACTGGTCCTTTAACTCAGAAAGAGGTGGAAAAAAAAAAGAAGCGAAAAGGTGGACCGAAAAAATCGACTGTTATAATGAACCCACTCTACATTCTCTTGGCGAGCCGGGGAAGCCCCTGAGAAAAAACCATGGGTAAGGTAGAACGGACTCGGGGATCGAACCGGCGACCTCCCGAATGCGGGCAAGAGACAAAACCGCCTGAGACATCCTGCTCGGTACTTATTCAATAGAAGTATATCTATGACCCTCCGTGGTGTAATGGTTACCATGCTTACTCCATATACCAAAGGTCGGAGGCTCAAACCGGGCTGAGGACGATGTATTTTTTCGGGCGTAAGGATCCTTAGCATGGCTTCCTTCGTAAGGGAAATAAAGCCGTTGGTCCCGTGTCGTAGATTTACGACACGTAAAAGAACCTCAAGCCTGATAAAAGAGGCCTCTGAGGAAACTTTGACGCCCAGTATTAAATGGGACGCTGCGAACCACAGCAGTTAAAGAGCGTTCCATTTAATTTAGAAGTAGACCTGTGAAGCTTGCACATGAACACTTCTGCTTTAAAGGAAGAGAGGCTGGGAGCAGAAATACCAAGGAGTAGATTTCCAAAGTCTATCAGAAGCGACAGCTGTGAAAACATGTGCGAGTCCATCCTCGGCACAACTACCTGAAGGAAGGACATGAGCAACTTCATTATATAATTACGAACAAGATGGCAGGGAAACACTCCGAACTTCACCCCAAATTCCGACAAAATGTCCCTCAATTATTAGAGAAGCCTACGCTGCAAAGGAAAGTTCAATGCTTGTGTAATGTAATTAAAGTCTGCAAGAGCCGTCTTGAGGTATTTGGCAAGGCTTTTGACAATGCCTCCAAGTTATGCTGCACCTCAGGACTAAACTCCGCTCCTGCTGGATGTGTGCAACACCATAGCTTTGTTTTAACAGCGTAAAGTAGGCATGGGAAAAACGCTCCGAAGTGCCACTACACTGAAAGCAGTCTCTGTCTCACTCCACCTTCCATTCATTGCCCTTCTCCGACTGTACCTTAGACACATGCCATTCAGTGACTGATTGATATAGCTTCGAACTGTGGACGCCAGTTTCAGAAATAGTGGCAGAACAATCTTTTATGACTTACAAAACCAAGAAAGCAGCTATTTAATATTGGAATATAAATTACGTATTTAAAAGGCTTCGATATCAAACGCCTTTATATCGGAAGCAGAAAGTGGACTACGGTGATCTTAAATGTATATACTCACAATTTTAAATGGTACCTTCTCAACACTTTTTAATATATAAAGAGCAAGATATGATTCCGATATTTTAGAGTTTAGTTATTATTTTGTGAAGCATCCGGAAATGAACTTACCTGTACAAAAGCTTATATGCATATTAGGCTTTATTGATGCTGTTTAATGATTTTTAAATTTTAAAAATAATGGAGCTTACTTACTGTGTTTATTGATTGATTTTAAAACCAAACTATTCAATATGTTGAGCGCACAATTTTATAATATGTTTTAATGTTAATTATGTGCGGAAGATAAAGGAATTGAAACTTTTCTTCTTTCTCCCCCGCTCTATCGCTACACTCCTCGTGTGTAGGGCATGCAACCCCAGAATTTACAAGCCAGCACCTGATGTCAGACGCCTGTTGAAGACAAGGGGTTCTGGATCAGACAAAAGTCAGGATGGGTGATCAGCCCGATGCCTGGTATGAAAGTGAGGATGTGGGTGATATAAAATGACGGTGACATGGACGGCAGGAAAGACGATTATGGAACAATTTGTGGAAAGGCGGGGGAAACCGGAGAACACGGAGAAAGGCCTATCGTCCCACATCCAGTCCTTGGGATCGAACCCAAGCCATCTAGATGAGAGGCAAGAGATGTAACCATTTGGCCACGGTGTTATAAACTTAAATATAATAATTTGCTTAGCCACAGTATGTGACTTCATAATAATTGTTTGAAACATATACTTAATATAAATAAAATATTTTACAACTGGCGGAATGAATATTAGGGCTTATAGCTGGATAAATTCACTACTGCACCTGACTTGTAGCACAAGTGCTTGATCGAGAACAGAATGTGGGGAGAGTAAGGCACGTTCGCTTCTTACTTTGCTGGTTATCACCAGGCCTACTGTAAAGCTTATCTCCTTGGTGTGGGATGGGGTGGCGTGTCTACCTCACATGCAAGAGGTCCCGGGTTTGAATCCCGTTTAGAGCGAGCTGCTCTGATACGTTTTTCTGAGTGTTTTCTTTGTCCTAAGAAGATGAATGTTGGGTAACTCGTAAGCTCTAAGCAGCTCGGGTTCATTTGAGCATAATTTCACCCAATTCTTTCATTCGTCGTCTGGTATAACTTATGGGCGACCCGCGGATCACCCATGATGCAATCTCTCTATTGGAGCAGTGCCGTAATGTGATCCTACATCTTAGAAAAACTAGACATTCTTGTTTATAAAGTTGCAAGTTAGGCATATAAATGGAAAAATACAAAATGTAGTACTTTATTTGTTATTATTCATATAATAAATATTTTATGCTCAACATATCTCGTATTTAATCAAACTGAAATAATAAATTTCATAACTCTTATAAACTTGTAGGAAAAATCAACAAGCAATATTGAATATTTACTGATATTATAGTGAAGAAAATAATATATCGTTTCAATCGATATTGGCCTGCTAATTGGAACGTGCTTTTTTATATAATTTTGCAGAACATATAAATAAAGGAATAACTTTATTAAGACAGGAACTGGATCATCAGTGGTATCAAAAATCATTTTGACTCTTATTAATTGATTTTATTCACACATTTGTTTATTTTAAATAAGATACATTTCTATAATTCATTGCAGGTTATAATTATTTTCAGATTATGTTGTGGACAGTTGCAACTTTAACATTTATTTGTATTATTTACAGCTTCAATTATATTTTTATATTCCTTTTTCTTAAGCGTTTACTGTGCTTTGTGTATAGCAACCTCATTTTGAATAAACTGAATTTGTTAATAAATTCCGTTTCCCTATGCGTGTGTATACGTAAGTTGAATCATACCCAAACCGAAATGGTTAATGGTATATGATAACGGAACTAAAAATGTTCCAGCAAACATGGGGCCCCCAAATAAGCCGTGTACGAGATTTATTATTGCCAATGTGTAGTAGTTATGAGCCGCCACTAATATCATTAAGAAACTTCGTCCTGGTTAGTACAAATGAATTCGAAAAGAAGATTTTTCGTTTATATGAAATTTATGTCCGCGTAGTGTTCCTTCCTGCATGGTACCATTTTGACTACGTTGAGTCCAGCATACCTGACACTGCTCAGACACGTGATCTGACTGCTTCAACTGTGCACCTAGCGATTGTCGTGTACGGTGTGATTCCAACTCCACCTGGTGGAAATGTCAGTTTTGTAAACAAGAGCACATTGTGGACCGCTTCTAATTGCACCACTAAGGACCTCAGTGGCGGCTCATAATCACACAGATTTACAGTAACTGAACTTTACATATATGTCTATCATATCAGATTTGTTTACACGTATTAAGCTCTTAATTATTTTAGGAACATTCAATATTTTGTACTCTCGAAAACTTTTAATTATTTGTCAGATTTGCAAAACAATTAAAATTGTATAGTCATTTTCTTTAATGTACTTTTGAGAAGCAGTACAAACATTTTGAAACATATTAGTAACAAATTGCATTTTGATTTTGCAAAAATGCTGAAAAGGGGTTTACTGGAAAACAAGATTCAAACTTGGGCAAACCTGCTAATAAACATGCGTCTGTTCATTTATGGTTTTAGTTTATTGGTATTTCAAATGCCCCACGTGAAAAACAATATATTTTCCTAAAATTTAAAAACTAATATTTTATTAGGAACGTGTTCTTTTAATTTTTCACAACTTTTGATCAAAGTTCACAGGTGCATTACCTTAAAATGGCGTTGTCCAGAGGGATTAATACATTGTGTAAGCATTGTTGGCCGCTAGTGAAGGCAACGGGGGACATGGTTGCAAACGAATTTGCTAATGTTATAAAACGAAGCATGTCTTTTAATTGCACTTTTTAGCAAGGGCAACATATTAGCGTCGCTGGTATAATAAGATTTTTGTGGGAAAGAATGTTGGAAGGGAGGAGCTAGAAGAAAGAACACTGAAAATGTGCCGAGGAGTCTAAAGGGGAAGGGGGAGGGAAGTAATTTAGCAAAAGGTTTATTCAAACTCGGTCATGTAAAATGAACACTTCCGTTACCCGATGGGCGTACAGCGCGCGTCGCTACTCAAAGTCAGGTACGTAGTTCCAATATATAGAACACGCAGCGCAGCATTGACGTTGCTATGCAATAAAAACGTCGCTGCAGTTCTCCCAGCTGATGGTTCCACGGTTGTTGTAATGTGGGTTGGGTCTAACCCCTAGCAGGATACGGTCCAAATATCCCTTAGGGAAGCTTCAATCCCTAACCGGTTTTTCCTCAGAAACACTTAATAAACGTTACCATTATGGTTTATCACGAATATTTTGACAGATGTACGAAGTGTGATAAAAAAAACTGGACTTTTTTAATTTCGCTGGCCTAATACAACCAATTTGTAAAGCTTTACTTTTATCTTGCAAGTTACACATGTTCCTGATGTACGCTTACATTTTGAGCTGTCTTAAATACGTAGTTTATTGTTGACATTTAAACGGGTTATACGTGTTTTGGAAGGCTCAGCAAATTCGCATTAAATTTGAATTGAAAAAAGGAGTAAAGTATTGGAAATGTTGGCTGTGGCTTTTAGCAATTCTACTCTGAGTAAGACAAGCGGTATCGACGTTTCAAAGAGGGTCGAGAATACGAAGATCCCCTGGACGTCCTAACACGATGGTTATACAGTCAATAAGGAATACTACCTTACGCCGTTTGCATGAAGTAATCCGAAAAAAACGAACAACATTTTCGCAAAATCACTCAAGAATAGTGCTCCTGCTCGCGCCTCAACGTTTGTTCGTGAATTTTTGGGCAAAAACCAGAAACATTATGTGGTCTCATCCACCTTATTCGCCGGACATGGTCCCCTGCGACCTCTTTCTATTCCCCAAAACTGAAAAAAAAACATGAAAGGACGTCGTATAGCTACCATTGGTGAGCTAAAAACAGAATTCTGAAGTAGCTGAATACCATAAATAAAAGTGAGTTCTAGAGATGCTTTCAAGGTTGGAAAAGCGTTGACACAAGTGCGGTCTATCTGAGGGAGTTTAGTTTGAAGGGCACAAAGTTGATGGAGATGCATTAATATATATTGTATAAGAAAAACAAATTCCCGTTATTTTTTTATCATAACTCGTAAATGGGCAATGGATCGCGTAAGTCAAACTTTATACTACAGCTTGAGTACCTAATTTGATTTTAACTTTTTGAATTATTATTGTTAGGAGTATATTAATATGCACTTTCCTTTAAAACTACATATTGTTTTTTGTGAATTTTGTTGTGTGTTTTGATACATTTTCCGAGAGGATTGCCTCAGGAGGTTTCGTCTTTGGACCGCATTGCGGAGGTTGCAGGTTCACTTACCGTGGCTGACCTATCTGACTCATGGATTTTCTCGGGACCTTCCGCGGTTCCCCAGGCGAATGTTGGGTAGGTTTCTTTCATCCCCCGAATTTCCTATCCCTCCATGTCGTTTCCATTGTTGGCGATGGTGCTCGGTGTGGCATAGCAGGGAAAAAGAATAATTAAAATGAAAATCTCCATCCCCAACTTTGGCTGGGTGTCGGGATAAGGGTCGTTCCTGGCGGAAGTGTTGGACCATATGTGGAGCGGGGATTCCCTCTTTGGGGATGTTTCAATTTAGGAAATTCAGGGACCCTATCATTGCTGCGCCGTTATTCCTGATTCCTCCCGCTCAATGTGTCCTCTCACCCTCCGGGGTGTGGCGCCCCCTCGAGCGTAGGTACGATAACCTCAGATTCGGTACCAAGTCTGCTCCAAAAGTATCCTATCCGAATATATAAATTTGATAATTCCTTATGTATCTAAAGGAAATATCCCCCAAATTAGTTTATATTTTGAATACAGAATATGTACTGATTTTACATACATATACACAGCTATGTGTGAAATAATTTTAGACCAAGAATCCACCAGTTAACTTTTCATCCCTTTAGCTTAATAGGTAACACAGAAAAGCTGCGTATAAATATATTACTAGTCAGTGATAAAGTAATGTATTTATGTATATAAAACAAGCTTTATGCGCAATAAACATACCGCTAAATTGCATTTTTATTAAAGTGTTGTTCAGTGCCTCCCCCCCCCCCTTTATGATCAACATTATTGCACTCTCAACAATCGCTACAATCACATGTCGTTTTAGAATTTCGAGCGTATCACCACAATATTCTTCTTCCTTTTAATAAAACTAAAGGCTCTGGAACAACCCCTATTTCACCACGTCTTCTGAATGCTGTCACCCAAACCAATACCACCCGAATACTTGTCTAAAAACCAACTGCTCTGTTTTAACTGTTAACGTCAACCTTATTTATCATAATTTACTTCTACTCCATTTATTTTCACCAAATGCCAATATAATTCTTCAAATTTATCGTTTGTTTAATCTTCGAAATCCGGACTTTTTTCAATCCCATTACGGACGGGAGGGGGTCTATTTTTAAAGTTGCGTAAATTGCTTAATATAAACTCTATTTTTAATTAAGATTTTACGAAACTTAAATAATTGTTACAGATCACCGAAGTGCCAGAAGTCATTTTCTAAAGTATTAAAACTAGGGTTTGATTTTTGGCACAGGCATTACTAACAACAAGAGAAGTATTTATACCAATTTAAGCATAATGTACCACGTCATTTTGGACCTATTAAATAATTTACATCAATTTTATTAGCAACAAAATATATTATTGGATTCTCCCGCATTTGATAGGTTTTAGTTTTAACAAAAATGTTTTACACCACAAAGTGAAAAACTGAAAAAAGGGTATTACCAATATTAAAACTCCAATAAGTCATTTTATTGCGCACATTCTAAAGTACATTGGGGCAAATTTCACACCTGTAGCAGCATTTTTGTGTGAGAAGAAAATAACGAAAAAACTTAACTGGAAAAAAATGGTATAAAGTTTGACAAAAAAAAAAAAAAAAAAAGGCAATTAAGCAGATCCATACTTTAAAATGACACCCAAACGTGTGTTGCATCTGCCCTAGGAGGATCAAACATTGCAAATGTGTACCTTAAGTGTGGTGCATGTTTTACACTAAAAATTGCAATTTTTTAACAAAATCGTTTAAAAATAATTTCTGTGTCCCCTAAGTATTTCTTAGAGGAAAACGAAATATTATATTTTATGAATATTTACATACCTTTTAAATTAAAACAATTTACACTCTTAATATTATAAGTTTTTTAAAGTTGTCTTAGCTGAATCTACATTGCTGGCCATGAAGACTGAACTTCAATCGAGTTTTATTAACATTTTTGCTCACGTTGAGCAGGAATTCGCGTTCATCATCCTCGTCATCATTGTCGTAGTCGCAGTATATATGTTTCCGTAAGGCTGTTGTTCCAAAAAGGCATCGCGGGTATTGCCGTGCACCTATGCGTCGCAAGAGCTCAATAAGGTAATTAAATGTAGTTGGTCGGAAGATTTCTTGCGGGCGTTGCGCTTTATTGCAACTTGGAAGCTTGTTTCGCTGTCGGCCCACCCTCCCCTTATGTAGGACTAGCCCCCCCCCCGCCCTAGGACTTCCCAGCGGATGCCTAGGGGTCAGAAGTCTGTTGGAGAGCCAACAGAATGAAACCACAGATTGGAGATTTTGCGGAACGAGGGGTCAGCCCGTAGCGTGACGAACTGGATGATACGAAATGCAAGTGAAATGGATGGTAGTTAAAGTGATGATGCATCAATTGGTGGAATGAGTGGCGGGGAAAACCGGAGGACTCAGAGAAAACCCGCACAGACGCCGCTTCGTCCACCACAAACCCCGCATGCGGGCGCTTGGATCGAACCCGTTCCGTCTAGGTGGGAGGTCTAACCACTGAGCCACGGCGCCGCCTGTGATAAACATACTGGTAACTTTTGTACTGGAACTGGTTATAGAAAAATTAGAATGTCCGTTGTACTACAAGGTTTGTTTTGGATTTGTGTAACTGGACCGGTGGTTTTTATTTGGAATGGTGCATATTTGGGGCCGCTTCAAAATAACGGTTACGTTATATCTTCTGTGCTATTTTGGCTGGTCTGTCAACTTAATATTGCTGTACTCGTGCAACAATGTAGCTAAGTTAAAATAATTTCTGCAAGCATTCTGGAATTAATGAAGCCCAATCTTTTGAACGCTCTGAAAATAACATATAGAGTAGGGAAGCCCATGTGATAGTGACACATCGGAATTTTTCATTTCAGTCCTGCTGATTGTCATTAGCTTTGCAGTGTACGCATAGAGCTTGTTAGTGGAACCAAAACCAAGTTATATCTGCTGAATATTCATTTATCATCCAGAATTATTAAAAATGCATTCAAACGAAGTCAGTGTTGGTGAAGTCAATTACATCTGTATCATATTAGGACATGTTGTGAATGTAATTGGCCTTGAAAGTCGAGTATGTGTGTGTTGCGCTGCAATAATTATAAGGCATATACATGTATGCGTGTTACACATTTACATTCCGGTGTATAGCATCAAATAGAAACCTGCCGCCGTATGTAAATACGTTAAAACAGAACTCCTTTCTGAGGTTATGTCAAAATGTTAGCCAAAAACTTCCTATAGTCAAATTCTGAAGCTATTTGGGAGCCAAATACAGATTTTAATCTATTTATCTGTGTATTACATTTTATGGTCGTTGTTAACTCATTTTCCCTTCTCTACCACGTACAATATACATATTAGGTACACGTGGTATTCATTCCACTCAAAAATTCGATTCCGAGATTTAATCTTAATTACATATTTTGAGAAACCCTGAATAAAAAATATCTGATGTGTTTCATTCACATCCTTTCTGCAACAAATTGTTGTTAAAACGCCTATTTTTTTATTTACTTCATGCTAATGGATAAAAATTTAGTAGAAACGGTTTTATTGCTTGCTTCCTTGTAAGTAGAAGGGAAATAAGGGAGTACCATAGGCTAAAAAATAGTCAACATTTTAAAAGCTGGTTGCTATGTGACACTGAAACCAATAAGAAGGAATATCTAAAAAACGATCAACTCCACGAAAAAATATATAGGATATAAATGGTATGTTTTAACGAGCTCTACTTTTTTGTGTAGTAACTTTTTGTATATCTCTTAAGGTTTACCAGTTGGGTATGCAAAATTCCGCAAAATTCATCCTAGATAAAGATGTCTTTGGATGATATTCCCAGAAAATTTAAGATATACATTTTAATTATCGTGTAAATGTCTTTAATATATGATATCGTGAGAGCCATTTTTGAGAAAATAAAATTTTTCTAAAATTTTTACAAGTAAAGAGTAGTTGGGCCGTGGGGAGGATTTTTTTTTAAAATCTTCGTGTTGCATCTCTGGAGGTTACTGAACTAAATACCAAGTTTTCTAAAATTTTTACACGTAAAGAGTAGTTGGGTGTGGGGGGGATTTTTTTTTTTAAAAAATCTTCGTGTTGCATCCCTGGAGGTTACTGAACTAAATACCAAGTTTGGTATTTAACGGACATTTCGTTTTTGAGCTATGCTGCACTGACAGAGAGACGCACACACGGACATTTTTCTAAAAATACTTCTTTTTAGGATTCAGAGGGTCTCAAAACATATAGTTTTGGTGAAATCTCTGTATCGAATTTTTGGGTGCAATACAATACCTTCTATATACACGATATATTTGCACGTGTACAGAAACTAAAAAAAAAATAGAGAAACTTTTTAGAAAAAATGCCTGTGTGTCGGTGTGTCTGAAACAGTATAACTCAGAAACTGACAAAATCAGCTAAATACCTAACTTAATATTTAAGTTCAGCGTATTTCAAATATGCGTATTTCGAATATATACAACAAAATCCACCCATCATATACTACCTTTTATATGGATCACTTTTCGTAATGTTAGATTTTATAGAAAATGTCTCTTAAAGATTTTGATTAAAATACTTTTCAACATAAACACCGAAAAGATTAAGACATTTATCGTACCTGTGCACAAGCGTTGCAATACCCGCTACAAAAAATGTTGCCGCCAATGATTTCAAATGACCATTGACGTTGTTTAGGTCTTCGTTGGTTTGAAATTGCTGCCCTCCTAGCCACGTCCTCAGTTCAGGGAAAAGGAGAAAGTCGCTGGGTGCCAGGTCAGGACTGTACGGCGCATGAAATTGTTCAAGGAGCCGATGGGTTGTGCCAGCAATGTGTGGACGAGCGTTGTCATGGATCAACATAATTCCTGAAGTCAGTATTCCTCTTCGTTTGTTTTGAATGGTTCTCCACAAATGTCGTAAACTACGAAGATCTTCAAAACAACGTCAATGCTCATTTGAAATCATTGGCAACAACATTTTTTGAAGCGGGTATTGCAAAGCTTGTGCACAGTATGATAAATGTCTCAATTTTTCGGTAGCTATGTGGAAAAGTAACCATAAGTGTAAGAACTTTTAGTAATAAAATAATTGTTTTCTATGAACTTATCTTTTGTTTATAGCCTAATGGATATTGAAAAAAATGGCCCTCGTATTTAGATGATAAAGAAAATATACTCTTGAATTTTCAGGAAAATCCCTATGAAGATCTCTTCATTTGAAAGGAATTTCGTATTATCTTATATAACTGGTAAACGTTAAGCGACAGTTTGAAACGTACTGCACCGAAAATATACATCTCTTTAAAACACACAGTCTATTTTAAATACATTTCCTGCATCGACGGACTATCTTCAAGATATTCGTTGTTAATAAGTCAAATCGTTCAACACTTTGGCATTTTTTCGAAGCCATTTCGATGTCGACTTGTTTCTCGGGGTAGAATACAAAGGGAATGGAATTTTAAGACCAGTATAAATATAAGCCAATTGTTAATTTTTTGTCTATCACTATTCCCTTTGTTTCGACACCAAAATGTGTACTGTAGTTTTTTCTATAAATGCTTATTTAAATTAGAGAGAAGTAAATAGAAATATAAACTTTCTAAGAGCATGGTATGCCAATTAATAAGCAATAGAGAGTTAGAGAAAATCATGTTAATAATACACATTAAAATTTTTGTCTTAGGCTGCACATAGATAAATTTAAATGCAGGCTTGCAGGTTTCTGTTTGTTTGTAGCTTTAACCCGTTTGATCAATGGAACTATGAATGTGGCAGTTGCTGGAAGGGTCCATGCTGTTAAAGCTACTCGACATTTGTCATCTCAGGTTAAAGAAAAACCTTATCCGCACTTGCGAGAAGTAATTCATTGTGGGTATTTGGGTATTTTTTTAAAACAAAACTCCCTAAACTCCCAGCGTAAACAGACACCTTTTGGGAGTGTGTAAGATAATTGTATTATTATTATTATTATTTTTTTTTTTTTTTTTTTTTTTTTTTTAACTTTCTTTGCACGCACTACGTACATAGTGGGAACAGAAGAAAAATTCTATGTCGAGATTTCACCGGAAACGCATGTTTTGAGGTTCCCTGATTAAAAAGCATTTTTATAAAAGGGTCCGTGTGTCTGTTGACAGCTTAACTCAAAAACGTAAAGTCGTTTAAGTACCAAACTTTAAATCTAAGTTCAGTATCTTACAAGGGTTCGATACGAAGAATTTTAAGAAAATTTCTCAACCCAAACTAACTTTTATACTGAGCATTGTACAAAATGTTTAATTTTCTCAAAACTGGCTATAACGATTTTGATTACTACACCATATGTTTAAAATATTTTCATGACAAGCAAATATGTATTTTAAATTTTCTGAGAATAGACTCGATTACCTATTCATTCTGGATGACTTTTGTTTAACTGGTAGACTGTAAGAGGTAGAAAAAAACTTACTAAAAAAATGTAGCTATTGTTAAAACACACAATTTATGTATTTAGACATGTTTTAGTTAACATTTCCGAGATTTTGCTAGCTACTTTATATTTCAATTTCAAACTCCTTTACAGGAGGTCGTCTCGATTAGCATGAGGTAGATAAAATAATACCTAATCTTTTCTTGGAATAGTTTGTTTGAAAAACAAGTAGAGAAATTGATGTGAATTGAACACATCGGATGTTTTCCTCACCCACTACAAGTGCACGATTTCGGTGATTCAGGTAATATTAAATTATTTTATCGATCTTCACCACATAAGTTATGCAATTTTGTCACAGCATAGGTCATTAAGGAGATGATTTGGAAAAAATAAGATAATCAAGTCGTAGATACAAGAAATCTGAAGATCTAACAGCGCTTTTAAAACTCTCTAGGTTTCTATGTTGCTTTGAACAGTTCATTGTGTCAGGAGAACTGGAAAGGCGCAGTGGAATACGCCAGTAGGCATGGACGGTGTTCAGACGCTGCATGGATATGTGAGCGCCCATTTTACGGAATACGCCCCATTTGTCAGCTGCGAGGACGGATGTAGAATGAACTTTACATTTCCCATTACTGGATTGGATTTGGAAACCAAGGCTCGATAGTAAATGAAATGTGGGATACACTGAAAGAAGCGTGAGGCAATTTCCGCCTCTCCTGGTTCGAGAGATGCTCATAGAAGGCGGTGTAATATCGGTACAAAAAGCTGATGCATAAATTTATATAACGCCACAAGATTACCTAGCCCGCCTGAGTAGTGTGGTGATAGCGTATCTGCCTCACATTCGACAGGTCGTTAGTTAGAATCTCGCTAAGGGTGAGTTATCCAGATAAGGGTTTTTCGCGGGTTTTTCTTATCCTGAGAAGACGAATGTCGAGCAACCTTAAGTCCGTGGACCCCGAGCTCATTTGAGCAATATCGTTCATTCTCCGTCCGATATGAGCAACCAGGTTGCTCTAACCACTGACCTCTCATGGCACTAAATTCCCCAACGGCTCGTGTTCTTTTTTTCTTCGGCAAACCACAAGGAGATCTCCGTGTGGCTCTAAACTATGCAACCCGGACTTCAGGACACTGGGAATGAAAATTTACTGCAGTCAATCAAAAAATGGAAAATGCTTTCTAACATCAAATAATTGTTCAACCTTTCGGCGTCTATAGAGAATCAACATTTAGCTGTCAGCCCTTGCTTCGACCTCTACAGCCATTGTACAATGCACCTGCTTCCTAGCATATTAATTTATTAATCAGCCCTTCTCTCAAAACTACATTTTCACACTTTCAAAATGCTCTTTGCTTTGTCAGTTTTTGATTAAATACAACTAAGATCTCCCAGAATGTACAGAAGTATCTATTGTAATATTAAAAAGGACATAATGATCCCAAGACTAATAGTAATTTGTCAAGAAATATATATTTATGAAAAAATGAATAATTTTAGAGATTAAAATGTCTAACTTCTTAAAAGTATATATAATAATTCAGTAATCAAAGCTATCGCAATATCCACATAAAATGTTTTTATATGTGGCTCAAAGCTCCAATTCAGAAAATGCCAACCAATTTTCCCAAAATCTGAGAAACTTGGGGCATTTTGATTATGCAACATATTTTCTTAATACAATTTATGAAATGATTTATATTCTGCAAAGTATTTATCCAATTTGAATTAAACCTGTTATTCATACTAACATAACAGCAATGCAATCACGTAACGATTTCATGAAGCATGTATAAATAAATGTAGAAATTTGAAATTTCACTCCTATATCCCTTAAAGTGCTTTCGATGTCGCCACTGGGGTATGTCATCTCAAAATAATTTGGGATTTCCTTGAAGTTTACCGGAAAAACGCGAGTCAGTTGGGGCATTTAGTATCATGTTGGCACGCTGCCATGAGAACTCAGTGGTCAGAGCAACCGGACGGAAACCAGGAGATCAGTGGTTCAAATGCCGGCTTTGGCATTGATTTTTTTTTTTTAATCTGGCTCTAACTTTCTAGCATATTGTTCTTTGAACATATCATAGAACATAATTTTTGTTTGGCTTTAGAACAGAATCTATAACGACAGTAACAATAATAAGCGAATACAGGATGTTACTGTACATTGATACGCAAGGTTGGTGCTCCAGATTACTCTGGCAGAGCACGGGACTTAGACCATTGAGGCCCTTCGCCTCTTACGTGACCCCAGGAAGGAAAGGACGAGGGGAGAGGCCAGAAGGGTGAGTGGATCAGGATGACAATGGCACAAGCATGGGCGGGGTACAGTTCCCGATGGAACACTCCCGACGCCGCCTGGTCGCTACTCATGAGCCCCGAACCTCCGGTCTATCGAGAAGTATCGATGAGGAAGACGCCAGGATAAACCTACACCGTGTGCAACTCACCATCCAGAAAATGCTGAACCTGAAAATGTTCAGGGATGCAATGAATATTAACGTATTATTATCTTGGCGACCCAGGGGAATCCCCCCCAAAATCATTGGCCAGGTAGACCAGCCACAGGGATCTAACCCGTACCTAACCTCCCGATTGCGGGCCACAGACAAAATTGCCTGAGCCATCCCGATCGGTCATGAAGTATGTTAGATCTTCTATAATTAACTTATAATCTTAGCTGAGCACCAAATTTAGAGTGATGGTCAGTAAATTAACAATCAAAGCTATGGACTGCAACAGAAAGGTGTCAATGAAGTATGGACCTCAATGAGTTAAATGTTGTCAATAATGTACGGACTGCGAGTAAAGATTGTCAACAAATTAATGACCCTTGAAATAAGTATGACCTTCAGAAATAGTAGACTTCCCAACTGCATGGAGACCTTTAGTGGAGAACAA
Organism: Hymenopus coronatus; assembly: GCA_030762935.1. Lineage (NCBI taxonomy): Eukaryota > Metazoa > Arthropoda > Insecta > Mantodea > Hymenopodidae > Hymenopus > Hymenopus coronatus. Next base: position 28,067,775 of record CM060900.1, on the reverse strand, counting down.
ATGCCCAATTTCTCATCAAATGCTCTGCCTCTGACAGTCTTGTGGATGGTATCTCAACTGCAGTTTCAGAAATGGGGGAAGTGAAGGAAAATAATGCGTATATGTACATAAAGTATGTCGGGAATGACGATTAGGTGTCGTAGAAACTTAAAGTTAAATTGCACATTATGTTAGGCGATAAATAAAGAACAAAACATATTCTTTTCTTTTAAATGCAGAGTTGTTCGTCAGAAATAGTCAATGGCTTCTGAGAAGAAAGCGTGCAGATATTACATCCAAAAGTTGTATGTTTTTGTATCTTCCAGTGTGTATTATTTCTTAGTCTTTCGTTAGTATTTCGTTCGTAAACAATTATGCTTTTGAGAAATCCCAATTTAGAATGCTTAAAACATTCTTAAAATCACAAACAAAAAATTGTCAATCCCAATAATGGTTACTAGATGCTAGCAGGAAAGACCAATGTTCCTGTGAGTAACTTCATTCAGACAGCCCTTTGTGGTTTAACGCATTTCAGACCAATTTGCATTTCGTTCTGTCCGTCAGCCAATGCTCCTCCCATTATACGCTTTTGTTTCACCACCTTTGAATTCAACCTTCCGTTGTTTGCCTTTCTCTTGGTTTTCTCCTCAATTATCAAGTTTCTGTGAATCCCCTCCATTGACCATTCGATCTGATCCAAAGTCAATAGCAGCGTGAATCCTTGAACGGTAACGTAGCTGTGGTATATCTAGATTTATAACAGTCGTTCTTGTATGTGCCCTGTTCTCTATGATTATTTCTGATGTAATTCTTGCTTTCTTTCTGCGCAGAATTGATGCTTGAACTAAATAGTAAATTAGGATTGTGGCTCTTTACTGCTTCCTATGCTAGCTTTTCCTAGCATTTCTCTTAATCATGGCAAACTGGGCTATAGGTACAACAGGGGTGCTATGTCTTCCGGAAATTAGGGACATCAGCTTTCACTTACATAAGACTATGAGGAGTACATCTAGTAGGCTTTACCTTGCTCTGGGAGCAAAATATACTTGCTTATAGATTTTCTGAAAATTCTAATATGATTGCATTGCTATTACGTTAATATGAATACCAAATGTTATTCAAATTGGATAAATATTTTGCAGTATATAAATGACTTCGTAAATTGCAATGTGGAAATACATTGATTGCATAATCAAAAAGTTCATCGCACCTCAAAATTTGAGAAAATCATTTGACATTTTATGATTTGGAGCTATAAAACACACAGAACTACTTTAAACGGGGATACTTGAAACTTTGACAGCTGAATTATTATAATTATTTTAAATAGTAGACATTTTAAACAGTAAAATTATAATTTTTTCATATATATATATATATATATATATTTGTTGGAAACATTTCCATTGGAATTAGGATAATTGTTTACTTTGTAATATTACAACACAGTCTGGGAAGTTTAGTTGTATCTCAACAAAAACTGAGGCGAAAATGTAATTTTGAGAAAATACGCTATTATATGACCAAGTATGCTAGAAAACAGCGGTATTGTACGACCTCAAAACAAGCTAAATGTTGATTCTCTATGAATGCGCAAAGGTTTGAACAACCATTTGCTATTAAAAAAAATGGTTTTGATTTTTTTACTGATTGTACTTAAAATTTCACTCCCAGTTTCCCTTGTTTGACAATAGCACCACTAGCAATAAGAATTGTGAGCTTTTTCTTACGTTTATCATTGAGAACGGCACGTCTACAAGTATGCTTAGTGAGATGAGTTTTATCACACATCGGGATGTACTGTCTCATAGGATTTAGGAGAACGACCTTGCTCTAGGACTTACCTTGGGCGCGGAACTACCACATCGATAAATACAATGTAAGGCCAATGTAACAGGAATGGAATATCTCCTTGGATTTAGGAGAACGACTTTGCTCTAGGACTTACCTTGGAAGTGGAAGTACCTCATTGATAAATAGCAAGACAGGACAATGTAACAGGAATGGAATATATCCTAGGGTTTAGGAGAAAGACGTTTCTCTAGGACTTACTTTGGGCACGGAACTACGACTTCGACAAACAGAAAGTCAGGACAATGTAACAGGAATGGAATATCTCCTAGGATTTAGGAGAACGGCCTTTCTCTAGGACTTACCTTGGGCACGGAGCTATGACATCGATAAATAGCAAGACAGGATGTTTCATTTGATACCACGATTTAAATACAGTAAAATAAACTTCGCGTCTCATTTAAAAACGGTCTTAACTGTTTATGCTTATCTACAATCCTTTGGTATTATTCTAATACCATTCTCACCTCTGTTGTCTTTATCAATTCTTTGCTTCTATTATCAAGATCGCAAACGTTAAATTACCTCTGAAAGATGGTATTAGGCGTAGGTATCTAGTTTTCCAGCCATTTCCTTTCATCCATTGCATGTTACGTTGAAACCTTATGCTATAAGGGTAAACGAATACGAAAGGCACAGGTTCTTTAGCAGGGTTTCGTAAGACAAGGAGTCCCTTAATGTTAGATAACCAGTGCACAGCATGTCGGCATGTTCATGAAAACACTGGAACTCGGTTTTTCCTGCGTGTACCAGGCACGCGGCTTTGTTCCTGGGTAGCCATATAATCCACGCAGTAATGTTTAAAATTTCCATGTCTTCTGTTGACATGACGTGTGCCTGTACAGGAAGCAAATTATTCGTTTATATACATAACGCTAATCGAGATAAACATTAACAGAAGTTGTCCTATTACGGTGTTTGTTGTTAGAGAAGGGAAATGAAGGATACACTATGCTAAATCGATGGTGAGGTCCTTTTAAAGCTGGTCACTATGTGAAACAATTAAAATTCGGTCATCTTTGAATGACCAGAAATAAAACAAAAAAAAATTATAAAACAAATGATAGCTTCCGTTTGAAAAAGGTATAATTATTGCAAAATTAAAACCAATAACAAAGAATATTTCAGAAATGGCAAAATCTGTCAAAAATCTATGACATTAATTGTGTGTTTTAATGATATATACATTTTGTGTGTAGTAACTTTTTGTCTATCTTCTACGGTTTACCAGTTAAGCAAAATTCATCCAAAATAAAGAGGAGTTCAGAAGCTAGCCCCAAGAAACTCAGGGTATTCATTTAATTTGTCATAGGAATATCTTTAACGTATTGCATTTTAATAAAAATCGTTAGAGCCATATTTGAGAAAATCGGATGTTCCGAAAAATCTTCTTTGTAAAGGATACTTTGGGGTGGGGTGATTTTCATGAATATTTTCGTATCGCACCCTTGAAATATACTAATTTAAATACCAAGTTTGGTATATAACGAACGGACTTCTGGTTTTTTATCTATGCCCATACACACAAACAAAAGGTTTTTCGAAAAATGCTTTATCTATTCTGGGGTTCTCAAATGATATAATTCCCGTGAAGTCTCGGTATTGAGTTTCTGGTTGAAATGCGATACATAGTACTCGGTTGAAAAAGTAAAACTATATTTAAAATACAAGTGATGTGGCTACATCGATTAAAGAGGAAATGCTAGTTTATTACACTCATAAAAAAGAAAAACTTTCACTTTTTGGCAATTTTGGCCATCTCGTTTACCCTTGGGCTGTTTCTTAACAGGCGCTACAACTTCATGGACTGACAGTTTTGGTCTTCTCTACAATTATCTTCCTTTCGATGCGATTTCTAATCAACTCCAGCCAGTTTCTTATATTCATATTTTTTAAGTCTTGATTAATATTATCACTCCTCCATTCTTGGCTCTTAATTCGAGAGGCTTACGTGTGTACACTTTCTTGACTGTTCTGTCATCTGGTATTCTCTATAAGTATCCAAACCATCTAAGTCTCAGCCCAGGTATAAAATTCATTACTGTTTGATTTTTAATTCTGTTATTCAGCTCTTCATTTCTCAGGATCCTCCATTGCCCCCTATCTTTAATTGGTCCAAAATTCTTCTTAAAAACTTTCTTTCAAAAATAAATAACTTTTGCTTCTGTGCTTCTTTTAGTACCGATATTTTGGAGCCATGTGTGATTACGGGTCGTATCATTGTATTATAAATTCTTAGTTTAGTACTTATACCAAATAACTTGGGTACTTTTAAATAATTGTTATACATAACACATGCTTTGTTTCCAAGGATTAGGTGCCATCTCTTTCACTTCTTCTGTAAGAGTTTATTGCTGTTTACTATGGACCAGAGATACTTGAATTAGTTTACATATTTTATTGTGTGGTTATTTACTATTAAGTCTTCCAGCTTGTTTGATTCTTTAAAGTATTTTAGAAATTGCGTTTTTTCCAAGTTAATCAATAGTCCGTACTGTTCGGACTCACCCTTTAATTTTTGAAATGCTTCTATTGTTGTCTTGTTCATCCTAGCAATGATAAGGATAAAATCTGCTCAGGCTATACATTGTTTTAACCTATATACCTACGACGTTACCTCTCAAATCCAGCTTATGTAGAACTGTATCTATTACTATATTAAATAATGTGCCACACAGAGGGTCTCCTTGTTTCACTCCAGTTTCAACACTGAATTGTTCACTCAAACAATTATTTATGTTCACTCCCGCCACATTATTAGCTAGTGCTATTGGTAGTAATCTAAACAATTTTCCAGGTACATCATAATTTTTTAAACAGTTTTATACGTTACTTCTATAAACCTTGTCAAATGCCTATGTATAATCTATGGATATGTTAAAGTGGTGTTATGATAACAGTTTTCAAGTAATTGTCTATCCTTGGGCGGATATGTTATAAATCCCGGATGTGCTGTGTGCAGGACTTCAGCAATTAATGCTGTATTATCTCATCTTCCATATTCACCATTAACAGTGACAAAACTCCATGTTTTAATGTGAGTTTCTTCTGAAGTCAGCAGATCTCGTACTTCTAAACAGATTACGGCTTCCTACTTCTCCTTTTCCTTGGTTTAATTTTCCTCATTTTCTTGTAAGTGAGGTAAATGACATCTCCAGTAATTAAATGTTAGACGTGAACAAATTGAAACTGCCAAAGATGATAGCCGACTACGCTGATATACAGGGAAGCCAGATTTTCACGTCCCGTTGAAAGTTTCTTCAGCTTTAACGCTGCATAGAGACAAAGCGGATATTACTTGCATTTGACGGATTCGCTGATATGCTAGCAGTTTGTAGGATTCCACAAGTTCTATGCAGCTGGCTCTAAAAGTTTGTCTCTGCTCTCGCTGACTTTTTCGCTTGTTTTGTCACGCATGCACAACGTTCATACTAGACAGAAGGTATTGCATTCCATTCAAACATTTTATACCGTTATTTCATCATAAACGTATGTTTTGTGACCCCTTGTATTCAAAAGAAAGCATTTTCAGAAAAACGTCCATGTGTGTCCTTGTGTGTTTGTGTCTTACGAACATTTCGATTATCTAAAAATGGCTCTAATGATTTTTATTAAAATGCCATTTATTTAAGATACTTTCATAATGTATATTTTGGATTTTCTGGGAATAGCCTCTGAAGACTTCTCCATTCTGGATCACTTTTGTGCAACTGGTGAACCTGTAAGATAGAAAAAAAAAAAATACCACGCAAAAATATACATCTCGTTTAAACACACAATTTATGTCATATGCAATTTTTTTTGTAGCGTTAACCGTTTCCAAGATATTCTTTACTATTGGTTTCAATGTTAAACTATTTATGCTTTTCTTAAGCGGGAAGGATTCATTCGTTTCGTAACTCTTTTATTTTATTCCTAACCATGCAAATGGAACCCAATAGCAATCACATTTTAACAGATTTGGCTATCGCTTTTGCCAGATGTATTCACTTATTTCTCTTATACGTAGAAGATAATACAACCATTAATTCAATTAGTATGAAGTAGATAGAAGAATAAGCTTTTGTAAGAATAACTTGTTGCCGAATAAGTAGAGAAAGTTATGTGAAGGGAACACATCAGAGCTTATTGAATTAGGCAGCAAAACTGCATCTTAATTCCCTGCACGGATATTTTTATACGGTTATTACTTTATCTACATATACTATGTACATAGTTATAGAGAAGGTATTGTATTGCACCCAAATAATCGATACTGAGATTTCACCGGAGGTATCTGTCCCCTAAATCAGAAAATAAATATTTTTAGAAAAAGGTCCGTGTGTGTGGACAGCATAGCTCAAGAACTAAAAGACCGTTAAATACCAAACTTGGTATTTAAGTTTATCATCTTCCAAGGATGCGACACGGCGATTTTGAAGAAAATCCACCACCCCAAGCTATCCTTTACATGGAAAAATGTTGGAAAATTTCGTTTTTCTCAAAATTGCTCTAATGATTTTGATTAAAATACCGTATATCCTCTGAATAACACTTTATTCTGATTGACTTTTGCAGAATTTTGCATATCAGTTAAACCGTAAGAGATGAACAAAAACTTACGACACAGAAATGTAGATCCCATTAAAACTCACAATTTACGCCATATGCACTTCTGTTGTAGAGTTGACCGTTTCCAAGGTATTCCTTGTTAAAATGCACTTTTCTCAGATTGGAAGTGTCCGTTTTTCTTTTGTTCTACTCTTGGCCAAGCAAAGAAGCGAATATAAAAACCAATCGCATAACGATAGTTTTTAAAACATTTAACTATTTCTTTAGCTTATCGCATTCCTTTAGTTCCTTTCTACTTTAAGGAACTAAGTAAAAAGTACATTCTACTAATGTTTATTGCGATTAGCGTGGTGTAGAAAGAAGAATAATCCTTTGTAAGAAGTTAGTTTGTACAACAGTTAAAGAAAGCCATGTGAGTGCAACACATCAGATATTTTGTTATTGTATAGTATTTCGTTATTTAATAGTCGAATATGATACATAGCTTAAAATTAAGGTTTTATTTTCCCAGTAAGAATGGTTGTGAAACAGGCCATTCGCCGAATTTCGCTGTTACGAGCAAAATAAAAACACGTTTAGCACGTGTGGCATATACTATTAGTTCACCAGCATGAATGTACAATGTACATAGCAGATAGAGAAGGTACTGTATTCCATCCAAAAATTCGATGCCAAGATTTCAGCGGAAATACATGTTTTAAGGACCCCCAAAATAAAACATTTTTTACAAAAAGTGTATGTTTGCGTGTGTATTTGTGTGTGTTTCTGTGGGAAGCATAACTCAAAGACGAAAAATTTATGAAATACCAAACTCGGTTTTTAAGTTAAACATCTTCCAAGTATACGTCACAAACACATTCAGGAAAATCCCCCACCTCAACTACCCTTTACATCAAATATTTTTCTCACCTAGACGGTCTGGGTTCGCATGTGAGATTTGTGGTGGACAAAGCAGCGCAGGGGCGGCTTTTCTCCGGTTCCCCCCACCATTGCATTCCACCGGTGCTCCATCTTCATTCCATGTATCACCAGTGTCATCTCCTGCGGTGCCACAAGTAGTAAAAGCGGGCGTTAATCACTACCAAACCAATCAAACATTTTTCGTAAGTTTTATTTTCCCAATAACGGCTCTATGGATTTCTATTTATATAGTAAATGTTTAAGATATTTCCATGAAAAATGAAACACCTCAGAAGAACTCTTCATCCTGGACGACCTTTGTATAACTGAGAAACCGCAAGCGATTGACAAAAAGTTGCCTACTACACAAATATGTAGATCTGTTAAAACTCGCAACTTATGTCATATACATTTTTTCTAGAGTTACAATTTCCAAATATCCTTTTTTTATTGGTTTCATTTGTATTATTTTCTCAAATGTCTTGTTTCTTTTGTATTATTCCTTGCTTGTTCTTGAAATCAACACAGAATATAATTAATGAATAGTTGGTCCACACATATGAAGATTTGCACTGTTTATTTTTCTCTTCTAAGTAAGCCAAGAGCCCATTTTAAGTAAAATTGTTTTGAACCTATTTTGTCTTACATCAGACAATGAAGCCATTAATTGCTGTTTTATATTGATTTTGGGTAATAGTTCTAGTGTTATATTTTCTGCTGCTTATGTATGGTTCTTCCATTTCATTTTCTTCTAAATTCATATTTGTCGCCAATTAATCCTTTTGTGGGTATTACAAGATACAATTATAATGCTTTAGATAAATCTGATGTTTTACACTCACATGCTTTTCTTCATCTGTACTGCAAACACACTATTGTTAATATTTTCCTTTTAATCTATGTGATGCAATCAAGATAAACATTACCAGAAATGGTATTATTAGTTAATTCCTTATACGAGGGGAAATAAGGGAGTACACTAGGTTAAAGAGACAGTAAAATCTTTTAAAGGCTGTCGCCATGCGATTGTCATTCAAATTCGGGTTCTCTTTTCATGGGCAGGAGTAAACCTAAAGATATCTGTTTTGGCAACATTCATTTCTGAAACAATTGCTCCACAAATATATAGAAGCATCATAGACAACAATTTAGCTACAAAGAATCTTAATTACATGAACTAGTGACTTTAAATAGATCATCAACATGTTTACAATGGCACACATATTTCAAAAACGTATAATTTTTCCACGGATATACTGCTACACCATTGCAGTTTTAGCATTTTTTGAGTATTTATAGATTTAATTCCCTTTTATCAATGCTTATTTGTTAATTGTGAAGTTTTAAGACATTTTCAGCATAAGCAACACTAATTGTGGTACACAAAACGGATTAAATAGATATGACATTAAAACTTCTTGAAGTCTGTCACACCCCATCTAGGCATCCCGGGTTTGACACCAAGCGCCCGTATGTGGGATTTGTGGTGGACGAAGCGGAGTCGGGGCGGGCTTTCTCCGTTCTTCCGGTTTCCCCCGTCACTCATTCCTCCAATTGCTCAATCACCACCTTTCCTATCATCCACTTGCTCACGCTCATGCCTGGCTACGGGCAGAGGACACTCGTTCCAGGTTCTTCATTCTGTGGTTTCGTGCCGTTGGCTTCCCGACCTGCTTCTGACCTTTGGGGATCCACTTGTGAGTCCTAGGGGGGGTGTCAGTCCTTCAAATACGGAAAGGGTAAGCCAACTAAGAAACGAAACCTAACCTGTCATAGTTGTGATTAGCTCACGGAAGAAAGAGGGTATGATACCTCCCAGTAAGATATGTTCAAACGAGAAAGAATTTCTATTCCTACGTGCGTTGTTCGTGGCTTCATTAAAACATTTACAACTGAAGTTAACTGTGCATGTATCAAAGCCTTCTTGTTATATTGTCAAACGGTCACATACGCTTTTATGTATCCATGCCATTATGCAACCAACTCTCTGCTCCTGTCGTAGGTATAGAAGGTATTGTATTCCACCCAAAAATTTTATTACCGTGATTTCACTAGAAATATATGCTTTGTGACCCCCAAAATTAAAAAAAAAACGTTTTTAGAAAAAGGTCCATGTGTGCGTGGGTTTGGAAAGCACAACTCAAAAAGCAAAGTCGGCTAAATACCAAAGTTGGTATTTTAGTTAAGTATCTTCCAAGGATGCGACATAAAGGTTTTCAGGATATTGCCCCAAATTCAACTACCCTTTACATGGAGCATTTTTCGAAAGTTTTGATTTCCCCAAAAAGGCTAAAACGATTTCTATCAAAGTGTCACTTGTTTAAGATATGTACATGGCAAACGAAATATATATCTTGCTATTCCTGGGAATATCCTCCGAAGACCTCTTCATCCTTATACTGTTTTCAGTTTTAAAATACTTAATTTTTTTTTCAAACATTAAGTCATCTTTCCTTTAAAATCTTTTTTATATTACTCCTGACCGTGTGAAGAGAACTGAATTTCTTCACTTAGTGACCCGCTTTTAAGAGCCGAATATCGCCGTCGTCTAGTGTGTTCCCTTATTTCCTTTCTACTCTCAAGGAAGCAAGCAATTCATCTTGGTCAGCATACTGTAGATAAGAGAATTACGAGTGCCACCCAGAAAGTAACACACTACTTGGCATAAGTAAATAATAACGAAAGATATCACAAAACTTTATTTAATAAGTTGCAATACTTTACTCTATTTCTCAACGCAACCTGTATTCTCTCAAGACATTTACTGTCACGTGGTACTAATTTTTCAATGCCGATGTTATACTTTTCTACCACCAAAGGACTTTGTTTTTCTTAATGCACAAAAAGTTCGGTCAATCAAATGTTGTAGGCAGATAGCGCAAGCGTATGGTGATAATGCAATGAACGAGTCTTCAGTGAGGAAATGGCGCATACTTTAGAGTAATCAAGGAAGAAAGACCGGAGTGGAAGTTCATCAAGCAGTATGCAAGAGTTGAAAGTAAATATTGTTAAAGGAATTCAGAAAAACCGGCGCTTTTTATTTGGACATCATACATAACTTTTTGGGTGAAAAAAACGTCTCAACCTCAAAGTGGCAGTACATCTTGGGGGCAGAAAGTATAACATATGTATTCAAAAACCGGTATCACGTGACAATTAATACCTTGACAGCCATGACGATTTCGTTGAAAAATAGAGTAAGGTACTGTAACTTTGCAAATAAAATTTTATGTTGATAACTTTCGTTATTATTTAGTTATACCAAGTCGTCTGTTACTTTCTGATGGCCCTCGTATATACGTAATATGTACATTGTGTATAGAGAAGGTATTGTATTGCACCCAAAATTCGATACCGAGATTTCACCGGAAATACATGTTTTGAGACCACCTGAATCCAAAAAAAGCATTTTTAGAAAAATTTCCGTGTGTGTGTCTGTGGGCAGCAGCATAGCTCAAAAATGAAAAGACCGTTAAAAACCAAACTTGGTATTTAAGTTTGGTATCTTCCAAGGATACGATACGAAGATTTTCAAGAAAATCGCGCCAAACTAACCTTTACATGGAAAAAATTTCGAAAATTCTGAGTTTCTTAAAAATAGCTCTAACGATTTTGATTAAAATCTCATATATTTAAGATATTTACTTGACAAATAAAATGTATATCTTGAATTTTCTGGGAATAGCCTCTGAAGACTACTTTATTCTGGATGAATTTTACGGATTTTTGCATAACTGCTAACCCGTAAGAGATGGACAAAAACTTATAGCACAGAAAATTAGAGCACATTAAAACACACAATTTACGTTATATGCATTTTTTTTCGTGGAGTTGATCGTTTTTAAGATATTCCTTGTTTTTACTTTCAGCTTTGAAAAACTTATACTTTTCTCATACAGGAACTTGTCAACTCCTGTTCATATACAAAGGAACTTCAATCACATAGCAACCAGCTTTTGACTATGAGTAATGAGACTATTTCTGCTATTGTTTTCTCAGTTAGCATGAAGTAAGTAGAAGCCTAAGCTTTTTAACAGTAATTTGTTGGATATATGTAGAGGAAGGCATGTGAATGGAACACATTAGATTTTTTTTAAGAATAGTTTGCTTACAGAACAGGTAGAGAAAGTCATGCGAATGGAAGACAGCAGAGTTTTATGTGCATGGTTTACACGAACATGAGTTTAGTTTTGTTCACTATAATTTTGTTTCACAGTGTCCTTAAACTCGATTTATTACCATACACTGTACAGGGAGATATGCTTGCTTGATGTGAAATTGTGGAACATAAATAGCGGCGTATCACAGGCCTAATCTTTGGCAGTGTTGGGTTTACAGAGACGCTGTAGCAGCCTCTTGTGTTTGCGTTTGTCTTGCACAGCTGCATGAATCATGTTGGGACGTGACTTGGAATGCCAAGTGGTCGTGTTGGACGACGTAGGGAGCGTGCTGTGTTTCGTGAATGTCCTAGTCAGCGCCTCGCTGCTTCAGTCTCCCGCATCCTCCATGCAGTCTGGCCAGCAAACTCAGTTACGGTACATTCACACTGAAATGCAAGCGCAGACGTAACGCAGCGAGGGAAGACCATTCACAATACAGTCGTAAGCCTAACGCAAGAAGCTAGCACGGGGACATCTTCCAGGAACACAGCAAGTTTCAAATGGAATAACATAACTAACATCATTTAAGAACATTCACTAAATATTTCATAAATAAATAGGTTATAAAAATTACAGGCACACTTACTCTTGAGGCAGTGACACTTGCTAATGTATGCCCTCTGCGCACATTACCAGGAAGATTCCAAGACGGCAATCAATGTCGACATTGTCACAGTAAAATCGAAACATTCCTTCTTTTTACCTTCGCTAGCCCGTATGTACATATACATAGTGGATAGAGAAGGTATTGAATTTCACCCAAAAATTTGATACCGAGATTTCACCGGAAATACATGTTTTAGGTAACCCTGAATACAAAACAAGCATTTTCTGCCTATCTGTCTGTGAACAGCATAGCTCAAAAACGAAAAGACGGTTAAATATCAAACTTGGTATTTAAGTTTGCTAACTTTCAAGGATGCAACATGAAGATTTTCAAGAAAATCCCCCCACCCTAACTACCCTTTACTTGGAAACATTTTCGAAAATTTTGTTTTTCTTAAAAATTGCTGTAACAATTTCGATTAAAACCATTTCCATCATAAATAAAGTATATCTTGCATTTTCTAGGAAAAGCTTCTGAAGGACTGTTTATTCTGGATGAATTTTGCTAAATTGTGCATAACTAGTAAACCGTAAGTGATAAACAAGAACTTACTACACAAAAATACACAATTTATATCGTATACATTTTTTTTTCGTGGAGTTTACCGTTTTCGTGGTATACCTTGTCATTAGTTTCACTTGTACAGTGCTTATATTTTTCTCAGACAGGAAGTGTCCGATGTTTTTTGTTCTACTCCTGGCCAAGCAAAGAAGCGATTTGTAATTACAATCGCACGACAGCTTTTCAAACATTTGACTATCACTTTAACGAAGCGCATACCTTTAGTTCCCGTCTACTTATAAGGGACTAAGTAATAAGAAAATTCTGTTAATGTTTATCTCGATTAGCGTTGTGTAGAAGGAAGAATGATCTTTTGTAAGAAATTTGTTTGTAGATCACCTATAGAAAGTCAAGTAAGTGTAGCACATCAGATTTTTTTATCAAATTTTATATACAGTTCGGCTTACATAATCATTTTGTATACAACATTGCTATTGTAGCAATAAAGGGTTCCCTAAATCTTTTTAAAAACAATTTATATTCAATGCACTAATGATTGTTAAACTATTTTTAACCTGTAAATTTGTTATACAATTAATATTTTATTAACTCAATTCTTGATGATGATTATTCACTGTTCACACTTGAATTTTTGTTTCACATTCACATTTTTTATTTTCTTTATTTGTGTGGTATGCTTTGTCCTCGTGGCAACCTCCCCAATGGAGAATGCCGAAAGCTACGCCTTTCAAAATAATGAGGAACTATCTCTTTGCGCCTTACGATTTGTGAAAACCAAAAAATCTAGACGCCAATGCTGGGTACATCCATTAAATCAAAGGAGGACTCAGCACGGAGACTACCCTAACTTCTTGAGGACAAAAGAGAAGAGCAGCATGTATATACAGAAGACGCTGTAAAATCTCGAATTGCGATTGTCTGCTGTTAAGCAGCTGTCAATGCATAGGAGAAAAGGTGCAGAATTCTTCCTCTATGTACGCAAAGCAAGTAATAAGTTTAGAGTTTCGTAGCGCGTTGCGTGTGTGTATCATCCACGTCCTCACGCTCATTCCTGGCTACGGACCGACCACTCATTCCAGGTTCTCCATTCTGTGGTTTCGTGCCGTTGGTCCCCCCCCCAGGCTTCTAACCCCTAGGCATTCGCTTGTAGGTCCTAAGGGAATATCACTCCTAAGAACGGGGAGGGTAAGTCGACAACGAAAACGAAAAAACTGTCAAATTAGCTCCAGTTTGTGACAAAAGCTCAATAATGTATTATGTTAACACTTGCTGGTTATAATAATTTGTTAGATAAGAATACTTCTGAATAAGTGCTCAATGCACTATTTTAATCAGACATTTAATTTAATCGAAAAGTGTCTGGAATTGATGTCAGTACTGTATCATTTAGTTAAGAAGCAAGACATACTTTGAAGTGAATGACAGGTATTGAATATCTACCGACCTACGCTCAATTGGCTTGTATCCCCCCACGAAATTAAAGCCCCCCTTAAATAAAGCGACATGTCATTATTTTAGCCATCAGTTGAAGATAGGCTTTTTATTAACAGCGAGAACAGCAGTTTGAATTCACGCTGCTTTCAGCCGTATACAGACAGCAATAGAAACCCGAAACTAATGGAGATGAGATCGCGCTGCCATTTATTAACGTGAATAAATGTACTGCATTTATCTGTGACGGGGCATAAATCTGGGCTTGTAATCAACTCGGCAGGTATTTATGACAGCTCACTTTAATGATAATGTCAATATACAGCAGTATGCTATCTCCCCGTCAATCCGATCCGCGACTGGGCCGGAAATACAAGAAAGAAATGCCACGTGCCGTAAAGGAGCTAATGATGTTATCCGTCAATATCAAAGTTTTGACACTAATGATGAATATGTTGGCTCCTTATGAATTCGTCAAAGTTGTGACCGCTCCAAAACAAATACTCAACTCCGCATTTCTTTGGAGGCACATATTTTGAATATATTTTTTAAAAAACGATAATAAATACGAACCCCCATAAAGAATTATCGTTTAAGGTAATGCATCTGTGAAAATTTGGAAAACCTACACTGTGTAAAATATCTCGTTGAAACTTATCGGTTATTATTTGAGCCTGGATTGTTATGTAATATCAAATTCAGAAATATGCGCATAAATATGTAAACAACATCAAATAATTATTTATTATTAATGTAAGGGAAGTCATTTAAAATTACATTAGAAGTCAGGACTTTTAAGGAAAATTAATTTATTTCACTCGCCGGTCATTTCTTATACTACTGCGCTCATTACATTTTTTTTTTTTAATTGTTTCATTTGTATTGCCCCATTTAACTTCAATGATCATATCGGGGGCTTTGACTTGTGAAACAACTCGTATTACTGTAGGGTAAGAACATTAGGTTACTCAATTTTTTATTATTAAACACACACACATTCACTCTCACATTAATACTTCCAGACTCTGTGGGGGGATAGGAAATAAGAAAGAAAAATTTCCCGCCCCAGCCAAGAATCGAACTCGCGACCCCCGGGTGAGAAGTGAGCTCGCTGACCACGGAGGCAATCATTACTTTTATTGTCCCAGACTACTCCGTACCTGTTATTTTAAATTGATATCCATAAATTTCACGCTCACAGTTGATCTAACATTTTGCAAACACTTCAGAGGTCCATAAACATAATTGAGATTATGAGTGAGTATCGCCGCGCCGTGGCCGAGTGATTAGACTACTGGCCTCTCACCTAGGTAGTACAGGTTCGATCCCAAGCGATCGTATGTGGGATTTGTGGTGGACAATGCGGCGCAGGGCGGGTTTTCTCCGGTCTCCTCCGTCATCGCATTCCACCGGTGCTCCAACTTCATTCCGCGTAATCAGGATCATCGCCTGTAGTAAAAGGCGCTGTCAAACACTATAAAAAAAATAAGAGAGCCTAGGTCAACACGATTATTTCCTGGCAGATACTTTTCTACATTTTCTGGCGTAAATGACATTTTTCCGATTGATCTTTCTTGTATGTACTATCGCAAGATGTCGCGGGACTATACTTGAACAACACCAATGTTTCTGTGAATAGCAACTCTTTACACCGTTCAGGACGTTGCTTATTGTGAGGAAAATAGAGTAGCCGGGGTTTCTATCAATTACCTTTGCAACGCATTGCCTACAGCTACTTATTCTTATTTTTAAAGAAACAAAAATATAGGCAGGCATAAAAGTAGAATACAAATATAACAACTATTTAAGCAAGCAACGACTCAATATTAATATGTAAGATTGTGCAAAATAAATATTATACGCTGAAATATATGAAGCTTCAATATGGCAATGGATATGCTTCAATTAGTACACATTTTCTGTCTGCATGTGTCCGCATATAAAGGAATAGAATAATTAACTGCATACGAATATAATTTATATA
This sequence comes from Hymenopus coronatus, assembly GCA_030762935.1. Taxonomy (NCBI): domain Eukaryota; kingdom Metazoa; phylum Arthropoda; class Insecta; order Mantodea; family Hymenopodidae; genus Hymenopus; species Hymenopus coronatus. The sequence continues at coordinate 28,051,790 of CM060900.1, read as the reverse complement.
TACACACACACACATTTGTGCCATGATTCACAATTGTAGCTTGAATGATTATTTAAATAAAACCTGTTTACTGTCTAACTCATTGTTCTAATAAAAGTACGAAATATTTTATAAAGTATTCACATGACATTTACGTTCTGTGGTAGGAAATGAATTTCAAAAATGGATCTGAAATATCAGAGATTTTAGTACTCACCCCTAATTAGTATAGAAAGGTTTTTACATTTACGGTTGTATGGAAATAGTGCGTAGAATATATTTTCCAACCCTTAATGGGAGAAATTCACTCTCTCATTTTTATTTTGTCAGTTCAGGGTTGATTGACCTTTGGTAACGTTGTAACGATAGTTTTCAGTGATTAGGCAGTAAATGTTTGAATGGGTCATCTATATCTAAATGTTGTTCCCACGAGCGATTTATTCATGTTTGGGAACAAGAAAACATCGCAGGGAGCCAGGTGGGGCAAATATAGGTTTCTGGAGCACAGTGGTAAATAAATCTAGGCCCCATCGACGGTGAAAAATCGGCCGATACGTCCTTAGAATTTCGCTTAAATACTTCCAAACACACATTCGATTTTGAAAGCCTCTCCGCTTGTTATCCAGAGTGAGAATCGCGGCACTTAGTGGGCCGCCAACTGTTTCATCTAAAATTTATTGTGCAAAACGTAAACTGCCATCCCCATCGACACATCTATGGCCTCTTGTCACTTCGCGAACTTTCGTTCGACGATGAGCGATTTCTTCCATGATTTTCTATTTAACCACATTTATAGTGCGTCGTGGGCGCTTCTGAGCAACAAACGGATGCTTCATCACTTTTAAAAAAGTTGAACCAATGTCTATTGTAATAGGTGGCGAAAGATACCCATAAACCGCATCCAATTTCGATTTTATCTCCTCCTAAGTTTTCCTATCCATATGTAACAAGCGAATCACTGATCGATACTGCCGGTTTAGTATTTAAGCATGTTCAAAGAATATCTAAAATACCTGCCACCCAAAGATTTGATACCCAAATTACGAGTTTTGAGGATCCTTGAATCAAAACAAAAAAAATTAGAAAAATGTCAAGCGCTTGTGAGTGTGTCGCCTGTGGACAGCATGACTGAAAAACCCATAGTCCGGTTAATACCAAACTGGACGTTAAATTTCAGTATCTTCGAAAGATGCGACATGGAGATTTTCAGAAAAAGCCCCCACCCCGAACTAACCTTTTCATAGAACATTTCTCGAAGTTTCTGATTTTCTAAAAATAACCCGAACTAATTTAGCTAAAGTTGCCGTACATTAAAGATATTTACTTAGCAAAATATAACGTATATCCTCCATTTCTTGGGCCCAGGAAGGCCTCTTCGTTCCGGATGGCTTTTGCATAACTGGCAAACTGTAAGAGATATACAATAATTTACTGCACATTTTCTGTAATATACCGCTTTTTCGTGGAGCTAACCATGTTGGAGGTATTGTAGGTTTTTGGTTATTTTTATTTATGTACTTCAACTTTCCTCAAACGGGAAGTCATCACATTTCTTTTATTTTACATCTGTTCATGGAAAGAGAACCGAATTTCAATGACATTCGCTTAGCGACAGCTTTTGAAAGATTTGACTATGTCTTTAGCCTAGGTATTCCATTTTCCCTTCCACTCAAAAGTCAATAAATATTGAAAGCACTTCTGATAATGCTTTTAAGAATAGTTTGCAGAATAGATAGAGTCATGCGAATGGAGTACAACAGAGTTTTAATCACGGATACTCATTTAACCGCCCTCGTTTACAAATCCGATGGTTTCCATCTGGTGTTGTTCTGTTTCTCTCTATGCTTACAACACTGTTGGGAACTGGCACTGCTTTAATAGCATTCAGGCTGCATCACAAAAGGTAGTGGTAATAGTCCACAGCCCGCTGGGTGTAGGCTATTGACAAGATCTCGTATTGGGGAATGTCACATTTCACTGGGGCGACTTCATTCCCATGACGCGGGGAAAGAAGAGGGAAGTAATTGCTTGTGAAAACACGGCGCAAGTTGTCCAAAGAGCAAGCAACTCGATTACGGCAACGCACGGTTTCTGTAGATGGGTAAGCAGATACGTTTGGCTATGTACAACTGTTGCAGGACGGCATACCAGTGTTGCCAACACATGATTATTTTTTTCCGTCAGACCAACACCCAAAAATCCATCACTATTAGAAAGTTCCGTAATTTCTTTCAAGAATAAAAATTGAATTAAAACTCAAGGTCAGCACTTTGGAAAAATTCCTCGGTTAGGTCTGAAAGATGTTCTAGAAATCTACAGTGGCTTTCAAATGGGATGAGGTTTGTACTAAGCGCCACCAGGCCGGCAGTCAATCGGAGTGCTGCTGTGTTGATATATTGCATTCCCATTTAGCTGGGAGTAACGCGCTAAATGATTTCGTCTCTCATTAGTACTAATTATTTGCAAAAAAAAAAAAAAAAAAAAAAAAAAAAATTCAAGGGAAACATAGGGAGTAGCAGAACCGTAGAAAGCACCGATTTTTAGCTCAAACACGTTTCATAATACATGTGAATAAACTTTATGGCGCTAGGCAGATTTGCATGCTCAGTGTGCGAGTGAGAGGGAAATATGAAAAGAGTGGGGGTAATGATCTGGCAACACATAGCACGATAACGCATCTCATTTGCTGCAGAGTAAAACTCTTCCCGTTTGAAAAACGTTATAATTGCACAGTGATTAACTACAAACAACGTGAGAGCAGCTTCTACAGCTGCACGTTCATACGTGTGCTTGATACGCAATTTTGACCGTGAAGTTGAAAAGGGTGCATTTAATGTTCCCTACTTTTTCCACGAAGACGTAAATCTGACAAATGCACATTCACGTTGCATTGGTAATACTTGCACCGCGCACTACTAGGTTCCCCGGGCACTTCTAACAACCATTACTTTAACTGTTCATTACTTAACCATTCTTTTGTAAAATGTTATACATACCGCTTACCCTTCTGTTCAATAAGGCAGTTAAAAATGAAGAAAAACCACTTTAAAGTAACTGTTAAACATGCAACGGGCCACATACTGAAACACTGGATTAGCACTGCGTTCACTATGCTGCATTTAGAATTCACACTGATTCATAAAGTAAAGCAGGTTCGTTGCATGTGTAATATTCATAATCCAGAGCTATAGATGTGTGTGTGTGTTTGTGTTTGTGTAATGAACACTGTGTTGCAGGTACACAAAGATTTACATTCGTGAGTTTTTTTTCTAAAGAAAGCCAATCTAAAATGAATACTTTCTAATAATATCCGTCAAAAAATTCGGCAACCGTCAAAAGTAAATTTTGCCCGTTATACGACTTGAAATTCCGTCAATTTGGCAACCCTGCGGAGCTTGCTCAACCACTAAAATGATCTAGTATTTATATCCCTGAATTTGTATAGCAAGGGAAAAATACACGTGGTTTTATTTTCCTACTCATGTTCACGTCTGCTCTCTTGTCTGTGCACATCACATACGTAAATAAATACAGGGGTTTGCAGAGGTAGTAAAGGCGTCGTGATGAGAATTCCAAGCGTGTCCAGATGCTGCTACAGACCAGAGGATGAACAGATCTGGTATCGACGGATATCGGTATGTATATCGGGAGATGTGTTTGAAAATGCGGGAAAGCTGATGGGACCGTTTGGAAATTTGCGGAAACTATGCTCTGATTATGTTGATTTTAGGAAAGGCAGTTTAGTGTAGCGAAGTGGCACCGCAGTAAGGTGTCCGCTCCCATTCGGGAGGTCGTGGTTTCGCCGCAGCCGACCTACTTGACCCGTGGTTTATTTCGGGTTTTCCTGGGTCATTAAATGAATACTGGGTAGGTTAATTACATCCCCCAACTTTTCCTGTTCATCATTTACTCTTCCCGGAATTTCTTTGCGTCATCCTCCGTGGTCTAGGGGTAACATCATAGTCTCCGGTTTCCAAAGTCGTGAATTCAATCCCGGAGGAGGACAATGGAGATTTTTGGCCGTAAGATTCTTTAGCATGATCAAAGCCCTTGATCCCGTGTCGTAGATTTAGGCATTTAGTGTTTATGTGAGCTTACCGATGTTATTAAATGTACACACGAGGGGGAGAGAGAGAGAGACAGAGAGAGAGAGAGAGAGAGAGAGAGAGAGAGAGAGATAGAGTTTAAGCCGAACTTAAGCTGTTATTTTATTTCTTAAAATTACTCTTTTCGTCACTTATTTTTACTGTTTTCCCTTACGTTTCTGTTGTATTTTTACAACATTTAGCTGACATACACATTTATACGAAACAAAAAACACCCATGCTTACTGCATACTCGAATCCGCGATCCCCTCCGCCGCAAAGTACCAAAACTAGGCATTTTAGCGAAGTCTGCCATGGGGACCGGCAGTTCACCTGCTATAAAGATGGCTATTCTGAAAGTCATCTCCTGTTTTGCAATTTTTGCCGCATTTATTTTTCCAAAACTTTCTCAACCATTTTTATGCAAATACCAGTACTGAATATATTTACATGACAAAATGTATATCTGGAATTTTCTGAGAATAGCCTAGTATAGGCCACTTCGTTCGGAAGGAATTTTTTTAAAATCTTGTAGGTGTAACTGATAGGTTAAGCGATGGAAAAAACGTACTACACAAAAAAGTGTGAAGATTTCTAAAATACACTACTCGTTCCACATAATTTTCCTGTGACAAGCCGTTTCCAAGAGGTCCGTTATTAGTGTATCGAATTGTTCAATATTTTGTTGATTTTCAGTTTTTCGTGAATGGAAGTTTAAATCCAACCTATAGCGTGGAGTTCTTAAACAAATGACTATCCTATTCCCTATATATTTATAAGGAAATATTTAGTGTAGCTATTTCTGTAAAAGTTGATTTCGATGAAAATGAAGTAAACAAGAAAATTAGCTTTCATAGGATTTGACAATTTTGTGACTGTGTTTAACGCCCGCTTTAATTACAAATGTCACCGCATGCGATGGCACTGATGATACAGGGAATGCAATGGCAGTGAAAACTAGAGAACTCAGGGAAAACCCGCCCCTGCGCCGCTTTGTCCACCACAAATCCCACATGCGTCGCTTGGGACAGAACCGAGCTGTCTAGGTGAGAGGCGAGTGGTCTAACCACTCGGCCACGGCGCGGACTGAATTGTTTGTCTAGGAAGCTGCTATAACGATAGAGGGTGCAGAGAGGCATCTGAATTTACAGACACCGATTTTTTTCTTCCTTTATGTTTGTGGGTTTTGACAAAGCACAAAAGCTAACGCTTGATTATCTGAATCCATGTGATTATTGATGTTAATGCTTACAAATTCAACTTGTTTAGCTTCACTTGTTTTTGCAGTGGACACGGAATGCTGATAGAACTTCCAACTGCAGTACATAAAATAGTTATAGAAGGTTTAAACTCACTTTTAAATCTATCGAAGGCGTAGCGCCGAAGCGGTTTGGATGGCCGTGAGCTTCAAAGCGAAAAGTAATGCACTCACCATCCGTTCAAAGCCAAATCATGAATCCCAGCAACGGCAGTCAAATATGCTGGTAGTAAAGGACGGGGAGGGCTCAAGTAAAATAACTGGTGTTATGGTACGCTTAGAAGCTGACGAGGTTACATTTCACTACAGATGCATGGATTTCTCTCTTTTATTTAAAAACAAATCTGATGTGTTCCATTCACACGAATTTCTCTACATCTCTGTAACAAATTAGTGTTAAAAACTTATTCTTCTATCTACTTCATGATAATCGAGATAAACATTAGCAGAAATTGTCCTTATTACTTGATTCCTTGTAAGTAGAAGGGAAAAACTCTAATGTCTTTTATTCATATGATGTGCTCTAGCTGTTCAATAAACAAATCTTTTATTCAAAACATTAATCTGTTATCTACATCATGCTAATCAAGATAAACATAAGCATACTTATTACTAGATTCATTTTAAGTAGAAGGGAAATAAAAAGCTGCACAGGCTAAAGCGAAGTATTGTGATTTAAAAGGCGATCACTATGTGAAACAATTGAAACTCCAATCTCTTTCCTTGCCAGGAATAAACAAACGAGAAGCGAGAAAAAAGATGTTTTCCCGTTGCAGAAAGGCTTAAGTGGCTTAAATTTCTTTGTGTGTAAGTTTGTGTATACTTCTTACGGTTTGCCAGTTATATAAAAGCTATCCAAAATGAAGAAGTCCAGTTACTTTAATCAAAATCTTGAGGGCAATTTTTGAGAAAATCAGAATTTTCGAAAAATGTTCCACGTAAAGGGCAGGTTGTGGTGGGTGATTTTCTTGATTAATCTTCGTGTCGCATCCTTCAACGATACCAAACTTAATTAGCAAGTTTGTATTTAACGATCTTTTCGTTTTTGAGCTATGCTGTCCATACAAAACATGTATTTCCCGTGAAATCTACGTTTCGAGTTTAAAGTGCATTACAATACCTTCTGTATGCACTATGTACATAGTACATGTAGAGAAATTAAAAATCACTACATTTCTTTTTTTGCAAACTTTTATGTTTTACAGTATCAAACAGTATTAAATAATTATATTTTGTTCATGATGGTTAGTTTAATATGAAATAATCCTGAAATGTAAACCCTGTTTATATAGCAAGCAGGACCTATAGCTCCCGATTGTCAAGAAAGGGTTAACTGAAGCTATAACTGAGTAGCCACTCTGAAGTTTTAGCCTTATTTTCTGGCAAATTATTTTGCTTTATCATCTTAGTGCATAGTGAGGTCAGTTTAATCCTTTGTTGCCTGTCGGTATCTATAAGTTCCGCTTCTTTTAAGCATAACTATACAAATAGGGTTGTACTCTAGAATTAATTTCATGTTATACTAACCTTCAACCATTAATGACAAGTTTTATACTGTAAACATATATACAGTTGTTTCTGTAAAATTGCAATGATTTTTTAAATAAACAAAAGAGTAAAATCCACATAACTACAGTCAAATGTAACCCCATTAGCTTCTAAGCATCACACCGATTATTTTACTTGGGCTCTCCCCGTCATTTTCCACAGTTACAGAGATTTGAACTTGCAACATTTGTTTTGAATGGATGGCCAGTCCATTACCTATCACTTAACACTCATGGTCATTTGAACCACCTTTTTGGTAGCGCCTTTGGCAGGATTGTGAAAACCGGCTTAGAAGAATTTAAACCTTTAACTGGGAAGAAAAAGGTTAATAAAGGATCTACATTTATTTTTTATTTATATTTTCTGTGTTATTTTATATAATAATGTTATAGGTTTATTTCCATATATTTTTACTAGAAATCCAGTTTTAAACTTGAATTAAAGGAAAATTGGTATATGTAGTATCCTAACGCAGGCAACTAAGGGTTAAGGTTTCTCTCGCTAGTGTATGACCCAACAACTTTTTTGGAGTTGTGTGGTATAAGCACTAGGTGAGTAGTGTTGATTGTGGTGGCAGTGAGTACGGGCTTAAGAAGTTTCAAGTTGTTAACCAGGCTCTGCTCAAGTTAGATGCGAACGTTTATTACATTTTTCGTGTATTTCACCTCTAAAATTGTGACCAAAGGTTTCAAACTTTTGGCTTTGCAAATCTCTAGCTCAGAGAACTGCCAGGATTTGTCTTTGGAGTGGTAAAAGACTCACAGGGACATGCCAGAAAACTACCATAGTGATACACCTTTTTGAATCATTCTTTTTCAGGTTTCACATCAACTATAGTTGCTCTCAAGTGCACATCACTCGAGTGAAGGACAGCAGAATCCTTCAAGTGAAAACATGTCTTACACGCTTAGCAGTATATCTAGAGTCGGGGAGAACGTAGGTATCAAATTACAAGTAAGACTCTGCTGGAAGATAGATGATGATTGATGTTTCATGCCATCCCTAAGGCAGCGCAATATCCGCTTTTGGATTGGTTCTGCAAGTGGGCCATGTTAAATGGATTAGGAAAGCTAGGGAGGGGGTGCAATGAGAACAACATGCGTCTGGAATCTCCAGCAAAACCTGCATTGTGTAAGTCGCAAACTAAAGCAAGGTTACTCTTGTGGTCATGTAGTTGAATATATTGGATTGGTCAATTGAGTCGCGCCATTGCTGGGTGGTTAGACCGCTTATCTCTCACCAAGATGGCCCGGGTTCGATCCCGGAGGACCCCGCTATTCAAGCCACCATCTAACCGAGCGGTTAGACCACTCGCCTCTCGACAATGCGGCCCAGGTTCGCTCCCAGATGACCGTATGTGGGATTTGTGGTGGAGAAAGCGGCGCAGGTCCAGATTTTCTCAGGCTTCTCCGGTTTCCCCCGCCATCGCATTCCACCAGTGCTCTATCTGCGCCCCGTGAATCTTCCGTGTTATGAGCTGCGGTACCTCTGTAGTAAAAGTGGGCATTTATCACTATAAAAAAACCACCCATCCTGGCTTCCCCAGGCGCTGGCTTGTAAGTTCTGCTCCTTCAAATGAGGAGGCCAAATAGCTAAACAAGAAAGAGAATGCGTAATTTGTTTCGGTTTAATTTGATAATGTAACCTTCTGTATATGTCGTTCTAACATATTTCATTCGCAGTTCTAAAGCCTTTAAAAAAAAAAAAAAAAAAAATCATGCTTTTGTAATTTACCTGCAAATCATTGCTGTTAATTTCTCGTACTTTGTCAAAATGGAATCAACAAAACCTTGATATGTAAATTGTGGTCATATGGACATCTTAAGTTTGAGTAATTCAAATATGGAAGTATAAGCGTCAGCAGTGTAGTTCGCTCTTTTAAAAAGAACCCTAAAATGTGAGCCCTATATACATGTTATTATTATTATCTGTAAATAACCCTGGTGCACAACAGGTTGGTTTGAAAATTGCATTTAGATTAACTATGTTTACTAAGTTTTTCTTTGCATTTTGTACAAAAGTCCACACAATGGAACTTCTCAGAGAAGTGTTTACTTTTATTTTTTCTACAAATTGTTTTAGTTGTATGGGAATACAAAATGTAGTATGGGTTCTGATACATGTTGAGTTCATTACGTTGGATTTCAGACTATGTCTATATAGAACTTGAATGATACATTTAAGTGTCATATTTCTCGAGAATGTATTTGAATTATGTTATTATGAACATTTTATTATAATTTAATTAAAGCAGTAGCTAGTTGTTTAATAACTGAATCGCTGTTTGGAAAAAGAAAGAAAGTTCATTCCCCTGTGTTTGGAAAAAAACGCAGGGATTTGATCCACGGATCTCGGTTTTGGCCAGTTGCTCTAACCACTGAGCTACTGTGGCAACATGCTGACAGGCCACTAAATTCCCCAAATGACTCGCGTTTTTTCCGGTAAACCGCAAGGAAACTCTGAAGTCCGGGACTTACAATACTTGCGGCATTCTTAATGGCCATTGTGGAAAGTCATCTCTAAGTGTGCAACTTTTATGCTGAATGTATATTTGCTTTCAGTTAGAATATCTTTTACCATGATATTGTGTTATATGCACATGTGCGCACGCTTGAGCCAACTCCAGCAGTAAACACGGCCGCCATCACTAACGTAGTAGTAAACCGTTTTCACTATCCAGTGTCTAAATTATTAAACCTCTTTGGGTATCCTTCTGTACAACTGGAGACATAATACGAGTATTATACAATACGCTTTTCAAAATAAATTTATGTAATATAAACGTAGCTCTGTTTAATTTTCAAACTTATCACAATCTATAGCATATTTATTTTAAACTTTTCAAATTTGAAGCACCTTCTACTGTTATTTAATTTTTTTTTTGTAGTTTCCAAAGCTTCTCTTTACTTCACATGATTTTGTTGGAACAAACATAAAATGTTGCAGATGATTTTGCGTTGTAAGTGCTATTTTATGATGATCTTATAATGATGTTAAATATTTAATACCTCTAAATACCCTGGATTTGTACCATGGACAGTTTTCATTTTCATCCTTCTTCTAAGAGCTTTATCGAATTAACCTGACTTTTCTACACGTTTTATTGTTTTAGAACTGCCTAAAAATTGTTTTAATGGACAGAAAATCTTCATGTAGTGTGTTAGAAATGAGGTACTCTCCAGCTCGTACTGCGCAAGTATGATCGTTGTCCAAAACGCAAAGAATTGCGGTAAGTATATGGTAAATATGCGCATTTAACCAGGAGCTATAACAGTCAGAGAAGGCAAAGGCACATTAGGTGTCATTTCTTTGACTGGAGCTTATCAAAATAATGTTTTCTGTGTTTGCAATTAAACTGTCTACATCAATGTAACTATTGCAGTTGTCTCGGCTACACAGCAAAGCAATGCCAATAACGGTAGCGTTCAGTGTGTTTTTGACGTATTTCTCGATGAGATCCTAAAAGTCCTAGTTCTGGTCATACCTTACAAAGCATTTCTTTTTTAGTTATATGTCACTGATAACACCCTATATACACAATCATCTAAAATGAATGCATATTAACAAATTTGGAGCCTTAATTTAATTGTTTTTTCACACAAGCCGCGTGTAGAACAGGAATTGGATAAATAGAGTCAGACTGAAAGCTGCGATTTGAACCGTAGATCTTCCGGTCTCTAGCCGGTTGCTCTACTACTGAGCTACCATGGCAACAAGCCGGCACAGCATTTAATTCCTCAACTGACTCGCATGTTTTCCGCTAAACCAAAAGTTGATGTCAACATAATTTGAAAAAGTATGACAAATAAGTACATGAAGCTTCCATAATACTATGTCTTATTATATGGTAGAAAAAGTAGTAAACTTTCCTAAGAGTAGCTTGTATACTCGCTAATAAGTGATAGAGGGTAGAGAAACCGTTACGAATTTATATTTGCTTTTAGACCGTTCAATTAAAATTACATTAAAATTGTATTAATCATTACTTAAGCACGTTTTAAGGTAGTCACTGTTAAATTTGGGAAATTCACAAATGCAGAATATCCTAGTTTTATTCCATTTATACCCCGCCTTTAGCTACATGGTCTTTTGAACACATGTAATGTTGTTGAGTTTCTAATTTTCTACATTAGATCACACACACATACACGTTCATAAAATCTGACTCTGTGCGGGATAGGGGATATTCTTGGCTAGAGAAAAATTCCAACCCCAAGCCGGGGATCGAACCCAGGACCCCTCGCACAGCAGACGGGAGCTCTATTGACTAAGGGGCCTGCCAAGATACCTTATTGAACTTCATAGCATCTATTATACGAATAATGTAATATTTTATTTGTATACTTTATATCCTGCGTGGTTATTTCAGTAATAGTTTTTATTGTCTACTTGACTTGCCTTGACTTTTCGTAAAGAAGGAGTCGGGCTATTTTACCTTAGCCCTGAAACCTATACGTTTATTGTATTATTTACTTTCTTTATGGTTTTAATTAAAGGGCTCTGCATTTCTAATGAGAGACTACAGGTTGTTAGCAATTTTTTGTGGGGGGGGGGAGATCATTGGATTTACTAAGCCCAGCTTTTCAGTTCCTAAAATTCCCTTATGTCCTAGCACCCACCCAAGAGAAACCTTGTTGTGTTTTTCCAGCTGTACAAGGTTTATTGGGCAGTTTCAGAGTAACTTAGAGGTTGTCTGACAACTTACAACTGCTTTTAAAACTGCCTGACTCAGAGAAAATCCAGATATTGCTATCTCTAAAGCTGCTTCTTAGATTCTCCCTGACACAGGTTTCAATTGCAAATACTTTGGATTGGAAGACAGTGATATTGCAACCAAGATCAACACAAAGTTTGCACTTTAGTGCCTTCCCATGTATTGCAGCTCTTAGTCCATTGGCTGTTTCATCGTCATTTGTGTGCCAAATCAGACTATCCTTTGGACATTGTAACTTGTCCTGACTCCATTCTAAAATTATATTGAACAGCTTGTCAAAACATCATTTTGGTGTTTTACTACCTAAATTCATTGTTATAATAAAAATTAGCCACGTCAAGCATTTCTAAAAATTTAAGTTTTACAGTAAACGAGTTTACAAATAGATCTATTATATCTTATCTTTACATGAACATTAGAAAAGTTATTAGTTTTTGTACTCTCCAAAACTTTTGATACTTCAAAATTTATAAACTTTTTTCTCAAAATTGGGGCATTATTTGCTAAAAAAAAAAGCATAAAAATTACTTTTACGTGGCAGTATAAACGACTTGAAAACAAATTAGTAAAAATTGCTTCATGGAAACATTTTGGAAAAATAGTTTGGGAGGAAACAAAGCTTGCAGTTATTGTTTACTAATAAGCATGCACCTGCGCATTTATAGCTTCAGTTATTTGTATTGCTCCACGTGGGAAAAACTATTCAGGATGCCCCGAAACTATTCGCTCAAATTAATACAGGCGGTAGAGAACATCAAGACAAATGTATTTCAGTAAGGTCCATATGGTCCCTGGCGGCAATTTCTGACCTTAGGGACGATTTACACAGAAGGTAGTTAATGTTAATTACAGCAGAGCCATTCAGTTGAACTGCTCGAATGCGCGACCTTTGGCCTGTATTCATGCACTACATCGTCGGATCATTGATTGCCGTGTCCGTTCAAAGACTTCAGGCGTGTCCGCATTGGTGCCAGCAGCGACAACGGTTTCACACCAGCTACTTCATGTGCTCCCAGAGGAAGATATCCAGGCACGCATGGCAGGCTACAGGGCTACCTCAGCCAATCCACTGATTCCCGAATGTGACTCTCAGGTGATTCGTCACAACAATGGTGAAATGGGCAGCCGTCCGAATGTTTGGTGTTGTGGAACCCATCAGTTGGGAACTGCAGCTCGTCCATTTCTATTCACAGACCTGTGTACCAGATGCATGTCAGCCATTTCAGCAAATGAAACCGCTCCTTGTTCACTGTTGTTGTCACAAGGCGGTATGATTGCTACTGCAGAGTTGCCAACACGGCTACCAAAATTCCCCATCGCTAGAAAGATTTGCAGAAGTTAAGTGTTTGCGCGTCTGAGTGGAGCATTCAGATTTGAAAATCCAATAGCATACTTAAATCAACTTCGCGCTAAGCTTTGTAATTCTACTTAGCAACCCCTGTGTACATGAACTTGCTAGTGCTGTACCGAAAGTAGGCCTATCATAAGAAACAATTGTAACAAGCATACCTTTTACTAAAGGGTCCGTTTCCCATTTCTTTGCACACTTTTGCACATATTTCTTGTTATCCTTATTAGCCATTGAAAATCATCACTAATGCTATTTATTTATATATATTTTGAATATCACATTTATTCAATATTACATATTAAATCCCCCCACAGGTGTATCGCTTACCTATCCTTACCGTTGATTCACTTGACGCCCAATTAGCTAATCGCAGTATCTTACGTAATTTAAAACAGTGATTGCGGGGAATAACTGTTCGACAATGAGTGTTTTATTCCAATTTCTATATTAAAGAACCTATAAACATTTAACAAGAATCCCCTCCGATATTTATTATTTTCCCTAAAAATCCCTCTGATCCGTTTCCCAACCTTCTTCCTTGAAAGACATATTTCACCTAAATTTGGGGGGGAAACCCCCAAATTGGCAGCCCTGTGTTACTGAATCAGAGTGTTTCCAAGCAGATCACAGAGCCAACCGTTCGTAACACAGAGCAGGTGTCAGCAATTTTGACACAACTTACGTCAGCTCCACTCAACTACGGTTCCCAAACATAACAAATTGATTTCATAGACCATATTATGTTCCTTATCGAAATATATATTTGTGTTGAGGTTCTCTACTATCTACATTAATTTGAACGATTAGTTTTGGAGTACCTGTATATTTTCGTAAAACCTATAGTTCGTATTATATAGGTTTTCTTCGTTGTCGGCTTACCCTCCCCTTAAGTAGGACTGACCCTCCCCTAGGACTTACAAACTGATGCCTAGGGGTCAGAAGCCTTTCGAGGAGTCAACGACACGAAACCATAGAATGGAGAACCTGGAACGTTTGGTCAACCGGTAGCCAGGCATGAGCGTGAGAAAGTGGATGATATAAAATGCAACCGAAATGGAGGATAGGAAAGATGATGATGGATTAATTGGTGGAATGAGTGACGGGGTAAACCGGAGGACCCGGAGAGTACTCACCCAAACGCCGCTTCGTCCACCGCAAATCCCATATGCTGGCGCTTGGTATCGAACCCAGGCCACTAGGTGGCCTAACCTCTCAGCCATATTAATATGAAAAACGTATTTATATTAATGTTTTATCAAATTCCAAGATGCATCACCTTTAATCATATATACGGAATAAAATTAATACACGTATCAAGAATGTTCTTGGTAGGATAAATTGCATTCAATAGGCTTCTAAGTCTAGATTTGCATGTATTCCATCATTGATTCAAATGTTTTATGTACACGGTATTGTAAGTATATTTAGAGTAACGGCTCTGTCTGTTAAGTGATATGAAGCACTACTTTATTGTTACACTTAAGGGCAGGCGATGGCTTTTACGACAGTTGACATACCTCAGCGAGTACCGCCTATATCCTCGTGCTCTCGTATACGTTAAGTAATTCTTTACGACTCCGTTTATTGGCGTTCTTTTTATGTCGTGTCGTTACCGGGAATTTAATTGCCGTTTTAATGTTAGTTTCTAAAAGATGAGGAAACACTAACTCTTGCAGCACAACGGGCACATTGTTTTAGGAGCAATGGCGAAGCTGCATGCGACAGGAAGCTTTATTTTCGCATTGATAATGTATTAACTTGATGTTTGAAAACACAAATGATTTCCAGGGTAGCACATTAACCATCATTGTGCAGCGGACATTGATGGATTGAGGTAGACGGCAGCAGAACCAAACTTCCGTTACCACTTGTGGTGACTGCTTCATGCAACGACAAATCAAATATTGTCTCCAAGGAGTTAGAGAACCCTCAATACTTCACGTCAAGTTGTTACGTATATGTAACATGCTAGACCATAAGTAAACCTGGATGTGGACTATGTTGCATTTTCTGGTTTCCAAACACAGAATTATGAATTATTTCTAGTTTTGCTGAAAAAAAAATTGAGAAATAAATTATTACATTTTGAAATTAAGAGCTATGAAGAGGACGAAAAAAAAATCTGATGTGTTCCATTCACATGACTTTCTGTAACATTATTCTTAATAAGCTTATTCTTCTGCTTTATGCTAATCTTGATGAACATTAGCAGAACTTTTTCCCAACACACAATGCAATTTTTTATTCATTTGCTTAAAAAATATGTATACTGCCTCTCAAAAGTACATAAAAGAAAATGTTTGTATCCTGTTTTGATCCACGTATGTACGTGAATAGCTGTTATCGTTACTGAAGATAAGGGATGTCTAAATAAAGCAGCGGGCCTAATGATCAAAACCAAAAATTTGCTTTACGGCTTGCGAGTAGGCAAACAGTACCAAATATTGATAAAGCAATAAAAGCCAAAAAGGAGCGTAGGAGTCTTATGCAGCGGATGTGAATAAATATGTATATTATTAGCCTAAGATGAGTTGCTGTAGCAGACTGTTCCAACTCTACTCGACTGAGTCTGTGTAAACGTGCATACTCATCCACAAACTTCAGAGTCATGTTAGAAGGGAAGGTGATAGTCAACACTAGATTCAGTTGTTAACGATAAGTTGCCCTCAATGACGAGGCATGTTGCATACGGAAGGTATACTCCTGTGAGTCACTCGCTGCTCTTTGGCGCGCAGCCAAGCTGGAATAGAATGTACTACAGCAACATTGCTATGCCCTAACTGATACCCAATAACGACTATCGTCATTACTTTTAGGTCCCGGGCTTCATTGTGTGGCGGCACTGTTCGAATCCGGGGGTGCAGGTTATGGTTATAAGAATGGTGTGGATATGTGGTTGGCTTAACTCAGGGTTTTGATTAGCATGGAAACTCTTTCAGGTTGTGGTGAGACACAATGCTTTATTAACTGAGTCCAGCCTCTTTCCGCCGTAGAACACACGTGCATTCTTCTTAACTTTCTACTGTGACGTTACACTTTAACCGCACGCGACTATTATAATTTATTCGTTTGATGCAGTGATATGTCTCGTATTATGATGGGTCTTAAAATCACTTACTTCCATCACAACTAAGGGTCACACCACGCGCTCAAATATCATATCTTGGTCGTGCGGAGGTTCTTCGTCAAGTGCCTCACAATTAAAAGGTAGCCTGTTCGGCTCCATCACGAATTCTAAATTTCACATCTTGGTTGTTCGGTGGTCCTTCACCAAGTGCCTCAGAAAGCGTCCCACTTGACCAGCGGAGATCATTGATTGCGTGTCCCGTTAGTTTCCCTTGGGAAGGACATTCTCGCCCCTTTCCCTCGGGTCAATGAACGGCAGATAACGGATCTTGTACCCCAAGCTCGTGACTTATACGTGCTTAAAGTCTTTCTACCCTTCCCATTTTCACTCTACATTTATATTTTATCTTCTTGATATAATTTATATTCTTGGCTATGATTTATATTTCTCTTCTTAATAATTCTTTCCCCCGGCACAAGACATGTATTGTCTCAATTGTTAACTACGTTAATCTACGTTCCTTTGTTCACACGACTTAGTACTTTTTATGGAAATTGACAAGTTTAAATTAGTGAAGCAGATTTCAATTGTAAAAGATATTGTAAATTATGTATTTTAAGATGTTTATTGAATGTTAATTTTGAATTTTTTAAATGTTAATATATAGTTTTATTGAGGTATCGTATGCAATTTTATTAATATTTTAAATTTGAAAATTATTTAAATTTTGAACTTTAAGCAGTTGAAAATATTATGAATGTAAAAGTTTTATTTAAATGCACGAATGACGAATAAAATGTATGAATTTTAAATTTGCAGATGTATGAAGTAGTTGCTGGATACCAGTAGCTTTAGTTTGAATTTACTGGAAGCCAATACTTCAGTTTAGATTGGTTTAGTTCATTAGCTTTCTGATTTTCCATTCTAAAGGTGTAATATTTGTTTAAAAACTTTTAAAACATTTATAACAAACTGACATAGGAAACTAGATGTCAAGATAAAGGTGTCAGATTTATGTGTGTGTGTGTGTGTGTGTGTGTGTGTGTGTGTGTGTGTGTGTGTGTGTGTGTAATAGCCGAAGAGAACCCATGGCTATGGCTTTGAATTGTTCAATCTAATTCTATGTATCCAACCCAAGTTTACACAAGTCATGAAAATTGGAAAGTAGTTTAAATGCCTAATTTGGTGTTTCTGTTTAGTGTCCTACAAGAATGCCACAAGCATTGCTTTATAACCCCCCTCCCCGAATACATGGATTATTTGTCAAAATGTTTATAACAATTTTGATTTAAAATGCCATATATTAAAAAAATATTTAAATGATAGAATGCATATTTGGAATTTTCTGAGCATATCCTCTGAAGCCCTAGCTGACTTTTGCATACATAGTAAACCATAAGAAATAGAAAGAAAACAGTTACATAAAAATGTAGATGTCATTAGAACTTAGATTTCTCATATATATATATATATATATATATATATATATATATATATAAATTTTTTTTTGTAGAGTTAATCTTTTCCTAGGTATTTATTGTTGATGGTTTTAGTTTTTCAATACTTTTCTTTAAAGGATAGTGGTTAATCGTGTTTCTTTCTCCTGACCAAACAAAGAGAATTGAGTTTCGAAGCTATCACCTAGCGACCACCTTTTAAAGGATTTGATAATGGTTTGCCCCAGTTCCCGTTATATCTATAAGGGAATATATGTACAATAAAAACATTTATATAAACTTTATCTCAATTTACGCAAAGTAGATAGAAGAATTTCAATTTTTAAAATAGCTTTTTGTTGAATGGCTAAAGAAAATCATGTAAATGTAGAATATATTTTATTTAATGTTTGTTTTTCGGGGAGCGTAATTTATTTTCTGCCTAATTACGAGCTCTGACTTTAATCCGTGAATTAGACCCAGGAGAACACAACATCCTAAGTACTGCGTTGTATAATGCAACATGAAAGAGTCACAAACGACGAATGAATATTTGAAACAAGGCTTTTGCAAATATATACATTTTACAACGTGTCACGCTTCAAACACGAATATAATCAGTGCAAAAGTGGGCAAAAAACGAGTTGCCTGTCGTTTATCCGTCCCTTTCTGTACGATAAACATCAAAGGGATGTCTGTCAGAAAAGGGGAAAATAGGCACGCTGTTTAAAATCACACCATAAACAGGTTTTGTTCTCCAGAGCGAGATAGGCAATTTGTTACACACGGAAGGCGAAACTCAAAGTGTCAAATGAACGCAGTTTTATTTAAATGTTGCACACAGTAACTGGCCACAGTAACTTTTGAACTGATGCGGTGCTAGGTTTTTACGCATTCAGATTGTTGCTGGTGCACCTTTGCTTTCCATTTCGTCTCTGTAAAGGACGGCAATTGAATTCATTTAAGCCAGAGCTTCATGAAAAATGTTTTCCATTTTCCCAGTATAAGTTCGTGTATAAATTTTGAAATGCATTAGATAAATTATACGAACCAGAAAATGAAGGATGATAAAGATGACAACTAATTTCTATTTTTCTTATTTTGTTTTTGTTGTTCTCTTTCTTTTCAGTTATGAACTATACCGTAAAGGGACAGCAAGCAACCGAGCAGTTTTGATCCCCGTGACTAGCCTATCTGACCCTTGATAAAATACCATTGGATCTTTCTGATGAATTCCCCCGCTTTTTATTTGGATAGTCCCCATCCCCTCCTATCCGATAGAGATCTACATCGCCTCCCCTCCATGCACAAACTACTGACTATAATTGGTGAGATACATTCCTGCTGACATGTGGCTGCCTCGGTACGCTGTTGCTACATTTGTTCACTGTCTACCTGCAGCGCCGCATGTTCCAGTACTTCTTCTAAAATGTCTTCTTTCATTGATCTTCTATCACACTCCTCGTATGTTTAACTACTTTTCCCCATTTCTCACCAGTCACCTCATCTATTCCTTTCGACATCGGGTCCTATACTTCACTAAACCTAAAAGTTTTATTATTTCGGCTAAGGTAACCTCATATCACGGCTGTTAAACATTTTCAAATCAGAAAATCACTCGCGCTATTTCTAAGATGAGAAGAAGTGCAATGTTTACAATATGTAAAAGGTAATAACGATAATAAATGTAAATCCTTTCGGAAATACTGTGCATAACACCACCGAACTTTTTACAGAATGAAATCAATCATATTGCAAACAGTCAGATCAGTCATGCAAGAGAACGCGCGCGTAAGTTTCCACTTAACCCGTAGGTGTTGCAACACCCATGACAGGCTCTCCTTGACGGCTATATATTCTTAGACTATGATTGGTCAGCAACTTGACGAGCTACTGTCAGCAGATGACACACCCCACAAGTATCAATCTCAAGGAAATTTCTCACCGATCTGAGCTACAGCTAATGGATGGGGGAAGGAGTGGTGAAGTTAGTGCCAGATACCGCTTTACACAGCCTGGGATTTGTGGGTGATTCCGCGAAAGACACTTGTCTTTAGTGGGGGTCCAGGACCATCACTTGGCTCATAGCCTAGAGATCTGCCTATGGTAGCTCATGTAGGTGGGACTTGACAACTTTTGTGCAGGTAATATTAGTTGATACTTATGTGGTTATCGTTGGTGTCACCTTTCGGAATGTGGTGGTCTGCCTTGCCCTTGAAGTGCATCTTCATCGTGAAACACAGAGTGAGATTTACATAAGCTGAAGGGTTTTCTTAATCATAGTCCGTTGTCTAGCGTACTTCCTGTTCAAGTTGGAACAAGGCTCCGTAGGTGTTGTTGTTCGGGGTCATCGCCATTCGGTTTTATAAGAGGTATATTGCAATAGAAGAGCGACAAAGGTCGCTTATGTTTGTCCATTTCTGTTGTGTATTGTTCTAGCTGTTGAATCAGTGGATTGTGGTGAGAGGATGCCTTTTGTAAATGTTGAACCTTAGCTTTTTAATGAACTGTTCCGTCATGGTAATTTAAGTTCCTCGTGCAGTATTTCTACGGGGGCATTTCTAGGGACTTTGACGGTTATTCTGAGATGAGGCGCAGTACTTCCATACTAATGCCGTGTAGGTTGTTAATGGTCCCAAAATTACCAATCGAATGCTAGGCAGTTTTCTGCCATCCCCCGAATGTCCTGTGTCTCCTTGTCTTTCCATTGTCATTTCGTTCATCCCTCGTCGCATTGGTTTCTTTCTGAGTTGGAAATGTCGGCGATGGTGCTCCGTGCGGCGTGGCAGTCACAAAGGATGCTTTTAGTGACTCTCTTCGCCCCTCGACTTCGGCTGATTGGGGGGGATGAAGACCATCCTGGCAGGGGCGTTATCCCCTTTTAGGGACGGGGTCTCAGATCTGCCTTTCCGACTATAGGAGTGCTTCAAATTGGAAACTGTATGGACCCTGTCGTCGCTCCTGGCTTCGGCCGTCCAGTCTATCCTCTTAGCTCCCTTCCTTCCGTAGGCGCGTCCTCATGGGGTGTAGGTACAATAACCTGCATTGCTTGCTGAATCCCTTCCGTCCGTACCCTATTCCTAGGACAATAAGCAAGGGTCCCAATGCAAATTTAAGTTGCAACTGACTTATATGTGCGATATGTTCATGGCAGAACATCTCTAACGTCAGTAGGTACAGACGAGAAGATCATGCAAAGAATAAAACTGTTACATGAGTTTGCAGGAATTTAGTCTTATGTCTCAGTTTGGTTTACGTAAGGTGATTTTGTGATTTAGACGCTTATTGTTTGGTAAAAGACCCCCTAAATTTGCCAACAGCAAGGGAGAAGTATTAGTTGTTTTTAATTTGTGTTTGTATAGCAAAAGAGGATGAAGTAACTTTTAAAATTCTTATGAAAGAAGGTTTGGTTTGGTACTTGGAATTAGCATTAAAAAGCAGAAGTTCTTAGAAATTTACATTTTAGTAGTGAATCCTATTTGCTATTTTATCGCTATCACACTAACCTTGTGAAATCAATTTTCCCTGGTTTCCCTCAGTTCCCTTTCAGTTCATTTTCTTCACGTCTTTATAGCTGTTTTGTGTAATGGTGCCGGAGAGATGGCGCCGATGCTTTCGTCAAGGAAAGAATATTCCGCTTGTACGCTTGAGGGCTGTTTGGTTGGACGGGTCGTTTCTCGCCCTCTCTGGGCAGTTACAGCAGTTGAACAGGTTTTCAAGCCAGAAACTATTAGGAACTTCCGCGAGTCTCTGTGTCCTGTCTGTTTCGCCCTGTAGCATCCTGTGGTTACTCGCTCTATCCCTTATTATTTGGGAGCGGCAGTTACACTAGATCTCTCGTAGGTCCCAGTTTGTGAAATGTTCCTCTTATTGTATACCTTATACACGTGGTGACTTGAGAGGAACCTCGCAAACTGCATAAACTGTGTCCTTAAGAGTATGAGTAGGGAGCACACATTAGGCGGGTCGGGGAAAGTCATTGTGTAGAGTGAGAATGAAAGAGCACATTGTCTCTTTCGTTCTTGCTGTTAGGTCATGCATAGAGTTCGGAGTTCGGAGTTCATTGCCTCGAGAACTGTCACACGCTGTCCGTACACGGACAACACCCTGGGCATGTCACATCCATCCAATCTGACACTAATGACCAACAAGTACAGAAATACGTCATCCACTATTAAGAGTTGTAAGAGGCACAGGCACAGCCTTGCCAGAAGTAAAGAAACACATACAGAAGTTGCTTGAATATATGGACAAGTTTTCACCAGGTTATTTTGCTATAAGAAGAAGAAATATACGAAAATCGTCCAGGAGTAAAGAACGATTTGTTTCAACTAAATAATAACGAAATATATCGACACAACACCTCATTTACAAGTTACAGAACATTACTCTTATTTCTCAACGTAATCGTCATAGCTGTCAAGACGTTTACTATTACATGGCACCAGTTTTTCAATGCTGGTATACAGTCAATACATTGAAGGTGTCTTCAGCGAGGAAATGGTGCATAATGTTTAATCAAGGAATAACCAGTGTGCATAATGAAGTCCTGAATGGGAGTTGTTCACTTGTTATGGAAGAATTGAAAGCAATGTTGATGCAAATAAGGCATTTCATTCTGAACACCTTAAATTACTTTTTGGGTGCAAAAGAGTTCCTAAATAATGAAGACATCAAATCGGTAGAACTTTGGCGGTAGAAGAGTATAACATCCTCTACTGTAATATAATTTGGAAACATGAATAACTAGATTATAAAAGAAAACGGATTAATCATATATACCGTATTAAAATATTCATTGGGATTGGTATCAAAATTGGAACACTGAAATAATACTGCAAACAAGGTGATTGTCATGCATATCAAGTGGCAAGGTTGTCCTTCACCACACTCTACCTTTACAACCTATACAACTGTATCTCCAAACCAAAGTGCTGAGATACACGTAACGTTCCAAGCTCAGGTAATCTCAGAATGAGGTCAGAAGTCTAGTCATGCGACTCAGAGCAATGTTCCTGCGCAACGGAAACTCGCCTGCCTTCATGTCTGGTCACGACTATAGTATCTGACTCATCTTACACGGTTTTATATCTGTATTTATACTGAAAACTATAGTCTGTATTTGATTGTTCTGTTTAAATACCTGACGTTTTGTTTAACTAAAGGACTGAATGTCATTTTTTGTTTTTTTTTGTTTCAGGTATGTACGGAAAGTCGCTTGAATTTAGATCTGTAAGTATTTTAAAAGCTCAATCTTTATTTAAATGTGATTGCTCTAAGGTTTTTCAGGACATTTATATACCTAAAATTATTATTATTATTATTATTATTATTATTATTATTATTATTATTATTATTATTATTATTATTATTATTATTATTATTATGTTGTTATATTAATAATAATGCTACTTTTTTCTGCATTAGCCTTTCAAGAAACATGAGTAAATTTCGTGAATAATTACAAACATATTTAGAATACCCATTTTTATATATCCTACTTCTAAGATATAGAAATGCATGTATAGCAGTTTCAGCTGGCATTTCTATACTTATGAAATAAATGTTTACGGGCATATTTTCGTAAGTCTAAAACATATGGTATAGTGTAACATAGCAATAACAATATCTAGTTATAACTTAATTTATTTTACATTACGTAAATCCAGTAGCATGAATGCCAACCACAAAGTACTCTTGTAGAGAGCAGAAAGCTTTTCTCTTGGATTTACAAATGGCTGACAAATACGTTTTGAGGTTTTTATTTTATCTTCAAGGGAAATTTGTTGCATAATTTCTGTTGCTGGTAACAATGAAATTTGTTTAGCTTTCTATAACGATACTGAACTCTGGCAACCAGGTCCCAATTACAGATTTGTGTTTCTGGTCATTTAAATTCCTAAAGGGATTTTTAACACACGTGTGTACAAATTAAGTTTGGCATTTTAAAATTAGATTTTTTTCGAAATCATGTTCTACGTTATACAGCTTTAGGATTCTCCTCCGATTTTTTTCTTATGTTTTATACATTTTCTGAAGAGCGAGACAACAAAGATACTTTTTTTACCTGAAGTGTGGTTATGTATTTAAGTTTCAATAACTTAATACTGATTTAGTCCAAGCTTGGCACACGCTTACCGCTTTTCTAGAAAAGTTTTTAATGCTGCCCAAATGTAATGTTTAACTGTAAATAATGATATTCGATGATAACTTAGAACTCATACAGATTAACCTTTCTACATTTGCTTCATTGGGCGTTTCACAAGAGACTCGATTTTCATATTTTCTTGGAAATTCTTGTTCGCACGACCAAGAATGGTTCTCTATGATTGTATTGGACATATTTTAGACAAAATGCTCAGCTAAATTGTTAGAAATGAGCAACTTCAATACCGAGTACACTTAAAATTTTTGTCAAACCTACAATTGGAGCATCATTGGAACCTTCAGAATTCCAAGTTAAAACACATAAGGCTGTGTTAAAAACAAAAGATACACATAAATAAATGCTCTTAAAGTCAGGAGGCCGCGTCATGGTCGAGTGATTAGACCCTCGCCTCTCACCTAGACGTGCCGTTCGAACCCCAGGCGACCACATGAGGGACTTGTGCCACAACCCGCAGGGGCGGATTTTCTCCGGGTGCTCCGGATTCCCCCGTCATGACATTCAATGTCTCATCAGTGTCACGGCTGCGGTGCCATTTGTAGTAAAAGCGGGCTGTAAAAACCATAAAAGCATTAAAGTCGACCCCGGATGGTATCTAGCTTTGAATAAAAGTTGTTGTTTTCACTCCGGACACAGAAATACGCCATTATCTCTTTCTGATAGTCCGGCACGTTCTTCGGGAACGTAACGTAACCTGCAGCATGTCGTCTCAAGCATGGCCCTTAGAGAAAACAACATCAGTTATCGGTTGATATTCTGGCCACCAGATTCTTCTTGAGATATAATTAATACGTAGTTGGAATTGCAGGGAGCTGAACTGGTTGCTATTGAAAATAAACATTATGAATTTATACCCTCGGCTGTTAATTCTAGTATGATTTTTTGCTTAAACCTACATTGTGAGCTTGTAAACACTTGCAGCCTTTAGCAAAACTGTCTGGTGGTATCACAGGAGTACAGAAAATGTAATCCTATTGATTCAAATATAGTACTTAAGGTGAGGCATTTGTTAAGTGTGGAAAATCCACATAATTAAAATATCTTAATGATAATTATGGCACAACAATAATGATATTTTTGTCACATTTAACAATTCTAGCTTGCAGAAATAATGTTTGTTTAAATTTATTGTCATAATAGAAATGAGCCAGGTGATGCATTTTAAAAAAAAATGTTCATATAAACAAACCAGTTTTACAGTAAATGAGTTTACAAATATTTCTGGATGATTTTTGAAACTTCAATATTTATTTCTGAAAATTGGAGAATTATTTCGAAAAATTATATAAACATTTTCTTTACTGTACGTTTGAAAGACAGTACAATATTTGTGAAACAAATTAGTGAAAAATTATATCCTGTGAAAAATTTTGAGAATGACAAAGTTTAAAGGGATAGTTTGTGAGAAATAACGTTTAAAATTGGGTGTATACTTATTAATAAGTATGCACCTACTCATCTATACCTTCAGTTAACTGACAGTTATGCGCCAAGTAGGAAAACGATAGATATGATTAAAGCTTATAATTAATATTTACATTTCATTTTGGAAAAATATAACTTTTTAATGTTTCTTAATTTTTGGTCCAATTTCACGGACGCATCACCTTAAAATGAGTTTTAAACTCATACCCGGTGTTAGGGGTATAGATGCTGATTTTATGATTAATTGTTCCTGAACATGCATCCAGGTCGTTGTGCTAGATTTACTCTTCGTCTAACAGTTCTCCCTCAAACACATCACATTGCACCAAGTTTGATATTTAAAGGACTTTCCGTTTTTAGGTATACTTCCCATAGACACACTTGGCACTTTTTCTAAAATGCTTTTCTCTATGCAAAGGTCCTCAAAACATGTATTTCTGGTGACGTCTCGAATTTTTGGCAGAATACAATACCTTCAATACTACCCTACATTGTCATAGATGGTGCAGAAAGTAAAATAAAAATGTGAGCTGTAACTTGTTTAAATTAATGTTACAACTCCCCTTCCACCGGTATATCGAATTTAAGAGCAAATTTAGTTTAATAAGGCTGCAAAAAGTGAATAGAATGTAATTTTTTGGCAACATTATCTCTTTGCTTTCCCTTAAGGAAAAGTTTGACTGAAAGTTTGTAATTCCAAATTAATAATGTTAGCTTTTTGAAATGTATACCCCATGTGTAATATAAAGCAAATAAGTTACAGTGCAAATTTCATTTATTTTACTCTAATGGTTTGAAAGTTATGGACAACTTTGTTTATGTTTTTGTCACGTCATAAAAAGTCTCTTGCGACCAAAAAGTTAAAATTTTGGTTTCATATTTTAACCCTAGGTTCACATAACATCCACTTATTGAAATTGTCCTAGGTTTCTCTGTGTCGTCTTTGGTTTAGCCACCAAACTTTTTTGTAATAAAAATACAATTTTTGTTTGCGAACACATATGCTTCAATGTATCCAACAGAAAACCTAGGACTATTCTTATTCATTGTCTCTGTGTGAACCTGCACAACAAATTTTATTTGTGTAACACAAAAACTGCTCCGCAAGGAACAGTTTACAGGAAGAAAATTGCTGAAAATATCAATAGAAGATGCATGGCTCTCATTAAACTCCACTAGGTTGGAACCTCCTCAGCTTTCTTTTACCTCTCATCTATTGCTGTCTTTTCTGTACTTTTGTTCTTAAGTTGCTGCTTTTCTTCTGCTGAACTTCGTTTTTTATTTTGTCTGGGGCGAATTAGATCTCGTTTAACTGAAATTTTTGTTGCCGAGTCTAGTACAGTTTCACCTCTAATGCTTTGACTGAAGGCATTTAAAAATGGCACCTGGTGCCTAATTATAGCTTTATTGTATTAAGGAATGTTTAAATTATTTTATGGAATTAAAATAAAAAGTAGATTTTTTTGTGATTTTTCATGAAAGTTGTCATACACACCGTTAAAGAAAATGAGAGTTATCTGTAGCCTGGGATCGATCACGTGTCCCTCACAGTAAACGGTCGCTGGTTATAGTGATGTTAGTGCATGGGAGACAGAGAACGGAAAAGTACAGCGCTGTGAGCCGAGCGACTCCCTTGTTGAACTTGTAAACATTGGAGTGCGAGTGTGTGCTATGAATGGACCGGTGGACAAAATCAACAAAGGGAAATTACCACTAGTGGTTCTCAGGATTGGTGTTTGTCACGTCAAAGCTGGTGGCGCACCATCAAAATTCTGTCCAATCAGTTTCCTAGTTAAGTACTTCACCAATAAAAATGCAATATTATTCAAATTTCAGTTTTTAAGCTCTAGGGCTGTAATTCGTTGGATGTTACCTTTTGAAACATTTCCAGAAGGGGCAACAACATATGTAGCTGCTTTTTTATAGCGTGTAACGTCCGCTTTTACTATTGTGGCTCCGCAGGCGATGACACTGATGATACATGAAATGAAGATGGAGACCCGGTGGAATACGATGGCGGGGGAAACCGGAGAGCCCTGAGAAAACCAGCCCCTGCGCCGCTTTGTCCACCACAAATCTCGCAAGCGGTCGGTTGGGATCGAATCCAAGCCGACTAGATGAGAGGTGAGTGGTCTAACCACTCGGCCACAGCGCGGCCGTAGCGGTTGTGAAATTATAAAACAGACTAATATTTAATCAGCACTATTGCTTTGAGTCGGCGCCGTGGCCGAGTGGTTAGACCGCTCGCCTACCATCAAGGTTCGATCCCAAGCTCTCGCATGTGGGATTTGTCGTGGACGGAGCGGCGTTGGTCGGCTTTTCTCTGGGTCCTGCGGCTTCTGCCGCCATTGATTCCACCAATTGCTCCATCATAACCTTTCCTATCATCCATTTCGCTTGCATTCCATATCATCCACATCCTTACACTCATGCCTAGCTATGGACCGCCGCCATTCGTTCCAGGTTCTTCATTCTGTGGTTTCGTGTCGTTGGCTCCCTGACAGGCTTCTTACCCCTAGGCATCTGCTTGTAAGTTCTACATACGGGAAGGGTAAGCCGACAACAAAATGAAACTATTACTACTTTGGTGTATAGAATACAACTCGCTGACACATTTGCCAATATCATAAAAATCGGATGTGTTCCATTCACTTAACTTCTGTACCTATTCTGCAACAAACTCATCTTACAAACGGTTTTCCTTCTATCTAATAATCGAGATAAACGTGAGCAGAGGTGGAATTTTTACTTATTACTTTGTAGGTACAACGAGCAAGAAGAAATGGATTAAGCTAAAGTGATAGTCAAATATTTTAAAAGCTGGTGGTTTAGTGATATTCAGATTCCCTTCTCTTTGTATGACCAGAGGCAAAAAAGAAACAAACAAAAATGAGAAAATAAGTTTTAGAGAATTTAAACCAAGCAAGGAATATTTTGAAATGATTAACTCCACAACAATGTACCTGATGTAACGTATATGCTGTAATGAAATATACATTTTGTTTTACCAGACATGTTAAAGTCATTCAGAGTGATGATTCGAGAGACTATTTCCAAAAATATTCAAAATAAACATTTAATTAGTCATTAAAATATCTTAAGCATGGGATAAAGAACAGTAATTTAATAATTTTAATGTCCGGAGTGTTTAAATGCCAAAATCTAGTTACGCTTTTAACTCTTCATATATCTGCAAGGTGTGAGAATGCAATTAAAATCCTTAGAGACGTTTTTGAGAAAATCAAAATTTTCGAAAAATTTCTATTTTAAGAGTAGATTAGAGTGGAAAAGCTTTTCTTGAAAATATTGGTGTCATATCCTTAGAGGATGATCATCTTAAATATCAAGTTTGGTATTTAACGTACTTTTATTTTTCAGTTATGCTGCTCACACGTGGAACTTTTTTCTAAAACTGATTTTTTGGATTCAGAGGATGTCAAAACATTTAACTCCGATGAAATATCGGTATCTCATTTTCGGGTGGAATGCATTCACCTTCTCTACATGCTGTGTATATTTTAGATGGTAGAGAAAGTAAAAAGGCAAGGTTGTGTTCACGTTAAGAGAGACAGAGACTAGAAGAATCCCCCTATTCCTCTCTACGATAACTCTGTTCCAGGTAGAAATTCTGTACGGTTTACGAAGAAATGGGTGATTAAGCTCACATGATGTTCTGCATACCTTTAGTGCCTAAAGCACCTTGTTGCATGGAAAAAAAAATCACATTTTTAAGATGCCCTCATATGTGTGTAGGTTATGAATTTCACTGTTGGCCATTTCAAATATGCATTTTATATAAACAAACGCCTTAATTATTGAAACTACGTTTATAAAGCATAACCGCTAATTATGAACGCTGAATTAATGCAAACTATCAAATAGTTATAGCACATGAACATAAACCACTCAAAATAAATACATAAATAAAATTCTTCCTTGTACAGTATCATATCCAAAGAAAAATAACTAGAATATAAACTCTACCTCCAAATGGGATCGAATTAAAAATTAACTATTAATAATCGGAACACTATGAATTACAAGCGTTAACTTGGACTGAGTTAAAAAATCCAGAAGTCTTCAGTGCCAACAAACCTCCGAACTTGTCTATATTTGTAACCTAGAGTTAACTCAGCTTTGAATAAACTACATGACTTGGAATCCAACAAGTCCATCCGTTTCAATCAGAAAATATCGTTTAGAACATGCCTGTTCGGAGAATTTGACCGCCTTCTGGTATTATAGGTTACACGCTCTACTCATACATTTTGACAGTTGTAAATGCATCAAGACTCACGCTACGCCGTCTTGGTTTGCCTTCTCGAATTCCAATACTGCACAAAAATGTTTTTACCTACCTTTAGCCAGTCGGCGGTAGTCTTATTTCAGAATATTTTTGTCGACTCGTTTGCTACTCAAAAGTGAAATTACCTAATCCGACTCCATGGTGCGGACACACTCGGGATTCTGATTGTGAAGGAGGATCCAGCGAGATGGATAAGTTAAGACATGTATTAATGATTAACAGCCTGGTTTGCGCCAAACACCAACTGCTGGCGGCAGCTTGTCTTCCCCCTTTGTAACTCTCTGCGGTACAACCATCAGTTGCCGCCTTCGATCCTGATGGTGATATGCAGGACATTCCCATTTGTCACATCTTTCAACTCCTTTACTGATCATCCTTCAGGTGTCTTCCTAGGCTCATGCTTCGTGGCAGCGCCAGTAGTTGGCACTATAAACTATGCTGTTCTCGGGGTTAAAGCGGCGTTGTGACCTGGACCCTGTGGTGTTGGTGCTGCACAGCGGTCCTGCCGCTGGAATGAAGAAGTTTCAGCCGATGAGGGCGTTATGCAGAGTCGTTTGCTCAAGTACACCATAAGGAGAGGAGGAGAGAAGCCGAAGGATTTGATTTCGTATGCAGGGACGATTATTAAGAATATCTTAGGCGAGACCTTCAGAAGTACTCGGAAAGTGTTCAAGAAATTATTTGTGCGCTCACAGTTCTCATACAAATACGTCACTTTTAACCAATAGGAAACATTCATAAACATAAGCATTAAGAATATCAGTCGAAATGACAGGAGAAATCCCCCAGAGAATATTTTCTGCTAAGGAAAAGGAAATGTTATTTGAGCTGATATAAGAAAGCAATATAATAATAGAATAATATCCGTCAATTTACCGCCTTCGTTCCTGTCGGTGATATAAAGGATTTCTCACGATATTCATTCCCTTTCCTGCCATTTTCTTTTCATCTTTTAGGTGTGTTTCTCGGATCGTGGTTCGTGGCAGTGCTGGTAGATGGCACTATGAAGTATGCTGTTCTCGGCGTTGAAGCCGCGTTGTGGTCTCTGTCCTCGCAGGCGTGGGAAAGTTTGGCTGGATCTGGACCATGTGGTTTTGGTGGCTGCACAGCGGTCTTGCCCCCAGAATGAAGAACTTTCAGTCACTGAGATAGGGACTTTCGCGCATCTTTCTACCTGCGGCCTATGGCCTCCTGTGGTTTCCTCACTTTATACCTTCCTACTGAGCATTGCTAGCGCAGAATAGAGCTACATAGACAGCAGCACGTGACTTGTCCCTCACCGTTGTCTAGCCCTTACATTCATATTTATCCCCATATGGAAAGCAGGTAGATAAATCGGTGTGTTGGTGCAACACGCTCAGCATAAAATGAACACCGTCCGAGTCAGTAGCAAGCACCGTACCCAACCCCAAAATACAAATAAATGCAGATCGTTACTTAAATGTTGGCAACCAACAGCTAGGAAGAATTACAGAACGGTTACTGGCAACATTTCAGTTTATCGACTGTGCGCTGTTTTTAATGAATGCACCACCTGCGCCTCTAGTGGACTGAAACATGGGTGATACAAGCCAGAGGAGTCGTTCGGAGGAAGTGTTACTTTGATTGAAAAAGCGGGATATTTTGCTGTAATGTTGTGAGCAGTAAACACAAGAGTAAAACCCCAACCAGACGCGTACCATTTTTCCTCCCCTCATGAAATACGTTAGCGACACGTGTTTTCGCTGCTGGCACGTTTTTAGTTTGAATAGCATGGTTCTTGTAGGAGATCCACTCGCAGAAACATGATAAACAGGCGATCCAAATAAACCAGCATCCCTACAGAAACACACAGAAGACTCCTTAAGGTAATGTGTATAGGAAATTTCATAAAACTAATAAAATTGCGAAAGGATAAGGTACTTATTTTTTAGTGTTTAACGCCCGCGTTTACTACTATGGCACCGCAGGCGATGGCACTGATAATACATGGAAAGAGGATGGAGCACCGGTGGAATGAGATGGCAAAGGAAAACGAAGAACCCTAGAAAACCCGCCCTTGCGCCGCTAAGTCCACATGTCGTCGCTTGGCCTTAGTGAGAGGCGAGTGGTCTAACTACTCGGCCACGGCGCGGCCACTGAACATACTTTTATTTTCAAAAGAAAACAATACGAATTCTAAACTTTTAAGAACATTTTTCGTTTTTGCACTGACGCATTTGAAGTACCAATTAAGTACTCCTAGAGATGGATAGGTGCATGCTTATTAATGCAAGCGCCCAGCTGTTTTTGAAAACCTTATCAGCATTTTGCCTACACAGAATGCTCCACAAAATGGAATTGTGTTTACAAATTGTTTCAACACTTTTGTACTGCCTCTCAAAAGTGCAATATACTTATGAGCACACACTTTCTTTACTACCTACGTAGTATATAAGTAGAGAAAGTTCTGCAGTCCACTCAGAAATTCGATAGCGGCATTTCACTGAATATATACGTTTTAGGTTTCCCCGAATAAAAAAGGAAAATACACAGTCATTTTTTATAAAAATGCTCTTTTTAGATATACGGGATCTTAAACCGTCTATAGCCTGTGAAATCTGGACATCGAATTTTTGGGTGAAATGCCAATACTTTCTCTACTTAAGCTCTATGTACGAAGTGGGAAACGTAAATACGACTAACACACCGAAGTGGATACATATTAAGGTAACATATATTAAAGTATAGAATGTGCCGTGGCCGAATGGTTAGACCGCTCACCTTCCTCCTAGATGGCCCGGGTTCGATCCGTATCTGCCTTATGTGGTGAACCAAACGCGGTATGGGCGGGCCTTCTCCAGGTTCTCCGGTTTCCTCCACCACTTATTCCACCATTTGCTTCTTCACCAGCTTTCCTTCGTTTGTATTTCATATCATCCACTTCATCACGGTCATACAGACCACTCGTTTGGGGCTCTCCATTCTGTGGTTGTCTCCCCGATAGGCTGGCTTCTGACCTCTAGGTATCCGCGTGTAAGTCCTAGGGGGGGGGGGGTTAGTCAAATATATCCATAACACCTTGTATATGACAACGTTCAATAACGTCACGAAGACGAAGGTTAACGCTATTGCCGTTATCGAAGGGAAGCGCAGCATGAACTTTCAAGGTTTAACTTCTAATGTTATCTCTGACAATACAGTAAGAAGAATCATGCTCAGTAAAAAGAGGTTGTCATGGTTGTAATGGTGGGGACCAGATTTTATCAAGCCACGCCATGGCCAAGTGGTTAGACCACTGGCCTCTCACCTAGGCGGCCCGGGTTCGATCCCAAGCGACCGCACGTGGGATTTGTGGTGGCAAAACGAAACGGGTTTTCTCCGGGCTCTCCGATTTCCCCCGCCATCACAATCCATCGGTGCTCCATCTTCATTCTAAGTGTCATCGCCTGCGGTGCCACTGTAGTAAAAGCGGGTGTTAAACACTATCAAAAGAAAACTATTTTATCTGTGCCAACATTAACAGGCCCATTCTATTATGGGACACGTAGAGAAAGTAAACGAAAAATAGCTGACGTGTTCCATTCACATGACTTTCTCTATCTGTCCTGCAAAAATAACATTCTTACACACGATTATTATTCTATCTACATAATGCTAATTGAGATATACATTAGCAGAAATGCTCTTTTTACTTAGTTCCTTATAGGTAGAAAGGAACAAAGGAATGCACTAGACTAAAGCGACAGTCAAATGTCACTATGCGATTGCCATGAAATTCGGTTCTGTTTCCAAGGCTAGGTGTAACACAAAAGAGAGATGAAACGAATGACGGCTTCTTGTTTGAGAAAAGTTTTAAGTATTTTAAAACTGAAACCAATAAAAAGTAGTATCTCGGAAATTGTCAGCTCTTATAAAAAATAAAAATTAACTGTATATTACGGAAATTAGTGTTTTAACGAGGTCTACGTTTTTACTTTCTGTGACATGTATTTAGAATGTACATTTCAGATACAGAAGGTATTGTACTTCACTCAAAAATTCGATTTTGCGATTTCATCCGAAATACAGGTTTTGAGTACACTTGAAAACAAAAGAAAGAATTTTAGAAAAAGGTCAGTGGGTCTATCTGTGTCTGGACAGCATAACTGAAAAACGAAAAGTTGGTTAGACAGCAAACTTTGTATTTTAGTTTAGTATCTTCCAGAGAAGTAAAACAAAGATTTGCAGAAAAATCCCCTCACTCCATACTACTCCTTACATAGAAGCTGTTTCGAAATTATTTCATTTTGCAAAAATGGCTAACGATTTTGATTAAAATGCCGTATATTAAAATGTTTACAAGGAAAATAGAATGTATATCCTGAATTTCTTGGAAATGTCCCTGAGGTTCACTTCATTTTTAACGATTCTTGCCTAGCTGGTAAATCGTAAGAGATAGACAAAATTTTAAATACATGTACAAGATTCTTAGCCGGACCTTTTTCTTAAAATAATTTTTCTTGTCCAGGGGTCCTCTAAACATGTATTTCCTGTGAAATCACAGTTACAAATTTTAGCTGGCATAGAATACACATTGTATGTATGGGCTAAGGGAAATAAAAGGATGTTAAATGTGTAAAATAGAAGAATGAGTTTGGGGTGAAGGTAGCGAGTCAGAAAACTAGAACTCCTGCAAGAAAATTCGCATCAGTCTGTATATCGATGGTGCTAAATCAGCCAGGCAAACAGAAAAAGTGCGTTCTCGGAGATTACCTCGTTCATCTTCAGTGTACTTTGTTAAACGGATGTTGTCGAGCTATAAAACTTGCTCTACGGCCCATTCCTTAACATCCGGAAACAATAACAGCCTTTTCGCTATAGGTATCTGGACGGTTTGGAATTCCTGTTCCAGTCGAATGTAAGTGCTGGGAAACGGATTAGTTTGTTTCTTTGGTAGTGTTTAACGCCCGATTTTACAACAAATTACACCTCAGGCGATGACACTGTTGATACATGGAATGAAGTTGGAACAGCGGTGGAATGATATGGCGGGAGGGGGGGAGCCGTAGAAAACCCGCCCCTGCTCCGCTTTGTCCATCACAGATCCCACATGCGGACACTTGGCATTGAATCCGAGCCGTCTAGGTGAGGCGCTCTGGACAATTTTCCCTTTTCATGAATAACATATCCAAAACTGCGTGCACATTTTCAAAGATGTTTCATATTATTACTTTGAAAAACATATTCCCTATGAAAAACTCAGATGTGCTTCATTCACAACAATTTCTGTAGCTGCTCTGCAAACTGGTTTATGTTCTTACAAAAGATTATTCTTTTTTCTACTTCGTGCTATCAAGATAAGCATTAGCAGTGTGCTCCTGCCACTTAGTTTTTTTAAAAGTAGAAGATAATTAAGGGAGTACACTAGGCTAAAGTTCAAACGCTAGTCGCTATGCGATTGACATTGAACGTCGCTTCTCTTTCCATGGCCAGGAGTAAAACAAAGTAAACACGGACAACTTCCTGCTTGCAAAAAGTTTACAAATGAAACCAATAGCTAGGAATGTCTCTGAAATGGTTAACTCCACCACAAAGACTTATAGGGTACAAGCTGTGTATTTATGTGAGATCTACATTTTTTGTGCAGTAAGTTTTTGTTTATCTCTTACGTTTACCAGTTACGCAAAAGTCATCCAGAATGAGGAGGTCTTCAGAGACTATTCCCAGAAGATTAAAAATAAAACTTTTATTTTTCATGTAAATATGTTCAACACTCCGTATTTTAATCGAAATTGTTAGAGCCAATTTTTCAGAAAAACATTATCAAAAATTTTTCAATGTAACGCTTAGTTTGGGGTACGGGGATTTTCTTGAAAATCTTCATGCCGCATATGTGGAAGATACTAAACTTAAATAAACTTATAAGGAACTAAGTAATAACTCCTGTTAATGTATATCTTGATTAGCATGAAGTAGATAGAACAGTAAGCGTTAGTAAGAATATTCTGTTACAGAATAAGTGGACAAAGTTATGTGAATGCGAACGTTCTACAGTTGTTATTAGAATACAGGTTATGGACCCCGAAACATAACTCCCGCGTCTACAACTGGACAAGTTGTCAGGAAGGATCGTTCTCTAAACACCTGCAAGTGAAATCTGAGAACAAAGCTGCGAAACCACAGCGAGATCACCGTTCAGCGTTGGAATGAGGAAAACTTAACACAGACGGAGATGATGCAAGCTCAGAGTGAAACAACCGTCAATGGAGATACCGTTGATTTTTATAATCTTTGGAGACGCAACGTACTGAGAACACTGCTGGTATTTATCAGTGCTTTGGCTTTGATGTAAATTCTGTCTCAGTATCGGTTTACATAATACCGCAAGGGTATTGAAAGAATGTGATATATTCCAACGTAAAACTGTTCCATTGGGGAAGAGAGAGTGAGAGAAAAAACTAATTTGTTTGCCCAGAACTTCAGACTAGTAGGTAGCATTCTTACGACTGTTTCCACCGGTGGCAAAACTGTTTTTAATAGTCGTCCTCCGCGGTATGGGTAACATCCTAGCCTATGGTTCTCAATGTCGCGGGTTTAATTCCGGCGGAGGGCAATGGATATTTTTTCGGTCGTAATATTCTTAGCATAGCTTCTTTCTAAAGGCAAGTAAAGCAGGTGGGCCCGTGCCTTAAAAGAGCTTTAAGCTGATAACTCTGACCAAAATTAATTGTTCTTTTACGCGTAATTTAGAATGGGACGCCGAGGACAAGAGAAATTAACGAGCATCCATAAATAAAACCCAATTTTTTTTTAAATTTTCAAGACTTCTTATATCCACTATCGTTTAGTTTTAGTTCTTCTACAGCAGGTTGTTCCAACTCGACAAGTCTGAGTCAGAGTACTCAATTCAACCATAAACATGTGAGCTTGCTAGATGGAAAGCCTATACGTCACTTGACGTAGGACATAACACAGGGCTAGCTTATCTTGCCAGAACATACTCGATTTAGCCATGTTGATGTCTTACCTCAGTTCCCAGCTGTATTGCATATTAGGGGCAGACCCTTGAGGCATGTGAAACTCGCTGCTCTTTTTGTTGGTACGGCCTCTTCTAAGTCCAGTCCTGGAAAAGCATATTCTTCTGTCTCCTTCATGTTGATCAGGATAAACGCTACCAAGAATGGCTTCCTCTCACGTTTATTTGCTGGTACGAGAGCAATACAAGAGGGGTAAATCAAAATATTTAAAAAGGATATCGCTGTAAGCTGGCTTCAAATTACACTCTCTACATGCCTTCGCGACAAACAATAGAATGACGACTTAGCAGTTCAAAATATCTGTAGAAAAACTGATGTGATACATTCACATAGCTTTCTCTATCCACTCTTCAGCAAATCTGTTTTTAAAAAACTTACTCTTCTATCCACTTAACGTAACTCGAGATAAACATTTACAGAAATATTTTATTACATATGTCCTTTAGATATGTGAGAATAAGCAAATACACCAGACTAAAGTGTTGGACCAAATCTGGTGAGCTCGTCCCTTGTGATGGCATTTAAATTACGTTCTCTTTGCTTGAATCAGCAGAAAGAAAACGAATACGGTTTATCAATTTTGCAAAAAATCATCCAGAATGAAGAGCACCTCAGAGACTATTCCCAGAAAATTCAAGATATGCATTTCATTTTTATGAAAATGCCTTAAGTATAGAGTATTTTAATAAAAACCGTTAATTATTTTTAAGAAGAATAAAGCTTTAAAAATTGTTCCATGGAAAGGGCAGCTGAATTTGAAAATCTAGAATTTTGTTTTTGAGTTATGTACGTTTATGAGCTCCAAACTGTCTCAGTCCTGGTCTTGTCTTCGGTATGTGCAATGGTTCTACGATGCGTGTGCTATGTGCCACTTCCTTGCGAATGCTATGTCTATGGACATGACTGCCAATAAACATCATGAAGATGTTATTAAAATAGTGGATGTAAAATTATAAGATTATCAGCTAAATATATTAGAAGTGAAAATCATAAAGTAATATTAATGAATTTAGAACTATTATTTGATGGATAGAGAAGTACTACCTTATTAATGGCTTTAATATGTCATACTTGAACAGCGTAATTTATGTATGATAGATACGTGAAAACTCAGCCATGTAGACAGGTGTGCAGACAATTTCAGTAGAAATCTTCTGGCTGTCTAGTAACGGGTAGACTCAGTATTAGATGTTTGGTAAATAGATTTAGAACAACGGGTCGCTACACCAAAGGACCTAAATGCACATTTCTAATGGAGGAAAAGCTAGACGAAGTAGGTGTTACATTCGAACACGCACTTAATAAGTCTCTCAGCCGTGTTGCACAGCGGGTAGGTTTTCACAAACCTTTGTATATGCAGCTGCTAAACTTTTAAAGCTGAAATCCTACTGTGTGACTTAGTCCAGAAATGAATGAACCTTGTGTTAAGAATCCCGCATATGGACTCTACTTTCAACGACGTTTATAATAAGATTGATATTCATTACACATATTACAAACACATGTGTGTAAGTAACACGTAAATTACGGAATGTAGTAGTGTAGTAGAATCTACTAGTGCAGTAGACTGTGTGCTCAGCCGCCATTCGCGCAATACGCTGCCTTGGAATAAAATGAAGGCACTGCATAAAGGTAGGCATGTTCCAGTAGTACTCAGGTGTGCAGTTTCATAATATACTCTAACAAAGAATTTTGGAATTTTAAAATTTATTGACATGTTTGTATTGGTTATTAAATATTACTCTCGTCAATGGGGGTATTTCTAGCAGCAACCACACGGAATATATTGAACAGAAAATGAAATTATTAAAACTATAGATTTTAAACACCAAGAATTTCTAGGACGGGAAAGAAACCTGGATGAAATATTAACCGAAAGGCGAGTTTCCAGTGAGAGCTCGCAGTAATCTTTGCTGTGCTTAAAACGACGCTTTGGGTTGATTAAGTCCTGCGCAAATGATTACGAAGCTGTTTCATTTTATTGCAGACATTTCCAAGTAGTGCTTTACTTTGAGCCGTTCAAGAGTTACCTACTCTCGTCCTCCGCATACTTTGTTAAAAGTCTGATGTGTTCCATTCACATGACTTTCTCTACCTATTCTGCAACAAACTATTGTTACTGAAGCCTTTTCTTTTATATCCTTCATGCTGATTGAGGCCGTCATTTTCATAAATGCGTTTTTTCACTTATTTCATTGTAAATAAAGTATAAATAGAGGAAATTGCTAGGGTTAAGGCACATACAAATATTTTAAGATCTGGTCGCTAGGTGATCTATTGAAATTCCGTTCTCTTTGCTTAAGCAGGATAAAGAAAAACGAATAACGACTTAGTATTTGAGAAACGTTTAAGTATTGGAGAATGGAAACCAATAATATAAGAATATTTCGGGTATGGTTAACTCTACAAATAATTATATTTTACTTAAATTGTGTATTTTGTCCACATTTATATGTTTTGTGCAGTAAGTTTTTGTCTTTCTCTTCCGGTTTACCAATTATACAAAAGTCGTTAAGAATGAAGCGGATTTAGGCTATTTCCAGAAAATAAAGGTATACATTTTATTTATTTTGGAAATATCTTAAACTCATGGTATTTTAACCAAAATCTTTACGACATTTTTTCTGAAAATATTTCCATGTAAAGGAGGTTTCTGGTCAGGAACTTTCTCTAATATCCTTATGTCACAGATTTGAAGGTACTGACTTAATTATCAAGTTTGATATTTTCCTCTTGGAGCTATGTTGCACATACATACATACACACGCACAAACAGACACGGACCTCTTAATTTTTTATTTTTTTTTTTTATTTTATTCAGAGTAACCTTGAACGAGTATTTCTGCTGAAATCTCGACATTCAACTTTGGGTGGAACGCAATACCTTCTCTGCCTAATATCTTCGTGACCGAGAACATAAACAAGGTATCTGCCTGTTTAGAAAAAGACAGTTGTATTGCAATCTAAATCGTTAAAGCCATTTTTTAAAATATCCAAATCTCTGAAAAGGGTAGCTTCGGATGCAGAATTTATTGAATATCTTCGTGTCACATCCTGGCAGGATGCTGAACTTGAATATAAAGTTTGGTATGTAACCGACTTTTCGTTTTCGAGTTATGTTTTTCAGACATACGCGAGCAAACACACAAAGAGGACCTTTTCTTATCATGTTCTAATTCAGATTTCCGTAAAACGTGTATTTATGCTGAAATCTCGGTAGCCAATTTTGGGTGGAATTCAATACCTTCTCTGTCCATTATGTACTTGGTAGATAAAGTAAAAATAATATTTTCATCTTTTGCAAACAATAGTTTTACTGCTTCAATTGCTTAAACCTTCCCGACAGCAGTTTCAGTATTAAAATGCCTAAATTTTCAAGAGATACGGTATCTATTGCAAAAGTGTTAGATAATAAGTTCCATAAGATGGAGTATTCAACACATCCTTTGTTATTTTCCATTCAATGTACGTAGGTTCAGAGTCCTTAATCTTTTAAAAAAGAGAAAATTTAA
Organism: Hymenopus coronatus; assembly: GCA_030762935.1. Lineage (NCBI taxonomy): Eukaryota > Metazoa > Arthropoda > Insecta > Mantodea > Hymenopodidae > Hymenopus > Hymenopus coronatus. The sequence continues at coordinate 28,011,966 of CM060900.1, read as the reverse complement.
ACAGTATACGCTGATTTTTCTTTTAACAATATTTGTTTTGAATCAAAAATAATACAGCTGATTATTTGACAATGTACAATACAAGGTGGTTCAACTGCGCCGTGTTTGACGTGTGCAGATATACCTTCGTGCGTTAAAAGAATTGCAGAAATTAATTGTTTCAAGTTTCTTGCGTATCAGTGGAGTCAGTGAGCAGGTTGCGCTCATTGGCATTTTAACACACGAAGGTATATCTGCACACGTCAAATACGGGCCAGTTGGATCACCAGGTAATTTGCTGAAGTTAATACGATGAGTTAATATATTTCATGTTTAATGAATAATAAATGATATCTGGAGTATGATAACTAGAGAATTGCTGAAGAGATTTAAAACTACATAAATAATTTCGTTTCCTACTCTAATGTCCGTAGCTTCTTAACTACAACGCACATATACATATTTTACTACGGAAAACCCTTTGCTCCACTTTAATCTTCCGAAAACTTCCCATAACGTAGAAATTTCGCCCAGTTTAATTGAGGTTTAGTTTTACGGCAGAAAGTTTAATTCTAGGAATTACTTAATAGAGAAAAGCTTTAAGTAATAGATATATTTAATACTAATGGGGTATGAATACTTTTTCAAGAGCCAAAAATAAGATTTTTGGATATTTTGAAACTTTTTTTTCGCTGCAAGTTAGAAGAATAGCTAATGTTTAGAGTGAAACAATTGAGCTTAAAATTAAATTTTAAAACAGTTATTAAAATTAAAAATTAAATGGCCTGTTATTTATGGACGCTCTTTAACTGCTTTGGTTCTCAGCGTCCCATTCTATATTGGGCGTGAAAGATCGCTTAATTTTGCTCAGAGGCCTCTCGTATCAGGCTTGAGGTTCTTTTACGTGCCGTAAATCTACGACACGGGACCCACGGCTTTACTTCCCTTCCGAAGGAAGCCATGCTAAGGATTTTTACGCCCGAATGAATCCATCGTCCTCCGCCGGGTTTGAACCCGCGACCTTGGGTATATGAAGTTAGCATGGTAACCATTACACCACGGAGGGCGACAAACAGTTATTAGAAAATAAGCTAAACACTATTTGATGCTTTTTTTTTACACTAATCCTGCATAGGCCGCAATTTGGAAAGTTGAATCAGACTCAAAAAATGTTACTGCTGGCGATAGTATTGAATAGTTTGAAAGTGATTCCACTTTGCAAATTAAACTTGAGTTATAGAGCTATCAAACAGCATTCTAATTTGCTAAATCTGTAATTCAATTCATTAAGACACTGCATTTCTGAAATCTGACCATAAATTGTGAAAATTTTCAAAATAATGATTTTCATAATAAAATAATATGTATACCAAATTTCAAGAAAATGTTTTGTTTTCTCCATTGGCGTATACTTATTATAGACACACCCAAACTTAAATCTGGTTTTCTCACAATTTGTTTTCAAAATTTTTCTCTACTCAATATCTTCCACACGATGCAATCATTTACTAACTTGTCTCAAGCTTGTACTTCCTCTCAAAGCATGTTAAGGAAAATGAACATATAATTTTATAATAATTGGGGGTTAATATCGAGCATGTGATAGGATGGATCTATTTGCTATCTCATTTGCTGTAAAGCGACCTTTTAAGGCGACTACTTTTAAAAATTATGGTTGGATCGTTTTACATCAATGAATTTAAATAGTGTTTATTTTTATTTAAATAGCCATGCATGCTAGAATTTTGAAACATGGAAACATATCAGTTATTTTGTATAATAATAACCGGTATAAATTTCAACCAGACATCTTATAAACTGTGGATTTTCCAAAAATCCTAGGAGCATTAACTTAAATATTCCCAATTTCTTATTTGAAGAGGAGAAGTTCCCCTGTTATATACATTTGTAAAGGTATGTTTACTCTAATTTATACAAGTTTAGTTCAACAGAGCTTTATACTCAAAACGTGTATGCATTGCTAACGTACTGAGATTATAAATCTCACGGAGTTGAATGAGATTTAGTTAATTTTTGGGGAATTATATATTTATTTCTGTGTAAAATTGTATAGTAGTTACACACCACGTATCAAATTAGAAGCCCGGATTTGTTTTTGCCTGTAAATTACAATAATGTAGCACTCTTTTAAAGCACACTTGAACTGTACCTCATACACAAATTCCATGCTTGTACAAAGTAACCAACGATGGTAAACAAATACACAGGGAAATTGGTAATTGCAACGTTTTTCTCCACATGCACTGTTGTAAAACTGGAAGAAAACTGCTCATAAAAAAGACGGGGGAAGAAAACGCAGAGTGCATGACAAGAAAAAAGGAAAGAGCGGAATGAGTGCTTAACTGAAGTGCAGAATTCCGTCTTGTCGAGGATGACAGGGACAAGTTCCTCAGAAGGGAAAAACGATGAAGGTCGCTGGAAAAGGAACACACCTAGAGAGTCTTCAGCACGTATTCTAGAAACAATTTTGTATTTCTGCAAATGTCATGAGTAAAAAGGTGGCATCAATTCTTTCCAAACGGCAAAACGTTGGGATGGAAATCGAATTACAGAGACTGTAGTACAAACTATAGAAGGTTGTAGATTTTAGCAGCAATAATAAACACAGAACAAAATTAATGTTAAAGAAAGTATTGACAATAATACTACTAATAATAATATCAACAACAACAAATGTAAAGCAGATAAAATGAAATAATGTTGCTCATAATACCCTAAAAGTTAAATATGTTCAGGAGGTGGCTCAGAAAATTACTCAAAAGACTCTCGCCAAAGGAAAAGAGATTGGCTTATGGGGAACTGGGAGTGGCTTTTCAAAGTTCCACATTTTTGTATGGATTTGTTAAGTACTTAATTTGACTGCATTGCTGTTCATATATAGACCAATTTGCGTCCAAATTGGATAAATACTATATGAGATGTAAACTATGTTATAAAGCTTATTAAGTGCTGAGATTTTTGACTTGCGGTTTATCTATTATGTAAAATTATCCAGAATGAAGAGGGATTTAGGGGTTACTCCCAGAAAGTCTATAACATACATTTCATTATCTATTTTTAGGAAAGATCTCCTCACCCCAACTATCCTTTTAATGGAAGTTCGGGTTAGATTAAAATAAAAACCATGTATTAAAGATATCCAATGAGAAGTAAAATGTGCTAAATTTTGTGAAATTAGCCCGTGGATTTCTTTTTAATGGGAAGGAATTTGGTATAATCTTGCATAGCTCAAATGTTACGCAATAAGCAGACCGTATTCCACAAAAAAAGTACATGTGTTTAAAAAAATCTTTATTCCAAATATAATTCTGTGCACCAAAAGTCCGTTATTAGTGGTCCGAATTATTTTCTGTGTATAACATATAAAATATAAAATAGAGAGTACAATAGTGGTAAGAAAGGTGTGAGTGTGCATGTAAACTGAGAGGAGCGGGTTTCATAATTTTGATATGAATTACTATAATGGCAATTACTATAACTATCATTATAGCAATTTTCATACTTTTTATGCTCGATCATGTGTCTTTAAGACGTTTATACGTTATTTTTAATATGCTACGGGAGTCTAGTTTGCTAAAATTCTTCGAAAAACGCCAATAATGCATTTTCTGAAAAGAAGATTATTCATTTTGTTTTTCAATCCATGATTTTTTCGTACATGTTTCTGTGTTTTTGTGGCAATAAGTTCTTAGTTACATCGTGTAGCTTTGCAGAAATTTCGGACGAGTTAGTTGCCTCTCACTCATGTCCGACATATTTACTTTTTCTACACTCTCACTAGTTTTTCATCGATTGAACATACGAGAATAATCAATGGTCACGCTTTCAACAGTTGGTCCCTGGTAGCGTTACAGATGTGTGCAGACTCGAAAGTATTGATTGTTACGTGTGGGTGTTCTGATTGGTGGAAACATGCTTATTGATGAGGTCCATAAAAATGGTAAAAATGGAAATAGAGTTTTACTTATGGACGCTTTTTAACTGCTATGCTTCTCAGCTTCCCATTGTACATTGGACGTGAAATACTGACTAATTTTGCTCTGAGGCCTCTTTGTCAGACTTGAAGTTATATTACGAGCCGTACATCTACGACACGGGACCAACGGCTTTACTTCCCTTTTTAAGGAAATCATGCTAAGGATTTTTACGCCCGAAAAATTCATCGTCTTCCACCAGGTTTGAATACACGACCTTGGGTATATGAAGCTAGCATGATAACCATTACACCACGGAGGGCGACACGAAGGTGCAACCACCAGAAGTATAATTACTACATTTAGGCGTGGTCGAGCATATTCATTTTTAGTTACTTCTCGCGATGCATGGAAACGGAATGGAATTTTAAGATCGGTACGTACTACACAGTTCTAAGTATGTTGATATTCGCTGTTCTCTTTGTATCTATAACAAAATGTGTAACGCGGCTAATTCAGCGAAGATTTTTCTGAATTAAATGAACTCCGGTAAATAGAAAAATGAACCTTCGTAGGAAGAATATTATCCACTCACAAATAAGCAATATACATAACGCATATATTTTTTTTTTATTTTAGGGCGCTTTATAGCGGAGCAGGCGTCTCAGTGTTATTACAGAAGATATTGGAGGAAGGTTATAGATTAATGAACTACCGTCTCAAGACCCAAAGGGTGGTTTTAACAGATAAAGTAACTGGAGTAATAGCGAAGTTTATGGCTGCTTCTGTGATTGAAGGCATGCACTAGAATACATCCCTGTGTGTGATGGAATTGAGAGGGGGGATGGTGGTGGATTTTGCAAGTACTTGATTTTTTTCTCCACAAACCAGAATGCCGCTTGAATTTACGAGGGAAATTCTCATCAGATATCTGAGTGTGTTTAAAACTGAAGAACGACCACTTACATGGTGATGTAATAGGGTAGTAACTGCTATATCCTGTATTTTTATGCACAGTGGAAAAATAAAATATGCACACAAACGTGCACAAACATGTAAAAAGCGTGATTTATAATATGTAAAAACCAATGAACAAGGATCAGTTATGCTGTGTGTTTTGTGGGTAGTCCTTTACAAACATGGCGCCGCGGAAATGTGTGCGACTTCCATTCGGGAGGTCGTGGGTTCGATTCCCGTGACCAGTGTACCTGAGCCATAGGTTCTTTGGAGGTTTCCCGTGTCATCATACGAATGTTAGGAAGGTTCATTCGTCCCCGAAAATTTCCTGATCATAATTCAGCATAGAAATATATAGAAAATAATAAATAGTTAGCAGATCTTATATCACAGTTAAGGCATCAATAATTTATAAAAAATTAGAAAGTTTTGTTATTTAAATTTGTTTAGTACTTATTTGTAGTTATTTGGTTTGAAACATATTATTTTCTTCTTCCTATTTAATTTTGATAATACAGTAAGATTATTAACTGTATAATTACTTATCAAGCGGCATTTTCCAGTCGAGTTTATATCAGATACTGGACCTCAGAATGAAAGAGCCTCAAAGCCTGTTGTTACACAGGCTAGCGGGTCTTTTTTCCATCATCACTCTCCGTAGGTGAGGTTCCAACCTCTTCTACTGCCATGGTGCGGACGTTGCCGCCCCTAGCAGTCATGGTATTTCTGATGTGACTAGAAGTACATCGGGCCAAACTCCTTCCCTTTTGGGGGGCTGTTCGAAGTGGGCTGGTCTGGACGGGGCAGTGGTTCCTAAACCCGGGGGGTTTGGGTACGCCTGGTTGGTAATACTAGGGCAGGATTGTCCTCCCGCATTAGCCAGTTCAGCTAGTCTGCTAGACGGCATGATAGATTGTCGGCCCGATCGAGACTTTTCGGTAGTCTTCCTGTTGGGTTTGATGAGCGTAAGTGGTGTATCCACTTCCGTCCTGGTGTGTTCGCATGCCGACGTGGCCTTTTTGGAATGAAGGTGTTGTTCAAAGGGAAAGAGCCATGGAGGTCCTCCTTGGTACCAGAGGTAGTTTCGGCTCGTAGATACTCGTGCAACCTGTCCATCTATTGTTCCCATCTCTTCCCATCACAGATCCGTCACTTGGGACGCCTTCCGGTGTCTTTTCGTGTTAGGACATCATCGGTGAACTTTCGGAGGTTGGGACTAATGAATCGGTGCCGGGCGGGGTAGGAAGCGTTTAATTTGGAACCGTTTCTTACAACATCAGTGCTTGAACCCGTTGTCTTTCGGATCTGTTTGCTCTTCGGTTCTCTCCCCTTATCCTCCTCCTGGAATCACGTAAGTCGCAAAGACCTACAAGTGATGCTCTGCCCCAGTGACTGGAGACGCGTCATGTGTAATCCTAATTCCAAGTATATTTTACTTTTGGTAAGTAAAGAGCATTCATTACCAATACCACTAATGTCTCTTGTACCTCGTTCGTGACAGCTCATAGCCGTCAGGCCGTGGCGAGCCACAGTGAAACCAAGGGTCCTCCGATTTCGGGATTTAACCCTAGATTAGACCAGTTGGTGTGTGTGTGTGAGAGAGAGAGAGAGAGAGAGAGAGAGAGAGAGAGGGGGGGGGTTGTGAGTGAATTGGATTAAAAGTAGTTACGTGGAAAGTTACTCATCTCAACAACCCTAAAATGTGAACTCCACTATTATTTGGATCATTTTGTTAATTTTTTCACATCACCTCTCCCCCACAGCATTATTTTTCAGAGAGAATGTCGTATATTTAGTCAAAATAACAAATGCATTTTTGCATTAAATATTTAAAATGACAATTTCCCCATAGAGCAGACGACGCCAACTGATTGACATTGTGTTACAGCAAACAGGCTTGCTTCGTGCATTGCAGAGAGTAAACGCATGATATTCGATGGACGCGGGCTTCTGGTAGCAGTGGTAGGTCTCTGTTCCTTGTACAGGTTTTGTGTGTCAATTTATATTTACAGAAAGCAATCCAACATGCAGGGCATCGACTTTTATGTTTATGCCTGTCTAAGGTGTGTGCATAGATTGTGTTTCATCTATTTTGTAATGCGTACGTAGTAGTCTGCTTGAGTTGTAAGATCCAGGTTATTACAAAGATTTGTAATCGTTCATATTCATTACAATTTTTTCCGATTTATGTGTGTGATTTTTTTCGAAATATATTAGACATATACATATTATATATATATATTATATATATATTATATATATTAGATATAAACTTACTACCCAGATATCTGTTCATCATATATATATATATTATATTTATATATATATATATATATATATATATATATTTATAGATATAAACTTACTACCCAGATATCTGTTCATATTTACTGCTGCGATATTTGTGAAATGTTTTCGTTAAAATTCTCACACCTTAGAATGCGATTACAGTTGCACTCACCAAGTTGCGGAGCTTGTTGTTGTACTGTGTAAATACTATAATAATTGTGATTATTTTTTTTTAAATTGATTATGTTCCGACTGTGTATGTGTTCATATTAGATATATGAGCACTAATGTAAGAGGCTTTACAATAGATCAATTATTTTACCAATCATTAATCTACAATAGATATATTATCAGTGCAAATGCAAAATGTTTTGCATGCGACCACTGTAAAAACGAATTTCGCATAACTGAAGGTCACGCAGTGCACAGTAGATGATTCACTGTGACCATCAAGCAAGTTTCTCTCTCTCTCTCTCTCTCTCTCTATCTATCTCTCTCGCTCTCTCCTTTACTCAAAAAGTGACGCCCGCTCTAGAATATGCGTTTATTTAGATTATGAAGTACTCCCTAAACTCTGTGAAAGTGTGAAATTTAAATGATACTTTTTAAGCATGCCTTTAAGCAACGTGAAAAGTGAAATTTCAGCCATTTTCAGAAAAAGTGTGCTTTTGGTATTTTTATGGAGAAATAACCATTATGCAAAATTTCGAAGTACCATGACCTCTCTTACCTTAGTTCTATTATGCTGTAAAAATTAAAGTCTGGAGAATTACTTTCAAATACACCAAACAAAATATGTTAGAAGCTTAATCCTAAGAAGACATGGGCCGCACCGTTGCCGAGTGGTTAGATCATTCGCCTCTTACCTAGACGGCCCGGGTTCGATCCCAGGCGACTACATGTGGGATTTGTGATGGGCAAAGCGTCGCAGGGGCGGGTTTTCTCCGGTTTCCCCCACCATCACATTCTACTGGTTCTCTATCTTCATTCCATGTATCTGTGTCATCGTCTGTGGTGCCATTTGTAGTAAAAGCGGGCGTCAAACATTATAAAAAAGAAGACATATTAAATAGTTCAAAATTTCACTGCACAATTTCCCAAAATTGTCCTTAATGAAACTGAGCATGGAATCTTAGCTAGAGCATTATTTTTGAAATTAAAAATGCAAGTTTAACAGTACAAGTTAGTTGGTATAAATTGTATTCTCTCTTACTAATTATTATATTGAAAAGGCGATGCTTGAAAATTGTATTGTAAAATCATTTTAGTGATATTAGTCAATAACTGTACCAGACTGTTAGAGTTAGAGAAATGAAGTGCAGAACGGAACCCCTAACATTACAATTATGCAAAACTTGATTTCGTCGAAGGTTTATAAATACATAAAACGAATGTGAATTTTTAATATAATATATAATCCAAGCTGTCGTGTTTAGGATATCATCCAGTTAACATTCGATCGACTTCTTCATAGATTGCTGATGTTGTGGAGTCTGGGACTGTACTTTTCGCATTCTGAAGCAATGTCAGAAAGACAACCTTGCAATTTGTATGCATAGTTCGGTAGACGTTGCTGAAATATCTAAAGAAGAATGAAGATATATGCATAAGTAACTGACGTTTATTTTGTAGTTACGTACAATCACAAAGAATGATAGGAAAAATATGACAGACTAAATTTACAATTAGCAACGCAAATTCTCTAAAATTAAAGTTATTTAGAACTTTAATTTTAACCAAACTTCCTAAAATTAACGATGTTTCAGTTTTAGAAAGGACAACTCTGCTTTAATGAGATTATACTAATGCTTTTGGAGAAGTGTATATTTAATATACCATTCTGAGACAGTCTCAAATTTAAGTTTTAAGTTGTTGTTTCAATAATGAACTCAGAGTAGCTTCTTCGGCATAACAAATATCGCATGTAGTTTTCTTTCTGTTTCTGAGACATTTGTCAGCGCAAGTAGCTACCAAAAATCTTGGCACCAAGCATTAATAAATCTTCAATGTTAGACATTTTCAGTTTTGAAATTCGCAATATGATTTTAATTACTTCCAGCTTATTTAGATCATATAGTTAGGGGACACAGTTCTGTCTTAACGATTTTAATAACAATTTTCGACTTTTCGTTTTTGTGCACAGAATGCACCATATTTTAAAATACATAATTGTAATGTTTGATTCTTTTAGGGCGGGTGTAGTACATGTTTTGGATGTTGTATTATATGACCCTCTGTCAAACTTTAAAACTATTTTTCCCGGGTTCAATCGATTTGTTATTTTCCTATATTTAACACCTGTCTTCTTCCATAAAGATACAATTATAGTTTTGAAAATTTCCCCAAAGCAGTACAGAATATGCGTAATAAAAGTTTTCGTTGAATTTTTTATATTTATCATAGATTATTTTTAATAAATTAGCATAATCCTGCGTTATATTTTTGCATATTTTCCCCCACTTTGTGGTATATAATATGTGTGGTATAGGAAACGTTCAAACAGACAATATGTTACAAAGTTTTTAAGAAATGCAATTTTAAAAATGGTGCATCTGGCTCAATATATGCAGGTGAAGTTCAATTTTTATTTTAGCTAATTAATTCGAATATATATATATATATATATATATATATCTTTAGAATGAAACCACATATATTTTTAATGAAACATAGCATGAATGTTTATTTAATTGTCACTAATAGCTGTACAAAATATTCGAGCTCCAGCTTTATTACTTTCGAAAATATTTTTATCACGTTGGTGTCCCCTTAAAAGCACTTTTCTTTGTGGTTATTAAATTAAGCGGTGGAAGTATAGGTTAATAAGACTAAGAGTTTCCACAAAAAACACACCAACATATACATATATCGATGTGGATAAATATAAACATTGCTTTTTCATATACTGTTTAATACATTTGAGTGGAATGTACGTTCAATGGTATTCGGAATATTGTCGCTTAACTCTGTTTATGGTACACATTTCAATCAGCTTTGGGTTCTACGGCCATCTCGGAAGCCTGTTTCTCGAAGGTGCAGACGCGGATGGAAGCGTCACTAACGGGACACTGAAGCACGGTTATCATCGTCGTCATCTTCTTCTGTTTCAATAGATATTCCGTCATTATTGCGGGCGCACTTCAGCCTAAGACTTATTGTGCTACCTGTATTGTTAAAAGCAACCCACGACACTTGCAGCGCTTATAAAAGTATACACCTGCTCACCGTGTACGCAGAGAGCTTTGAAAGCTTTCTGAATTCTGATAAGCTAATTTATACATGCGATCGTGCTCAAATTCTAAGCTTCGGGTTTGGTGTTAGACAATAAACATGCAAGGAGAGTATAAATTTTTACGGAAAATAAACTAGCTGAAATTGGTGGCAAATTAGAGTGATTACCTTGCAAAGCGTTGAATTCCTGCTGCTGAGCTTAAGCGAGTGCGTAATATTAGGTTTTCTGCAAATACTGCCTATTTGAGAACTGAAAAACATCTGCAGCATTTACAATAGTGTAAGGATTTTGGTGTGCCTTCGCCGGTACCATATACCCGGCGATTGTCGGCTCTCTCACGCAGTGAAGAGAGACCGCGAGAAGGGTTACCTTATAATTTAACTTTCTACACTTGTAGCAATTTAACTAAAAATTAACTGAAGCTATAAATGGCACGCGCATGCTTAATAATAGGCACATCCTTCTTTAAAACATGTTTTCACGTTCACCTTTTTCCAACACTTTTCCGTGCTCAAAATACTACACACGATGCAATGTTTTACTAATTTGTTTCAAAATTGTTATACTGTCTGATTAAGCCACATGAAAGAAAATGGACATATACGTTTTTGATATAATGCTTTAATGTTGAGAAATAAATTACTATACATTTTGAAACGTTTAAATATTTAATAGTGTACGAAAAGTAATTCGTTTTCCGCAATTACTTGATTTAACATATACATTTTTATATGATAGATCAGTTTGTAAACTCATTTACTGTAAAACCTAACTTTTACTGAATATTTTTAAAAATGCATCGCATTGCTCGTTTTTATTAGAACAATGAATTTAGACAATAGAAATTATTATATAAGTAACCATGCACGCCTAAAGCTTGACAACAGGCAAACATGTCACAATTATTGTATAAATAACTTATATAAATTCCAATAAGATCTTTTACATATTGTGGATTTTCCAAATTTCAAAGATGCATTATCTTAACATATTGTCAGCTAGCCCTTACATGCGGGCTTCAGTTTTGAATTAATCCAGCGTCAGTACGGAATAACCAACTCGTCAGAGAATACAACAGCCTTAAAGGAAGCCTTTACTCTGGGCTTGAATAATGGCGATGTTGGATAATACATAATCTCGGGCAACTTTTGTGGGCTATATTACTTTTGAATACTCTCCAACAGACTTAGGATAAAAGGATCTGACGGTTTTCCTTAAGCTTCTAAAATACCAGTGATTAAGGTGAATTGTAATACTGTTGGTTATGAAGGGAAGGAAATGAAGGATAATAGAATTGAAACTGGAAGGTGAGAGGGCACTGAAGTGCCGTTAACTATGCGCCTTTAAATTTAGAATGCAGGGATGGTTTGGAAAATTAAAGGAAACAGGCACAGGCGAATGGTGGATGAAGCAGGGGGAGCTCCCCTTGTATAATACTCGAGGGAAAAGTAAAGTGGTTGGAAAAATCTACGAAGTGCTAATTGAAGGAAGGCAGCAGACGGCTGAAGAAGCTGCACTAAATACACAGAATCCTTTGTGAAGAGATGTTGGGGGTTATTACCATCGACTTCAGAAAGAGAAGGCCAAGGAGAAAAGTTATCGAGCTCGGGCTATATGTTAACATTTTGTATATTTAATGTTTTAACCCAACTACAATAGCCATGCGAAGGAAAAGGACGCTGAACACAGGAACTTTCCTCCCCTAAAATTTGCCTAACGAGGGAAAAGTGAAGGAGGAGTCGGAGCATAAGAATGTGCAGGAAGGACGAGGGATGTGTACTTGAAAGCGATTGTGAAGGTGGAAATCTCGTTAAGAGATGCATGTCTATACAGCAACTGCGTCTAGCAATGAACGACTAAATATCCACAACGTCTTTCTCCTTGTACGGATACTTGCCATAACGCTATGAGCCGAACCAAGTGTTTGTCCCTACTGGTTGTGTGGAATCATCGAGCTATGACTTCACAGCAGAACGAGCATTATTTAATGAATTCTTTGCCCTTGCTGTTTGCGGAATCAAACGAAAAGCTGTATTACTAAATATGGTACAAAATAATTTTAAGTTGAAGAAAACATTAGCTAGAGTAATTAAGTGTAGTATATTTTATTGAAACGCTAAGGGGTGGTGATACTAATACGGGATTGCGGGGGCGGTATGCTTAAGAATGGACATAGCCTGAAGTTGCGTGGTTTACACTTAAAATAAAACCCTGAGGCAGGAACAGGTGTGGTGAATGGAAAATCCCTACCTCAAATCAAATGCTACGAGAGAGGTAACTATAGGAAATGTGTAAATTGCATTTACATTATTGGGGTTACTTTGGTTTCCGGTCATTTCTTAAAGTCGAGGGGATCCATAGTGATCGCTGGCAATTGCTTTACCTCGTGGCCTCTCCGTCACACTGTTGCCACTTCGTCCCGTCCGCGGCAGCAGCACCAAACCTCTCTGTCACTGCGCAGAACCTCTACTCCTAAATCATCTTCGTCAAATTCATCTGCCACTGTCACTGCCTATATTCACAATTGCACTAGGATATCTCGGTGCCAACAGAATCTACATAGAGGAATGTTTGTTACATCTTACTTCAAGGATGATATCATTGCTTACGCAGCATAAACCTATTGCCAGAGAGGCAGAAACGACTCTTAACAGCTGAGACAGCGCGCTGACTGTCAGCGATCACTATGGATCTCCCCGGCCTTAGACTGCGACGTTTCGCTGCAACCTGTGTTGAGTTTCTTCCTCGAGCCACTGACATTCACATTATATTACAAAGAAGTGATGATCAATAATTTAGAATGTGGTCACCTTACCTTTTGACCCAGGAAGCACGACATGTGTTCCGAAATATCGCGGAAGTTCTTGAAGTAATTCACTATAAAAATATCTAAGTCCCCGTCAGGGTGCAAAGCAATGCAGATTCGAGTAGCAGAGATGGCCAAAAGACATAAGTATACTGAAACTTGTAGTTTAGATATTCCTTATAGAACTGACCTCCGTAATAGGCTTGCATTATCATAATATGGCATAGCTGATATCAGAAGGCAGCAAACAAGTTCACATGAAATGGCTATGATATGGGATATTCTATCCCTACAAGGCCCGTAACAAATACGTGATTTACGTCTAGCCGACAAAGGAAGCCATACTTCCATGTATCTGATTCACATGCAATGAAAAGTTGCTTCTAGAAAATTGACCATTATTATAGGTAAAATATTAGAGCTAACATTTAATCGCACAATATATTAGAGGGTAGTTGCGAAAGTACAGATTCTCAGAATATACAAAGCTGTTTTCTTGATTATTTTCTAGTTCTTAGTAATTCTGCTGTGGTATAATACTATATTGTTTACTCCTATCCGTAAATTTTGAGACAGCTGCAATGAATCGATGACTCAGTGACTGAGTGGTACTTTCATAAAAGCTGAATGACTGATTCAATGTCCCAATATTAGCCCATTTACAAGCCATATAGGAAGGTTACCCACTTTATTTTACTTAGTAGGTTACTTTTTTATTTATTACACCCGCAAAGTTTGTTAAAGTGTAGTATTATACAGAGTTAAAACAATACGAGCTTTGTTGCTGCATGCATTTAGTACTAAATGCATACAAAGCATGGACTTGGTAGTTTGTTAATCTTTCGCACAAGTCTTGTGTAGCTCAGATTTGGAAACGTAGAATCAGACTGGACAATTCAAAGCCATTGCTGGAATTTGAACCGTGGATCTCCCGGTTCCGTCCGGCTGTTCTAATCACTGAGCTATCATGGCAAAAGCCGATAGGGTATTAAATTCCCTAGACAACTTGTACAATAATATTAATTGTTGTGGTTGTTGTTATTATTATTGTCACAGACCGAAATATCCAATGCCATATGCGGAATTTGAACCACGGATCTTCCGGTTTTTAGTAGGTTGCTCTAGCCACTGAGGTACCATGTCAACATGCCGATACGGCTTAAACTCCTCAACTGACTTGCGTGTTTCCCCCACAAAGTGATCTCAGATTATTTTGAGATGACAACCCAATGGCAACTTACAATGTCGTAAGTACTACCTATCCAACTCCTGTCCTACACACGGTTTGTGTAGAAGAAATAATTAACAATGCTATTTTTGTTTGTTAACAACGCTGTCAATTGCCAGGATACCAATGCCACAGTTCAGCTGCAATTTCGTCCCGCACTTCTGTAACATGGCAGTGAATATACTGACTTGGAGCTGTCGCTTTTAAGCATAATTCCGGACCGGGTTTGAACCTTAGGATCAGAAGGCCAGGACCTGACCAACTGAACTACCCAGACTGACACGAGAAAGAATCTCTTAAAGACATTAAAAAACTACTTCAATGTCCAAAGGTGTGTTGTAAATATCTATTGGTAAACAACTACGTTCAAACAATAACAGAGCTAGGTGGCGCCGCGGTAACGAGTGCGATTTGTATTCGGGAGGGCCCGGGTTCGACCCCCCCGGCGATTAACCATTCTGATCCATGGGCTTTTCATGGTTTCCTAGGTACCGCCAGGCGAAATCTCATCCACAACGATTTCTTTTCCATTATTTCCCTCTCGTCGTTTGATATGCTTCCAGGTTCGTGGTGTATGGCAGTGCGGCAGATGGAGTGGATGCGTGCTCAATAGAAATATTATTCCCCATAGACTCTAGGTGACTTCCAGGTGAACGGATCGCTTCCAGCCCTCTCTAGCGGCTCGGCTTGGGATAGGTACTCGGAATTAGAAACGTTAGTGACTTCCGCGCGTTTTTGGTGGCTTGTCTGGCCGTTGCTTGTGGACTCCTATAATTCTTTGACCTCATCCCTATCCACCTGTGAGTGTTATTGAAAATAGGTCTGCATGTCACAGTACGCGTTTTGTCCTTCATACTCCATGGGGGAAGAGGTTCCGACCTCCTCAGCTGCCGTGGTGTGAGCGCAGCGGACCTCTAGCACCTGTGGTAATTCTGAAGTGACCAGAAGTACGTCGTGCCCCTCCCGAAAGGAAGTTGTTCGGATTGGGTTCGCCTCGGCGGGGGAGTAGTTCCCGAAACTCTTCTCCGGAACTAGCCTAGATAGTTAGTAGAGGGCATGCTAGGTTGCTGTCGGGGCAGCCGAGATTTATCGGTAGCCTTCCCTTCGGGGTTGACGGTGCGTGACCCGACCTGTGTTTTCGCACGCCAAGGGTGGCTTGTTAGTAACGCAGGTAGTGCTCTAATGGGAAGAGCCACGGAGGGTAAACTCCCTGCTACCTGAGGGAGCTTCGGCTCCTCGTAGTTCCTCGCTCCGTATATGTCTGCCCTCTAATTCAGATAATCAGCTGCGGTATTTAGATTAATTGCTGGTCATGTCCATGCCATCTCCCATGTTTTCTCTCATAGCTGGCGTGAAGCAGATGACAGGCCAGGAAAATTCAGCAGGGAACAAAGAAGGGTGTTGACTTGCTTTGAAACCCTAAACACACCAAACAGATATTGAAAGAGAATAGACTATACAAAAAGCAAGGAATATGAAAAAGGGAAGGCTATGGAAACTTGCGAGAAAAGTTGTAGAATAATAACTGCAAAAAAGCAAACAAGCAGACAAAACACAAGAACAAAAATAAACGAGAGCTGGTGAAATATAGCGCATTGTGTTTTTTCTTGTTCCTTTAATGCCTTGACTTTAACTGCAATGGTCATATCTCGGTTATTTGACCTCGGGAACATATTGTCTTTTTTATATTCGATTGAATGGGCTCCATTATGAAAATACTATATAACATTTTTACGTTACGTGACCTAGATGTACAATTTTGCTTAGTATAACCTATTCAATACATAGAATGCTTATATTTACATTTTTATAATGAGAGTTCAGTTTAGGGGTCCTCCGTGGTTTAGGGGGAGTTACCAAGGTCGCGGGTTCAAACTCGGCGAAGGTGATGGATTTTTTCGGATATAAAAATTCTTAGCATGGTTTCCTTCGGATGGGAAATAAAGCTGTTGGTCCCGTGTCGTAGATTTACGGCACGTAAAAGAACTTCAAACCTGATAAAGAGACATCTGAGTAAAATTAAACGTTTTTTCACGCCCAATATGCAGAATGTGGCACTAAGAACCACAGCAATTAAAGGGCGTCCATAAATTTCCAATTTTTCAAAGTTTATTGTTTGGTGTATATATAAAAATTCATAGATATTTGTGTATAACAAACTCCTTTGTGGATCATATGACACTCTGAAGTTGTATAGCGTGTTTCAGGTCGTCTGTTTCCTTTGTTAGTTTTTGACATATATAGATTACCGTCTGTAATTCTAGTAGACAGGAGCATGTGGGATCATCTATTAATTGTGTCTTCCACAGGTATGCCTTGGTTAACCCATGTCCTTTAATAATTGCTGGGTCAATTAGAATGTTTTGTTTCATTCTTAGGATAACAAGTTGGGCAAACTTGATGCATGTAGCGCCAGTGATGTTATCTCGTGTAAACTTGGCATTGATTTCATTCCTTTGGGCTCTATACATTAGATCATACTTTTACAACTCAACGGCTCCTAGCGGCCAGAGTAGCACACCTCGCAAGAGAGCCGATTAGCCGGCCTGATGCTTGATCGAAAACTAGTAACGGAATGAGCAACCTGAAAATTCAAATAAATGTTCTCACCAAAGTGCAATGAGAGACAGAATGCCTAAGCTTAAATTCTTATACACGCGCATTTAAACTTAAAATAAACGTATCAGGTTTTTAATTTTAAACAAATATTTACATATTTAAACCATTTAAACAAAGGTGATTATTTAATAGTAATAATAATAATAATAATAATAATAATAATAATAATTATAATAAGAACAACTACAACCTCTAAATAAAAAAAAATATTCGATACATCCGATTTTGACATATCTACACACTATGGTAATTGTTATATGACAATGTAAATGCAAATTTTATGTTATATAAAAATAACACGAATATTTTCTAATGTGGCATTAATGAAATTAAGGGACTGTTGTTTGAAAGACAAAAGTTAACCACTATATTCTGATGAAACCACTTAAAACTTACAACAGTTAAACAAGAGACATTGTTTAAAGAAATGTACTAACGCAAATGGTTTCATCTCCAAAATTCAAAACAAATTTGACATTTTAAACATAACGCAAACTATTGTAGATGAGTATTGCACCGAAAAAAGTATTTTTCAGTTTCTGGTTAGCCATCCCAAATCAATCTATTTGAAGTATTCATCTCTTTGAAGTAGAAATGTGACACCTGCTGGATTGTGTCAGTTTAGTTATGTTAGAAAAACTGATTTTCTCTGGTTGAATGCGTACTATGACTTCCAAAGCTGCATATGACATGTCTATGTTCTGTGTTACTTATATAAAAGCATTATTGTAATTATTTGTTCAAAAATATACGTCGAGGCAAATACTGCAGTAAATCGACTTTGCTGTTTATGTAGAATGTGGTGTGTCATATCATGCCGCGTAGCGGTGCCAACGAATAAGGCATAGGGAGGGAATAGCTAGAATAGTAATGGGGATGCTCTGAACCGAGCCTAAAACCAGGTCAGGGTACCCCGGTTCCGTGAGCGCCAGTTGACAAATTATGCATTAGATCACACATAATCTCATTCTCATTCATACTTCCAGCCTCTGTGGAGGATAGGGAATAATCTGCTGCCAAATCTGGGAATCGAACCTGGGAGCATTCTCTCAGCATGTGGCTGAGCTACCCTATCGAATGTGTTATTCTCAGCAACCGTGTTTTCTGTGCTGGTTATCAAACCAGCCAAGAATCAATTGTGGTCTTTGATTGCTTGCGCTTCCTCTAGGTTTTTGGTTTACAGGATGGAACAATTTATTTATTCTGGCGAGGCAAAGGCTATTTTGTTTTCTTACAGCTGCGCCAGTAAATATAACTACAAAGTAACAAAATAAGTTTAAAAAACACAGCAAACATCAGTGTCTGAGAAGAAAATAGAAGTGACGGGAACCAGTCAAGAGCTTGTAATGTCTCCTGAAATAAATTATCTGCACACCGGTGTACATTATTCGCTTTTTACGTATTTAGCTTTTATCAAAATCCTTTGTTGAAGCTTGAACTTTTCAGTCCGCATATATGTGGACAAATAAGGCAAGAACACCAAAAGTGATTCACACACAGCACAGATGTTTGAATGGGCATTAACGTTTGAGATGTTCACTAACAAACTCAGGCTATACTGTAAAAACAGAAATTACAACCGACAGCTACATAGTCGATAAACATAATCTTGAACGGGTCATTCGCCGCTAGTAAGCTAGTAGAACATCTGATGTCACTGCAGTGCAAGTGGAGCACGCATTTGCCCGTTGTTTTCAAAAACAGGTTAATTTTGATCCAATTAAAGAACTTTGTAAACATGGCCGTTTTCTTTAAAGCACATTCATGACTTTTCAGCTTGGTACGTTCTCAATGAATGAATGAATACATTTTTTTAATGAAACACCAGTATGCATATATTGATCATTAGCTGTGCGGGCCCACAGACCGTACGAGCTTTTGCAATGCAGAAAATGGTAAGCGATATTAGAAAAAAATAAAAAGAGTGAACACGAATATAAAAGGACAAAGATATTCAAATACAGCAACTTAAATTTACAACACGGAATAAACTGTATTCCGATGCATTAATGTACCCCATTATAGTAGACAAATACACTTGGTTGAAATATATACACCTAATACAAACACCACAAGAAAAAGATGACCGAAAAGGATGTCAAATATATATATATATATATATATATATATATATATATATATATATATATATATATATCAGATCTCAGCTGTCTTGCCTTAAGTAGACATTCACCCATCCCGTCCACGTCTTCCGTGCCTGCCAGTAGCGTCCAACATGCTCCTAACTCTCTATTCGCGGTAAATACTTTTCCCTCTATTCTTCTATACCCCTACATTTTGCCAAGATATGGGTCCACGGATCTTCATCCTCACAAATGAAGCAGATTCTCATACCATTCTCGTCAGTAATTTTTACCATCCTCCATGCTTATAGTCTGATCCAAGCAAGCCCCTTTCTTATGACTTTGGTTTAGTACGTTCTGAGTTCGTTATGCGTTCAAGTGGACAAAGCAGTCCTAAGTAGCGAACGCTCCAAGAAAGCTGTTTTGTAAATTGATATACGAGTTATTTTTTTTTTTTTTTTATCAAGATCCGATCGGTCGTGAAATTAAAACCACAGTGAAAATCCGATGAAGCTTTGCGCAGATGCATTGTGCTGTGTCTTTAGTATGACGTTGTACAAGTCAGTTTTAAGCGCGCAGTTAGCAAGTAAACAAGTTAGAACAATAGCGTCGCCTGTCAAATGTGTCAATGAATGAGTAATGAGTGACAGCAAAGTGGTAGTGGCGCAGGAAGTTTGAAGTAGTGCGTCCAGACTTCATGATGCACGTGGTCAGGGAAGGAAGTTATACCAACCGATGATGATTTCGTCCAGCGATTGGATCAGGTGATTCGGAAAAAATATTTACTCGCTCACTGCGCGCTTATAACTGACATATACAACGTGATGCGATCAACGGTCATACTAGAGACACTGCGCAATACATCTGCGCAAAGCTTCATCTGATTTTCACTGTGGTTTTAATTTTGCGACCTATCGGGACCTTGAAAAAAATAGCCGTTGTATAATAGCTCGGCGAGAGTTATGTTTGGTTTGGCATCTTATTTTATCATTGTTTCAGAAACGTTCTCTTAATTACCATGTCACATTCTGGAGCTCAGTCTTTGAGTTTATTCCTAGTTGTTTTATTGCTAAGAGTTGTTCTGCTTATTCTTTCCCTTGTTTTATCGAGTTATATTTTTACTGCTGGCATTATTGAAGCAGCGGCTGTTATTCTGGCGTACACAGTGCTCCTTGTTTTGATGTTCGTCTTGCTTTCCATCTTTCTGTATTATTGCCGGGGAGCACAAGCATTGCTCGCCGGAATTGACTCCGTCTGCGTATAGCCAACTTTGCATATACAATACGGCACTTATGAACCGGATTATCTTGCCTCAGGGATATAACAAAAGAATGGCAGTGTGCGGCATGTTATATCTTGAATGGATATAACATTATACTTGCCTCGCTGTGGTTCCCAACAACAAAATGGCACGATGCAGTGCTGAAAGGTTGAGTTGGGTAAGAGATGCTGTTCTAAATATGCTATAGTACTACCGCCATCATTTCTTCCACTTCATAGACACAAGGGAGTAAATATGTGCTTTATAGAGACAGTCTGCAGATTTGGAAGTTTGCCGAAGTTCAAGCCAGAGACCTTTCTAGAACTTGGATGTAAATGTTCTAGCTGTACTTTCTCTACCGCGACTGTACAACGTAAAGAGTAGGTAGAGGGTTATCGTAATCAGCCCAAAAATTCGATGTTGAGATTTCACTGGAAATATGTGTTTTGACGTCCCCTGAATACAAATATTTAGAGAAACGTCCGGTGTGTGAGTGCGTGCGTGTGTTTGTGTAAATAGCATAGCTCAGAATTGAAAAGACCGTTAAAAACAAATTTGGTATTAAGTTTAATGTCCTTCAAGAATGCGACACATAGATACTAAAAAAAATCCTCACTCCAAAGTACACTTTATATGGAAAATATTTTGAAAAGTTGTTTTTCTAAAAAAATGGATAAAGATTTATATTAAATTACCGTATATATTAATGAGAAATAAAATATGTATCTTGAATTTTCTTGTTATAGCCTCTGAAGGCCTCTTCATTCTTGATGCACTTTGCATAGCTGGTACACTAAATGAGATAAACAAAAACTTAAAAAACTTAATACACAAAAAATGCAGATATTGTTTGAACACGCAATTTATGAAATATAGATTATTTTTGTAGAATAAATAGTTTTCAAGATATTTTTTGTTATTGGTTTCAATTTTAAACTACTTAAAATTCTAAAGCTGGTAGTAATCTTTCATTTCACTTCTCTTTTGTTTTACTCCTGCTCACGTAAACGAGAACCGAATTTCAATTGCTTCACATAGTGATTGCCTTTTTAAAAGATTTAAGTAACCTTCAACCTTCAACACAAATAAATCAAAGTGCTAGGTCAGAGCTGTATGGTGTAGGATCCATGGCGCTGGCCTGCTAATACTTAGTTGTTAGTTTTGCTGTATGCGATGATATTTTGTCAAGATATAAAGCTATTTTTCACGAGTATTCCAAAAATTTCCGGTAAACAGATATTCATATAGCAAAAGACAGAAACGGAATATCTATCTTCTAATGCTATAGTATCAATATGACCCGTTTTATAAAAGCAAGAAACTCCATTTTTGTCATCTCTATGAATTCGTGGAACTTTTGTAGGTTAGCTTCTGTTCCAAAAACACATTGCGCTAATTTACTTTTCTTTTCAGGATCAGAACAATAAACCCAAGATTCATCAGCAGTAGCGATATTCCATTCCAAATTTGAGGTCCCGTCTTGTAATTTTTCCAGAGTTTTTCTACACAAATCAAAGCATGTTGTTTTTAATCGGCTGTCAGTATATGTGGAATCGATGGGAAAAATGTTCTCGTGTTTGTCTTGATTTAAAATGTTTTGGATTTGACTCATACCAATGCCCAATGTCGCCGGAATAAATTCATAACTTCTTCAAATATTGCTCGAACAGCGGCAATGTTTTCAAGAGTATCAGCAGTTCTCGGGCGTACTTCACGAAATTAATTATTAAGAAAAGAATCTCTTTTGAATTCGCTGTACCAATTATAAATTGTTCCCTTCACTAGCGGACCCGAAAGACCTTGTCCTGTAAAGTTTTAAATTCGAAAATTATAATATTTTTAAATAGACTGTAATTATTTGGACAGTTTTGATGAAAATGTATACAACTGTATATAGTAAAATCATTAAAATACAAACGAATGTGCGCAAAAGTAACAAATTACGATGAAATCCTTGAATCCGATCGCATCACCAATTACCGGATCTAAATGGAATAAAAAAATATATCTTCAAATATTTTGATACCGCGATCGGAGCGCTGCCTTCCGGATCCAATGTAAATCATCCGGAAATTAACAACATGCACAATGTATAGTTTTAATTACACTGCGAAACGGTGCACACATTAATTTCACTTTAATTTAATATTTTCAACTATAGAAAAATGTATTTCAATTTAAAAATAAAGACTAAGCTACGACGCAAGTAACGAATGTGCGAAAAACTAACCAACTTACAGGAAATTTCCTTGAATCCGATCGTAGCACCAACTACCGGGCCTATCTTAAAATATTTCGACACCGCGATCGCAGCGTAGCCTGCCGGATGTAAATCATCCAAAAAATAGTCAATTTAAGGAAAAAACCATTATCTATCGCAACGGTTCCCAACCGATGTGCCCCGGCACCCTAGGGTGCCGTGTGATTCGCTAAGGGGTGCCGCGAGATATTGAGATAAACAAAAAAAAATACCTTCTACTGAAGCCTCAAGTCTTGTAAGGTCTTGAAATAAAATAAGTCAAATCAATTACACTCATGCGCGGCAGATGGTGATAGTGGTCGATTCATTTCAATAATTCAGTTATACTAGTATCCCACAGATGGCATTACAGCTATACCCTGCCGAACATTCCCGAGACTACTCGCTTCCTCACGAACATTCCTGAGACTTCGACAGATGAATATATAAAAGTGTACGCCGCTTGGCGCTTTCAGTTGTCTTCCTCGCGTTGATTCACAGTGTTTAGCTATGGATAAGTTCATTGTTAAACGTAAACGCCAGGACAGTGAAAGTGAACAGTCGGCTCCTACTGCTTGCTTTAAGAAGCCAAATCTTACAGTTTCTCCCGGACCGTCGAATTCACCACATAAAGAAGACAAACGAAAGAAAAGAACATACCAGGACAGTTACTTAGCGTATGGATTTAAGTGGAATAACAACGAGGAAAACCCTATCCCTGTGTGTTTAGTTTGTGGCGAAACACTTAGCAACGAGGCCATGGTACCTAGCAAACTGAAGCGGCATCTTACAACAAAGCATCCTAGTGTGTCACAGAAAAGTGTAATGTATTTTTCACATATATTAGAAGGGGAGAAGAAAACAGCTGTGCGAATGGTAAAGAGAATGACCATAGGTGATACTGCTCTTGAAGCCTCATTTAAAGTAGTAGAACTGATAGCTAAAAAAAACAAACCTCATACTCTTGGAGAGGAAATCATTGGCCCTGCATGTCAAGCTATAGTTTCAACAATACTTGGCGAAGGAACAGCTAAGGAACACAATCAGCCGCAGGATATCTGAAATGTCATGCAATATCAACGAACAAGTCACGGAGAAAATAAAAACTTATAGAACATTTGCTTTGCAAGTAGATGAGATTCTCGATATTGGTGACAAACCGCAACTCCTTGGTTTTATCAGATATATTGATGAAAAAGTTATTAGTGAACAGTTTCTGTTCTGTAGACCGCTTGAGACTACAAACACAGGCCATGATATTTTCGTTTCTATTATTATTTTTTTTTTTTTTTGGTAGTGTTTAACGCCCGCTTTAACTACTAATGGCACCGCAGGCGGTTCGTTTCTATTAATTCCTATCTCAATGAACATGATCTTTCATGGAAAGACTGTTGTGGTATATGTACAGATGGTGCACCATCTATGTCTGGGAAAATTAAAAGTTTTACTGCTAGAGCTCTCAATGAAAATCCATCCATTATTATAACTCACTGTTTTCTGCATAGAGAGGCATTAGTCGTGAAAGGGTGTAATGAAGATTTTGCTGAAGTGTTTAACCAAGTTGTGAAAATGGTGAACTATATGAAGTCTCTACCTTTAAAGTGCAGAATTTTTTAACAGTTATGTCGCGCAACGGATGCAGCTCATACCTCTTTGTTACTTTACACAGAAGTAAGGTGGTTGTCGCGGGGTCGTGTATTGAACCGGTTTCTCGAACTTAAAGAACAGCTAAAAACTATTTTTAAGGATGAAAATCAAGACACATTTCATGAGCTCTTACTAAGTGATTCTTGGTGTTTTGAACTTTCGTATTTGGCAGATATTTTTCAGAAGCTGAATGAACTGAATGTTTCGATGCAGGGTCGACATGAAACAATAATCTCCTCAACCAATAAAATGAAAGGTTTTAAAAGAAAACTTAGTTTTTGGAAGTCTGCATTTCAAAAAGGAGATTTGTCGAACTTTCCATCTCTTCTTAATGTGGCAGGAGATAAAGATCTGAGTAAGCTGAAAGACCGCATTTGTGATCACTTATCAAGATTGCAAGATGCAATAGATGCGTACGTTCCAACTATTTCCACTGGGAATCTCGACTGGGTTGTCTCACCATTGATTTCGTAAATAGTGCAGAGGAAATAGATTTCACTGCTTGCGAACGAGATGAATTTATTGATCTTTGCGCTGATTCCACACTCAAAGGTAAGTTCATCAAGAGTGAGGCGTCGGTGGCTAGTTTTTGGCTTCAACGGAGAGAGGAGTACCCTAACCTAATGAAGAAGGCAATTAACGCACTTTTGCCCTTTTCAACATCCTATCTATGCGAGCAAGCCTTCTCTGCCATGGTGACAATAAAATGCAAAGCAAGAAATAGACTGAATAACCTTGAGGATGATTTGCGTGTTTCACTGTCAACTGTAAGACCCGACATCACATATCTGTGCTCTAAGCATCAATCACAAGTTTCACATTAATCATTAATCGAACAAAATTTATTGATCTATTTTTACTCAGTGATTGTAGTAAAGTTTACTGTATTATGTTATAGTGTACCTTATTATATAATATTTCAATAAATTAATTCAAGGAAGGGTTCCCCTGGTGTTTAATGTTATTCCCAAGGGTGCCGTGAACTTCAAAAGGTTGGGAAACACTGATCTATCGCATTAAATTGTGAATCTAAACCATTCTCGAATCCACTTGAATACAAACAAAAAATGTCATTAAAATCGGTCCAACCGTTTAGGATGAGTTTTGTGACATACACACGAACAGAAGAATTATATATATATATATATATGTATATATATATATATATATATAAATATCCGATACACCAAATACTACTAGTTGCCTTGGTTACATATGACCGGGTACGAATGCTGTAACCGAACTTCAAATCTTGCAGGCGAGGATGCAATTTGCTTTGTGGAACGTCTGACCTGGCGTTCAGAGAAACCTGACCTTCGCGCCCGTCGTTCTCGTAGCACTCTGTGTCCTTCACTTCACCTCGTTCACCTTTTGGATTCTAGAAACACAATAAACTACTGTACGCATACGTGCCATAAACCATCATGTTACAGTACATATGAATAATTACTTTCAATAGCTGTTTTATTGTTGTTTGTAATGTGTATTACCAATCAACAGATTGTTGAAATTCTATGTATGATATTGCTATGTCAATAAATACACTTATTCATTCATACTTTCAATAGCAGGTATGTACAATGCATATATGTAGTAGGTAAAGAAGATATTGTATTCCACCCAAATATTCGCTACCGATATTTCACCGGAAATATATGTTTAGAGGCCCCATCAATAAAAAAAGCATTTTTAGAAAAAAGTCGGTGTGTCTACCTTATACAGCATATCTCAAAAACGAAAATTCCGTAATATCCCCAAGGATACGACGCGAAGACATTCAAGAAAATCCCCCAATACCAAACTAACCGTTACATGGAAAGCTTTTCCATAATTATAATTTCCTAAAATGGCTGTAACGATTATGATTAAAATACTGCATATTAAAGGTATTTACGTAACAAAATGTTTATCTTGAATGGCTTCTGAGATACCCTTCATTCTGAGTGACTAGTAAACGCTAAGAGATGGACAAAAACTTACTAAACAAACACTGTAGCTATCATCAAAGCCCTCAATTTATGTACTTATCATTTTTGTTGTGCAGCTAAGATATTCCTTGTTATTGGTTTCAATTTTGAAGTACTTGTGTTTTACTCCTGGTCATGCAAAAAAGTGAATTTCAATATGAACTGCATAGCCAGAGCATTTAAAATATTTGACTGTCACTTTAGGCTACTGTATTCCCTAGTTACCTTCTACCTACAAGGAACTAAGTAATAAGACCATACTGCTAATGCTTTATCGATTAGCATACAGTAGAAATAAGAATAATATTTTCTAAGAATAGTTTGTAGAACAGGTAGAAAAGGTCCTATGAATGGAACATGTTAGAGTTTTTAGAGGGCTTAAAGTAGAGCGTTTAACGTAGCGCACACGACCTAAAAGCTTTAGTATACCGCTCTAGTGTGATACAAATTTTATACTACTCCATTGTGATCAACTTTGTTTCACGTCCAGTCACATGGTAATTACGCTTTGTATCTGCTCATGCTTAATAATTCCACTTGGTTTTATTACATTTTGCTTTTCATTGTGTATTTTACATGGTTAATTTCCCATGATGTTCGGATTATCTGTTCATAGAACAAATTTTTATACTTAAATGTGTCATAATTCGTTGTAGAGTTAATATATACGTTTTACAGGGTGTTAATGAACTACACCATAGTCTTTTCAGAGAATAAGGTGGTGTCTTTAACAAGTAATTTGAGATAGGAGACTTCTGATATGTCTTCAAATTTCTAAGTTATAGATATAAGCTTCTAAAGTTCCAGTCTGCCACTGGCTGATGATATCATTGGATAACACGGCAACAAAACGTAGGGCCGTTGGGGAGCTTACATTTCTGGTGTTTTCGTTATGAGTTATGACATTAACTTGGCACAATAGGTAGCATTTCTTTTCGAGTTCCAATCTCTCCAGTAAGCAGCAGCACTTCTTTGTATGCACTTATGGAGAAAAGAACAGTAAATCCATGGGAGGAAACGAACCTATGACCTTTGGAGCAATTATATAAATGCCTCTAGAGTAAACAACATAAGGGGAAGCTAAACCATGGACTTTGTTTTATATTGTAATACTATTAATATTTTGACAATAAAACACTAGTGTTTTTTTGATTAATAAAGAACAAAATCTGTGCAACTGCAGTCAAATGTAGCCCCGTCAGCATCCAAACGTGCCATCAGACCGGTTATTTTACTTGGGCCCTCCCCGTCCTTTACCAGATACACATTTGACTGCAGTCGCTGGGACTCAAACTCCCGATGTTTGGCTTTGAATGGATGACCAGTCCATTATGTATCGCACTAATGATCACGGATGTTCAAATAGATTCAGCTGTGGTGCCGGTGAAAGGGATATGAATTCCGATTTGTGAATTAGAAGAAGAACGGCATATATAGCAAAATAAATACTGCAATCAAGGGCTAAGAATTGCGGCCAGAGGCCCTTTGTGTCCTTTGCAACCGCCAGGAGGAAGTGATGAGATTAAACATCCAAAGAGTTGTTGCCCGGAGCAAGTAGCGGCAGGTACGCGTCCCTAAAGCTTACAAATGAATAAAGTTTATACAAAGTTTATACCACTCCATTGTGACCAACTTTGTTTCACGTTCAGTCGCATGGTATCTACACGTTTCATAATTCCACTTGGTTTTATTACATTTTGATTTTCATTATATATTTTACATCATTAGTTTCTCATGAAGTTTGCATTATCTGTTCACAGTACAAATTGTCATACGTAAATGCATCATAAGTCGTGAAGAGCTAACCTATGCGTTATACAGAATGTTAATGAACTACACCGAAATGAAATGAAATGGAATTTTATTTACGGACGCTCTTTAACTGCTGTGGTTCTCAGCGTCCCATTCTACATTGGGCATGAAAGACCGCTTAATTTTGCTCAGAGACCTCTCTATCGGGCTTGAGGTTCTTTTACGTGCCGTAAATCTACGACACGGGACCAACGGCTTTACTTCCCTTCCGCAAGAAGCCGTACTAAGGATTTTTACGCCCGAAAAAATCTATTGTCCTCCGCCGGAATTGAACCCGCGTCCTTGGGTATGTGGAATTAGCATGGTAAGCATTACTCCATGGAGGGCGACAAAAACTACACCGAAATATTTTCAGAGAATAAGAAATAAGTTTCTAAAGTGCCAGTCTGCCCCTGGCTGATGATAACACAACAAAAACGAAGGGTCGCTGCAGAACGTACCTTTCTTGTGTAATGGTAATAACATTAACTTCGCAATTTAGGCAATATTTCTTTCCGAATTCGAATCTCTCCACCAAGCAGCATTTCTTCGTATTGATTTAAAGGAACATGGCAGGAAACGAACCTGTAGTCTTCGGGTTATCAGCTTTTGGCGTTACACATTAAGCCACAGGAGCAGATAAATAAACGTCGCTAGAGTAAGCTACATAACCCAAGTAGAAAGTTAATCCATGGACATTGTCACACTGTCAAGTGATCTGTTCGAGATTGAGAGAACTTTATGGCAGTAAATCTTGAGAACGCGAATAACGAGTTGCTGAAAATAAATATTTTTAAACTCGCGTATCAGTTTGAAAGACATTCCAAACCAGGTTGAGTTAACATCGACTTTCTACTTAGGAAACCAATTTGTTCAACACCTTGTAACTGTGTTATGTTTAGTCGTGGAGCATGCATTTCCTACCAGATATTACTTATATCAGACCCATCTATAATATCTTAAATTATTTCAGTGTACTTCATTAACACCCTGTATAGATATTCCATTTTATACCCCGCCTTTAATTGCATGAACCTATTGGCGGTATTTCTCCTCGTGGAGATTATTGCCTGTCGGCAATATTGTTAAATCGTGAACCGTAGTAGTTATGTTTCTGTTCATATTTAATTTTAATCATGAAATCAAACTCACATTCATACTTTCTGAAACTAGGGAGGTTTAGGGATAATTTGTGCTAGAAAAATGTCCACCCCTAGCCGGGAATCGCACCAGGATTCCTCGCATAACATGTGCTCTAACAATCGGGCCAGCCTATACGTTGTAATGACAACCTTCTGCTTACTTTGATCTAAAACGTTATGCTGTTGTCTACTATAACCTACATGAATATTATACGGTGGAAAATATACATTTAGAAGAAAATTCAATGGAAGAACGAAGTGAAATTACACAAGCCGCAGAAAGGATAATACTGGAAGTACTTCCCAGAAAATCTAGAAAGCAATATTAAATAGCATTTAACCTCTTCTTTGTCTATGTAAAGCAAAACATGTTAAAATAATTTTATGAAAATGTGCTCTTGGTTTACTTCGAAGTAGAGCTCGGTACGGGGTCACGAAATTGCCAGACTGAGGTTTGGTGCGCATACAGTATAACTATTATGTAATGGAGTGGGCGTGGTCTCTACAGCCCGTCTCTAAACGTGCTGCATTGCTCACTACCTGGCCTCACCCAGTTCCTACTAGTAGATAAACCAGTGAACACCGAAATGAAAAATGTCGAAAATACGAAAGGGTAGGCGTTCTTGTGTGAAGGAGAGCCTTTTCTTTCAATACAGTAAAAACGTATCCTGTAATCCACGGCAATAAATTGTGAGTAGGTTTGGTTGATTTGTGTTCATTTTCTTTTGAAAGCTAAGCACATTATTATACTGATCTTTTTTTTTTTTTTTTTTTTTTTTTTTGTATTAAGCTTTATACTTTTACTTGTAACAGCTGTCAAACTAAAAGTTTGGTTCTCTCACGAAAATAGTCCCTGTAACTGAAGTGGAAAACATTCTAAGGTACTTTCCCATTGTTTACACTGTTATTATCTATCATTACGGAGTTCACGCCATATTGCAAGCTTGAAAGCTGATTCTCAATGAGCGCGATCCGCTCATCGATTTCCCTGATAAGCAAGAGGACTAGAACGAAGGCTGCTCACTCCAATGCCTCAGATCTCCGCCGGTCTGAGTTTATTTGTAGTTGCTCCTTTGAGTTTTGCAACTCTTTAAATGCACGAAGAAATATCTGCTCGCGTGGTTAACCGCCTGATATGCAGGAAAGAGTGCGATTGTGATTCTCACACTGTTCCAACGGTTTACCCTGTCGTAGGCAACCTTAAATTAGAGCAATGAAAACAAAATTTTGAATTTAATTGAAACAACACAGGTCTTCTTTGAGATCATTTGTTTGGTTTGCAAGGGACGTATCATGACTAACCCTGGATTTAATATGACGTAGTTTGATCATAAAATCCGAACTGTTGGACATCGGTTTATAGACAGCGGGATACGTTCGTCAATGGCATAGGGTTCGAAATTTGAGTTTTGTTATTGTGAGATCAGAACAACTCTGTTTAGCACCGGCAGTGTTTCATGTCAAAGCAGCATCGTTTTGATAGTGTGTTGTTCGACGATAAATCCCGGATCTAAATGCTCTGCTGATATTGAATGCATTGAATCCATTCTCTCCTGGATTCCTGCGTTTTTATTGACATATTCAGTTTGCCACTTGGGAAATCAGTACACGACGGGTCTTGCCTTGTGTTTGCACGACAGTTAAAATAAAAGACATATACACTCCGTGCTACACAGAAATACTTCTGTTGCAGTCATCAAGTGCGTTAATAACCCATATATTCAAAATACACAGTTTTATGTGTTTAGTTTGTGTATCTGTTACGCTATAGCAATTGGAGAAATGTTTTAAAGATTCATAGAAAAATCTATAAAGGTTACTTCAGAAAATGTAGTAGTGTTTGTGGTGTAAATGTTGTAGAGTAGATTATGCTAGTGTGAACCAGGGCTGCAACTGAAGCGTGTTGTGATATACAAAGATCAGAAAAAAGTTTTCACACAGAATATATTAGAGAAGTCATTTCACTTATTTAAATAAATTATATATATCTCATTATTTGTAACATATTTTGTATGATTCGTTTTTTTTTTCTGTGAACGTTTTCTACGGAAATATTTAGGAGTTCCAAAAATATCAAACACAAGATGGCAAGGCTGCAGCGGCAACCGACAAATAGTTGACAACGTAAGTGATACTCTCCCTTTCAAACTCCGAAGTGGCTTATCGCGCAATCAGGTTTCACCTTTCGTTCGTCTGTTTTAATTAAAGATCATGCGGAAAAAACTGCTAATCTCCTCGCCTCAAAATGTAGGTATTCTGGTTTGCTTTCCCCGTGAGCCGGTTCTCACACTGACCTTCCTTGATCTAGCAACGTCGTCTGTGTCCAATCATATTACATCTGCAAAACTGCGCTCGGAAAATAATTAATTATCTAAAAACCTTGTGTAATCTTACATAATTATTACGGAAACTATCGGTAATAGGTTATTCTATCCAGCGTAAAAATATCAAAACTATTATCTTAGAATATTCTTGTGGAGTAAATCATCTAGTTTATTCCAAATAGCTTTTTCGTGCCATACGCCATTTCTGAGATATTCGTTGTTAATCGTTCGAATTGTTTCAATACTTCACTCTCTTAAAGTTTTATTCGACATTCAGTTACTTCCCACGATTGCATTGTAATAGTAAGGAATTATACGAGGTCAATATAAACTGTCCAGTTCTTAAATACTTGAGCATATCAATTTCCTTTGTACCCATATCGAAATCTGTAATGTAGATATTTCTGCAACGGTTTCTCTCAATTATATGTATAAAAAATCTGTAGTGTACCTCTTGTGTGAACGCGCTAATATGAACTTACTTTTGATGTAGTCTATACTTTCTAGAAAGCGGGACTGACGATGCTCTCACCCCTCCAATGTCCGAAAAACATAACAGTAGCACTCGCATTGTTGAGTGTTGGAATTCAATTGTTTCACTTCCAGGTCAGTTTTATCGTTTTCTTGGACCTATGCATTTAGTGAGCTGGTGTGTTCAAAGTTTCAGGAAGTGAGTGTATGTGCAATGGCTCCTAGTAAAATAGTGTACTCAAGAAGCTTATCTACAGTATTTAATTGTTCTGCTCTTCATCAGCAAAGTACATTTACTGAATTGCACTGTTTTTTTTTGTTTTTTTGTTTTTTTGTTTTTTTTTTCCTTCCTCTATATGTACAATGAATATAGTGTACAGAGAAGGTATTGTATTGCACCTAAAAATTCTGTACCGAGATTTCACTGGAAATACACCTTTTGAGAACCCCTGAATAAAATATGTTTTAAAAAAATGTCCGTGTGTGTCTGTCTCTCTTGTCAGTTTGTAAATATATAAATGTTTTTTTTATGGATGCACTTTAACTGCTGTGGTTCTCAACGTCCCGTTCTATATTGGGGGTGAAAGACCACTTAATTTTGCTCAGAGGCCTCTTTAACGTGCCGTAAATCTACGTTACGAGATCAGCGGCTTTACTTCCCTTCCGAAGGGAAGGGTTTTACGCCCAAAAAAAAAAAAAAAATCCAACGTCCTCCGCCAGGTTTGAACCCGTGACCTTAGGAGTATGAAGTTAGCATGGTAACCATTACACCACGGAGGGCGGCAATGTATGTAAGTGTGTGTGTGTGTGGGCAGCATAGCTCAAAAACGAAAAGAAAATCTCCCCACCCTAACAACCATTTACATAGAAAAAAAATTCGAAATTTTTTATTTTCTCAATAATGGTTCTAACGATTTTGATTAAATTCTCTTATATTTAAGATATTTACGTTATAAATAAAATCTATATATTCAATTTTCTGGGCATAGCCTCTGAGGACATGTTTACTCTGGATGAATTTTGCGTAATTTTGCACAACTGGTAAACCGTAAGAGATTCACAAAGCCTTACCAAACAAAACAATTAGTCCTCGTTAAAGTACACAATTTATGTTATATACAATTTTTTCGTGAGGTTGACCGTTTTTGTGACATTCGTCGTTATTAGTTTCAACTTTAAAATACTTATACTTTTCTCATATGGGAATTTGACAACTCCTGTCCATACAAACAAAGGTAATTCAATTTCACTACAACCAGCTTTTAAAAGATATATTCATTTACCCTATGGTACTTCCTTATTTCCCTTCTATATACTTACAAGGAAACATGTAATAAAAGACCCTTTCTGCTAATTTTTTCTCGATTAGCATTAAGTAAATAGAAGAATAGCTTTTTAAAATTAATTTATTGTAGAGATGTAGAGAAAGTAATGTGAATGTAATACATCATATTTTTACTTTCTCTAGCGCCGTATGTATAATGTACATAGGGATAGAGAATTATAGTATTCCACCCAAAAATTCGATGTCGAGATTTCACCGGAAATACATGTTTTAGAACCCCCTGAGTCCAAAAAAGCATTTTCAGAAACAGCTTCGTGTTTGTGTCTTTGGACAGCATGGCTCAAAATTGCAAAGACGGTTAAATACCAAACTTGGTATTTAAATTTGGTATCTTTCAAGGGTGCAACACGAAGATTTTCAAGAAAATACCCCCACCCCTAACTACTCTTTACATGGACAATTTTTCGAAAATGTTTTTCTTAAAAATGGCGCTAACGATTTTTATTAAAATACCACATATTAAAGCCATTTCTATCACAAATAAAGTGTATATCTTGAATTTTCTGGGAATAGCTTCTAAACACCTGTTTATTCTGGACGAATTTTGCTTAGTTTGGCATAACTAGTAAACCGTAAGAGATAGATAAAAACTTACTATATAAAAAATGTAAGTCTTGTTAAAATACAAAAGTTATGTCATATATATCTTTTTGTGGACCTTACCGTTTTCGAGGCATTCCTTGTTACTAGTTTCAGTTGAGGATTAATTACACTTTTCTCAGACGGGAGTGTCCGATTTTCTTTTGTTCTACTCCTGGCCAAGCAAAGAAGCGATTTGCAATGGCAATTCGCATAACAACAGCTTATAAAACATTTGACTATCACTTTAGCCTCGTGCATTCCCTTAGTTCCAGTCTACTTATAAGGAACTAAGTAATAAAATTCTGCTAATGTTTATCTCGATTAGCGTGGGTTGAATGAAGTTTGTCATTTTTAAGAAGCATGTATGTAGAGCAGCTAGAGAAAGTCATGTGAGTATGACACATCAGTTTGTTTTTTTTTTCCATTTATGTCGCGCTTAGTGTAGTAATTTGAAGTATACCTACTGATTTCATAGTTAATTTTATTAAATTTAAGGAAACCCCTCTTTAGAGATATTTTTTTCGGTGTCAGCAGTGTCCGTTTAAGAGAGGTTTCACTGTATTGCAGTTTGTGCCTGCGGGGCTTGGTAGTCGACATTTACATTATAGCTGACAACTTCACGACCCGCAGACTAGTATTCGTGTCTTCCGCCAGATGGCTTCCATCTGCTTTCATTGATTGTTCTATGGTGCCCATTTTAAACATGTGCTCTTTATCTTTCTTTGTGTTGTGGGTGAAGAACGCTCCTGGCGTATAACTCACTTGTCTCAGCTTTACGGCCGAGTGTTATTTCTCAACCGAAACATCAAACGAAGACGGTTGTGTTTATGTCTCTTTTTACTTCCCGTGGCACGCGAAACAGAATGTTAATTTTAGACTTCCGTCTCCGATATGTCAGCTCCAGTAACAAGCTGTTGCACCAGACCGCAGAAAATGTGCTCTTTCGTAAACAATGCTCTGAATACATGTAGATGATGTACATTTTCTTCAGCTGCTGCTAAGCACACACATGTTATATTGGATAAGTAGAGTCTGATTGAATAATTCAATGCCGTAGCCGGGATTTGAATCACGGATTTCCCGGTCTCTAG
This sequence comes from Hymenopus coronatus, assembly GCA_030762935.1. Lineage (NCBI taxonomy): Eukaryota > Metazoa > Arthropoda > Insecta > Mantodea > Hymenopodidae > Hymenopus > Hymenopus coronatus. The sequence continues at coordinate 27,976,977 of CM060900.1, read as the reverse complement.
CCGGTTACTCTACCATTGAGGTGTCATGGCAAAATGCCGCTATAGCATTAATTTTTCAACTGACTCGCTGTCTTTCACACAAGTCATGTGTAGGACAGGAGTTGGATGAGTCAGACTGAAAAATCCAATGTCATAGCCGAGATTTGAACCACGGATCTCCCGGTCTCCAGTCGGTTGCTCTACCACTGAGCTAAAACATCAATATGCCGGCATAGCACTAAATTGATTCTGTTTTTCACTCAAGTCGTGTGTAGGGCAGGATTTGGATGAGTCAGACTGAAAAATCCATTGTCATAGCCGAGATTTGAACCACGGCTCTCCCGGTCTCTAGCCGGTAGCTCTACCACTGAGCTACCATGGCATATCACTATTTCTCAACTGACTCACTATTTTTCATTACAAGCCGTGTGTAGTAGAGGAGTTAGATAAATAGAGTCAGACTGAAAAATCCAAAATAATTTGAGATCACCTTGCGGTTTACGGGAAAACATGCGATTGAGTTGTATGCCGGCATGTTGCTATGGTAGTTTAGTGGTAGAGAAACCGGCTAGAAACCGGGAGATCCGTGATTCAAATCCCGCTATGGCATTGAATTCTTCAGTCTGACTCTACTTATCAAACTCCTGTCCTACACACGGCTTGTGTGAAAAACAATTAAATTAACAAAATGTTATATTGTTTCTCAGTGAGCGCGACCCGCTAGCCGTCTCTAAGAGCGGTAAAACGACGGTCGCGCTTGCCAGTTGCCCACTCATGGATGAGTTTTAACTTGAAATAGCCACCTTGGGTTCCCCAACTTTTTAACGCAAGAAGATCGCCTGCGGTGCCAGAGCAGTAAAAGCGGGCGTTAAACACTACAACAACAACAAAAAAAACACCAACGCAAGAAGGGTTTTCTGCTCACCTCAAACACGGGGCAGTCGGGCCAACAGGTAAATGTCTAACCTTCAAAGTACGCCTTCAGTAAATAATCTTCAAAGTTAGTTTTAAGGTGGATAGGAGCCCCAGTCACTGGAGCAGGTCATTGTGGCCCTTTGTGACTTATGAGACCTGAGAGAGAGAGAGAGAGAGAGGGAGAGGGATAAGGAGAGAGACCCGCGAGGCGACTAGCTTGGATGGCTCCCTAACATCTCGAGATAGAACGCATCCAACAACTCCAAAGCATAACTCACAAGCCCCAAACCTCCATGAGCTCCCTAAAAGGGCACCCGCCTGAAAGTAGCCAAAGGTTGATCCTGATACGTGGTTCTGTGACGACGCGAGGGAGAAACTTTTACAGAACTCATACCCACCGGCCAGCCGCAACATGCCGAACACCGTCGTCTGGTCCTGCGGCCCTAAAACAGATGACAAAAAAGTGAGAAATAGATGAAACGATGGATAAGCTATAACCTAAATGTCGACTACCAAGGCCCAGAGACTTAAACTTTAATAATAAAGAGAGCATGGTGGTAGAAGAATAACCGCCTCCAGCATTTGGCTACCACCCTGGGGAAATCATCAAAAGCCCCTGCGCCAGAGTAGATAGTTTTCGGGAATCCACTCTAATGTGTGCCACGTATGTTATACCTACTGCCTCTGTCATCACGTTCAATAAAGAAGGTCTTACAAATTACGTACATATGAATGAATGAATAAGTGTATTTATTAACATATTAACTGTCTACCTTACCAGGTGTTTCACGAAGCATTTGTTGGCAGAAACTCACTCTCCCATTGTTTTTCCAGTTCAAAACTTACCAACCTCTGTGTTTTGTTGTGACGATGATTATCATTATCCAACTGCTGTGGTTTTCAGCGTCCCATTCTACATGAAATACCGGGAATTTTGCTCAGAGGTCTCTTTCAGACTTGAGGCTCTGTCACGGGACCAACGACTTTGCTTCCCATCAGAAACAAGCCATGCTGAGGATGTTTCCATCCCTTCCCTCGGGTTTGAAACTGCGACCTTGAGAACCGCAGGCTAACATGCTACAACTAGATCACGGAAGACGGCAGAGTTATCAGCGAATGAATGTGATGTGTTCCATTCATATGATTGTTCGGTAAACACACCTTTTATTCGAAACATTAATCTGTTGTCTATATCATGCTGATCAAGATAAACATAACCAGAATTAGTCTAACTACTAGCTTCCTTGTAAGTGGAATGCAAATAAGAAATGCACAGGCTAAAGCGATAGTCTCGTCCTTTAACAGATGGTCACTATGTAAAACAATTGAAATTCCAACAAAGGAGAAATGAGAAAGAATATGTCTTTCCGTTTTAGAAACGGTTAAGTGACTTAAAATTGAAACCAATAATGTAGAATGTCTCGAAAACGGTTAACTCCATAAAAATGTACATGACATACATTGTATGTTTTAATGCGATGTACCTTTTTGTGTAGTAAGATATTGTATACTGTCAGTTATATAAAAGTCATCGAGAATGAAGAGGTCTTCAGAGGCTGTTCCCAAAAAAATCAAGATATACATTTCGTTCGGCATAAAAATATCTTATACGTAAAGTATTTTAATCAAAATCGTTAGAGCCATTTTCGAGGAAATCAAAATTTTCTAAAAATTTTCCATGTAAAGTGTAGTTGGGGGATGGGGGATTTTCTTGAACATTTTCGTGTCGTATTCTCGAAGATACCAAACTTAAATACCAAGTTTGGTCTATAACGGTCTTTTTTTTTTTTTTTTTTATTCAAGGGGTTCCAAAATATATATCTCCAGTGAAATCTCGGTATCGAATTTTTGGGTGCAATACAATACCTCTATACACTATGTACATAGTACGTGTAGAGAAAGTAAAAAGAGTCGCTCTGGGTTGCTCAGGTGGTTAGGCGCTGGTCTTCTGATTTCAAGGTCACGGGAGGAAACCAGACCCAGACCATTTATATTTAAGCATGCTTAAAAGTGCCGGCCGGACCGTCGCCGAGTGGTTAGACCATTCGCCTCTCACCTACACGGCCCGTGTTCGATCCCAAGCGACCACATGTGAGATTTGTGGTGGACCAAGAGGCGCTGGAGCGGTTCTCTGGTTTCCCCCGCCATCGCATTCCACCGGTGCGCCATCTTCATTCATGTATCACCAGTGTCACCGCCTGTGGTGCCATAAGTAGTTAAAGCGGGCGTTAAACACTACCAAAAAATGCCTAAAAGCGACAACCTCATGTTCGCAGATTTACTAGCATGTAATGGCACTCCTGCGGGAGGAAATTCCGGCTCATTTTCGGCGCTGATGTGAACCTGTAAATTGATAACGTCTTTGCTATGCTATAGTACTGTATTGTGCAAGAAAGGTGGTAAACATAAAAACATTCACACACTCCTAACATTTTCTCAGAATCCTTTAATGGGTGTAGGGCATCTTACCTTTAAAGAACCTTTCCGTTCAATTCTCGAGGTTACAACATGATATTCACAAAAAAAAAAAAAAAGAAAGAAAAAAAAAGGAAAAAAAAAGGGAAAAAAAAAAACTTTGATGTGTTCGTTCAAAGACCTATTTTTTTCACTGTTTAATGAAAATAAAACAGTTGCAGATATTTTCTTATTATTTGCTTCTTTATAATTAGAAGGGAAATAAGGGAAATGAAATGACGTTTTATTTATGGACGCTCTTTAACTGCTGTTGTTTTCAGCGCCACATTCTATACTGGGCGTGAAAGAGTGCTTAATTTTGCTCAGAGGCCTCTCTATCAGCCTTTTGCGTTCCTCGAGGTTCTTTTACGTGCCATAAATCTACGACACGGGACACATCGGATCTACTTTCCCTCTAAAGGAGGCTATGCTAAGGATTTTTACTCCCAAAAAATCCTTCATCTTCCTCAAGTCCAACGACCTTGGGTATATGCAGTTAGTATGGTAACCAAGCTATGTGATGCAATTGCAATTACCTTCTCTTTGCATGACCAGGATGAAAAATATGAAGTTTTATTCACATGACTTTCTCTAGTTGTTCTACAAACAAACTTCTTATAAAATAGTATTCTTCTATCTACTCCATATTATTCGATATAAGCATCAGCAGAATGGTCTTATTACTTAATTTCTTTTAAGTAGAAGTAACATAGTGTAATACACTGCGCTAATACAGGCCAAGACGTTACCACCTGAGACACTCCACTCGGTGATAATAAACTCAGACACAACAAATGAATCAAAATCTTAGCGCAATTCACAAAAAATTAAGATCTGTCAGGAGCACCATGTTTAAATGACGTTGGTCGTTAGTTTCATATTGAATAAAAATGTGAATTAGACAAAATGTTTGTTTATTTAACCTTTATTGCCACTAAGGTTACTTTTATTAATCTTTTGGGAAACATCAAGAACACCAAAATAAGTTGTACTTATCTACCAAACAAAGACCACAAAATTTTGCTGTAAAGCGTCAGGTAGGACATGTATTAAAATGCACTTAACATTCACCGAAAAAGAATATATAGGTTGTTGTAGAAAAGTCGACCTGATAAGTGCGCCAATGATTAATTAAAAACAAATTATGCATATCCTATATGATTATAGTGTGTAAAATTAATTTTAAGTATACAGCTGAAAATGTTAAATGGATTATATTTGGAAAAGACTGCTATAACCAGTGTCAAAGGTTTTCATTTTAATAACTTTTGAAAAACTTAAAATCAAATCTTACACTCAAACAGGAATCAAAAACGAGACTTATGATTGCCCAGCGTCCTAAAATGTTGCAAAAGCTCTATATACCCAGAGGATTCTTCGTTACTATAGTTATTATGGCAGCAAGAAGTGGAAATGGAGTTTTATTTATGGACGCTCTTAACCGATGTTTCTCAGCGTCCCATTCTATATTGGGCGTGAAAGGCCGTTTAATTTTGCTCAGAGACCTCTTTATCAGGCTTAAATCTACGACACGGGACCAAGCTTTATTCCCCTTCCGAAGGAAGCCATGCTAAGGATTTTTACGCCCATAAAATCCATCGTTTGAACCTGCAACCTTGGGTATATGAAGATAGCATGGTAACCACTACACCATGAAAGTCAAAGCATAAACTCCGTAGTTATAGTTGTCACTTTTAAAGGGTAGTTTGTCACTGAACGCTCCCTTAACTTGCCAGGAAAATGTCTTTCCAGTATCACTTTCATCGAAATAAACCCTGAGTACACGTGGAAAACTGGAAAGTAAACTATGCGGAGAAACCGTGGCGCCATTGAAACAGCTATATTAAAGTAGCTAATGAAATTAGGGAGGGAAGCAAAGCCCTCGTGTGGTTCCCGAAGAATTATTATATGCTGACCTCCGAATTTGAATATTTGCCAAGCATTCTCTAGTACCATAAACTCTAGCGGATACTCTTAACATTCTTCTGATCCCCCTCACCCTTCTCACGGCAAGTGTTTTAATTGTTATACTCCAGTAATGCCATCTCTTCATTAAACTCAATTTTAAATCACGAGATTCTAACAAAGAACTTGCAGCAAACGTAAGTCAATTTGTAAACACTCTCGTGGAACAAGTCTGAACCATTTAACCCTTTTATGTGCCAGTCCGGAAAACAGAATGCTTTGAAAAGTGCCAAGTAACTTTCCGCAGAATGCAGGCTTTTAAATTATAAGCAATATAATGAGTACTAAATGACATGGGGAACTGAATCTGTATTTTTTTTTTTTATTTTTAATAAACCCGTTTGACCCCTGTGTAATATGGATTTTGAATGAGAAATCTCTTCAATATTTTTTTAAAAAAGTTAAAAACAAAAACATTTTGAAAATAAAATAAATAAATCTCAAAATCAATAATTTAGGCATACAAAACCTTACTATACGGAAAGTTTAAGCTAATGAAATAACATCACCGATATTTCTTTAAACAAAACGGCATTCTGTTTTGGTCTGGTGTTTAATCTTTTTAAAATACAAAAAATGAACTCATGTAACCTGAAACTGAAAAAAATACACACGTTGGTTTAGTTGTTTATTATACAAGCCGTGTGTAGGACAGGAGTTGTATAGGTGGAGTCAGACTAAAAATTCAAAATCAATCGCTTTCTTCTAATTTATCGCGAACTGCAGCACTTATTTACTCCTCGGTTCGTAACCTTTTGCCAGACGACGCCATTTTTCAACCAACATAAACAAATACCAGCTAGAGAAATTAAATTTGGAGCTAATCCAGCGCTTTGGAGTGTAAATATAAGCCTTAAAATGCTCCGGAAAACCTTTCTCTATGGCTATCACGTAGAAAAAACATACTTTTTTGCTGAAAATATCTAAACCGTACGCATACGGCATCACGTTTAGATTGTGATAGGCAATGATCGCAAAATGTTCGTGTTTGCCACTAAAAGGGTTAACTCAATATATCCTAATCCTATAAAGGTACGAAACATTCATAGTTGCAGCCGATCCTATCAATTACAGATTATGGGCAGAAATTTTAAAAAATATATATAACATTTTGTTTTAGTGCTGTGGTGAATACGTTAGAATACATTGCTCTCAGAAAGTGGCTTTATTGGTATGACTTGTGCTCTTCAGTACCTACATTGGTTAGAAAATATTTACTTTCTCTAGCACCTATGTACAATGTACATAGCAGGTAGAGAAGATATTATATTCCACTCAAAGCTTCTATACCGAGATTTCACTGGAAACACCTGTTTCAGACTCCCTGAATCCAAAAAGAGCATTTTTATAAAAATGTCGGTGTGTGTGTCTGTGGGCAATATAGCTCAAAAACGAAAACTCTGTTATGTATACCAAACCTGTATCTTTCAAGGGTGCCACACGAAGATTTTCAGGAAAATTTCCCACCTCAACTACCCTTTACATGGAACATTTTTCGAACATTTTTGTTTACTCAAAAATGAGTAACGGTTTTGTTTAAAATGCAATATGTTTGAGCTATTCTTGCCGAAATGAAGAAGTTAGACATTGGAATGGACGAGGTGAAAAGGGAAATGAAATTTGGAACGGAAAAATGGACACTACGAAGGAAAACCACTTTTGACACCAGTGTAACAAAAACTCTCATTTTCTCCAACAAGTCACTATTTCTCCCACAGACTGATCGCAATCAGAATCTGCTCATAAATAACTCTTTCCTAAGAATTCTGCCGTATCCTTTTCGACGTTCGCTGCGGCGATGCATTCTCAGTGAAAACTGAATGCTGGGCAGGGCTACGTTGCCTTTTGCATGCCTGTTGGTCATGTGACTGGACATTTCCATAAGCTGGCACACGTACAGTATACAGCGGGTATTCACAAACGCACTCCGGTGTAACAATGTGGGCTTCGACGTCAAAGAATCTTCCGACAGAACGTCTACCTACTCGAACATATGTAACAATCACAACTGCATTCTTAAAAGAACTTGCCGCCGGCACAGGTGTCCACTAACGTAATGTGTTACATTGGATGCTAACAATAAGCTATGGCTTACAAAGCAAGCCGTACACACCTGTTCGGCGATTACGACCGCAGGACATACTGAATATCTCATATAAATCTGATCTTAAAAAAAATATTCATTCGTCCACGTCATACTAATCAATATAAACATTAGCAGAAATTGTCCTATTACTTGCTTCCTAGTATGCAGAAGGGAAATAAGGGAATACACTAGGCTAACGCATTTGTCAAATCTTTTCAAAGCTATCGCTATGCGGAAGAATTGCAATTCGGTTCTCTTTGCGTGATGAGGAGTAAAACAGATGAAACGAAAGATGACTTCATTCTTGAGAAAAATTTAAATAGCATAAAATTGAGACAAATAACAGTTAACGGTTAGATCTACTGAAAATATAGTAATAAGATATAATGTATAGGACATAAATTGCTTTAACGAAATCTATATTTTATGTGCAGTAAACTTTTGTCTGTATCTTTCGGTTTACCAACTGCACAGATGTCATCCAGAACGAAGAAGTATTCATTCAAGATATACATTTCGTTTGTCATGAGAATATCTTAAAGTATGGAATTTTAATCAAAAGCTATTTTTGAGAAAATCAAAATTTTCGAAAAATGTTCCATGTAATAGATAGATGTGGGTGGGGAGATTTTGTTGAAAATATTTGTGTTGCATCCTTGGAACTTACTGAATTTAAATACCAAGCTTGGTATTTAACGCACTTTTCTTATTGAGCTATGCTGCCCTCCCCACACGCGCACATACACTTTCCCTAATAATGCTTTTTTTTTATTCAGGGGATCCCGAAATATGTATTTCCGGTGAAATATCGATATGAATTTTTGGGTGGAGTACAGCACCTTCTCTATCTACAATTTATGTTGAACAGAAAGTAAACATGTTTCTGCTCACTCAAAACCTTGTGATTTCTCGCACGTTGTATCACTAAGTTGCTGTAATGTACGAGGATAGGAATGGTACACTTTATCTTTCAAAGAATCCCATAAATAATTATCACAACTAGTTAGGACAGGGTGACGAAGATACCACAAATCAAACTTATAATTCTGTCATCAAACACCCCTCTTACTCTATTTAATGATTCCGTAGCCGTATGCGCCCTTCCAACAAGATTCCGCAACAGCATACATTGTTACGGAATCATTAAATTAATGAGATGTTTCATGGCAGAATTATAAGTGTTGGTTTATGGTATACTCGTATCCACGGTCTAACTAGTTGTGATTTTACTAATGGGGGTTCTTTCTGATACAAAGTATATCATTCCAACACTCCTGCGCTTCAGGATCTTAGTTATAACTTCATGCAAGAAATCACAATGATCCTTGCTGTTGAGCGTAGGTGAGTGAGGAGGACAATTTTATAAGATACTGCATATTTGGGAGCAGAAAATCAACTTTTAGAGCATTTATTGTAAGGTACGGATTTTATTGCGTCTCTGCCGGCACTTCTTTCCCGGCGACTCTAGGTTCCCTCGCGGAGTGGAGAAAGGCCGCAAGCGGGGTTACCTTATAATTTAATGAGCCTATATTTTAGCAGATTGCTCGGTATATAGCAAAATATTAAACATGAATATTTGTTATGAAATATATGGTACTGAAACGTTTTCTCGCAAGGGAAGAGGAATATTTATGCACTGGGCTCACAGGAAGAAACCATGAGATAAAACATCAGGTGTTGTCCGGACCAAGTACCAGCAGGTGCGAATATTGCGGGGTCCCTAAAGCTCACAGATGGAAACACTCCGCTAGGCATCCCGCAGCACTCCTCATTACGAAGGTCCGGTCGGCCCTGGTTCTGTCCCAGAGGAGGAGGAAATCGTTACATACCCCATATCCTCCGTACACCAGTAAACTGCCCAGTCAAACCGCGTACCCCGAAAATAATGTGAAATGAAATATTGAGGAATGAGGGACCAGAAAAATGAGTATTATGAGATAAACAACCTCAGTACTCTCCTGGCGACAAGGGAAAACCATGCAAAAACCCAAGTCCGAGTGAGGGGATTGATGTGGATAGAATCCAACATCTCTCAAATGAGGATCACAGACAAATCCGCCCAAGCGGCTTGGTTAGACATCCTTTAGTTTAACGTTTAGTAAAATCAGAACAAATAAAATCCAGAATATTTTAATACTACAAAAGTTATACAAAAACGAAACGAAGTTTCTGGCACAAGTCGCTTCCATCTCTAGCATGTATAAATTCATCTGACTTCAATGTTTTCAAGCAACACTGTCGTTTATAAGCTATTGCTCTTTTTACAAGTTCGCCGATTTCCTTCCTAAGCCCTTACAGATTGTTCGTCGTTCCCTGTAGCAGACAGAGAATTAAGTTAAACCACCGTTGCAAGAAAGCACTGCAACTCACGGAAGGATTAAATGAATTGCCTGGGCTCTGGAGAGAATATCCCTTCCCCCTTTTCAAATTTTGTTTTATCTCCGTTTGTTGCTCGTTACGACTCTTGGGAATGGCTCAATTCGACTGTTGATCGTGTTGCACGTGCAGGTTATGAACCCTTCGCCTGCTCTTGAAAGCTAGGAGAGCGAGGTTTATCAGCTTCAGAACTGTGCACCTCAGTAGTTTTGCTGGAAAACAACTCTCAGGTATTCTAGAGGTTTTCCAAACTATCGGTTCTCCAAATAGCGTCTGTGCTGCAATAATCTCATATAATGTACAGTTAGAAGACCAACATAGTATGTAAATCATCCCTCTAAGCGGTTCTTGAATTTTGAAACCGATCTAGTGTTATATTTCAGTACCAGTATGGTATTATAATGCCCCATTCATATTGCAGACGCAGCGTAAGCGCAAGACTTTGCACCCATGTTATTCAATGAAAGCCTTTGCAAGACAAACGCAACAGATTATGAAATGCAAGAATTTGTAAACTCCAAACTTTATCCTTGCATTGCGTATACACAAGAAGAGTTCTGCATTCTTTCCTCTAGCATTGCCTACTGTTGAACAGCAGACGCGCGCAATACGAGATTTTAAAGCGTCTAATGTACATACATGCTACTCTTCTATTTGGCCCAGCCGCGCCATCTCTCATTCGCCTCACTAGGTTATGACAGTATTGTTGCTAAGTCATTCTTTGATTAAATGGATGTATCCACCTCTAGATTTCTTGGCTCTCACAAACCGTAAGGTGCAAAGAGGTAATGCACATTGCATTATATGTTGTGTTTTGTCACGTTCTGCAATCTCCATGCTTGAATTATTTTAAACAATTTGGTGAATTATTGTAACGTGACTGCCGTGAGCGTCAGTTAGGTGTATATAATTTTATAACCTATTAATACAGCTATAAAATATTGGTTTAACTTTCTTATACGATATTGGTTGTGTTATTAAATTTTAAACTTGCGGTGCGTTTGGAAGATGTCTGCATGTAGTTTACAGATCTAGAAACCCGTGGCAAGTTCTTGCATTACGCTTACAACTGCATTGAGAATGGTCTTCCCTCGCGCCTGCGTTTATGCTGCGTTAAGACTGCGCTTGCATCTCATTGCGAATGTAGCTTGATATAACTGAAGAATTCCATCCTTAATATACAGAGCCTTCGTTAGACGAGTGGCCGTATTATGGGGAATTGGTTGTCTTGCAATCCGTTACTTCTAACTGGTTTCCCGCCGCACTTTACTCCTCTATTTCCCAACTGTCAGTTTAAGCTAAAGCTGTGCTGCACAAGGGTTGATACGTTGTCTGGCCATGTTCTTTAGTGTGTTAGTGTTGTTATAATGCAAAAAGGTGTGCATACTTGGTGCACAAAATGTTCATTTATGAAAAATTTGTGACAACACTCTTATAGATGAACGTGTTCATGAGTTATAGACAGATTCCATGCTGTTCGTGCGTTTCACAGAGAAATGGTTAGTAACCTTGTGAAGAGGTTTAAGGAAAAAGGATACATTTTGGATAAGAAACTGAAAGTAAATCATATTTTTCTTACAGAGGAAAACTCGATGGCATAAGAAAAAACAAGTAAGCCCGAAAAAACATGTTAGAAAGCCTGGACGAGGATAATGAATTTCGCGAATCTCGCCTCGGAATGCAACTAAACTTTTAACAGAACTTGTAAACGCGCGATACAGTAGGTGGAGTTTATTTCTGCAGCTGGGAGTTGAATAATGGATCGTTTTATTGACCCGCTAATCTTGTTTTTCCGTATAGGAAATGCGAGGGTGGTTTAATAAGTCTGGTAAATTTTTATGAAGGAAATGAGCGGGTTTGTTCGGCTTCATGGTTGGTAAGTTTGATTATTCAAAGGATTGCTTAAAATTCTAACAATGTACAGCGTACGTACAGTTCCTTGTTGACAGCGGTCTGAATTGTTCAATGTATCGACTGCGATTGAAAATTGAGAAAATCGAGTTTTGTGGTGTTATTCAATATTTTCATTTGAAGGGTTGGACTACCGCACAAATCAAAACAGAATTGGGTGAAGTTCACGAGGACTCTGCACCATCATTGAAGATCATTTACTTTTGGATTAATGCATTTAAATGTGCCGGACAAGCACCGAAGACGAAGCGCCGTCCAATTGAGGGAAACTATTGACAAAATCCACGATATGGTAATGAAAGGCTGCCGAACAAATATTTGTGAGATTTCCGAGACTGTAGACATCTCAACTGAGCGTGTCCATAATATTCCGCACGGAGAATTGGCTTTTAGGAAGCTGTATGCGCAATGTCTGCTGAAGTTTAATCGAAATCCGCAAGATTTTGGCGCCGATTTGTCACCATTGAATACATCATTACACACAGTCAAAACAGCTTTCAAAGCAATAGACAAAGGCTGATGTAAGTGTACCGAAGAAGGCAAAGACCATTGTGTCAGTGGGTACGGTGAGAGCCAATGCTTTTTAGTATTCCCAATAACCCTCATAAATTAGTTACTTGGAAAAAAGCAGAACCATAATTGGACCTGTTATGTTTCACTTTTGGATCGTTTGAAACTTGCGTTGGCTGAAAAGAGCCAATATTGGCAAGCAAAACAAGTGTTTTTGTTTGTTTGTTTGTTTTTTTCCCACCAGGTAAATGCACCATTCCACACATCAGCGATATCAACGGTAAAAGTGCATGAATTGGGCTTTGAATCGGTTCATCAATCACAATATTGACCAAACATAGTCCAAGTGACTTCTTTCTGACCCCTAACTTGAAACTTTGGCTTGGTGGAACATTTTCATCAAATGAGGAATTAATAATCGCAGTCAACGACTGGTACGCAGGGTTTGACAGAATCCATTTTTCCGACTCGACGAAAAAGCTGGAGGATCGCTGCACCAACTGTATAGCTCTCAAAGGAGACTATGGCGGTGATAGTTTACGAAACAAACATGTTTCTTGCTTTTCTTACCAGACTTATCAAACATCCTATGGTTTAATTTACAGGATCTTGAGTTAATGAATGCTAATGCAAATCATCTTATAAGATGTGATGCATGTTTGACAGCAGGACACAAATTTCCAGAATTTTCTGTGACGAACATATGCGTCTGCATGGGGCATTTGTGCGTTTGAATTTGAGGCGCTAATGCATATCCGACTCCGCTAGAAAACTGAGTACTTCTTGTATCAAGAGAATTACCGTTAGGTTGGCCACGCTTCCAAACGAAGAATGTGTATATGTTAACATGTAAGGAGGACTTTAATACTCCAGGAAATTCAAAAAGTATGTTTAGGCGGATTGACGGTCCACAAAATGGCGAATCAGTAGGGTTGTTAGAACATTAGTAATTAGGAAATGGACATCACACCGGAGTCGTTATTCGCTACATGTTTAGCTAGGGAAAAGTTTTCTGAATTAGTTTTGCACTTGAATAGAGAGATTTACTTTATAATACACATAAATCCCAAAATATATTGTAGAATGCATAATTCTATGAAAATTTGATATCTTAGGTATTAGAAGTGTGACAAAGAATGCTATAGAAATATTGCATTATTAATTAATTACTTAATATTTACTTTTCATGTCAAGTAAATAGGGCATTCTTTTTAAATTAAGCTCTCCATACCACTACTTCTGTTGTAACACTGTATATATTACTTCTGGTAGCTTTTTGATTCACTTGGAGCATACCTCCAACTATTTCAGGACTTCAAACTGTTCAGAAAAAACCCAGTATGAGGAGAAATGCAAACAGTGGATTAAGTGCTGGGTCTAGTGCAGTTTGTAACCCGTTAGGGTTAGGGCTAAACAACGGAAGGGGACATCTCACCATTTATATCTATATATACATTGTGGTTTCCATCCCCCGGATGAGGTGAGGACCCACAGGAGGCTACAGGTTACAGACAAATTACAGAGGCCCGCGAAAGTCCCTACGAATTCCAGGTTCGTATCTCGTCCTACTGTTGATGCTTCCTAGAGGGGACTATCAAGGACCTGTTGACCAGGCAGCGCTCTAGTGTCCACGGGGAATGGACATCACCATGCTGCAGTTCCACTTCCACGAAATCTAGAAAGCACGCCTGAAAATGAGAAGGGAAAATGATGAGAAGGAAGTCGTACACTCCACCATTCGCCCACCAACCTAGAAAATTATATTTAAAAAAACAGACAAGAATGTTTAGTCACCGGAGATTAAACCTGAGACCTCCGGAATGTGATTCGTATACGTTACCTCGGCGCAACGTCGTTTATTTGTGGTTTAATGTCCCCTAACTTGGTAGGTCATATCGGGCAATAAATGAAATAGGTGAAATGATGCTCAAATGACCTCGGGGTCCATGGAACTTAAAGTTACCCGACATTCATGTTCTCAAGATAAGGGAGCCTTATCTGAATAACTCACCCTAACCGATATTTGAACAATTAATGAGGCAAAAACGCTACCCCACACTATAGAATAATCGTAACAGAGGACAGTATGTTTTTTGTCACTACGGGTTTTGATAAATGAAATATCATTTTAAATTCCTTACCCTAATTTTATTTAAGGGTTTTGTCTCATGGAATACACGTGGAACGTGTTGAAAAGGTAATCCAGCATCACCCGGAAAGAATGTGTCAATTACATAAAATATCACCAAAACTGTTTGCAAAAAAAGTCTTACTTAGCTCCATCTAAATGCAATAGTAATTACTTTACTCTCACCGTTATAGTCGTTTCGCTCTAGCCAGTCCAGCGAAGGTCACGCACAGTAATCCCCACTTTCGTTCTATATATCGTATCTCTTTTGAGTGTTCTGGCAAAAATAAAACCCACTGTAGGTTAAACAGCATATTAAGTTGGGATAGTCCGATGCTTACAATTCAGAATTTCCGAATATTAATTTAATGTCATATTCTAGGGTTTTGGTAGTACGTCAAATATGGTCCCTCAAAACGAAGTCACCTAGATTTCTATTTGCAGTCTACTTGCTGGTAGGTGGCTTTACGCAGGTTGGGCCTGCCTGGGTAGTGTGGTGGTAGCGTGTCGGCCTAACATTCAGCAGGTCGCGAGTTCAAACCTCGCTTAGGGTGAGTTGCCTAGATAAGGTTTTTTCGGGGTATTCCCTTATCCTGAAAAGACAAATGTCGGGTAACTTGAACCTCTATGGACCTCGAGATCATTGGAGCATCATTTTGCCAATTTCGTTCCTAGTCCGATATGGCGAACCAGGTTAAAGAACGTTAAGCAGGAGGGGAAAAAAAAACAACAAAAACGCAAGCTGAGTATCCCTGGGACTACGAAAGCAAGGCTGTTATGCCACTGTTACCTAAAGGCAATGTTACAACTGAAGCTCACAGCATGTATTTCTTTAGTAGCGATCGTTCCTGTTATGTTTTGTCTGTCTCTGTATCCTATTTTTCCTTTATGCTAACAATTCAGAAGAAACAGTATAAAAGCGTTTTAACATTTCATTGTACGTAACTTCAGTCTCACAGAATCTAAACGTGAAGCAATAAATATTTCGAAAACGGTATCTACTATTTATATATTTGATTTCGTATTATTGATGTAACAGTGCATATTTATGATATCTAGTTCGTATGTAAATTGTATATAGTAGGTAGAGAGGATACTGTATCGTACCAAAAAATTCAATACCTACCGATATTTGACCATAAATACATGCTTTAAGGGTCCCCTTGGTATTTAAGTTTAGTATCTTCCAATAATGTCACTTGGAAGATTTTCAGGAAAATCTCCTGTCCAAAACAAGCACTTTATGAAATATGTTTCGAAATGTTTGATTTTCTAAAAAAATGGCTCTAATGAATTTTGATTAAAATTCCGTATACTTAAATTATTCACAAACATTAATCAAATGTATATTTTGAATTTTCTGGATAGCCTCTGAAGAGCATTTGATTCTGGTTGACTTTTGCAGAATTTAGCATAACGGTTTAAGCGTAAGAGATAGAAAAAACTTACTACACAAAAAATGCGGATCTTGATAAAACACAACACTTATTTTATATGCATTTTTGTTGTTTAGTTGACCGTTTCTAAGATATTCCTTGTTGTTCATTTTCTTTTGTTTTACTCCAGGCCAAGCAAAGAAGTCGATTTCCATGACAACTCAGCTCCACTATTAAAAAGCCAGGGGAATGACCGAGATCAGGCAATTTCAACCAATCGCAGTCATCTGACTGGAGCGTTATTGTCGAAAAATCTTATCGCAGCTGATGTTCCTATGTTTAATCTCCTGTCTTGGTTATTGGTAACAAGGGGACAATCCAGGCAGCCAAACTTCACTTTTAATAACTGTCAGTTCCACAATTGTACTTTCAGTTAATTCAGTTACAATGTTTATTTAAGGTTTTATTCAGTTCATAAAATATTTAGTTTAAAAAAAGGAGTGAGAATAATCATTATTTGTATTTCTTATATATGCCTTGATTGTAATAACCTAAAATAAAATAACATTTCTTTCCATTTCATGTATTACTTATTAAAAGCTGAAATAAAATAATTGTCCCCTATTTCTATTGTTGCTATCGATATTAGCACATTGGGTGTAGTCACGGTCAGCCATATCATAATGGTAAATAAACATGGTCGAATGCGTCATCCACCATTTGAGAACTAATGTAAGTATTACAATCATAACCTGATAAAATCTCCTTTCCTATATATTATAAATTATTAATAGTCTATTTCACTGAATTGTCTTATCAAATACAACTCATGTTTTCATGTCTTAAAGCAATTGTCTCCCGTCGCTTCGCTCCGGTCGTGAATTATCGACAAGTTGAAAACACTCTGGTATTACTTATTACAATCGCATTACGATAGCTTTTAAAACATTTGACTGTCGCTTTAGCATGGCGCATCCCTTTAGTTCCCTTCTGCTTATAAGGAACTAAGTAAGAAGTACATTCTGCTAATGTTATCTCGATTAGCATGGGGTAGAAAGAGGAATAATCTTTTGTAAGAAATCTGTTTGTAGAAAAGTTATCACCGTCGTCAAAACGTAACAGTGTAAATGAAGATTGTATGTGCAGTAATAGGAATCACTTGCAGCGGAAGGATGCTTTTCCTGCTCTTATTAATTTAATCTCCGTGGATATATGAAACGGTTCACGGATCGCCGTATATTATGAATTTATCACTTACATAGTATGGGGATGATTTCCCGGATATTAATAGCCGCAACTGAAAACAATAACACGAAGCTCTTAATCCGCATTTATCGAAATCCACCAGTTGAATAAGCGCATTGTGGTACAGCGGCGCATTAGCTGCAGCCCAGCGAGCGCAAGGCCACGAAGTGCGTTTCAACCGCGAGCGTGGAAATATCACATGTGTTAATTTATTCAAATCCTGTTATTTATCCAGCCCTCATTTGTGCGCGCCACCACATTTCGGAAGGTTCAACTAATTTGATTATATACTCTATGTGCACAACGCCATCAACAAAAGCAAGTATTGCGTTCTAAAACTGATCTCGAAATACCGGATGGAAGAAAACTTATTACATTTCTTCTAATATGTGCTTCCTAGAAGCATTACAAACAAAAGAGTCTAATGGCATTTTGTTCTTTGATCAGCCGATTTCCAAAAAATAAATAGTTTTTGTTCCAAATTGGGTGCGTAATTCCAAGTTTGTTACTTGTAATGTGCGTGGAATAACGTATTTTTGATATTAGTTTCGGTGGTGGTTATGCGACATCACACGGAGTTTCGAAATAATTAATCACTTTAAATAATTGACGGAATATTCCGAACAGCTTTGCCAGACGTGAAGAGACTCGGCAACGTTGCGTTGAGGTTGGTCAGGGATCCAAACCGGCTTCTGGATGTAAACACGTCGGTCGCTTGCAAACACGGTGCAGTCTGGTGTAATGTTTTCGGAGCTCACGACTTCAACTGGCATTCTGATTGGCCTACACTGCTGTGGTAGCAGCGGTGAGGCGTGTTTGTTTATGTACTGACCTAGTGCAAGTGACACCCACACAACCTGTAGCGTTGCTGCTTGTCTGTCTCTTGTTTTCGACAAAACTAAAATATCTCCGTAGGAAATGGTCAGAGACAAAAGCGTAAGATAGAAAATGTGCTCCATATACCGAGATCTATCACTGGTTTAAATTTTGCCTTCCACCCGATATGTAAGTACAGTCGCGGGCGTTATATACTGACTGTTTTCCGAATAAGTAACTATACAAACAAACCCTTGCACAGTATTTAGGTTATGTAGCTTTCCTTATTCCGCAAAAATAAACGTATTTGTATAAACTGAAATAAAGTTTTTATTTTCTCTATCGCGTTAGTGCAATACACATAGCAGATAGAGAAGGTGTTGTATTCCGCCCAAAAATTTGATACCCGGATTTCTCTGTAAACATTTTTTAAGATCCCTGAATCCAAAAAAAAAAAAGCATTTTTAAAAAACATGTCCATGTATACATGTGTGAGTCTTTGGGCAGCATAGTTCAACAACAAAAATCCCATTAAATACCAAACTTTGTATTTAAGCTGAGAATCTTCTAAGGATACGACACGAAGATATTCAAGAAAATGGCTGTACCGATTTTGATTTAAATTCGATATGTTTTAGATATCTTCATGACAAATGAATTTCAATTATTTCACATGACGATAACTTTTAAAATATTTGTCTATCGCGTTACCCTGGTGTATTTCCTTATTTCCTTTCTGCTTGTAAGGAATCAAATAATAGGAACATTTCTGTTCATGGTTTTATCGATTAGCAGGATATAGATAAATGAATAAACCTTTGTAAGAATAGTCTGTTTACAGAAGATAGGGATTATTATTATTATTATTACTGTTATTATTATTATTATTATTATTATTATTATTACTACAACGGAGAAATTATGACTTGTGTAAGAAAATACAGCGCACTGTATGCTATCGTTTTTTCCTAAACGACATACTTCGACCCCACCGAGTATGTAGAATATCGACGGTATCGATATCAAATCCCTATAGTGTGTATCTTATAAATCAGTAACATTATGTTATTGAGCTCTCGCGTCTGTTTTTTAACAGAAAGCGGAGCGTCTAGTGCAAGTTTAAATGATAATTGCTTAATTGAAGTTCAAAGCTGGTGCTTCAATGGAAAAATGCTGTAATGAAAGACTTGGGACGTTTTCCTCATTAAATTGCATGGAATGCACATAAAGTTGGTAGCTGCACCTGTTTGAGTGAGGCTATGGCATGTAAACCACAAGCACTAATAAACTAAGCAAACGTTTTCTAGGTAAGTGCGGCACAAAGTGGTGGTTTAATGAGACGAGTTGGAAAGGAAATAATCCTATTGCGATAACGACCACCAGCGTCGAGCGAGCAAGTGGAAAAAGAATCTTTATGGTAAAACAGTGTGGAACCCATGAATGTAAATCGCTCCATTAGGGGAACCGACGCGCCTTCTTTTTCTTTCCAAGACAATTGAAGGCATGTGCGTAAAAACGATCTAACCATCACCTTTTTAAAACTGAGAAAAGTACAGATTTCTACACACCAGAAAATAAATATTAGTTGACACTGTGGTAAGCTTTATTAGAGTTAGATATGTGAGCGAGGCAGCGCCGAGGTAGCATGTGCGGCTCGCTTTCGGGAGGACACGGGTTTTTTTGTGTGTGTTTAGCGCCGCTTTTACTGCATATTATGGCACCTCAGGCGATGAAACTCACAAAACATGGAAGGAAGATGGAGCACCGGTGGAATGCGATGGCGGGGAAAACCGGAGAACTTGGAGTAACCCCGCCCCTGCGCCGCTTTGCCCACCACAGATCCCATATGTGGTCACCTGGAATCGAAACCAGGCCGCCTGGATGAGAGGCGACATAGGTTTCATCGCAGTCGACCTCGTGTTCTGACATATGAGGTTTTTCATGGTTCTCCCTTGTCACTCGACTCCTTTTCCATTATTTCCCTTTCATGTTATTTCTGCATCATATTTCAGACGTGCTTCTAGGCTCGTGGTGTGTGGCAGGGATGGCCGGTGCCGCGAATACATGCGCACTGTAGTTCTCGGCGTTGAGGCGGCGTTGTGGCTGCTGTTCTCGTAGGGGCGGGTCTTTTGACGAGACCCGGAGCTTGTGGTGTTGGTGGCATGGCGAATTCTGACGTCGGGATCATCTTTCAGGCACTGAGATAAGGATTTCTGCGCGTTTCTGTGGCCTGTGTCTTCCCTCTTTATTCGTTCCTCCTGGGAAGTTAGCGCAAAATAGATCTCTGTAGGTTGCAGTTTGTGAGTGTGCCACACAGTTGCCTAGTCTTTACCTTTAACTTAGGGTTCGTCCTCCGTGGTCTAAAGGTAACCATCTGGTTCCCAAGTCCGCGGGTTCAAATACAAGCTGATGACTTTTTTTGGGCGTAAAAATATTTTTCATGGCTTCATTCGAAAGGGAAGTAAAGCTGTTGGTCCCGTGTCGTATGTTTACGGTACATAAAAGAACCTCAAGCATCATAAAGTGACCACTGAGCGAAATTAAGCTGTCTTTCACGCCCATAATAGAGTGCGACGCTGAGAACCAAAATGTTTAAAGAACGCCCGTAAATAAAACCCAGCTTAAATTTATTTACGTTAAACACTCGCTTCAGACTTATTTTTATATAAGGTCCAACGTATTTTAGTTCATTTTATTGTACTAATTAAATATAACAATATAATTAGTAGTTCTTGTTCTGAATGAGGCATAACCTAAGTTGTAAGTATTTTAATTTTTATTAAGAAAAGTCTTTTTCACATTAAATTTAGATTTATTACATCCGTGCTTATTAGTAATTAATTAAAAACTGTCCTTGAAAACTTCTTAACTTATTTGACCTACTTTAGACACTTGATCAAAATCAGGTAAATCCTACAAAGCCTCTTCAGGAGCATTAGTATAATCAGTAGAGACAGATAAGACTTTTATACTCATGAAACGTTGCAGACACATAATTGAGCATTCAAGTACGTTTTTGAGCTTTTGGGAATTATGGGCCTTGAATTTTTATACTAGGCGTCGCCGCTCGACTGCATCTAGGCGGCCAGGATTCGATCCCAAGCGCCCGCACTGTGGGATTTGTGGTGGGCATCTGGGGGTTTTTATCCCGGTCCTCCGGTTTCCCCCGCCACTCATTTCACCAATTATCCCATTATCAGCTTTCCAATCATCAGTTTTGCTTACATTTCATATCATTCACTTCTTCGTGTTCATTCCCGGCTACGGGCCGCCCCTTGTAACAGGTTCTTCATTCTTTCAACAGGCTTCTGACCCCTAGGCATTGGTTTGTAAGTCCTAGAGGGTGTCAGTCCTACAATTACGGGGAGGGTAAGCCGATTACGAAACGAAACGAATTTGTATACTTAATGTGCCAAGGACATATTTTCGCAAGAAATAAAAGTTGATAGTCACTTGCAATCAAATGCTTAGTGTTTGTCCCAAACTAGAGATGGCAGCACTATTCGCTAACATTTTGGTTTTGAGGGTTAGACCCTTTTTACACACATGCTTCCAATTCTGCCATTTATAGGGGAAAGTTCATTTTGAAATTGTAATAGCTCTTTTGCTCCCCATCCTCGCGCTTCGCAAAACCACATATCACTTCTTGGCCTTTGTGTGCACATGGCGGCGGAAGATAGGGCTCAGCTACTCTACCACACAGTCATGCAAAATGAAGTTGCGGGATTGTAGACTCGCCACAATGTCGTGTATCATAAAGAGCCTTTATCGTCTTGATTCCCTCATCTTGCACACAACCCGTATCGAATGAATTCCGGTCTGCTGAGCCTGGAAAATTCCAGTTGTTGAACTCTGTGATGCAAGACAAGCAACCACATTGATGCGTGTGTTCCGAGCACAATTATGTTAGTATTGTTACTTAGCGTACAAGGGCTGTTGTCCATTGTTATCGCACCTTTAGAAGACATTTTTGTAGTGAAAGTAGATCAAAATAAAAATACCCCTGGCTCGGCTTTCTTTCCCACAGGATACCTAATGAAAAGCTTAAAGTTGAAACGGCTGACATTAGGCATCTCTTCCGCCCAACGATCAACTGCCTGTACTATGCCAGAAGTTGATAATGAACCTTGGTCCGACCGAGACTACAATAATCTGCGCGCGAGACCGCGCTTAAGATGGCTTTTGGCCTTCAGGCCTGACCTAATGGACCATCGGGGAAGAGATGTCTTAGAACACAATCACAGTAACACACCACAGACACTTATGCCCAAGGCGGGACTCGAACCCGTTATACCCTGCGCCACAAAACACCAAAGTTACACAATTTAGCGAGGATGGTCGCCGGTTAATTTTAGTTATAACCAACACTTTAAAACGCGAAGACAAAATCGGCTGCGATTGCGTTTAATGTTTACCTTCTCTAACATGAATGTACAAGATACAAGTAGATAGAGAAGGCATTGCATTCCACCCGTAATTTCACCGGAAACAAATTCTTTAGGGACACCTGAATTAAAAATAATTTTTAGAAAAAGGTCCACGCGCACGCGCCCGAGTGTGTATTTGTACGCCTGTGGACAGCATAACTCAAAAACGAAAAGTTTGTTAAACATAAAAGATAGGTATTTAAATTCAGTATTTTCTAAAAATGAGACACGAAGACTTTAGCGAAAATCTCCCACCCGAAAGTGCTCTTTACATGCTAGATGTTTCTAAATGTTAAATTTTCTCAAAAATAGCTGTAACGATTTTGATTAAAATAGCGCAAATTAAGATATTTACATGGTAAATAAAATGTCTGTCATGACTGTTTTGTAGACTCTGAAATCCTGTTCAATCTGGGTGACTTGTGCATAAATGGTAAAACCTTAGAGAAAGGCAAAAACTTACTGCACAGAAAAATATGTATCTCATGAAAACACACATCGTATGTGCTATATGTTTTTGCTCTGTAGCTAGCCATTTCAAGATATTCGTTGTTTTTGGCTTCAATTTAAAATACTTGTACTTTTATCAAGCAGGAAGTCGCTAGTGTTTCTTTTGTTTACCTCTGGCTATGCAAAGAAACGAATTTCAGTGGCAATTGCATAGCAACAGCTTTTAAAACACTTGGTTGGCTCTTTAGCCTAATGGTTCTACTGATACTAATAAAACCATTCTGCTAATGTTTGTCTCGGTTAGCACGCTGTAGAAAGAGGTATAATCATTTGCAAGATAGAGAGCTATG
Source organism: Hymenopus coronatus (assembly GCA_030762935.1). NCBI lineage: Eukaryota > Metazoa > Arthropoda > Insecta > Mantodea > Hymenopodidae > Hymenopus > Hymenopus coronatus. The sequence goes on along the minus strand of CM060900.1, from coordinate 27,953,989 downwards.
TGAGTGAGCTACATCCGTATTTTTGCTGGTGTTGATTGTCTCAAAGAAAAAAACCTCAAGAGAGAGAAATTAAACATTTTTGTATGTTGTCTAGTTTAATGCCGATATAGCCAAGGAACTGGATAGTATTCGTAAATCATTTTAATATGTACACATTTTTCGTGTCTAATCTGGGGCCTATGAATGGGTTAGCCGGGAGACGGGTATTCTTATTTTCGATCTACACCACAAAAATCCCAGTTCTGTCTGTAATATCAGTGTGACAATGGCTTACCCTCCCCGTGTAGACGGATTACACGAAGGCGCCTCGAGTCCGAAGCCTGTCTAGGGGACAACGGGCATATAATTATAACGAAGAACCTAGAATGAGGGTTAGACCCGTAGCAAGGTACGAGGTTGAGGGAAGCAGACTATATGAAATGCAGAAGAAACGGATGACAGGGGTGATGGAAACATTGGTGGAATGATTGGCAGGAGAAACCGGAGAACCCGGAGAAAACCTGTCCAGGCGCCACTTTTTCCACCACAAGTCCCAAATGCAATCCCCCTGGGTTTAAACCCGGGCCGTTTCGGTTAGAGACGATCGATCTAACCACTTGACCACGTCTCCGGCTCTGTTAGTATTGTTTTGTTCTCAAAAATTAGAATACTGCAATTTGTTGATCTCAGAGCTTTCAGCAAGAGCCATCAACCGAATGCTCTATGATTCACAGTGAAGTTGCTTACTTAATCACGTCATAGGAAAGAGAAGGAACCACAGAAGTGGGCTCCTGCTGTACACTTACTGGTTTAGTATCTAATCATCTGACTGTGAGGTTCGCATTCGCGTTCGATTCCTATTGTGCCGGCCAGCTCTATTCTTGGATTCTTTTTTGCAGTTTTCCCTGGTTGGTAGGAGAATTTTATAATCGGCTGTATTACCCGCGAATTTACCTGCTCCTCATTTCCTTATCATGTTTAAGGGTCGACGGATCAGGTGAGTTGATGTCGAGTGAAATGTATGAAGGTGTAGTTTGCTTTGTGGAACTGTCTACACTGGCGTTTGGTGTAGGTTGGGTCCGCAGAAAGACCCTCCTACGTGAGAGGTCCCACGGGCGTCAAAATATATCCTGAGATGTTAGGGACCCCAGGCTTAATCCGAGTCTACCTTCTATGTCCTCGGTTTCATCCCTTCGTTCTGGAGGTTTCGAGAAGCACAAGTGCGCCTGGGTGCCGAAATTCTTCTCTACTTGTTGATAACCATAACCATTGTAATCAGTATTTTGAGGGGAAGGATACGAGACATTTTACTTCTTATTGTACATATAACCGTATAACGCTCGTAGTATTGCAATTTCATTATTATTAAACAGCACAGTTGTTTATAAAATGGATATGAATAAGAATGTATGGCATATTAAATAAATGGAGGCTGAACAAAGGAGTCGCCCTATTATGTCGGACACATCAAATAACAAATCTTCAATTACTTATGAAGCGTACCTGACACTAAATCGAATCTCTCGCGATAGCTTCATTGCACACTTTTTGCGCGTAAAGTATGCCCGCAATTGAACGGAGCTGTTTGTGCTGGTACTGGCCTATCGTCTACAAACTGATCACTTTTTCCCGAACATAATTCTAGCCCTGGCAGGGTACTTGACCTCACCCAAAATATGGCCTGGATTGCCGGAGGGTAACATTACAACTTAAAACTTATATTTTCATGCTACACATTTTCTTAATATCTGTTGTTCACTTTAGCGACACATGCAACAAGTTCTTCAAATCTTCCTCTAGAACGCCGAATTATGTTGTAATTGCTTTAAAGTTTCATGTGTTCCAATCGTTCTTAAATGAAATTGAAATTCACATATAGACGCTCTTTAATTGCTGTGGTTCTTAGTGTCCCATTCTATATTGGGCGTGAAAGACAGCTTAATTTTGCTCAGAGGCCTCTTTAGAAGGCTTGAGGTTCTTTTATGTGCCGTAAATCTACGACACGGGACTACCGGCTTCACTTCCCTTCCGAAGGAAGCCATGCTAAGAATTTTAACGTCCAGCCCTCCGCCGGGTTTGAACCTGTGACCTTGGGAACCAGATGCTAATATGTTACCTCTAGACCACCAATCGTTTTGAGAGACGGTATGTGATATCATTGATTAATTGTGCTTATATCCCTGAGTTCTTTTTTTCAGGTACTAACACTATTTCGGAGGAGGCAAAGCTCTGTTGCATGAAGTTGGAAAGTTTACGAAGAGAAAAGCATAATTGGATTCTAGAGAAATGGGCCAGGTTTTATATACGCAATTGTACGTATTACGGAAAAAATACTACACTATAACATAAACAGGCTCCAATGAGTTTTATTGAATAATAAAACTGTCGTGTATCCACACGAAGACAGCCTCGTTAATAGTAATTTCCTAATGTAAATATTTCCAGGATTTTGTTTACACTGTTACAAAATGTTAGACTGTGAAAAAGTATAGCTGACAACAAAGTGATCCACATCTGTCGAAGAAAGAAGTTGACAACCCCAAGGAAGACGATTACGTAAACATACTAACTACTTCTAAGTCAGATACTCTGTGTTATTTTGCCAACTGAATTGAACCGTAAGTTATGGGACCATTACTGGAGTGCTAATTAAACCTTTTAGGAAGAAGATTGTATCTGCCTTGAGCTACTGAAGTGTGAAGAAAAGTGCAATGAGAAGTGGTGGGAGTGGAAGTTTCAATATGTAGAATGAGGGTAGGACGGATTATGAGAGAGAAATTTATCAAAAGAAAAACGGTATAGAAGTTTATAAACCGTTTGGTAACAGGAAGGGAAATTATATTCCTACTGATCGTTAAGGAAGTTGTGAAATTAAAATAGGAAGAGTAGTGATTATGGACTGAGCTTGAAGTACTGGTACAGGGTTCTAAAATTACATGTTGAAAGTTTGTTAAAAGATGATGCCAAGAAAGCTGCTTGAGAACTAGAGGTTGATTAGTGGATATATGGAGTAGTCTGGGAGTTATACCGAGCTAATAACGTCCGAACCGGCTGCGCGTTGTTTTGCCTGTCCGCGCCCTCGGCGTTCGTTGCCGTCTGCCGCTATCGTAGAAAGGCGTGGATGAGCCCGTGCAACATTTTTAAAACTATTTTTAAAGGCTTTACTTACCAAATGTATTAAGGGAGATACTGAAACTGGACAGCCCCGTTGTCCATACATTTGTATCACCTCTTAAGGAAACTATGCATCACTCGCCATAGTGCACGTTGAGAAATGCTGGAAATTTCCTGACGGATATTTTGTTTTAATTCTTCCAGAGTGTGTGGGTTTGTCTTGTGCACTTACTTTATGCTTTAAGTTGCCCCAGAGATAGAAATCGCAGGGGGTCAGGTCGGGGGACCGAGGGGGTCACAAATATCTACTAATAATTTTGTCCTGGAACACGCTTTCAATTGTTCTCATCAAAACATTGGCTTATGAGCTGTTGCAGAGTCTTGTTGGAAAAAGAAAAAAAAAAAATAAATGTCCCTGTATGTTAATTCTATAAAAAAATGAGGGTAGGGGATTGTATTCACGTATGTATGGGCGTCAACTGTTGACTCGAAAAACATTCGGCCCATAACTATTTCTCTGCTAATGCCGCACCATACACCACTTTTTTTCGTCATGAACTGGTATTTCATGAACAATATTAGGTTTCTCAGAGCTCCAATAACGATTATTTTCTGTACACACATATCCATGAGGGTGGAAGCAAGCGGTGAAAAATATTAAATGTGGGTCAATTTCTTCATTGTGTACACTATTGAGAGTTCACTCACAAAATGTATTAACCCATACGAATCAATAAATAAATATACGCTGTGCAGTAGAAGACAAATGCTGAGCCATAATACACTTTGTGACTAAGTACAGGACAAAATAATAAAGCACACTGGTAATAAGTCAACCGCACGATATCACCGTCAGCTCAATACTGCACTTTCAGATCAGAGAAAAACAAGTCAGCACCGTAACCTTGTGTACAGCAGCTGTGTGTTATCGTGTTACCGTGTGCGCAGTGGAGAAACACCACGCAGCGATTCGGGTGATTTTGTGTTGCACGGTATAAACAAAATAGAAACTGATATTAAACACCTTTGGGTAAGCTATTGCCACTTAGGTGACAAGCAGATACTAAAATTGCTTAATGAAGTAGCTCAGAAGGCATCATGATATTTCTCCATGAAAGACAGTTGGAAACAGATGTATATGTAATGACAACAAGCAATAAAGGAAATGATTGCATGTTTAGGAACCAGAGTGTGAAAGTTAAAAGGTTAAAGAAATGGTTTATTTGCATGGTGCCTCTCCATTATGTGGTGGAAAAGAAGACATGGTGCAGATAGTGTTAAAGCATAAGGAAAATACGTTTCCAGGAAAAAGTAACATTTTATAATGGTTCAAAATGAACAAAATGATGCTTTAAATAAAATATTTAAGTTAGCTGAAGTTGACTGAAGTTAACAGTTAGCTGAAGTTAAATTAACTAGAGGTGCAGTTAAAAGACGAAATGGTATGTATCTTCAGGCACAGTAAAAATGGCACGATGGAAACAAACATAAGCTGGCCGGACATATTCTGGGACGGATTTCTCAGGAACAGTTTATTTGCTTCCTCGTTCAGTAGTAGATGAAATTGAAACGGTTTCATTCGATATATATTAATGGCCTTTAGTTATCCCTAAAACAGCATATTTTACATGTAATAGTATTATATAAACATGGCGTATTAACAACAATAGTATGCCATCACTAAATTATTATTATTATTATTATTATTATTATTATTATTATTATTATTATTATTATTATTATTATTATATTATTACTATTTTTGTTTCCTTTGCAGTTGTTGAAATAGGTTTTGCTTACTCTTTAATTATAGAATTTTATGATTTTTGCACATTGGAAGCAATATTTAAATGTAGGTTTTCCTTCCTCTACCACATAAAATGTAAGTAGAGAACTTACTACATTCAACCCAAAAACGGCCGCGCCGTGGCCGAGTGGTTAGACCACTCGCCTCTCACCTAGACGGCCGGGGTTCGATCCCAAGCCACCGCATGTGAGATTTGTGGTGGACAAAGTGGCGCTGGAGCGGGTTTTCTCCGGGTACTCCGGTTTCCCCCGCCATCGCATTCCACCGGTGCTCCATCATTCATGTATCACCAGTGTCACCGCCTGCGGTGCCATAATTACTTAAAGCGGGCGTTAAACACTACCAAAAAAATTCTATAGGAAGACTCGCCGAAAATACATGCTTTGATGACTCCTGTATCCAGTGTATTCAGTGTCTCTCTCTCTCTCTCTCTCTGAACAGCATAACTCAAAAAGTGGGTTAAATACCGAACTTGGTATTTAAGTTTAGTATCTTCTAAAGATGTGAGACGTAGATTTTCATCAGATTCTCTGGACTACATGGAAGGTTTCTTCGGAATTTTTAATTTCTCAAAAATGGTTTTAGTGATATCGGTTGAAAAACCATAGATTAAAAATATTTACATCACAAATAAAAAGTGTTCGTGAATTTCGTAGGAGTATCCTCCGTAGTCTCTTCATAGTGGATGACTTCTGCATAACTTGTAAACCGAAGGGATAAACAAAATGTTACTACTCAAAAATGTAGATCTCGTTTAAACATACAATTTAGGATGAAAATATATTTTTTTATGGAGTTAACCTTTTCCTAGACATTCATTCTTATTCGCTTAAATTTTCCAATACTTACTAAATTAAATTCCGTGGAGCAAGTGTCCGAGGTCATGCCAAGACCTAGCGTCTGACCCCTGCAACTCCAACTCTACCTATTACAGGCGACATGGGTAGGGTGTAGTACTGGATGGTGGGACGCGGTTAGCGCCCCGGGTCCCTCCCAGTTCCAATACTTTTCTTAAACGGGAAGCTGTCATACTTTTTTTTTTTTTTTTTTTTTACTCCTGATCATTCTAACAGAACGGGATTTCAATGTTGTCACTTAGTGACCTGCTTTTAAAAGGTTTAATTATCGCTTTAAACTTTTCCCATATTCCTCTTGTAGCAACAACGAAATAAGTAATAGGACAATTTCTGTTTCTGTTTATCTTGTATAACATGGAGTAGATTGAAGAGTTCGATATGTATAAGTTTTTATATGGCTTAAAAGATTCAGAGAAATATTAGTGTAAAGATACTAAGTATTTATGTATTTTAGTAAACTAAGTGCTGTGAATATCAAGAGGTACACTTTGATGTAATTTCCTTTGAACGTGGAGGTACTAAAATGTTGCACTTTTATATAATGCATATATTGCAGAAGTCAGCTAAACCTACAACAGTTATTAAAGAACGTGGATTGTATTACTCTACGTTGTTTTAAACCAGTCGCATGTGTTAGGTAATGGTCTCCAAAATTTAGACTTTAATGATCTAAATTACGTTTTCACCACAGAACTATCCTTTGTTCTTTCAGACAGTGGAAGGGGAGATAAGGTCTTCACGTGGCTGCACTGGCTGCCGACACATGGCACATACAATCTCTTTGTTACTTTTGCCCGCCCCACTGTCCCAAAAGACCCTGACCAGAATATGCAGAAGCTTATCTTGTTTTGTTCACCATCGTGATGATGAATGTACTTGTATATCTCGTAGCCAGCTCATATGTACTCCGAAGTTCAATGTTGAATGGCTGCCTAAATGAATGAGTGGCAGGGTCAGTTTCACTGCACGTAGGACTAATGTACATGTGTTTTCTGAAAAAAGCCTAGAAATAATCGGTTTGCATAATGTAATGAGTAAAGTGTTTGTAATCATTCAGTATCAGCTACCCTTATGCATTCTCTGTAAGTGTTAGGCAACAAGTGGGCATATTTACCATGCTGCTATGTAAAGCATAATTAACCTCTTAGTCAATTTCCGTGGCTGACTAGTGTCAGCTCGATACACATATTTAAACCTCTGATTTTCGAACCTCCTGATCTTGATTGGCCGTATCGCTAATGTACTCCACGTCGGCATGGCTCCCGATGGGAACAAAAAAAAAAAAGAAAAAAAAAATGTAGATCTCGTTAAAACACAATTTGTGTCATACACAGTTTTTGTTCTTGTATTGTTTTTTTTTTCTCGTAGAGTTAACTCATTTCCGATTATTTTTACTTAATGCTTTCAACTTTAAGCTACTTAAACCATTCTCAAACGAGAAGTATTTTTCGTTTTACATCTCTTTGTTTTACTCCTGGTCGCCAATTGTTTCATATGGCGACCAGCTTTTAAAAGATTTGACTATCGCTTTAGTCTAGTGTATTCCTTATTTCCCTTCTGCTTACAAGGAAGCAAGTAATAAGGCCAATTCTGTAAATGTTTATCTTGCTTAGCATGGTGTATATTAAAACAATAATCTTTCGTAAGAATAGTTTGTTTGCAGAACAGATACAGAAAATAATGTGAATGAAACACTTGAGAATGCTTTAGCTTATTCTACATAATCAAACACACACAACTTTTCTCTTTTTGTAATATGAATAAAGATATGTTAACACCCTTTATAATTGTTATATCCACAGAGTTTATGGTTGGGGTTTTAGAACATCAACGAGTATTTGAACTGTTTTTCATTAACGTTCAGAATAAGATATTGTAGGAAATTATGGTACTCTAACAGGATGTAAGAATGTTGTGGAGGACCTTGGCAACAACACCACTACGGAAATACGTGAATTCTGCTTAGATTAACCTTACTACGTGGTGCAAGGCATTATTCTCCTGCTGCTGGGCCATTATAGGGAAGTTTGACCGCGTTTGGACCCCAAGTTCACAGAACGTAAATATAATTCTTTCTTATCGTCCAAGCCAACACCGTGCAGATCCCTTGGCGAACGGAACAGGACGCGATGCTTCAAAAGCAAGCGAAGAAGACCATTGTAAGGAGCACAGAGAATTATTCTGGAGCAGTGTTTGAAGTTCAAGGGGTAAACCTTATATTTCCGAGGACCTCAGTAGGAGCTATGGATCCCACAGTTTTATCTGTGCAAAGTGTGAATGATGGTAAAGTTTTGAAACTTGGGTATGAAGCACTGAAAAAGGGAACTTGGCGGAAATCTAGGCGTAATTGCTTAAGGGGCAGCGGGTATACATTTTCAGTTCTACATTTTGTAAACATTTTGTTTACTTAACATATATGCATACAACATTTCTTAAAATTTAATAAGTGGTTTTGTGAGCTGTAAATAATTTCATATATTTTATTCCTGTGTAAATTGTATTGATAGAGAAAGTGAACTAAATGTAAACATAATTTTTTTCTGGTTTGCATCCGTTCATAAATGTAAAGATTTCGTAAACATTTTAACCTATTTTTATTTTGTTTACTTTATATGTATACAAAATTTCATTCAAATTGAATACATTTATTTAGCTATAAATTACTTAAAATTGTATTCATTTTTTTTTTTTTTTGTAAATTGAAGAATGGGAAGTTAATATCATCTGAGTTTAAATATCAAAACTTTTCTTCTGATTTGTGTTCATATATAACACAAAAAGCCAAAATTACCCTCCAAAATATGCCAAAGGAAAATGGAGAGGAAAACGTTAGATGTAACTCTGAAGGACAACATTTCAAACGCAGCTGTCCAAAAGAGGTCATCAATAACAGATTTCCCACAAGCCATCAGCAAAATGGAAGTGGGGAGGGGCTGTCGCAAGACTACCGGATGACAGGTGGATGATGAAAGCAACAATATGAGACGCAAATACAGGTAAAAGATACCGCGGAAGAATAAGACATAGACGGACGGTTCGCTTCAATGGACGAGCTAGGTTCGGTGTTTCCAGATGCAGAAAGAAAGGCGATCAACTGTACATTATATAAATGCAAAACAATCAGTGTAATAGGACAAATATCGCACAGTGTAATAGCACCTTACATGACTTCAAAGCAATCAGTGTAACAGAAATATATCAGTGTGAAAGTGCATTATACAACTACAAAAGGATCAGTGTAACAGAGAGATATCAGGCAGTGTAACAGTGCATTAAATAGACACAAAACTGCCAGTGTAACAGAGAGATATCAGACAGTGTAACAGTGCATTACATAGACACAAAACAGCCAGTGTAACAGACAGTGTAACAGTGCATTACATAGACACAAAACAGCCAGTGTAACAGAGAGATATCAGACAGTGTAACAGTGCATTACATAGACACAAAACAGCCAGTGTAACAGAGAGATATCAGACAGTGTAACAGAGTATTACATAGGTACAAAACAGCCAGTGTAACAGAGAGATATCAGACAGTGTAACAGTGCATTACATAGACACAAAACAGCCAGTGTAACAGAGAGATATCAGACAGTGTAACAGTGTTTTACATAGGTACAAAACAGCCAGTGTAACAGAGAGATATCAGACAGTGTAACAGTGCATTACATAGACACAAAACAGCCAGTGTAACAGAGAGATATCAGACAGTGTAACAGTGTATTACATAGGTACAAAACAGCCAGTGTAACAGGCACACTATTAGTTCTCACGGAGTAGCTCACCGTGAGAAATAAAAGAGAACGTTGCGCTTAGGGGGACACAACAGGCTAATCTCATTTCATTTCATAAATGTGAGTATTTTTACCAACGAATATAGCATATTTATCGAGTAAGCTTTTTAAAACAATTCTGCAATTCCTGACATAAACCAATAAGCTTATTAGCTTAGCTTGGGACCTTGAAAAATTATTACATTTTTAAATGGTGCCGTATTATATAAGTAGTTGCAACGCAGTCTCTAAAGTACGTTTTCCACAGTTGCATTTTTGAAATGGAACCTTTAAAACACTTGTGTTGTGCCTTTACACGCACTTAACTGACCGTATCTCAATTTACCATCAATACATGCCCCTTGTTTCACTTTAATAATTTCAGGTGGTTGTAAGGTAAATATAAGCTTTAGAGTCATATTTATTTAGCTAGGATTTTAGAGTAGTGCCGCGGTAACGCATTCGGGAAGTCCCGAATTCAAACCCTTCTGCCGACCAATTTAAGCTAAGGCTTTTCGTGGATTTCCTCGGTCGCTAGGCATATGTTGGGTTGGATAGTTTGATCTTGAACCTTCCTTTCAGGCTTTCATCAATACATTTCATTTCTTTCTTCTTCGCCGCCATACCAGGGATTGGGCTGATTACCCATTCTGAATATGCTAAGATAGGGATGTTGATTTCTCCTCGAGAGGCTACTGACCCAAAGCATTGGCTTTCAAGCTCCTGAGGATGTAGGTCCTGCGTAAGAGGGCGGTTCTCTGTTACAGAAGATGTGGTTGTGGTGGTGGTGATGGTGGTGGTTTTGGTGATGGTATGGTGTTGGTGATGGTGGTTATGGTGGTGTTGGTGATGGTGGTGGTGATGATGGTGGTGGTGGTGGTGGTGTTGGTGATGGTGGTGGTGATGGTTGTGGTGGTGATGGTGGTGGTGATGGTGATGATGGTGGTGGTGATGGTGTTGGTGGTGGTGGTGGTGGTGTCGGTGATAGTGATGGTGGTGGTGGTGTTCGTGGTGATGATGGTGGTATTGGTGATGGTGGTGTCGGTGATGGTGGTGGTGGTGGTGATGATAGTGGTGGTGGTGGTGTTGGTGGTGGTGGTGGTGGTGTTGGTGAAGGTGGTAGTGATGGTGGTGGTGTTGGTGGTGATGGTGTCGGTGGTGGTTATGGTGGTGTTGGTTTTGGTGTTGCTGATGGTGGTGTTGGTGATGGTGGTGGTGTTGGTGGTTTTGGTGGTGGTGGTGGTGGTGGTGGTGGTGTGGTGGTGATGGTGGTGTTGGTGGTGGTGTTGGTGGGGATGGTGGTGTTGGTGATGGTGGTGGTGTTGGTGATGGTGTTGGTGATGGTGGTGGTGATGGTGTCGGTGGTGGTGATGGTGTTGGTGATGGTGGTGATGGTGGTGTTGGTGATGGTGATGGTGTCGGTGGTGGTGATGGTGGTGATGGTGGTGTTGGTGGTGATGGTGGTGATGGTAGTGGCGGTGGTGGTGATGGTGGTGATGGTGGTGGTGATGATGGTGGTGATGGTGGTGGTGATGGTAGTGGCGGTGGTGGTGATGGTGGTGTTGGTGGTGATGGTAGTGGCGGTGGTGGTGATGGTGGTGATGGTGGTGATGGTAGTGGCGGTGGTGGTGATGGTGGTGGTGTTGGTGGTGGTAATGGTGGTGGTGGCGGTGGCGATGGTGGTGATGGTATTGGTGATGGTGAAATGAAATGATTTGAGTTTATTTATGATCGCTCTTCAGCTGTTCCGGTTCTCAGCCCCATTCTATACTGGGCGGGAAAGTCCGCTTCATTTTGCTTAGAGGCCTCTTTATCAGACACTGTTTTTATATGCCGTAAATCTACTACTCGGGGCCAACGGCTGTACTTGCCTTCCGTAGGAAGCCATGCTAAGGATTTTTACTCCCGAAAACAGCCTCCAACCTCCGCTGGGATTGAACCCGCGACCTTGGGTGTCAGCGGCTGCTTTGTTACACCTAGACCACGGTGGTTTTTGTGGTGGTGGTAACGGTGGTTTCGGGTGGAAACAAGAACTCTTTTTAGACAAAACTCCGCGCTGGCCTTCAAACGTCATCCTCCCCGGGGTAAGTTTTAAGTGGATGCGTCTTGTATGTAATTTCAATCACTAGGAGCTTTCGGACATTACTTTTCTCTCAACTACCTTCCTCAGAGCGAGATAGCTCCAGGGTAACGTGCTGGTTTCCGTTTAAGAAGTCCTGGTTTTGATTCCTGGGTCCGGCCTTTCTGACCAACGGTTTTTCATTGTTTTTCCATGGACGACGTTGTGAGCGCTGGGGTGATTTCTCTCCTAACCCGAACATCATTTCCTATAATTTCGCTTCCCCTTTCACATTTAAGGTAGGCTTAAGAAGTTTGGTCGCGCCTAGTCCAGCCGAATGGTTAGACCACTCGCCTCTCACTTAGACGACCCGGGTTTGATCCCAAGCCACCGCATGTGGGGTTTAGGGCGGGTTTACTCCGGGTTCTCCGGTTTGTTCCGCCATCGCATTCCAATGGTGCTCCATGCATCATCAATGCCATCGCATGCGGTACCATTTGTAAAGTGTCTGTTGGTGTTAGGCACTCATTGGAAAGCTCTTTTCTGTCCTGTCACATGACATCCTTATCTGAGCAATCCGCCCGTGTAACGGGGCCATTAAGCTTGCTATCAGTAGGTACCTCAGCGGTCTCTTTTGGTCATTCTGCCTGCGCCCTATAGCCTCCTAGTTCTTTCGCCTCATCCATTTCTCTTGGGGTGCTAAGGCCAAACGATTTGCTTTGGGTCCAGGTGCGAAGTCTCCCCTCCGATCTGTTGTTATAGCTGTACGTTCTCTGCATTTGGGCCTGGCGTACTAACCGCTACACTACAGAGGCAGTGTAAGACTTTAACTGGCGCTCGTCATGCCGGAGCGCTCTCACTCGGTTCAGGGCTCGGCTCACAGCAGTCCCCACCACTTCCTCTTAACTAGCAGATCCCTCGCTCCGTCTCATTCGCTGGCTGCATGCGGCATGATATGAAAGACTATATTTTGCCAATTTGCTGCAATGTTTGCATTGACGTATATAAGAAATCAAGCGCGTCAGAAGCAGCTTTAGAAGCTATATGACGTATTTAATCACACAGCTCATTTTTCCTGATATAACTAAATTGGCAAGCGTCAAATTTCTAAATCAAAGAGATTAGGTACAATTAAATAGACAGATTTGATTTGGTTTATGAGGAATTGAAAAATACAATTTTATGTGTAATACACTTGTTTGCATTATGTTTAAGATATGGAAGTTTTTTTTTTTTTTTTTTTTTTTTTTTTTTTTTTTTGTGTTTGCATATTTCTTTAAACAATTTCTCTTGTTTAAAATGCTACAGCTTCTTTAATGGTTTCATCATATTTAAGTAATTAGTTGTTTTACTTTTAAGTAATCCTATAATTTAATTTTATTATAATCTAAAATATGTGTATTTCTGATTTAAAAGAATAATATATAATTTTCAGTTACGTTTTGATAAAACGATTACCTTCGTTTATAATACTAAAAGCGGAAGTATTATGTTTGTTTACATTTTGAAACACGCATCAATTGTAGTTATAATTGTTATTATTCTAGAGCAATCAGCTTCGTTTAAATTGTCCTAATATTTAATATTTGCTTTTAAAATCTATTAAGTACTCTTTAAGTTTAAATTCCTATTTATAATGACATTTTGAACTAGACAGTCTTTCCCTCGTTGCTCTTTGTGGTGAACATCTGTCTGACCTTGGAGTTTAGTCTTTCCGGTATGTCTGCTCGCTCAATACTCAGGGTCACCATTCGGCTGATTTGCAGAGTAATTGCTCTGATTGCCTGGAGCAGGCTAGTGAGCCTTGAGCCGCAAAGGTCTGTTTTAGGACACTTTGTAAGTGACGTAGTGATTTTGTGAATATTGAGGTGTTTGTTTACGCTGTTCAGAGAGATAGAGCAAGTAATCTCGAGCTATGTAATGCGCATTAGTTGTTATCGTTGTGTTTACGAACACAAGTGAATCTTATAACTTGGAATTACCCAGTGGATTAACGTGTTTTAGGGAGTAGTAAAGCAATGCTTTGTCAGATGGCACTGTGGAGCATTAGCTGGAGAGCGCTAACTCTAAAACTGGTTTTATGCAGCCATTTCGGAACGATAGCTTGACGATGGTTTGATGTTTCGATTCTGGCATCAAAATGTTCCTCTGCATGGCCATAAACTGACCGTTTCCAGCAGAATGGCGGACGTTAACAACCGAAGAACAACATTAACAGATGTATACGAGGTACTTGAAGTGTATACGGTGAAAATAACTACAAGTCACGGGTTTAAAAACGAGGCAGGTCCTGGGTTCCAAATGATAAACTGCTATCTACCACTTTGTGAAGTTTTGGTAGTAGCGTTCAAAACCAGAGAGTAACATTCATAAAAGTTATTAAGAATTATTTATCTAACATAGTAAGCATATCTTACATTCTCTACACGTACGTGTACATAGTAGGTACAGAAGATATTGCATTCCATTAAAATTTTGATGTAGAGATTTCACAGTACATGCATATTTTGAGGACTCCGGGGTTCAAAAAGACATTTTTACTTTCTCTAGCATGAATGCACAATGTACATACTAGATAGAGAAGGTGTGGTGTTCCATCCAAAAATTCGAGACCAAGAATTCACCGGAAATTATCTTTTGAGACCCTCTGAATCAAAAAAAAAAAAGAAAAAAAAAGAGAAGACATTTTTAGAAAAAAAGTATGTGAGTGTGTGGACAGTATAACTCAAAACGAAAAGTTTAGCATCTCCCAAGAATGCAACGCAATGCTTTTCAAGAAAATCCCCAACCACAAAGCACCCTTTGTATGGCCAATTTTTCCAAAAAGTTAGATTTTCTCAGAAATGGCTTTAACGATTTTGATTAAAACACCGTATATTCAAGATATTTACATGAAAAATAGAATATATATGTTTGATTTTCCGGGAAGAGCTTCTGAAGCCCCCTTCATTCTGAATGACCTTTGCAAAAATGGCAAATTACCTTTATAATTTTGTTGTGGAGCTAACCATTTCTGAGATATTCCTTGATGGTTTCAACTTTAAATACTTACCTCTTTCTCAGAGAGGAAATTACCGGCGTTTTTTCTCTTCTTTTGTTTACTCCTGGACGTGCAAAGAAGCGAATTTCAATGACAGCATTTAACACATTTGGCTATCACTTTAGAATATCTAGAGTCCCTTAGTACCCTTCTACTTATAAAAGCCCTCAGTAATAAAACCTCCGGCTAATACTTATCTCGGTTAGCATGGGGTAGAAAAATAATATTTTGTAAGGTATTGGTTTATAGAACAGTAAAAAACTGCAAACAGGCTGGAGTCGCTGCATACTGATCACAGTCAATATTCAGTCATCCTGTACAGATTTTCATCAAGAAACAGAAATAAAAACATTATATCAACCTTTTTTGTAACCAGTAACTAACTGCTAACAGGTTTAAGTTACTGCTCACCATCACAGTCAATAGTCAGTCGCTTGTACACATCTGCAGCAAACAACAGCAATCCAAAACGTGTATTAATCACTTGCCTACTTCATTGTCATCAGTAACACTCTGCTAACAGGTTGATCACAGTCAGTCACCCTGCAGACGTCTTCATCACTAAACATCAATCTAAAAAGTATATCAAACCTTTCATATTTTAGTGATACCAGTAATAAACTGATAACATGTTGAAGTCACTGCATGCTGATCACAGTCAATAGTCAGTCTCCCTGTCAGGGGCGGCTGGTCCTTACGTGCTGAAGAGCTGCAGCACGCTACTTTTTTTTCTTCTAAATTACATAACAGACATGCTGAAGGACCATGTAACAAACATAACACATTATGGTAGTAATAAGAAAGGCAGCACTGCCAATGACGAACTCTCGAAGCAAGGTAAACACGCAAGTTTAGCTAATGGAATGCATCCACGTGCTCAAAGCGATCAAGCACGGTAGGTGAATATTGCGCTTGCGTAGAACCTTCCCCTCTTACCCCCCCTGACGGTCGCTGTCCCATCGTTTTTGCACTGCTACGTGCTGCGTTTGGCTAAAGCACGGAATCAATGAAATCGCTACGAGTGTTAGTTCTTTTCCTTATAATCGTTTTGGCAGCAGACGAAACAGCCCTGCTACACTCACCTAAGTGCCACACTAAACATCAGAATTTAGTGAAATTAATTAAAGTGTATTACAACGTTTTATTTTAGTTATAATAACTAATTATATCTTTGTGATACAAACTGAGCCATAAAAGGACTATTATCTCCATACCTTATTCACATTGGAACGTACAGAACATTGTTTGTTATATTGTTTGTTAACATTGGTAACCATAAGTTCATATTGGCGCAATGTGTTACTTCCGCAAATGTGAAATCTAACAGGCCCACGTGTATCACATTGAAACAAAGTGTTCTGTTGTGTAAATGTTATTCAGTGTCAGTTTTCAGTTTATTTCCAACTGTGATCGCACTTTATTATATTTCAGTATCATTCAGTGTAGGTTTGTGTTACTTTCATAGGTAAGAAAACTTTAGTCATACATAATGAATATAGTTGATGAGCTGTTAAAAACTCCCTTTTCAAGGCGATCGTTAGATGAAAAGATCAGGATAAAAAATTTAGGGCGACCTACTCCTGATCTAAAAATTGAACAGAAAGCAAAAGGAAGTAAAAATTCTATTTACACAAGAAAGTTTAACACAAATATATATGACAACAGTGACTGGATCTGTGGTTGTGAAATCAGAAACGCGCTCTTTTGCTTTCCTTGCCTCTTGTTTGGAAGTACAGATTCGTGGTCTACGACTGGTGTTAAAGATCTAGGTCATGTTAATGAATATATAAAAAAACATTCAAATAGCAAGAAGCATATGAAAAACTCGCTTGACTTCTCAATGCTTGGAGGTGTAAATATTGCAACGCAGCTAAGCAGGGCATATCAAGATGCTACACAAAAACATAATGAACAGGTTGAGAAAAATAGATACATATTATCCAGGATAATAAACTGCATCAAATTTTGTGGGGCCTTTGAGCTTGCTTTGCGTGGACATGATGAGACGGAAACGTCAGATAATCCCGGCGTGTTTTTAGGCCTTATAAATCTATTGGGCAGTATAGACAGTGCGATGAAAGAGCATACCGAAAGCAATAAGGTGTTCAAAGGATTATCTAAGACCATCCAGAATGAACTACTTGATTGCATGTTGGAAGTGTGCCACGAAGAAATTGAAAGAGAAATGAAGGAGGCAGCCTATGTTACTATCATGGCAGACGAAACCACTGATATCACTGAAAAAATTCAGTTGGCATTAATTTTTAGATATGAAAGGAACGGCTTTATTTATGAACGGTTTTGGGGATTTTTTAATCCATCTGATCAGACCGCTAATTCTATTGCCGGTTGTATTTTGAAAGAAGGGGACACCCTTTTTAAGGATGATCGCCATAAAATCATTGCCCAGACTTATGACGGTGCGTCTGTAATGAGCGGCAACACAGGAGGCGTGCAGATCAAGGTGAAAGTACACTATCCTCTCGCACAGTATGTACATTGTTACGCCCATCAATTAAATCTGGTTATGGAGAAAGCAGCTTCTCAAAATCAGTCCGCCAGAATATTCTTCTGCAGTCTCTCAGCTTTTCCAGCATTTTTTTCAAGATCTCCACAGCGTTTAGCAGCATTGGAAGCAACTGTTGCTCGAAGAGTTCCTCGAGGATCTGCAACAAGATGGAATTTCAAGTCTAGGACTGTTAACACCGTATATGAACACAGAGAATCTCTGATCGATTGTTTTGACGAATTAGAACAATCTTTATCAGATAGGACAATGCAAGAAGCTCGTGGCCTGCGGCATAATTTGGAGGATGGAGAATTTAATTTCTGGCTTGCTTTTTTTCAGAAAATAATGCCACATGTAGACATTTTGTATAATCAGCTACAAGCAAGACAGATGGATGCAGTGAAGGCAAAAAATGCAGTCCAATCTTTTGCCAAAGCAATTGATGCCGTGCGAAGTAGAACGGATGATATAGCACACCAGATTCAGACATCTAACGTCCACGTTACAAAAAGACGTCGTAGGGAAACTAACTTAGGAGTAGATGCCAAGGAAGTATGTGACCGAATAATATCGGAGGTACACAGCCGCTTTGAGTCCACAGAACATCTTGATGCTGCAAAACTATTGGATGCAAAAAACTTTGAATTATTTTCTCAAGTTTTTCCTGAAGCAGAACTCGGCATTGTCTGTGATCGATACAAAGATCTCGACAAAAACAAGCTCCGAACCGAACTTAGCATTTTATATGAGCATCCGGAATTCAGGAAAGTAGAAGGTGCTCTTCCACTCTTGCAGTTGACACTAAAAAATAATCTGCAAAAAACTTTTAGTGAAGTGACAAAGGTTTTAAGAATTGTTGTGACTATTCCCATGTCAACTGCAGAACCAGAACGATGTTTCTCCTCTTTGAAGAGGATAAAAACCTTTCTGAGGAACACCATGTGTCAGGATCGCCTTACCTCTCTGGCCATGCTATCCATAGAGAAGAAATTCGTTACAAATATCAGGGATTTCAACGTCAGAGTGATGGACAAATTCTGCATGAAGAAACATCGGCGTATGGCCTTCATTTTTCGAAACTAGGTGAGTTGCATGCATTTTTTTTTCCCCCGTGCAGCACGCTACTTGTTTTAGGCACGAGCCGCCACTGCTCCCTGTACACGTCTTCATCAAGAAACAGCAATCCAAAAAGTATATCAGCTAATTTTGTCACCACTAACTGCTAACAGGTTTAAGTTAGTGCACACCATCACAGCCAATAATTTGTCGCCCTGGTCGCATCTTCATCAAGAAGCAGCAATCCGAAAAGTGTGTCAGCTGCTTTCCTATTTCAAAGTCACCAGTAACAAACTGCTTACAGGCTGAAGTGGCTGAATATTGTTCACACTCAATATCAGCTGTCCCGTACCATCTACATCAAGAAACAGCAATTCAGAAAAACTATCGACTGGTTTGTTCACCTGTAATAACTAACTGCTAACAGGCTGAAATGGCTGAATACTTGATCACAGGCAATATCAGCTGTCCCGTACCATCTACATCAAGAAACTGCAATTCAGAAAGACTATCGACTGGTTTGTTCACCTGTAACTAACTGGTAACAGGCTGAAGTGGCTGAATACTTGATCACAGGCAATAGTTAGCCGTCCCGTACACATCTGCATCAAGGAAAAGCGATCCAAAACTTATATGGACTACTGTGTTCGTCTGTAACTAGCTGCTAACAGGCTAAAGTGGCTGAATACTGATCACACTCAATATCAGTTGTCCCGTACCATCTACATTAAGGAACAGCAATCCAGAAAGTATATCGATTACTTTGTTCACCTCTATCTAACTGCTAACAGGTTTAAGTCATCAGAGTGAATAGTCAGCAGTCCCGTACACATATTCATCACCATGGTAGTAGGTGCGACTTGATATCAGTCAAACCCCAGATTAAAAATTACATTAATTTTGTGATTATATTCTTAACACGTATGTAAGCGAAGAAAGGCCTTCCCACCAGAAATGTGGTGTTCTTTTTCTACACACTGCCTGAGAAGCTTCTCATGCACAACTTAATGCTGACTTGCATCATCACACGTTTAGAGGATTTGAAAATACTACACACACATTTGTGTAATGACGCAATGCAGCAAACAACATCGAGTTTAGAAACGAAGACGACATTGAAGAACGACAAACTTCTACTAGAGGATATGTGTGCATATTCACAGGGTGCATTATAAGGTTTAATTGTGTTAGGACAGTGTCTCAAAAATAAAACATCAAGAATTTGACTTGTTTATTTCAACAAATGAGGCATTTGATGTCTAGTTGTTTGACCTTATGTTTAACTACAATCAAAGTTATAATTTTAATTACACCAGCCCGTATTAAGATTGATCAGTACCAAGTCTATGGTCTTTGTTGGAATTCATCGAACCCGAACCAGTCATGCTCAGCAAATGCGATGTGGGACTAGGGGTTAAGGGTAGTAATGGTAAGCTCAGCTTCAGACGGTTAGCTTGACCCGCATGGGTGCACGTTGAAGAGTTCAAGTGGGCTGCAACGCTTAGCGTTTAACGGATGTAATATTAGAAATAAATGACTTTATACGCTTTTATATATATATATATATATATATATATATATATATATATATATTACAATAATTCCAGTTCTTTTTGTTAAAATACCCATGTTGAGTGCATCGTTTACCACAGTGTGATGCACAAAATCTACACGTCATGATTTTGTCATGCTTTTCTAGACATAGGTTGCAAAGAAAGACCCGTTAGGTAAAAAAAAAAAAAAAAAGTCACATTTGTGATGCCATGAAAAGTTCTGCCTTTTGTGATGTATACAGTGGAAACCAACGTGAGGAAATACAAACACTATAGCATTTGTTAAGTTTTCTAACAAGCAGAGTGTCTTCGTACGTTCAAAACCTAATGTGTTATCCTCACATGCCCTTCTCTAACATCTATCTTTATTGGTGACTATACAAATTACCTTAAGAGAGCTTAGTTTTCTGCCTCCATTTAAATTTAGACTAGCTAAAATACTCGGCCCTGCCCATGTTTTGGCGGTTTATTCTTTGCACATTTACCTTAAACAGCACACTCAAAATAATCGTTAACAAAACTCCAGAAACTACAAGGAAAGAAAAGAAACTGAGAAAACAATATGCAACAGCATATGAAGAACCTCAAATATCACAGTTTGTGATTATAGTTTTTTCTGAAAATAGCTATGACTTATGCGTTGTCATTTTAGAGTGTCTCGTCGCTATTTACAGAGAAAAGCTCAGTTGGGAAACAGTAATACGCATTTAAGTAAATCTACTAAGAAAAGAAAACACAAGAAAGAACAAAGCAATAGAAAAATAAATAAAATGAACACATAAAGGCGAAGAGGAAGAGGAAGTGGCACTTCGCCAGGCTTGATTCTATTGCTGTTATCCACGTCCACTTCATCGTTTTTGTGTGTCACCAGTTTTCGTTTTCTGCTTATAAAACATCACAAGCTTCCCATAGAGAAAGAAACCCGCTGGTTACAAAAACGGAGAAACTAAACAATATAATAACTGTATGTCCAAACATCAGAATATGATCACAGAATGTGGACGTTAATACCGACTTATTTATTGCTCTATGTTAGTAATGTCTGAGCGCTACTCATCTTTTGTAACGAATGTGATTATTCTGAATCTTTTGTTTCATTTTATTAATATACACCAAATCATCATATAAAGATTAATAAGATAATACAGAAGAAATATTTTGTCTGGTTTGCTGTTTTTCTGTTACTGCAGTTTTTCTTTCAACCATGCGATTATATTGCTTTTGTTTATGTACGATAGCTTTTGTAACTATTTGTCTGTTTTGTCACTCATAATCGATTTCACACATTTGATTGACATATAATATGTAAACTCGCTGTCACTTTGTTATTTTAGTGAGGTCGTGAAAGCTTAAGTAGGTAATTTGTTTTCTTATATTGGCAATGTTTCAGCTATTATGACAATCACTGAGAAAGGTATAGATGGTTTTGCGAGCTTTTGTAGGCTTTATATGCACCGAAATAACTAATCTTGTGCATTCTAAGCTAGACGGTAATTTTGCCTTATGCCACAGGTTATCTGTGCCAAGTTTGGTCGAAATCAATGCAACGTGTAGAAGCTTTTGGGAATGGATTCCTTACATCGAAACAATAAAATAGGTTCATGTAAACATGCTCTAAAACACTTGTTTTCGCGTTATGAATTTATTAATGAAAGTCACCTTCAACGACTTTCCTGGTCCTACCTAATAGCTTCATTTATCTGTGAACTCATTCAAAGAAGGCTGTGATCCATTTTAGCCTGCAGAGTTGGCCTTGTGTTGCCATGGCTGCTTGTTAACATTTGTCATTTATCAGATGTGTAATACATTCCTCCAGGTGCTGTCTACAGGGACTTCATTCAGAACACTCTTCCAGACTTATTGGAAAATGTGCCTCTGTAAACAAGAAGAAACATGTGGTTTATGCATGATGCTCTAGCACATCTTAGTCTCATTGTTCCAGATGCATTGGCTGGTATCTGGCAAAACAGATGGATAGGTAGAGGGGGACCAGTTCCATGGCCTGCACGTTCCCCCGACCTCAATCCGCTGGATTTTTACCTTTTGGGAGCACCTTAAACCTTCTTTCCTAGATGAAGAAACTCTTAATCTATGTGTCATGTAAGCTTGCAAAATCATACGACACCGACTGAGAGTACTTCGCATACCATGCTTCTACGAGTGCACGCGTGTCTAGACGCAAGAGGAGGACATTTGAATCATTTTCTATAAGTGTTTTTATGTGGAACACCTCCTGACAAGCTTACAATAATAAGGTGTCACTTTAAAACGTTTTGATTAATAACATTTTGAGCCTCAATAAATCGAGAACGAAGAATTTTGGAAACATGAGTTCTTATTGTGGCGGGAATTGTATGATTTATATGCCATTTTATGGCAGAATTTGGAGGCATAAAAAGGCCTTAAAAGTAGGATCTCTTTTAGGGATTTTCTCAGGGCATGTGTGAAGAAAAAAAATCACTGTATTTTATTTTTTCGGGTTTCCCCAGTTTATCCATTTCACACACATTCAATTATTTGTCCCCACTGACTTCCGTTTTCTCATTTACAATGTTATTCCCCCACACTGAATAAGTTTCTTACAATTAAACTTTTGCAAATTTACCCATATTATTTTCCAACTATTCCCTGCTCTAATTCCCATGTGAACTCGGAGAAATGACTCTCTGTCCACCACTCACTTTCCTAAAATAAAGACACACACACTTTATATCGCAGCACTAAAGTTAATATATGCAACACGTCTGCTCAACACCACTGATAGTTTATAAGTAACTTCTTCCCTTCTACAATTCGTGGCTGTAACCTCCCTAGACAAATTTATTATGGCCCCTCCTATTTTCTATGATCTGACACGAATGGATCCGAAGTTAAACACTTCTTAATTTCTATTGGTTAGAATTTTCTGTCAAAGGTTTTTCTCCTCTCACCGAATAAGTTTGGCACCTCAGCAAAAACATTACACTCCAGTTTGCTCCCTTCATGTCCAAAGTACCCTTGGTCATTAATGTTTAATGTTTCTTCTTTGTAACACTCGGAACACAAAATTTCCACAATTCTATTGTATATACGTTCTGCTAATGACTTTCTGACCCACATTACCAAATAAACCTTGCAGCTAATATTCCTAAATCTCTGGTTTTTCCTTTCAGCAGTAGCTTCCTTTCGTATACAGAATAAATACTCTTTACAATTTTTTAACATTTACTGCTTATTCTAATGTATTTACTTTTAATATCTTTAATAATTTATTTATTTGTTACTGCAATATCTTGCTCCCCGTTCTTTTATATTCATTTGCTTATTAGTTTTATTTTCTTTATTATATTGAAATGTTTCTTATTCCTAAGAAATGAGGATTCTACATTAGTTATTATGAACATTTTTCTGGTGTTGATATAAGGAACCTGCCCCCAAACGCTGTAAAAGTATTTTTGAATCGTCCTGTATTAAGATACAGCTTCGCAGAAATAGCTTCATTGCACATTTCCTTAAGGATACCTAGGAAATAGTTTCGTCGGAGAGAATAGCACAGAAATAACAGATTTCTTCACGAGTGGCATAGCAGGAAGTCACATTATTCTTACATACGCGCTGGATTTTATTATATTTAATGCTGCATCTAATAAAAGGGGAAAACATGTGCATGTATACATTTTTCTGCATTTTAAAAAATAATTATATTCTACCAAAAAATTCTGCTCTCAAAATCAGCTGAAGCTGCGTATTCCGTAACAAAACCATTTGCGCTGAGAGCATTCAAAAAGCTGTAAATAGCTTGTGGCTAAATTCCATGATGTGTTTATAAACAGAAGACTTCAATATACGTATGTTCGAACACCGAGGGTTGTACATAAGGTGCCGTACTACTGAAAATATGAATAACGCAAATATTCCGCTCATTAGGGTAGTTCATTACTTTCCGTCTGTCTGTATGCTTCAAACAACTTACGACGGATGCTCGCATGAATTTAAAGTATTATTTAAAAGGATCTTAAAACATTTTGAACAAAAGCTTGAGTTAAAATTGGTACATAATTAAGGAAGTCTGTGTGCAGAACCTTCTAAGAATACACGATCATTAAGGGGAATCGCCACACCTAAACATTAATATAGTTTGCTAATAGCAACGTACTATTTCTGCAGAACACGAATGCACCAAAGCTGGGGTACGCATATGATTTGTTTAAGGGGAGACCGCTAATATTAAAGGGTCATTAAGTTAACAAATTTATCTCAGAAACTCTATAAGAAGTTATGGTGATATTTTATATAGTATAGGCACACATCTTTCAAGTTTACTGAACTAAAATCATATTATAATATTGGTTTCCTGAGAGTAGAAAATTTTTTGAAAATGTATCAGTAATTATTTTTTTAGCAATCAATCAAGCATCTTATTAATATCAATGTAGTCACATTAAAAGATCAAGGTATACTTATTAGTGAACAATTTCAATGAGCTTTGCTGAGTAGATTTTAAGAAAATATGTCATTGACGCTAGAAAATCTTACATTCACAAAATTCTGTTTAAAGTAAAACTTAGAAATAAACTCACATGCATTTCAAGATACAAAGCGATAACAGGGCTTGTAAATGCGGAAGCTGCAGTATTCGCACGGGTCGCAATTTGCAAAGCGAAAAGGATGAGCTGAAATTCACCTCTTTACTGCAGAGAGTATATGTGCCATGAATTTTTCTTTGAAGTAGGCACAATTCACAGCAAAAATGGAAGTTATAGATTAAGTTTTAAACGTGTACTTAAAATACAAATAGTGTGCCTGAAACTATAATTTATTTACCAACATAAAGAAAACTTACACAAGAAACTAAACAAGTAGTTTTTGGCGAGTTTCAAAGTTTAGTTTCACCTTACCATTCGCCTCTCACCTAGGCGGCCCGGGTTCGATCCCAGCGGACATGTGGTTGATGAAGTGGTGTCTGGACGGGTTTTCTCCGGGCTATCCGATTTCCCCCGCAAATCGTTCCACCAATTACGCTATAATCATGTTTCCCTTCATTCATTTCATATCATCCACTTCCTCACACAACTCCCAGACATTGGGCTGATCACCAATCCTGGCTTCTCGTTGATCCAGGGCCTATTTTCCTCAACTGGCGTATGACACCAGGCGCTGGCTTGTAAGTAGTAGTCTTACTATCACACTCGCCCACACTGCCACCAGGGGTCAAGGTTTTTGTGTCTCTATGCTTGGCTCCCTTGTGCCAATTTAATTTTCTTTCTATTTTATGGAATGAAGAGAACTCAAAACGTATATCTCAACATTTTTGTTCCAGTCGGTCCAATAATTTTTATTTTGGATAAAGTCCAACGAAAACCATTACGTAATAAAATGTCAGTTGCCACTGTCACATGACTTGTTATGCCTCCAGCGCTCACATCTGCTGACTGTATTTTAACAATTTGAGGCTTTTATTGAGCCAACTTTTATTTGCGATCACATCCTGCGTGCACCTCGTAAACTAACATGTCCCACCATTTAATTATTTCAGCGCTAATGATGCATATGTCCGTCGGAGCACGTATCCTTCCCTGCACGTAATTCTTTCTTCGTGAAGACATCTTTGCTATCTGGAATGCATATTTCGTTTTCTCATTGATATGTATTTATGACTTTGCCCCAATTGGTAGTGATATTAGACTTCGGCATATGTCTGTGTTTGCAGCATGCTCTCCAGGTTTCAATTATTTCGAGTCTACCAACTATTGAATGTTTACATGGCCCCTACTGGCTTTGGTGAATGTAGGGTGGGACAAACGATACATGCACAATGAATGTACTGCAAGTCTTGCAGTCTGTCCGCCTGTATTCGTGGAAAGACAACAGGAGCCATGACTAGATTTAGCAGAACCAGCAGATCTATCACCAGGAGCCTTTTTACAATATTTACAATTTACAGACTATAACGGAAGGATTGTATGTGCTTATAAACTCTTGTTTCATAACAAAAGTAAAGGTACTTTACAAATCCAGATAGACAATTTACAAACTAAATTACAACTGATTTTAACATATTTCACTTTCAAAGTGTCGCCAACCACGCGTAATAAAAACTATTAGAAGGCTGACTTTTTCTCCATAAATCTAGCATATTCTATAAGTTTTATGTGTGTATTTAATCTAAAATCATTTAATTCTATCAACGACACGCAATTACAAAGTCTCTCATTTTAGTATATTGGGTTCACTGATGTCCTCTATGTATTTTGCACAATATGCATTATTACGGTATACATTCCAGAGATTCTTATACGCATGAACGCGGGATACGCTGTGCACAGTTCTGCATACCGAAGCCTTAGAAACTCCATGCATGTCTGCAACTGCATGAAATTAAAGCCAGAGCAAAGCAACACACAGCTGTTTTGAGGTTAGGGCTGCACTTGTGCCTGTTGCAGGCTGAATGTGGTAATCTAAATCTTGCAATAATAATAATAATAATAATAATAATAACGATAACGACGACGACAATAGTAATAATAATAATAATAACGATAACGATAACGACGACGACAACGACAACGACGACAACGACAGCGACAACGACGACGACAATAATAATAATTCCATTGCAAAAGGAGTCAAGTGCGAAACCTGTTACTGTGTTCATAAAGAGATGTAAAGCCATTATTAATTTTGAGCCTATAAAGTTTATGCCTCTAACCCTTCTTCGCATTTTTTGAATCACAACACTGTTATTAAATAGCATTTTATGTATCAGGTGTCAATAAATACCTTAATAGCAAAGAAGATTACGTTGAAAAATGGAGTAATGTACTGTAACTTTGTAAGTAAAGTTTTGTGTTGATAATTTTCGTTATTATTAGGTTATGTCAAATCGTGTATCACATTCTGGATGACCGTCGTAGTCTACAGCTATATTGTTGAGGACTTAATTGTATACTTCTGCGTGTTTGCTCACAACAATTAAAATATAGGTTACGCTACAAACTTTAAGCCATCTGTAGATAAACTCCTTACTTTACACATAAAAATTACAAATGTATGAGATTGCCATTTGATTGTGAAACAAAACATTTATAAACCCTTTAAAAATTCACTAGCAAATAGAAAAAAAAATTGTTTGAAAATTTCAGCTTTACAAATTTCCATTGGGAAGCATATTTTTACAAATTATAAAGTTTGCAAGCGTTCTGAAAAAGGTTCCAGGTGTAAACGAGATAATTAATGTAATGGTGCGATTGTTTCGTCCACACTAGCGCTGTGTAGGATATGTTAGGCCGGGATTTGAACCACGGATCCCCTGGTCTCTCTCCAGTTGCTCTAATTATTGAGCTACCACAGCAACTTATCGATACAGCATTAAATTTCCCAACTGAAAAGCGTTTTTCCCAGTCTACCATGAGATCCTTGAGATTTACCGGAAAAAATACGGGTCAGTCGGTGAATTTAATGCAATGTCGGCTTGTTGCATTTGTAGCTCAGTGGTTAGAGTAACTGGACGGAGACCAGGAGATCTGTGGCTTAACTCCCGGCTATGACATTCCAGATTTCAGTCTGACTTTACGTTTCCAATCTAATGGTGCTTCTAAACTCTTGTAGAAAGCGCTAACGATCAGTAACAGGGTCTTAAAACAACAGAGAACTGACTTCTCACCCGTAGGTCCCAGATTCAATTCCCGGCTGGGGGTGCGAATTTTTCTTTAACCAGAATTATTCCCTACCCCATACAGAGTCTGAATGTATGCATGCCAGGGTGAATGTGAGTAAATTTGAAGAAAATAAAACGATTTAAACCCAACGTAAAGAACCTACAGAGAACGAGTTGTTTCTAATGCAAAGCCCCTGATATGACCTTAGATGTTAAAGGGGGCTATAAAAAAAAAAAAAAGACAGGGTGGTAAGTATTTGCTTTACTTTTTAACATAGGAGTATCTCTTTCTATTTCTATAAGCATGAGACAAATAAATCACAAATTGCGATGTTTGAGCAAAATGAACGGAAGTAGAGTGCTCAAAGATTAGGCAAACATCTCCATCTCAACTAAACTATACCAGACGGGCCAACTGTCCTGAATATAACGTCTGCACGTATCCTTTGAAGCGCTAAAAGAGCTGCAGGACTCAACGGGCCTGTTTCAAGTTAGAATCTGCCAGAGAAGTACTGGCGAGAGTGACCTTAGCTTTTCACGTCTTGCTTATCAGCGGAGACTGTGAGCGGTTCGCCCTCATTGCTAGGGGTAAAACGAAGGTCGCTCTCGCTCAGTTCTCCACTGGCGGGTTTTAACTTGGGACGGCCCCGTTAAGGTCTGCAGCTCTTTTAAAAGCACCTGATATGATATGTCTGTTTGTAAACTCATTTGCTAAAACTTGAATTTCTTGCTGCGAATATTTCACAACCTGCATCTTATAGAGCATTTTATTAGAACAATGAATTTATTTAGATGGTAAAAGCTGTTTATTAAAATAACCATGCCAGCTAGAATTTTGAGTAAAAATTATACTATTATTGTGAATAACAACTCGTATAAATTTCTACTAAATAAACCACACTGGATTTTCCAAGTTCAGAGATAACCTAAATTTACGAATACGTTTGATATTTCTACGAAACAATATTTACACAAGGCTAGAGGCATTGGTGCAGCTTCGCAAACAGACCGTTTCCTTTATTTTTGCAACAATAAAATAGATCATAATTTTAGGCATTCTCCTTAATAGTTACAATAATGCTGCCCGCACGTTGTTTACTTTATACCGTATAGATTTGGGTTTGTATATCAGGAATTGGGAAATATGCGCCATTCTACCATCAGTCTGGTAGGACTGCCATCAACAATTGAGGGGGTACATATAAATAGAATAACTCATGTTCCTTTCCACCTACCTACATTTTATTTGGGATGTAAATATCTTTAATATACGGTATTTTAGTTAAATCATTAGAGCCATTTTTGAGAAAATCAAAATTTTCGAAAATTTTACCGTAGTTTGTGGTGGGGAGATTTTCTTGAATATCTTCGTGTCGCATCCTTGGAAGATACTAAACCTAAATACAAAGTTTGATATTTAATGGTCTGTTCGTTTTGAGCCATGCTGTCCAAAGACACACCACACATACAGACAGACACAATGGACCTTTTTCTGAAAAGTTTTTTCGGACTCAGGGGGACTCCAAAACATATATTTCCGGTGAAACCTCGACATCGAATTTTTGGGTGGAAAAATACAATACCTTCTCTATCCACTACGTACGTTGTACATGTGGGTTAGAGAGACCTAAGGTACACGGTGGGCCACGAAAAAAGACTAGTCAAGGTCCGCGGTCGACGGGATCGAACCTGCGACCACCCGAATACCAGTCGCACGCGTTACCCCAGTGTACTTCACTGGGTAACTTTTGTGAATGTTCAGAGTGTAAAAAAAAAAAAATTAAACTCCTCTCTGGGGAGCATAAAATATGGAATAAATGGATGAAACAATAACGGTGTGTTTGACGCGACGCAATAAAGAGTAAATATATGCACGTTTCAAATACCTGAATATAAAATTCAACTGATCGCGTCTCTAATGGGGTACTTAACTGCCGAATAGAAACAAATTGCAGTTGTAAATATATTATGAAGGGGGAGATAGGGGATTCTAAATAAATCCTTTTGTTTCTGGACTTGACAGTTAATCTGGGGGATATAAATGAGCGCTATGGGGTGCCACCTGTGCACATGTAATTCCCCACTTCATTGCCCCTGTGTCCTCGTATCGTATCCGCCCTCAATGGCCCTTTTAATGATTTCAAATACCAGAGCTCTGCTGCGTTTAAATAATAAGTTGCTTTGTGCACGCGACCGGTGTTCCGGAAAGGAAATTAATGGTCTTGGCAACAAGATGAAAATAATCTGGCACAAGAAGTAGTGTGACATGACTGGACACAAAGTGCTTCTAGGTGTACTACGTCTACGTGGACACGATGTGTTCTCAGCCAACAGGTCCGTCTTTCCCCTTCCGTCAACTGTAATAATCTACGTCCTTACTCGAGAGGGCGCTGCTACTCAGTTATATGTGCATAGAAATCTGATGTGTTCCATTCACATGAATCTCCCTACCTACTCCATAATAAAGTATTCCTACTGAAGCATACTCTTCTATTTATTGCCAATCCAGATAAACATTATCAGAGATTACTTTACTAGTTAGTGCGTTATTATGGGAATAAGGACAGATAAGGAAAGAAATGGGAGTTCTATTTATGGACGCTCTTTAACTGCTATGGTTCTCAGTGTCCCATTCTATTGAGCGTGAAAGACCGCATAGAGGCCTCTTTTATGGCTTGAAACTACTAAGGATTTTTACGCCCGAAAAAATCCATTGACCTCCGCCGGGGTTGAACCCACGACCTTGGGTATATGAAGTTAGCACGGTAACCATTACACCACGGAGGGGGAATAAGGAAATATACTAGGCTAAATACATACTTAAATCCTTTAAAAGCTGTCGCTCTGTGAAACAATTGAAATTCGCTTCTCTTTGCGTGCCCAGGAGTAAAACAAAAGAGCTGAAACGAAAGATGATTTCCCGTTTGAGAAACGTTTATGTAAATTATAATTTTAAATAAATAAATATATATTTCGGAAACGGTTAATTCTACAAAAAAATGTATATGATATAAATTGTGTTTTAACCTGATCTGCATATTTCTGTAGTGAGTTTTCGATCACCTCTTACGGTTTACCTGTTATACGAAAGACATCCAGAATGAAGAGGCATTCAAAGGCTGTTCCCAGAAAATTCAAAATATACATTTTGTGTCGTTTAATATGTTTAAAATATGCGACAGTTTAATTAAAATCATTGCGGCCATTTTTGAAAATAGCACGTTTCAGAAATGTTTTCCCTGTAAAGTGCAGCTTAGGGTGTTTTTTCCCCTGAAGATCTTCGTGTCGCATCCTTATAAGATACTAAACTTAAATACTATACTTAGTATTTCACCAACTTATCATTTTCGAACTCTGCTGTCGACACCCGCACTTACGCGTGTATGAATTAATTATTAATTCCATTGCAAGAAGGCATTACCCCGAGGAAGAGTTAAACATTTGTATGTACAAAATAATGGCATAAAGCAAAATGCAATGAGGAATGAGTAATTATATTAACAAAACTATTCCATCCAGGAATCGATTTACAATAAGGGATACTGAAGTAATGGAAGTGATGTTCTAAAAATTAAAGCTGGAGATAAATATTTTGTACACACATTACCGGTAACAAAATATGCAAGTGTCCTTACCAAATTACATTCAAATATGTATTTTCGTTCCGAATATGTTAGTTTATTCGATTTCATCAGCTAAATTCAAAATCTACAGATCTATCGTCTTCTAAAAATAATAAGCTACATGCACCATTTTGAAAATTACATCAGCTAATAACTTTATAACAAATTTTCCGTTTGAAATTTTACTTAAGTGGTTAGTGTTTAAGAAAAATATTTTACATCAGAAAGTGGAACAGATTGAAAAATACCAGCATATATTTATACTAATTAATTTTACAGCCAATCTATTACCAATATCAAATTCTAATCCAACACTTTATTACACATACTCTGCCTTGCTTTTTATATATATACTGGGAAACTTTTTCAGAGCTATAACTGTATTTTTGTGGGATAAGATGTATTCTGAATATTGCGAAAAAAATCACATATCCAGTGCAGCACTTCAAAATGGCTTCTCAGACATGTTAAGTTTAAAAATTGTTGCTCACTGGTTTCAATATTCTTTGGTGCAAACATCCAAAACTGAATATTTTTGACAAAAATCACTAAATAAAGCACTAGTGCCCCTCAAGTTTATAAACAATTCATAAAAATTATATGAATAAACAATTTGCAAACCGATAATTATAGCTAGTAGTCTATGGTTTTCTACAATTAAATATAAAATTTATTACAGACAATTTTGAAATTATTAATTATTTTACTATTTCCTTCATTAATTAACTATCTAATCAGTAACACCAATAAGTTTCTCATTATTATTTACACCAATATGAAATCACAACTATAAGCTTAGGTATAATTTGAAATATATTACCCAACATTTAATGTGTTGTGGCTTTTTTCTAAATTTTTTAAGGGCAGAGGACAGACCTGCATGGCTGCAATAGGAAATTTATTCCATTCTTTAATGGTTCTATTAAGAAAAGAGAATTCTCCTATATACGTCGGTTCTGTACCTTCTACTCTTAATTTTGAAAAAATGATCGTTTTGTGCGTAAATAGTTGGGTTCTCCAACCTGTCAGTAATGCCCATTCATGCATTTAAACCAGCATAGGCTTCAAATAATGCACACGTTTTGACCTATTCTATTATTTTGTTAATCACATGGTAATTACGTTTTGTATTTGTACCTTTTTAGTACTTCTATTTGATTTTATTAAATTTTGATTTTCATTATGTATTCATTTCGTCATACTTCAATTTATCGCAGTTCGTTGTAGAACTAACTTATACATTATATTGGTGGCCTTCTGCTTTCTTTGATTAAAAACGTTATTCTTTTATCTATTATAAGCTACATACAAAATAAATGGAAGAGCCACGTGAAATTAACCAGCCGCAGAATATCACTAGAACTACTATCCGAAAGCGTCTGGAATGCAATCGCGTCATTGCTGATATAAGAAACACACGTTTAAAACAATTTCACTGCAAATGTACGTGGTTTACTTCCAATAGAGAAATAAAAAGTGGAAATCTTCTTAATTGTGAGGCAAATATTCAATGATTAAGCTTTGTCTTAACAGCAAGAACAACATATTAGACTACAAGCTGATAACGTTCTTAATTTAAATCTTGCGAAGCACTTCTAACGAATCAACGATACATAGTAGTAGTTGTAAGAACATAATATTACATCACTTGCATAACAGAGTCGGTTGACCATATATGTTGTATAAAAATACTGAATTTGAAAACATTACCTACCCCCATTTTATATTCACAGCCCTGAAAACACACTGCTCGTGCTACAGTAAAACAATTAACCAGGAAAAGAAAGAACACTGATATTCATATACATACTCGCACTCACATCCACACTCATATAGATGATCATATACCAAGTATGTCTATATAATTTTTAAACAGACACCTTATCTGTTAGCATACCACTTTCATTAAGTATGTGCCCAGACTTGACCAGTTTGGCTGTTCAGAATCAGGACCCAGGATCCTGTCCTGCGTCTGTTTGAAGTTAAAAATATCCCTAGTAATAATTTTTGCCTAAGATCTTCCATCTGCATGCAATCTGCCAACATATGCGTCCGGTCTTCCTGATCCCTTAATTATGGGCAAAGCCTCCTACCAGCATCACCAACTACCTTACGAGCTTTCTACCTTCCCTACCTAAGCCACGCTATTTCCGTCCTCTGTTTTAAAACCAATTCTAAAATATATGTTTCTTTATCCCGCCTAATTGTTATTTCACTTTGCAGCTCAAATGACGATTTTTCCTACATCCAGATTCTACTTCCCGTCTGTTTATATCACATGGCTGTCTTTTTACTTTTTTCACGATTTTATGTCTATTTAGGCTACCCCTTTGCCAAATAGTGTTTAAAAACTAATTGTTGATAATTCTCGTTGTAGCCGGGTCGCCCACTATTTGGATACTCTATGTTATTCATCAGATGCCGAAAACATATTGCTCTCATAGTTGTTTGATTACATTTAATTATTCGCAGACAGTATCTAGCTACATTTATTTTAGCATATACAGCATCCTATCTCACGAAAAACACCGTAGTTTGAAGTACACCTCCCCAAACCCAGAAATTACATTGTATTTTATTTACAAATTTCTACCCTCTCACATCCCCACACCTCACTTCTATACAGGTGATTCAAAAATACTTTTAAAAAGTTTGGGAACAGGTTCCTTGCATTAAAATAAGAAAATATGTTCATATTAACACATATCCCAAACCTCTTAGTTCTCGATTTATTGAGGTTCAAAGTGCTATTAATCAACACATTTTAAAGAGACACATTATTTATTACATTTTTGACGTGTTCAGCCTGTTAGGTGTTCCACACAAACACCACTGATAGCAAATGATCCACATGTCCTCTCTTGCGTCTAGACAGACATGCACTCGTCGAATAAGGGAATGTCAAATATTCGGTGTCGTATGATTTCGCAGGCTTCCATGTCACGTAGATTAAAGAGTTTCTTCATCCAAGATGTCTTCTGCATAAACCAATGGTTTAAGGTGCACTCAAAAGAGGATTGAGATCAGGGGAACGTGCAGACCATGGAGCTGGTCCTCCTCTACCTATCCATTTGTCATATTAGATACCAGCCAGTGCATCTCGAACAATGAGACTAAAATGTGCTAGAGCATCATGCATAAACCACATGTTTCTTATTTGCAGAGGCATATTTTCTAATAACTCTGGAAGATTGTTCTGAATGAAATCCCTGTAGACAGCACTTGAAGCCTTCTATGAATGACTGCATAAATAAATGAAGTTATTAGGTTGGACCCGGAAAGCCGTTGAAGGCGACTTTCAGTAATACATTGATAACGTAAAACAAGAAGCGTTTTAGAGCATATGTTTAAATGAACACACTTTCTTGTTTCGATGTCAGGAATCCATCCAAAAACGTTGTAAAATTATTTTTGAATCATGCTGTAGTAATGAAGGACTAACCGTTGCCTCATACATAGTTTATAATGTTTTTACTGGTATAGCTGGTACCGGGTCAATAGCCTCAGCATTTCAGAAAGTTGTCCAATCACTTTGTGTTTTGAAAACTCTGAATCAACGATACATGAAAACATCTGACATATCGCTGCACATGGGAGTAACGGTCATAGACTCCAGTCTTATGCAACCCATCGGTTCCAATCAAGGATGATTGGTGACACGTGAATATGTAACGGATATCATGAAATTCGGAGATAATGTGAACTTCTAAGCAGTACAGTTACATGCGATAGCAGCACTTCTGGCGAAAAGAATGGCTTAAAAATCTAATGTGTTTGACTCACATGACTTTCTCCAACTGTTCTAAAGACTTCTAACACAAGATTATTCTTCTTTCTACACCATGCTAATCGAGATGAGCATTAGCAGAATGTACTTATTACTTAGTTCCTTATGCTAAAGCGATAGTCCAATGCTTTAAAAGCTATCGTCATTGAAATTGGCTTCTTTGCTTGGCCAGGAGTAGGAAAAATGAAAAACGGATACTTCCTGTCTGAGAAAGAGTATTTTAAAAACTTAAACCAATAACAAGGAATATCTTGAAGACAGTCAACTCTACAACAAAAAATACATATGATATAAATTGTGTGTTCTGAGGAGATCTTTATTTTTTTGTGTAGTATGTTTCTGTCTATCTCTTACGGTTTAACCGTTATGCAAAATTCTGAAAAAGTCAACCAGAATAAAGTGCTCTTCAGAGACATTTCCCAGAACATTCAAATTATACATTTTATTTGTGTTGTCAATGACTTTAATATACAGTATTTTAACATATATCGTTAGAGCCATTTTTGAGAAAATCAAATTTTTGAAAGTTTGCCATGCAAAGGGTAGTTAGGGATGGGGGGATTTTCTTGAAAATCTTCGTGTCACATCCTTGGAAGATAAACTTAAATACCAAATTTGGTATTTAACAATCTTTTAGTTTTGGAGCTATGCTGTCCACGGACACAAACAGACACATGCGCACAGGAATTTTTTTCTATAAAAGCGTTTCTTGGATTTAGGGTTTCTAAAACATATATTTCCGGTGAAATCTCGGTATCGAATTTTTCGGTGTCTATACACTTATTACTTTGTCTATACACTATGTACATAGTACGTGTAGAGAAAGTATAAATGTACAGTATCTGTGCAAAAATAAAGCTCTACGGTCTGGAAAGCAATGCAAACAAATCCTCTAATCACTGCAAATATTAGCTACATTCTGCGTATAAGTGTGTGGCATTTTGCACCTTGCAACGGTTTCACTTGTTTATTGCTTGGAAACCTTCTGATCGTATTCTGATGTTGAAATATGTTCCTTGTATTAAATAAATTATCTAATGCACAAATAATGTTCTCCCTACAAATGCTGGTCCGTCCCCTTTAAAGGCTGTGTGGAGTAATACAATATTCTGTTGGAGAGAGCAATTTTGCATTAGAACATTAGACAATATTGAGAAGATTTCTAATCATTTTCATATGCAATACTTATGTGAAATTCCAAACCCTCTAAATTTCATCCAATTTGGTCAAGATTTTCTCTTAAATCGTAATTCCAGGGTTATGGTTTTAATAACCTTAAATGTGATAATAAATCACAAGAACTCAGTAGCAGTGATTAATAATTTTGAAACGTACTACAGTTTATAACATTAAAACAATACTAACGATTAACGATTCTGAGCTTCAACATTAAGTATTGCAGTAATATTTGTCACCATGCTCAAGATTGCAAACCTATTTGTAAGACAATTATTTGTAATAAAAGCGCTTTTGAAAAAGTAGATTGTTTAAAAACTTCCAATAAAAAGGGACACATTACTAAAAGTGAAAGCTGAACAATTATTAAAACTGAAAAAAAAAATCTCCCGAAATGCTTGCAAAATTTTAAATGCTCAAAATAGTTTTGTTTTTTCAGGAAGTCGTATGAAATTTTACATTTCTCTACCTGTTCTTCAAAAAAACTTTCTTACAAAAGATTATTCTTCTAATTCATAATAATCGAGATATGCATAAACAGATGTGGTCTTATTACTTAGTTCCTTGTAAGTAGAAGGGACATACGCTAGGCTAAAGCGACAGTCACAGGTTTTAAAAGCCGTCGCTATGCGATTGACTTCGAAATTCGGTTCTCTCCACATGAGCAAAATAAGAAGCATCCGTTTAACAAATATCCTAAAGCTGAAACCAGCAACAAGGAATATTCAGGAAATGGATAAATCAACACAAAAAAATGCATATAACATAAATTGTGGTTTTAACGAGGTCACCAATTTTGTGTACTAAGATACTGTGTATCTCCTACGTTTTACCAGTTACACTAAAGTCTTCCAGAATGAAAGAGACTGCCATACCCATAAAATTCAAGATATACAGTTTATCATGTAAATACATTTTATATATGGAGTGTTAATCAAAATCGTTACCCATTTTTGAGAAAATCAAAAACTTTGAAGATGTTCCACGTGAAAATTTTTCTTGAAATTCTTTGTGTCTTACCCTTGAAAGTTGCTGATCTTAAATATACACACGGACACGATGGCACACACGCACACGGTCACACACACTGGCATTCTTCTAAAAAGCTGGTGTTTATATTCTGAAATAGGGAAATAGTTGAGACACTTTACGGATTGCTAATTTTTGATGAAGACGTCATTGAAAACTGTAACTTGCATAAGTATTTTAAGCATTGTGATGAAGAATGTGACGTCGAACTGTTTGACAGTTTTATAATTTTAAATAAATAACGAAGATAAGAGTTGTGAAGCATTTATATAGAAGAGTAAAACATTAAATTAGTTTTATAGCATAAAAGCAGAAAGTTATTTTTCGCCAGGTTTTCACTCTTTTGTCCTTAGGGTTAGATTTATTTATTTGATTAAAATAGTTTGCTATTTTAAATAGTTATTACATAGAGTGTGTACAAATATTGTGAATATATCCAATTTTCACTGTCGGTTTAGTAAATTCTCATTGTCACTTTACTAATGTGATCCAGTTCAGTCTGTCACTTCATTTTGTTTCAGGACGTAGTGGCGTCACGAAATGCACACAAGTCAGCCTCTTTCGCCCTCCATTTCTCTCAAACACTAATGTTTCTCAGTAGCAGCACTCACTGTACCTCACAACCATCGCCGCAATTTCACCCGGGGAACACATTGAATTACCACACTATATAGTCGCACTGGATTCGCACTCACGAACAGGCTTGCTTTTATGGTCACTGGAATATTCCACATAGTTATAGAATGATCGGGAGGCGGTGAAAAAGAAGATTCTCGAGCAAATATATAGATATTCCATTACCTGCCGAAAACGCTTCCGGGGTTTGCGCTGGGTGAGAGCCCTATCCCGTCTGCTTATCTCTTCTCGACCAACTAGTCTGTCGGTCGATCGATCGGTCGGCCGACCGGCGCTTTCCCGATAAATTCGAGTGATAGGCGGGTCAAACTAGTTAGTGCCTCTCTAGTCATTGTCCAGCTACGAACGCCTAAGTTTAAATGATAACTAAAATAAGGTGAACTACAAACAGAGTGAGTAATGCAAAGCTGAACTCCAAAATTTAAAGTGAAACCAATCACTGATCTATGTTTTTATTGGGGAAGTGCTTGCACGGCTGCTGATGTGCTGACGGTTCTGTAGATTGATATTCAAATGTTTTATTGGACAGTTGGCTGGCCGGCTACGTTCTAGCCGGGCAAGTGTTAACCCATATCTTCTCAATGTGTATTATTAACCGTTTTTACTT
The DNA here is from genome assembly GCA_030762935.1 of Hymenopus coronatus. Classification (NCBI taxonomy): domain Eukaryota; kingdom Metazoa; phylum Arthropoda; class Insecta; order Mantodea; family Hymenopodidae; genus Hymenopus; species Hymenopus coronatus. The sequence continues at coordinate 27,915,746 of CM060900.1, read as the reverse complement.
TCTCTGGCATGAATGTACATTTACATAGCAGATGGAGTAGATATTGTATTCCACCCAAATTTGATACTGAAATTTCATCGAGAACATGTTTTGAGAACCCCTGAAGCAAATAAAGCTTTCTTAAAACTGTGTGTGTGTGTTGTGAAGTAGATCTCACAATTTTAGAAAATTTTGAGTAGACGCAATGGTATAAAATAAGTATATTTTTATTAATATTATTATTGCTATTATTACTATTATTTTTTGTTAAACTATATCTCAGGTGGTAAAGGAAATAAATAATTAAATTAGATTAGTTTCGTTTCGTAGTTGGCCTATCCTTTTCACCCCCCCTCCGTAGGGCTTACAAGCGGGAGCCTAGGGGTCAGAAGCCTATCGGCCCGTAGCCAGGCATGAGCGTGATAAAGTGAATGATATGAAATACTATTGAAGTGGATGAAAGGAAACGTGATGATGGAGCAGTTGGTGGAATGAGAGGCGGGGGAAACCGGAGGACCCGGAGAAAACCCGTCCAGACGCCGTTTCGTGTACCACAAATCCCACATGTGGGCGCTTGGGATCGAACCCGGGCCGCCTAGATGAGAAGCGAGTGGCCTAACCACTCGCCGCCTAAATGAGATTACCATAAATATAAAACGCCTCACATTTTCCCAGTTTCAGTGTGATGTCTTTATCATTTACTGATAAAATGGGTCATGAATTTGGTCAATTTAACAGATGGTAGATATGCAATTTTTATGTTTAAGTGTTGAAGCTCAGGAAAGTAAAAGGGATGTGCAGTAAAGTACTCGACTAGTCTAATGTAGTCTAGAAATGAAGTCCAAAGGTTTCAGGGCGCTAGATGTAATTAATTGACGGTAATTTTCCAAATTATTATGCTCCAGGAAACCGTGAATTAGACCAGTTTGCTTTGCTGTTTCAACTGGTCGTATTTGCTTTTACAGCTGCAATTCGCAACGAGGTATTTATGACCGTTGCGTTGCATACTTTCTCTTGGAGTGAATTATTGCTGTTGAGATGTTCGTATATCTCAAGATCACTTTGGCGAGCTACCAGCCTGAAAAATGTGCATATGATAGTCAAAAATAGCTACACCCTGCTTAAGAATTCAATCCCACTTTTGGGGTAGAAGTAGTAAATCACCGTGGGCCTCTTCTACTCAGAATGAAGCCCAAATGTTTCTCTTATGTAAGATCTTTAGTTTCTGGTAAAACGTAGCTACTAATCAAACTCGCTGACGAAATTCTGTTACTCATAGAGTCATTGATACATTGTTGTCGCAGATTTAGCTGCACTATTTATAGTGAAAATACATCGAAAACAAAAGTACACGTGTTTCTCGCCCATAAAGACCTTAGTTGCCAAAAGAGCTGTGAAGTTTTAAGTTGTAATGGTTGACTTTAAGTATGCCTTTTGTTCACCGATCAGCTGCCTGGTATTGAACTGCGGCCGCACCGAGGCCTCGCGCAAGATAACACACAACCAAGCTTTCATAGAGCAGAAGAATATCGGCGAAGATAGTTTCGTTTTTTCCCAGTGATGGTTGACTTCACGAGAAAGAATGAACAGATAACAATTTCTCAGTTTAGTAATTTCCTCTTTAAATATTTTAAGGAGTTAAATGTTATAAAGTCTAGAAATTATATTTTTTATTTTCGTTTTATTTTCACTAAAAATCCCAGCTCGATCTCCAACTTCAATATGACAATAAACCCTTGTCAGTTTCATGTGGCAAAACTTGTCAGGATGTATGGTAAAATATCTTCATAACCTGTATTAATAGAAAGGATCTAATGCACTTTGTAGATTTTTAAAAGATTCTAACTCGTAAAATTGAAGTAGGGCAGCTCATGAACTAATATTGGGTTTCAAATATAGTTCAAGGTGCACTATATACTCTGGTTAATTGTTTCTGGTTTGTTTACATTGTTAATGTAAATGGTATGTTAATGTTTACATTGTGCTCTGAATACTATAATTGTGGCAATATATTCTGTTTTTCTCAGATTCTGTTTTATATTGACACGGTTGGCGCGAAGCGAAGGGGAGTGTTGGATCTGCGCAACTTTTGCGACGTAAACATCTGCAGGTTACTTTTTTTCACACAAAGTTGTAATATTATTTTGATGAGGACAGGAAACGGTGTAATTTTGTCGCTATTACCTTACGTAAAAAACTCTTTGGCTTGTAATCAAATTAGAAGCTGTTTTTTTTAAATCGTATAAGTGGATCTAAATCAGGACTTATTGGTTTCAAGGCTAGTAAATGTTGAGGCGTTCTATTTATGCTGTTTAATCCTTTTTATTAAGCCACAAGTTTTTATTATAATTGAAGTAGTATTATTTGTGTGTCTTGTACTGCAAAAGATGTCGCGATGTTGATACTATAACTGCCAGTGGTGAAGTGGAAGGTTGACGGAGTGTGATAAAATCAGCTTTGAGGGGAAGGGCTCCTTAGATACTTTCCCCCTTTGTGTGGTTCAGATTAAAAACAACACTAGATGACGATGGAGGGGAGGAATGCAAAAGAACTTGATTAGAATGCACGGATAACGTCAGGGTAGCAGAGAAGCTCGAATAGAGAAAGCAGCAATACTGTCATATATGATTCCAAAAACAACTTAGCCAAGGTATCCAAACATAAGTAGGCATTATGTCAAAAACATGCAGTCAGAACACGAGTCCAAAACTACAGCAATTAAAGTTAAAAAAATGCGCCGTGTGGTGAAATAAGTGAACATAAGGTTTCCTTGCGTTGACGGCAAGCCATTGGTAGCCATGTTATAATTCAGTGGAGTTAACACATTTATTGACACATGTAACTGACATGCAAGTTTTTGGGATACATTTATGAACATTGTCCAGCAGTTAAAATTCACCAAGATCTCTTCCCACACTTAATCTAATGCGTATAAAGCATAGGGCAGTTAGAGGCCAGGTATACTTGTCTAATCCATCGATTTATGAGCACCTAGATTCTAGCATTCTTCACACATACGACTCGTCGTAAATCACCTGGTTACAAGTTTCCATTTAAACGCCGCAAGTGAGGTAGACATTTCCAAAAGTCTTCATTTTGTCTGTGAAGCGATGTCTAACTATACCTGCCTGAAGCTTTGCTTTGCTTCAGGAAGCGTTTACAGTAACACCGTGTGGTTTCGTCTGCCCAGTAGTAGAAAGAGATGGCTCCTCTAATAGCAGTAAATGTAGCTTGTTGATGTCATGTTGGAAATGTGCATTCCGTCTGAAAATGGAGCAACAGCAAGGTTTAGAATCCGGAGGAAATCATTAGGAAGGATACCAGGATGGGTGGGAGTGGAACACATTTCACTGAGGGTAGGAAGTTGTCGTACGTTGCACATGTGCGACGGCCAGGAAATCGTCATCCCACAGGACAGTCGGCAGGTGCGAATAAGCACATTGCCTGTTCGCGCCAGTACCAGGTTACACGAGACTGGGGTTGTTCATAGAGGATTTGTTTCATACAACGTTTTCCTTCTAGACCTGGTGACAGTGAACCACTCGTAGCTTGCCATCCATCAGCTTGGAGATGTGTAAACATCCAGGCTGCTATTAGCTGTGTACAACTATTTGAACTAGTCATGTACCGATCTAATCCGATATAGCTAGTTGATCAACTGCAGTGATTTTGAATCATTTGTGCGTTGTTTCAATATCAAAATGACGTTGAATAGTGTGGAACTCCTTGTTGTAATTAAAAAGAGAAGGCGCAGAATAAAGGTTGACGCACCCTGGATCGTCACGACCAAAACGGAAATTTGCAGCCGTCCGTCTTTCACGGAAGCTTAAACACTTATTGTTCGGGATATTCCGGTCGGAAACTTTAGCAACTTACACCGGATGCAGTCTCCTATATCGGATAATCAAGCACAATTGATATTTCCATTTTGCATGAAAATAAGCAAACATGGTGATGCATAGAATGAAACAATATTTAGTAAAGTAAATTTTGAAAGGAAACGCCCAGGATTTAGCTTAAGGTAGCTCCCCGGCATTTGCCAGTGTGAGGACTGAGGAAAATCTGGAATAAAACATCAATCAGGAAGGATGGTTCCGGCATTTGAACCACAGATCTCCCGAATGCGAGTCTCACGCTATACAATGAAGTTATCTTGTTCTGTGCAACAAACAAGGATCTACATTGCCAAATACAAACAAAATCTGCACCACTTCCAATTGGTGACATGGGACGTTCCTTCTCTACATAAAAGCTTTTACTTAGGAAATGCGGCTTAACTGAAATTGAAACATTCGTCATTATTGTGTATAAAAATCTAGTGGATCAACGCTTAATATAATTATGCTCGTGACGTTTTGGGCAGAATTTTTGATACATGCGCGCATTTTGTACAATTGACTATTTTACTTTTTCTAATGAATATTTACATTTAAAATTTACAGTTTATTTTATCTTAAATAGGGAGTCCTCTCTGCACCGTGTTGACCAATATTTTACTCCTAAAGTTCCTAGCTGTAGTGATTACTTGTTTTTACCTAGATAGACCATTTTATTTCCTGTCTCTTCCCAGTTATCTTTACGGCGTAATTTGCAATGTTGTCTGCAACATCATAGAATTCTTCACAATTTTGCAAAGTCAATATTAATAATTTGTCATCCATTGTCGCACTGCCTTGCTTCTGATTGATTGAGGGAGTCGAATGCATACGTAATATAACGAGCGTTTACGAAGGACACCCACCGCCAGCGGAAGATCCCGAGAGAGTCTAGTAGCAGGCACCCTTCTCGGAAGGAACGGGAACCGGCCGTTTCCGATCCGGTCAGTATGCGTTTGCCCATTAAATAGCACGAATCGGACTCTTGAGGAACTTTTCTGCTTCATTCCAAAACGGTTGTGATGGGCCAGTCTGCGACAACCTTAAGAAGGTTCGAAAATACCCCTTGTTAATATCTAACCCAACTGAAGGACTTTACTATAGATTGTTTGGTAATTTTGTGTCGCAAAACGTGAATTTTTAAACTACTTTCAAATGTCAAATCTTCATTTGAAAAATTGGCTATCTTAATACAAGATGAAATAACTGTATGTGATACAGAAATAAATAAATGTATGCCTGAAAAGGAAAAACTTCTCCTTTCTCTGTGGATGTGTTTTATATACTAAATCCTAGGTTATTCTGTTATTCCTAGTCTGTTATTCTTGTTTCCATGCAGTAGCTCTCTCCTTTATCAGCTATGTCCCCATCATTTCCAGTCCTATCAATAGCATTAATCGTATAACTGTCATCACTAGCTATGGTAAAACACTAAAAAACTATAGCATCAAAACAGGCCGTCTCTGTGTCACACACATAAAAATATGATGCTTCATTCAGATGATTTTCTCTAACTATTCTGTAACAAGATATTCATACAAAAGCTTCTTCTTCTATCGACCTCATGATAATCAACATAAACAATACCAGGAATGATCTTATTATTTAGTTTTTCGTAGAAAAACAATAGGGGAATACACTAAGCTAAAGCGACAGTCAAATCTTTTAAAAGTTGTCGCTATGCGATTTGGCCAGGAGAAAAACAAAAGGGATGTGAAACAGAGGGGAGTTTCGTAAGACAAGGAATCCCTTAACGTTAGCCAACAACTGTGCAGCATATTGACATGTTTACGAAAACACTGCTAAAATACGTGTTTTTTTCTTTCTTCTTTTAAATACAGTTCCGGAGTCTGGTCGGGACTCCAGCGCTGTATAAATTACTTTTATTTACCTAATTTTGCTACTTTGATTACTGAATTGCTGTTTTCTTCTATTACACACAAACATATAACACCCATGCCAAAGGCAAGACTCGAACCCACGATCCCTTATGTGTTTGAGTGCTTCCTAATCTATGTGCGTTACCTCTGGTAGTGGGGGGGGGGGTAGGCATGCGCTTTTGTTCCTGGGTAGCTGTCTCTTCCATGCTAACAACGAGGTGTATTGTCGGTGCAGCTTTATTGGCGCTGAAGACTTTATTTTCTATCACATAGTATCTAGGCAACAACGTCCACGTTTTGGTTTGGTGTCATTTTTGAGACACCCTATATAAATAGTTCAATCTTGCAATAAAGCTCAATAAGAAAAGTTTGCTTATGTGTAAAATATGAGGACTTCAAAAACGCATCTTGGCGATGACGAACAAGTGAACAACCTACAGCGGTGGATCTTTGTTGCAAAAAGCGCGCGGGTTTATTTTGCGATCGTCATATTCATGGATGGTAAACAGTGACCATATCATGGGATGAGATAACATACTCTACAACAAACTTATAAATTAATGTACATTGCGTACACTTATTAAAATACTAGCGGACATGCAAGTTTGAGTTGTACAGGTATTGTATACAGCGGTTTGGTCCCGTATATTAGAGTTATGTGTTGTGGCAGTACTGGGTTCGTGTCCGGGTGCGGGTTTTGATTAGCGGGAATGGTGTAGGTTTGAGTTGGCTTAGCTCAGGGTTTTTATTAGCATGGAAACTCTCTCAGGTGGTGAGACACAAGTGCTTTATTAATTGAGCCCAGCCTTTTTCCGCCGTAGAACACACGCGTATACTTCTTAACTTTCTACTGTGACGTTACACTTTAACCGCACGCGACTATTATAATTTATTCGTACTATGGTCGGTCTTAAAATCACTTACTTCCGTCACAACTAAGGGTCACACCACGCGTTCAAATATCACATCTTGGTCGTGCGGAGGTTCTTCGTCAAGAGCCTCACAATTAAAAGGTAGCCTGTTCGGCCCCATCACGAATTCTAAATTTCACATCTTGGTTGTTCGGTGGTCCTTCACCAAGTGCCTTACACTGTCGGCTGGCCAGCGGGAATCATTGTCTTGTGTCCCGTTAGTTTTCCTTGGGCAGGTCATTCTCGCCCCTTTCCCTCGGGTCAATGCACGGCAGGAAACGGATATTGTACCCCGAGCTCGTGACTTATACGTGTTAAAAATCTTTCTACCCTTCCCATTTTCACTCTACATTTATATTTTATCTTCGTGATATTATTTATATTCTTGGCTATGATGTATATTTTTCTTCTTAATAATTCTTTCCCTCGGGACAAGAGTGTGTCTCAGTGTGTAAGGCCTATATTACACCATCATATTTCTGTGTCAAATAAATATGATCAAATAGATATGATAAAACATTTTACAGTGTAATATAGCATTTTTGACCACATCTAGCTGTGACATTTGAGACCGTTAGTTAGCTTCTCTATAATAATCATTGTAATTTTCATTAATTGTTTATCAGTTTACATTTAAAGAGTACCAATACTCGAGTATGCCATGTATGAAGAGTGTAAAATCAGCTTTTAATAAGATCAGTTGAGAGTTAGGAGAAGATTGCCGCACATTTTAGAAACGTATACTTCTATTTTATAGATTCACTCACAAAAGGCCAGAACAGTTTTCTAGGTACAGCAAATAGCGAGATAGGGTTTTCATAGCGCCGATAAAGGGAAGTAATAAACGTAACTTTCTAATGTCTTAAATGTGGGTTTTTTTTTTAGTTTTTATAAAGGGGATTACTGGGAGCATTCCTACCAAATTTCATTGAAGTATGCATTTTCATTCTGGATATATTAGTTAAACCAAAAGATTTTGTAAAACAAAGTGGAAAAAACAGCAGAAAACATTATTTTTTAAAACTAACCTATGACCAGTATCAAAACTCCAACCAGATATTTTATTATAAATATTTGCAGTGCTTTGGAAAACTTGCAGACCTAGAGCTCTATTTTTGTAGAGGATTTTTTTTAATATAAGAAAATAAATAATTTGAACCTGAGACAAATGGCTTTAAAGTTTGACATATCGAACCATTTAACCAGCGCAATGCTTTAAAATTATCTCTAAATAATGTGTGAGGTTTTCCTTGGGAATAAATAAAATTGCGGATGAGTTCTTTAAATCATAAAAATCCAAAAATCTATTTTTTTTACCAAAATCGCTAAAAACACTTCTCTGTCTCCTTAAAATGAAGAGATATTCACGTTTATTACGCTGATCTCATTCGAGTGCACGCTGCTTACAAAATAACTGCATCTTAATTTGCGTTAAGGGTGTATTTATCGTATTTTGGAAAGACTAACGTTTCTTACTATCTACAGACGACATAGATCGAAATAATGAAAATATGGCTTCACTAACTGATGCTTGAGATAAATATTTTATGGGTGTATCAGAGAGAAAAGGCCTTAGTTCTCACTCATTCTCTATTGACAGGTCACGTGCCCCAAATATAGCTGCTGCCAAAGCATGAGCAATTTCCCTCGTTGAAATCACGTGTGTCTTTTTATCAACTACTTACCCTCAGGAAGGAAATTAACAATTCGCGTGCTTTATATAAACATTTCTGGTGTTCCTACAACTTTTTCCAATGTTTAACAGCAGAAGTCAACATTTTAAAGATGAAAAGAAAAAAAAAACTCATAAAAACAACAAAAAAGGACTGTAATTGGAAGACGTAGATTTTTCATATGTGGATATTCTTAGCCCTACAATTGCTTAAAAGTTAAAGTATTTATTTATTTGTTTATTTAATGAAACAATAAGAACAGGCTGCTAACAACGACAGAGTAAACCAGACACATTATAAATGAACTATGTAAAAGAAAAATGTAGTACTAAAATAGAAAATAGAAATGTAATATCAACAGTTTTCATTTATATGGCACTCGAAAAGGAAATTAAGGGGTACAAAAGGACTACGAAACATTATAAAATTGACATAAAATAAATAATTTATAGCAAAGGAATATAGAGAGTGATATTGCTAAAAATGGTTATTATACAAATGATTTCGAAGAAGAGAATTTGAACCTCTTTTGGCAGATATGACAATGTATTTTATGTTTTCCTTCTTCAGTCCAAAATTTTTCCAGGTATTGAAAAAATTGAAGGAATGGTGGCCTGAGCTCCAAACATCAGACCTCTATGATATTTGCATTGTTTTTTGCCTTGATTGTGGATGTGTAGATATCCCTTTTCTCTTTGTCGACGTCTTCTGGTTGTCCTTTGAACTTTTCGAAATTAACGTTAGAGTCGATGATAAATCCTATTTTTGTTTCTTCTCGAATTACAATACACATCACAACAATAGTTAGTATTAAGTATGAAGTAACTGCGTATAGTTTGTGCTACAATTTTCAATCAATTGCATTTCTGCAACATAAAATACGGCAAAGAGGACATTAGCTTCAGAAGCCTTGTGCACCGCGGCATGACTTAAGAAGAGTGAAATAGCTGTCCTGTTGCTTCAAGTCCAACTGGGCCCCATTTGTTGCAGCAAACGCGTGGATGAATCCACTAGCATTCATCTCGAAATGAAACGAGCTGTTCTGTCCGAGATGAATGACTTTGTGTTTCGAGGGCACTGTTAAGTCCATCCACTCTGGAAATGAATGGTGGGTAATAACCCAGGAGCTGGGTGCATTCCAACTGCACTGCCACGCTACGTATAATCCGCAAGGTTCCTTCCAAACTATGCTGTTAATTAATTAGTTGATAGGTTCTATTGCTGGTGTTGGATTGATATATACGTCCAATGTGCGTGATGAATATGACGTGCTGCCAGATAATTAGGCTAGCAACGAGCCCAGGCGGGTGATATTTCTGTGTCAGTGAACACCATACTAGGAAGATGGTCAAGTACTAGCCCCTCCGCCACACTTGTAATTCTCACTACGAATACACAGAGCTACAGAACTTACATTTGATGACGCGCATTTGAATGTTTGTTAATTTTCAATTAGAAGTAAATTTTCCAAGTATATGCCTTAATTTGCGGTTTCACCGTAAAATGTACGGGAATGGATGCCTTTTTACGAGTTTTATCAACTTTGTGGGCAGATTCATTTTGTTACAGAGGGACATGGTAAATCAATAAATTCGATTGCATTATATTGTAAGTTAAAGGAAAAGGTTAGACAAGGGTGACACAACTTGCACACTGAGACCTATAGAGGTCTACTGTGCGCTAACATCCCTCAGGAGGAACGGATGAAGTGAGAGATTCACAGGAGGCCACACACCGCAGGTAGACGCGCGGAAGTCCCTATTCCAGTGGAGAAGAATCATTCCAGCGCCAGGATTCGCCGCGCACCCACCAACAACTCAAATGTCGGGTCTCGTCAAGCGTGCCCGCCCTTGCAACAGCGACTAAACGCCGAGAACAGCATTTACAATGCTCATGCATCCGCGCCATCTGCCAGCGCTGCCACATACCACGAGTCTACAATATCTCGTCAGAGTCCGCGGACGATGGGGATCGAGCCTGCAATCTCCCGAATGCGAAGGACAAACCTTATCTATGTGTCTGCCCTTCAGCATGATCATGATGCCCCTTCACTGGGTTGCACGAAAATGCATACCGTGGAATTTAAAATTACAGGGTCTTTGGTATAGAACTTGACCGCTCGCATGGGTTTTTCGTCTGAGAAGGACGATATGCTACAGCCGGCCGAGTCTTCGCTTCATAAATCTGTATTCAGTAAAACCTATGCGTAAAATATGGCATAATTAACTCTTACCTCATAAAATATTTTACAAATGTGGTGTTTCTGTAGCTAAACAAGCATTGTGCCGAGTGAATACACTTACATGAAAACGATTTAGCGTGGCCATTGTAATGCTTCGTATTGCAGTAGCTATGTTTTCCGTAGGTCCCTCTAACGTGGGAATTATTTTCGTGGCGAATAATCAAGATTTTCACCAACTTCTAATTTTTCTTCTTCTATCACTGTACTCTTCGCATATGTTTCTTGTTTTGCACCGAGCCAGTAGTCCCAAATTTATTCATAAAATTGTGAATTTAATTTCTAAAAAACGGGAATTATGCAGAATACTACTGACAGTAATCACTAGGGATAGCGCCATGGGGACCGATAGCGGGATAGAATGGAAGTTAGTGCAATATGGTATATAGTTGTGATGTGTTGACAATGCAGTGTGTGCATAGTGGCACTAATGAAAGGAAAATGGGGATGGTAAATTGTGATGTTTTCACCAGCAGTGGAAGGCGATTGAGTTTGGGTGGATCGTAAACGTAAATACAGTTAATTTATGGGAACTAACAATTTTAATATTTACATACATTCAATTGCTGTTGTTCAAGTCTTAAGCATCATTATCCGTTTCATTTTCTCTCAAGATAGATAGATTACAATACACAACATACATTCGTAACGTCTGAAATGTGAAACATTTAGTTTATGATGTGAAAGGTAAAGTATGGACTTGAAGTGTGTGTATAGTCCGAGAGGTGATGTTATTTGCCATTTCTTCTTCACTTCATGGCATGGAAATAATACCCGTTCCGTCTCTGGGTCGGCCGTCATCTGTCCTTCCTTTTCATTCGCACATTTACATTCATTCCGCCAAGTACTCTATTATCCTTTTTCCTGTCATCCATTTTACCGTCGTTGCATATCATTCACTTCCTCGCTTTCATACCAGTCTTCAGACTTATCACCCATACGGCTCCTCTATGATCCAGTGCCTCTGCTCAGCAAATGTCACAGCAGGCGGTGGCTTGTAAGTCCTTGTGGGTGTAAGTCCAACATAGAGGGCGATAAAGAAAGAAAGTAAGTAATACAAAGGCTTGAAAAATACTTTTACAACGTTTGGGGATGGACTACTGGCATCAAAACAAGAAAATGGGTTCATATAAACACATGATTGTAAACGCTTTGTTTTCGCGTTATCATTTATTAATGAAAGTCACCTTCAACGGCTTTTCGGGTCCAGCCTAATAAATTCATATATTTATGCACTCATTCATAGGAGAGTTTGACCCATTTTACACTGTAGAGTTGGCCTTGTGTTGTCATGGTTGCTTGTTAACATTTGTCATTTATCAGATGTATAATACATTTCTCCAGCAAGCCTTAAAAGTCTTGTCTACAAGTACTTCATTCACTACACTCTCCCAGACTTATTAGAAAATGTACCTCTGCAAATAAGAAGAAACGTGTGGTTTATGGATGATGCTCTGACACATTTTAGTTTCATTGTTCGAGATGCCCTGACTGGTGTCTATAATGACAGATGGATAGGTAGAGGGGGACCAGTTCCACAGTATTCACGTTCTTCCGACCTCAATCATTTGGATTTTCATCTTTTGTGGGTTGTCGAGTGTGCGTGTGCGTGTGTGTATGTGGAGGGGGGAATACTTGAAAATCCTGCATCCTTGGAAGATGCTGAACTAAAACCGTTGTTTTATGCAGGAGACATCCTAGATGAATAAACTCTTAATCTACGTGTCATGTAAGCCTGTGAAGTCGTAGACACCGACTGGGAGTATTTGACATTCCATGCTTCGATGAGTGCATGCGTGTCTACCCGCAAGAGGATGATATTTGGATCATTTGCTATAAGTGATGTTTGTGTGGAACACGTCAAAAATAGAATAAATCACTTTAAAATGTTTTGGTTAATAGCATTCTGAACCTCCATAAACCGATAATGAAGGGTTTTCGGACATTTGTTTATATAAACATTTCTTCTTGTTTTGATGTATGGAACTTGTTCCCAAACTTTGTCAAAGTATTTTTTAAACATCCTGTATATGAAGTATATGTGAAGGAATAGATATCGGAGTAAGAATTCAGAGACTTTTTAATTGACATGCTCCGATTTGCAGATGACATAGCAATTTTAATGGAAAATAAAATATATGGAAGTGTTTAATAATAAATTGGATAACATGCTAAGAAATAATTATCACTTAAATATTAACACATCGAAATAGAAAATAATAGAACCCAAATTATATTAACTGGAGCATTATTAGATGCAGCTGAAGAATTTCAATACATTGGTGGCAAAATATCTGATGGAAGAAATAAAAAACAACTACTAAAGAGTATGTCAAGTAAAACCTGCCTTGAGTACGAAATAGTTATTTATAAATAGTGTATAATCCAGCTGATTGTGATATGAGCACATGTTCGTTTCACTCACGCGCTAAGTGTACTAATGTTTCAGTGACATTATATACGTGTTACATAAATGTTTTATGCCATTTTAGCATTAAAATACGTAAAAATAATTAATAAATTTGCTGAATGAAAAATTAAAATGTATCAGAAATCACAGAGGCGTGACGTAATATGGTTGCTAAGTAGATGCTTTTTTATTTTTTCCAATACTTAAACAGGAAAGTGCAAGGTAATGATAAAACTATAGAAAATAGAGATTTTATTTCGCTTTGACATTTTTAAGGAAGCCAAGAGTGCTGATAATTTGTTAATTCAGAAAATCAAAATACAGGAATATCAAAAGATGCTTACGAAAAAGAACAGAAAAGGTTTTGTGGATGGAAAAACAAAAATTGCGTTAGTTTGACTAATGAAAGCACAATACTGGCATACTTTACAGAGTTGGTAATTATGCAAACGTTTATTATTTCTTAATATGGTAAATAATTAAAGTTAGAGTGCTGTTTTCTTTTTTGCAGTCAGGATTTTTATGCCTTCGACGCTATGGTATGCATAGTGAAAGGTGAAATGTATGCTGATATTGAAATAAAACGTCCACATTTCATATTTTGGTAAGGTTTCTCAGTGGGATATAGAAAAAATCAAATGTACCATCCAGATCTGAAATTTATCAATCTCTTATTGAAGCTTCTGATGGGTGGGTTCACGAGAGTGATGATTTCAGGTTTTCTTACTCCCGGCGGAGGTCGATGGATATTTTTCGGACGTAAAAATCCTTAGAATGGCTTCCTTCGGAAGGTAAGTAAAGCCGTTGGTCCCGTGTCGTAGATTTACGGCACGTAAAGGAACCTCAAGCCTGATAAAGAGGCCTCAGAACGAAATTAAATGATCTTTCACGCCCAATATAGAATGGGACGCTGAGAACCACAGTAATTAAAGAGCGTCCATAAATAAAACTCCATTTTTTATCAAATTTTCTTGCAGGCTTATCGGAGAAAATTATGTTACGGTGATGATAGCAGCATTACTGTCTTGTTGCCATGCTAATTACGTCATTGATTTTCTGGTACTGATGCAAAAAATGGGTAATTTCACTCGATTTATGGCGTCATATAAGCGTTTTAATGCTAAGATTGCATAAAATATTATTGACATCCAACAATATTAGTTTAGCCCGCTCTGTGGTGGTAGCGTGTCTGCCTCACATTCAACAGGTCCCAAGATCGAATCTCGCTTAGGGTGAGTTACCCGGATAAGGTTTTGTTCGGGGTTTTCCCTTATCCTGAGAAGATGAGTGTGGAGTAACTTTAAGCTCTGTGGACTCCGAGACATTTTGAGCATCATTTTGCCAAATTCATTCATCGTCCGATATGACCAGCCGGGTTAAAGGACGTTAAGTTAAAACAATAAAAAAATAAAAAATAAGAAAAAATAAAAAAATATTAGTTTATTAATTATGAACAATATGTTGAGAACATATGTATCGAGCATAATGATTCATGGATGTCAGATTTGGTCAGTCATAAAACCAGAAGGAAGAATAGATGCATTTTAAACATAATGCTACAGAAAAATGCTGAAAATTAGTTGGATTGATAAATTTATCAATGAAGGAATTTATGAGAGATCAAAAGCATACAAAGAAAATTTGAACCGATTGAAATATAGAACAAATAAAATTCTTAGGTGATTTATTAATACACAAAGCATTTTGGAATGTATCACCAAAGTTATAGTTGAAAGCGAGAATAACAAAGGCAAATTTTCCATACAAAAGATAATTCTTCTATCTACGTTATTCCAATCAAGATAAACCTTAGGTGAAATGGTATCATTTCTTGCTTCCTTGTAAGTAGAAGGGAAATAAGGGAATACACTAGGCTAAAGCGATAGTTAAATGTTTTAAAAGATGTCTATGTGAAACATTGAAATTCAGTTCTCTTTACGTGGCCAGAAGTAAAACAAAATAGATGAAACGTAAATTGACTTCACACTTGAGAAAAGTTTAAGTGGTTTAAAATTGTAGCCCATAACAAGAAATATTTCGGAAACGGTTAACTCTATAAAAAAGTCTGATGTGTTCCATTCATATGACTCTCTACATCTCTGCAACAAATTATTGTTAAAAAGCTTATTCTTATACTTCATGCTCGTCAAGAAAATATTAGCAGAAATTGCCTTATATTGCTTCCATATAAATAGAAGGGGAATAAGAGAATACCATAGGCTAAAACGATAGTCAAAACTTTTAAAAGCTGGTTGTTATATGGTTGAAATTCCTTTGTTTGACTGACCAGGAGTTGACAAATTCTCGTGTAAGAAAAGTATAGGTGTTTTAAAACTGAAACCAATAAGGAGCAATATCTAAAAACGGTAAACTACACGATAAAAGCGTGTGTAAATATATTGTGTTTTTTAACGAGATCTACATTTTTTGTTAGGTAAGTTTTGTCTGTGCCGTACAGTTTACCTGTTATGCAAAATTCCGCCAGTATAAACATACCTATCTTCAGAGACCATTCCTATAAAATTCAAGATATACATTTTATTTGCCATGTAAACATCTTTAATTTACGATGTTGTAATCAAAATCGTTAGCCGTTTTTTAAGAAAATCAAAATTTTCGAAAATTTTTCCATGTAAAGGGTAGTTGGGTTGGGGTTATTATCTTGGAAGATACTGAACTCAAATACCAAGTTTGGTATTTAACGGGCTTTTTGAACTATGCTGCACACACACACTCACAGAAGGACACACAAACGGACATTTTTCTAAAAATGCTTTTTTTTTTTTGGATTCAGCGGGGCTCAAAACATATATTATTTACAGTGAAATCTCGGTATGGATTTTTTGGGTGCAGTACAATACTTTCGCTTTACACTATGTACATAGTACGTGTAGAGAAAGTAATTATACTTCTTGTTCAACAAGTTATTGTTATTTCTTACGATTTACGAGTTAAACAAAAGTAATTGAGTTCTTCAAAGGCTATTCCCAGGAAATTCGAGGTATACATTTCGTTTGTATTGAAATATTTTATAAACGTATTTTAGTCGATGTCGTTTGTCTCATTTTTTGAGAAAATCAGAATTTTCGAAAAGTGTTCCATGTAAACGGTATTTGGGACTGGGGAATTTTCTTGATAATCTTCGTGTCGCGTCCTTGGAAGACGCTGAATTTTCGTTTTTAAGCTGTTCTAAAAGTGTTGTTCAGTGGGCCTGAAAGCGTGTTTCTCTATATTGAAGTTGTGGGTGGAATAAAATGCCAGATGTACATTGTGCATACGTGCTAGAAGTAAGAAAGAGACAGAAGAATGCCAGAATGGAGAACCGCTGCAAATCAATCAAGTATTGATGACCAAAGAAGGAATATATGTGCAATATAGAAGAAGAAATAACTGAAGAACATGACAAAGCCTGTCATGCATGATCTCCTGGATCCATTAGAGCAAGACATTGCAGTACAAGCATGCTAATGATTTCTATGCTAAGGCACGGCATTGGATAACAACAACAACATAGACAATGTCGGGTAGTGTCTGCTTGGATACTACTCGTACTGACAGGCTTAACAAACTATGTGCACTGAAAGATGAGGATTTATTTAGTTTAAAAGTAGAGTTCTTTCCATCCCAACTCCAAGATAAGTGTTGATTTTTCAGTGTGACGCTACCTATCCAGCTCCTCTTCTACACACGGCTTGTGTGAAAAAACAATTAAATTAAAACTAATTTGCCATAATAGTTGGTTATATTATGAATCCTGGGACTTAAAGTACTTACAACATTTTAAGTCTCCATTTTTAAGTATGTCATCTCAGAATAATTTGAGATCACCATGAGGTTTATCGGGAAACATGCGAGTCAGTTGAGAAATTTAATGACATGCCGGTATGTTGCCATGTTAGCTCAGTGGTAGAGCAACCGACTAGCGACCAGGAGATCCATGGTTCAAACTCTGGCTATGGCATTGAATTTTTTAGTCTGACGCTACCTATCTAACTGCAAGATTAGTGGTGAGACATTTCAAATATATAGCCTTTGCTAAATCATCACTTTGTAGTGCCTTGAGATGATACTTGATATTGCAGTTCTGAAAATGGAACAAGATTTCCCTTATGCCCACGTTTCTCAACTGCCTGTAAAATGGCTTTATTGAATGTAGTACAGACTATAAGGCAGATTTCAAGCATGCTAAAAAGCACTATTCAGAGAAGGAAGGATATGGCATTTTCGAAGTAAGAATTTATCTATGTGAGGAAGGTTGTATTTATCTTCCTTCCTTCGTGATACTAGATTAAGGGGTGAAAAACTCTGCCTCTATCACATACACCGATATGCGTAGACTCTTGCACTGGAAATCAGCGTTTCAGATCCCAGCAGGACCATTCTCCCAACTGTTTATATTTACTTTTTGAGGGTTTTTTCAGCCCTCCTAACTTGCAAATGCCTGGGAAGCAGTCTAAACTTCGTTAGCGCCTCAAAAGGAAAGTCAGATGTGTTCCATTCACTTGGAACTGTTCTTACAAAAACGTATCATTTTATCTACTTCATTATAAGTATACTAGCAGAACTGGTCTTATTAGTCAGTTCCTTATAAGTGGAAGGGAAATAAGGGAATACACTAGGCTAAAGCAACAGTGGAATCTTTTGTGACTGAAATTTGGTTCTCTCTTGAGTAGGACATAAATTGCTGTGTAGCTGTAGTGTAGTAAGTTTTTGTCTATCTCTTACAATTAACGAGTTATGCAACAGTCATCCAGAATGAAGAGGACTTAAGGGGGCTGTTCCAAAGAAATTCAGGATTTCATTTGCCACGTAACCATCTTTAATGTGCGGCATTTTAAACAGAATCGTTGAGCAATTGTTTTTTATAAGATCGAGCATTTCAAAAGTGGTTTATGTGAAGGGTATTTTGGGATCCGGGACTTTTCTGAAAATCTTCGTGTCTCATCCTCGGAAGATACTAAATTAAATACCAAGTTTGGTATTTAACCGAGTTTGGTTTTTGTGTAATGCCTTCCACAGACACACATATGGAGACAAAATGCATTCGTTTTAATTCTGGGCTCCTCAAAACATGTATTTCCTGTGACATATCTGAATATAGTTTTTAGGTTGAATCAGTACCTTTTCTGACTACTATGTATATTGTAGAGAAAGTAAAACTGTTTTATTATTTATTCAGGATTCCTAAAAACACGTATTGCCGGTGAAATCTTTCGTATTCAATTTTTGGGTGGAGTACAATATCTATTTACATTGTACATACATGCTAGAGAAAGTAACAGTAGCTACATATATTATGTTGAGAGAGAAGAGAATTAAGGAGGGAAGAAATGAGGGGCCTTGATTTTCAGTGAAGCGTATATCTTTGGGCGCTTGACCCAGCCAGTCTTCCATGCAATTTTGTGTATATCCATATTTTAATCTTTCTATAGGTAAAATTGGAATTGTAAGATTAAATTTAAATAATAAATGAAATATCTCTCAAACTCTTTGTTCATTCTATCAATTGGACTGGAGGAGGAGTATGATCCCGGCCTGCAATTAACAGGTGCCATGCAACTGGTGGCTCTCCGGAGAAAGTTCTATCAATCAATAAGGAAAAAGTAGCAACTGATTGGCTGGGATGCAGCAGAGGTACCTATTTCCAATTTAAAAAGCCCTTGATACATGGATCAATAACTCTTATCAGGTTATACGGTGGAATTCTGTCGCGCATATTCCCTTCCATTTCACGCTCCAGAAGACACCCACTAAGTTCCACACTTTCCTCCAGAGACTTCAGGAAATCGTCGGGATCCATTTCTTTTAGCTCTTGATCAAAAGAAACACGTAAATGTCATTGTTATTTAACAAGACCTGGAACCCTTTCTCACAACGTTACTGTATTCCATAAAAATTACATTGTTATTCATTGACTATGCAAATGAATTAAGAGCAGAATGTATAAAACAAGCCGCAGTGGAGTTTTTCCTTTATAGAAAAAAGACCTAGATGTATATACAGAGTGACCTTTGCTTTCCCCTATCAAGCTTATCTGCAGGGACGCTCAGCGGCGTAAAACGAAGTCGGACTCGCCGGTTCTCCACTCCCCAGTATTAATTTGAATTAGCCCCGTTGAGTTCTGCAACTCTCTTAAGCAACGAGGGAACATCTATACACTTCAAAAAGTTAGAACACCCGGTATATGGTAACAAAATCCGTGTTTCTTAGATTTTCACAAGACACAGACCGTTAACAATTGAACAAAGGTATAGGTTTCTGGAATTAACATGGGCTCCATTATATTTCTGTCATCTGCAGTAGAACAGATGCAAAACAGCGCAATACCTCTCCGAGAGAGAGAGAGAGAGAGAGAGAGAGAGAGAGAGAGAGAGAGAGAGAGAGAGAGAGGAGTGTGAGGCAGGTTTAGACGTTAGGAGTTGGCCCAGCTGCCCGGTTGAAACCTATCTTCCGGTATTCCTCCTCTCTATTTAAATGTCCCACATTGTTCTCGATTATCTCCAGTGCAGACAGGTAGCCAGACCAACCCGCGTGGCTTTTAGTAGCAACAGGCTAGCACATGGTAGTTCCGCACTAAGATGTATATCGCGTCCTTTGATTGATTAAATAGGATCTCGTTAATTATTAAAAAGGGGCTTGAGCAGTTCTGCATGTAGGAACAACTTACTTAAAATTAATACAATGCAGCTCCAGATTGCAGTATCCCGGTTGATCTTCAAGCTAAAACCACTGCAGACACTTCCTCGTGTGCTTGGGAGATGTCTTCGGGGAGAACTTAGAATTAAGAGATACAACGCCATAAAAACCATTTGGCAAACGCACTACTTGAAACTAAAATATAAGTTTACGAAAGGGAAATTAGTTTTATTTATGCACACTCTTTAACTAATATGATTTTCAGCGTCCCGTTCCATACTGTGCGTGAAGGACCGCATAGTTTTGCTCAGAGGCCTCTATTATCACGCTTGAGATTCTTTTACGTGTCGTAAATCTAAGACACGTGATCAACGGCTTTACTTCCCTTCCGAAGGAAGCCATGCTAAGGATTTTTACGCTCGTCCTCCGCAGGGTTTGAACCTGCGACCTTGGGTATATGAAGCTACTATGGTAACCATTACACCACGGACGGCGACTGAAAGTTTATGAGGAAGTGCACTGCCTATCTGATGGTGGTCGCATAGACATCATTGCGAAAAACAACAAAACCCGAAGCACAAATTATTGAGCCAACTATCTGCTTCGAGTTCAATAAATATTAGGCTCAAAAAATCTTACCTAGAGAAATACAAAATGTTTTTACATTACATAAACCAAATAACACTATATTTGGATCTCGAAAACAATCACAAATAGTTTCTGAAATGGCGATGTATAAAATTAATAGAAATATTGAATATACAGTCGCACAGAACATCAAAAATACTCCGTAGCAACTTTCCAAATAACGTGTGTGGTTTAAACAGTATGTAACAAGTGTTATGGTTTAGAAAACCACTTGTTTAATAATCGTATATTTTTATAACTTCCATTGTTGTTGCACTTTTCTTAATCATTGCTACACTTTGTTTTCTTAACTTAATTTTTATATAACTAGTATGGGTATAATAAAATATTTTTTTCTCTGTGACGTATGTACAATGTAAATTGTAAGTAGAGAAGGCATTGTATTCCACCCAACAATTTGATCCCAAAATGTTATAGGAAGTACATATTTTGAGGACCCCTGAATAAAATAAAGCATTTTTAAAGTAAGGTATGTGTGTATAGCAGCATAGCTCAAAAACGAAAACTTGATTAAAAACCAAACTTGGTATTTAAGTTCATTATATTCCAAGAATGCGACCAGAAGATTTTCACTAAAATTCCCCTCAAACTACTCTGTACATTTTTCGATTTTCTAAAATGTTTTAAAGATTCTGATTAAAATACCATGTATTAAAGGCAATTACATTTTACATAGCAAATAAAATGTGTGTTATAAATTTCTTGGGAATAGTCCCTGAAGACCTCTTCACTCTGAATTACCTTTGCTGTTAAACCGTAAGAGTTACACTAAAATGTAGATATCATTAAAATATACAATGTATATCATTTGCAGTTTTTTGTAGAACTTTTTCATCGGTTTCATATCTCATATGAAAGAGAATCGAATTTCAATGAGAATCGTATAGCGACAGCATTTAAACGATTTGACCGTCGCTTTAGTATAGTGGAGTCCCTTATTTCCCTCCTAGTTACATTGAACTTTTTTTGTAATTTAACGTCCTTTAACCTGGTTGGTCATATCGAACGATGAATGACATTGGTGAAATGATGCTCAAATGATCCATGAAGCTTAAAGTTATTCGACTTTAGTCTTCTCAGGATAAGGAAAACCTCGGAGAAAACCTTATCCGGGTAACTCGCCCTAAGCGAGATTCGAACTCACGACCTTTTGAATGTGAGGCAGATACGCTACCACCACACTACCCAGGCGAGCTTCAATGAATTGACAAGACAATTTCTGGTAATGTTTATCTTGATTAGCGTGATGCAGATAAAGAAGAATGTTTTGTAAAAACAGTTTGTTGAACTGACAGAGAAAGTCATATGAATGGAACACGTCAGGCTGTTTTAAAGTACTAATGACATTTTTGTTTAAAACCACTAAATGCATATGTTTATTCTGTCACTAGTTGAGCTCACCGGAGCTATATACCCTTTTAGGTCTCCTGAGTCCGAAAAAATTTTTAGAAAAAGATCCGTGTGTCTGTGGACAGACTAGCTCACAAACGAAAATGCCGTTAAATATCTAACTTGACATTTAAGTTCAGTATCTTCCAAGGATGCGACATAAAGTTTTTCAAAAAAATCCCCCTCCTCACCGCAACCAACCTTTGCATGGCCATTTTTTAGAAAATTTAATTTTCTGAAAATGTCTAACGATTTTGATTAACATGCCATATTTTCAAGATATTTACGTTACAAACAAAAGTATATTTTAAGTTTTCTGGGAAAAGCCTCTGAAAGGCTCTTTATTCTGGTTGACTTTTGTAGAGTTTTTTGCAACTGGTAAACGGTAAGAAATATCCAAAAATTGTTACACAGAAATGCAGATCTCGCTAAAACCAAAAGTTATGTCATATTCGGTTTTCTTGTAGAGTTGACCATTTTCAAGATAAGCATTCTTATTGGCTTCAATTTTAAACTAAATAACTTTATCAATCGGGAGCATGCAAAACGAACCGAACCTCAATTGTTTCACATAGCGAGCAGCTTTCAATATGTTAGCCTAGTGTAGTCCCTTATTTCCTTTCTACTTACAAGGAAGTAAGTAATAAGACCAATTTTGATAACGTTTATCTCGATTATCATGACGTAGACAAAAGAATAATCTTTTGTAAGAATAGTTTGATGTGGAACAGCTAGAGAAAATTATGTGAATGGAACACGTCAGATTTTTTAAAATATTTTAGTTAGTGATACAAAAGCATGCTGAAGAAACAAATGGAAGTGTTTTTTTTTTTATTTCGGAGTTTATGAACGAGGCAAAAGCGAGATATTTATTCATGGTTATTTTGCACGAATGTGTACGGATATTTCAGTATAATTTTTGTTTAAAATGTTACTTCTAAGAGTAGATAGACTTTATGTTTTAAAAAATAAACTGATTATAGAGCTGGTGTAAAACTGGTCGCAGGGTTTGCTTTATTATAATAAATAAATACGTCAAATTTCAGCGTTCTACCTATAATAGTTAACAAAATGTGATTTTTAGACTGTTGATGCTAAAAGTAGGTTCTTTATCAGATGTCAGTCGTTTAAAAGTATAAAATTCTTTCACTCAGTGTTATACTCCAATGTAGCCAACTTTGGTTTATGCGTCTACGACCTCGTTCAAGTACGCTATGACTCTGAAAGCTCGTATCGATCCATAAAATGGCGGATGATTTAAAATGTCATGAACATGAAATCTGCTGATCCAGCTGAAATTATGCAGGCAGCGGGGAGAGCAAAATTACAACTGTTCCGTTGACGTCCTCTTCTTCACTTGCAATACAGATTCCTGTCATTTCTCTAGGCGCACTTCAGCCTGAGGCTTATTGCGCTATTTGTATCGTTTAGAGCCAATCCATTACAACTGCATCCCAAAGCTTCGCAGGAGCATAAAATGTGCTGGGCTGTTTCAGTCTCCTTCCTGCATAATCTGCAGTCTAAGTTGCCCTGAAGCACTGCAATTGTGTTAAGATGCTTTTTCACAGAGGCATGCCCTGTGAAGAAAGCAGTAATTGTTCTCAGCTGAAATCTGCTATATTTTAGCAGGCTCTCAGCTCTTTCCTTACATGCTCCTTTGATAAATGGTTTTCCATGTCTGTTTCCTGGGGTTTTACGCCAGGTCTTATGATGGTGTCTTTTGGACCAGTTATTGATAGCTTCTCTATTAAACACCGAGATGTTCTAGAGCCGGCTCTAGTCCAATAAATTGTGAAGCTTATTCTTTTCTTGCAAGTTCGTCAGCTTTATCATTGCTCTCTATGCCTTTATGGCCCGGTACCCAGATGAACGCTCTATACGAGTAAGTCATCATTTTGTCAGCACTGATGCTAAGCAAGCCAACTGAATATCCCACACTATTAAGCATGCACTCCGGAAAATAGGTAAAATAATCAATTTATAATTATATTATGTCTTATAAAATTGAGCTTTGTCTAAACATAGTGTATGACATGTGTTAAAATTATTTTATATTGTTTGTAGGATTACTGTACTCGTTTCGCAAGCTTCCTACTCAAAGCATAACACACAATTTTTACCACCTGTATCATAAATATTTGCTCTGTCTGTTTTTAACAGTTTTAGCTGCTTGGCGTGCAGTTTTCCTTTTACAGCTGATCATTATCTGTGATAACAGAGCGAGTGTTTGAAGCAGTGCAGACACTCCTGTTCTCGTAGTTCATTTATTTGCGCTAATTAGGTCAGAAGCAAATCCTATACGTAGTCGTTTCATTGCTAGGTGCATAAACTGCGATTATAGAGACCGTACTGCATATACAAGCCGAATTCAAGGATAAGCGAAACGAAATAATATGGTTCATTGCACCATCGATTACAATGACGTCAGTTTCGGAGCTGGAAATTACGCTTTTTAATTGTCAGCGCTGCAGCACATATGTTTTCGACATATATCTGTTCACCACGCTGTCATATATGCCTCACTCATGCTGTTATTTTTTTCTTTTTTTTTGCGGTAATGTTGGAAGCTGGAGGCAAAATATTGTTAAACATCGTTATTTCGTCGTTATGATCGAAATACAGAATGTAGAAGTCGGGTTTTAATATTTCAAAGAAATGCTCCGAGTGTTTCATACTATAAAGAGAACATTTCTTTTCTATTTGTCATATATGTGATGGTTTTATAGTATGGGGTATTTAAAAAGTCACTTCAAATTTGAAACGTTATAAATATGATATTTGAGATTAAAATAAATTGCATTTTACGCAAACAATGGGGCTTTATAAAACATTGGGAAGGTGTCCCTTATTCTCTTGTTTAACGTACACCATTATTATTTCTGTGTCACAGAATGTGAGGAAACCTGTGATCACATTAAAACTATCAAGTATACTACACTACGTCAAACCTTTTATCACACTTTTAAAACTATCAAGTATACTACACTACGTCAAACCTTTTATCACACTTTTAAAACTATCAAGTATACTACACTACGTCAAACCTTTTATCACACTTTTAAAAAGGATGTCCAACAGTTAACCCCATGGGGAGTTATTTATGTTTCTATTACATCCATCTGCAACATTTTTGTATAACCTAACCTAAAACTTAATCTCAATAAATCCATTTCTTAGATAACGTTAATTAATACTAAAGTTATGAGCATGAACAACAAAGGTAGCGGCAAAATGGTAATTAATGACTGTCATAACTTTCATTTTGTTCTTCTACATGTTGTCTTCCTCACATCATTATCCGTATATCCTCCATGCACTTCATAATGGCTTCTGTTATGTGTTAATATATTTCCAGTCTTTTGTATCTATTTTTATAATGAATACGTTTTGAATTATGCAGCATTTCCTGTAATTCATAATAGAAAATGGACACCCGCTGTAGCCACTGAACATGTTTAATGTTTGCCATTTTATTTTTTAATCATAGATGTGATCAAAGGTGTGATAGTGGATATAACTTTTAGCACAAAAATATATCACAGCTAGCTGTGGTAAAAGATGCTATATTAAAGTATAAAATGTTTTATCATATCTAGTTGATCACATTTCTGTGACACGGAAATGTGATAGTGTAATATAGGCCTAGACTCCATGCACAGAATTTTGCAGATGTCTTAAAATAATAGCAGCTTCTTGCGAAATAGCATTTGTCACTTGTTGTCGGGCTATTGAATGTGCCAGGAAAACTCGCTCTTTAAGGTAACCCCTCAATCACATGTCGGTCGGATTGAGATTTGGAGATCGCGGCGGCCACTTTGTTGGAACTTTATGAATAGAACATTAAACTGTTAGACAGTTCTAAATTTTCTCGCACCTTGAGAAAAACTCCTCTTTCTTTGCATTGAATCAGCTGTATTCCATCATTTAGTGAAGAGCCATGTTTTGTGACTTATAAATTCTTATAGTGGTATAAATAAAACTACTAATGTTAATGTTTATATGTTAAACATTTTCTGAATGTAGTCTGCATTGTCATTGTCTTTCTTTTGGTATTTTACGGATATTGCTTTTCGCAAACACTGATCACACACATCACATTTCAAATATTCAATTTAAGATTTAGTTGTATATATGACGGTGCCGTGCGGAGTGGTTAGATCCAAACTACCATTTACATGAGAGATTCTTGAAAAAAAAAATTATTTTATCAAAAATTACTAACGATTTTGTTAAAATATCGTATGTTAAACATGTTTACATAACAAACAAAATGTACATCTTGAATTTTTCGGGAATAGCCTCTGAATTCGTCTTTATTCTGAGTGCCTTTTGCTTATTCGGTAAACTATAACAGACAAGAATCTTCTATAAAACATGTAGATCTCGTTAAAACTCACAACTTATGTCATACACATGTTATTGTAGAGCTAACTATATTTGAGATATTCCTTGCGATTATTTTTACAGTTTCCAATTCATAGATTTTTCTCAAATAGTAAGTCGTTATTTACTTTTTTCACCTGGTCATGCAAACAGAAGGGAATTTCAATTCCACCACATAGCGATCGGCTTTTTAAAGATTTAGCTATCGCTTTTGTCTAATAAAACCCATTATTTCCCCTCCACTTCGGAGAAGATGAGCAATACAACTATTTCTGCTAATTTGTATTTCGATTGGCACGAAGTAGAGAAAAGAATAGGCTTTTGTGAGAATAATTTGTTGCAGAATAGTTAGAGAAGATCATGTGAATGGAACAGATCCGTTTTTCTTTTATGTAACCTATAAGAACTAAACCAATAAGAATTATTTTGGGCCACGCTAGTGGCTCAGGCTGGGAGGGTGCAAAACTCCTAACGCAGTTGATGTCCGCGCTCGCTAAAGCGCCTCGCTTTGGTGCTTCGTGGGTTCATGTCCCGCCTTGGGCATGTGTGTTTGTGAATATGAACATGTATGTGTATTTGTCATAAAACAGAAAACGGTAAACAAAGAAAATTAAGGGAAAATGAAAAACAGAGGAATAAGAAAAAGAAATACTGCGCCGGAGTCTTGACCAGGCTCCGAAACGGTATTTTTGAAGAAGAAGAAAAAAAAGTCTGGACGCATATGTTGGCATATTACGTACGGATGGAGGATGTTAGGAAAAAATTATCACCGGAAGTGGTTTTAGCTTCAAACAGTCGAAGGACAGCGTGCTGGGACTTGATTCTAAACAAACAAGCTGGCCAAGCCTGGGCACAAACTTAATGGAAGTACGAGCCTAAGAGATAAGATATTTGTGTAAAATTGTATAGACATATTTGATGTTTGAGTAATCTATATATGTGAATATGTGGATGTGGGTGTGTGATTATCAGTGTGTTCTTTCCTTTGTTGTTCTGTTGTAGACGCCCGCGCGCGCGTGTGTATATAGTGTCTGTATGTGTATTGCCAGTGTTGTGAAAGTGTGTAAAATAGATGTATAGGTAATGCTTTAAATGCAAGCACATATGTTATGAATATTTAGAGTTTTCAAATGTTGAATTTGATTCCTATATAATTCCACAAAATGAACTAGATGATTGATGCTGTCGCCTTCCGTGGTGTAATGGTTGCCATTGCTAGCTTCATATACCCCAGGTCGCGGGTTCAAACCCGGGGGAGGACGATGGATTTTTTTCTGGCGTAAAAATCCTTACCATGGCTTCCTTCGGAAGGGAAGTAATGCCGTTGGTCGCGTGTTGTAGATTTAGAGCACGTTAAAGAACCTCAAGCCTGATAGAGAGGCTTCTGAGCATAATTAAGTGATCTTTCACGCCCATATAAAATGGGACGCTGAGAATCACAGAAGTTAAAGGGCATCCATTAATAAAACTCCATTTACATTTTAGATCATCGATTAATACGATTACGTGAATTTAGAGTTTGTTATTAACATATGGCTGTTTAAATTTAATTCTTGTTTTTTCTAATTTTTAATTTTTGTTTCATTTATATATTAAACCCGACCCATGCGATCCTGCGACGCAAATACTGTATTATTGTAAACTTAACAAATACTACTACTAATCATTTTGGAACAACAAAATATGTCTTTTATATTTCACATTTCACCGGTGCTTTAAAAGCCCCAATAACAGCACATGTTGGAGCTCGAATCCCAGGAAAGCCAGTGCTCCTCAATCCATTCCCCATAGGCTAACTCTTCAGTTACTTATAACTTAATTTTAAAAGCAAATAGGAACTATTATTCTGTGCTGGTTTCATTGGAACGCAGGTTATGCAGATGGCTCTCTCTTGCTCTGGAAATCCTAGATTTTCTGCAGAGTGGCTTATGCGACCCCTAAGCGATGAGCATATTATTTGGAGCATTTCGCCGTCATTCCATTTTCCCCTCATTTCGCCGCAAGCGTAGCATTCCCTTCCCTCTGCGATTTAAGGAAAGGGATTTGCTGGAGGCAAGAAAGCGCAGGATCAAGTGGTTTGGAAGAGCTGCTAATTACAGCTACGGCCACCCTACCATGCTAGATTGCTATTCTTCAGGCTATATCATAACCATTACATGCAGATTAATACGGAAATGGGCTTTTGCAAATGTCGTAAAACTTTTACATGGTGTTCGAATTTAAAGAGCGGAGAGGAAATGTAGAAATCGTTGCTCTAAGCAGCCATATTTCTAGCGTAACATGATTTGAACATGAGTTTGTTATTTCATGTTATCGGGAATTAAGGCCTGTTTTCCTGAAAGGTTGATGATTGCATTCCACGCGTAAATTCGATACGAGATTTCACCGGAAACATATTTGAAGACTCCTGAACAAGAAAAGCATTTTTAGAAAAATGCCCGCCTGCGTCTGTTAACAACATAACTCAAAAACGAAAATTCGGTATTCAATTGGTATTAAATTTCCATATCTCCCATGGATGCGGTAAAAAGATTTTCAGGAAAAAAAACCCGGCCTAAACTACCCTTTACATAGTTATTTTTCGGAATTTTCAGTTTTCTCAAGAATGACATGATAAAAATAATTGAAGCACCATATATTGAGAGTTATTTATTATGTAAGACCATAAAGTTATGGTTTATGATTCGAGCGGGAATCAAAAAGAAGCTTTACGCTCGCGTATCATACAATGTTTATTTTTCTACGAGAACTTTCTGATATTTAAAGAAAAGCATCGAAAAATGAAATAAATTTGAGGTTAAGTTTGAGCCACTCACCAAGAGTTATAGTTGGCTATTTATTTCGCAGCGTTGGAATAGGGACATTCAGTGGGTATAGTTTCTATTTGTGGTTGCTGGACGCGATGACGGTACGTTATAGCAGGCCGTGACGTGTTTGTGATGTATTTTGAGAAAATGGTCGAGAATTATGATAATCTCAGAACTGCGAAAGAAACATAATCAAATTTACTACTTGCTAAAGTTTATGAGGTACAGCAGGAGAAATTTATGAAGAGGTGTTTAGAAAAGAATATAAGTACTTATTCATATTTATTATAATCTTTGGTATCACTGCCCTCTATAATAGGCTATATTAGTCTGAGAAGGGTCGGACCCCATGGCAGCGCTCGCTAAAGTATTTCCCTTTGGTGCTTCGCGGTGCAGGAAATCGTGGGTTCGAGTCCCGCCTTGGGCACGGTTGTTTATATATTTGTGAAATGCGTATATGCATGTGTATTGGAACAGCAAAACGGTAATCAAACAGAAAACAAAGTAAATTTAGGGATCGTGGGTTCGAGTCCCGTCTTGAGCTTGGGTGTTATCTGTTTGTATATATATATATATGTGTGTGTGTGTGTGTGTGTGCGTGACAGAAGAAAACAGCAATTCAGTAATCATACAGAAACAAATTAAAAATTTAGGTAAATAAGAGTAGGGTATACAGCGCCAGAGTCCCGACCAGACTCCGGAACTGTATTAAAAAAAAAAAAAAAGGAAAAAAAAAGGAGGCAGTGTCACTTAAACATTGGAAATGTTTGAACGAACCCTGCAATAGAACCTCTTATGTAGTAGCGTATCAATAACAAAGGTAACTGGATAAGTAGAGTCAGCCTGAAAAATTCATTGCCGTAGCCGGGATTTGAGCCACGGATCTCCCGTTCTCTAGCCGATTACTCTACCACTGAACTACAATTGTAAATTTCTCAACTGAATTTTTCAGTCTGACTCTAACCATCCAACTCCTGTCCTACCCACGGCTTGTGTGAAAAAACAGTTAAATCAATAACAAAGGTAACTGTTTTATTTGTCACTTATTGACGTTGAACATAACCTTATATCGTACACGACTAATTTCAATTGTGTGTCTGCTGATCAGTGATGTACGCACACTAATATCGTGAATTATTTTGGCGAATGTAAAGTTGGAACAAAATTACTTTATGCTTGCTGCACTTCTTTGCGGTGGATTCCCCAAAAATCAAGTTTGCGATCTGAAATTACGCTCGGTCGTAGAAAAAACTGTTTACACCACAAATTAAAACGTATATCGTGAATTTTATGGTGATAACCTAAGAAGCCCTCTTAATTCCGAATGGCTTCTATAATTGGTAAACCGTAGCTTATAGACAAAATGATAGTAATCAAAGAATCTGATGCGTTCCAGTCATACGACTTTCACTAACTGTTCTGCAAACCAACTACTCTTACAAAAGAGTATTAGTTTGTCTACATCAAACAAACCGAGGTAAACATAAGCAGAAATTGTCTTATTCCTTGCTTCCTTGTAAATAGGAATAAAATAAGGGAATGTTCTATGCTAAAGAGATAGGCATGGCATAAATTGTTTGTTTTAACGACATCTACATTTTTTGTGTAGTAAGAGTAGATTGCTTTTGTCTATATCTCGCGGTTTATCAGTTTGACAAAAGTCGTATAGATTGAACAAGACTTCAGGGGCTATTCCAAAGAAACTCAGGGTATACAGTTTATTTACAATGTATCCATTTTAATATGCGTATTTTAATCAAAATCGTCATATTTTATAAAATATAACATTTCGAAATATATACCCCGTAGAGAGTAGTTCGGGCTGGAGGAATTTTCCTGAAAACGTGGGTGTTCTTCCTTAGAAGCTACTGAACCTAAACACCAAGTTTGGTATTTAACCGACTTTTCGTTTTTGTCCACAGACACACACGAGCATTTTTCTTAAAAGCGTTTGTTTTATTCAGGGGTCCTTAAGGCATGTATTTCCGGTGAAATATCATATCAAATATTTGGGTGGAATACAATACTTTTCTACCTACAGTGCACACTGTACATAACTGTTAGAGAAAGTAAATCCGTATATATATATATTTAAAACACAAATTTTATGTTAAATATATTTCTTGTGGAGTTAACCATTTCCGAGGTCTTCTTACAATTAGTTTAAATTTTCCAATACTAATAACTTTCTCAAATGGGAAGTTGTCATCAATGAGCCATCATCTTAAAAAAGAATTTATATATCACTTTAGCCTAGTGTACTGTTTTATTTCTACAGGGAAATACGCAATGACTATTTCTGTAAGCATTTATCTTGAATAGCATGGAATAGATATAAGAATTAAGCTTTATAAGAATAATTTCTTGCAGAATAGGTAGAGAAAATCATGTGGATGGAACACATTTTTATATGTTACGTTCCAGCTTTGTATACACTGAATTTTCATAATTCGTTTTTATATATATGACTTGTAACTGCTGATAGATCCTTTGAAGATATTTCATTCTTACAACTAGGGTATGAGTTTCTTCCTCCTGTGTTTTAATGCCATATACTAAACGAGGTACTGTCAGTGCTTTATGGATTTTACAAAATTAGACTCTATTTCATATTCATTATTAAAACTTTAACGCCAACCAAATGCTTCAACATACAAAGAGAACTAAAGATGGTGTACATTTCTTTAGGATCCACTTTTGTATGCAGAGAGTACAAACAATCTGAACGGCGTAAGTCATTCTCTTCTTTGTGTTTTTATTGAAGACAGACAGGCAGTAATCACCTCCCATCCTGCATAAAGCGCATGTGGCATGGCATAAAACGAACACACGGTATTATACTTATGCCTGACTCCTTGGCACAGCTCACTAAGAGCCTTGGGCTACCGCCCAGCCGCTGCGTCCCCCATCACGGTCCATTACAGACGTCATGGATGGGGTGCATTTCAGCGCTTTAGTTAGTGCGGTCTTCACGACCTGGAGCCGCTACTTCTCCATCAAGTAGTTCTTCAATTGGCACCCCAGGGACCTCACGAGGCTGAGTGCACCCCGGTCCAGGTCTCCCAGCGGGGATAGATCCCCACGCCGGCACTGGGAATCCAACCCAGGCCTCCCGCTTGGCAAGCAGCACCGCTACCACCGCGCTAAGGAGACGACCCTATTATACTTATACTGTTCATAATTCTCTCTTGTACATTCCCTTAAGAATTTGCACGCACACTGGCGATTTTGTGTGTATGAGTAGTGGGTCGATATTTGTGGCGCGGATTTAATTTTAACTTAATAAGCTACAACGTTGTGTATACAAATTCTAAGGTATGCGGAATAAATCCATCAGAAGTTTTTGATTTAACGCGTTCTAAAGAAAAACTATCCTTTGTGGTTCTTGGGTAATTAAGCTGATATGAAATTATAACATGCTGGAGTTTTTGTGCTTATTTATCTCTGGTTTCCGACACAAATAAATACTTTTCCATTAGGTGCAATTAAGGGCCGGTGAAAATTGTGGTTACCGGGTAGCGAGGTTTAATGTGTTGCTTCTGCAGAAAAAGCCACTCTTCTTAATTCGGCTACCTCGGTAGAAATATTAACTTCAGCATCTCGCAACATTTTCCCTCTAATTTAGCACTTCATTACTGGCTGCACGTTCTGAGCATTCATTAAACTACCTCCGCCGTACAATAATATAGCAACTATTGACCGGTGTGGGAAGAGGGATGCTGCCCTTTTTCAGCCGCGTTAAAAACGGAGAAGGGAAGCGGAGGACCACAACTTTTTAATCCGTCGAAGCCAGGATAGAAGTTTAATCTCATAAAGTGTTTTGAAATTTCTCTTCCCTCTTTCTGCTCCCCATTTTCCACTCTCGACAGTAATCAAAAGCAAGAGACTCTTGAAAGAAGCGGAACCTCCCGAAGATGACATAAACGAGATGTTATTGTTTTTGCATTTAATAGGCTCCAGCCTTCTTTGTCAAGTCCCGGCTCAGGTTTCAGAACAGATGACGAATAAAGCCATTTTTTATCTCTCCAACCATCGCTTCCTGTCTGAATATGATACTCGCTTCGCTGCTTCTTGAACCTTTCGCAAGCGGGGTTTTGTATTGCTTTGAAATACACATTCATTCTGAAACTTATCATCTGAGATTTCACAATAATGTCCTTTCAAAGTCTACCTTTATTTACTACTAGCTGCAGTTATCAGTCAACACTCAAAAGTCGTCAAAATCCGTAAAAATTAGAAATTAAATTAAAACTCAACGTCAGTACTTTTGAAGAAATTCTTGGTTAGATCTGAAAGATGATAAAGTGATCTAATTGCACACTGATTATTACCGGGCTACTGAAAAGGTTGACACACGCCTTATCTTTGTTAATATAAACTTCTATAACAAAATTACCTACACATTTGTTGTTGTACATACAAGAAGGTTAAAGCGACAGTCTGTGCCTTCCTGTCATGTATCACAAACGAAGCATTATCATGTGAAACATCCCGCAGCTGAACACACTGGAATTTATATTCGGTACACATTTTTTTCAACAGTTTGCACACACGGTGGCAATTTTGATCTGTAGCCGGGAATGAGAACTAGCATTATCTAACACAATAAAACTCTTAAGAGGAATGTTTTCCCAAAGTGTATTCTTGAACCAAGCTTCAAATATTTCCACTGTTTAAAAATCTAAGCATTGCCTCAAAACATGTCTTTCCGTTTCGAATTTTCGGGTGGACTACACACCTTCTCTGCCTACTTTGAACATAGTAGAGAAAGTAAAAAAAAAAAAAAAAAAAAAAAAAGCAAAACAACAACAAAAACTGTATGACCTTCCCATGACTACTCATTCTTCATGGATATATTTTTCAGTAATGTAAGTAGAAAATGTTAGATATTTATTTTAAGTACTGCGTAGTACTGTCGTTATTTGTTCATTATCTAACCATTCTTTTTACATAATGTTATTATTCACTTGGTACTCTAAGAAATAAATGTCAATGCGCGTAAACTTGCTTGCTATGTCACTAAATATCAGCAATCTTATCGCAGCATTTGAAGCCGATGATGTTAACCTTTTCAGTAGCACGATTAATAACTAAAACAACGAAAGAGCAGCTTCTGCAGCTGCACGCCCATGCGTATGTTTGATAGGCTGAAACGGCAATTTTGACTGTGAAGTTTAAAATGGTTCAGCTGCTTTTAAATATTTCCTACTTTTTTATGAAGAAGTAAATTTGACAAACGCACATTCACATGCTTGCACCGCGCACTACTAGGTTCCCCGAGCACTTGAAATAATGATTCTTTTATTTGTTCATTATCTAACCATCCTTTTTACATACCGCTTAGCCTTCTGTTCAATAAGACAATTAAAACACTATGAAATAACTGTTAAACATACGAGGCACCACAATGGAACACGCAATTAGCACTGCGTTCACTGTACTCCATTAAGTATTCACACCGATTCATAAAATAAATAACGCTCATTGCGTGACGTCATTATAATTATGCAGACACACGTGCTTGCCAACAACACCCTGTGAAGTGTGACTATGTGTGCATCACACACTAGTGCTCCGTGTGCTGCCTTACTCAAGCTTATGTCATTTTCAATATTTTATGAAAACATACCTATAAAAATGTCGAATCTGCGACATCAAAGCTTCCGTCTAGTTCACCTATAAGCTCTAAGACTGTTATATCCGTTCGATGTTATTCTGAAGCAGCCCGTAAAATGGTTATAGGGCTCTAAAAATTCTGTATGTATTATTAAACTCCAATTCCAATATTTTACCTGATATGAATCAGAGCTCTTTGTTGTGCTTCAAAAATTGCGCACTTGAACAAATATTGCATCGTGAACAAAGTGAAGTGGCAAAGAATGAAATAAGGATGAGGAGAAAGCACAGGTATTAAACCTTTGTTTGTGTTTGCACACACGTGACCACATCCGTTAAATGTAGCATTATTGCTTGGCCATGAGGGTTAAAGTGGAATCTGATGCTGATACTACCTACAAGGTTGGAAATTGCTCCTGGTTTTTAATTTTACGGAAATCCGATATCGAATTTAATTTATATGCGAGAGGTCACCTCGGTTAGCTAACCAAATCTTTGATCATTTCGATCCAGCTCTTTTCCTTTTTTTTTTTTTTTTTTTTTTTTATCTTAAAGCTAATGCTAGAGCAGTGTACATTATAAAAATCTTGCTATACCTTGCTGTCAGCAGAATGTCATCAAACTGACCACACGAAATGCAATAAAACTATAGCGTCTTCGTTGTTCCGTCTTACCTCACACGTATGACCACGCAGGCAAAACGGCGATAAGAGGAACCGCCTAAACAAGCAGCTCTTGATTACGTCAGGGCTGCAAGTGATGGTTTAGTTTAGACTCAGTGTCACCAACTGGTTGCTTTTCTGAGTAAAGCAGTGATGACAACTTTGCTCGTTCTTACTGAATCACCTACTGTGCACTGTATGGCCTTTAACTGCGCGGAGAGCAGGTACGGATAATTGCTTCATTGCAGTGATTGTCAGTCTATGTATTAATATTATTATTTATTTATTTATGGACGCTCTTTAACTGCTCGGTTTTCGGAGTCTCATTCCATATTGGGTGTGAAAGACCGCTTAATTTTGCTTATCAGGCTTCAGGTTATTTTACGTTTCTTAAACCTACAACGCGCGACCAAAGGCATTATTTCCTTTCCGAAGGGAGCCAAGCTAAGGATGTTTATGCTCGATAAAGTTCATCGTCCTCCGCCGAGTTTGACCCATTACCTTGGGAACCAGAGGCTCATATATTACCCGTAGACCACGGAGGACGACAGCGATATGCAACAGTTTGTGTTTGAAATATGTAATTCATATTTCATAGGTAAATATACCTATTGTAGGTTCATGATTGGAAGAACAAATGCTCTTATTATAATATCTCTTGAATTCGTAATCATGTTTTTCTGAAATCAACATATACCTATTTTCATAGGTTTGGTGCTCGTTATAACGAATAATTGCAAAAGATAATAAAATTGTTTTTAGCATAGTAAAACAATAAGAGTGGCGCTGTGGCTGAGTAGTCAGATCGCACCTAGGCGGTCCGGGTTCGATTCCAAGCACCCTTGGGATTTGTCGTGGACAAAACGGCGTCTGGGCGGGTTTTCTCCGGTCCTCCGGTTTCTCCCGCCACTCATTCCATCAATTGTTCCATCATCACTTTGCTATAATCCATTTTGCTTTCATTTCATATCACGCACTTCCTCACGCTTCTGACCCCTAGGCACCCGCTTGTAAGTGCTAGGGGGGTATCAGTACCAAACAAGTGGAGGGTAAGCCGATTACGAAAAAGAAAATCCTTCATTGGGTCAATGGCATTGTAACAGTAACAGTATGCGAATTAATTTGTAACGAAAAACATTCTTTTGTATAGCAGTGCATATGGACAGCATCCTGGTAATTAGATCTATGACTTTTGCGAGACTTTCAAGTGTTTCAAAACTGAAACAATTAGAAGGAATATCTCTGGAGAGATTAGCTGTACAAAAACGAACAAACAAAACTATATGACAGATATCGTGCGTTTAACGAGATCTACATTTTTTGTGTGGTATTTTCCCATCTCATACGGTTTACGAGTTACGCAGAAGTCATTCAAATGAAGAGAACTTCAGATGCTATTCCCATGAAATTCAAGATATACATTTTATTTGTCATGTAAATACCTTTAATTTACGATGCTTTAGTAAAAATGTTTAGAGCTATTTTTTAGAAAATAAAATTTTTCGAAAATCTTTGCATGTAAAAGGGTGGTTTGGGGTGGGGAATTTTCTTAAAAATCTTCATGTCTCATCCTTAGGAGATAACTAAACTTAAATACCAAGACTGATATTTAACGGATTTTTCGTCTTTGAGTTATGCTACCCTCAAACACACACACACACACACACACACACACACACACACAGAAGGGCCTTTTTCAAAAAATGCTTTTTATGGATCCATGGGACCTCAGAATATGTATTTCCGATGAAATCTCTGTATCAACTTTTTCGGTGGAATACACTACCTATATTTTTGTGCGGGCTAAATAAAGTAAAAACAAAAACAAAACAAAAAAGTATCCTGATGAATCATGAAAAAGCTGACGACATCGTCTAAGGAAAGGGGACTGAACGGGTTTATAAATCGTTTGAATGGGAAGACTTTGGGAGGCAAGGAAAAAGGAATCGCTGCAATGCTTGGAAAAAGGTTTACTTAAACTTTCAGACATCAATGGTCAGGAAGCGGAAACTCTATTTAAGATGTCGGAGCACTGCTTCACATACTTTCATAACTAAATTACAAACTTCTAAAACTAGCCAATCTGCTTGAAAAGCGACTTTTCTTTTGATTTATGGGGCATTGGCGGAATACCAAATTTATAAAAATATAACACAACCACTTATGCTATAATATTAACTTCAATCATTGTCGTAAAATAATATATACTTGTACTTTTTATAGCTTATGATCCATTTAGAACAATAATTTCACTTTGGAATGTTTGTCATGAAGTTCTCGTAAACCTGATTTTCTGTCAGCGCAAATGAAGCAGAAGTAGTAATGTCATATCTTTAAATACTGAGTGTAGAAATATTACTAAAGCAGTAGAAAGGTACAAGTGAAATTCCGAAAATGAGTTTTTTTTATTCCATTTATATCCCGCCTTTACTTGCATATGCCTATGGACGGCATTTCCCTGTGAAATATATTGCTATCGGCAATAGTGTTAACTCGGTTGTTAGGTTTCAATATAGACTTTATTTCAATCATTAGATCACACACAGACACAGGGAATAATCTGGGCTAAAGAAACATCCCTATCCCCAGCCGGGACCCCTCGCATAGCAGGTAGGTGCTGGAAAATAAGATAGTGTTTATGAGCATATTACGTGTTAGAGGTGACCCTCTAAGTGCATGAGACGAGAAGAAATTAATCCTACACACAATTCCCAGGAGGAAAGCAAACTGAATAGGGTACATTCTATGAAGAAACTCCAGGTAGCATGACGTCATAGAGGAAATGGTAGAAGGTACCATTAGACCTGGAAGAGTAGGTATTCATATACTACACGGTTTAATGGGAAAAACAGAAATATTGAATGCTGAAGAATTATTTATTTATGGACGTTCTATAATTGCTATGGTTCTGAGCATATGGGCTTGAAAGACGCTTAATTTTGCTGAGAGGCCTCTTTTATCAGGCTTGAGGTTCTTTACGTGCTTTAAATCTACGACACGGGAACAACAGCTATACTTCCCTTTCGAAGGAGGCCATACTAATGATTTTTGCATCGTCCTCCGCCGGGAGGGAACCCGCGACCTTGGTTAGCATGGTAATTATTACACCACGGAGGGCGTCTGTGAAGGATTAAGCAGAAAACAGAAGGTTACGAAAATCAAATTCGCACACCAAGTCTGAGGAACTGC
Source organism: Hymenopus coronatus (assembly GCA_030762935.1). Classification (NCBI taxonomy): domain Eukaryota; kingdom Metazoa; phylum Arthropoda; class Insecta; order Mantodea; family Hymenopodidae; genus Hymenopus; species Hymenopus coronatus. The sequence continues at coordinate 27,877,449 of CM060900.1, read as the reverse complement.
GTAAAGGTAGAATATTTACTGCTACTACCTTAACATGTATCTAACGGTTTACTTTGCAAGGTTCTAAAACTATCCTGCGGCTAGAAAATAAATTGAGGTATTTATTGGGCATTGCTAGTGGGTTAACAATCTAACAGATACGAAGTGTTCGTAAGTAATACCACGGGTTTGTTCATCTTGTCGATAATTCACGGCCGGAGCGAAGTTGTATTTGATAAGACAATTCAGCAAATTAGACTAATGATTTATAAAATATAGGAAGGGAGATTTTATTTATCAGGCTATAGTTGTCAAATGCCGCATGATGCATTCGACTATGTTTATTTACCGAATGTTTTTTTTTCTTTTTCTTTCTTGACTGCCTCCTAATTATGATATGGCCGATCGTGCCTACACCCAATGTACGAATATCGATAGCAACAATAGGGAATAGGGAACCATTATTTTATTTCAGCTTTTAATAAGTAATACATGAAATGGAAACAAACGTTATTTTATTTGAGGATATTGCACTCATCTCATACATAAGAAATACAAATAATGATTACTTTCACCCCTTTTTACTTTCTCTAGCCTCGTATGTACAATGTGCATAGGGATAGACAGGTATCGTATTCTACCCAAAAATTCGGTGTCCTGTATGTGTGTGTGCGTGTGCGCATGTGTGCGCCTGGGCGCGTACGCGTGTGCGTACGCCTGTGTGTGTGTGTGTGTGTGTGTGTGTGTGTGTGTGTGTGGGGACAGCATTGCCCAGAAACGAAAAGACGATGAAATACCAAACTTGGTGTTTAAGTTTGGCATCTTTCAAGGATGCGACACGAAGATTTTCAAGAAAATCCCCCCACCCCTAACAATCCTTTACATGGAAAAAATTTCGAAAATGGCTCTAACGATTTTCACTAAAATACCACATATTAAAGCCATTTCTGTCGCAAATAAAATTCATGTCTTGAATTTTCTGGGAATAGCTTCTAAAGACCTGTTTACTCTGGATGAATTTTGCTTTATTTGGCATAACTAGTAAACCGTAAGAGATAGACAAAAACCTACTATAAAAAATGTATATCTTGTTAAAATACATAAGTTATGACATATCCTTTTTTTCTTGGAGCTTACCGTTTTCGAGGCATTCCTGTTGTTAGTTTCAGTTGAATAGTACTTATACTTTTCTCAGACGGGAGTGTCCGGTTTTCTTTTGTTCTACTCCTGGCCAAGCAAAAAAGCAATTTGCAATGACAATCGCATAACGACAGCTTTTAAAACATTTGACTATCACTTTAGCCTAGTGCATTCCCTTCGTTCCAGTCTACTTCTAAGGAACGAAGTAGTAACATTCTGCTAATGTTTATCTCGATTAGCGTGGTGTTGAAAGAAGAATTATCTTTGGTAAGAAGTTTGTTTGTAGAGTAGCTAGAGAAAGTCATGTGAGTGTAACACTTCAGTTTTTTTTTTCAATTAAGTACCTTTTGAACTAGATAAACGTTTAAATTAGCATTGTAAGTGAATTAATTGAAAGTAAAATTGTGGCACTGACAGTTATTAAAAATGAAGTTCGGCTGCCTGGATTGTCACCTTGTTACCAATAACCAAGACAGGAGATTAAACTCATGAACGTCAGGTGCGACAAGATTTCAAAGAAATGAGTATCAGCTGCGATAAGATTTTTCGACAATATCGCTCCAGTCAGATAACCGCGATTGGTTGAAATTGTCTAATTTCGGCTATTCCATTAACGCTTTAATAGTTGAGCTGAATTGTCTTAGAAATTGTTTTCTCAACGTGTAGATGCGCTTATTAAGCAAGTTTGGTGTTGCAGAATGCCGCTTGCAACCTAGACGAATTACGAGTGTGGAAGCAAAAGCGATACACGTGCTGGACAAAGAAATGTTGTTCCAGTGTAATGTGCACGAGCATGCTAATTATTATAAAGCGCGTTATTATAGTCCGCTTCAGAAACGTGATAAGTTGTGCTGCAACATCTACATCCATTATCGTTAATGGCTTTCCTCTCAACATTTCCCTAAATCTGTTCTACTAACAAATTCATGTTACATTCGTTGCAATATATTCGATTAGTTTCATGTTGCAATTTCCCCAAACTCTCATCCCCCCTTTTGCTTTGACAATTCAGCTCTACTATTAAAGCACCAATGCAATGATCGAGATTAGGCAATTTCTACCAATCACGGTCATCTGACTGGAGCGATATTGTCGAAAAATCTTATCGCAGCTGATGTTCATTTCTTTGAAATTTTATTGCTCCTGACTTTCGTTTGTTTAATCTCTTGTCTTGGTTATCGGTAACAATGTCAAATCCAGGCAGCCAACCTTAACTTTTAATAACTGTCAGTTCCACAATTGTACGTTGTATTAATTCAGTCACAATGCTTATTTAAAGTTTTATGCAGTTCATAATGTATTTAGTTCAAAAAAGGAATGACAATATGCTTTATTTTATTGCTTATGTATGAGATAAGTGCAATAACCTCAAATAAAATAACGTTTGTTTCCATTTCATGTATTACTTACTAAAAACTGAAAGAAATTAATGGTTCCCTATTTCTGTTGTTGCTATCAATATTTGTATATTGGATGTAGACACGGTCGGCCATATAATTCAGGAGGCAGTGGAGAAAGAATCGGTAAATAAATAGTGGAATTTATCATCTACAATTTGAGAGCCAATGCATATATAACCTGACAAAATCTCCCTTCCTATATACTATAAATTATTAATATCTATTTCGCTGAATTGTCTTATCAAATACAACTCGTATGTTCATCTCTTAGGATTACTTATGATAATCTGATGTCTCCCACTCACATGACTTTCTCTACCTTTTCTGTTATAAGCGGTTCCTAGAATGCTTATACTTCTACATCACAGTGATCGAGATAAACATGAATGGAAATTTACTTTTTTGTTTATTTCCTTGTATGTTTAACGAAAATAAGGAATCTCATTAGCTTAATGCCATATTCAAATCGTTCAAATAAATATGCCTACGTGTCGCCCTCCCTGGTGTAATGATTACCACGCTAAATTCATTAACCCAAGGTCATGGGTTCAAACCCGGAGATTTTTTCGGGTGTAAAAATCCTTAGCATGGCTACCTTCGGCAGGGAAGTAAAGCTGTTGGGCTCGTGTCGTAGGTTTATGGCATGTAAAAGAACCTCAAATCTGATAAAGAGGCCTCTGAGCAAACTTGAGCGGTCTCTCACGCCCAGTATAGAGAGCCACAGCAGTTAATGGGCGTCCAAAAATAAAACTCGATTTCCTTTCCTTATGCCTATGTAATGATATTGAGATTTCGTTTGTCTTGCACGGTAGGAGTTTGTTTAAATATAAAATATGTGTGTGTCCATTTGAGAAAATATGGCTGCACTATGGTCGAGTGGTTAGGCCGCTCGCTCTCATCAGTTCGATCCTAGGTGGGATTTGTGGTGGACAAAGCGACGCAGGGGCGGGTTTCCTCGCCATCGCATTCCACCGATGCTCCATCTTCATTCCACATATCATCAGTGGCATTGCCTGCGACACCATATGTAGTAAAAGCGGGCGTTAAGCACTGAACAAATGAGAAGAGTGGAGCATTTAAACCAATAACAAAGAATATCTCTGAAATTGTTAACTGCACAAAAATTGTACTAAAATGTTTTATTTTGAAGTTTTTGAGTTATGCAAAACTCATCCAGAATAAAGGGTATTTTTATTTTTTCTGTCAAGAAAATATGTTACAGATATGACTCGGCTCAGGGTTCGACTCGGAGCTGTGTCTACCACTGCACTAGCCATTGCGTCCCGACACACTGCTTGCCAATTTGATACAATGTCCGGCGTGACGTGTGTTTGTGAGAGTACCTTAAACCTTAATAAATAAAAAAAGTTGATGTGTTCCATTCACATGACATCTCTGTAACAAATTATTAAAAAGCGTACTCTTCTGTCTACTCCATGCTAATCGATATAAACATTAGCAGAAATGCTGTCTTGGAAGTAGAAGGGAAATAAAGGAATACACTAGGCTAAAACGATAGTCAAATCTTTTAAAAACTGGCTGCTATGTGGATGAAATCCATTTCTTTGCTTTGCCAGGAGTTGACAAATTCCCGTATGTGAAAAATTTAAGTATTTTAAAACTGAAACCAATAGCAAGGAATATCTCAAAAAATGGTCAACCCCACGAAAAAAATGTATATGACATAAATTCTGTATTTCAAACGAGATCTATATATTTTGTATAGTAAGTTCTTGTCAATCTCTTGCGGTTTACTGGTTATGCAAAATCCAGCAAAATTCATCCAGAATAAAGAGGTCTTCACAGAAAATTCCCAGAAAATTAAAGATATATATTTTAACTGTCGTGTATATATCTTTAGTACACGGTATTTTAATCAAAATGGTTGTCATTGTTGAGAAAATCGTAGCTTTCGAAATTTTTTCCATATAAAGGATAGTTTGTGGTGGAGGAGATTTTCCTCAAAATCTTTATTTAGCATCCTTGGAAGATACTAAACTTGTATACGAAGTTTGGTATGTTACCGACTTTTCGTTTTTGAAATATCGTGTTCACGGACACACTGACACAGGGACACACACATGGATCTTTTTCTAGAAATCCTTTTTTTGGATAGAGGAGACCCTAAAAGTCTATTTCCAATGAAATCTCGGTATCGAATCCTTGGGTGGAATGCAATACCTTCTCTATACACTATGTACATAATGCGGGTAGAGAAAGTAAAAAGATCAAACATGTTAAATGCCGTTTTGGAAGCTACAAAACGCATTCAGTCAGTGCAAATCATTTTCCTGACGTAACAACATTGGTAGAATTCAGCAGGTACCAAGTTTCTACTTCAAGCAGTTGAAGCACATTCAAACAGAGTTGTGTGGCTTACGAGGAATTCAAAAATGCCATTTGCGGTGCAGTACTAACACTTTTTATGTTATGGTTAAAATATAGAATTTCTTTTGACTTTAGGAGACAAAATCATTGGCGTTTATACATTTCTTTAAACAATTTCTCTTGTTTAAACTGCTACGGGTTTTTAACGGTTTCATCAGCTTAAGCAATTAATCTTTTTATTTTCAAATATTAATCTTTAGTATAATTTTTATTAATTCGAAAATGATAATAGATTATTTTAGATTTAATGGAATAGATTATAATTTGAATTTATATTTTAATAGAACAACTACTTTAGTTTATATTGTTAAAATCGTATGTAAAAAACGTTCATTTTGAGTACGAAACTTTTTTTAATGTATAACATATAACATATGTATTATCTGTTTAGTTTTAAAGGCCCACTAAGATCACTTTATGTTAAATGCATGTTTATTATGAAAATGTTCGACTAGACCGTTGTTTCCTTGTTGCTCTTTGGGGTTGGCATTCTGTGGAGCCTCTAAGAATGTTATGAAACTGATACTTCTGTGGTTTGAAGCTGCAGCTGACATTCTGTTTATGCTTGCTTAAAAACAGCACATTCGCTACCGTGCACTATACGTGTATATGACAGTAGGTATGACTCGCCATTTCCCCACCTAGATTGTATTCGGGGGCAAAGAGTTCTGACATAATTACCTCGCATCGCAGCAGATGCTTTTGGACATGGCTGTTCTAGAATTCCTTTTGGCATGATACAGAATTTGATCAAATATATAATACTCGGCCGTTGAGGAATTATCGATATAAATACTGTACCTGAATTATTATTATTATTATTATATTATTGGTGGCGGCGGTGGTGGCGGTAGTAGTGTTATCGTTATCACCATCATTATTATTGTTATTGTTGTTATTATTATTTTTTTTATTAATGGTGGTTTTGTTATGGTGGGTGTCGAGGTGGTGGTTGCGGTGATGGTCCTGGAGGTAGTGATGCTTGTGGTGGACGTGGTGATGGTAGTTCTGTGGTGGCATGGTGGTGGTGGTGATGGTAGTGGTACGACTATTTCTGTGAACATTGTGTGTCCCCGTTTTATTTCTCCGCTATACTATGTCGCCTGTGAAAGATGATCGAAATCATAAACGAAATAGATGGGCCACTAACAAACTCAAAATAAGCAGTGGCTGCATAAAAGTTCTCGGTTAACTTGGAGAGGAAAGCAATAAAGTTTGTGTAGTAAAAAGTAACTAGTACAAGCATAATAAAGTGTTATTTATGCAAATAGGTGTTTCGCGTTAAATCGCAGTAGATATAACGCCCAAGATTTAAAGCAGAAGTTAATATTTATCTCTCGGTATGAAAGTATAAGGTATTTACAGCGCAGCTACATCCATTTCCCAAAGTAATTACTTAAAAAAGAACGGTTGTCCTATGCCAGTACTTACAAAACTAAGTGCCAAAAGATTAAACCTCCCCCGTGTAGTGCTCTAGCTTGAACTTTAGCACAGGATTACAGTTGACTAAGTACAGGAAAGGAATTCCTTTGAATCGGTATGTGCAAGAACAGAGTTGTGCATTTGGATCCCACGTTTGACGTGAATTAAAGCAGACGAACCGTGACGGAAGCAGCAAGACCCAGCTTTCCCAACTCTTCAAGATCGGGTCTAATGGACTTCTTTTAGGCGCACCTCATCCTTCAAGAGAAATGTGATTCTGGGCTATTATCGCCCTCACGTCCATTCCGGCTAATACCACTCCCTCCCCTGCCCTTTCTCGCATTATGAAGGAAGAGGATACGAGCGGAAATCTTTTGGGTTCAGCTCTTAGATTTCTCCCATTCACGTCTTGTGTAGAGACACCTCGCTTTGTGCCGTTTTGGGCTCAAATGTTTTAGTGCCGGCGAGGTGTACGCCTATTAGTCAATCACTACTTTACGCAGTAGCGCCTGGTGATCTGTAGTTGCGTTGTCATTAAAATATTAAGGATAGAATAGTAGAGAAGGAATAAGTCACAAACTGTGTTACAGTCCATTCGTATTCTTTTCGGCCAGGACTGTAGGAGAGGGAAGGGTGCCGCTTGATGCAGAAACCAGTTTCCCTCTCTTTTCCACCTGCTGGTCGAAAATTATGTGAATGGACTATATGCATGATTTAATGTTCCTCTTGTGTTTGGTGTTAAACCACAGACAAAACAGTCCTTGCAACTCATGCATGTAAAATGTTTTACTATAAGAATGATACAATACTTTTATACCGAAACGCTGTTTTGATTCTGGAAACGTTGCCCAAATATTAAATAAAAACTTGCTATACAGTGATATTACAAAGTAGGCTTGAAATTAAACGAATATAACTGTTTAGTGAATGCATTTTCAAGACCTGAGTAATTATTAGCATGCAATGTATTAAGATGATTTTGAAGATATAATCAACACTTACAATTTTTGTGACAAATTAAACAAATTGCACCACGCTATTTTCCATGAAAAAGTTCGCAACTTCTAATTGAGGATTTAAATAAATTGTTGGCGTAGACACCCTCGCTTTAACGAGTGCCCTTCCATCGTAAAACGGCGCTGATGTGCTGATCACTACTGTTATTGAGAATAAACCGACCGCTCCCGCTCGCAGCACTCACATCACGTATTCAAACACAGGTGCCTGGTAAGTGTGGCTGTGCTAAATATCACTAGGATGTCATAATGAACAGTCAGCATGGCTAAAACCTGCCGCGCTGTTGCGTTGTGCGAAAGAGGACTGGTGTGTTGTAATTGAGATAGCGGATGGGTATAACATGATTTTTATTCAATAAAATGTGTCTTTATAACTTCGGTGATCATAAATGTCGCTGACGTGTTTGAAACTCTGTATAATCACATTTTGAGGTAAATTGTTACGACCAAACTTTTATTTATATAATCTTGTATTAAGAATTGAGATTTACTGATATGAGTTTTGGCAGTTTTTGGATCCAGCTATATTTGAGATGATGCGTGACCATATTTTGAAAATGTTATTTCTAGTTAACTGTAATGTTTGCATCTTAATGTGCAAGGACCATTTCATTTTCCCCAGAGGCCTCAACATCAGGCTTGAGGTTCTTTTTACAAGTCGTAAATGTACGACACGAGACCAACATCTTTACTTCCGTTCCGAAGGAAGCCACGCTAAGGATTTTTACGCCCGCAAAACTCCATCGCCCTCCGCCGGGTTTCCTTGGAGACCAGAGGCTGTCATGTTACCTCTAGACCACGGAGGATGACGTTACAACCAGAATGAGAATGTTGAGGTATTGAGAAAACCATAAAGGCGTTACATTTAAAGTTGTGGTGTCACTTATTATTTGCAAACAGCTGCGTCAACGTATTCTATACTCTTCAAATGGTGCAGAGCCAAATTGCTGTTAATTCTTTCGCAGTACGTCATCGTACAACAATTAGACTGGAACTATTGTTATCTAGACTGTAAACAGTGAACACCCGAACACCGCTTTCATCAGCGGCCTAACACACATTACTTGGATTCGTGGATAAATATTCTTCGCAAACACTAAATCTGATATAAATTGCCTACCTGGTAGTGAAGCAATAGTAAGATGGAGGGCAGGCGAAGACCCTTTGTAAGTAATGCATCTGCGAAATTTGGAAAAACCACAGTATATGAGGTATTTTTTTTAAACATTTCTCAGTTATTACACAAACATTAATGTTTTTTCCAACTTTAAAATGTTATCTTCCATTGTTATTTCAACATTGTTATTGTGTAAATTCGTCGTTGTAATAAACATTTTCCACTTAAAGAATTTTTCCCAAAAATATTCGTACCACAGTTTCAGAGTTTGCAATAAGTGAGTAGTTTACTAAGGTCTATCATAACACTTTATATAGTGCCTAATAATTGCAGACATGTAATTGTTCCATTCACAAGACTTTTCTACAAATGATTGTTACAAAAGATTAACCCTTTATTGACATGATAATCGAAATAGACATTAGCAGAAATGGTTGTATTGGTTCCTTGAAGTAGAAGGGAATGAGGTAATGCACTAGTATTAAACGATAGTCAAACCTTTTAGAAAGCCAATCGATATGTGAAACAATTGACATTCGCTTTTGAACGTCCAGAAGTAAAACAAGAGAGATAAAAAGAAAGATTACTTCCCGTTTGAGAATACTTTAAGTAGTTTAAAATTGAAACCAAAAGAAAAAGATGGTTAAGTATTGAATGTGTGTATATATACCATACATTTTTATGTGTTTTAAGATCATCTGCATTTTTTGTATAGTGCATACCTCTTTTACCAGTTATGCAAAATTCATCCAGAGTGAAGAGGTCTTCAGTGACTGTTCCTAGAAAATTCAAGATACACATTTTATTTGTAATATAAAATATCGCTAAAATACTGTGTTTTAATCGGAATGGTTAGAGCCACTTTTGAGAAAATCAAAGCTTTCAAAACATTTTCCATGCAAAGGGTAGTTTGGGTTGGAGGATATTCTTGAAAATGTTCCTGTAAAATCCTTGGAACATACTAAACTCAAATACGAAATTTGAAATTTAGCGGTCTCTGCGTTTTTAAGCTATGCTGTCCTCGCTCACATACATACACACCATTTCTAAAATGGGTCTTTTTTGGGGCTCAGGGAATCTCAAAAAAGGTATTTACGGTGAAATCTCGGGATTGAAATTTTGAATGAAATATAACACCTCTGTACACTATGTACATAATACAGGTAGAGAACGTTATAATATGATCAGTTTCTTTAATATACTTTTGAGATGCACCAAAAAATGTTTAAGCAAGTTAGTATAAAATTCCATCTTCTGAAACATTTTGACATTTTAACCACGGAGTCACCTCGCTTATGGTAGCGCAGGAACTAATTTGCTAAATCTGCAACATGTACCATGTAAGTACAAAGTCGGTAGTGAAGGTATTGTATTCCACCCAAAAGCTCAATACACAGATTTCACCGGAAATATATGTTTGAGGCCCCCTGAATTAAAAGAAAACACTTTTAGGAAAAAGTCAGTGTGTGTGTCTGGACAGCATAAGTCAAAAACGAAAAGTACATTAAATACCAAACTAGGTATTTAAGTTTATCTCCCAAGGATGTGACACAATGATTTTCTAAAAATCTTCCCCCCAAACGACCCTTTCCATGGAAAATTGTTCGAAAATGTTGATTTTCTGAAAAATGGCTCTTAAAGATTTTGATCATTAAAGATCGTGTATTAAAGATGTTTGCATAAAAAATAAAATATTTCCTGGAAATAGCCTGAGGTCGCGTTCATTTTGAATTGCTTTGCATAACTAGTAAACCGCAAGGGATAGACAAAACGTACTGCAAAGAATGTAGAACTTGTCAAACAAGCAATGCTGGTCCTTTATATTTTTGTTGCGGATCTAAGACATACCTTGTTTAGTTTTTATAATGCTTATATTTTTCTCAAACAGGAAGTCGTCCGCGTTTCTTTTGTTTTACTCATGGTCATGCAAATAAGCAATTTAATGACATCCCATAGTGACACATTTTAAAGCCTTTAACTATCGACTTAGCTTAGTGTATTCCCGTATATCTTTTCTACTTATAGGAAACTAAGTAACAAGACCATTCTGCTAGTATTATCTCAATTAGCTTGCAATAGAAAGGAGAATACTCTTTTGTAAGAAGTTTGTTCCTAGAAGAGGTACAGAAAGTGGTGTGAATGAAACACGTTACATTTTGTTTCTAAAAGAACTAGAATTTTTTTTTTTTTTTTTTAATTTTGTTCGTAGTAAGCCTACTCTCCCCGTAATTAGGACTGACATCCCTCTAGGATTTTCAAGGAGTTGATCTAGGGGTCAGAAGCCTGTTGGGGAGCCAACGGCACGAAACCACAGAGAACCTAGAACGAGTGGCTGATAGGAAAGCCAGAAAAGCCAGGCTGAAAGGAAAGTTACAAATGGTGGTTTGAGTGGCGGGGGAGAAGGAGGACCCGGAGAAAACCCGCCCAGACGTCGTATCTTCCACCGCAAATCCCACATGCGGGCAGTTGATATTGAACCCGCGTCGTCTATTTGGGAGCCGAGTGTGTTAACGACTCTGTAACGGCGCGTTTTTTTTTTTTTTTTTTTTTTTTTTTTTTTTTTTTTTTTTTTTTTTTCATTCCCGCTTTAAGTTGTGATTTCTTTGAGCTGTAACTTGAAATAGCTTTACAATCCTGAATACTAGACTTCAAATTCACCATTTTTGACTTCGTGTTGGCGTGTTTCAACAGTAAAAGAACGAGAAAGGCTCTTTGGTGCCAGTTGTATTTTGTCCTAACTGCACAAAGTTTTGGAGCTTCCAAAATGTAAACTTGTTAAAACTTGCTTCTTTAACGATTACTGTTTGTTACGTTGTCTTTGATGTGGAAGGGTGTCAATGGCTCATTGAAATGAATGTGTCGGCGCTACTTCTGGTTTCTCCGCTAGCATGTGTTATTGGACTTCCAAAGCAAGCCTCGAAACACAACGCGCTTCTTCATTATGCAAGTTACAGTATAGTTAGGAGAAGAGTTGCAATCAGCTGTAATTGAGGCACGAAACCTCCTAAACTGTGGCGAATTAAACGCTTAGTTGCTTCGGCTGGGAAGTCGATAACGTTCAGTAAAGAAATGCACAAGGTTAACCGCCTGCATGCATGAGAACATAGGCGCCGACAAGGCACTTTCTGCAAAACCAGGGGCTGGCTCCTCACAGTTCCAAGACAGATCTCTCATCAAACAACAAAAATGTTATGTGCTCCATTCACATGACCTTCTCTACATCTGTGTAACAAACTATTGTTAACAAGTAGGGATATCATCATGGGGACCGATTGCGGAACACAAGCGGATACCAGTTCATGACTCCCGAGTAGAGACCGACCTGCAATGGCGACTGCACGCGCCGCATGTAAAAAAAACCTGTAGTAACACGTTGGGGAACGTGGCTCGATATTACAGTACTGTTTTACAGGTAATAAGTGCCTTTGCTGATAGTGTATGTTCTTTAATCAAGATTGTAAAATCTCTTGCTTCAAATGAATTCCATGAAGAACTTCGCAGATATATCTACGACAATAACACATATTTGGAAACATCGAACACTAAAAATGTCTCAAACCCTGAAATCTGTCGATAAAAATTGTGCAAAAAATTAATCAGAGATTATGACAACTGTTTTAGACCGTGTGAAAAAGAAAGTGAAGACAGTGTTTGGAGAAATGTCGGATCTTCAATATTGCGTTAAATACGAAATGTACTACAAGGTGTTGCTACGGAAATAACTGCTAATGAAGTATCTTATCCAATAGTCAATGATGTATTCTATGTCCGTTTTGCTCCAATCACATCTTGCTATGTGAAATAAAGGCCTGTTTCGTGCCATTCGGAAACGATTCACATTTGAGAGGTTAAAAAGGTGTATGTTATGTATTGTAATCTATGTATCTTGAGAGAAAATGAAATGGGTAATGATGTTGATGACGTGATACACAACAGCATTTGAATGTTCGTAAATATTAAAATTGTTAGTTTCCGTAAATAAATTGTATTTATGTTTACGACCCACCCAACCTCAATCGCCTTTCACTGCTAGTGAAAACATCACAATCTACCACGCAACCACTGCCCCGTTTTCCTTATATTAGTACCACTACGTACACATTGCATTGTGAACACATCAAAACCATATACCATGCTGCGCTAACTTCAATTCTATCCCTATTAATAAGCTTATTCTTCTATTTCATGCTAATCGAGATAAACAGTAGCTGAAACGGTTTTATTACTTAGTTCCTCATAGGTAGAAGGGGAATACATTGGACTAAACCGATAGTAAAATTGTTTAAAATGTGATGGCTATGGGATGAAGTCCATTTCTTTGCGTTACCAGATGTTGACAAGTTCACGTATGAGAAAAGTGTAACAATTTTGAAACTGAAACCAATGACAAGGAATGTCTCAGAAATGTCAACTCCACGAAAAAATGTATATAACATAAATTGTGTGTTTTAACAAGCTCTACATTTTTGTTAAGTAAAATGTTATCTATCTCTTATGGTTTACCAGCTATGTAAAATTCCACAAAACTCATCCAGGATAAAGATGTCTACACTTGCTGGCTAACAGGCTGGAGATTAAATTGTTGATCTGCATTCTATCAACATGAGGTTGTAAGCACCCACAAGGTGTGAATTTGAGTTGCCCAGTGTAGCGCATGCCACAGCACATTTCTTTTTTTTTTTTTTTTTTTCAGAAAATAGGAACTTATGTGTCAGTTTTTGTGGAATATTGACACCTTATGGATCATAAATTAGGTGAATTATTGGGGATGTTATCAAAATAAGTGTTGAAATACTCTTAGTATTAAGTGTTTTAATCATCAGGAAATGAGAATGATGGAAATTAAGTTGTGACATAAGCACCAAATAACGTAACTCCTTGCAAGTGAAATAGTTGATATACAAATTAACAGAACTGTAAAAAAGTAAAGTTCTAAATACAGATTTCACGTGTAACCTACAGTAATATTTAATATAATTTAGAGAATAATCCCTTTTATTATATTTTGTCTGCCCACTAGGCCTATGTCTTCAGCTTCGCCCCCTTCTTTTCCGGGCTGTCACGTCTTACACTCTTACAGAAAGTGTAATAAATTGGTAGTGTAAGAGGTGTTGCGTACCCTGGAATTTAGCTTTTTTCTGCTAGATATTTCTGGCATTCAGAATATGAAGTTTACTTTTCTCCTTGACAAAGGGTAGGTTCATGCCTTCATGAAATAAGTTATGACAAAAACTCAAAGCAGTCAGCAAATGTGTAGCATGGCCAATATTTCACTAGGCAATTCAATTCTCAGGACCGAATTTGGCGCCTTGCTATTGGTTAACATTCTACAGTAAAAAGTTTACCGTTATAGCTAGATGATAATTCCTTGATAGCTTTTGTTTCTAAGTTGTCTTTAGACATATGAGAAGTCCTTTCACGAACTGGTGGACACCCTGTGTGGACAACTTTCTTTGCCTAGACATCAGAAACTCTTAAATAATTGACAGACACTTAGTTACTATATTTTTCAGCTTCAGTTATTACAGCCCGTTACAACTTACAGTGTAGCAGTTCGAGACGTAAATAATGCAAGAAGTCTAGAACGTTTTTTTAGTATTTATTTTAAAGTTTTACTCTTAGGAAAGCGAGAAGTTTCCCTAGAATTATTTTAATGCTCCCTGATTATCTTGTCATTAACTTTTCATTTGGCAGCGCAAACTTCCTCGTATTTTATTGACAAAATAACGCCCAAGCTGGAGAAACGTACTTCTTCCATTAGAGATCAGTATCATTCAAATAAATGCAGCACAATTAAGCTAAAAATAGCAACCTTTCTATTCAGAAAATGAAGCAAGAAACAGAAAAACATTTATGACAGGAGAAAAATCTTCATTTGTCGTTCTTACTAAGAGGTTTGAAACGTTAAGGAGACAGCACATTACTAAAAATTATTTTTCGTACAGACATTTTCAGTAACAAAATAATTACATTCATACATTCACACCAAGTTTCATTAAAATATATATTTCCATTCTGGATATATTAATTTATTCGATTTGATTACCTAAAATCAAAAGCGATTTCCTTCTACACATATCGAGATAAGTGTATACATTTTTTAAAATTAAATTTATTAGTATATGATTAATAAGTTTCAATTTGAAGTTTTCCTAAAGTGAATAGTATTTTTTAAAAAAAATCATTTTACATAACATAGTGGAACAGAAACTGCAAAAAACAACCCACAACGATGCCAATTAGTTCTTCAAAACTAACCTATTACAGTTCCAAACGGTAATTTTATCACACATATTCTGCACTGCTTTGGGAAACATTTTCAGAGTTCTAGCTGTATTTTGAACATGGAGAAACGCAACAAATTTGAAGTGAGAAAAATGGTTTTAAAGTTTGACAGAGTCATCTAACCAGCGCAACGCTTCGAAACGGCTTCCAAAACATGTGTTACATCTTCAGTAAGAGAATCAAATATTAAAAATGTATAGTTTAAAGTATGGTACATTTTTTTTTTCAGCGAAGAAGCCAAAAAGTTAACATTTTGTACCAAAATCAGCAAAAACAAATAGTGGCAACGATTTATTTACCACCGATATAAATGAAATATCTATAAGTTTACTGTTTTTAACGGTCGTAGCGTTGCTGCTTGCCAAGCCGGAGACCTGGGTTCGATTCCCAGTACCGGCGTGAGGATTTTCATCCCGCTGGGAGATCTGGACCGGGGTGCACTCAGCCTCGTGAGGTCCTTGGGGAGCCAATTGAGCAGCTACTTGGTGGAGAAGTAGTAGCTCCAGGTCGTGAAGACCGCATTAACTGGCCCGGGGGGATCGAAGTGCTGACCACGTCTCACCCCGTCTATGACGTCTGTAATGGACCAAGATGGAGGACGCAGCGGCCGGGCGGTAGGCCAAAGCTCTTAGTGAGCTGTGCCAAGGAGCCAAGCAGTCACTGTCTTTTAGAGTGTACAGCCCGTTGCCAGCGATGTGGAAGTCATAGGACACGCTGTTGTGAAGCATTACAAAACACCAGCAGAGTCCTACGCGGTAAGCTCCATAACTTTCACATGTGCTGACAAACTTTTGGATCTTGGACTTTCGAAATTTCTGATCTTGGCGACACTTTCTACCAATAATTTTGCACGACAATGCTCGGCCCCATACATCGCTGATGAGCTTGTCGATGGAGCCGGGAAGTGTTGCAAGCTTGTATGTTCCAACATACTCCATTGTGACTTAAATCAAAAGTCATGTTCGGCTGAATTTAAAGAAGTCACCCCAAAGTTTCTTCAGTTTGCATGTACACCTTTTTTACTTTTAGAAACGATAATATATCAATACTCCAACCTAGGTGTTTCCAAATAATGAGTATAATCCTAAATCCAATAATGGAAAGCTTATATATGCCATAAGTTATAGTATATATGCATATCGTATGAAATGTTATCACACACTTTTGCATTGATGTTTGCTCACCTAAATTTTATTTCGAATTATTGCATGGCGAATAAATGCGCAACTTTTCCTGTATTAACACAGGAATCTAAAACGGACACACCCGTGAAATTCCTGTTCCAAACTGTGCTGAATATAAGGTTTTGTGAAGATATTTGTTGCACAAGAATAATTTGAAAGGACATTTAGGGTTAATATGATAAAGCAGAGGAGGTGGCGCTTTGGCCGAGTGGTAAGACCGATCGTCTGTCACCAAGGTGGGGACCGCAGGTGAGATTTGTTTTGGCGTGTGAACGGGGTTTTCCGGGTTATCCGGTTTCCCTCGCCATTCGTTCCCCCAATTGCTCCATCATCACCTTTCCTTATAATCCACTTCATCTTCATTTCATACCATCTACATCCTTTATTTTCATGCCAGGCTACGGGCCGATCCCTCCTCAACAAGCTTCTGCCCCCAGGCACCTGCGTGTAAGTCCTCCAAAGAGGGTAGGTAAGCCGGCTGACAGCCAACTATTGATACTGTGATGTCGCAAATTGTGTTTCAGTTTTAACCCTCATAGTGTCTTTCATCGTCGGGAAAAAACATTAAACATTCTGTAACACTTAAATTTCTCTTTCGCTCGAGTATCAGCTGACTAGTGGTGTGCCAGACACTGAAAAGGAACTTTGCCCTCACTGAGACTACAATTAATCTGCGCGCAAGACCACACTAAAGGTAATTTACAACCTTTAATTCATTTAGTAAAGAAAATATCGGCCATAGTTGTGCATTATTTCCCCTGTGATATATTATAACGTTTTTTACAAAAGATGCATCTTTTATCTACATCATACTATTCAAGATGAAGATTATCAGAGATAGTCTAATTGCTTAGTTCGTCATAAGTAGAAGGGAAATAAGGGAATACATTAGGCTAAAGTGATTGTCATCTATTAAAATCTGTCGCTATCGATTGTCATTGAAAATCGGTCCTCCTTCCATGGTCAGGAGTAAACAAAAGGGATCTGAAACGGGCGAGGATTTCCCGTTTGAGAAAAAAGTAAGTACTATAACATTGAAACCAATAATAAACAATGAGCATCTCGGAAATGATTAACTCCACAAAAAATATATCTAGCATAAATAATGATGACTCAAAGAAGGAAACTAAAAAAAAATACTAAAAAGAAAATATATGTTCGGTTTTGTGACTTATTTTTTAAAATAATTTTAAACACTAATATGTGAAGGAATTAAATATTATTAGTGAATCAATATAATTTGAAAGATAACTTTTTCTTGTCAAACTTGGGTGTGTGTGGGAGAGAGAGAGAGACCAGAGGCGTTTTTTTTTTTCGATCAACTTTGAAAAAGAATTTCAGCTTGATTGTGACAACAGTGTGACAATAGCTTTCTGTAAGTTATGACTATGAGGCTATTTCGTTTGGACGAAACGAACGAAAGACTTTCTGCTGAAGAATTTCCATCATCGTTTTTAATGTTCGTGGTTATTTTACTCCTGAGTGGCTTGTCAAGGTTGAAAATGCAGGGTCTTGCCCGGAGGGATGTCACCGTCGTAACTCTGCGAGACTAAAATACTAAGTAAGGGAAGGAATTAACTTTCTGCGCCCTCCACCGCCGAAGAACAGATAACTTTGACATTCTCAAATAAGTTACACTGTTAGTACAAAATTTCAAGCCTTGTTAATGAAGTTAGAATGTGTGTTAGTTTCTAAGTTGTAGTTAGACGAGAAAGCACGTTGAGAACATACATTAAATATTAAATGTTGAGAGGCTCTGCTACTCTCGTCAGCTGAGAGTGAAACATCGTTATACTGCAGCCACACTTAGTATGTTCCATTCACATGCCTTTCTCTACCTGTTCTGCAAACAAACGCTTCTAACAAAACATTATTCTTTTATGTACATGATGATGACATTAACATTAGCTTCCGTGTAGCAGTCGGCCTCCATGCTAACCTCATATACCCAAGGTTGCGGGTTCAAATCCGCCGGAGGGCGATGGATTTTTTCGGGCGTAAAACTCCTTAGTATGACTTCCTTCGGAAGGGAAGTAAAGCCGTTGGCTTGATAAAAGAGGCCTCTGAGCAAAATTAAGCGGTCTTGCACGCCCAGTACGGAATGGGACGCTGAGAACCGCAGTAGTTAAAGAGCGTCCATGAATAAACTCCATTTAAATTTTCCGTGCAGTAGACTGCAAATGAGGGAGTACAATGCACTGAAGTGATAGTCAAATCCTGCAAAAGTTGGTCGTTATCAGTTCTCTGTGCTTGGCCAGGAGTAAACTTAGAAGATACGAAACGATTAAGGGATTCGCGTTTGAGAAAAGTTTTTTAAAATTGAAGGCAATAATAAGGAGCTCACCTGGGCAGTGTGGGTGTAGCATGTCTGCCTCACATTCTTCAGGTCGTGAGCTCGAATCTCGTTTAGGGTGAGTTACCCGGATAAGGATTATTTCGGGGTTTTCCCTTATCCTGAATAGACGAATGTTGAGTTACTTTAAGTTCCAGGAACCCCGATATCACTTGAGTATCATTTCCCCAATTTCATTCATCATCCGATATGACCAACCTGGTTAAATCTAAAAACAAAATAATAAAATAAATAACAATAAGGAATATTACTATATTATAATCATAAGGAAAGAGATAATTGTATGCATATATGACATAAATTGTGTATTTTAACGAGATCTGCATTTTCTCCAGCTTTTGTGTATCTCTTACGGTTCATTAGTTATACAAAACACTACATATATTCAGAATGAAGACGTCTTCAGAGGCTATTCCCAGAAAATTCAGGATATACACTTGGTTTATCATACCTTACACATATGGTGTTTTAATCATTTTTGAGAAAATCAAAAATCCCCCAAAATATCCCCTGTTAAAGATAATTTGGGGTGAGGGGATTTTCTTAAAAAGCTTCGTTTTGCATCCTTAGAAAATGTCAAACTTAAATATCAAGTTTGATATTTAACCGACTTTTCGTTTTTGAGCTACACTGATCACATATACACACAGACCTTTTTTTAAAAACTGCCTTTTAGGATTCAATGAGACCTCAAAAACACATATTTCCGGTGAAATCTCGACATCAAATTTTTGGTGGAATACTATACCTTCTCTTTTATGTACATAGTATTGTAGAGAAACTAGAAAAGTAAAATACTCGTTAAAAAGTTTTAGTTGTAATACGATTGGTACTGTTTCCTTTACCGAATTGGATCAAATTAAACAATGACGTCAAGACGGAACTGAAGGGTTACAATTGCTATTTTCTCTGTCACATATATAATAGGTAGGGAAGGTACCTTCGGCATTGCCTCGAAAGATTTGATTCCGATGTTTCGCCAAAGATGTTCGCTTTGGGATTCCTGAATGAAAAGCAAAAACATTTTTAGAAAACCTTCCGTATGTCCGTGTTTGTGTACAGCATAATTAAAAAACCACATATCCACCTAAAACCAGCCTTTATATTTAAATTCAGCAACTTCCAAGTATGCAACTGAAGATTTTCAAGGAGTATAAAGAAAAAATATTGGTTAATGTCCATGGGAAGAAATGAATCTTTCATTCGACCTAGAGAAGGAAGTAAGCTTAAGCATTACAGGGCAACTCTACAATGAAAACTAACCAACGACGGTAAAGGATAAGCCGTTTCTCATTTTCAACATTAAGAAAATGTAAGGCGGCGCCGTGGCTAGGTGATTAGACCTCGCCTCCCATCTAGGCGGTCCGAGTTCGATCCCAAGCGCCCGCATGTGCGATTTTTGGCGGACGAAGTGGCGTCTGGGCGGGTGTTCTCTGGGTCCTCCGATTTCCCCCGCCACTCATGCCACCAACTTCTACATAACCTTACCTATCATCCATTTTGTTTACATTTCATATCATCTACTTGCTCACGCTCATGCCTGACTACGGGCTGACTACTCGCTGCAGGTTCTTCATTCTGTGGTTTCGTGCCGTTGTATTGTTCTAACCCTTAGGCATACGCTTGTAAGTCCTGGGGGGGAGGTGTCAGTCCTAAACACGGGGATAGTAAGCCGACTAGGAAATTAATGTAAACCAAGCTCATATAATGCCTGTAAGAGGTGTGAACTTATTTAATAAGTACTTAGTTATACTATATTTATTTTGTTTAAATCCATGACGCATTTCTATGTCTTGAAAATAGCCCATATATTATATGAATGTGTTTAATACGTAGTTTATTTTAGCTCTTATACTATCTCCATGAAGCTAATTATTTTTGTTTCTTTTATTTATTCTCGTGAGCTTGCAGTTGATTTTGTTAAGGTCAAATATAGGACAGAAGAACCATTTATCTAACTTAAGCGAATAGGGAAACATTTTAAATTGGCGTCCTTCAACACTGAAGGCACAGCAAGATTAATATTCCAGTGTTGAGGATAAAGTTGATTACGTTCCTCTTGAAATAGGTTTACGTTTGGTTTATGCAGTTTGGTTGTTTATTCAGATAACATGGAATGCTATTTGATTGTTTGCTGTGGAAGTGAGGAATGCAGATTCAAACACTTTTCTTCATTCAGCATGCGATTTGTGTGCATTCTGTGTATAAAATACCAGCATGCCAATACACAGTGTCCATTTATTCATAAACATTGTGAATAATGTGCGGCAGTGGATATAATATTGTCGGCATTTCTCATAAATACTGTACTTCGATGCCTTTACTTTCATTACAAAATGCAACAGAATTTTACTTTTTCGGGCAATGCAGATATAAAAATATAACATGTTACACTCACATGGCTTTCTCTAGCTGCTCTACAAACAAACTTTTTACAAAAGATTATTCTTCTGTCTACACCATGTTACTCGACATAAGCATTAGCAAAATGCTCTGATTACTTTGTTCCTTATAAGCAGAAGGGGACTAAGGCAATAAACTAGGCTAAAGCGATAGTTACACGTTTAGAGGCTACTGGCTACCAAATTCGCTTCTTTGCTCGGCCAAGAGTAAAATAAAAGAAACATGGACGACTTCCTGTTCGAGAACAGTTTAAATATTTTAAAATTATTGAAACAAGTAATACGGCATCTCTCAGAAACGCTACCTCCACAACAAAAATGTAGCAGAGTTAAATTGTTGGTTTTGACGAGATCTACATTTTTTGCGTAGTAAGATTTTGTCTTTCTGTTACTAGTTTACCACTTATGCAAAAGTCGTTCAGAATTAAGATTTAGAGGCTATTCCCAGAAAATTCAAGATATGCGTTTTATTTTTCTGTGCATATCTTTACTATAAGGTGTTTTAATCAAAATCATTAGAGCGTTTTTTGATGAAATCAAAATTTTCTAAAATGTTTCTATGTAAAGGGTAGTTTGGGGTGAGGGTTTCCTGAAACTCTTCGTGTTGCAATCTTGGGAGGTACTAAACTCCAAGTTTGGTATTTAACGGGCTCTTCGTTTTTGAGTTATGCTGTCCACAGACATTTTTCTATCTTTTTTTTATTCAGGGGGTCTCAATACATATATTTCCGGTGAAATGTCGGTATCGAATTTGTGTGGAATACAATACTTTCTCTACCTGCTACGCATTTGTACATACGTGCTAGATAAAGTAAAAATCTTAAGTGTTTCATTCACATTACTTTCTCTATCTGTTCTGGAAACAAACTATTTTTAACAAAAGTTTAGTTTTTTATCTACATCATGCTAATCAATATAAACATTACTAGAAGTGGGAATAACTATATATAAATAAATTGTGTGTTTTAGCGAGATCTACTGATTTTGTGTATCAAGTTTATAGTCCAGTTATGGTCTATTCGCATTATTTTCAGCCAAGAGGTGCAAGAGAGGGGGAAAGACCGGTTCCTGCATCAAACGGGACTCTCCCCTTTCTACAGGACCTAGCCGAAAATAATATGAACGGACTGTACGCAAAATCATTCGGAATGAATAGGACTCTAGGGGCTATTAACAAGAAATTCAATGTATACATTTTGTATGCTATATTAAATATCTTTGGTGTATGTCGTTGTAATCAAACTTGTTAGCCCTTTTTTGGAAAATCGGTTTTTCTGAAAATCTTCATGTCGCACCCTTGGAAAATACTAAAATTAAATATCAAGCTATTGAACGGACTTTTGGATTTTGAGTTATGCTGCCCCCCCCCCCACACACACACACACATACATTTATACACAGACATGGATCTTTTTCTAAAAATTCCTTTTTATTTAAGGGTTCTCGAAAATATATTTTCCGGTGAACTCCCGGTATAAAAATTTCGGGTGAATAAAATACTTCTCTACCTACTATGTGCAATTTACATGCGTTCTAAAGAAAGTAAAAACATGGAGGTATATAAAATGTTATCAAAAATGTTCCCATGCAACAAAAGTATTTCCATAGCTCTGCTGATACACATTTATTTTCTCTGCCATTCACGTTATGGAAGCCAAAAGGAAGTATTTTATTCCACCCAACAACTCGCCGGAAAAACATTTGAAGAATGTGTGTGTGTGTGTGTGTGAGAGAGAGAGAGAGAGAGAGAGAGAGAGAGAGAGATAGAGAGAGAGAGAGCAGCGCAACTTAAAAAATGTTTGATAAATAAGTAAGTTAGCCTATAAGGGCTGATTGTTACATTTTTGATAGAGATCGAGCAGGAATTTTCAGTGGATGTAAATCGAAAATAAAAAGACCTATGTCTCGGCTTTCTCTCTCATACGACCAAGTTTGGCAAGACAAACGTGTTTGCAAATTAGAATGATTCACTAATAATACTTATCCCCTTGCATAATTCGGAGTTTAGAAATACTAATTGAGCGAACTTATTAAAATGAGAAATACATTTTTCTCTCTCAAATGTTTTTCTTTCTCTCTCTATTGGTGGCACCCATCAGTGGAAAGTCAGTTAAACCTATTTTGCGGACGATATTCTCTTCGCTAAATGAACTCTTGGTTATAAGTTATCTTTAGTGTGGTCTTGCGCGCAGATACGTGTAGCCTCCGTGCGGGAAAAATCCATTCTCAGCGTCTGGCATAGTACCAAACATCTGATCGTTAAGTGGAAGACAGACCTAAAGATAGCAGTTAGATCTAAAAGTTTAATAACATTTGTTTCCGTTGTCAGGGACACACGGGATAAAGTCGACACACGGGTATTTTTGTTTTCGATGTATTTACACTCCAAAGCATTGCAAATAAAACCTGTGAAATAAATGTGGCAATGCCTCTTACAGTAAGTTTAGTATCATCCAAAGATGCGACACCAATATTTTCAAGGAAATAGCCTGGTCGCAAGCTACGTTTTATATGGAAATAGTTTCCTTATTATTATTTTTAGTGGCTTTAAGTATTTAAGTAATAAAATTATATTTAAAAGTTGTGAGTTTTAATCATTGTAACTATTTTTATTAGCCATACATAGATTACATACATTTTTTTTTTAAGTTTTATAGGCTTCGATTGAGCCACCAGCGTGCAACCTATTCCCAGCGATGCGGTGCGAAAAGAGCGTTGCCTGTTAAGCGCTTTCAGCCCTACGGAAGCGGATCCCGCGAAGTGGTTCCTTCAGCTTCGAGATGAGATCGAATATATAAGGTCTTAAATTGGATCCTAGTAATTGAAATATTGACTAGAGCTTGTAGCGTGTCTCCTCGTTGTGTGTGTACTTTATATTTTCTGCGCCCTAAAGTGTAGTAATATATTTAGTCTATTGGTTCTCAGTTATTAAGATTGCATTCGACAGAGCACAGATGCGACTTACTTGGGGTGGGATATCAGTAAGGAATAGTAGTTCACTTTTGTTAAGTAAAAACACTGTTGTTTTCTGCTTAAAATCTGGGCGTTTATAACTTGATTGCAGGTGTCAATTTATGAACGCCCAAGCACCGACCTACATATAGATTACTCTTTGCTCCTAGATTTCAAATACTATGTACTTAACTGTAACATTCTCTGGTTAGGTGGCGTTAAGCTAAGTCGAGTAACGCGGGAAGATTTTCACATATTACGTTGCAGTTCCTCCTCTGAGAACTTAGTCGAACTGCCTCGTTTGTCAAAGTCTGGGGTTATGTAGTCGTGTGAGTTGTCTTGTGGGATCCTCCCCATTGGTCACTTTCCAACGTTCCGAGTCACGTGTCACTTGAAAGTGATCATGTGACTCTAGCAGACAATGAAAAATTCTGTGACTATATATTACAAGTTTATTCCCTGTCACTTGGACATAGTGTCTTATTGCACTAAGATGCTGAGCAGACTAACCAAAGAACTCCTGCGAAGCTCAAAAGGTTTTCTTCCAAAATACATTTCTTCCTCTACAAACCTATTACTTTTTTTAAATTACAAATTACCTTGCCTATATTACTATATGCACTCATAAAATTTATGATAATTATGATTTATTACTGTATTTACGCATATAGAAAGAATACTGTCTGAAGCTGACACAGATAAATCACAAGAAATCCTTATGGGATAAAAGTAGTTTTTGGGAACTCTGAATTTGGATAACGTAGAACACGTTGCATTACATAATTACGAAATCCCATTGTGGAGTTTAGATGCTTAATGAATCACAAATACCACCGGAACACGCAAATTGCACATGAATGCGAAAAAGTGTTCTCAATAGTCAGTCAATTAAAACGATGACTTTCTACTAACTTAAGTTAACAAAATATTAATACAAATGCTTGTGATGGCCATTCACCATTTTGTTACTAACTTACGAGTAACTGATATTTCGACACTGAGACTTCAACGAATTCAGAATGCAGAATATGTGTGTGTGTGCGCGCGCGCGTACTTATGTCGATTTCATCATATTGCATCCAAATACTTCACTGACTCCAGCTTAGAGAACGAAAAACTTCGCATTATTTGACATTTCCTATCAAATCTTTCATTATAGCATTGCAGACTATCTGCGAGTAAATGTTAACTTTCCTTCTGACTGTCAGAATTGAGAAGGATATTTAATATTTAGATAGTTTGGAATGATAGAATAGGGATTTCAGAAGTTATTTCCAGGAAACGCATGATACACATGTTATTTTCATGTCAACATCTTTATTATGCAGTATTTAAAAAAATCGTTATAGGCACTTTTGATAAATTGGAACTTTTCGCAGAATGTTCCATCTAAAGACTAGTTTGTGGTGGGGGATTTTTCTGAACATCTTCGTGTCGCATCCTTGGAAGATGCTGAACTTAGTATTTAAGTTTTTTCTTTATGTTTTTGAATTATGCTGTCCACACACATACACACACACACACACACAAACGCACGAACACACCTTTTCTAAAAATATTTTTGGTTCTCAAAATTTGTATCTCGGCATCAAATTTGTGGGTGAAATACAATATCTTCTCTACTTACTATGTTCATCGCACACATGTACGTGCTAGAGAAAGAAACATTTAGAAGACTAAGTGGCAACTCTGCAGCTCTCATGGATGAACCGTCTATGGCGTCTGCAGATCTTGGATATCGACGACAAACAGTTATCCCACGTTATTACTCATGATGATATCGGTTGTCAAGGAAGACTGTCAGTTATTAGCCTAGCTGATGATAATGCTGCCATTTACCGGATTTGCATATCTCGTTGACTCAGGATACGAAGTATCAGTTGAATTACAGACCTCTACATGTGGCTCATCAGAGATTTTGGCCTCCTACCAGCGTCGACAGATTCCTGAGGGGTGTGATCAACAAATCCAGCTTTTACAATTATAGTCCTTCCAGACACACGACATGCTTAGGATTCAAGTGCACTTTTAATTCGTTTATGCCTTTTTAAAAGCTATACTTGTTTCACGACTTCTGAACCATTTTCAGGATTTCAGGACATTTGGTAGAACACAAGACGACTGTTTAAAATATCTAGCATATAACAGACACATGTATTGCAAGCGTTATTCAATGCAATGCTTCATGAGAAACTTCAGTACTGATAATTGCTATCGTGCCTCAAAAAGTTTTATTTAATGTAATCGTGTTCGAATATTACATACTCTACGTGTAGTAAATAGGAAAAGTGTTGTATTTCACCCAAATATTCGATATCGAGATTTCACCTAAAATATATGTTTTGCAGTCCCCTGAGTCCAAAAATGATGATCTTTATAAAAATGTCCGTATATGTTTTTTTTGTGTTTTTTTTTTTTTTTTTTAGTTTAACATCCTTTAACCTGGTTGGTCATATCGGACGATGGATGAAATTGGTGAAATGATGCTCAAATGAACTCGGGGTCCATGAGCTTAAAGTTACAGACATTCGTCATCTCATGATAAGGGAAAACCCCGAAAAAAACCTTATCGGGGTAACACCCTAAGCAAGATTCGAACTCACGACGTTTTGAATGTGAGGCAGGCACGCTACCACCACACTACCCAAGCGGGCTTGTTTTTTATAGTGTTTAACACCCGTTTTAACCACATATGGCACTGCTGGCGATGACACTGATAATACAGTAAATGTACCCGGGCCGCCTAGGTGAGAGACGAGAGCTCTAACCACTTGACCACGCAGGGGTCCCTATGTGGGTGTGAACGGACTCAAAAACGACAAGACGGTAAAATGCACACTTGATATTTAACTTCTGAATCTTCTAAGAATAAGAACAACAATTTTCAGTACATAATCTCCCACCCCAAACTACCTTGACATGGAACACTTTTCGAAAATTTGATATTTTGATAAAAGCTCTTACGCTTAAGATATTCTCACGCCAAATGAAATGTATGGATATTTTAAGTTTTCTGGGCATAGCCTCTAAAGCCAAGCAGGCTCACCTCATTCAACGAAACTTTGATGGAGCATAATCTCAAGAAGTATGATCGAAAGCACTGATTTTTAGTTATTACATTTGCGGCCAGTGGTATTAGTGTCTTAAAGTCTTCCATACCTTACTGTCGTTGTCCAAAACGTGATACTGACGCCAACAATCAGGTTGCGTTGCTGAGATGTGTCATTAAATGCATTTCTCTTTTCACGACATCACACTATTAATTACACTGTGTATTTGAAAGCTACGTCCTTTATCAATTAAAATCTATCTTATTAAGGGTTTGACGGGTAGTTGTATTTCTCAATCTACCATTTAGAGAAAAAATTATCGTGGAGCTTCATTAAATATTTGGTCATTACTTAGGGGTAAACTCTTAAAAAGGTTGCACATACCTAACAGTGAACCAGGCTGCAAACTCGGTTAATTGAAGGAAGTCTATGCCATGCCAAACGAGGTACCAGGTTATTTATAAATGCATGCATTCTTCCTTGTTGAACAGGTTGTTGGGCATGATGAAATGTGTTGTTGTAGAGGACACGCTATGCAAATGTTTGATAAGGAAGCTAAGGAGGGAGATTCTGTACTTGAAAATGAAGACGAGCAAGGTAAATCAATTGAGTCCCTCGAGCAAGCATCCCCTTCCGTTGTGGGGGTTGCGGATGTCAGCAGTTCTTTTAATAAACAGCAACAGCATTCTTGGGAACAAGACAGACAAGGAAATACGTTGGGTACCGGAATAATGAAACTCGGTTTGCGTGCAAGGGCACTACAAGTTGTTCCGTATTGATTTCGCTCGGCGAGTTTCCTGATAGATGCTCCCGCACACAAAGACAAACAAATAATTAGGCACAGCATCTCACCCACTCTCCCCCTTCCTCTCCCTGTAGCTTGGTCTGCGCATTGTTATGTGGGAATGGCTAAATACTCGTAATAGTGGGGGATATTTGTCAAACAAGATTGAGTCGGAGAATAGTTCCTCCCGGGGAATTTATTCCTTTGTCGTCGCATTAAGCCTGTATTGTTTAACTGCAGTCTTACTGTACACAAACATATGTATCACAGCGTTCTACAACTGTTTATTACTGTTAACCCTCTATACTCTATCTCAGACGAGAATGATTCTAATGTAAACAGCAAGGACGAGCGGACTCAACTCGCCATATCTCTGACGCTACAGTGTGTTCATGCGTTTTGCAACCTATACTTTTTTCAAATGGGAAGAGTTCTACTCTGCAGCAAATGAGTTACGTTATCGTGCTCTGCGTTGCCAGGTTGCTACCCTCACTCTTTTCATATTTCCCTCTCACTCGTACACTGAGTATGCAAATCTTTGGCGGCATAATTGCTTGGCGTAAGGAAACCTAACAGACTTTTATAAACTTCTATAATTTTGCAATTTTCAAAATCTAAAACTTTAACTTGCATATTTGCATATTAAGTACAAGTTTTCTTAAATGCTATATTATTATAGTTTATGAATTGCCTATTATTTTAAACCAGTGGAACTTCCAGTAGCTCCTCCATGTCGCTGTCATCATTTACGTCAAGAGACAATAATTCGTCATTGTTGCATTTTTTAGAAAACGCGTAGACCCTAAAATAACACTTCGAGTCTGGCTACGCAACATGCCTCTTGGATTCGCCACTGAATTCACCACTAAAAGCCATTGCACTTGCTATATTTCTGACTAAACAGCAACTGAAAACTGACTTGAACTCTGTAGGAACTAGGGTTAAATAAACACGAGCCCTGGTTTCGAGACAAACAAACATGCGATAGATGACGCAGCATTCTACAACTAACAAGAGTATGTTCGCTCTGTCTCTCGACTTTAGCAGATTGCTAGGCGTAATAAATTTAAAAATTTCTTTAGTACCGTCCTGTCAATAGTTTACATTCCATTTCTGTGTAATTACTCCTGTATGTACAGATATAGTAGAACACACACACACACACACACACACATATATATATATATATATATATATATATATATATATATATATATATACAAATAATAATGGTCATTATAGTGCTTATGTGATTCTGATTATGATATAATACATGGGTATGTTTATTCATGTGTATAATGGAATTTATTTGGGCTAAAAATCTGTGGTGTTTACTTATCTGCTACAAACATTACTCCCTATCTTCCTCGTGAATTATTTTTTTGCAAAATTTGAATATATTGTGTTAGCGCAAATAGTGTTTTTGAAAAACGGAATCAATTAGCGCGTTACTCCCCAGTTAAGCCGGAATGCAATATGTCAACACAGCAGCTCTCCGGTTGGCTGCCGGCCTGGTGGCGCTCAAGGACATACCTCATCCCATTTCCAAGTCACTATAGCGTTAAGATATTACTAGTAACTTACTAAATATGTGTGTTACATAATCAATGGTATCGTACAGTGGCAGGGTTACGCTTCGGCGTTTTCTTCTTAAATATTGCTAAACAATGCGCGATCATTTGCCTCTCGCCAAATCTTTAGATTTGCTTCGGTATCGGTTGTGCCTCAGTTCGACAGATTGGCAGAACTACTCCGTGATGATACATCGACGGCTCTTAAATTATATACAAACGCTCTGGGCTGGTGATGTATGCAAGGTACGATGTTTTAAACATCAGAAGCTATTCTGCGTGATAAACAATAGCATTTAAATCAGCATCGCCCTCCTTTCTTCAAAAAGTTTTCCTAAGGAAAAGTAATATGGTCTCAGGGTTGTATTTTACACTCTTGTTTGCTTAAGTGCGTTTTGCTCTTTAAGTGACCCGGGAGCATCATGTAAGCCTAATGCGGTATTAACCTTTCATGAAACAGTAAACTACCAGTTAAAACCATCAAATTATCGTTTACCGTTTCTGCTGCCATTTGTGCATAAGCGTACAGACGTTTGCTTTTATACTCAGCTAATGGGCTTTCATTTCAAGAATATGCCACTGTTCCCTGAAACGAAAAAGGGAATTTTATGCATGAAATTTAGTTCGTCATTTGTTTTCTAAAGCTGAAGTCGTGCGCTTCACAGTTTATGCTTCCATGAACAAGCTTCCGCAGAAGGAAGTAGAACCTTATTAAAATTGCAAAGACAGTTGCACCGCTTATACGGAGATGGGGACACTATCGCATTTCCCAACGTAAACCTCTTTTGGGTCTCATGCTTCCTCTCATTTTTCGTTTCTGATAGCGTAATATTGGTGCAAATAAGCACGAAGGTAAGAGTAGATCCGTAAATTTAAAATTGAGTATCGCTTTTTCGAGATTTTCCTATCATTTACGTGTTGTAGGCTAATCAGAAATGTTTGTATACCTCTGCATTATCTTACAGATAAATAACATTATTGCCAAAATCAGTAAAAAAGAAATTCAAGTTTTGCATTAATACTTAGACTCATGTTTTAGTTTCTTACGGTGAATTTCATATAACATTTGCTGTTTTTAAAAATCCTTTAAGCTCATTCAAAAGCATTTTAAACTATGTATATCCATAGCGGCTACTTTTACGGAAACAAGTTTTTCATATAAATTGGTGCAGTTTTTGGCACATCTTGAGTCATGTTTTTAACGGAAGATAAGTAATAATAATAATAATAAAAATAATAATAATTTAAAGTTTAAATAAATTAAAAATAGTAACTTCAAGAAATCGCCTTAAACGTGACACACACACATTAACCGAACTTTGTTCTAATATGAGCGTATTCGATTTGTAAATTAAACATTGTAAATTAAGCATTTAATCACATTATTCTGTTACATCCGGTTAAAGTTTAAGAACCGCATAAAACCGGTGGCCAGTACTGTGCTGTATTTGGTATTCCGTAACGTTGTAAAAACGTTATGGTTAACTATACCAATAGCCGAAACCGCGTTTTTAGCTACTACTATTGCTGAGCATGTGGTCTCCATTAAGTTATCCTCAGCCACACATTTGAGAGTAATTAGTAAACTGGTCCAAGACATTTTATCCCTCAAATATGGGCACGAATTTTTCGTCTGGATGCCGGCACAAAGTCTTCGCTTCTTAAATCTGTATGCCTGTAAATCCGTTGTATGTGCGGTAATCGTAGAAACCCCAACTTGTGTTAACTTCAATAGTGAGTGTTGTGGGAATGTTCAATATTTTGTTCCATTTATTTTTATTTTTACTTTTTCTGTACGTGCTATGTACAAAGTGTATAGAGAAGGTATTGTAATGCACCGAAAAATTCGATACCGAGATTTCACCGGAAATACATGTTTTGAGACCTCCTGAATCCAAAAAAAAAACATTTTTAGCAAAAATGTCCGTGTGTCTGTGTGTGTGGTGTGTGTGTGTGTGTTTGTAGGCAGCATAGCTCAAAAACGGAAAATCCGTTAAAAACCAAACTTGGTATTTAGGTTCGGTATCTTCCAAGAATGCGACACGAATATTTTCAAGAAAATCCCCCCCACACCCAATTACCCTTTACATGGAACTTTTTTCGAAAAATTAAATTTTCTTAAAAATGGCTAACGATTTTGATTAAAATGTCGTATATTAAATATATTTACCTGACAAATAAAGTGTATATCTTGAATTTTCTGGGAATAGCCTCTGAAGACTACTTTATTCTGGATGAATTTTGCATAACTACTAAACCGTAAGAGATGGACGAAAACCTAACATACAAAAAATGTAGAACACGTTAAAACATATATACATTTTTTCGTGGAGTTGATCATTTTTAGATATTCCTTGTTTTTGCTTTCAGCTTTGAAAAACTTAAATATTGATGTGCACAAATTCTTCATGTTCTCTCCTTTACTTTCCAAATGCAAATGTTCCTTTACATCTCTGTTCTTAATGATGTACTGTGTTTTGAAAGCAACACTTTGGTGTCACATAGATCACAGTTATAGCTATTGTGTACCGTACATTTCCACTGTGATCTATTCAGTTAATTGTGAGAGATCTTTCTCAACTTTATAAGCTCATATTACGTGTTATCAATCATAAAGTCATAATTTTATACAATATTTAAATGATGGCGGCGCCATAGCCGAACGGTGACCTATCAACTATCAACTAGGTACCCCGCCATTCATTCCACCAATTGCTCCATGCTAATATTTTCTGTTTTCCATTTCACCGTCATTTCATATTATCCACTTTCTCTCTTTCATACTACGCATGGGGCTGATCATCCATACTGGCTTCTCTCTGATCCAGAGCCTCTGCTCCTCAACAGGTTCCTGGCACCAGACGCTGGCTTGCAAGTACTATTATGCGCTAGGTCCCGTCTTCATTCAGTAGGTTTCGCGCAATTTCGAAGCAGAGCAGAGCAACAACTTTGAGATATGGAGTACGCTACGCAATCCTATATCTAGTGGCTTTAATGTCAAGATTTCATTCTGTCTATAGATTTCGGAATTATCGCACATGCACGTGCACTGTGTTTAATTTGATAATTCAGCTAGCTCGCGGTAAATTAGATAACTTATTCACCACAATGACTGAGGTCCTCAAAGAACGAAACTTTCTTTGGTTGATCACACTGCGGAAAGACACACGGACGAGACAGCTCTCTTCTTCCCATGGCCCTCGATTCACCGTATAACCAGGCCCAATAAAATCTGGGCGTATAGTGCATACAAAGAGAAACAAAGAAAGATTTAAATGGTTACTTATATTTTTTAAACTCTCAGAAAGTTGAAATATATTTTGTTCACACAAAATCAAATGTTTATTACTTTTATAATCAGAGAGCTTATTTTAGGTGTCTAAAATTGACTTTTAAGGATCTAAGAATCCAAGAAGTACTAATTAAACTAAGAGTCCTTGTATACTAAAGACAACGAAACTTTATTAAAGTAATATTTCTGAATGATGTACTTCCTCTTTACTGATATTCCCATCAAGCTCAACTGGCACAATGAGAGGATCAATTATTTCTATCCAAAGCATCGATACGGTGTAGCTGTTCGGAATTCCTGAACTGCAATGCTATGACGTAGATAAGCTCAGTACATCCTCGTGCATGTTCCCTCTGAACTGTTTGCTTTCCATTCAATTAGAATGTTAATTGCTGCTATAGCAGTCATAACTCTTCTAACATTTATTCTTTGTTCACAGGTACGTAAATGAACGCTTGCATGCTCTAGAACTGGTGTGTTCGAGGAGGTCGGTAAGTGAAAAATTAATATTAGATCACAAAGGTTGCATGTGGGTTCAAACGCTCAGAATCACTTGAAAGCATTGCTTATAATTAAAGAAGAGAGGTTTTTGCGGTTATTTGCCAGGTTACATATACGTAGACGTTATACAGCTGTATGTCTGGTGTCTGTGTTGATTTCCGACGTAAACAAACCACGCGATGCGTGCAGTATGTAAAGCTGCTCAATGCAACACTCTGTTACGAGCTAGCTCTAACTCATGACGGCAGAGAGTCAACTGGATAGCGTGTGTGTTCCCAGTTGCATTTCTTTTGGGTGCACTTCACTGTCTTTAATTGTTTACCCGTCTGCTGAACTATGCTCGCCGTCGAGTCAACGTGCATTTCGTGTCGCGCAAAAACCTCTCAACTTTACTTATATTCGTTCATCACTGTTGCAGAGGCTTGAGGGTATACGACCTGTGGTCTAAGACTGTAATGGGCAAACACATGCCATATCCCGAGGGAGGGGAAAGGAGAGGTGCTATGATGTAACATAAAATTAAGTTGAGTTTTATTTATGGACGCTCTTTAACTACTCCGGTTCTCAGAGTCCCATTCTGTATTGGGCTTGATGAAAAACCGTTTAATTTTTGCTCAGAGGCCTCTTTATCAGACTAGAGGTTCTTTTATGTGCTGTTAATCTACGACACGGGACCACCGGCTTTACTTCCCTTCCGGAGGAAGCCACGCCCGGAAAAATCCATCGCCCTCTGTCGAATGTGAAGTCGCGACCTGGGAACGAGAGGTAACGTAGCCAATAGCGGAGTAGGGACGTAATGCACTTCATTATTTTGAAAGACAGATTGGACTGTGTGTTAAAATGCAGTGTATGCATTGACAAAATAAACCAAGTGCTTTTTCATTATTATTAATGCAATAAGGGTTTGAAACTCCACTTAACTAAGTAAAATTTGTTAGCAAGAAATGTGCTCTTGCGGAATCTTGTTGGAAACATCACACGCGGCTACAGAATCATGAAATGAAATAAGAAAACTAAGCAGACGTGCGTTTTATGTATGTGGTTCTCTGAAAGATAAAATGTATTAGATTCTAAACCTCTTACGCTGCAGGATCTTAGTGATGACATGATGGAAGAAATCGTAAGGATTCCTGTTGCCAAGAGTGAGAACGCTGCCTGTTTATGACAAGGTCTACATTTCCAGCATTTACTATAAGGTTAGGATTCTAGTGCGGCATTTCCAGCTCCTCTTTCCCCGCGATTGTCGGTTCTCTCGTGCAGTGGAGACAGGTCGCAAGAGAGGTTACCTTATAGTTTAGTAACCTATAGCACCTCTATGTTGGCAAGATACGTTTGTTGAGATGAATACAAGACAAGTATGTATGTATTTATTCCACTGCAAGTGAGTATTACCGGGTGATAGAACTAATTATATTACAAAATAATGTTATAAAGAATAGTGCAATAAACAATAAATGCGCGTATGAAAGAAACAGTGCAAGTACGAGTCTAATTACACTAAATTTATAAGCAATTAATAAAACTATATTAACATGCAGTGTTGAAACAGATTGTTATAGCTACCAGTTTATAGCTTTGTAAAACTAGATATAATACTTAATTAAAGACATTGAGGTCATTAACTATTTTAGTATTCCCATTCATTAAGGACACTTAGTAGTGTCAGAGTAGCAACTTCCATGTAGAATTTCAATACAATACATGTTAGTGTTTCTTGAGAGCTATGTAATGAAACTTTTACCACTTATATATCAACCTCCTCTGATGCAGAAACCATAATCAAATCATAAATAAAGCTAACTATTTTTGCTCTATTTATAGTCCAATAAACACAGCATTTTCAAACATTTTCCTCTTTAGGTGCACTTTTCTAGAAAACTATAATAGAGAGAGATTTGAATTTTTATTGCATATGCAGAGCATACTGCTCTAAACAGTCGGTAAAAGCTTTATTTGTTACACTTTCATGAAATTCCTCAAATAAAATTTTCATATATAAAAAATTAAAAAATAAAAGAGTACCTTATTAATTACTTTTTAAATTGCTATTTTTGATTAAAATGTCTTAATGGCTCACCAGCTATGTTGAATAGCATGTTTGTAAGGTGATTACAAAGTTTGAAATGTGTCACTTTAACTGTTTAGGAGAAAAGTGTACCTAAAGAAGAAAATACGTGAATTTTTTTTTTAAAATTTGGTGTTTATTGGAATATCAATACAGCAACAATTATTGACTTTATTTATGATTTGATTATGGTTTCTGAATCAGAAAAGTCTGATATAAGTGGTAAAAGTTTCATTATGATAGATTGCAGAACTTTCAAGAACACTAACATATATTGTATTGAAATTCTACATGGAAATTGCTACTCTGAAATTACCAAGTGTCCGTGATCATCTAATGACTATCATCATAAAGTTTACCATTAGTATTTATAACAATATGCAATTTACAATATAGTATTATGCAACGTATATTGTATTGACATTCTTCCTAAATTTCTTCATGGAGAGAGGACAGTCCTGAAAGTCTGCTACAGGCACAGTTCCATTGTTTAATTAACAAAAGAGTATTTTCCTATCTTATATTCTTCTTTTGAACAAATGATCGTTGCGTGTGCAATATGTTGAATTCTCTAATCTGACATAACGTGCATGCGATTTAAATAATGCCATGACAACTGTTTTTTACTTGTAACTCTCAACGGCTCCATTTAATCTCATCTTTTGTAGCACCAAAATGTTTCTCCCTTCTTGTGAATTGTGTAGCCCTTCTCGAAATACTTTCTAACAACTCAATTTGATTAACTCTCTACAGGTCCCAACATGCTGCTCCGTATTCCATAACGGCTGCACTAAGGATTTGTAGGCACTTTTCCGGGACCTTACAGTTGTATACAGGGTGATTCATAAGGACTTTTGCAAAGATTGGGGACTGGTTTCTTACATCTAAACAAGAAAAATTGCTCATATAAACACAGGTCCCAAAACCCTTCGTTTTCGATTTATTGAGGTTCAAAATGTTATTAATCAAAACGGTTTAAAGTGACACGTGTTTCTAATTTTTAAGTTGACTTTTTGTTAGGGGGTATTCAACACAACGAAATTGATAAAAAGTGCTTCAAATATCCTCTTATGTCTAGACGCGCATGCACTCGTCAAAGCATGGATTGTCAAATGCTTCCTATCGGTGTCTTATCGTTTCGCAGGCTTTCGTCGCACATAGATTAAGAGTTTGCTAATCCGCGATGTCTGCTGCAGAAACGGATTATTTAAGGTAAATTCAAAGATAACAGTAAAAAGATAGAAGATAAAAATGCAAAGGATCCTCAAAAGACGTGACACGAATGTGTTGAAGAAAATTCCCCACCCAAACTATCCTGAACAGGGAATTTTTTTTGAAAATGGCTGTAACAATTTTTATTAAAGCGCTATGTTGAAGATACTTTCATGACAAATGAAATGTAGATCTTGAATTTTGTTGGGATGGTCTCTGAAGACCTCAACATTACGACTGATTTTTGTGTAAGAGATACACAAAATTGAATACACATAAAATGTAAATTTCCTTAAAACTTGCATTTTGTGGAGTTAACCATTTCCGAGATACGCCTTGTTATTGGTTTTAATCTTAAAATACATAAACCTTTCTCAAACGGAAGTCCTCATTCGCATCATATTTGTTTTGCTTTACTCCTGGCCATGCAAAAAGAACGGGCCCACCTTATTTCCTTTCTACTTAACAGGAAGCACGTAATAAGAGCAGGCTGTGTGGAATGGAGGTAATAGTAAGACTGGACTCTATTGCAGTAAAATTCGTGTTTCAATTCAGTCTTTGCTCCGTTGTGTGTATGTTGCATTAACTGCCGTAGTAATGTATAAAATTGCATTTCGGTTTGAAGACAAACTATGCATGAATCAATTACTCATATTTTCTCGCCGCTGGAGAAAGAATGAAACGCAAGCATCAGTAGCAATTTGATTGGCTGTGTTTGTTTTGTTGCCGTATGATGACATATTGTGGTTCGCTTAAGCAAAGGTCAGCAGACCTAAACGAGGATTGGGAAAATTGCAAAACCTCATGGCAGCCTCATATTTTTAAAACGCCTGTGGTAATAATCACTATAGAATGCTGCATTTCCGTTGTTGTCATAGACTTTTTAGTGACTCTGTAAATATACGTTTCTAAAATGTTTGTATTCATGTTTGACACATACTTCTCCTCCATTGTTTTACTTCTTGCTTTCTATAAACAAAAGTCATAATCACAACTCAAAAGTTAGCTGGGTAAAATTAAATTATTCTTGAACTCTTCGCGGTTAACTACCAGGCCCCCTTCGACTTTTAAACGTTGAATAATTCCAAATCGCGGATTAGTAATGGGAAAGCATTGTAGATATGTCGGAAGTTGCTAGTTACACCAAAGTAATGTCTAAGAATAACTGCTTGTTTAGTTGATTAGTTTAGTGTTGTTCACCTCAAAATTTAACTACATCTGTACCCCAGGCTGCTTGCCAAGGGGAAGACCTGGGTACGATTCCCGGTACTGGCGTGGGGAATTTTCCCCTGCTGGGAGACCTGGTCCGGGATGCACTCAGCCTCGTGAGGTCCCTAGAAGCCCAATTGAGGAGGTACTTGATTGAGAAGTAGTGACTCCAGATCGAGAAGACCACATCAACCGGCCGGGAGGGACTTTGAAGCGCTGATCACGTCTCACCCTCCAGCACTGCATCCCATTCCTGACGCCTTCGGGCCGAGATGGGGTATACAGCGGTCGGGCGGTAGGCTGTGGTCCATTGTGGACTGTCGTCCCATGGAGTTAAGGAGTTGCTGCACCTCAATCGGTTTATTAGCTATTTATTTTCTCAGATGCAGTACTTGGACCCCCTAGACCATGATAGGTTCACAAAAAAAAAAAAAAAAAGAGCAGGATACCTATAAGATGCAGTACAGCGCGGCCCTGAGGGCAGACCATCATCACGGCTGAGTCATGTGTTGAAAATGAAGTGGCAGGGCACACAGTATTGTTCTAAGATCTTTCCCCAGCAACGTATTGGCTATCTCGCTCCCCTTCCCTCTGCTCAGAGTTTTGTGGTTGAGTGCGCGCATGTACTCCGACTCAGACGAGCAGAGTTGGAACTGCCATCCCCAGGACATACAAGTCAGCACCTGGGGTCATATGGCTGTTAAGGAAATGAAATTGATTTTTATTTATGGACGCGTTTAATTACTGTGGTTCTCAGCGTCCCACTGTATCCTGGGTGTAAAGGACCATTTAATTTTGCTCAGAGGCCTGTTTATCAGGCTTGAAGTTATTTGACATGCCTTAAATCTACGACACGGGCACAATGGTTTCGCTTCCCTTCCCGAAGGCGACCATGCTAAGGAGTTTTACGCCCAAAGAAATTCATCATCCTCAGCCAGGTTTGCACCTGTAACCTCGGGAACTAGAAGCTAGAATGTTACTCTAGGCCACGGAGGACGATGTTGAGGAGCAGACGGAATCTGGGTCAGAGACAGAGAGAGTAACCAGGATGGGTGATCAGCTCGATACTTGCATGAGAGTGAGGATGAAGATGAAGTGAAATGATAGTGAAAGAATGACAGGAAAGGTGCAGGAGCAGGTGGTGGAATGAATGGCGCTTTGTCCACCATAAAATTCACATGCAGTCCCCTGAGATCAAATCCGGACCGCCTCGGTGAGAGGCGAGCGGTGTAACCACTCCTTCACAGCACCACCTTACACTGATTAGACGTTCTAATGATAACTGGGAAAGGATGTTTGGGAAGGCAACATTCCAGACCAAAGTTTAGGGAATCTCTCCAGCATTTGATGGTTCTGATGGGTGAGGAAAATGTGGGAAAGGAACCTTAGTAAAAGAGCAGGGGCCTGACGGGATTAAAACCTCCCGCATGCTAACCTCAAGGTTACCGTTGGTCGACCTATCTCGTTGGGTAATAACTCCTTGCAGTTTGCTGTCCCGAAAAAATAATCATTATTTTGCCAATTATTATTGTTTTGTTTGATTTTTGTGACGTGCAAGGATATCATTGCAGAAGCACAACTACCTCATCAACCCTGCTGAGGATCAAGTCGCTACTTGAGTTCTGATACAGCCGCATGAATATTTAGTTCATTAACAGTTTCTGATGGAGCACCGTGTATTGCTAACTTCAGTCTTTTAGTACTGAATACATTTAAATATTTAAACTATCACCTACAGCTACTTTGTGACGGATCCACCGTTCAACCCTTGTATCTAATAAAAGGGTGTTAACTGCCAATAAAGTGAAGTATTCTTTGCCCTCCGTGGTTCTCTCCATTATTGCCTCAGCAGAACTCAATTGTCATAATAAAATTGACTCTTTAATGTACAACAAACATGTTTAGTTGCTGTCGGTACAAGTTTATTTTGTTGCCTAAGTATTAACTCTAAATCCGACATTATTTTTATTCTAAGAAATACTGTTAACGTTTTTACAATATCTACACGTACTATGTTCATAGTGTATAGAGAAGCTACTGTATTGCACCCAAAAAAAATATATGTTTTGGGACCCCCTGAATCAAAAACGTATAAAAAGTGTGTGTGCATGTGTGACTGTAGACAGAATAGCTCAGAAACTAAATACCAAACTGATATTTAAGTTCGTTATCTTCCAAGGATGCAACACGAAGATTTTGAAGAAAATCCACTCCAAACTACCCTTTACAGGGAAAAAACACTGAAAATTTTGTTTTTCTAAAAAATTGCTCTAACGATTTGCTCTTTATACATTAAAGTTATTCACAACATAAATAAAATATATATTTTGAATTTCCCGGAATAACCTCTGAAGAACACTTTATTCTGGTTGTTTTTTGCGGAAATTTGCATAACACTTAAACCGTAAGAGACAGACAAAACACACTACTCAAAATCACAGATCTTGTTAAAACACACGATTTATGTCACATGGAACTTTGTTGTAGAGTTAACCGTTTTCAACATATTCTTTGTTATAGGTTTCAATTTTAAAATACTTATACTTTTCTCAGGCAGGAAGTGTCTGTTTTTTTGTTACTCCTGGCTAAGCAAATGACAATCGCTTCACGATAACTTTTAAAAGATTTGACTATCACTTTAGCATAGCTCATTCCTTTTGTTCCCTTCTACTTATAAGGAACTAAGTAATAAGTACATTCTGCTAATGCTCATCTGGATTAGCATGGTGTAGAAAGAAGAATAATCTTGCGTAAGAAGTATGTTTGTAGAACAGTTGGAGAAAGTCATGCGAGTGTAAC
The DNA here is from genome assembly GCA_030762935.1 of Hymenopus coronatus. Classification (NCBI taxonomy): domain Eukaryota; kingdom Metazoa; phylum Arthropoda; class Insecta; order Mantodea; family Hymenopodidae; genus Hymenopus; species Hymenopus coronatus. The sequence continues at coordinate 27,837,328 of CM060900.1, read as the reverse complement.
GCATCACATTTTTCTGTAACACTTCTATTATATTCAGAACCTGGACTAGATCGGCGTTTTGTTTTTTGGTTTCAATAGCGGATAAAAATTAACTAACATATCAGTGGTCTTTAGAATATTGAATCTTGAACCCTGCCACACTTCTCAATATTGTCGGATAGTTTGCTGCTGAATCTTGGTGCATATTCTAATGTTGTTCACGAGGTCCTTATAGACGCTACTATTGCTGAAAGTCTTCAATCCTCGCTGCTTGGGATGCCGCAGTTGAACGTCAGAGATGGTTGTTCGTAAGCTGTATCAAAGCCAGCTTCAGAGTACACGTTAACAAGTTTAGACCATGATCCATAAAGGATATTAACAGTATTTGCGGAACTGGTGCTTTTGCCGAGTGGTTAGAATGCCCCGGGTTTCATTCAAGAGGATGGCATGTAACATTTGTGGGTCGGTTTTTCCTCGCCACTCATTCCACCAATTGCTCCATAATCATGTTTAGATAGATAGATAGATAGATAGATACTTTATTTCACTGCTTAGGGCGTGGCCCGGTGGCAGCGCTGTCAATGTAACAATACAATGAGTTAAATAAACAATAATGTGAATAATACACTGTTAAAATGCCAATGACATCATAGTATACTAATACATACATAATTGTAACAACAGTAATAATAACGCAATATTTTTATTTACTATCCTGACTATAAATCACTCTTCTTTAGTCTCTTTTTAAAACTATTTACACTTTGAGGCAAAGTCTCCAGTAAATCTGCAGGTATTTTGTTCCATTCGTTTATTGTTCTATTTGTGAAGGAGAATTTACCTATGTCTGTTTTCTGTTCCCTATTTCTTATTTTCTCCGAGTGATCATTCCTCCCACAGTATAATGGCTTTATTAATCGTTTGGATATGTCTTTCCATGCAGGCTCCCCCTTATAGGCTCTAAATATTGCACATAGCCTTTGTCGTCTCCTACGTTTTTCTAGTGTTTCCCAGGAAGTAGCAGTACTGTATGATTTTCGAATCGTTTACTTCTGTCTACAAATTTAGCTGCTCTTTTTTGAACTCTCTCGTGCCAGTTTTTGCCCCACCCGATACGGATCCCAGCATACAGCACTATATTTTAATATTGGTCGAACTAAAGAAGTGTATGCCAAATTTCGCGACTTTCCATTGCTGCGTTTTAAAATCTTCATTACGAAATGCAACGCTTTCCACGCCTTCCCAGTGATCGAGTTTACATGCTCCCCCACTCCATTCTTTGATTTAGTATTACCCCTAAATATCTGGTGATATTTACTCTCAGTATTTTCTTATTGTCTAATTTATATATTACGTTTTCTACTATTCTTGCCCTTGAAAATATAATTGTTTTTTGTTTGGATTTATCTCCATTTTATTATATTTTGCCCAGAGTTTAATTTTGTTTAAATCTTCTTGTAGATCTATTGTGTCACAGTTACCGCTAATATTTCTATAGATTATACAATCGTCTGCAAATAGGCGAATCTGAGATGTTATCCCTTCCCGTAAGTCATTTATATATGCTAAGAAAAGCAACGCTTCCCTGGGGCACACCAGAAGTTAGGAGACGATAATTTATTTCCCACCCGCACTCTTTGGGTTCGTTCGCTCAAGAATTCCCGAATCCAAGTTATCACTCTGTTGTCTATTTGCAGATTACAAAGTTTTTCTATTAGTCGTCCATGAGGTACAAGGTCAAACGCTTTAGAAAAATCAATTATTATTGCATGTACTTTTCCTGCCATCCATTTCACCGTCATTTCATATTATTCATTTTGTCACTCTTACCAGTTATCGGATTGATCACCCATCCTGGCTTCTCTCTGATCCATAACCTCTACTCTTCAACAGGTACCTGCCTGGGGTGTGTAAGTCCTACACATGAGGAGAACAAACAGAGAAAGAAAGAATAAAGAACGAAACATCGAACGAAAACAAAATTTGTGGTGGTAGTTATTTTGTTTCATACGCCGTATAGAGGTACTCTTGAAGAAACTCTAGTATAATTCTCAGATTCCTCACTGGCCACTGTTGAAACCAGTTTTTTTTTTAATGCTTTTTAATTTTTTATTTTTTTATTTTTGTTATTAATGAGGGGGAATCATTCCTCCTACATTTTGTTCCAGATTGGCTACGCGTCAAAGACCACTGAGTTGCTCACTTACAGGGGAATGCTTAACCATGCAATACGCGTCAGCATTGGGGGCAACCTATCTTCATGGCTGAATCCAGTGTAGGAATATGTGGCCTTCGCCCGTGACGTAATAACCATCAGCTTCCTCTCTAGCTGTGCTCGGAGGTTTGTGGTGGAGTACGCTCCAGTACTGTGGTTCAGACGAGCAGAGTTGGAACTTCCTGTCCTAGACACTGTTAACTCCAGTTTTTTCTCGCAGTGGCTATTCATAACGAATCCACACATCGAATATCTGTTGCGATAATTACACGGGAGTGGCTTTCAGCGTATGTACGGTCTCATGATGCATTATTCGCCAATCTACTGTCGATAGCTTCAAAGTGTGTGATCAAAAGCTAATAAATGATAACTTTTCTCCAACATTAGTCTTTACTTTCTGTGCCACGTATATTAAGTAGCGGAAGTATTGTATTCCATCTAAAACTTTATACAAAGATTTCACACAAGCTACAGGTTTTGAGACACGCTGAATTTCAAAAGATAATTTTCTCTACCACGTACAATGTACGCAGTATGTAAAGAAGATATAGTCCTCCGCCCAAAAATTTCATGAAGAGATTTCAACGAAAATATATTGTTTGAGTTTCCTGAATAAAAACAACCGTTTTAGAAAAATGTCCTTGATTTTCTATGAACAGCACAACTCACAAACTAATTGCCGTTAAATACAAAACTTGATAGTTAAGTTCAACATCTTCCAAGGATGCGACACGAAGCTTTTCAATAAAATTGCTTCACCTCAAAATGCCCTTTACATGGGCTTTTTTTTTAGAAAATGTTGAGTATCTCATAAATGTGTGTTAACGATTTTGATTAAAATACTAGATGTCTAAAATATTTTCTGGAAAAATTAAAGTATATATCTTGAGTATTCTGGGAATAGTCTCTAAAATCCTCTTCATTGTGAATGGCTTCCGCATAATTGCTAAATAGGTAGATGTAGACGAAAACTTATTACAAAAAATGTAGAACTTGTCGAAACACACAAATTATTTCAAATACATTTTTTTTAGTTAAACAGGTTCGAGATATTCCTAGTTATTGGTTTCATTTTTTCCATCCGTATACTTTTCTTAAATGCGAATTCATTATTCCTAGCTATTTCTAGTGGTCATACAAACAAACCAGATCACTTGTGATCACTTTGGCGGCCAGCTTTTAACAGATTTGATTATCGCTTTAGCCTTGTATATTCACTTTTTCTGTTTTATCTACGAGGAAATAAGTAAAAGGACTATTTATGTTACTGTTTTTCGTGGTTACCATGGAAGAATAAGCGCTTATAAGAATAATCTTGCTGAATATGTAGAAAAGTCAAGGGGCTGCAACAGTCAATTATTTCCAAAATTAGATTCTGTTGAATGAATTTCCAATCCACTTCGTATCGCACTAAGGATCACGCCTATTCAAGTCGCTTCAGTTGTGGTGCTGGTGAAAGGGCTATAAATACCGATTTGCAAATTAGAGGCAGAACGACATATGTAGCAAAATAAATAATGCAATTAAGGGTTGAAAAGATTACTTTCTCTACCACGTACAATGTATATAGCATGTAAAGTAGGCATGGTACTTCATGACGAAATTTCACCGGAGATATATCTTTTGGGGTCTCCTGAAGGTTTGCGAGTTACAGGAAGAACGGCATATGCAGCAAAATAAATCATGCAATTAAGGGTTGAAAAGAATACTTTCCCCACCACATAAAATGTACATAGTATGTAAAGAAGACATAGTATTTCGCCCAAAATTTCATGACGAAATTTCACCGGAAATATATCTTTTGAGATTTGCGAATTAAAGGAAGAACGGCCTTGTTTCTCCTTTATCTACAACGAAATAAGTGGAGTATTTCCATTACTGTTTTTCCTGGTTACCATTGGAAGAATAAGGGTTTGTAAGAACATTCTTACAGGTATGTAGCTGCAACAGTCAGATTTTTTGCAAAATTAGATTGTGTTTATTATTAATGAATAATGGCGTGATTAAGTGTGTGGTGAGGGAGGGGGAATACGCATTTAACTATTCTGTAGAACAGCTTTGCTTTGTAATGTGTTTCTTCTGGCTGCTAGGTAGTAAAGATGACCTATACCGATGCTCGAAGCTTTGAATGCAGTTATTACTCTCCAACAAATACAAAATAACAGTGCTTTTCTGAGGCCATTAAAGTTGAAATTGCGCTAAATGGCTTGTTGATTGAGCAGTGTCCTTGTTAAGCTCCCATCACGGCTACTCTGAATGCCAGTGATTAAATCCGCCGATCCAGAGTTTTAACGGAAATGGAATATGAAAATCGACTTAGCAGTTAATGAAAAATAATTGAAATAATCGGCTTACAAGAGTACATCACCCATCTGCAAATATTTATTGATTTATTACAGTTATGGGGTGTGTATTGCCGAAGATAAGTTTATAGCATGGAGCTCTGTAAATTTCCATTCTATCAGGTTCTTTATCAATTCGCGCATTCAGCTTTCGGGACATATTCGACTGTAAATAAGAAATATTGTTAAAGAAGTCAACTTCTAAGGCCCGGTTTCGCAATTTAAGCTTCGGCTTCGAATCCTGTTTGAGAGGAAGCTGCAGTTGAGTTTTACAATTCATAAGGAATAAGGCGTGAATTAAACCCCACTGAACTGCGCTTTAAGGTGATGTATCTATGTGAAATTTGAAAAATCTACATTATTTAAGATAACTTATTAAAACTTATTTATCATTTAATAGTTCTTCATATATACTTATGTAATGCTATTATGACTTTTATTATTGGCCCTAAATTTATGTAATTTCAGTTCATATTAATTTATACTGTTTTGGTATGCTTTTTCATTTTGGCATTAATTATATGGGAAGCTGTAATTCTCTAAAATAAACAAAAACATACAGTGATAGTGATATTTATGCCCTGTATTAATTTCTAGCTTACATTGGTATTTAAATACTACTTTTACTGTCTAAATTCATTGTTTCAATAAAAATGGGCCACGTGATACATTTTTTTAAAACTATTCACATAAAAAATCAACTTTTACATTAAGGTAGTTAACAGATAGATTTTTTATATTATATTTTTATATTAACCCTAAATTTTACTTGCTGTACTCTCCAAACCCTTGATTTTTCAAAATTTAATAGTATATTTCTCCAAATTATTAGCGTTATTACGGAAAACTATATCACCATTTTATTTAATAAACTTTTGAGTGGCAGTATAAAAGGTTTGAAAAAAGGTAAACAGTTGCATCGTGAGGAGCATTTTGGGCATGAAAAAGTGTTGGAGAAAGGTTTGCGGGAAAACAAGGTTTAAAATTGAGACTACTTGTAAATAAGCATGCACCTGCACATTTAAAACCTCAGTTAATCGGTGGCTAAAGTGCAGCAAGTGACAAAAACTATGTATTTGCTTAAAGTTTACACTTCATATTATTCTGTTATGAAAAAAAAAATTGAATTTTTCGCAATTTTTAGTTACATTTCACAGATGGATCACTTAAATTTAAGGAATGGTCATGTTGTAACCTGAAAGAATCATATTAGTGACACATAAATCCATTAGTTTGATCTATGTGCACAACAGAAAACTAAAAATGTTTTGAATGCGAAATGTTCTCATAAATGCAATGACCGAGATTTGCATTAAGTAAACAGTCGGCAATGATGGTACCAGAAAGTATTAATGATAGAAATAAAATGACAGACAATCAAATAAACATAAAACCTACTGGTAAGCAAAACTTAATTTTATACTTCATGCTTTATCGTATAATTTCTCGCACTCGTCGTCATATCTACTATTGCTTTATAATTCAGTAGAAAAGGGTTTTGACAGAACCAATGCTCCTCTAAACGTTAAGGTTATAATATGCGAGTGAAAGCATGCTAATTGGAGCTGGACGTTTTTCATATAAAAGTTTACATCATTCAGAGCTGTCAAAACTGTTTCACAGCTCCTCCTGTCGCAGTTTTCCCCCACGTTTGGTTTTTCTCTCTACGTTAATTTCTGCACTTGCAATTTATTACATGCTTATGCACTTCACAGTTTTTAGAAACATTAGAAATCTTATATCTAAAGTTAATACCTTTCTCAGACACAATTTTTTTTTTTGAAAAATTACTATTCGTATTTTTTGATAACACCGCAGACTATGTCACTGATGATACATTGAACGAAGATGGAGCACTGGTGGAATGCGACGGCGGGGGAAACAGGAGAACCCTGAGGAAACCAGCCCCGAGCCACTTGGAATAGAACCCAGGCCACCTTAGTAAAAACTATTGGTTTTAAGGATTATTTTGCCCTTTGTAACATCCCAATAGATACTTCTGCACATTTTCAGAAATGTCCATTGTATTTAAACAAAAACTGAGACGCCTGGAACGTTTTGAAAGGATGGAAACGTAAGTTTGAGAAAAATGATTTTTATGAAACATTATGCAAGGAAACAGGTGTATTGTATGATCTTTAAATGTCTGTGGAGCCCGAAGCAAGGGGAGGACAACTAAATATTGATTCTTTATAGAAGCTCAAACGTTACAACTACTATTTGTAATAAAAGAGCAGTTTTCAATTTTTTGACCGATTGTAGTGAAAATTTCACTCCCACTGACCCTTAAGCTGAAACTGAGAAAACAACACTAAGTGTGCTAGTTTTCCTTCTGTATATCTGAAAAAAATGAATCAGAGGGTGCCAATTCTAGAGCACTCTCATAGCAGGCACTTCCCAGGTTGCTGCTGAAGTTGTGAAGTGGTTGGAATATCACCTTACTACACTTAGCTTCCCAGGAACCAGGAGCAAGAACAGGTTGCGAAGTTAACCCAAGCGCAAGGCAAATTACCACGTTACCTATCTGTTTTTAGATGGATTTACCGTACGATATTAAAGTTTTTAGGGAACAAACCTTTTTATGTTGTTAAACACAGATAAGAGCGGATATTTGTTTCCCATAATGCTGTTGGCGCGGGTTAATGAAGCCGAAGGGAAGGACACCCACAGATATAGAGAGAATAGATAGGATATACCCTATCCTTGTGCATTGTGGTTGGTGGTGCACGTTTTTGTCAAACCGCCATATTGTGGTTAAAACATTACGGCCTTTGTGGGTTACATGTGTAACCAAAAATAAGATTTTGTGGTGTTAAATGCCAATTAAGTAGTACATTTGCGCTGTAGGATTTAAACCAGTATAATGGTGAATACGTGTGTGGTATTTTATTGTTGTTGCGGTTTTTCATATAGCAGAAGAAAAACACAAGGTAAAGGAAATATTTCAATACATAGTTTGGGGTACTTATTTAAGTGATTTTGTGGTGTTATATATTCAATTAAGCAGTAAATTTAGTGTGTAAGTTTTAAACCAGTTAATGGTTAATACGCGTGTAGTGTTTGATTGTAGTTTCTCGAATAGCAGGAGCAAAAACAAGGAACGGGAAATTCGCATACAAAATTGGCAATCTACTCTGGTTTATAAGTAACCTTTTACTAATTTGCCCATTTAACAGCTATCGTGAGAACTAATTACTATCGAATTATGTAGTTGTATTAAATATTCCTTCAACTAGAGATCTCTCCTCTTCCATTGTCCTTTGTTCTTTACTTAAGACTTGGAGAAACAATTAATTTAACAGATGTTGCTTATGGTGTATATGGTAGTGTGTAAAACCACAAGATGGCGGCTGGTACAAAACGTGCTTCAGCAAAATGCTGGTATTTCCGCCCTGTGAGGACCCCCATGCAAACCCGATGCTGGACCGCTTGTTGGACCGTCAAATAAAGCAGTGCCAGCTGGCGGGAAACGGAAGGACTGGTGTATGTAATAGCCAAGTAAAGCAGAGGAGAGACGCACGGTTGAGCGGTCACCCATCCTGCTGTGACCAAGTCCGATACTGCTTAACTTGGTGGTTTGAGGTGTGATGGGATGAAACGGCAGTACTTACCAGCCCAGGGCATCCTTGGGCAAGCGGTAACCGCGGCATCGTCTGAGCAAACGATGGTCATATCGCCCAAGTGTGTTTACCATCCGATTAGACTGAGGTGGAAGTTTGCGGGCTCTTTCTCGCACAACATTCGAAGTCCGAAGTCCGGAGTCCGGAGCGGGTGTATAGGAATAGCCTCCCTCAAGTCGGTATGCATGATGGGCAAGTCTAAGAAGCTGGGCTCCTAGCTTATTCGGCACAACACCTGTCTCGTGTGCGACAGATTCCGGGCTCGATTCCAAGCTGGGGTGGCTATTTTTTCTAGCCAAGATTACTCCCAATTCTCCCCAAAATGTGGAAATGTGAATGAGGGGGAAAGAAATTCTTTATTTTATTTTTGTTTTGTTTTATTGTCTACCAAGTCTTACGTATGTACATAGTAGGTAGAGAAGGTATTGTATTCCACCCAAAGATTGGATACAGATATTTGCACCGGAAATGCATGATTTGAAGACCACTCAATCGAAAACAGGCATTTTAATAATGACTGCTTAAAATCTTGAATTTTCTGGGAATAGCTTCCGAAGACCTCTTCATTCTGAATGACTTTTGCATAACTGGTAAACTGTCAGATATAGAAAAAAGTTACTACACAAAAACTGTAGATCTCGATAAAATACATACACATAATATATTTCATATAGTTTGTGTTTTGTAGGCCTAGCCATGTCCTAAATATTGATTGTTAAAAAGAAAAACACCTCAGCATTCCCCTGACGACAAGAGATTCAGGAAAAAACATAAGTTAGAGTGAACGATTGATCGAGATCAAATCCGTTTCCTTTTGATCCCAAGCGACCGCATGTGAGATTTGTAGTAGATAAAACGGCTCAGGGGCGGGTTTTCTCCGTGTTCTCCAGTTTCTCCCGCCATCGCATTCCACCAATGCTCCATCTTCATTCCATGTACCATCAGTGTCATCGCCTGTGGTGCCACCAGTAGTAAAAGCTGGCGCTAAACACTATAAAAAGAAAAGAACCCGCGAACTCCTAAATGCGGGGGATGGGGTGTCCTTCTAAGCAGGTAGAGATTAGCAAATAGAAGGAAGTAGTGTTTTCGTAGTCTGAAGCAAGCGAGGGGTAAAGGCGCGTGACAGAGTAGAAGAAGGAAACACTGTTGCCGATAATATTTGTGTGTTCACTGTGTACTGTCTGATTCCTGTAGATTTTGAAGACTCGTCATCCGACTCTGAATAAAGTATTGCAACACTGTTGACTGTTTTGCCAAGCTGCGGAACGAGTTCAGCATACGTGTACTCTTCCCACAGGTTAAACTGGAGCGAATAGCCACACCAACCCACTAGCTATAACACAGCTGAACAGACAGTACTTATATAGCCATGTGCTCTGTATAAAGGTCATTAAAAGGTATCCAAACGTTTGTGTAAAGTTACACGTATGTCAGAAACTACTGTTAATGATTGCATGTGGGCTTTCCAGCTGTAACACAGGTTTCGTGTATAACTTTTGCTATCTTTAAATCGGGTAATTTTAAGTTTTCAAATATGCTATAGATACTCTGCAACAAGGTTCTAACTGTTAAACGCTCTCTTCTGACTATATGCTTACACTAAGTACCCTTTTCATATGGGCGACTTACAACACAACGTCTGGAGCCAGATGTCGTTGAGGAGGAGACGCACTCTGAATCAGAGAGAGTAGCCAGGATGGGTGATCAATCCGATGCTGGTATGTGAGAGGAATTTGTGATTAACTGAATGAAATGATAGGTGATTATGGAGCAGGTTGTTGGGGGAATGGCAGGGGAATACGCAGAAAAACCGCCCAATAAGCCTCCGGGTTGTGTTGGTGGTGGGAGGCGAGCTGCCGGCCACGGAAACTTCTGATTTTAAAATGGAATTATGTGGACAGAAAATCATGTTTCACAAGTATTGATTTCCTTACACACTTTGATGCAGCATTTGCTGCGTGGGCTTTGATGAGATTCTTTATTTAAACGTTTACTATTATTATTATTATTTTTATTATCATCATTTTAATTTCTTTAGCACTCAGGTACAATGTGCATAGTAGATAGAGAAGGTAGGCATTCCACTCAAATAATCGATACCGAGATTTCACCAGAAATACATGATTTGAGGTCCCTTGAATCAATTAAAAGCATTTTTAGAAAAATGTCCATGTATGTGCCTGTGAGCAACAGAACTCAAAAACGAAAATTCCATTAGATACCAAACTTGGTGTTTTAGTTTGGTATTTCCGAAGGATGGGACAAAGGGATTTTCAAAAACATTTGTCTTACTCCAAGCTACCTTTTGCATGGAAAAAGTTTCGAAAATTTGAATCTCTCTGAAATTTTTCTATCAATTTTGATTAAAATGCGGTATATTAAAGATATTTACATGACAAATAAAATTTATATCCTGAAAAACCTCATTCTGAATGCCTTTTGCATGAGTGGCAAACCGTAAGAGATGGACGAAACGTACAGCACAAAGAATTACAGAATTCGTTAAAACAGACAGGTTAGGTCGTATATATTTTTGTAGTGCAGCCAACCATTTCCGAGATGCTCCTTATTATTGGTTTGAATTTTAAAATACTTGCACTTTTTTCAAACAGGAACATGGCACTCCACCTTCTTTTGTTTTCCTCTTGGCCATGTAAAACAGATTTTCAATGACAAAACGCATACCGACAGCCTTTAGAAGATTTTACTAGGTAATATGATCATTCTGCTAATGTTTATCACTATTATATTGATGTAGATAGAAGAATAACCTTTCATAGGAATAGTTTGTTACAGAATAGTGGGAGAAAGTCATATTAATGTAAAACATCAGATTTGTCTAACTGTATGTATCCTGTTTAAAATTTTAAATTATTTACTTTAATTCACAACGCTGCACACTAATCCTCTGCTGTCAGTATTCATCTATTTTATCTCCTGCCCTGGTAGAGGCTGACGAAGGATACGTTCAGTCAGTCTTCTAGTGTCCACGGGTAATGTCTTTTCTTTGAGCACGTATTCGCGCCATCTGTCAGAGTCCTATACATGTAGTATGATAAGGGAGTGGAATGAGAAGGATATAATGTAAAGGAAATCGTGGTATATGAGAAACCAGGCTAGCATTCGCCAACCGACAAGAGCACACCACTGAAAACCCAAAGTCAGGGTATCAATCTACGGGAATCGACCCGTAAGTTCCCGAACGCTAGCCTGACTGGTTCCCTGAAGCCATCTAGCTAAGCCTTTTTTTTTTCTTTACCGTACTCCACACGCCAACAGTGCTACGTGATATGGTCATCTCTTATTGGCTGCTGGACTAACTGCGTATTGCTCATGCATTGTGTTCGAACAGTAACATTCATCCAGATGACAGGGAACCTGAATCCGAACCCCATGTGTCTCTCTCTCTCTCACTCATATTTAGCGAACATTTGGCTTGTGTTATCTGATGCAATACGCAGTGTGAATAATCACCCCTTGAGCACAGTTGAATGTAAATTATTTTTGGCGTTCATGATGCCAGTATATGTTGAGATAGCTTTATGATGCCATATTTAATGTCAAGAGTTGATCAGGAAAACAGTTAATAGTCAAGCTCATGAGGTGATTACTATCGTTTAATGAAGCCAGAGGCAAAGCTTAAGAGTAGGGTTCCTCCTATGTCTAGCACAGATTTGTTTGCACAATTTTGCAAGAAAAGCAAAAACGCATAAATATAAGAAGCATGTTTTGGGACGCCTTGAATGAACCATGACTCCAGACAGGAGTAACAAAACTACGAAAGATGGAAGGAAGATGATCTAATGGAAAAAAGAATTGAAACAATTATAATTGAAGATGGCGCCGTGGGTGAGTGGTTAGACGGCTCGTCTCCCATCTAGGCGGCCCGGGTTTGATCCCAAGCACCCGCTTGTGGGATTCGTGGTGGACGAAGCGGTGGGTGGGTTTGCTCCAAGTCCTCCGGTTTCCCCCGCCTCTCATTCCACCACTTTCTCCATCACCACCTTTAGAATCATCAATTTCGCTTACATTTCATAACATCCCTTGCCTCATGTTCATGCCTGGCTACGGGTTGACTCCTTGTAACAGGTTTTCCATTCTGTGGTTTCGTGCCGTTGGCTCCCCGACAGGCTTCTGACCCTTAGGCATTGGCTTGCAAGTCCTAGGGGGATGTCAGTCCTATAAAATACGGGGAGGGTAAGCCGATTACGAAACGAATAATTGAAGATGATGGTATGGTATTCAGTGATGAGGAAACTGACATTGGGTGATTCTACAGAATATGAAGATAATGGCAGGCATAGAAGAAATAAAATACTAAACCATTGTTTTATTCACTGCAAAAAGTTGCGTAGGATTGAATTCGTTACTGAAAAATTATGGTATTTAATTTAGTAGTAGTGACTGTACGAATTGTGTGTATAGAGACAAGTGAAATAAACATTCCAGTGACCCTTCATCACAGTCGACACTGAAGGGAGGTAAGTTTACATTTAAGAGTTTCAGTGCTATACTATCATAGAAACTGGTACGCTAGTCAAATTGTAATTTATTCTGAGCATTCAGAATATTTCAGTCATCTGTAGTTTACTATTTGAAGATATGAGGGAGGTTTCCTCTCTTGTTTATACTGTATAGCAGCAGCACGTGCGACTCCAGCACCGCGTCTTCACTGACCTAGATGAGTTGGAGCTTCAGTTTATTAACGGACGTCGTTGTTATTCACAGAGGGTGCAAAGTGCGTGAGCACAGGGTTACCAGATTTGTAGCACGAAAAGTAGCGAAAATTACCTTAGAAGCAGCAAAATTCTAACTAAAGTATAGGCGCTAGAAAACCGTAGAAAATGTTAAATGAGTTCAGCTGCCTCCAATAAAATAATATAAGAATTCTTCGTCTTCCTCAGTTTACCTTCCTCGTATGCAGGACTTACACCCCCCGGACTTGGCGCCTAGGGTCAGATACCTATTGAGGTGCTGGAGGACTCTAGATCAGAGAGAATATCTAGGTTGGGTGATCGGACTGAGATTGAGGAAGAAGATACGAAATGACTGTGACATGAATGAAAAGAAAAGTGATTATGGAGCAGAAAATGGAATGAATGATGGGGAAAACCCACATAGTCACCGCTTTATCCACCAGCGGTCCCCTGGGTTTGAACCCGGCAGCCTTGGCAAGAGGCAAGCGACATAACCACTCGGCCAAACAGTCGTCTAGTACAAGCCATTAATAATAAATTGTAAATAAAAATATGAAAAACTGATGACAGCAACAATGGTTCGAATAATGATAAATAAGCAAATTGAACAGCTAATTAATAGTTGTTAAGACGTGTCTTCAAATTGTGAGGTAGATGAGTAAAACACACACAGTAGAAGTATACGTACAGGTGAGATGTCGTTATGATAGAGGGATGGGGGCAGTGTTTATTGTGACTGTGTGCAACTTTCATAATATTGTGTCACTCAGCAGTCGCCCGAATCAACAAGCAAACACACTTCAACAAGTATAGGAGTGTGGTCTGCCTCTCATTCAACAGGTAATGAGTTTCAATTAGCTTTTATTCGGGGTTTTCCCTTATCCTAAGAAGACGAAGCTTTAAGCTTTATGGACCCCGAGATTATTTGGGCATCACTGCACTAATTTCATTCATCGTCCGATATGACCAACCAGGTTAAAGAACGTTAAGCTTTAAAAAAAAAGAAAAGTATAGGTAAACTGACCACGCTGTTTCGTGCTATTAACGCCATTACTTGTATTTCACCAGTATAATATCAATCAAATGGAATTCCTCATTACAAAACCTACTCAGTTCATAGGTAGCCCAGAAAGTCGCAAATGGCCCGACCGGATAGCTGCAGACCTGCATCAAAATAAAGGTAGCCCAATTCGTTACTTTTCTCCCAGTCTGGCACAAACATCGTGAACAAATAGTGCGCAATGGCAAGAAGATGAAACACGCCCTTACTCGACATATATGATGATTGAGTGACTGATGTAATAAGTTCATGACAAGAAAGAACACCACATTCAAATTGCTAGAAGCTAGGGCGCTGTTTAGTAAAGCATTGTCGTATATTAGCGACATCAATTGGAATGCAGCAATTGCTCACGAGAGAAGGGGAAACAGAACGCGGGAGCTGGATGGCAATATGGACAAAATTATTGATTAAGTCCTCATTAACATTACCGAAAATTCATCTAGCAGCGAAACTGACGTCGGGGAATCAGGTTCCTCTAAGGAACGGATTAATTTATCATCGGATATTACCTTACTGTGAGTATTTTTTTTTTTCTGTGATGCAGTCGGGTCACTCCACGTGCTAAATAAATAGCTTATCGTTTTTTGAAAACCAGATCCATAACAAATGCTCTAAACCTAGGAAACATCCTGCAGGATGCCACTTTTCCATTGGTTACCACTTTTGTGTTTACCAGACATAACTGATTGCACGTTTTATAGCGTTCGAATGCATTGTTTATTTTTACATCGCAAACATTTTTTTTTCTATTGCGAGTGAGGCGACATCGATAAGAGTAAAATGAAGACTTTCCTAAACATAAATGGAAGCTCAAAACCACTTTTTCATGCTACAGAAAACTGAGTAGTACAGAGGCAGGATATTTTAGAACGCTGTTATCCCAGTTTTGAAGTAAACCTAAATATTTGATGATAATCAGTTTATTTATCCGTTTTTAGGTGATCTTCAGTTTCTTCTCTGCCTTAGCAAATAAAGAAACTATCCCATTACACCATGAAAACTCTCTATCGTTGCTCTCAGCAAATGTTTACAAAGACTTGTATCCGTTTTCAAGTTTTTCATTAAATGTACACTTTCTTTTTCCACGGCGATGTCAGAAACACAATATGTTTCTAAACAGTTTTTACTACAAGATTCTTCCTTTCAATAAAACACAAGCCCTTGGAACTACTCTGTTTTACCATTTCAGTAAAAACTGGTGAATGCTGATCTGCTTTCACACAAACAATGTAACCTGGATACAATTCGCTGAAAACGAAAACAGAACACAACCGTAACTTGTCTAAATAAAACAACTGCGCTGCTATAGCTTTCAACGTGAGCAATATTAAAAAAAAAAACTTACTTCTATCCATTTTTTTTTTTTTTGCCACAAAGAAACATAATTTTTACTTTCTCTGCGCGTGCTATGTACATAGTTTATAGAGAAGGTATTTAATACCGAGGTTTCACCGAAAATACACGTTTTGGGACACCCTGAATAAAAAAATGTATTTTTAGAATTTTTAGAATTAGGTCCGTGCGTGTATGTGTGTATATGTCTGTGCACTACATAGCTCAAAAACGAAAATACCGTTAAATATCCTACTTCGCATTTAAGTTTGGTATTTTCCAAGGAAGTGACACGAAGAACTTTAAGGAAATCCCCCACCCGAAACCACCCTTAACGTATAAACATTTTCAAAAATTTTGTTTTTCTCAAAAATGGCACTAACGATTTTGATTAAAATATCACAAATTAAAGCCATTTTCATCACAAATAAAATTTAGATCTTGAAATTTTGGCAATTTTTGCATAACTACTAAACTTTAATAGATAGACAAAAAGTCTTACTAAATAAAAATGAAGATCTCGATTAAACACACAATTTATGTCATATACTTTTTTTCGTGGAGTTGGCCATTTTCGAGATATTCCTTGCTAATGACTTCAGTTTTATAAAACTTTAACTTTTCTCATACGGCAACTTATCAACGCTTGGCCACACAAAGTAACGGATTTCAATCCCTTATCAACCACATATTAAAACATTTGGTGTCGGTTTATTTTCCTTATTTCCCTTCGACTTATAAGGAACTAAGTAATAAGACCGTCTCTATTAATATTTTAGCATGAGACATACAGAAGAATTAGCTTACTAACAATAAATTTTTACAGAGATGTAGAGAAGGTCATGTGAATGGAGCACATTAGATTTTTATAAAAATGTCCGTGTATGTGTGTGCGTGTGCGCGCGCGCGTTGGTATTTAAGTTATTTAAGTTTGGTATCTTCCAAGGATGCGACACGAAACATTTAAAGAAAATCTCCAAACTTGAACGCTTTACATGTAAAAAAAAAATTAAAATATTTTTCTCAAAATGATTCTAACGATTTTGATTAAAATGCCACATATTAAAGCCATTTCTGTCACACATAAAATGTATATCTTGAATTTTCTGGGAGTAACATCTGAAGAGCTGTTTATTCTGGATCAATTTTGCCGAATTTTGCATAACTGGTAAACCTTAAGAGATAGACAAAATTTTACTGCACGAAAAATGTGGATCTCGTGAAGACACACAATTTACGTCTTATACATTTTTTCGTGAAGTTGACCATTTTAGAGATATTGCTTTGTATTAGTTTTAGTTATAAAATACATAAACATATCTCATGCAGGAGCTTGTCAACTTCTGGCTACGCAAAGAAACTGATTTCAGTCCTATAGCAATCACATTTTAAAACATTTGAGTGTCGGGTTAACCTCACTTATTTCCCTTCTAATTACAAAGAACTAAGTAACACGTCTCTTTCTACTAATGTTTATCCGATTAACATGAAGAGATAGAAAAATATACATCGCCTGCCTGGCCGCAAGTAGTAAAAGCGGACGCTAAACACTATTAAAAATCTGATGTGTTACAGTCACATGATTTTATCTAGCTGCTCTACAAATTTCTTACAAAAGATTATTCTTCTTTCTACACAATGCTAATCGAGATAAACATTAGCAGGATGTTCTTATTATTTGGTTCCTTATAAGTAGGAGAAAACTAAGGGAATGTACTAGGCTAAAGTGATTGTCAAATATTTTTAAAGCTATCGTTACGCGATTGTCATTGCAAATCGCTTCTTTGCTTGGCCAGGAGTAGAACAAGAGAAAAACTGTCTGAAAAACGTATACGTACTTCACAATTGAAACCAGTAGCAAGGAATATTTCGAAAACGGTTACCTCTACAACAAAAACGTAAAGGATATAATTGTGTGTATTGACGAGAACTGCACTTTTTATGTAGTAAGTTTTTGTCTACCTCTTATGGTTTAGCCGTTAAGCAAAATTCGGAAAAATTCATCCAGGATAAAGAGGTCTTCAGAGGCTATTCCCAGAAAATTCAAGCTATACATTTTATTTGGGAGGTAAATAGGTTTAATATACGGGATTTTAATCAAAATCGTTAGAACCATTTTTAAGAAAATAGATAATTTTGGAAAAATTTTCCATACAAAGGGTAGTTTGTGGTGGAGGGATTTTCTTGGAAATCTTCGTGTCGCATCATTGGAAGATACTAAACCTAACTACTAAAACATATGTTTCCAATGAAATCTCGACATCGAATTTTTGGGTGGAATTCAATATCTTCAGTATCCATTATGCTCATTGTAGATGCGGGCTAGAGAAAGTAAATTTATAAGAATGAACTTATCAACAATAATTTGTTACAAAGATGTAGGGAAAGTAATGTGGATAGAACACATCAGATTTCTAAATTTACCATAGTTGCAATAATCAGTTTATGTTCGAAACCCCGGACGTTTTTTGAGCCCGGACTTTAGGTCTGGGCAGATGATACCGATTCCGGGACGTCTCGATACCGTTTCGACACTCTTCAGGTCGTGACGTAACGTGAGTTGTAACACATAGCCTCAAAGGACGTGTTGGTCGTATGCGGCTTTCTTTCAGAATAAAGTTTATAATGAATTTGCGAAAGTATTTTGTAAGCTTTCTAATTCAAATAATATAAAGAGTATGATTCACAAACATAATGAAAAATGTTTTGAAACTAAACTCGTGGGCCTAAGTCCGAAACCTCTTTGCTGCAATATGCTCTGAAGCTTTAACCCTTTTATTGCCAACTCGAATAACAGAAAGCTGTCTGAAACTTGCCAAGCAGTTTTAGTGCAGAATGCAGGATTTTAAATTATTAGTATTAAAATGAGTACCAAGTGGCTTAAAGAGTTTAATCTTTATTATTTTTAGTAAACCCTTTTGTCTTCTGTATTGTACGCATTATATAGATGAGAAATCTATTCAATAGTTTAAAAAGTTAAAAACAAATACAATTTTGAAAATAAAATAAAAAAATCTAAAAGTAATCAATAATTAGGCATAAAAACCTTACGATGTATAAAGTTCAGGCTAATTAAATGAAAGTACAGATATTTCTTTAGTAAAACAGCAATTTGTTTTGATGTGGTGATTTATTTATTAAAATACAAAAAAATGAACCCATGTAACATTAAAGCTGAAACTAAAAAAAAAAAAAATACCCAAAACACGCCCACAAACATAAACGTAATACAACTAATAAAGAAAATGGCATAAAGCAATAAGATATACATGTAACGTAGACTAATGTATAATTTGGCACTTGTGTAGTTGTGCAGTTGCGTCGTCTGCTTACACCTCGCAATTTTGATAAGTACACTGATTGTTTGCATGCGTACGAGAACCGCTGTTATCGGATGCATTCTCATCGCTGAAGCCATCTTCTTCTCTTACGGCGATGTCAGGAACGATTTCATCAGATCTGAAAATTCAAAATAATTCGCTTTCTTCTAAAACATCAGAATGTGCAGCTCTACCTTTGTAGATGACGCCATTTTTCAACCACTATAAAGAAACATCGGCTAGAGAAATTAAATTTGGAGTTTATATGTACTTTGGAATATAAAGATAAGACCCCTAACGCTCCAGAAAACGTTTCTCTATGACTATGACTTAGAAAGTACACAGACTTTCCCGCTGGAAAGAGTTAAAACGTATGAAAATGGAATCACGATTAGATCGTGGTTGGCAATTGTCGCATAATTTTCTGACCACGATTAGATCGCGATTGACACTAAGAGGGTTATGTAAATATTAGTAATAAATACCGCTAGATTGCAGCATGGACGAATGGCAGGCCAAGCTGGCTGAAGACTACTCCTGAAATTGCGTCATCTTTCGAGTTGCTCCAACTAAGCTCAAAGCGCTAGAAAAGACAGGACTGTCCGGTAAAATTCCGTACAGATGGTAAGCCTATGTATAAGCCATGTTTATGGCGCGAACAACTTCAGCCAATAAAGGAAAACATGCAGGGTAAGCTTATAAAAAATAAAAATTAGGTTACCATTTCGTCAGCTAGCTGTGCAGTGGAATTTCTGTAAGCATTCAAGCTTCCAGTTTAAACCAACACTCATCTCAGAAGTTATTAACACAGAATATGGTTTGTGTTGTATGACATTGCATAAACATCTGTGACCCTCATATATCCTGCTCCTCCCTGTGCTTAATACTGTTTAAGTAGAGGAGGCCCGAGCTAATATCATCTGCAGTTGTATGACAGATCCTGAGTGGCTTTACGTTTTGTGGGAAGTAAACTTTGAAATAAGCGGTAGCAAATATCCAGCAGGGACTGAGCCTTGCTGTTGTGCTTGTCTATGGAGAGTGTTTATTTTACGTGCCTCTGTACACCATTAGAGCAAACCAGCTAGCTAATATTACCTGCTTGGTGCCCGTAAATCTCGACTGTCCTTACGTTCCAAAACAAGCAAGTTGCAATTTCCTTTTTGCACAAGGTTTGTTGTAAATGTGTCAACAGGTAGTGCAGCTACGTAAAACACTCATTGTTCTGCGTTATGCAAAATAAATTTACCTTCTCTGCCTGCTATGTACATATAGAGAAAGTCATGTGAATACAGCACACTAAGACTTTTTGGGGGGGAATGTCGCATAGCAATGGCAGACACTACTCTTGTCCAGTTATAATCCTTGAGGGGAATGGATAATGTGACAATGTAAAGCGCGGAAGTTTAAAAAACACCCCTTTCAGCTTTGATATGTATGACATTTTACTCTCCCCGCATTGGTGTTTGAAACAAAATTTACAAACGGGTGGCATTTTATGTGAAAGCGATGTGGAGATATTAAAGGATTCCGCCACATTTACATTTTCGATTTGTAAGTGCTTTCCATGCCAACCACAGAGTACAAAGCCTCGGTTTCACGCGACTCCAAATTTAATGCTGCACGGAACTGTTAGCTTTGATATTTTTAATGCTCGTGTATGCTTCCGCTATATGGCGCTAAGTGTTTGGCTGAAATGCATAAGGATTAATCGTTATTTGAAAACCAACGCGCATTTTGCTGCTGGCTTTGTGGATTAGGAATTTGCCAATAGAATTACGATAAGTGCGCCTTTTGACACTTTGAAGCGACTGATGATATTCAATGCATTTAACAAAGAATTCAACATATAAAATATAACAGCTGTGGCCAAAATTGAGCAACGTTAGCCAATAGATAGCAATATAGAGCTTGGGTACATTGGTACAGGAAATGTCCTGAATTAGCCAGCGCAACCCAAATTAATGCAAGTGGGGATTAAAAGGCTTACTCTGCCAATGTGAAAGTTTATATTAATTACTTTCATATCAACAATTTTAATACATCAGACACTTCATCTCGTAATTTCATTGATTTACTTTTATTCAGTAAGTTTGTTTATTATGGAAGTTAGAATTTGTTCTCTATTATATGCATGCCGTAAGTTCACTGCTATCCTTTTATTACGATGAACGAAAGATGGACAAAACATATTGACATCACGAAATACAAGACAATTGTGAAAGCAGTGGAATCTTTCCGAATATGTAGCAGAATTCCAGATGCATCCGTAACTTTACTGGAAAGTTTTTACGGAGTGACGGTTAGATCCACATTGACATATGGAGGAGAAATATTGGGGTGGAAACAAACAGGGAATCTAGACCAAGTGAGGCATAATTTTGAAAGGATCTTTTAGAGTAGGGATTGTTACGGCCAGCTGTGGAATAGTGAGGACATTAGGGGCGCATGGTAAAAAGATAAGAGTGCAAAATCAGATGTGTTAAATATTGGATGAGAATTGTGCTCATGGAGACCAATCTCTAATTAGGCGAGTCTGCTGCCAGAGCAGCCCAGAATGAAAGGTAATTTGACGTGGGCATCAACATTAAAGAAAGATTTAGAAACCATTCGGATGGGGTACATTTGGATGGTGGGGCAGGGAAATAGACGGAGTGTTAGGAGTCACTAAGAACCGCAAATCATTTTGTAATGCACGGAGATTTCGCTGGAAGTACAGTCTGGGCTAAAATAAGAGTGGAACCTGGAGCATTACTTCCAAGCAGGTACCAGACAGGGGCTCGCGTGGATTGGACTAGGATCATGGCGGATGATAAAAATTACTGATAAAATTGTATGGTAATCTACCCTATTTGTGAGGAGGATGAATCCTGGATGCAGGAATACGGAGGAATGGAGGGAAAAGTATTTACCGCGATCTTTGCCACTTCGAATGGAGAGCTAGAGGCATGTACACTACTCTCAGGCATGGAGGACGCAGAGGAGTGAGAAAAATGTCTGCTTACAACAGGGCAGCTGAGCTATGAGAAGGCTGATGGTAGCTAAACAGTGATGTTTTCGCCCGTTGTTATTGTTATGTTTATATATTTCTCTTAAGTGTATTTGTTTACCATAATAAGGCAACTAATGCATCGCAGTACGTTTTACTAATGCTTATGTGTTGTAAATCTAGATGTTATATTTGAATATCTTTGGCCTTTTATTGTATTTATTTATATTTTAATATTGCTTAGTATTCTGTGTATTACAACAGCACGCACGAACTGTAGACCTGTGTGACTCATGGAGATCAGTGTATGTACTCCGGATTAAAATAAATAAGACCTATTCATACACACTTTTATTAAATAAGTTTGTTTATTGTACAATTTGTATTTTTTTCTTATAGGTGCATGCCGTAAGTTCACTTTTTTCATTCAGTTTGATTATTAAGGAAAGTTAGGATTTTTTCTCAAGTATGCCATCATGTAAATAGTAATGGATACACAACAGCACTTGGAAGTTGTTCTTATACTAAAATTTAATTTAGGTATCTTCAATAGCTTCTGAGAGGATGAATCATTTACACAGGTTAAGTTATAGAGGGTGTAAGTGAAGATATTTGTATCGGTATTTGACGACGGTAATGAACCACATTATATTATTACTATACATGTTGTTGTTATTATGATGATTATTGTTATTATTATTATTATAACAGTACCATGTGCGGCCATTCTCACGTTCACCTTGGTATGGGAGTCGGCGGGACTGGAGAACTTGGAATGCGGTAAATTCAGGAAGTGCCGCGCCGGTAACCGGAAGCCTTGGAACGCGAAAGATCAGCTGGCACAGACCAAAATCCTCCACTAGCTTCGACTAGCTTGTAGAAATTTCTGACCTCATTCACAGCTATATAAAGAGGATTTCATACCAATTTAGAGTTTGGAGTGTTAGCGTGCAGTAGCGTGAGAGAGCAGTCAAGTGTCTATGCGTAGAAGCACCGAGTAAATTGTTGCAGAGCAGTGAATTAAAGACTTTATTTGTACCCAATATTTTGAGTCAATAAAGACATCTGTTCTAATGTTTATTTTATTTGCAGACTAATAATTGTAGTTATTACGAGAAGTTAGTTTTCAGATCGATTAGTACCTCAAAGTACGTGTGGCACTCACACAACATACGTGTTTATTTTCCCCCAGATCGCGGAACAAGCATTCTGGACGGTTAAAGTACAACGGGCAGACCTCGCGGTAACAAATGTCTAAGTCACTTGCTCGAAGCTAATAATGAATGCAGGAGTCATACACGGTGTTTACGTGCCCATATCCAAAAACTTACATTTTCATAGAGAAATCAATTCGTTCGTATTCATTTAATTGAGGATTTAATGCTTATAAGCGGATTCTCAATAGATTGATAACTCAGTTTAGTTGACATCAGTTAAAATACTTTCTCTAATGTTAAACACTCGATGTGTAAGCCAGTAAGAGGTACTGAACTGTGAACGAGTGAAAGCAAAACAGATCGTCTATACTGACATTGTTCATTAGGCGGCGCAGTTACGACCGTTTAGATAATAACAGCAGGTAGTAAATTATGGGCTGTGTTTGTGGAAAAAATTTAGAATAAGAGAAACAATTAACACACTGATGTGTATACACGTAGGTACCAATTAACAAAATACATGTACCTGTACTTCTAACATCCTATAAAAGACACTGTCATTCACAAAACAAAACTGTTCAAACCAAAAATGGAGCCGAAAAACTCGCAATTATTCGCAACGAAAGAAATGGCATGACTTAGCATATAAAAGCTAGTATACTCAACAGATGATCCACTTTATAGAGAGGCACTTTCTCTAAATGATGGGCTAAAGTTTAGTAGTCTAATTCAAAGTGTACAGTTTAAAATATAAGCATTCTGCTCACTGTGATGCATATTAAATAAAGGAGGAAATTCCATTTATTAAAGACTGCATCGTCTTAAAACATTTTTCGTTGCCAGTGTTCTCTGTTTAGTTTCATTACTACAGGAAGTTGTGAATAACAGGTCTGCATTAAGTGTTTACAAGTTGTAACGCAGTTGCAATGTTACAAACTACAGGTTCATCAATAGGGATAGCGTCTTGAGGATCGATAGCGGGACAGAATCGAAGTTATCGCAGCATGTTATATACTAGTTTTGATGTGTTGACAACGCAGCGTATACGGAGTGGACTAATAGAAGGAAAATGTGGTAGTGGCTGCCTGGTAGACTGGGATGTTTTCACTAGCAGTACGTGGGTGGTAAACTTAAATACCACTGATTTACGGGATCTAAATGTTTTAATATTTACATGCATGCAATTGCAGTTGTGCAACAAGTCATTAGCATCATTATCCGTTTCATTTTCTCTCAATGTACATAGATTGTAATGCACAACGTACATCTAACGTCTCAAATGTGAATCGTCACCGATTGGCACGTAAGCAGGCCTTATATTATGAAAAACTTCGCTCCACATAACAAGATGTGATTGGAGCAAAACGAAAATAGAACACATCATCGACTACTGGGGAAGGTACTCCATCAGCAATTATTTCCGTAGCAACACCTCGTAGCACATCTCGTATTTCACGCATTATTGAAAATCCGATATTTTCTTCCAAACACCGTCTTCGCTTTCTTCTTCACACGGTCTAAAACAGGTGTCATGGGGCCCTGGTTAATTGCTTGTACATGTTCGTTGACAGCCGCGCAGGTCGAACTCTGTTCGGTAGGTATGCAACTGGTATCCACATTGTCCCACTATCGGTCCCCAAGACGCTATCCCTAGTCATCAATATAAAACCTGACCGATCGCACGGGGTTTGGGTCTGGGTAGCACGACATGATACAGCCGGCCGTACCAACGCTGTGTCTTCACTACTGAAGTACCTGTAGGTACATAACATGTAACAAAAGTAACGTTTTACCTCACAGTACCGTCGTCCTTCTACAGCTAAACATGTGCTGTACCGAGTAAACACATTTAGATTCACCACTGTAATGCTTTGTATTTCCTTTGATTCCTCTAATGTGTGAGTGGTTCTCAGGGCGAATTGGAGACCCATATCTTGGTTACTGTAAAAAGTATGGTTAGCACTTTATTAATATATCGCTGTAGTTGTCTCCTGGTCCTTACCCTGTAGAATTTTTAGGGCGCTACAGTATAGCAAGAGTCATCTCCTTAGCGAGGTGGTAGCGCGGCTGATTGCCAAACGTGGGTTCTGAGCTCGATTTTCTGGAATTTTCCCACGCTGGGAGACCTGGCCGGGGGTGCACTAAGCCTCGTAAGTACCCTGGAGGGGCCAATTGAGGAGCTACTTAATCGAGAAATAACGGTTCCTGATCGAGAAGACCGCATCAACCATTTGGGAGGCACTTTAGGCGTTGATCACGTCTCACCCTCCCGCACAGCACCCCATTTCTTGACGCCTTTGGGCCGAGATGGGGGATGCAGCGGTCGGGCGGTAGGCCAAGGTCCTATGTGGGCTGTCGTGCCAGGGAGTTCGTTCGCATAATCTCATAAAGGGCGTGGCGGAGTGGTTAAGCCGCTCACATCCCATCTAGACAACCCATGTTCGATCCCAAACGCCCGCATATGGGATTTGTGGTGGACGATGCGGCGCCTGCCCGAGTCCTCCAGTTTCCACCGTCACTCATTCCACCAATTGTTCCATTATCACATTTCCTGTCATCCATTTCTGTTGCATTTCATACCATCCCCCTCCTCACCGTCATGCCTGGCTACTGGCCGACCACTCGTTCCAGGTTCTCCATTCTGTGGTTTCGTGTCGTTGGCTCCACGACCGGCTTCTGACCCCTAGGCATCAGCTTGTATGTCCTAGGGGGTGTAATTCCTAAAAATACGGGGAGGGTAAGCCGACTACGAAACAAAACGAATATCATAAATATCTCTTTCTATCTCCAACTCCAGAACTGGGCTACCTTCTGCGGATCATCCTAATGCAATTTTATAGGTCCCTGGGATTACACATTGGATTCTGAAGTTTCTTCTGAGCCGAATTCAGCTTGTTTTCACTCCCAAAATTGCCATTTGAGCCTTTAAAAATATTGATGTCCCTTCACTTCTTCACTTATGACTAAGACTAATTTGCCCTACAACGATAAACCAATACTTAAATAGTTTAAATTATTCTCTTACATTTGCATTATTTCTTGTAATTTTAAATGACATCAACGTAAATCCAAGTCAAGAAGGCTGGGATATTTATGTAATTATACATTAAAGTCTTTGAAAGTTAGAAACAAAAACAAATGCATAGCAGTTATAAAAGACGGGGAAAAGATACTTATACCATATGAAATGAAATGATAATTTTAGAAGGAAGTTTGGCAAAGAAACGTTCCAGGCCTAAGTTTATTGAGATTGAGAAGACTCTGAAGAAGGCCTCGCTCAAGGGACGATACCGCAGATTTTCCCTTCAAGAGTCCGTACCTTAATGACTTCAGCTACCAGTGTCGGACTCGCCTGGTTCTTCAACCCTCAAAGACGAATAAGGGAAAAGAGGAACTGGCAATAGGTAATCCAACATGGGCCAAGGTTTTTATTCACGGTAATCTACTGAATGAAAACCGCAGCCGCTACCCACTGTCCCATCCCCCACGGTATTATGTTAGGGTAGGATACGGTCGGAGGGGACTCGACACCTAACTTGAGGTTAAGGTACCTAGGCCCCACGAGGGGGCACCCCGGAAGGGAGGGAGGGATGAGGTGAGGTGAGAGGATACACCAGGAGGCAGGGACAGCAATGATAGGCTCCCTAAAGTTTCCAGATGAAATCCGAAATCGGGAGACGGAGGTGGTCACTTTGAGCGTCTTTTTTCCCTGCTACGCCGCACCGAACACCATTATCAACAGTTCCAAGCCAACCTGATGAAGGCTGAATTAAATGGCAATGGAAACGACATGAAAGAACAGGAAATTCGGTAGAAGGAGGGAACCTATTCAGCATTTACCTGGCAATTCGAGGAAGCGAACCCGCGAACTACCGAATACGGACCACCTGAAACACTCCGCTCGGTGGTTTCATTGTCACGCGACTGGTTCGAGCCAGCCTGATCAGAGGTTTGGAGTGATCAACCTTCATATACTGTGAAGTTGTTTATAAGTTTCTACTGTTTTTTCTTCAGCCCTTTTTGTTTTATGAACTTGAATGGGGTAAAATGAAACCTAATGCAATAAACTGGGCGGCAGTCTTATAAAAGCAGCTCTTGGGAGCACTAAAGATGTTTGCCAATCATGAGAACTGCTGACCGGAGTGAACTTAGTTATGAAGCGTTTGTTAACTTCACGATACTGGCTTATCGTCACGTCATTTCACGTTAAGTTCCTCCTAATCCCGACTTAACAGCATATTATGTAAAAACTTGAGTAAAAGGGAAGGAGGGAGACAAAGCATGCAGAAATGACGATGAGAAAATAAAGCTGGGTCTCAAAAGCCATTGAAGTTTGGTTGGATAGTTCTTAACTTTTGATCTACTTGGGTAAAGGTAATCTTGCAATAAAAACATGCACAGTGGTATACAACTTATGAATGGTTTACGACTGGGATTTTTCCACATCTGAAACAAAGATCACGCTTAAATTAACACAAATTTACCTAATTGTTGGCTAAATTGTGAAGCCCGGGACATAAAGTGCTTACGACAATGTAAGTCGCCATTGGGGTTGTCATCTCAAAATAATTTAAGATCACCTTGTGGTTTACCGGGAAACAAACGAGTCAGTTGATATGTTTAATTTCATGCCGGCATGCTGCCATGGTAGCTCAGTGGTAGAGCAACCGGGAGATCCTGTCGTTCAAATTCCGAATATGGCGTTGGATGTTTCAGTCTGACTCTACATATCCAGCTTCTGTCTTACACACAGTTTGTGTGAAAAAACAATTAAATTAACTCACTTATGACATTGCTAAGTTTAGCTAGGTGTTGTCAAACCTTATCCAATACTTTGCATTGTATTTCAACATTTAGCAATTTCTACTCTCTCGAGGACATGTGTGCAATTTACATAGTACTGCATTCCACCAAAAAATCCGATATCGAGATTTCACCGGAAATACATCTTTTAGGATCCCCTGTATCCAAAAAGAGCATTTTTAGAAAAAAATTCCGCGCGCGCGCGTGTATGTGTGTGTCTGTCCGCGAACACGATAACTCAAAAACGAAAAATTGGTAAAATACCAAATTTGGTATTTAAGTTGCGACACAAAGAATTTGAGGAAATTATCCCCAAAACTACCCTTTGTATGGAAAAAGAACTCGAACGTTTTTATATTCTCAAAAATAGCTAACGATTTTGATTAAAATGCCTTATATTAAAGATATTTACATAGCAAACACATGAATTTTCTGGGAATAACTCTGAAGACCTCTTCATTTTGGATGATTTTTGCATAACTGGTAAATCGTAAGAGGTAGACAAAACCTGCTACACAAAAAATGCAAATCTCGTTAAAGATCACAATTTATGCCATATACATTTTTTCATACAGTTGTCATTTCCCAGATATTCCTTGATATTAGTTTCAATTTTAAAACACTTAAACCTTTCTCATACGGGAATTTATCAACTCCTGCCTATGCAAAGAAACGAATTTCAGTCGCATAGAGACAGCTTTTAAACGAGTTGACTATCGCTTCAGGCTTGGGTATTCCCTCATTGCCCTCCTATATTAATACGACTATTTTTGCGAACTTCTGTTTATTTTTATTAGCGTGAAGTAGGGAGGAGGATCAGCTTTTGTAAGAATAATCTGTAGGAAAATAGCTAGAGAAAGTCATGTGAATAGAACACATCAGATTTTTCTTGTAAACTTTTGTATTGAAAATAAGTTTGATCATATACAAGAAGCTTAACTCACATGTTCCTGTATCGAGTGTTTATACTCGTCATCTTTCTCCATTCTTCAATCTCTCTCTTCCAAGCCTCTCTCCTTCTTGCCACTTGTTATATCGTCCTGTTAGTCTGGGTGGCTCAGTTGATTAGGTGCTGTCTTTTTGGTCCCAAGGTTACGGGTTGAAACCCAGCACGGTCGATGGTTTTTAACTGTCTTTAAAAGCGAAAGCCTCATGTCAGATTTACTGAAATTTTAAAGAGCTCCTGCGGTACTAAATTCCGGCGGTGATATGACCCTGGTAATTGACACCTTTGTTTGGATAATTAGAGTCAGTTCTATAACCACGGATCTCATGGCAACATGCCCATACGGCATTAAATTCCCCAACTGACTCGCATGTTTCCCACTTAACCACAAAGATGATCTCAAATTATTAAGATGACATATCCCAGTAGTGCACTTCATAGTTTAACAAATTATTAGGTTGTATAGGAAGACTGAAAATTTCAATGCCATAGCCGCGATTTGAACCACGGATCTCCCGATCTCCATCCGGTTGCTCCGCCAAATCAACATGTCGGCATAGGAATGCGAGTCAGTTGAGAAATGCAATGCTATGCCGGCCTGTTTCCATGGTAGCTCAGTGGCAGAGCAACCAGCTAGAGATCTGGAGATCCTTGGTTCAAATCCCGGTCAAGGCATTGAATTTTTCAGTCTGACTCTACTTATCGAACTCCTGCCCTACACGTGGCTTGTGTGAAAATACAATTATTAGGTTAATTTGTGTTAATTGTTTCTTCAAGCAGAGTTAGACATATTCGATACTGAGAGTTCACAGCAAGTATATGTTTTCAGAAGTCGCGAATGAAAAGGTATTTTTTTTAAAAAAAAAGTGCGTGTGTGTATGTCCATGAACAGCATAACTCCGAAAACTAAAAACCTCAAAAAACTTGGTAATTAACTTCAGCATGCTACAGACATGGAACACCAAGATTTCAAAGAAAATTCCAACACCTAAAATTCCCTTTAAATGGCAGATTTTTCGAAATTTACGATTTTATCAAGAATGGATGAGACGATTTTGATTTAAATGCGATATAATAAATATATTTGCTTGACAAATAAAATGTTTACCTTGAGTTTTATGATAATAGCTTGTGACGCCCTCTTTATTGTGAATGGCCTTTCAATAAGCAGTAAACCGTAAGAGATAGACAAAATATCACTATAAAAATGTAGATTTCATTAAAACGTCTCACCTTCCGTGATATAGGGGTAACGTGCTATACTTTGGATACGTAGATCGCGGGTTCAAACCCGGCGGCGGGCGATGCATCTTTTCGATCGTAAACATTCTTAGCATGGAAGGGATGTAAAGCCGTGGGTCCCGTGTCGTAGATTTACGGCACGTAAAAGAACCTCAAGCCTGATAAGAGAGGCCTCTGAGCAAAATTAAGCGATCTTTCACGCCCAATATAGAATGGGACGCTGAGAACCAAAGCAGTTAAAGAGCGTCCATAAATAACAGGCCATTTCGAGATATTCCTTGTGTTTGGTTTAAGTTTTCCAATACTTACACTTTTTAAATGAGAAGTCGTCATTCGTTTTCCTTTCCTCCATCCTGTTCATGCAAATAGGAGGGAATTTCAAATCCATCAAATGGTGAGGAGCTCTTAAAAGATTTGGATATTGCTTTAGCATACTGTGTCCACTTAATCCCCTTGAACCTGAAACAAACATGTAATAACATCATTTTTTCTAAACTTTGTCTTGATTAGGATGAAGTATATAGAAGGATAAGATTTTATAGCAAATCTTTTTGATGAACGGGTGGACAAGTCATGTGAATGTAACCCACACATTTTTCTCTAATCATGCTGGGGACCTAGAATGTCAAGACGAACACGTAGCGACATGACTTAAACATGTGACAATTGTTTTATCTACAGTATCGTATGTCACAACTAAAGTTGGACACAGGGAGGGATAACTATTTGAGGGTGGTAAAAGGAAGGCAGATGGTAGAGCAATGATAACAACGCAAAGGGAATCCTGATAATATAAATACATTGACAAATAGCGAAAGGCCAATATACTTTACAATAAAATAGTAAGATAAATTACAATAAACAAGACAAGCGTGTCGAGCGAGAACTAATTCAGAATACGAAAGGCAAGAATTGGTAAAATAGTTAATATACAACAAAAGGTTCTTACCTTTTAGGTTGATTAGCTCGACGAGAAAAAAGATGTGCCAGAAGATAGCCAGTGACCCGGGGTGGGGCCTCGGATGTTCTTCGGGCAGCGAGTCTGCCTCTTTCAAGTACTGAGAACCAAAAGCGCCCGGAATTCAAGATTCCAGACAATTTTATACTAGACAATTGTCTCTAGGGAGTTCTTCAGAATCTACGCCCAGGCTCTTTATAAATCCACCAATCAAAATACAGTATTTAAAAGATAAGACAGGGCTTCCTATATGATGTGTTTGGGATTAAAGTCTACGAAATGTCACATAGGTTCCGGGAACTGGTTGAAAGCCCATGCAAGCTCATAAGTTGCAAAATGTGGTAAAATGTCCCATTAATCAGAGGGAGACACATCCGGTTATAATAACAAAGAAAACCATAAAGCTTCCTCTTATTCAACCCAGGAATCCGCTTGTTAAGAAATACAGAAATGTAGAAGAAAATGGAATTCTAAAACATTTACAATAATGTGACTTAAAACAAACAATAAGCTAATTTAAAAATACTCGTCAATCACATACGTGACAGTACAACAAATTGTGTAAATATGAATTTAAAGTTTGATTTGAACTAACAAGAACTAAATAAAATGATACGGTTTTCTGTGAATACTTTTGAGTAAGTAGAAAATATCATGTGAATGCAACGCATCAGATTTTTCTCCTAATCATACAAAGGACATATAATTTCAAAGTCATCACATAGCGACATTATTTAAATGTGTGAGAGTCGCTTTACCTACCGTATCATACAACGAATTGTGTAAATATGAATTTAAAGTTTATTTGAATTAACACGAACTGAATAAAAGGATAGCTTTTTGTATGAATAGTTTGAGTAAGTAAAAAAAGTCATGTGCGTGGACCACATCAGCTTTATAAGTTGATGAAGTGCAGTAGTTTGTTATATTGCGGCGTTGGATGTGAGAACTACTGTCATTTGTTTTGCAAAGCGAACACAGCAGAATATCGACTCTGCCCGGACAGCTTTCGACCATAGCGGCAAACAAATGCATTTTAATAACATGCGTAATTGATAATGGGCGGTTCGGTAAGGCAGTAATTTATTTCTTCCCTTTATATGCATATGTATTAATTTTGTTATGCCCTGCTCTTTAGCTTTAATTAAACATTGTGTGGTGAAGGGTAATTTGACTGTATGTACAGCGCGATACCCATCAGCTTGCTCATTTCGTATTCACAACTAATTTTGTTCCCAGCACGTCAGTTGTACGGCGATTAAGAGTGAAAATAATGTTATGTTCTGATCTCTTTGCCGTGTTCGGCGTTAACACTCGCAAGCTATGCACTATTATCATAAGTAATATAACGAGAGCTCCAACTTTTATCGATAAATTCGAGAGCAACTTGTTGCAAGCGAACTTATCTAGAGAAAACTTGTAGCTCGAGTTGTATTAATAAGACTATTTCGTGAATAAAGTAACAATGATTAGCCTATATGGACACGAAGAATAATATTCCTAAAACACCATTTGTTTTGGCGTATATTTGCACCGAAATCACTGCAACTTGATGTCCATATCATACATTTCAGATAGCTTTGTATCGTTACATTATATTATTATTATTATTATTATTATTATTATTATTATTATTTTATTTTTTTTGTAGTTTAACATTCTTTAACCTGATTGGTCATATCGGACGATGAATGAAATTGGTGAAATGATGCTCAAATGATCTCGGGATCCATTGAGCTTAAAGTTACTGGACAATAGTTTTCTCAGGATAAGGGAAAACCCCGAAAAAACCTTATCCGGGTAATTCACCCTAAGCGAGATTCAAACACGCGAGGCAGACACGCTACCATCACACTATCCAGGTGGGCTATTATATTATTGTGAGGTAAAATAAACACAGATCTCTTTGTATTGCTGCATTCTACTGTTTTGGCTTAGTAGAGCATGATTGCAATTAATATGGCTCTTGGAACTTCTGCCATTATGTACGGGAATATAACTGCACACTGATATTCAGAGAGAAAACAAATGCATGTGAGTGCGATAAATTTAGAAAAACAATTGCACGTGGGCGTGATAAACGATTAAAATGCAGATATAATGAGTTCCAGTTGGTTGGAATTTTACCCGTCAATGTACTGGATTGGCCACTTCCTACAATCACATGTCTTGAACGAAATACACATAAGTAATATCAAGCCCGCCTCGGTACTGTGGTGGCAGCGTGTCTGCTTCACTTCGAATCTCGCTTAGGGTGAGTTGCCCGGATAAGGTTTTTTTCGGGGTTTTCCCTTATCCTGAGAAGACGAATGTCGCGTAACTTTAAGCTCCATGGACCCCGAGATCTTTTGAGCATCATTTCACCAATTTCATTCATCGTTCGATATGACCAACCAGGTTAAAGGACGTTAAGCTGCAAAAACAAAAAAACAAAAAAAGAAGTAATATCACGAGTATTTTCATCTTGTCGATAATTCACGACCGGAGCGAAGCGAAGGGAGTCAATTGTCCTAAGAGTCAAACACAAGTATTTGATAAGACAATTCAGCGAAATAGACTATTAATAATGTATAATATACAGGAAGGGAGATTTTATCAGGTTATGATTGTAATACTTACATTAGTTCTCAAATAGTAGATGACGCATTCGACCATGTTTTACCGAATGTTTTTTTTTTTCTTTTCTTTTCTATCTTCACTGCCTGCTAAATTTTGATATGGCCGACCGTGTCTACACCCAATGTACGGATATCGATCTCAACAATAGAAATAGGGAATAATAATTTTCTTTCAGCTTTTAATAACTAATGCATGAAATGGAAACAAACGTTGTTTTATTTGAGGCTATTGAACTTCTGTCATACATAAGAAATACAAATAATACTTATTTTCATTACTTTTTTGAACTAAATTCATTATGAACTGAATAAAACTTTAAATAAAAATTGTAACTAAATTAATTGTAAGCACAATTGTGGCACTGACTTATTAAAAGTGAAGGTTGGCTGATTGTATTGGCATCTTGTTACCAATAACCAAGACAGGAGATTAAACAAACGAACGTCAGAATCGACAAGATTTCAAAGAAATGAACATCAGCTGCGATAAGACTTTTCAACGATATCTCTCCAGTCCCATTAGGTTAGCTAATGCTGTTCCATATTTGCCTAATTTTACAAGATCCACAGTTTATAAAACTTTTAAAACATTGTGTAATTTTGGGATCGAATCTGCGAAAAGAGACTGAAATGTGAGTTTTTTGTAGACATGCTTCTTTCTTTTCGCTCTTTTCTCGCAGAATTATATATGTGCACCTATTTATTTTGTTGTATTATCACCTATAACTAATAAAAAAAGTGCTTGTCACCTTTAAGTTGTGGGAATAGCGGCTCAATACATTACATGCGCGTGTGCACGTCACATGGTCGTAAAAGTGTGGCAGTATTTCTAGCGCGAATGGCGGAAGGCTGCATTATAACGGCACTAGTCGTCTGGGTTTTGTTTTGGCGCGGATCCACGCGACAGCCGAGCAGGTAACACCGTGTCCTAGTGTCTTCGCTAGTGCGACTTGTTTATCTTTCCGACGTGCGTTTTAGTGTGTTTTAGAACGGAGTGATATACTGCCCTTTATTATAGCGTTAATTTAGTGCGTTAATTTATTGTTAGTGGATTCTTGGATCATTACGCCATGGCAGATCCGCCTGAGACGGAGCGGCTAATATATTCGGCGATGCAAATATTCTATTAACCTGAGGAGCAGCCTTCTCCTCGGTCTATATCTACAGGAAGTAAGGCAATTACAACATTACTAGCAAGCAATCGACTTCCTCTGCAAGGGAAAGTGACGAGCGATTTGTTAAGCGGCTACGAACCACGGAAGAATCAGTTGCCCCATTAGACTCCAGTATGGATACCGTCTCCGGCCATAGTTTGCATACCAGAGCTTCCACGGTTTCCAATTCTGTTGACTGTCCTTTTCAGCCATGGACACACACTTCATACAGCATTACTCTTGCAGCTTCTACAGTGTATAAAAGCTCAAATACCTTCGACTCCCGTGTTATTTCAAACCACAGAAATGCAAATCGATATCGCAGCTCGGACCCTGGGCCTTATTACATTTTTATTGTAAGTTTGGATAACATTGGCATGCTGCACCCTATGAGTGTTGGTAAACTTCTCTTTGACCATAATCCTGCTTTCAAGCGTGCCATTATCAACATTGCTCCAACGGGCAGAAATAGGTTGAAGGTTGAGGCCACATCGTCAGATGCAGCGAACGCCATTGTCACTTGCCAGGCCTTTTCTGGAAAGAATTTAGAGGTGTTTATACCTGATTTCCTGGTGCACAAACAGGGAGTTATCCACAACGTAGACACCAGCCTTTCGGAAGAAGACATTAAAGAGTGCATAGAGTGTACCTACCCTGTTCTTTCAGTGCAGCGATTTACTCGGTCCAGTCCTACTGATCCAGAAGTACGGATACCGTTACCAGTATGCAAGCTTACCTTTCGTTCTCAGGTGCTGCCAAGTCACGTGGTGATTTTTGGAACCCGTTGTCCAGTGGAACCTCAAGCTCCGACAGTACTAGTTTGTACTCAATGCCTACGCTTCGGTCACCGTTGGCAACAATGTCATAGTGCTACACGGTGGAGTAAGTGTGCTGGGCCTCATCCACTGGAAGCTTGCAGTGCTCCTTCTGGACCCTGCTGTGTCCATTGCCAGGGACCTCATCTTGCCACTGATAGAATTTGTCCTGCGTATAAACGACAAAAACAACTACTAGCGGCGCATGTGGTAGGTTCCCAGAGCAACGTCGCATCTCGGCAGTCTTATTCTCAAACCGCCAGCAGAGTGCCTTCGATCACGGACAATAGGAACTTTCCTCCTCTTCCACCAGTGCAGCATTCTCTACATCGCACTAGGTCGAACATTTCCCACCCTGTCATTTCCCGAGAAGTATGACCTGTCCTTAACTCAACGGAACCTCTTTCTTCTGCTTTCTCTCCAGCTCCACGTCGCCAGTTATGCTTCTTTTCCGAACTCCGAACTACCCTCCTTTAGAATCCATGCTGCATATTCTGCAGCATCTGTCACACATCACACATCACACATAATCCTTATCCGCCGCCTTTCAGTGTCTCCAGTGCGATGCTGCTGGACCAACTTTTGCAACTCATTGTTCCCAGTTTATCTGTGTTTTCTCCTTCGCAACTTCCTCTCCAGTTTGATTCAGCAACGCCACCAACTGCTAAACTTTATGACCCAATATAATTTTCAGTGGAATTATCGTCTTTGCGTGCCAATAGAGACTCTCTGCTGAAGGAAATATATACTCACCATGTCTGTATCGCCCTTCTGTCTGAAACTTATCTAAGTCCAGATATAGACATCCGCCATACCTTTCTTAAAGAGGTTTTAACGCTACAAACCCGGTTTCCCCAAAAACAGACCAGTTGTTCCAGGCTACTATCCAACTCGTGAATTCGTGGTAATATCTTTTTTTTCTGTCTACAAAACAAGACTAATAACTTTTACTAATCCTCGGCTTTTTGGAGAGTTTCATTGGGAAAGTAGTTTTACAGATACTATTTGAGCATTTTTGTTTTACCAAAGACGTTAGCAATGACATGTCTCACTTCGGCTTTTATTTTCTCTAAGCCGTCAAAGATCTGGCCAACAATATTAGTTCCGTTTATTTTCTTAATGGAAAGAATAAACTACTTTATAGTTCCGCTTCAAATGCAAGGTGAAGAGAAAGTTCTCTGAATGCTACCAAATACTCTTACTATCAACACTTTGTAATTTGATTACATTGAGATTGAATGTTAGAAATACTAATGACAGCAAGACGGTTAGTGTATTGCAAATGTTAACGTATTATAATATTTAGGATAAAGCAGCGTTCTAATATGTTTAAGGCAATAACTTGCTCTCTACTGAAATTGCTCAGATTGGCTAAAATTACACCATGAACTTAATATTAATGAAATAATTATACATATAAAGCAAGAAAATGTGCAACATCATTTACAATTTACAGAAATATTATGTGTTTGTTTTCAAAAAATGTACGATGTACATTATGTGCAACATAAAGTATGGTTTAAGGGGAGTTTAACTGTAGAAGTAATCGTTTTCCTGTTACTTTCTTCTAAAGTTTGTAGGTTCTGAGTTACTGAAGCTACCTTCAAGAAAAGTAACTGACATAACATAAAGCTATCTGTTAATCAAGTACCGTTTTTCCGTTTACCACCTATAATGTTTCTTGGTTGTAATCATACATATTTTGATTTTAATTGCCCTTCTCTTAATGCTGTTATATTGTTGATTTCATACTAGCACAACTTATTAAAAACTTTCTCAGAACTAATATGAACGACCATTTTGACTTTCTCTACATCGTGCATAGGTAGAGAAATTATTGCGTAACACCCAAAAAGTTAGTACCGAGATCTCGCAGGAAATACACGTTTTAGGGTCCCATATTTAAAAGAAAAAGCATGTGTAGAAAATGTTTCGTGAGTGTGTGTGTTTGTGTTTGTGAACATAACTCGAAATTGAAAAGTCAGTTAAATGACAAACTTGATATTTAAGTTCAGTATCTTCCACGTCAAACTAACCTTTCTATGGATAAATCTTCGAAAAATTGGTTTTCTCAAAATTGGCTCTTAACGATTTTGAATAGAACACCGTGTATTAGATATATTTACATGAGAATAAAATGTATATCTTGAATTTTCTGGGAATAGCCTCTGAAGACCTCTTCACTTTGGATGAATTTTACATAACTTGTAAACCGTAAGAGATAGACAAAAATTATCTAAACAAAACTAGATCTTGTTAAAAAAAAAGCAATTTTTCACAAACACACAAACGCAATTTATTTTTACAAAGGGGACTCTGAAACGTGTATTTTACTGAAATAGAGAACGTTAAAATGAGTTTTTTTCATGGAATGCTTATGTTAATCTTACCTTAAACTGCTGAAAATACATGAATTCATTGGGATATATGTGAGCGCACTTTTTGACATCAAAGTGGAAGTATGCATTTGCATCAAAATTGTGCCCGTGCTTATAAGAAATCTCAGCTATCAGAGTTTGATAACCAAAATAATTGGGGTGTGAAGGACAGAAACGCGGGACAGGGATATTATATTGCATAGTCGTGTTGATGGCAGTGTAACACGTGTTCTGCCGACGATGACAGAAGCAGATGGCGCCACTGTTTCTGCAACTGACGCCATTCCGGACATGAATATAGAATCGCTTTAAGCAGATGTGCTATTAAAGACGGAACGCAAGACGCACCCGGTCATTAAGTTCATTAACGGAAGGGAACCAACATGTGAAGCGAGAAGTACGTGATTACGGGGAGCGTGCGGTTCCGGGGAACGTTAAAACCTCTGCGCTACCAGCTTCGCTTAAATTACTATGCCACTCTGTTCAGAGACTAAACGGCGAAGACTGCAAACCAGAACATCTTTACTTTCTCTGTGTTAGTATTTCAATTTCTTCTTTAGTTTAATATACAGGGTGGGAGGTGAATAAGTGCAAATAATTTGATACTTACTAGAAAAACACGTATATAACACACATGTGTATCTCATTTTGTCCGTTTAGTAATGGAATTGCCCTAAGTAATACCACGAGTGGTTTCATCTTGTCGACAAATCACGACCGGAGCGAGATGAAAACACGAGTTGTATTTGCTACTATAATTCAGCGGAATATACCATTAATAATTTACAATATATATGTTTTCTTCTTTCTTCACTGCCTCCTGAATTATGATATGGCCAACCGTGTCTACACACATATCGATAGCAACAATAGAAATAGGGAACCATTATTTTCTTTCAGTTTTTAATAAGTAATACATGAAATGGAAACAAACGTTATTTTATTTGAGGTTATTGCACTCATCTGATGCATAAGAAATACAAATATTGATTATTTTCATTCTTTTTTTGAACTAAATACATTATGAGCTGGACAAAACTTTAAATAAACATTGTAACTGAATTAATTGAAAGTACAATTGTGGAACTGACAGTTTTTAAAAGTGAAGTTTGGCTGTCTGGATTGTCACTTTCTTACCAATAACCAAGACAGGAGATTAAACATACGAACGTCAGATGCGACAAGATTTCACGAAGCATCATGATTTCTTGAAATGAACATCAGCTGCGATAAGATTTTTCGACAATATCGCTCTAGTCAGATGACCGCGATTGATTGAAATTGCCTAATCTCGGCTATTCCATTAGCGCTTTAATATTGGAGCTGAACTGTCATAAATGAAATTCAAATTTCAGGGTCTAATGTGTTTTGAACGGTCCTTAGGCTACGTCTTCGCTATGCTTACATACATCACTCCACCTATAGTCGGGCAGAGCAAAGGGCATATGACGGCCAACCGTGTGACCTGTTCGGTCTACAACCGAATATCTGAGATAGAGAATATAATCCATGCTAAAAACATCGGAAACTTTCCTCGTGAACATAGCTTTAGCAAATGGAGAAAAAAAAAAAACCCTGCAAATACTTATCATCACATCGTCAACAAAATGATACAAATATTTGCACTTATTCATTTCCAACCCTGTATGTTTCATTGTTGTATGTACAATGCCTATATGT
Organism: Hymenopus coronatus; assembly: GCA_030762935.1. Taxonomy (NCBI): domain Eukaryota; kingdom Metazoa; phylum Arthropoda; class Insecta; order Mantodea; family Hymenopodidae; genus Hymenopus; species Hymenopus coronatus. The sequence continues at coordinate 27,798,023 of CM060900.1, read as the reverse complement.
CAAACATAGTCAGAAAGTTCAAGCATCTTCCATTTTGGACTTGAATTCTGTAGCTGTTAACAGAAAGGCAAATCATAAATCATACACAATTTGGAGTGGAGTGGTAAACTCTATCTCATTTTTGCTATAAAGTTTGGCATTAGTGTTAACCATAGCAGCTTGAGTGTGCTCCAGCTGTGTTTTTTTCAGTTTTGCATTGAACAGCTTTTACTGCGAATGATTATTTCTGATATAATTGACCCGTTTTCTCAGAACCTGCTAAAGATAGCTTAACTGCAATATTTGGATGACGAGTGACCTTTAAATGGTGTTATGGTAATGTTTGTAACCTGTTGGATGTTTGTAAAGGAATAATTCCTTATAAATTGAAATGAAAGGGTGCTAAAGTAATGTGTGTGCATATATCTATATTTTGTTTTAACTTCTCTAGCCCGTATGTACAATGTTCATAGTAGATAGAGAAGGTATTGCATTCGAACTAAAAATTCGATGTCGATATTTCACCGTAAACATATAATATGAGGTCCCGTGAGTCCGAAAGAAAGCATTTTTAGAAAAAGTTCTTTGTGTGTGTCTGTGGACAGCATAGTTCAAAAACGAAAATACCGTTAAAAAACAAACTTAGTATTTATGTTTAGTATCTTCCTAGGATGCGACACATTTTGCAAGAAAATCCCCCACCACAAACTACCCTTTACATGGAAAATGTTTTGAAAATGTTGTTTTCTCAAAAATGACTAACGATTTGCAATTAAATTACTCTACATTAAGGATATCTACATCACAAATAAAGTGTAAATTTTGAATGTTCTAATAATAGCCACCGGATGACCTTATTCTGTGTATATTTTGCAGAATTCTGTATAACGGTAAAATCGTATGAGATAGCCAAAGATTTAATACATAAGGGTGCAGATCTCGTCAAGGCACACCATTCATGTCATGTATATTTTTCTTGTAGAGTTGACCGTTTTCCAGATATTCCTTTTTATTCGTTTTAGCTTAACATTTTTAAACTGAAACCTAGCAATTCTCAAACGACACATGCGGAGCGAAGCGAATCTCAATTGTATCACATACGGACCAGCTGTTAAAACATTTGATTATCGCTTTAGCCTACTGCAAGGAAGCGGTAATAAGACCGATATTTATCTCGATTAGCGTGATACAGATAAAAGAATAATCTTCTCTGAGAATAGTGTGTATATGTATAGCTAGAGAAAGTTATGTGAATGGATCACATCAGATTGGTTCTCCCCTTAATGAGCAAACTTATTGGATGGAAAGCATACATCCACATGTTTTTATAATTGGTCATTGGTTTAGCAAATATAAATTGGTAGGTCTTTCAATCTCCCCTTAGACATCATAATAGGTAAGCAAGATTTAAATGTGTACAACAATTGGACAGGCATTCATTGTCAGTACGTACAGAAATCTATCACTCGTTTTAATGACCACAGAATTAGAATAAGGACAGGTATGTCAGAAGTATAACCCCCCCCCACACACACACACACACACACACACATTGTTTGAATGTGTAGACGAGTTTGGACGTGAAGTGTTATAAGAGAAAGAAATATATTTTGTAATGGATGTCATATACAGTATAAAGGGCACAGGAAGATTTTCACCCAGAATCACTAGAATCCTAAGCAGCATTAGTAAAGTATGAACATTTTCTCCAAAGATGTAATTAAGATACACAATCGTCATGTTCAATTTTAATCACTTTTGACGTTTAAAAAAATATGTTGTTGTTTTTATTGTATCAACTGTGAAAGCATGAATAAAACAAAACTTTGTTATTATGTATATTAAACACTCATTAATGCTTGGTATCGGAATTGCGGCATTGAAAGTATATTGTAAAAATGCTGACTATTTGAAGTTAATTTGTGAAAATGCCAACTCATTTATATTAAACACTCATTAATGTTTGCTATCCGAATGTGAAGCATTCAAATTGTATTGTAAAAATTCTGACTGCTTGAAATTATATTGTGAAAATGCTATTTAAAATTATATTCTGAAAATGCTGACTTTTATGCATATGAAGTAGCAACGTTGTGCTTCACCACCTTCTCTACAAAACAAAGTCCTGATGTACACCTAACGTTCCAAACTTGAGAAGGTAGGCAATGACGTTCGAGAGCGCAGGTGGGGTATCGTTTGAGGGATTGTAAGTTAACAACTCCTGCCTTCGTTTTGTCTTCTCTGCTCAAAAACCGGTTTGGAGGGGATGTGCTGCTTGTGTCTACAGGTAAATGTGCTATGAACTGCAGTGTTTTTATACCCCAAATGCGCTCTCTAGTCCTAATATAATCTGAATTATAGGAACTGGTGGTTGCACATGTATATTTGCTACTGCCACTTTTTCTTCATTCTGAAAATGGAGAAACTGATTTTGGCTAATTTCAAAGGTTCCTTTTATTTATCATGAATGACAGATTAAGGAGACGATAGGACCCGATATTTACCTTAGCCTCACTTATGTTTCATCTCGTTCTTTTACACAGACGCTAACATAAAATATAATGAAATAAAAAAAGAAAGTATACCACCATAAATGAGCATTTATATGTTTACACATATAGGGAGTATATAAAAAAGACTGTATTTGTTTCAAGAAGAGTATTTGGTAGCTAAACTAACCTTGATACAATTCTGGTCTCAAAGGCTAAGTAACAGCATGCAGTAGTATAAGGGATACACGCTTTAATATTGAAGTCCCCCTCATTCCATGCAGTTGATCTTGAGGGTTATAATCCTCTTCTAATGACCCTATCTTAAAACTTTCCGGAACTAAACTTGATGACTCATCAGCCGTATGGAAAAAACCCAGGCTGGCCGTCTACGTCAGTCGGCTGTGAATTTGATTGGCAGATGAAGATATTTCACAAAGTCGAATTGTCGCCACCAGGGATTCAAGGAGAGTTCCGACTTACAGAAGATAAAGCATATTTAGTTCTTTTTGGGGGTAGTGTTTAACGCCCAATTTTACTACTTGTGGCACCGCAGGTGATGACACTGGTGATACATGAGATGAAGGTGGAGCACCGGTGGAATGCGATGGTGGGGAAAACCGGAGAACTCGGAGAAAACCCGCCCCTGCGCCGCTTTGTCCACCACAAATCTCACATGCGGTCGCTTGGGATCAAACCCCGGCCGTCTAGGTGAGAGGCCGTTATCTAACCACTCGGCTACGGTGCGGCCATATTTAGTTCACAAACTTTTGTACTGGATGAGTGAATATAAGCAATCTACAGAATTAACATAGGAGAGTTGACAAAATTAACGAAATAATAAACATGATTCCCCTACCTTAGAGGTGTGTGCAGACGCAGACTGGTGATTGGTGCATATAGACCTACCCTGTAACCCTGATCCTAGTGGCGCATCTGCGCCCCAGAAATTCTTATACTTATGCTATTGTGTAACTATTTTACAACGAAAAAATAATTTTACGTTGTAAAAATCCAAAAATATTTTTGAATAATTCTGTATATTCTGACTAATCCTTGTTTCTTATTACTTTGGCACGGAAATATTATTATTCCGCGCTGAGTTACTTTCCCTTTTCTCCTGATTGGCTAACGTACACCTTTGAATGGTGACGAACAAGCCATACAAAGATAGGCGAAAAAACGATATAAGCATTGTGTCACGATGAATGCATACGCCTTCGTTATCCTGAGAGGCAGATTTAAAACAAAGTTTACACGGATCATAGATATATTGACTCTCTTACGCAATATATCACATTTATACGTTCTCTTCGGATATATTAACAAAAATGCTCATGACTTTGTACCGCATGGCAGCCTATTCCACGACAGCATCCAATGAGAGATGATGAGTCACGTAAAAGTTACGCCTTAGTAAACCGTACAATGGTACAGTATTTTTCAGAACATAATAACCCTCACTGTTGCCAGCATTTCCACTCTTTGGTCCCTTAACTGAGGCGCGATACTCGACTTGCAAGAGGAGTCTACAGAGTCTCCAGGAAACAGATGGTTTACTACATTGCCTCTCGTCCCTCTCGCCTCTCGTCTTTTGCATGCTAATCGTTACTACCCAGTGGCCGGGGAAGCGGTCTCGTTTGAAGGCCATCATGTTTTGGAGAAAACTATAAATAGTATTCTTTCTGTATTGTTAATTATTAATAGATACTTCCGATTCTGGCAATATATTATCGTTATTATACCTTATTTAAAAGAAATGATTTACGTACCTTAGGTTATTATTCATTCAATATGCATACTAGTACGCAGAGAAGTAATTGCATGTCACACTAAACTTCGATACCGAGGTTTCATCGTAAATTCATGTTAAGAGGACCCCTAAATTCCAAAAAGTCATTTTAGAATAATGGTCTGTATGTGTGTCTGTGAGCAGCATAATTAAAATGAGAAGTCCGTTAGGTATCAAACTTGATATTTAAATGTAGTATATTCCAAGGATGGCACACAAAGATTTTCAGAAAAAATCCTCTCGACCCAAACTATTCTTTTTTGGAAGATTTTTATGATTTTTGGATTTCCTCAAAAATAGCTCTACAATTTTGATTAAAATGTGTATTAGAGATATTTATATGGCATATAAAAATCCCTTGATTGTTCTAGAAATAGCCTCTAAAGCCCTCTTCATTCTTTATGACTAGAGCTCGGACCGGGGTAACGAAATTTCCAGATTGAGCTTCGGTGCACGCAGAGTATAACTATGACATGCTGTAGTATGCGTTTGAATACCTGTTGCACTATCTAGAATTTCTCACTGCCTGGCCTCCTTCAGTTCCTGATAGTAGATAAACCAGTGAACACCAAAAGAGAGCGCATATTGAAAAATGTTGAAAATACAAAATACGAAAATGTCGACACTGAACAAATTTGTGGATGATTCAAACGTATTTTGAGTGACAGGAAGAGAACAATTTCTTTCGATACAGTGAAGATGTGTCTTGTAAATCACTGCAGTGAATTCTGAGTGATTTCGATTGATTTATGTTCATTGTCTTTTCAAAGCTCTGCATATTATTATCCTGGTTTTTTGCATCAAGATTTATACTTTTATTTGCAAAAGTACATATTATGAAATCATTATTATATAAATGTTATTATTGTTATCATCATCATCATTATTGCACTGTGATACTCTATGACTTCGAGCGGTGCATATAATATCAGTGCATATAATGAGCTACTTTGGAACAGTTTATACTTCGAGTGCATATTTGCGCTACTGCCCAATCTCATCTACCCTCTCCTTATACCGGGGCCTGTTCTGCGTGCTCATAACCGTGTGCGCTTCGGAACCCAAAACCGAGTTCTATTCATGACTTTTACACAACTACTAAACCAAAAGAGATAGACTAAATCTTACTACACAAATATTGTATATATTTTTAAATCACACATTATAAGGCATTTGCAATTTTTTTGTGGAATTGATAATTTCCGAGATATTAGATTTTTAAGATTTTCAAATATTAACCAACGTTTCTCAAATGTGTGGGCATTCGTCTTTCTTATTTCTTCTAAAGGCTATGCAAATATACCGGAATTTCAAGGCCATCACATACCGACCAGCCATTGCCATCTTAAAAGATTTCACTATCGCATTAGCCTAAGTATTCCGTTGTTCCCCGTGAACCTAAACAAAAATACATAACAAACTATTTCTTCAAATGTTTATCTTAATATTAGCATGAAATGTATATAAGAACAAGCTTTGTAAACATAGTTTGTTACTGAATATGTAGAGAATGTAATACATTCAATATTTTATAATATATCATCAGTATGGTCGTATCCTACGTTTCGTTGTACTTCAGCCCACCGAGGCCTACATGTGGGCTTAAGGTGATGCATGTGTAAAATTTGACCAAAAATTGTAAAAAAATATATTTTACATAAAGGTAATATCAATTATAAATTTTAAGGAAACATACCGTTTTTCCCACCTGGCGCACGTTGACTATGTACAGGCGCATGCTTAATATGTTCGCCCAACTTTAAACCTTGTTTTTTCCCAAACATTTTTCCAACATTTTTTTGTACTCAAAATGCCCACACGGTACAATTTTTAACTAATTTATTTTAAAAAATTAATATTCACTCTCAAAGGTACATGGAAGAAAATGGTCATGTACTTATCCATTTTGAGAAATAAATTGTTAAATTTGAAAAATTAAGAATTTTGAGGAGTGAGAAAAATAATAAGTTTACTACACTATAACTAAATATGATGACAGATTTATCTGTGAATTCATTTACTTGAACTTTTAATTTTAAAAATGCACAAATGGCACAGTTTTACTTTCTCTAGCACGTATACACAATATAGTAGGTAGAGAAGTGTTGTATTCCACCCAAAAAGTCGATACCGAGATTTCAACGGAAATACTTATTTTGAGAGCCTCTGAACCCCCAAAAGCATTTTTAGAAAAAGGTTACCGTGTGTTTGCCTCTCTCTCTGTATGTGCGTGCGCGCACATGCGGTTTTTTCCAAGGATGCAAAAGGAAGCTTTTTAGAAAAATCCCCCCACACGAAAATACACTTTACATGAAATATGTTTAAACCTTTCGATTTTGTAAAACATTGCGCTAATGATTTTGATCAAAATGCCGTATATTAAAGATATCTGCATTGTAAATAAAAGATATATCCTCAATTTGTTGTGAATAGTCCCTAAACTCCTCATTGTGCATGACTTTTGCATAATTGGTAAACAATTCGAGATAGACAAAAACGTACTAAACTACAAAATGTAAGTCTCATTAAAACACAAAATGTTTCATATATCTACATTTTTATAGTCCTAACCATTTGAGAGATATTGGTTAATGGTTTAAATTTTAAAATAGTTTTCTCTAGCGAGAAATGCTCATCCATTTCACTTCTGTTTCCTTTTACTCTCGGGCATGTAAGGAGAAGTGGGTTTAAATAACAATCGCATGGCGACAGTTTTTAAAAGAGTTGACTGTAGTTTTAGCCTAAAGTATTCCCTTATTCTGTCTAATATTTATCTTGATTATCATTATTTAGGTAAGAGAATGATCGTTAGCAAGAATATTTTCTTTGCAGAACAGATAGATAAAGACGTGTGAATGGACACCAACATTTTTTTTTATTGTATCAATGGATTTAGACAATAGAAGCTAGAATTGTTTATACGTGGCTGAAATATCACTATTATAATGTATAATAAACAGTATAAATTTCAATATGGTATGAATTTTCCCAATTTACAGGCGCGTTATCTTAAAGCTGTTATGTTGAAGGCCTTTCGTGCCGCACAGCGTTCCCATATAAGCTTCTAATGGCAGCAGGGGAGACAACATTGCTAATGTTGCGTGGGTTGTGTAAGACTTTCTTTGTCCTCAGCTGTACAACGACATAACGTTTTTAATTTTTGTTACATTACCCGTATTCCCTGGAGGCAGAGTTGTGTTAAGAATGCTCCTGTGTACATTCCAATGATACATAAGCTTTACCCTTGGGTGACATGCATTCGCTTATCCGTGACATAAATTACGTTGTATTTCCCTGTAGCTGCTACTGCCGCATTCGCGTTAATCTAATGCATTTTTCATTTCCATTTTTGCTCACAGTAGGGAGAAACTGCCCTAATTTAACACGCTAGTCTCCTCATCTCTTATCTCACTCACTGTCAAGGCAAATTAGCATACGCCTCCTCTTTCTCTCAAGCACTTCAACCATGATATTATACCGAGGATCGACCGACCTCTCGAAAACAATCTACTCTGATAGGATTCCAATTTTCCACATTCGTTGCGTCAACTTTGCTCACTCGGTTCCTATGCAATCTAGATTAAGTGTCACTTCATTTTTGTTTCCTAGTAGCCTTAGCTTTTCATTTTCCCATCAGTCTCTGGTGTTCGGATACTAAAACTGTCTTTGAAATGGCATTTTTGCAGAACAAAAAAGAGCAAAGAATCACTAGACAACAGAGGTGTTTTGATATATGGTCAGTTAAACGTTGTCATAGTGTCATAGAACAGCAGCTTATGCCAGCTGTTGGGCATTTTTGCCTCATTGCGCGTCACTCGACCTTTAATACCTTCCATTTCCGTTTGCTGTTTATAACCTGCAAGCTGTATTCAACGTAGGGCAGTATCATAGGTTGTGATTGGGAGAATCGAATACTCTGCGAATGGCGTCCCGCATCACTGCGTTTGTCGAGGGTGCAGGTGTTGTGGCGTCGGTGTTCTTTTTTTTTTTTTTAAACACAGTTCCGGAGGCTTGTCAGGACTCCGGCGCTGTATTCCTTTTTTCTCCGTTTTTTCCAGTTTCCTACATTTCCTTAGTTGACCTTATTATTCTTAACGTTTTCCTTTTACATATACATACACAAAGATAGACATATTTTACAAACACAGAAACACCCATGCCTTAAGCGGGACTCGAACCCACGAACCTGTGTACCACGAAGCGCCAAAGCGAGATACTTTAGCGAGCGCGGCCACCGGGATCGGCATATTTGAACGAGCTGGCGGTGGTGAATGTAGCACGTAACCGACGGCGGCGGTCCAGTACAGTGTGGCGTCAAGATGTTGGTACCACAATAGTGGCTGTGCCCGAAAGAAGTCGCCCTAACAAGGGCAACCCTGACGCCAAGGCAGCTTCCAGTTCGGCCGGGTCCTGAAGCTCCATCCGTACCAACGGCATTGGTCCCCGGTCGCAGTAAATGCGAGTGGCCCTCAAACAAGGAGGCCACCGCGACTGCACGGCGGTGAAGAAGTGACCCTTCCATTTCCGTTTGCTCTTTATGATCCGCAAACTGTCTTCAACGCAGAGCAGTGGTGGAACATGAGATGTATTCCACAAGGTTTAGTTGGGCATTTACCAAAGAATGTGTCTGCACATGCCGGCCTCTCTTGCTGAGGGGCTAACTGATGGACACAGAGCAGTGGACAGGGTTTTTAAATTTTTATCAGTAATGTGTTTTACCTTGAGGTTTTATTCTGTGGTACCTTTATGACGAGTTAATGGAGCGGGTGATATGGTTTTTCATTTTTGATTCTTATCACTGTTTCTGTTTGAAGCTTTTTTTAATTGTTTTCCCCTGTTTTAGCTCTTTCAATGTCTCAGTTTTATATCTACCTCAGGTTTTAGGGTTGTAAAGCGATTTTACCTTGGTTTTTAAATTTTGTTTTAGCCCTAATTTTATTATTTTTTATTTTTATATTCAGTTTTATCATTGGTTATTGCCAGGATTTTCATCACAAGGGCGCTAATGACCTTGGAAGTTAAACGCCCTTAAAACCCAATCACCATCATTATACCAAAGAATGTGTTATTTTATATTTTGTGGTATATAAAGATACAGCAATGTGTGTATACAGAATGCATTACCAAATTATTCTCGTAAACAAGGCACACTAAGCAAAACGGGATCTAAGGACACAACTGAAGTGGTAAACAATAAAAATAATTGAAAAGATAGAAGTGCCACAAATGTAGTGCCACAGCCGGGATTTGAATCACGGATCTCCTGGTCTACGTTCAGTAGCTCTAACCACGGAGCTACCATAGAAACATGCCGACATGACACTAAATTCCACAAATGACACGAGATTTTCCCAGTAATCCACAATCAATTCTCAAACTATTTTGGAATGATATACCCCAATGGCGACTTACATAATCCTAAGTACTTTTAATTCCCGGGCTTCGAAGTTTAACAAAATATAAGATCAATCACTGTTAATTGATTACTTGTTCCGCACTAGCCATGTGTAATACAGGAGTGGGAAAGGTAGAGCCAGGCAAAAGAATTCAATACCAAAGCCGTTATTTGATACACGGATCTTCCGGTCCCCGTTCGGTTCCTCTAACCATTGAGCTATGATGGCAACATGCCGACACGACATTAAATACCCCAACTGACTATTTCCTGTAAAGCGCAAGATATAAGTTAGAAATAACTGACATGTCAAATTGTATATTTTCTCCCGTTCAACGCCCATAGTTAGCAGTATCACTGGTCGGTTTAGAGCCGCGAAATCCGTTCTGCTCAATGCTGATTATCCAGTTTAAACCCTCCGAACTTCCCGTTTCCATGTTTAAAATAAGGAGATCGTGGCATTACCCGAAGAACCTTCATCGCAATTTAATTTGATTCATTTTATTTGCCTCTTAATTATTAAAAATTTAAGATGAACTTATCCCTGATAGTACAGCTTGGTATGGTTTACTTGAAATTCAGGATAGTACTGCATGCCTCACACATCAATATGTGTTTATAGCTGCCGAAAGCGCAATGAAGGAAACAGAACATTTAATAAGAATTTTCACCTACGTTGATCTGCCAGAATAGTGCAAATTACAAACGTTTATGTGAGGAGCAAGGATTCGCGTTTATAGTCAACACTTCTAAAAGATGCTACGTTAATTTGCTCTCATGCCCTGTGTAATTAAATGGACTAGTCCCATATTTTACAAGTAACAACAATCAACTCATTTCTGTCAAAAATAGATTACCTTACTCATAACCCATCCATCAATGTCCGTGCCAGTATTGTGTCGAGATCTCATTAAGAACACTGAACTAAGGAAAGAAAGGAAGGAAAAAATGCTTACTCTCTTAGAATTTTATTTGGATCGTAATTTACCTTCATGTTCCAAGGGGATATTTATTCTTCCTCCGTAATCCTCGCTGGGTTTCAACCTCTTTTGTGTTCCTTACTCTTAGGGGGCTTTTCTTCTTCACTCAGTGTTCCTTAGGATTAAATTTCTCATATAGTTTTTGTTATTCCTGCGTCTTAAGAGGAAAGATATGAAGAGATGCTCTCAACTGTTACAAAAAAAATACTGAAAACTATGCATTTGCCAATTAGTTTCTTCCAGTAGTTCGAAAGGTAGCCAGTCGGAAAAATGCAATATCATGGCCGGGATTTAATCCACGGATCTCCTGGTCTCATCCAGTTGCTCTAACCATTGAGCTAACACAGCGATACGCCGACGCAGCATTAATTTCCAATTAACAGCCTTTTTTCAGACTTGCTTACGACATTGTATATCGCCATTGCGGTATCTCCTCTCAAACTCATTTGAGATATCTGGCTGGTTTGCCGAAAAAACGCTAGTCAGTTGGAAAATGTAATGTTGTTTGGGCACGTTACCATGATAGCACAATGGCTAGAGCAATTGAACGGTGACCAGAAGATCCGTGGAACAAATCCCGGCTATAGCGTTGAATTTTTCAGTCTGACTCCACCTTTCCAACTCTGTAGGTTGACATTTTGTTAAGAATGCTTTTACCAATGTTAGTTTATTAGAAATTTTATGCTACGAATAAATGGAACAGTTGCAACGAAACCGGCTGTTGATGCGCGAAGAGTAGGAAGGTATAGGTCACAGTAGGTGCTGACGTCACCAATACTCCGTATGGTAACGCGATTGCTCTGTTTATTTCCTAAAACCCATTTGCCTGTCCGTGATGCTAGAGAATGTGAATTTAAAACCTTCACTTAGTGAAGCTTGTTGGGTCACATTGATATAGGGGAAAGAGCGTAGCTATAGTTTTATTGGTCTAGACTTTCGCATTGTTCCTTAATTTCTTTCATGTGATAGTTCAGTTATGAACCATTATAACTAAATATGTTTTACTTCTAAAGTAGTTCTCATATTGCCAAGTGCAGTCAAAATTGAAATTAATTTTCAGGTGTCATCAGAAGTCTCGTCCAATACGCCAAAACAATAGAAATTTGGTTCTTAAATCCCTTAGTTCAAATTAATGTTTTTTACTGTGGAGCTATACGATTTATACAAATCCTATGAAATGAATCCAAGATGTCAGTTTATCATTCCTGAACGTTTCTTCCACTGTAAAACAAAGTTATATCCTTTTTCTTTTCCTAGTTACTAAAAAGTGAATAGGTTTGGGAATGGGCGATTCATCCGTGAAGGCCTGTCGCATTTACACCGCATTAACCCGCTTACGTTTGTCACGTTCAGATTTTAACATGTGTCTGTGAAGTTTATCCCGAGACATTGTAAATTGCCTGTAAAGGTAATTATTAATTCATCTAAGTAGCTAAACTTGGTCCTCAGTTGAGGAACTGTCATTCCACTGCTGGGGAGTGAGTGCTTCACACCGCCATATGTCATCTCTGCCAACGACGTGACAAACACTCGCGACAAGATTTCACGCTTCTAAACTTGTCACACGAAGCTACTTTCGCGTACAAAACATTGCACTGGCAGTTCTCTCTCTTGTTTCGACGCCGATGATTTCTGGTTTGGTAATGAGGGACCCCATCTTCTGCATTATTATTATCATCATTATTATTGTTATGTTTATCATTTATTATCGTTATGATTACTATTATTATTTTCGTTACATCATTAGTATTTTCGTCTTTCTTGTTATTATTACTACTATTATTGTTATTATTATTATTATTATTATTATTATTATTATTATTATTATTATTATTATTATCATCATCTTTAACGGTGGAAGAAAATATGATTATTTGTTAAAATAACTGGAACGTTGTCAAAGCAACAGCCTGTAATTCTGAGCGTTGTTGAGAAATTTGTTCAAACTGAGCAAATATGTCAATAATTTTAATACATACCTCTAAAGTCAGAAAACCGAGAGGAAGCAACATTATAAGATTGATTTTAGTTGACCAGAGATTTTGTTCTGATTTACTCTCTAAAGGGTAGAATTCGTCTTGTGGATAATTTAAGCCAGACTGCCGAAGAGAACAATAGACAATGAAAACGCAGTAGGAAAATACAAAGCAATGAGTTGCTTGTAAAGGTTGGTTAAGAAGAATCTCTCAGTATAGAAGCTATCCTTATCGACAGAATTATTTTTGTGTGTTGTAATCCCATTTCCTATAACTTAGCTTTATATTTATGCAGTGAAGATAAGCTAGCGTAGTTTCACGGTTAATTTCAATTGAATAATTATGAGGTGTACTAAAAATAAACCAAATACTGGTTCTATACTGGTAGTTATATTCCATAAAATAAAATGCATTATTTCCAAAACGGATAAAACTACACAGCTTAGAGCTTGAGTCCAAAATATTCGCTATGACTAGCGGATTAACGATCAGTGTTGCAAAGGAAGCGAAATGGTAGAAGCAAAAGCAAAACAAAGACAGCCCACCAATGCACGTTGGCCAATCACAGCACAGAGAGTAACAGGCGCCACCCACCAGCCATTATAAAATTTGCGTTCTCCGCCGCAGAAAGGTTGACGATGGCTAAGAAGAATCACCGCAGAAGGGCCAACACAGCCACCGCTAATGAACTGCCGACCTCATCTCCGGAACGCGGCAGCGCGTTCTGGACGGTCTCTCCGATGGCTGAGCCCGGGCAGCCGCAACACCAGACGTCGGCTACAGATTCCTCCGCCGCCGCATCCGCAATACCGGAGACTCCTACCCCTCATCTCCACTCGCCACTGACTCAGTTCCCGAGAGCCCGCCGGCAGAGCCAGCAGACGGCTTAGCCGCTCCACCGCCTGCAGCCGCATTTGCCGGCCCCTACCCGCGCTAGCCCAACACCACCAGCGCAGCATCGTTGCCAACACAGCCTCCGCCAACGCAGTCATCGCCGCCGCTACTTCACCGAAAGTATATCGCAGTCATACGAGGTGTTCCTAGAGACTTGACCACTAGACTCATCACCGCCGCAGTTCGCCAGCACTGGCCCTCAATAATGAGGGCCACAAGGATAATGTCCGCCAGAGGGATGTCTCCTCTAGTCCGGATTGAGTTCGCCGTGGCCGGGGAACTTGAGGCTGCCCTGCGCGAGGGTCTACCCATGTTTGGGCGGCGCCTAAGCATTGAGGCAAGCCGAGAGCCCCGACCATCACCATGCCACCGCTGTTGCGCATTCGGCCACACAGCTGACACCTGCGCCGAGCCCCCGCGGTGCCACTACTGTGGGGCGCCAAGTTTGACAGCTGAATGCGCAGCCCATTATTTACGGACCCGACGCCGGTACTGCGCCACCTGTGATGGCCTTGGCCACTTCACAGGACAGGCGCAGTACCCTCTCTATCCTCGCAGCCACCAACGCCACACCCTCAGCCGAAACTGCGAGGACCACAACCACCGCCACCTCTACTCAGACAGAAGCCATCATCACCATTCAACAGACGCCTTCAGCCACCACCACCCCTCAGGCACCAGCACCAGCAGCGCCATCCGACAGCACCGTGAAGGACGCCGTGCAGGACCTGCACTCAGCAGTCCTGCACATCAGCGCCCGGCTGAATCTGCTGGAGGAAGCGCTGACTGCCATCACCGCAGCCATCACAGACTCTCACACCACTACTTCACACAATCTTCAGGACACTGATGCCAAAGCTCAGGACCAACCGCAGGACACGTCTGAGCTCCTCCTGGAGCTCAACATCATCTACACCTTATCTACCTAACAACAAGATCATGGAGGCCATCCAGGACCTACATGCTGAACAACTGAATCTACCAACACGCCTTACACAACTGGAGGACCTGCTCACAAGGAAGCTCGACGACAACCACAACGAGATCACCAAATGCTACACTTCAGTTCTTGATAGCCACGAGCTGATAGTCAACAACGTAGCAGAGCTAATCGCAAACAGCCAGCGCCAGATACTTCAGGACCTTTCCACCAGTAACTCATGCCCTTATACACACACCCGAAACACGCAGCACACCAGACATCACTACTAGCGCTGACGCCCCGAAGCACACAAATTATGCACTCCTTAAAAGATGATTAAAACTCGTCACTACCAACTCCTAATGACTCCCTAGCGCTATACTCAGGGCCTTCGGGCCATGTTTATAGACTAGTCAAGCCTACCTTTCCTTGTTGCAGCCCCTCAGGCAGCAGCAATAGCAACTTCACCGCTACTCACGGAGGTGCTATTGCGGAACTCCGTCATCCCCCACTTACTTTTCCTATCCTATATCCTCCCACACTTCACCCAATGGCGAGATAAGCCATTCTTTCTATCATCCAATTCTCTTACTGTCTCCCCTTTCCAAAAAAAAAAAAAAAGCAAAAATTCATTCGAGCTCTGACCATCCATCGGCTCACCTATGAAGATGCCAAGCGGAGCCCTTGGTGTAACGTCGGGAACTTTGAGGCCCAATGAACCACAGCCTACAAGCCCGGAAAATAGTTTCATTGTTCAACCTCTTGGGAGTTTAGCGGAAGTAAACGAACGATTCCAGACTATAGATGACCAAACCCGTTTCATTAACATGATACATTTATTCGACTTATTATTCTGATTTGCACGTCCGAGATTTTAAACACAGAACACCAAAGAGCATATTACACACGTCACTCCTGGATGTTATTTTGTCATTGTTGAAATACAGCGTTGTAAAGTACAGTAACTATGCTGTTGTATTGCTGAACGGTAAGGTTCTACCATTAAAATAAGTTGGTACTGTTACCAGCATAAATGGCACTCGCTTGCAATAAAATGGGTTGTAAAATTCTCATTTCTCTCCGTGAGATTTACGGCAGCAATGGTGCCAAATAAACTCCTCCTCGTATTTTCCTGTTGGAGAGTTATCTCTCTCTCTTTTTTCACAGATTCAGGCTGCAGCGACCTTATGTTTAATTGCTACCAAACCTCAATCGTTACTGCACACTTAACTGATTTTATCTCAGATTAGACTTCAACTTGTGTACAACTTGGTACAATAAATCTACGA
Source organism: Hymenopus coronatus (assembly GCA_030762935.1). Lineage (NCBI taxonomy): Eukaryota > Metazoa > Arthropoda > Insecta > Mantodea > Hymenopodidae > Hymenopus > Hymenopus coronatus. The sequence continues at coordinate 27,782,307 of CM060900.1, read as the reverse complement.
CAAATATAATTTTTCATGTTTATTCATTAAAGCTAATGAAAGATTTTCTCTGCTTGAGCATCCCACTCCATACTATATATCAGCATAAAAACATTCAATATGTGTACTCGGTGTGCTATTATATTTTAAATGTATGAAATACTTGTTATTATCAGTTGAGAATTAAATTATTTTGTTTGAAATAAATCATTAATTGTATTGATTATAATCAAGTTACCTGGATGATCTCAGTGAATACTAATGGGGTTGTTAATGCATGATATTAGCATCCCGCGAAATGACCTTAGACAATCCACTATTTCACAAGGCGAATCTACAGAGCTTAACCCTTCATTACATGAATTATTTTGCTATCTTCCTCTAATTCGGAAACCGGATTTTATATCGCTTTCACCGGCACGATAACTGAAGCGACTTGAACAGCCGTGATCGTTAGTGTAATACGAAGTGAACTGGCCATCGATTCAAGCCGAACGTCGCGGAGGCCCAGCAGCTACAGTTAAACGTGCTTGTGGAAAAGGATGGGGAGGGCCCAAGTAAAATGACCGGTGTGATGACACGCTTGGATGCTGACGGGGTTACATTTGCATGGATTTTGCACTTTATTTTATAAAACGCTACAGTTTTATTGTAAAAATAGTAACATTTTTACAATATAAAACATCATTTTTTTTTTTTTTTTTGAAATTGAAAAGAAACCCACTAAAAGTACTAAAACTTTTGATTCGTCGTCTTTGCTGCCAAACGGCAACGCCATACAATTTAGGGCTAAGAACGATAGATACTGTTATTGAACATAGAAACTAAGAACTTTCTAAGCGGGCGAGACGCCTCAGGCTGTCAAGTCCTAAGACCTGAGCTTCAAATCCAGCCGAGCTTTCTCTCAGTCGTCAAGGTAAATGCCAGATTGGGTGTTTAATTCCACGACCTTAAATTCCACATTCTGTCCAAAAAAAAAAAAAAAAAAAAAAAAACAGTAAAGATCTCTGTGTTATATATCCCTGACGTTATCTAGCTGTTCTGCAAACAAACAATTATTACAAAAGAGTATCTTTTATCCACATCATATCAATCGAGATAAACAATAGCAGAGATTGTCTTATTACTTGCTTCCTTTCCAAGTAGAATGGAAATAAGGCAATACTTTAAGCTAAAGTGATAGTCAAATCCTTTAAAATCTTGTAGCCATGTAATACGATTGAAATTCGGTTTTCTATGCATGGCCAGGATTAAAACAACCCGGAGGCGAAACGAATGAGGTCTTCCTGTTAGAGATAAATTTAAATATTTGAAAATTAAAACCAATAATAAGGAATATCTCGAAAATAGTTAACTATAGAAAAATGGTGTATATTATCTAATTCTGTTAAGTTTAACGAGATCAACATTTTTGTTTTTCTAGTTATGCAAAAGTCAAACAGAATGAAGAGGAAAACTCCCGGAAAATTCAATATTTACATTTCATTACTTAAACATATGGTATTTTAAACAAAATCGTTTAAAGCCATTTTGGTAAAATAAAATTTTTCGAAAATTCTTCCATTTGAAGCGTAATTTGAATTGGGGGGGGATTTTCTTAGAAACCTTAGAGTTGCATCCTTGAAAGTAGCTGAACTTATATATATCTAGCCAAAAATTCGATACCGATATTTTACTGGAAATAATTGTTTTGAGGACCCCTGAAAAAATAATTTATAGAAAATACATTGTATGCCCGTGTCTCTGTCGGCAGTATAACTCAAAAACGAAAAATCCGTTAAATACAAAACTTAGTACTTAAGTTTAATATTTTCAAAGAATGCTTCACGAAGATTTTCAGGAAAATTCGCACCCCAAGCTACCCTTCACATAGCCGATTTTTCGAAATTTTGACTTTTTTACAAATTGCTGCTACGTTTTTTTAGTAAAATACTGTGTATTAAAATATTTAAATGGCAAATAAAAAATATATCTTGAATTTGTAGGGAATAGGCTCTGAAGTCATCATTCTGAATTACTGTTGCTTAACTGGTAAACCGTAAGAGATAGACTAAACTTACTACACAAAATGTATATCTCCTTAAAACACACAATTTATGTTATATACATATTTTTGTAGGACCAACCATTTCCGAAATATTCCCTTTTATTGATTTCAAAATTTACATACTTAAATTTTTCTCGAATGGAAAGTCGTTATTCACTTTTTTCATATCAATCTTTTAAATACCAGATAACCACCAGCTTTTAAAGGATTTGATTATCGCTTTAGCCTAGTATATTCTCTAGTCTCACTTCTACGTTGACGGAACTAAGTAATGCGACCAATTCTACTAGGGTTTATGTCGATTAACACGAAGGAGAGAAGAATAAACTTGTGTAATAATAACAAAAATAATGATAGTGATAATGTTAATAATAAAAATAACAATATCAACAATTTATGTAGAATAGATGGAGAAAGTCATGAAAATGGAACACATTAGATTATTTTTTTTAAATTAATTTGTTTTCTCTGGGTTTCGAAGTATGTATATCATTATAATCATACACTACAACTACTCAGATTGTAAAACTTACTCGATTCTACTTCATGGTCATTATTATTATTATTATTATTGTTTTTTTTGTTTTTTTTAACCTCGCAGGAGTTCTTGCTAGACGGAATAAGATACTTTCCGCTGTAAGACTAACAGATAGAAGTCTCTAGCTGGTCAATTGGCAACCCGGGTTACTGATTTTAGCTGTTGACACAGCGATTTAAGGCAGGCTTGGGGGTGCCTCAGAATATGTGAAACTAATTCTTGAAGCAGAGCATATACAACACCGTAATGTTGTGTAGCTAGTCGAAAATCAGGTGTATACTAGAAACACACAAAATACAAGATGTCCAGGTGAGTTCGTGACAAACTTTGAGATGTGTATGTAATTCAATAACTTTGTCTTGTAAACGCATATTCAGCGACGGTGCAGTGCCAAGCTACTAACAGCACAGTTTCACCCCTTACAGTTATTCAATTAGGCTTTCTTCGCATTTGAAATATGCAATGCTCGAAACTTCTGTGTTGAAGTTACTTTATTGGTCTCTTCTTTATTTATAGCTCATGTAGCATATGTTTTCAAATCAGAAATGTACCACACAAACTACTATTATACTGTACTTAACCTTGCCAGAATTAATTTACAGTATATCGCAGGTAGTTTAAAGATCTCTGGCATAAAAACGCTCACCCAGATCGTTGAATGTAGGGCAGTTAAATTATAAGGGCATCGCCATCGCAGTCTATACTTCTTCGTTCTTCCCTCGTCATTTACGGAGACTTCAAACAGCCAGTTCCTGCTCTAAATCGTATCAGCACCATATCTCACTGTTACTGCTGCGTCAGGTCCAATCAGTCAAGTGCGTCTGTCGTCACAGTCAATATGGTGCGTCACTTATCTGTGAAAGAACGTGTGCTTATATGCAATGTTTAATTTTAGCACAAATCTGCTCCGCGTGTACGCAGGGAGCTTGTTGAAAGGTTTCCAAACTGCACCACCTGCAAGAAAAGCCATACATGCGATAAGTTCAAAGCTTCGGGTTTTGTGTTAGCACGAAACAGTCAAGATCAGTTTTAACACAAAGTAAGCTAGACGAAATCGGTGCGAGTTTAGAGCGATCACCGTGAAAATCACTAAACAAACAGGTCTCGGTCTTCTGCAAGAAATGCTACATGTCTTTTAAAATTCAAACTCCATCGCTGTATTTGTTATCAGATATGGTGCCTGGTGATATCAGAAGATCGACATTTCAGCATTTACTATAATTTAGTGCACCTTTGCCGGCAGCATTTCCTGGTGAGTCTCGAGCACGGAGGTAGGTCGTGAGAGCGGTTACCTGTAATTTAACGACGCTATGCATTGCATTAACTAGCCACTCAACATCTGACCTAACTCTGATATTATCGGAAGGAAACAACAATTATTGCTATTACTAGCAATTTTTTGGTGGCGGGCAAGGGATTCAGTAATCAAGCGTTTTACATGGCCTCATGAAAGGTAATCTATTGGTGTCAGGTCTGGAAAATAGGGTGGCCGAACAAGATGATCTCATCTTCCTATCCATTCAGAATATTAAAAATCCAGATACCTTTGCGTGGTAAGCGAGCGAGTGATAGATCTATGATGTTGAAATCTTACCCCTTCATGTAGAGCTAGTGGAATTTGCTTCCCATCGTTAGACAATATGAGAGTGTGTAGATTTATACCGGAGTATCACTGGATGCAAGATTGTAAGCAAAGATCCCTTCAGTTTCCAGATAGAGAGCCCCATCATTTGGACAGGCAGACTTGAGATCCCAGCCTCATCCAGAGGACCTAACACCCCACTACCAAGGGGTCCGTCCATTTATCCCGTGTAATCAGCCAAAACCCACCAGAGAGCTTACTTTTTCCCTACCCGCTGCACCGAAACACCTTCACGGACACCTCCAGCCCTGAAACAGACCAAAGGAGTACTGGATGAATGAAAATATTAATAGAACAAACTGGTGGGCAGGAAATTCAGGAAATGAGAGAAGCCACTGACGTCCGAGAAAACCCCGAAGAAACCCATGAGTCAGAGTGGTTGCTGGGAATCGAACTCTGGAACACCCGAATGCGAGCCGCACGCGTGCCATCTCGCTCGGCAATATCGAAACATTCCATTCGTTTTATAGTACCTGACCGTTCTTAATTAAGAACAAGAGAGGACATTATGAACTGTCTGTTTAGACGGACTAAGATATAGTTTATTAAAGTAACCAATTTCGTTTTTAGTACACTTTTTTTTTTTTTTTTTTTGTTATGAAAAAGAGTATATCACTACTTTTATTACTTCCCTCAAGAACAAGATGAAATTTGTGCACGTCCTCTAAACGCAGCAGGAAGGGATGCCCCTGGGATGGAACTTAAAAGCACGTTTTCCAAAGGTATGTAAATGCGGTCTTCCTATGAAAATTGTCATTTGCATGTATTTCCTTTATTGATCATCAGATGTTACCGAGAGCGCCTTTGATGCGAGGCTTCAAGGAACGGGGGAAACGTGGTTTTCAGAATGTGCGGAAAAAAGATAAATGCTTTGCTGGTGGTACCAGATGCAAGCGTAGCAGACTTTTGGTATTACAGTGGTTTTGCATCTCGGTACAGCTAGTACTTACATTAATTTCATAAAGTAGCGTATTCCAAATACAATAACTCCATACAGAGATAACACTGAAAATTCTTGTTTTGAGAGTGTTTGCGCCTATGGACGCATAACTCCAAAATCTGCATCTTCCAAGAATGCGACACGAAGATTTCAAGAAGTTCCTCTCACCTCAATTCAGCCTTTACCTGAAAAATGTTTCAGAAATTTTGATTTTCTAAAACTTCGCTCCAAATATTAGGATGCATGTGCATATCGTTTAAGATATCTTCATGTAAAAACGAAATGTATACCTTTAATTTTCTGGGAATAGCCTCTGAATTCCTGTTCATTCTGAGGTCTTTTGTATAACTGCTAAACCGCAAGAGATATAAAAAAAAATCTGATGTTTTCTATTCACATGAATTTCTCTACATCCCTGAAAAAAGATTATTAAAAAGCTTATGCTTCTATTTACTTCATGATTAATGCAGAAAAAAATTAGCAGATATAGTCTTATTACTTGCTTCCTTGTAAGTAGAAGCGAAATAATGGGGTACCACAGGTTAAAGTGATAGTCAAAAGCTGGTTGCTATGTAACTGAGGTTCCTTTGTTTGTATAAACAGGAGTTGACAAATTCCTGTATGAGAAAAGTATGTTTTTCAAAGCTGAAATCAAACACAAGGAATAACTTAAAAAGATGAACTCCACAAAAAACTTATATACCATGAATTGTGTGTTTTAATGTGCTCTACATTTTTTGTGTGGTAAGCTTTTGTCTATCTCTTACGGGGCTTAGTAGTTATGCAAAATTCCGTAAAATTCATCCAGAATAAAGTAGTCTTCAGAGGCTATTCCCAGAAAATTCAAAAGATAGAGCTCATTTGCCAGTTAAATATCTATAATATACGAAATTTTTATCAAAATCGACAGAGCAATTTTTGAGAAAATAAAAATTTTCGAAAAAACTTCCATGTAAAGGGTAGTTTAGGGTTGGGAAATTTTTCTCAAAATCTTCGTGCCACATCCCTGGAAGATACTAAACTTAAATACCAAGTTTGGTATTTCACCGACTTTTCGTTTTTGAGCTATCGTGTTCACAGGCAGACGGAGACACACACACACACACACATTGACCTTTTTCTGAAAATGCTTTTTTTTTTTTTTTTTTTTTTTTGGGATACAGGGGGACCCTAAAACATATATTTCCGATGATATCTCAGTATCGAATGTTTTGGTGGAGCGCAATACCTTCTGTATACACTATGTACATAGTACGTATAGAGAAAGTAAAATTTGGTCAAATAACATGTTTGTAATGTTAACCATTTTTGAGATATTCTTTGTTTATGGTTTGAGTTTTATCATCCGTTACATACCGATCCGCTCTTAAACCTTTGACTATCGGTTACATCCTAATCTCCTCATACTGCTTTATTTAGACCTAAACAGTAATTAAATTTGTAAATGCAAAAGGGTGGTAAGTTTATTTTAAAGAACAGAATATGAATTTGCCTAAACCTCCCAGTCTGCTTATCATTCATCACTGGAAATATGAATATATTGGTGTTTATGTATAAATAGTGGTTGCTTATTCAGAATCTCATAAAATTTATTTGGTGCGCCAATAAGCAAAATGTGAGCTCGTACAATGCTTTGTTAATTGCTCCATTTGTACCCTACCTTTAGCTGCAGAGCTCACATCGGCGGCTTTTATCTGCGGTACATTATTGCTTTCGGCAATTGTCTCTAGCCCGTATATACATATAAACACAATGCATAGAGAAGTTATTCTATTGCTGCCAAAAATTTGATGTCGGGATTTTACTGCAAATATGTTTTGAGGCCCCCTGAGTCCGAAAATAATTTTTTTTAGAAAAAGGTCCGTGTGTGTCTTTGGGCAGCATAGCTCAAAGACCGTTAAATATTAAACTTGGTATTTAAATTTAGTATCTTCCAAGGATGCGACACGAAGATTTTCAAGAAAATCCCCCACCCCAAACTACCCTTTACATGGACAATTTTTTTAAAATTTTGATTTCCCCAAAAATGGCTCTAATTTTAATTAAAATACTTGAGATGTTTACATCACAAATAAAATGTATAATTTGAATTTTCTGGGAATAGCCTCTGAAGACCTCTTTATTCTGGATGAAGTTTGCAGAATTTTGCATAACGGTTAAACCGTAAGAGATTCCCAAAAATTACAACACAAAAAATACACATCTCGTTAAAACACATAGTTTACGTCATATACATTCTGTATGTAGAGCCGACAATTGTTGAGACATTCTTTTTATTGGTTTCAATTTTAAAGTACTTGCAAACTTTTCTCAAACGAGAAGTGACGTTTCGTTTCATCTCTCTTGCTTTACTGCAGACCATGCAAAGCGAGCCGCACTTCAGTTGTTTCACATAGTACCAGCGTTTAAAACATTTGACTATCACTTTAGTCTCTTATGCCCCTTCTACTTACAAGGAAGCAAGCAATAAGAATATTTCTGCTAACGTTTACCTTGATTAGCATGTCGTAAATAAAAATAATATCTTATATGGAATGTTGTTTATGTAACGCTAGAGAAAGTAATGTAAATGGAACACAACAGATTTTTTTCGTCAGATCACGCATACGTTCACTTTTTCAAACATACCTCTAGACTCTGGGGAGAAAGGGAATAATCGTGAAAGATAAATCCGGGAATCGAATGGCAGACCCCTCACGCAACTGACAGGTTGTCTACCCACTAAGCTACTATTCCAGCTACCGGGATCAGTTTATTCCACGCGAAGTATACAATAATCAGCTGTTATAGTTTCTAGCCACTGTCTGTTATAGATTCACGTGATAAGTTCTCAGACAGCATGGCCGAAAGGTAGGAATTCCAACATAGTGCACACGAACTGAAAGATTTAAACCAGTGCGATAACAAGTTTATTCTACTCCAATGTGATCAAATTCATTTCATGCTTTATATTTGCGCATGATTAATATTCGCTTATTTCATTAGGTTTTACTTTGCATTTAGTCTTTTTACATAAGTAATTTCTCATGGCGCTTGCATTGTTGTTTACAATACCAATCTTCATACTTAAATTTATCCCAATTATTTTAGAGTTAGACTCAGTCCACTCAGCAAGATGGCGTCTCTTGGGTATTTAAGATTAGTATCTTCCAAACTACCGCTTGCATGCAACATTTTTCAAAATGTTCGATTTTCCCATAAATGGGTCTAACGAGTTTGATTAAAATGTCTTATATTAAAGATATTTACATGGCACACAAAATACATATCCTGAGTTTATTGGGAATAGCCCCACAAGTCCTGTTTTTTCTTAAGGACTTTACATAACTAGTAAACCGGGGAGATACACAAAAATTTACTACACAAAACATGTATATCTCGATGAGATACATTTTACATGGAAACTGTTTCGCAAATTTAGTTTCTCTTAAAAATAGTTCTAACGATTTTGATTAAAATACCACATATTAAAGACATTTCTATCGCAAATAAAAGGTATATCTTGAATTTTCTGGGAATAGCTTCTAAAGACCTGTTTATTCTGGATGAATTTTGCTTAATTTGGCGAAACTAGTAAACCGTAAGAAATAGATAAAAACGTACTATACAAAAACGTAGATCTTGTTAAAATACACAAGTTATGTCATGCCGTGTTTTTTGAACTAAATATAATATGAACTGCATAAAAATTTAAGTAAACATTGTAACTGAATTAATTGAAAGTGCAATTGTGGAACTGACAGTTATTAAAAGTAAAGGTTGTCTGCCTGGATTGTAAACCTTCTTACCAATAATTAACATGCGAACGTCAGGTGCGACAAGATTTCAAACAAATGACTTCAGCTGCGATAAGACTTTTCGACAATATTAGTCCAGTCAGATGACCGTAATTGGTTGAAATTGCCTAATCTCGGCCATTCCATTTGCGCTTTAATAGTGGAGCGAATTTTCATCATAATTTGCGTTATTTGCCCACAAATTTCGATGGGCCAAAGGTTTTGTGAATTCAATAAAGAATCAGGTCTTGGTGGTACAAGAGTATACCATAGACATTGAAAACTAATAATACGTTACAATAAAGGACAAATGTCTTATATTAATGCAGTTACGTTGAAAAATAGAGTAAGGTACTGTAACTTTGTAAATACATTTTTGTGTTGATAACTTTCATTATTATTATTTAGCTGTGTCAAATTGTTCTTTACTTTCTGAACGACCCCCGTGTTTAATGTACTTTGAAATAAAAAAGATGTGATTCTGTAAGTGAATAAAAGGGAAGAAGTAATTGCTCCAGTTCAGTGGTCACATTGGAGTCCGACCAAGCAGGGACACACTCTCTGCTCGCGTCCCTGGCTTATTGTCCCAAGCCGCAGCACATCAGATAAAAACGCGTGAGGGAAGATAGCTTCATGAGATTTTGTTTTCCTTCTCCTGCTGCGTGACCGTCGCTTCGGTTCATTTGAACGACTAACCAGGAGGGAAAAATACGAACATGCTGAGTAAGTCATGCATAACGCTGTTTCAAATTAGTTGTTAATAACTAATGATCTCCTAAAAGTTTCCTGGCAAGTGGCTTATTACAATGAATGTTTAAGAACACTGGCAGCGAAACTTTGACTACAATCGGTCAAAAACTCGAAAACTTCTCTTTTTATAGAAAACAGTTTTTAGAACCTTGTGTCTATATAGAATAAACATTTACCTACTCTCTCCCTGCTTCTGGACTACAGTCATTTAAAGACGATATAATACACATATTTCCTAATGTATTAATTCATTAAACAGTTTTTTTCTCAAACAACATTTTCACAACTTCAAAATGTTTTACGCCTCTCAGTTTTTGTTTAAATATAACTAAAATTTCCCAGAATGTGCTAAAATACATATTCCAATATTTCTAAGATCCAAGTTATCCTAACTCGAATGATACTTTTTTTAAATATATATATATATATATATATATATATATAGTGAAAAAGTTAGAGATTAAATCATCTAATTTTTAAACATTATCATTCACTAATCAAAGTTATTGAAACTCAAAAACTGTTTTTGTAGCAAGTAGTTGGAACATTTTGGACTCTATAGAGAATAAACATTTTGCTATCCTCCCCCAGCTTCGGGGTCTACAGCTATCTAAGATCATATAATACACCTGTTTCCTAGCATATTAATTTATTACACATAATTTTTCTCAAAACTTGATTTTCACGCCTTAAAAATGTCCTAATGCGTCTCAGTTTTTGTTTAAATACCACTAAAATGTCAGAGAATGTGCAGAAGTATCTATTGTAATATTAGGAATAACCAAACTACCCTAACACTAATAGTACTGTTTCAAAAAATATATTTATTAAAACATTAATAGCTTCAGAGATTAAATTGTCTAACCATTTTAATATACAGGCTGTTTCAAACATCAAACGAAGACAACAGTCGATTAACATACACTTTGACTTGTCCGAAACTTGATGACGCAACATTCAAACTCTTCTATTTAAAGCTTTATGTGTGTTTAAAAATCGCACACATTTTGGGATTAGGCAGCGAAGGAACAACGGTTGTCATATGCCACGTAAACCACCTCAGAACGTGCTATACGAAACACATAACAAAACCCACATGCTACGTTTTCCATTACTAAGGTGACCAGTGCCGCGCCGGGGTGTCTTATCAAACCACTCCTACACCACGCGACTGGGACCTTAGCTACCAAACCGGCATCTCTCTTGGAGTGGGCCAGGCACGTGATATTTGGTTGTGTATGACTGCCCAATCTATGGTGATTTTAAGCAGTTTTTGTTTGTGCCGAATTTACAGTTGAAAATTATATTTACGTATCACGTAGGGTATGGCCAACAAGGTCCACATCTTCGTTTGGAGTCGTTTTGAAACATAATAGTTATATAATAATTCACTAATGAAAGTTATTGAAGTAACCCCATTTAAAGTTTTTGTGTACGGTTCAAAGCTCTAATTCCAGAAATGCCAACCAATTTTCTTAAATTTTGAGGCCCGTGGGACATTTTGATTATGCAGCATATTTACATAATAACAAAATAATTTGTATCTATAAAGTATTTAACCAATTTGATGAAATTTGCTATTTATATTAAAATAGCAGCAATGGAATCACAGTAAATCTATGCGAAATATAGAAATTTGAAGTTTCACTCTGTGTCCCTTAACATTAACATAACGATGTAAAACTTAAGAAATTGTTGACATTCGCAACGACAAATGTCGATTTTAACATTTCAGGTCTGCAGAGTTGCAATGGATGAAATGGTGGGCTAATGAGATGAGCAACAGTTTTTTTTTTTTTTTTTTTCTGTTGCGGATTATCAGGAATCCCGGTAAACTGATCCCAAACCAGATTCCAACTCCAGCCATTTGGTTTGTCACCTATATGACTGATAAAATACAGATTGTTTAAAAAACTTAGTTTCCAGCTCTATGCCAATTTCAAATTCAAAACAATTAAAAACATTATGTGTGATGAAAAGTATTTCGGGTGAAGACGGAACTCGTAGCAAAGTGAGGGCAATTCTTCTAAAGGAAAGAAACCCGCTACAGCTAAGGTTGGAGACGGTAAAGGTGGCCACCCTACCACCAAGCTTTCCCTGCCGCGGATTCGTTACTCCTTCAGGGGAGATTTTCCAATTCATACTCAAAGACTACTATTAACCATACTAACCACTACTCTACTGATGCCCACCAGTTTTTAGAACTTATTTACTTCCTCCTGCGAGGTACAGTCAGTTATTTTAGAATGTGTCAGTAATCTCCTGACAAGGGAGATTTTAGTAGTGAAATGAGCGGTATCATCTGATCATGCACATTATTCTACAACGAGGAGTTGTATATTTGAAGCGATGTATTACTTTTTCCCTTAAACTGTACACAATTTTTTAACCATCTACCTGATTGTGTTACAGCAAGCTGGTACAAAATACACTCCATGGCTGTGGCGTTACGACTCTGTCATCAACCCAGTCCCTGGCACACCAGTATATCCTTGAAGTAGGCTGGTTCAACATGCGCTTCACGGCTGTGGCGTTACGACTCTCCCACCAGCCCAGTCCCTGGCACACCAGCATATCCGTGAATTAAGCTGGTCCAACATGCGTTTCATGGCTGTGGCGTTACGAATCTCCCACCAGCCCAGTCCTTGTCACACCAGCATATCCTTAAAGTAAGCTGGTCCAACATGCGCTTCATAGCTGTGGTGTTACGACTATCCCACCAGCCAAGTCCCTGACACACCAGCATATCCTTAAAATAGACTGGTCCAACATGCGCTTCATGGCTATGGCGTTACGACTCTCTCATGAGCCCAATCCTTAGCACACCAGCATATCCGTGAAGGAAGCTGGTCCATTATGCGCTCCATGGCTGTGGCCTTACGACTTTCCCACCAGCCCAGTCCCTGGCACACCAGCACGTTCTTGAAGTAGCCTGGTTCAACATGCGCTTCATGGCTGTGGCGTTACGACTCTTTCATCAGCTCACTCCCTGGCACACCAGCATATCCTTGGAAGTAGGCTGGTTCAATACGCGACCCGATGGGCTGTGGCGTTACGACTCTCCCACCAACCCAGTCCGTGGCACACCAGCATATCCTTGAAGTAAGCTGGTCCAACATGCGCTTCATGGCTATGGCATTAGGACTCTCTCATCAGCTCAGTCCCTGGCACACCAGCATATCCTAGAAGTAGGCTGGACCAACATGCACTCCATGGCTGTGGCGTTGCGACTCTCCCACCAGCCGAGTCGCTCGCTGGACGGCGTACCGCGAGGTTGTTTGTGTAGAGCGAGCGGAACCAGTCTTCACTGTGGTGAGTTGTTTGTTTGTTCCGGCGGTTGTGAAAGCGGACAGGCGTTCTACTGAATTGGGCACCTTCATTCTTCTTCCGAGAAGGTGGTAACGCATTAAAATGGCCGTGTATAAACGGGTAAATACTATTAAAATTCAGTTTTACAACGCAGCAACGAGTCCGTCTACACTAGAAATACATCAATGGTTGGTAAATTTTCTGGCTTTAAAACCGGATCAAGTGGACACGCTTCAGCTCAATAGTCGTGAACGTGCTATTTATGTCAAATTAGTCTCCACGTTATTATATGATAAACTTATATCACGTTACACCGAAGAACAAAACTTTACATATGAATCTGGAGAAATCTCCAAAGTGAAAATCACGCCAGGTGTCCAGCAAATTGTTAATGTGCGTGTTTTCAACCTCCCACCGGAGGTGCCTAGCGCAGTTTTGTCACAAGAATTGTCTAAATACGGTAAGGTATTTGATATACGACGTGAGAAATGGCACACTCATTATCTGCTTCCGGCTAACAATGGCGTGTGTACCGTGAAAATGGGTATTAAGTGCAATATACCGGCTACCTTGGTTATTGATACTTATGTGATATCTATTGCCTATACCGGACAGCAGCAAGCCTGTCATTTGTGCCGTGAGACGACGCATTTAAAAGCGGATTGTCCCTTTAGAGCTACTCGGTTGTCTCTGCAACCTAGAAATCGTCCGGCAACCTTCAGCGAGGCAGTGGGTGCTCCGGCTACCTTACTGGCGGATGAACAGCAGGGTGATATACACACGCCCGAGTCATCAATGGAGACTCAAGTTGAGGTAATGACTGTACAACGACAGTTGGATGAGGGAGAGGAGTTACGTATAGAGGGGGACAGCATGGTGGTGCCGGAGACGCCGGAGATTGTTGATGATATCCAGCATGTACAGGACACCGTACAACAGGATACTGACCGCAGGGCAAATGATAGCGACGTACCTGAAGCGTCTGAAGACGCGACCCGCAACTTGGGTGCGCTGTCCAGAGTTTCTGTATCTGCTCGAGACCCTCGCCTCCAGTTCCAACCGCTAGACCGCCATATTGATGCCTGTTTGTTATCATCTTCACCAGCTGGTGGCGCGGGTGTGCAACGATTTCTTCACGATCTTCCTGACGGTCGCGTAGTGAAGGCCAGTGATTCCGGTAAGAGGCCGGCCGAAGATGCCAATGACGCCGATGAGGACCTACGGCGTTGCTACAAGCATACTAAGGACGATCCTCACGAAGGTGCGGACAATTAATGGTTGTACTCCCCGGATTGAACTGACACGTGCCCTAATTCCGGTTTGGTATCACGACATTGGTCCTGAGATTGTGAGTACCTTTCTTTGCCCTGCATGCCAGTTGGACTTCAAATTTGGGCGTCACTTCATGTGAATGGGTTGCGTCAACCAGTTAAGCAACAACTGCTTCGGGACTTTTTGAGTAGTAATGATGTTGATGTTTGCTTTCTTCAAGAGGTGAATGCTTATAATATGGACTTTTTATATGGATATGACTATGAGACTAATTTAGACCCGGGTGGTACTGGGACGGCTATTGTATACCGCCAGGGATTGCCCCTACACGGCTTTGCCTATCATCCTTCAGGAAGAATCCTCTCCGCGGAGTATGATGGTGTTACCTTCGTGAAATCTATGTCCCGGTGGGAAGCAACAAGAGGAAACAACGAGAGGATTTTTTTCGACAGGAGCTTTTAACTCATATTCCTCGGAGTTCCCCATTCTTATTGGTTGGGGATTTTAACTGTACGCTAGCAGACAAGGACCAAAGAGGGGCCTTTAATGGTTGTATAGCATTGCAGCAGTTAGTGGACCAGTTTCAATTGGTGGATAGCTGGGAATTCAAGTACGGTAATGATGTGATGTACACCTTCGTACGGGGCCAGTCGGCCTCTCGACTGGACCGGATGTATGTTCTACCGGAGATGGCATCCCGGATACATCGCACTGAGATAGTGCCAGCAGCTTTTAGTGATCACAATGCACTGCTACATGCCGTTGTAGGTCGTGCGGAGATACGTCGTAGTGGTCCAGGGTTGTCGAAGCTTAATTGCTCGTTACGTGCAGATGCCGAGGTCCTGATAGAATTCCAAGAATGTTGGTCCAAATTGCAGAAGTCTTTTCAGCGCTCTCCCAATAAGGCAACATGGTGGGTCTATAAGGCGAAGCCAGAGATACGCTCCTTTTTTAAAGTCGCAGCGTGTCGTAGAGCGTTAGCTCGGTAAGAAATTTTGGATTTTTATCTGCGCTTTGCCAGACCGATGGATATGGTGGATTCAATCCAGTCGTATATGTCCAAATACGTGCCAGTTGTGCAGGGAGGTTTACAACGGTCGCCTACTCCTATCTTTTCTATGAAGATATGAATAAGTTGCAGTATACCAAAAAAAAAAAAGTTAGGCCTTCCGCGTCTGTTAATGTCCGGGAGAAAGGAACGTTGCGAGAGAGAGTACGAACAGTGACTAGCGTAGCGCTGTAGCGTTGCGACTCTCCCACCAGCCCAGTCCCTGACACACCAGCATATCCTTGAAGTAGGCTGGACCAACATACACTCCATGGCTGTGGCGTTGCGACTCTCCCACCAGCCCAGTCCCTGACACACCAGCATATCCTTGGAAGTAGCCTGCTTCAACACGCACCCCGATGGGCTGTGGCGCTACGACTTTCCCACCAGCCCAGTGCGTTGCACACCAGCATATCCTTGAACTAGGCTGGACCAACATGCGCTCCGATGAGCTGAGAGTTGTACAGCAGTTGCTGCGATAGGTACTGTTTCTATTCAGCAAAGTTATGAATGGACATTGCATTGAATAAGACTCTGCTAAATTGAACAAACAGTTTCTGTCCATACAATATCGTCAGTACAACATGCCATCTCTCCCTCGCACAACCCAACACCGCGGCAGATTTTTGTCTTGACGGCTGTGATTGCTAACATATAGCTTCTCGCAACCTTAAAAGACAATATTGAGTTAAAAGGGATATATCTGTCTCTATCTAAATCATACATATCATTAGCTTTGTCCATTTCTACTCTAGCGCTGTCTCCAAGTTGCGTATAACATTGCCTAAATGTTCAGTTGTTTAATTTTCAGCTTTGAACACATTATTGCTACAGAGAATATTCTTCTGTACCAGATAATATTATTTTTGGAATGCTTTTAGAATTATCTGGGCCCAAATTCGTAAAGAAAACTAGTTTTTAAGTAAAAGTTGTATAAGTAATTAATAAACTAAAGGTCAGATCACAGCAAAAATTTTATCTTAGCTAAACTGGAGTGCCAATGCCTGCCTAGTTTGAACTCTGTACCTTTAATAACATGAGCGTTATGATTTTTTAAATCAAGATTTTTATACAATTCTGTACCTATGTAGTTGAAAGTCAATCATCGCGAAACTTTTTTTGGGTTTAAAAGAGGGACCAAGCAAGAAGAATAAATTCAAAGAGTTTGAACACATTTTCAACATCCTAAAACGTCTTGTATTCATTATCTATCTATGAAAAAACGTACTCATTCACCTATTCAACTCAAAGCGCGGGGCAGAAAGCAGACAGTGTGCCTTTAGGTTAACATAAGTTGGCAAAGAAGTATATATAGCGTGTGGAAGACTTTGAAGTATTAATGTTGTATATTTATTTTGTATTTTACGTAAATACTTCTAGGAGAAGCTTGGAAGAGACCAAATGTTGGTACATTAAGATGAAAGTAAAACTAGCGTCAATAAGGAACAAATGGAATAGCTATGGATACCCGATGTTCAAAAATATTAGTGAATAGGATAAAAAGAATCCAACGAAATCACCTGTAACGACGCCATTGAGTGTAAAGCAAAAAGGATTATGGAAGCAAAAACACGTTAGGCTACCGCAATACAATGAAATATCGCAAACAAACTTCGCCACGTCGTTCATTCTTTGCTGCTTTAAAACATCAAAATGTAATTTTGCAAACATAAGAACTTAGTAGCACTTTCAGCTTTTTACATTGGATCACAATCGAAATCATTAGGTTTCCATATTTTAGGAAAGCGAATACACTATAATTTATTGAAACCCGGTATCAATGTTCCTAGCTTAACAAACTATTTTTTCTCCACGCCATGCTGTTTCTTCAGCACAGTATGCATGATTTTTACCTTCTTTTTAAGTGGAAAAAGCGCTGTCTGCACAACGCAGTATGAGCCAAGCCCACAAGCACAGATTGCATCCTTTGAACCAAATAAAACTCATGCACACTTTCATTTCGCGCAAGAGTAGCTTTGAAATTCATTATAATGGTTCACCAGGAAGACTATTGTAGCTGCCTTCAGTTCTCTGCCTTTCAAGGAAGCAACTTTTTGCGTATGGTGTAAAGACCCGCAAATCCTGCACTGCTATTCTGGTATTTTAACTTGTATCTCAAACATCTAACATCCAGTGTTTACAAAACCTAAACGTTTTCATTTTATTACATTTTCAATGAAAACTCCTCAAATATTTGTTAATGATGGAAAATGAATGATACATTAAAGGACTGTCCGTCAGTAAGGCTGTTATAAACTAAAGGGTGCTCTCAAAAGCGCGCTGACCAGCATTTTATCTCAACAGAGAAAAGTAATTTTCTTCGCAAATACGACTAAACATGTCCCCAATTGATTCTAACTTACAAAGCTATATAATAGCAATATAGCCAGCTTGCACAGTTACGCGACCTCCTGTATAAAGTGCCAACTGAACCGAATTTTGCTATAACTAGGGATGGAACCATGATACTGACGACCGTGGTATTCTGGATACTCTGGTATGGAAGTATGTCTAATAATTTCAGATAAACTCTCGATACTTTGCATTACTGAATATTGTTGCGTTTAACTTTATGCTTGATAAGGAATGAAAAAGACGAGACTTCACGTCTTGTTGCCTCGCACATTGCCTGACTTGGTTATTCCTTGACCAGACCTGCGGTGCTTTTTCTCATCGGAGTCCAAACATTACTACCCCTTTCTTATTCACTCCACTGAGCCTGTTAGCTTAGTTTACGGCGAATAACAAGCATGGGTAGTCAGCGTTGTTTCATTTCATAAACTATCAGTATGGGTTTAAGTACGCAATTTTGCAACCCCTAAATTAAACGTGATAGTTGCCCTATTGGAGTTACAATTAGAACTAATTGAGCAATACTCCCCTAAAGCAACAGGAATACGGATTTCAACTTGACCAATTGTTTTATATATATTCTAAACTGAACTATACTAAGAGTGAGAAAATATAGTTTGAATGAAGATACCCTTCTATCAATACTGCGTCTACAGTTATTGAGCAGGACATTGATAAATTAGTGCGTTGACAGCCTGCAAAAAGGTTTATAAAGCCATATTTGAAGAAGAAACACCGTAAGATAAATTTTGGTACTCGGCCACTCGTCGAGTTGGTTCTACCACTGTCGAAACTTTGCATGGCGAGCAACAGTCTTCATAGCAACTCCAGGTGGAGTGGGAAAACGTCGCACTTCCCCTCCGTTTACCCGCCCCCGTGGGTTGACCTTTACTGTGTTTCCTGTAGGTGAATGAATGCAGTATTGCATAACACTTGTGTATAAATAAAAACATACACTAATGGGGAAAGCAGTAGGGGGACTCATATACCATACAATGTTAACTGAGTTGTGAATGAAGCTGATTTAGGCTACCCACTAAATAGCCTAACTTGCTATCTCACTCTCACTCATTTCATTTACCGAATCCGGTGACCAGACTCTGTGAATCCAGCAGAAACAAATCAGAACATACGACATAAGATAATGCAGCGCATGAAAATATTCGTTTTCATCCATATGTTAGTTTGTATTTACGCAAGCCATACTCGGGTAACGAGCTTAATTTGTTGGTATATCTTTACGTTTAATTTGTATACATATTTTGGTTTTCAATTATAAAAATTGCTGTGGTTCCAAGTGTTAGATGGCTAATTACTTATTTCCGGAAAAGTATATATGCCCTAGCACCCGGGGTGCTTCTAACGTGAGCAAAAGTACATCATTTTTCAGAACATGATAACTCTGCCTCACTCTTCTGCCAAAGACTTTTAAAATTTGGTATTAGGATGTGTGTGTGACTGTAGACTATACCTCACTGTTACCAAAGTCTTTCATTTACTGGCCCCTTAACTGAGGCGAAATTCTCCAGGAAACAGATTTTACTATGTTGCCTCTCGCCCCTAGTATAGTGCCGTCTTTTGTTTCCTAATGGTTATGGTCCAGTGGCAGGGGAGAGTGGTCTCGTTTGAAGGCCATCGTGTGTTGAAGAAAACTATTCGTCGGGCCAAACATCTAACCCCCTCCCGTAAGCGAATTTTGGGATAGGATTAGTCTCGGTGGGATAGTGGTTACCGAGACTCTACGCCTGGGGAGAGATGCCTAGACGGGATTGTGAGGCGCCTTAATGGCCTCCGGCCTCTAGGTATACCTAGATTGCGGTCGGCCCGACCGAGTTTTTCGGGTTGATACGCGTAAGTAGCATATCCACTTCCATCCTGGCGTGTTCGCAATCCCCGGGGGGCTCTTTAGTGACCCAAGTATTGCCCTAATGTATAGCGCCAAAAAGGATAAGCTGCCTGGTTTTAGAGCGAGCTTTGACTTCTCGTGGATGCTCGCCCCGTACCCTGTACCACTGCACCATGTGATGGTGAATAAATAAAATATGTTTAATCTAAAATATAGGTGATTCAAAAATACTTTTACAAAGTTTGGGGATGGGTTCCTTACATCAGAACAAGAAAAAATGTGCATACAAACACATGTCCCAAACCCTTCGTTCTCGATTTATTGAGGTTGAAAATGCTATTAATCAAACCATTTTTAAGTGACACTTTATTCTATTTTTGACATTGTCAGCCTGTTAGGAGGTGTTCACACAAACACCACCTATTGAAAATTATCCAAATGTCCTCCTCTTGCTAGATACACATGCACTCGTTGAAGCATGGAATGTCAAATACTCCCAGTCGGTGTCGTATGATTTCGCAGACTTCCATGACACGTACATTATAAGTTTCTTCTTTCGGGAGGTCTGTTGCAAAAACTAATGGTTTAAGGTGCGTCCAAGAGAGAAAAATCCAAAGGATTGAGGTAGGGAGAACGTGCAGGTCATGGAACTGGTCCCCCTCTTCCTATCCATTTCTCATGCTAGATATCAGCCAGTACATCTCGAATGATGAGACTAAAATGTTCCAAAGTATTATGCATAAACCACGTGTTTCTTTTTGTTTTCAGAGGCACATTTTCTAATAAATCTGGGAGAGTGTACTGAATGAAGTCCCTGTAGTCAACACTTGTAAGGTGTGCTGGAGAAATGTATTATACATCTGATAAATGACAAACGTTAACAAGCAGCCGTTAGCAACACAAAGGCAACTCCGCAGGGTAAAGTGGATCAAAGCCTTCTATGAATGAGTGCATACATAAATGAAGTTATTAGGATGGATACGGAAAGTCGTTGAAGGTGGCGTTCATTGATAACGCGAAAACGAAGCGTTTAAGAGCATATATTTATATAAAAAAGATTTTCTTGTTTCGATATCAGAAATCCATTGTTCGCCGAAAAGCGTTTCAGAATCAATTACAGACGGATGGATTACAATTGAAACTCTGTAGGATGGATAGAGGATGGATCTGAACAATGAAAAGACATTCTTGTATACGAGTAGTAGCTCTTCTTCGTTGTGTAAAGCTGATAGTATGCTATATTTCACTTTTGATCTCGGAGACCTATACCTAGTATAGGCTGTCCTATCTTTAACTCGGTGATGAAATCATTTCTAAAATATGCATCCTTTGCTTTATGGAATGTTGGTAAAAGATTTGTGAATCCAATTTGTGAGGCTTGTGAGCATTTTCTACATCGTCGTTGAAGTCCACTCACTCTTTTCTTCCTTTATGTAATGCTGTTTCATCTCAAGTTACTGGGATATTCTTTATTGTTCTCCCTCATGCGATTAAAAAACTTGCGGTGAATAATTACATTTGAGAGTCCTTTTTGTCATTTGGCTTTCTCTGTGCTGTCCCCATGCTCTTCTGTCTGAAACAACCGTATTCCCTCTATGGAATTTCTAGAAATTCTATAATTGGATGTTGGACAACAAAAACTTCAACTTGCATAAATAGATTTGCCTTAATATGGGTCTCTAGAAGTGAACCCACTCTTAAAATGTACAAAAAGGCCTTTGAGACAACCCTTTGCTTTCTGTTGCGATGTCATTACAACCATGAAAGGGCTCTCAGTTTAGAAAATATTTTTGTTGCAAGTAAGAACTGGAAACATGTAGAAAGTAACGTAAAGTTTTTGAAAATTAACACTCAGCAGTCTAGAATAAAGCTAAAAAGAAAGCTTAGGATAGGGTACGGTCGAAGAGGGCTTGCCACCGAACCTGAGGCAATTGCACCCATGAAGGAGGAATGAGGTGAGAGAATACACCGGGCGACTGGAACCAGGAGTGATGACGCAGTTTCCAGATTAAAGCACCCCGACAGTTGGACCGGTAGACCAAGATCCCCGCTCCACATAGAGTGCAGCCCCTCCGCAATCAGCTGAATTCGGGGGACGAAGATATTCACTCTGAGCACCCCATTTTCCTGCTATGCCGCACCCAGCACCATCACCGATACTTCGAACTCTAAAATAAACCAACAAGATGATTGATGCATGAAATGATAGTGTTAACGAGAGGGATAGGAAACTTGGGGGAATTTTTGTGTAGTAAATTTTTGCCTAAGTCTTATAGTTTACCAGTTACGCAAAAGTCATCCAGAAAAGAGGGCTTCAAAGGCAATTCCCAGAAAGTTCAGGATATACATTTCATTTTTCATGAAATATCTTAAACATATGGTTCTTAAATCAAAAACCTCGAAATCATTTTTGAGAGACTTGACCGCGCTATGGGTACTTTGGGGTGGGGGATTTTCTTGAAAATCCTCGTGTCGCATTCTTGGAAGATGGTAAAACTTGAATACTAAGTTGGATGTTCAAGGGCTTTTCTCCCTTGATTCGTGCTAATCACAGACGCACGCACACACACACACACTGGGTGCCTAGGATTTAGGCCTGTTGACGCGCATTCACAGAATGAGCAAGGAACTAGTGGGTTGCCCTAGCCAGGCATGAGAGTGAGATAGTAGGTGATCTGAAATGTTGGCGAAGTGGACGATGAAATTTGTGGAATAAATGGCCGGAGAACCCGGAGAAAACCCGCCCAGACGCCGCTTTGCGGTGGCTTGGGAGTGAGAGAGCAGCGGTCTAAACAGTCGGTCAGGGCTCCTGCCTAGATGATATAGAGCGGTACGTGGTACGTGGCGGCGCCGTGGTAGAGTGGTTAGACCGCTCGCCTCCCATCTAGGTGGGCCGATCCCAAGCGGCGTCGGGGCGGTTCCATAAGTTTCCCCCGAGACTCATTCCACCATTTGCTCCATCTCCATCATCACCTTCCCTATCATCCGACCACTCGTTCCAGGTTCTTCGTTCTGTGGTTTCGAGCCGCTGGCTCCCCGACAGGCTCCTGATACCTGGGATTTCGCTTGTAGGGGGGTGTCAGTCCTAAATAGGGTGAGGATCAGCCCATATCGAAAAGAATTGCGGTACTTAAAGACTGAAGTACATTGTACAGTTACATGTAGATGCCAAAAGCACGTGCTTTCCTAACTAGTATTTGAACATAGAAAACAAACGCAGGAAGGCTGGAGTGGTAGTCACGAACGAACACTGACTATACTGAGCGCAGTCCTTAACGTCATCGATCCCTGTAGCGCTGTTAACGTATCAATCAAACGATATCCCGTCTGCGCTCTCTGACAATAAGAATCCCAAAAATTAGTTTAGATTGAAACATAAAATGAACCAGCCTGTCATAGTTGATATAGGTACATCCTTCAGATTTGTGTAGGGTAAAACCAGATTATTCTTATTTACTCTATCACGTAATATGTGCACAGTAGTTAGAGAAGGTATTCCACCAAGAAATTCGATGTCGAAAGTTCACCTGGAACATAATGTGTTTAGGTCCTCTGTGAATCCAAAAAAAGGACTTTTAGAAAAAGGGTCAATGTGTGTAAGTGTGTGGATAGCATAACTCAAAAACGAAAAGTCCATTAAAAATCAACTTAGTATATACCAAAAAAGCGACACAAACATTGTCAAGAAAATTCATCCACTCCAAGTTACCTTTACATGGACATTTTTTCGAATATTTAGAGTTTCTCAAAAATGGCTCTAATAATTTTGATTAAACTACCGTAAGTTTAAGATATGCGGCGCCATGGCAGAGTGGTTAGACCGCTCGCCTCTCACACAGGCCGTCCATGGTCAATCCTAAGTGCCCGCATGTGGGATTGGTGGTGGGCGAAATGGCGTCTGGGCGGGTTTTCTCTGGGACCTGCGGTTTCCCCCGCCACTCTTTCCATCAACTGCTCCATCATCACCTTTCCTATCATCCATTTTGTTTGCATTTCATATCTTCTGCTTCCTCACGCTCATGCCTTGTTAGGGGTCGACCACTCGTTCCAGGTTCTTCATTCTGTGGTTTCGTGCCGTTGGCTTCTGACCCCTAGGCATCCGCTTGTAAGTCCTAGGTGGTGTCAGTCCTATATAAGGGCAGAGTAAGCGCACTACGAAAAAGGTTTCAGATACTTGAAACACAAATAAGATGTAATCTTAAATTTCCCGTGAATTGTTGCTGAATCGATTTTCATTCTGGGTGCCTTTGCTTAACCGATAATTGTAAGAAAGAGACAGACGAAAACTTACCACACACAAATGTTTATTTGTTTAAAAGACACACTTTATGGGAAATGCAAACAGGTTGATGAAGTTTGTCATTTCTAAGATACTGCTGAATATTGGTTTTAATTTTAGAATACTTAAATATTTCTCATCGGAAGTCATTATTAGTTTTTATTGCTCCTGGTCAAGCCACGAGAACAGCATTTCTAAACCATCACATGGTAACCAGCTTTTAAAACGCCAGACTATCGCTTTAGATTATTGTATTTCCTTATTGTTTTAGTGCAAGGAAATTATATATTCAAAACGTCCCTTCTAATGTTGGTCTTGATAAGTTTGAAGTTACGTAGAAGAAAGCTTTTATAAGAATAGCTTTTTGCAGTATAGATAAGGTTATGTAGTATAGCACAGGAAAGTTATTCAAGCTATTTTTTCCTCCGCTTACGAAATAGTAGTCTAGTTATTCCTTCTTATGAACAGTCTTCATTGATGATTAATTTAGCACAAATAAGAACAGCTGTAGAAGACTGAAATCATGATGTTGAGGTATGCAAAGTTGATCACAAGAAGTCCTTAGCGAGAATCTCAGCATAGGTTCCTATTGGACGAATAGGCTGGTGGTCCAAACAAAGACGCAGCCCCAAAAAGGGTGAATTTTGAAGTTGGTAATGTTAAATCTGAGCCTAAGCAATGAAGCCAAGTGCCAATTACGATCGCATAATTAGAATCAGTTCTACCCTTATATAAATAAGCCAAATGGACAAAATAAATATATTTAATAGATCTCTATTTTCTTGGGTTTCTATCCAGGTATATACATACAAAGAGCTTAATACCTTTCAAAGATGCCCATTATCACCTCTTTCTAAACAATAGCGATACTTTATCGTCAAGAAAACTTCAGTTCTTACTTTAACTTCAGTATTTCCACCCTGATTTTAAACCTTAGAGGTTATTATTTATGGTTCATTTACCTAATACATCTGTGAAATTTGGAAAACTCACAGTATGTAAGATACCTTGTTGAAATTTATACCAAATACTACATACAATAAGTTATATTTTTGCCATATTTTAAAATTCTAGCTTAAGTGGTTACTTAAATAATAATTCTTAGCGTCTAACTTCATCGTTATAAAAATGCTGCACTCCATGAAATTTTAAGAGTAATCTTATACAGATCTATTGTATTAAATTTTTCTTATAAAATATTACTTTGATACTGATCAAAACTCCCTTTTTTCACATGCTAATCATGGAGTTCTCAACTTTGGAGTGTTATTTCAAAATATTATGCGGTCGTTTTATTTAATGTACTTTAAAGATCAATACGAAAATATTTAAATAAATCGTTAAAAATTGAATCTGATTGAACGTGGAAAAATACAGAAAAGTTTGCTAGAAAACAAGGTATAAATTTGGGCGTGCCTGTTGTTAATGAACATGCACTTTCGATTCATAGTTTTGGTTAATTGGTTGTTGAAATGCGTCAAGTTGAAAAATATATACTTAAAGTTTAGAATTAATATGATTTTACTATCGAAAATTACTTCACATGTTAGTTCAAATTTCACCTTAATGCAACGTGGAAATATTACGTACTAACCTCACCGCAGTAGAAAACAAGAAGCTGATTTAGGAATACGTTGGAAGATTTGTTTGCGGTCACTTTATGACACTAGGTACTTGGTCGCTGCAGTTCAATTGCCTTCAAGTTGTAGCCCTGTGTATTACAACTTATATTACCTTGAAACTTTACTTTTGGTAGAGGTTTAAGCTCCTCTCAGATGTTTAACGTCGCTTGTTAAATGGTGCTATTTTCCATTCTATATATAGTGCACGAACCTTCTGTCAAACCAGAATTAATTATTACCTCAATTAACTTCATCTGTGTGACTTGAGTGTACAGCCGCCATTTTGGGCATAGGCGCAGCAAAGACGTACACTCGCTACATAAACTTTGGCACACTCCCCTAGATTGTAATAGTGTTTTCCTTCCGCAAGGTTTCCACCTTCGGGTAACCAAACTTTGACTGCGCCTAGTCAGTATCAGCTCTCTATACAGGAGGGTGTTTCAAAAATACGGGGCATAATTTCAGGTATGTATTTCCCACATGAAGACAATCAAAATAGTTCATTATAACATGTGTCCGGAAATGCTTCATTTCCGAGTTATGGCCTTTACAACATTGAAAGTCCCACCTGTAGACAATCAAAATAGTTCATGTCCGGAAATGCTTCATTTACGAGTTATGGCCTTCACAACATTGGAATTCACTGGAACGTTTTTCTTTCCGCAGGTCTTTGCCGTCAAAGGAGACATTAGGAGGGCGCTCTGATAGTTAATTTTGAGGAAGGTTACATTCATGTATTCAAATCAAGAGCTGGCAGAGATACACTTCATGTACGGTAAGGCGGACGGCAATGCTGCGCTGGCTCGTCGTTTGTACCAGGAGAGGTACCCACAGCGACAATGTCCAGATCGGAAGACATTTGTACGTCTCCTTCCCGTCTGTGCGAGTATGGAACATTCACCTCTCCTGGTTTGGGAAGGGGACGACCAAGATCTACAACTCCAGAAGTGCAGGAGGAGATTCTGGAGGCTGTGGACAGGACTCCTTCTATCAGCACACGACGGTTAGCGTTGCAAGTCAATGTTCCTCATACGACTGTCTGGAGACTGTTGAACAGTATCAATTGTATCCTTATCATTTGCAACGTGTACAGGCCCTGTCACCAGCAGATTACCCTGCACGAGTTAGGTTCTGTCAGTGGTTCTTGCAGCAGTGTGTTGTAAATCTGAACTTTTCTGCCGTCGTATTATTTACAGATGAAGCACAGTTCACAAGAGATGGCATAACAAATTTCCACAATCAGTATGTATGGTCGCATGAAAACCCACGTGCAACTGTTGCATCTCATCACCAGGTGCGGTTCTCCCTCAACATGTGGGCCGGTATCATTGGTGATCGATTAGTTGGACACCATGTACTTGTAAACATACTTCCTGGAAAACACCATACCTGACGTTTTCGAAGACACTCCACTGATCAATCATCAACACATTCACTTCTTTGCATGATGGCGCTCCTGCACACTTCAGTCTTATGGCTCGCCGGTATTTGGATCGAAGGTTTCCTGATCGATGGATAGGTAGAGGTGGCCCAATTGCTTGGCCTCCACGCTCACCTGATCCGAACCCTCTCTATTTCTACCTGTGGGGCCATTTAAAATCATTGGTTTATTCGTCTCCGGTGCCGGATTTGGAATCCCTTCGGAATCGAATTGTGGCAAGTTGTGAGGACATACGCAATACTCCTGGAGTTTGGGATCGTGTTCGCAGGTCAATGAGACATCGATGTGAGATCTGTATTCAAGCAGGAGGTGGACATTTTGAACATCTTCTGTAATGACAACAACCTGCGGAAAGAAAAACGTTCCAGTGAATTTCAATGTTGTGAAGGCCATAACTCGGAAATGAAGCATTTCCGGACACATGTTATAATGAACTAATTTGATTGTCTACATGTGGGAAATACATACCTGAAATTGTGCCCCGTATTTTTGAAACACCTTGTATAGCTCGCCTGAAAAATAAACAGAGAGATATCACATACCGTCTCTATTGAAGGGTTTCGTTACGATTGATACACAGGGAAAGGTTAAACCAACCAAATTATTCAGAACTATAGAAAAAGGGTTGAGGGATTATTTGCATGATAGCTACGACGCTTACATATATAAGAGCTTTCATCAGCGACGTGGAGACGAAGGTTAAAGTTATTGCTGTTACCTAAGGGAAATAACCATTCAGATGTTAAGAAAATGTTAGTGTAGCATGAAAATATAAGGTTTAAGTTGTAATGTTACCCTTGGGCAATTTGGTTATATTTTATGAGAGGTAGAGTTCTCTGCAAACCCAGTGGCTGGGGAAAAGAAGGTATTTGCTCAATACAAAAATAAACATCTCTGTTTCATTGTGATCCACATTTTATGCACGCGAGTATATATCGCTAACCATAACCTCTACACCATTAGCTTCCAATGGAGCTGTATCCTGAGGTGATGTATGCACTAAGAGTATTCTTGCCACTGCTGCAGTAAGTCACCATGTTCTGTAATTATAGAGCGTTAGCGGTGTTTAATCCTGAACTTGTGTAATAGTTTGTTTTTAGGACTTTATTTAGGTTTATAGAAATGTGTTATGTGTCATAAAAGTTTTAAATCAGGTGAAAGACTGGAGCAGCTCTCATTAGTTATGGACTTCAATCCAAAGTAGCTGTGTTCCTTAAACCGTGTTTCCATTAAGCGTATAAACTGTTGGTTGACATTAAAAAAACCTCAGCTTATGAGTATGATGGGGAAGAAGCACTTCTGTCCTGCATTGCTACTTTTACAGATGTATTGCGCGTTCTCACTCTTACTTAATCGATTCAAAAAGTCCGGTATTAATAATGAATTGAATCAGAATCTGGACCGTGATATTTGAAAACTGCCCCAATTTTGGAAATTGACCTCCAGAAATGACGGTGAGGAAGTGCGGGTAGCCCTACAATAGATGGCTGGCTGTCTCATCTGCCCGTTAATACCGTCTGCATGTTGGCTTATTCTTTTTCTGTTTTGATAGTCTTTCACGCCCGCTTTTACTACATATGGCACCAAGGCGATGGCACTCATGATAAATGGAATGAAGATGGAGCAGTGGTGAAATGCAACGGCGGAGATACTGGAGAACATGGAGAAAACCCGTCCCTGCGCCGCTTTGTCTATTGCAAATCCCATATGCAGACGCCTGGGAGCGAACCCGGACCGCCTGGGTAAGAGGCGAGTGATCTAACTACTCGGCCACGGCGCGGCCCTGGCCCATTCTGTACAAGTGCGCTCTAAGGGGACAATATCCTTTTAAGAACCCTTTTACCAATGATTGATTTATTCTGCTTAATTTTAACAGTTCTCGCCATCTGCTTTTATGCAATCTCCACAAGTCTAGAACTGCCTGAACCCTGCAGAGGAGTTCCAGTAGTTTTCGTGTTTTCTCAGCACCCAGATCCAAATGCCCAGCTTAAGCGTTTCTGATGACGGGCCTAGAACTGGTGTGGGCCCAACAAAAAGTTTAAGTTCCCCTCTTAGCAGATTCGGCTGTCTTTTTATTGCCCAAAATTTCTATGTGCTCCGTTACACACTTCAGCTGAACCGAATTGTGAGCATCTAGTGTTATGAGGGATTTTCGGCATTCTAAGACAACTTGGGCTTGACTAAGTGATTATCGGTTGCCTTCAGGGCTAAGCCTAATCAGATGCTTAACTGGTTCGATAAATTCCCAAATAACTTGCAGTGGTTGATTCATATTTGTATCAACGTGTTGCCGATGTAGTTCATTTCTTGGACATTCTACAACTACGGTTTTAAGAAAGACCTTTTAAATGTTGAGTTGCCAAGCCGTTATTAAAGAAACATGAACAAAAAGGTTTCCGTCAGATTGAAATTTCGATTTGACTATGCATTTGTGTAAATTGCGGCCCAAAAACTATTTTTAAACTCTTATGTGAAAGCTTAGATGTATATTTGTTTTGAATTAGGAGGTGAATTCGTTGGCAACGCCACTCTAGATGCCTTTCACCTGGTATATGGGAAATGGCTATTGAACGTTTGAAAGTATTGATGAATTAAATCTATTATATTCAGTTAGAAGTTATTTTGCCGCTAAAACTGCAACGAATATTCAGAAACCCAAGATTCTTGAGGTAATCTAACCTATCTATTTAGAGGACTGTACACTTTTTGAGGATACTGCTGTACTGTGAAACTTTAACAGGGAATAAATGACCGGTATTAAGGATAGGTGGATAAGAACAAGTGTGTCACATTTAGACTTCGATTTCATAATGTATTTGTTCAACTCGCAGCATGAGATCTAAATATTTTAACGCTCTTCTATGAAAACTGCAATTTAGATACACGTAGGCAGTTCAATAAAGAATGATCATAATTTTATTACGGTCATAATTTGGCGCACTAAAATTCAACCTTATTATATTCTGTTAGCTTAATGTGAAACAAACACGCCGTAGTAGTTTTACTGGTACTCCTGGTTCCCGTCTGTGAGAACCAGGCAAGTTCAGACATGTTCAGTATCGCCTACCGCTACAATGAAGGTAACACGCGAGGAACAATATGCGGCTTTGAAATTCTGCTTTCGTCTCAACAAGTCTTCAGTTGAGGCCTATACAATGTTACAGGAGACCTATAGAGAGTCTGTTCTTCCCTACAGCACAGCTCGAAGGTGGTTTGAAATGTTTAAAGAGGGGAGACAATCAATTTCAAAGGAAGGTGGACCCGGTGCTCCAGTTATTGCTCTTACGGAAGAAAACATCAACACTGCTGCTGCCATTGTGAGAGAGGATCGACGAATTACCTTAAAATCACTTTCTGAAATACTGAACATTTCAATGGGTGCCACCCACACGTTGGTGACAGAAACATTAAACATGAGACATGTTTATGCGCGATGGGTTCCAAGACTGTTGATTCCCGAACAAAAGGACATTCGCATGCAGGTCTGCATGCAGTTAAAGTTGATGTTATATGAAGATCCGGAGTTTCTTTCAAACGTAATCACTGCTGATGAAACTTGGCTACATCATTTTGATCCTGAGAGCAAACAGCAAAGCCCAGTGTGGAAATCTCCTTCATCACCAACCCCCAAAAAAGCGAAAGTGGTTGCTTCTGCTGGGAAAGTTATGGTCATCTCATTCTTTGATATTCATGGAATGGTTATCAGCATGTTGTACCTGCACACACATCAGTAACTGGACGATACTACAGGGATGTCCTGAAAAGATTGCAAGTCCATATCAGGCGCAAAAGACCACATTTCCATGAAGCAGGCTGGATGCTGCACCATGATAATGCGCGGCCGCATATTGCCAATGTTGTTGCTGAATATCTTGCAAAAATCAACGTGAAGTGCATCCCTCACCCTCCCTGTAGTCAGATTTAGCCCCATGTGACTTTTTTCTATTCCCTAACTTGAAGAAACGCCTTCGTGGGAGGCATTATCCATCATCAGAAGCAGTGGTGAAGGCTGCGGAGGCGATTTTGAAGGATCTCTAATAAAGTGGTTTCCACTATGTCTTTGAAGACTGGCAGAAACGCTGGGACAAGTGCCTCGCATTCATGGGAGACTGTTTTGAGAAGGATCATCAAAAGTATGAGGATGAGTAAAGGTACGTTGTAAAACAAAAATTGTGATCATTCTTTATTAAACATTGTACTGAATTAGGAGACGAATTCGTTGACAGCGCCACTGCAAGGGACTGTCATCTGCGATATAGAAGCTGGTTATTCAGTATCTGAAAATATCTGATAAATCAGAGATCCCTATATTCAGTTAGAAGTTAACTTGGAAGTAAAGATGCAAAGAATCTTTTGAAATGTTCTGTACGTCACCCAAGGTTATTAAAGCAATCTTTGGTATGGTAAACCTATTTACATGACTATTTCCAAGAGACTACTATAGCGTAACATATTTAATTGAGAATTAATGGACTTTATCTCAGATCTGGCTACACAACAACATGATATATTGTGTCTATGGAAACATTCTCCGGCTATAAACCGCTAAAGCGTCTCTTTCAGTTGCTGGTTTTAACCACAATTGGCATCGTTAGAAACAAAACCTCAAACAGTTCTAGGAGGCGTGCAATTGTTAGTTATTGACCTATCCAACATATGGGCACACAAGGATAAGATAAGACACTTTTCCGCTGTTTCTGCTATTCTGTTTGTTATGTTTCGAGTTCATTGGATAGAAGAAAATTGAGGTAAATGGTCTGAATCTTACATTTTCAAATTTATGGTGTGGCGAATCCACAAGAACTCAGTAGGTGCATATTGGAGTACTATATCATGGGCTGTGCGTGCTGGGATCCAAGATAAAAACTACTTCGGCGTCCCCTTACTTGACCGACTGTGACTCCCGTTGGCCTCCGGCATCCCCTAATTTGACCGACTGTGACTCCAGTTGGCCTTTGGTGCCCCTGACTTGACCGACTGTAACTTCTTTTTATGGGGGTCACATAAAGGGTCTTGTTTACATACCAACTCCACCTCAAAATCTGCAAGGGTTCCGACTTCGCATCACTGCCACCATAGATTCCATCACTGCAGATACGTTAGAGTGCGTGTGGCACTGGTGGAAATGTGGCCATGTCTGCAAAATGGCATCCGGCTGCCCGCATTCATATCTTTGAGAGCGGCACTAAACCGTTTTGAGTTTCTCTTTCTAATTTCATGTTAGTCCACAACTGACAGCGAAGCTATACCTGCTTATAGTTATGAATGTTTTTGCGGACAACCTTTATATTGTAACGATCATCTCACACATTGGATTAAAACTCTAATATGGCCTACGAGATTGTAGTAATCATCCTTACGACATTTTGTAGGTGCACTAGTAAGGTATGAAATTCTGAAATTACAGGATCGACTATCCATTGTAAATATTTCTGGCAAGAAAATGACTAATAACTGTACAGCAAGCACTTTTGGAATCAAAATGGAGGTGTATGTTTCACAGCAAGTGGTTTTCTCGCCACTTATATGTGTGTGCGGTTCTCTGATTTAACGTACTATGGGGGAAATGTGAAGGGTTCGGAAAAACCTGATATTATTGAGCAAGCCTGCAAAAGCGTGGCATTTGATTAGTATTGTTAACTGAATGAAAAGGTTGGACTGTGAGGTATGAAGGGGAACGTGAAGGAAACTTAACAAAAGCTGATGTGTATGACGAGACAGTCCCTCATTCTCAATTCTAGCGTGAAGAGATGACTAAGAGGAAATGCACAACCCCATCGCAACAGCCTTTTTAAAGCGAGGTAAAACCAAAAAAGGGTTTTCTGATGCTAAGCAGGCGAATATCCTGTAACTATTCTGGTTTTGTCAGTATGTATGCTTGATGACGTGGTTCCAAAATATATGTAGTTCCACAAACTTACAAGGGGTTACTGTCACCTTGATGTTGCAGATCGAGGCGGGATTTAGTGAAAGTAGATCAAAAATAAAAATACCCATGACTCGGCTTTCTCACCTATGAGTCCATGTTTGACAAGAAAAAAATAATTTAAAAAATAGAATATTTCATTAATTATATTTAATTTATTGCACATATTTGCGGTTATATTAAACGAGAGAACTTACAAAAATGAATTTATCTCAATTTTTTCTTAAAGCCACGGGTCACTGCAAAAGCAATGAAACTATCCGCGTCTGATATTCCCTCAGTAAATGAACTCTTGGTTGGCAGTTATGTTTAGTGCAGTGCTGTGCTCAGATACTTGTAGCCTCGGTTCGGACAAACTTCATTATCAGCGCCTAGCATAGTACCAGGAAGCTGATCATGGGGAGCGGAAGACAGACCTAAGGTCAGCCGCTACAACTCAAAGTTTCTAATTTTTTCAGACTAATATGTTTTTGTTCATCCTATGTGAGAGAAAACAGTGACAGGGGTATTCTTGTTTTCCATGTATTTTCGACCTCTACCTATAAAGAGCTGTTTGTGGAAGAGAAAGAAAACCACAACACTCCGTATATGGTTGCTTCGCTAATACCAGCCTGCTCACGCCACTTCCAGGCGCAATAATGGATCATGTTTAAAGTTTACTCTGTTCTTTGTTCACAGGTTAAACATGAACACAACGCAGCTTGTGTTGTAGTTCATTGGGAAGTCAGCTCCACTATTAAAGCGTCAATGGAATGGCCTAGATAGGCAATTTCAACCAATCGCGGTCAACCGACTGGAGCGATACTGTCGAAACACTTTATCGTAGCTGATGTTCATTTCTTTGAAATCCTATCGCACCTGACGTTCATTTGTTTAATCTCCAGTCTTGGTTATTGGTAACAAAGTGACAATCCAGGCAGAGAACCTTCACTTTTAATAACTGTCAGTTCCACAATTGTGCTTTCAATTAATTCAGTTGCAATGTTCATTTAAACTTTTATCCAGTTCATAACGTATTTAGTTAAAAAAGGGAATGAAAATAATCATTATTTGTGTTTCTTATGTATGAGATGAGTGCAATAACCTCAAATAAAATAGCGTTTCGTTCCATTTCGCATATTGCTTATTAAAATATCAAATAAAATAATTGTTCCTATTTCTATCGTTGCTATCGACATTCGTACGTTAGGTGCAGGCACGGTCGGGCATATCATAATCCAGAAGGAAAGGAAGAAAGAAAACGATAAATAAACATAGTCGAATGCGTCATCTACTATTTGAGAACTAGTGTAAGTATTTCAGTCATAACCTGATAAAATCGGCCTTCCTATATATTATAAATTATTAATAGTCTATTTCGCTGAATTGTCTTATTAAACACAGCTCGTGTTCTCACTCTTGGAACAATTGTCGCTTCGCTCTGGTCGTGAATTATTGACAAGATGAAAATATTCGTGGTATTACTTACGATAATGTTTTGGAGTCAAGATAGGAGCAACCTACATATATATGTACGTGTGTGTGTGTGTGTGTGTGTGTGTGTGTGTTTATATCGTTGCATAGATATGATATCTACTCTGAACTATCAAGTAGGAACACCTGCCGCTAGAGGAACGGTATTCAAGCCGCTTCATTGGAATAGCATCACGTTAAGTGTGTACTTCTGTCACTAGAGGTACAGTGTCCAGCTCGCCCCATCAGGAAGGCATCACATTAACTGTGATCTTCTGTCCTTAGAGGGACCAGTATATAGACTCGCTTCATCATCGATGACGACGTTTTTCCCGCGGGAGATCGCGGGTAAAAATGAATAAGCCGTATGTCTTATAAGCTGACTGAAATAGAGTCATACCATAATGTTTTTAATAAGGAAAATATAATTTTTCTTGATGATGGCATTTTTTGGAAATGTATCAGCAATTAATATTTTAAATACTAACCAACTATCTTATAATAAATTACTAATCTGGTTCTATAAAAGCATCAAAGCTTTGTTTTTACTGTGCCAAAATTTATTTGAGTTCTCCTCAGTTTCTGAAAAAACGGGTAATTTGCATTAGAAAATGTTACTTCGAGAAAATTCTGTTTAAAGTAAAATACTAGAAAAATCACTTATACATTTAGAGAAACAAAGAAACCAGGTAAAGGCGGAAACTGCCATATTCAGCGTCTCAGCTAGTTTAAAAGATTAGCTAAAATTTGCTTCTTAGCTGGAAAAATATAGGAGTTGTGGTTTTTCTCTGAAATAGTGCAGAAGTGCACAGTACAAACTGGCAGATGTAGACTTATCTTTTAAGATGTTTAAAAACACAAGTAATGAGCTACAACTGCAATTATATACCAACGCAAATAGAAAATTTCAAAACTGCACCAAATATATAAAAAGGTAACTTTTTTTTGGTTATTTTCACCATTTAGTATCCCTTTGACGCATTAATTCTGAGACCAGATCCATGTCAAAGATTTAGCCCTAATATGGGTTTCAAATCCTTCCGAAACATGCGAAGCATTTGAATTATTT
Source organism: Hymenopus coronatus (assembly GCA_030762935.1). NCBI lineage: Eukaryota > Metazoa > Arthropoda > Insecta > Mantodea > Hymenopodidae > Hymenopus > Hymenopus coronatus. The sequence continues at coordinate 27,747,019 of CM060900.1, read as the reverse complement.
AGCTGCAGTTACTGACTGCAGAAGTTGGTCGGCTTTTAGACTGAAACGCTGTTCAGCGGGAAGCTTGCATGAAACATTTCCATAGGACTGAATAATGTAATATGCGAATCACACGTGCTATGGGGCGAAACACTTGAATATATCTCCTGTGCTATGAATTACATTACAGTGTATTGATTGCTATTGAAAACGCTGAGAACAGGCAACAATACCGCCTCCCTCAAATGATCAGCACCGCTCGGAGCAAATGGGGGGTAAACCAAGATTATGCAGGGTGGAGCATAAACACCTGGCAGTTTTTAAACCAACTGGGCCACTGTGTGATTGGTCAAGGACCTATCTTAGACATATTGCAATGAACACAATGGCATGCAGCTTTAGATGCAGTGTTGCCAACACATGTTTATTTTTCCCGTCAAAATTATAAATTTCCGTATTTTATTTCAAAAATAGAAATTAAATTAAAACTCAAGGTCAGCCCTTGGGATAATTTCCTTGGTGAGATCAGAAAGATGATCAAGGGATCTAATTGCACTACAAGCATTGTAAAAGCAGCATCTGCAACAGCACGTTAATACGTGCAATTTTGATTCAGAAGTTGAAAATGTTTCCTACTTTTTCCAAGAAGAAGTAAATCTGGCAAATGCACATTCACGTTGCATTGGCAATACTTGCACCGCGCACTACTAGGTTCCCCGGACACTTCTAACAACCATTTCTTTAATTGTTCATTATTTAACCATTATTTTCTAAAATGTCTTACATACCGCTTAGCCTTCTGTTCAATAAGGCAATTAAACTGAAGAAAAATTACTATAAAATAAATGTTAAATATGCAACGAGGCACCACAATGGATTATATGCGGTTTAATATTCGTGTGCTAGAGCTACACATATATAGATAGATATATAATGATGACACTGTCTTGCAGGTACACAAAGATTTATATTCGTTAGTTTTTCTAAAGGAGCCAATATAACATTAATAGTTTCTAATAATATCTGCCATAAAATCCATCAACCGTGTAAAATAAATTTTACCTTTCATACAGCTTGAAAATCCGTCAAGTTGGCAACCCTGTTCAGATGACTGTTCACTAAGCTTTCAGGTGTTTATGTCCCATTCTGTATGCCGCTTCCGTGGCTTGAGGACTAGCGCTTCTGCTTACTGTCAATCCAGCTTAACAACCACACTTGATGTAAATAAAAGATTTTGTTTCTCTCCAAGTTAATTTCGTGTCAGCTATGAAGAACGAACTCATTGAAAAGCTACATGGATTATTGTTTTCTGTGTATAATGCAATTCAAAGTGTGTTTTGTTCCCATACTAATTAAATAAAATGAATGACAATGGTATATTAAACACCGAAATAGAGATTGAGTTGAAACTGTTTTCATGTTAACTATAATATAAACAAACTTTAAATTGTCGAAGTATTACTGTCGGGAGGAGGTTTAAAATCTGGGTCTCCATCACAGGAGATTCTCTCTATCAATAATTATATTCACGTTATTTGTATTGATAAACCAAAATCCAATAATTTATGAAATGTAGTTTGGATAAAATAAAGCAACGTAGTATCATTTCGACAAGGTTTAGACGTTTTTTTATCGTTAACGACCTGTTAATAAAGAAAAACTCCCCTGTTGTCTTGCGAATAGAACGTTTGGTAATTTCATATGTTGTTTTTGTAATTCAGGCTTACGATTGTTTCTTTTAAATTGGTGTCGCAATATTCTTTACCAGTACATGAAACGCTCCAGATGGAAACATCGATATATCTTGCAGTTAGTTTAAAAGTGTTGTTTATAACGATAGTTGGATTCTCGCGCTATAATTTATTAAAAACGTTTAAGAAACTTCGTTACTTTTAATGACTTAGCTTCAGAGTACTCCACTATTTCGCTGTTATTGTCACACATGAAAGTAAAAGACGTTTTTGTAGTTTGTCCTTTAACCTGATAGATGGTGAAGAAATGAAATAGGTAAATGATGCCCAAATGGCCGCGGAGATACCCGACTTTCGTCTTCTCAGGATAAGGTAAAATAACGGAAAAATATCTTAACCGGATGGCTCACCCCAACCGAGATTTGTACCCAGTACCTCTTGAATATAAAGAAGACTCGCTACCCCAACACCACATAATTAACTGCGCTCATAGAAGCAGCCATGTTTGATCGTCCCCCGACTGTTCCTTTATTGTATGAAAGCAGATAGTGCTGAGCGACAGCAAGCAGAATTAAAAGCAACCTTCTTTAATTTTCCTTTAGTTCTTATAGATTTATTCATATTATTTACTATAATTCGCATCAAACCTCTCGCATATGACCTTCAGAGGATGCACGGCCGTAGTGAATCTCAAGCGTGCAACGTTGCCAAGTCAGAACTAGCCACGTCTCGCTTAGCAATTACTAGATTAACACTCGAATATTAATAGTTTAATAGAACCTTAAAAATTATATCAGATATAAAGAGAATGATCCAGCCAGCATGTACGAAATAAGAGCATAATTTTAGCTTCAGCCCTGTTTTGTGTGTGAGTGTGCGTGCATGTGTGTGTATGCTTCCCTTTTCTCCTAATGCATATCTAAACACTCTGACCAGGGCATAAAACAGGTAGTTAATGTGCAGTTCTATGAAATTGAAGCTTACAACATGTAAAGTAAGTGATTGCGCTATTGAAAGAAGAGAACCAAAATATAAAATTTTACGTAGTCAAGCAGCGACGATATACTCCTGGCCATCCCTCTTGAATAAGTCTGTACACTTATTTAGTTTTACTAAATGACCAAATTTTAGTTAGGATCTTAATCTATAGTTCCACTAAATAACCCTCGGTAACACCCTGAGCTGCATGCTACTATCTCTGTCTCTCTCACGCACAAGCGCACGATATGGCTACGTTGTAGCGCGCTCCTATTGGCTACTCCCACATGCAGGAGATTTGACACGAACTCTAAACAATGTTAATCAAACTTCTCGCGCTATGTTTAACATATTTCTTGAAAATTCACAAATAGTCCCGCGTATTTAAGCCACTGTATGTTATGTTGTTTTTGTTTCCCACTAGTCACGGACTAGTTAATATTCAATTTGTCCTTTCTCTAGCAGGTATGTGCAATGTACATAGCAATTGGAAACAATTATATTCCACGCAAGGGTACTATACCGAGATTTTATCAGAAATACGTGTTTTGAAACGATAGAGTGAAAAATCACAGTAGTTAAATATTGGATGAGAATCGTTCACAGAAATCAATCTCTTATTAGGGCAATCTGCTACCGTGTGAGAATGGAAGGTAATTCGACGTGGGCATCAAAATTAAAGAAAGGTTTGGAAACCATTGGAATGGGCTACATGGCCAGACAGGCAAACAGACGGAGTATTTGGAGAAAAATTAAGAACCGCCTCTGCAAATAATTGCACAATACACGGAGGTTTCACTGGAAGTACAGTCAGGGCAAAACTCCGCGTGGAGTATGGAGCAATACGTCAAAACAGGTACCAAACTCATTAGAAAGGGGCTTACGTGGATTAGACTAGGAGCATGGCGGATGATAAAAATCACTGACGAGAATGACATGAGAGTCTGCCCCATTTGCGAGGAGGAAGAGTCGTGTACCCATATCTTGGTAAGATGTAGGAGTACGGAGGAATGGAAGGTAAGGTATTTACTGCGATCCTTTATCACCGCAAACGTAGAGTTAGAAGCATGTTGGACGTTACTGGTAGGCACGGAAAACACGGACAGACTAGGTAAATTTATACTTAAGACTAGACAACTGAGATCTGAGAAGGCTGATAATAAGGAAGAGCTAAACAAAAGTGATTTTAATGTTTTGCATACATATATTGTATGTCATACTTTTCGGTCATTGATTTGTAGTGGTGTTAATAGTGTAATAGTGTGTGCGTGTGTGTATATATATGTATATATATATATATATATATTCTCTTAAGTGTATTTGTCTACTATAATAGGATATATTAATACATCAGAATACGGTTTATTCTGTGTTGTAAATTTAAATTGCTGTATTTGAATATCTTTGTTCTTTTATTTTCATGTTTACTCTTTTAAGTTTTTTAATATTGCTTACTATTTTGTGTGTTGCGAAAGCACGTACGGTCTTTGGACCTGTGCGGTTGATGGAGATCACTGTATGCATACTGTTGTTTCAATAAATACATTGTTCGTTCATTCATTTATTCATATACTGTACATCTCCTACAATAAACAAAAGACAACCAATTATAGTAGTAACGTAGAGCTGTGCTTGTGTATACAGACGATTGTTAAGTACGATATGAAAGCAGCATGACTGACACACTTGGAAAGTCTGTGACATCTGTTTCTCGAGTAGTAAAATGCGGATTTTGGTTGGAGAGGCTTACAGTACAAAGCTCTAACAAGACAAGAGAAGCCACAGTAATTATGGCTGGACTCCTAGCTTTGCTTGCGGTTGGAGTGAGCTCCATTAAAGGTTCTTTTTCTTAACGCAGTTCCTTGAAGCCTGAGTGTTCAGTAACGTTCAGGTAATCATCGGAACAGTCTAAAAGCTGTTTGGAGATAGTCGGTTTAAAGGTTAATATAATTAACGTCATCTTAGAAGATGATTCTGGGTGCAGAGCCGAATGAAAGCTTTTAATAGCATTTGGATCCGTGAGCTCTTATTTCAGAGTAAAAATAAGGTTTCTTAACATTTCAAGTTATTTCAATTCAAATGCGGAGGGATAAAAGCAGGCGTCACCTACTGGTTCTCTTTGAGTAAAGCAAATAGAGCAACCTTGATCGTTACTCTCACTGAATCATCTACTGTGCACTGCGCGACCTTCAATTGCGTGGATATTCGTTTAGTGTAGTGGTGGTGTGCAGCGCTTTGTGTTTATAATGCGTAATAATGGTTCATAGGGTAATATATCTACTGTAGGTTCAGGATTAATAAAGCAACGTGATTGTTATAATCTGTCTTACATTAATGTTTGTATTTCTAAAATACACATAGTTTTTGTAGTCATATAAACAATTGCAAAAAATTATTAGTATCGTATTAATGTAGTAAAACAACAAACTCATTAACTTGGCGAAAGCAATGAAAGTGTAAACACATTGTAAGGCTAAGGGTAGAAGGATTAATTTGTAACGGAAAGTTTTCACGTTTTAGCGGTGAATATGAACAGGCATTTTGGTAGTTAATGGTATCTAACACAAATCAAGCAAACCCCAACTTTCTCAATAATTGAAGCATTAAAACATATATGAAATACAATGTATGTACAATCTTTTCTGTAAATAACAAAGAATCCTCCCAGACAGGCATAAATGTAGGAGTCGATGGTCTGCATATTCGATTGGTTTCTGTATTTATATAAACTGATACACGACACACTGTTCAAGGAAAGCTGTCAGAAGTCCGTCTCCAACTGATATCGCCTGTTTACTCACTACAGTGCACAAAATCAAGCTTGTTGGTTACGCCTGGATTGAAGGAAACCTTACTGAAGGAAGTTGATGAATCATGAGTGTATTTACATAATAAAAGTGTACATTGGTTGATCTCTACCAATCCGCGCCGGCCCCTCCTCCGGCCACCACTTGTTACACTAACGGCACGCATCAAAAAGGAACACGAAATATATATTTCAGGAAATATATTTTGTGTATAGCCAAACTTTTACAATCAGCCATCATCGTAATTTCTTCTGTAATGTCTGTCTAGTTTCTCGCGTAGTGCTCAATTTCGTAATGAGCAAAGGCCAGATAAAGTGTACACAATAGTTGCCCCATAATACTCTTTAATTAACCTTTGCCGATATATAATAACATCTTAAGATAACAAATATGAACCGTTATTACAAAATCAACAAATTAAACGCAATAAGTAATTAAGCTTCCGGATACTCAAACTTGTACTCTCTCAGCGCTAATACGTGATGAGACCAGCTGAAGAGTAAAAGTTAACTCCATAATACCAATTTCGATAAAAAAGACGGCCTGAGCTACCCACAGCGCCACCCCTACCGATTTTATAACAGAGTAAATGGGAAGCGCTATCGTTCTCTAGATGCGAAGCCAAATCTAGTTTTAACCAGTCACAGTATAATTTTTTTTACGATACAAAATGCAGTATCAATCCAGCGGGTCCATAGACCGTGCTTTTATAATACACAGAATAATAAGCAACGTTAGAGAGGGTGAGCAATAAATGGAAAAAGACGCTGCTACGAGAGAACACCGTTACACAAGCAAAGTAATAAGACACATTCAAATAGAGCACCTTAAATATAAACAACACATACAAATTGCACACCCTATTGCGATGCCTTATTATGCCCTTTTATATTAAATTAAGAACAGTGAAGAAAGGTAAAGTAAACACAACACACAATAAGAGAAAGGTGACATAAAATATCATAAAATAAAGCACAAAGAATCAGTCAGTTCGTTTAGCTCTTCTTACATCCCACTTTCCTCTTCAGATCTCAGCTCCCTCGTCTTAGGTAAATATTTACCTACACATCTGCTCTACGTGTTTCATGCCTACCAGTAGTGTCCAGCACGCCTTAACTCTCCGTTTGAGGTGATAGAGGATGCGCTAAATGTTTTGTCCTGCATTCCTGTGTGGCCCTGACCTTGCCAAGATATGCACCTATAACTCTTACTCCTTGTCGGAAATATGACCGTTTTCATTAGTAATTTTTATCGACCGCCATTTGAGTCCTCGTGTAATGAGTTTTGTACCTGTTTTGATGTATTCTTGCACTCCCTCACTGAAAACTTGGCCAGGGCTGTACTTCCAAAGAAACCTTCTCCGTGCATTGCGCATTTGTTTGTTGGCGATCAATATCATAAGGTGGGTTCTTAATCTTTCCTCACACTCCGTCCATTTCCCTGGCCCAACATTCAAATGTAACCCACCCCTGTGATTGAAAACCCTTTCTTAATTTGGATGGGCTTGTCGAATTTTCTTCCATTCTCAGTTGTTCACGGTAGCAAACAGACCTAATTGTAGATTGATCTACATGATCGATTCTCATCCAATATTTAACTGCTCCTGTTTTTGCACTCTGTCGTCTCACTCTGCCCCGCATTCCCTCTCTTCGCCTGGAATTTCTTTATTGAAGTGCATGGGTGAACTGTAGGTAATCTACGTTGTTCAGCTTCTTTTTAAATGCATAGTTTCGCTATGATTTATAATTTGTTCTGTGAGTCGTAATTTTTGCTGGCGTTACGAATGGCAATTATGCTTTGAGCGCTGTCGGTGTCACCGTACTGGATTCAGAGAGTTGTGTATCACTCAGGGAACAATATTATACGCTGCGTCGTTGTTTTCGTTTATTTTAGGTTCAAATAAAAGTTCGGGAACCTGTTATTCGCTTTCATTTCATTTTGAGTAAAACTATTTTTTATGCATCATTAGTTTACACATTTATAAATAAGTCAAACACTTTAACTTAATGTGTTAATCACATTAAACACATTACCTTCTTGTTACTATACCTATTTGGCACTACCTATATTAATTTGTGTGTGTATATATATATATATATATATATTATTTAGTTTGATGCCTCTTATTGCTTATTTCGTTTTACTTAAATGGAAATGTATGTATTTATTTCACTACAAGTATATATTAACTGGTGTTGGAGTTACATATGTGCACAAAATACTGTCCCACAGAATAATGCACAGCCAACAATACTATGAACAATAAAACGGTATAGGAACATTTCAACTATTAATCTTATTACATTAAGCTTATAAACATTAATTAAAATAAAATAAACAAGCAGTTTCGAAGCCCATAATTATAGCTACCAGTTTCTGGTTTTGTACACTACTGATATAATAGTTAATTACACAAAATAAGTGCCCACTCCTAAGACCCGAACCCGAATCTCCCGACTGAGGTCAGTCTATGCTGACCATTCAGCTACACAACTCTAAAGGAATATTCTAGGCTAAGAAGATAATCAAAACCTTTAAGTGTTGGTCGCCATGTGATGGTGTTAAAATTCCGTTCTCCTTGCATGAGCAGAATGGAAAAAAGAAAAACGAAAATAAATGACGACTTCTCATTTTAGAACAGTATACATGATGGGAAATTGGGCCCAACAACAAGGAATATCTCGGAAATTGTCAACTCCACCAAAATGTCGTATTTGAGATTGAGTGGATTTATTCAGTAAGACTTTGTCTACGTCTGACATCCTACCAGATAGGTAAAAGTCATCCAGCATGAAGAGGGCTTCAGAGTCATTTGCCAGAAAATTAAAGATAATTTTTATCTGTGGTATAAATGTCCTTAATATACGGCGTTTTAATAAAAATCGTTATTGCCATTAATGAGAATGTAAAAAAATCCGAAAAATCTTAATGTAAAGGATTGTTTCGGTTACTTTTTTCCTTGAAAATCGTCTTGTCGCATTCTTGGAGGATACTGTACTCAAATACCAAGTTTGACATTTAACCAATATTTCAGTTTTTAACTGTGCCATTCACAGACCACGATTTTTTCTGACTTTTTTAAATTAAAAACCATGAAAATATGAATTTCCGGTGAAATATGTGCATTGTCAGTGGTGGAGAACTTTAGTGTATTTTATCTGCAGATTACTGAAGACTTCCACAAAATTTAGTAATGAGACAAGGTAATGGTTTTTGTAATATATACAGTGCTTGAAATTCTGGAGTCTAAGATTTCATTTTGATGGTTCGTTGGGGTTTTTACGTGTACAAAAGTTTGCCACAAGAGAAATGCTAGAGGGCTGTTTCACATCAGTTCCATTTAATTAAAAGGCAGCAATTTGCATGGGACTCATGACACATTCTCTTTCGAATGTAAATAGGTCTGTTGCTGAGTAATGGAGAGGGGTACCTCCATTAGATTGGCCATAGTACGCTTTACAAGTCTGCCTCAATTAAGACAGGATGAGAAATAAAAGTGTGTTCCACCTCTTTGGGCCTACCAGAAAATCTAACGTGATTAATAAACCATAGGCAACAGCTCTATTTCAAATAGAGCCGTTCAAAACTCTCGCTCGTTACTCTTAAGCCAAGCTACTTCTCGAGAGTGTGGCAACGAGAATTTCGTGTATCGAAAACTAGTGCTCACGAGCAAGGCAACACGAGTATTCTCATAACTACAGGCGAAGTAGGTTGACGTATGATCCGTAGTATAAACTGGTTACGTAATAACTAGGGTCCCTTACAAGTAAGATAGAAAGTTTCATAGCACTTTTATGTTTCAAGCCGTTTGGGTGCTAATGTATGAATTTTATTTTAAAAAATTGAACATTAAGACCGAAAATTCGCTTATCTTAATTTTTTAACCTCAGTAGAAAAATATATCAATTTTTTCTTCAACTCATTTTAATTACACCTTTTTTTAACAATTTCTTTAGTTCTGTTTTGAGTGTGCGTGTGGGGTTAGCCAGGGAAATAATTTATCACGATTTTTATCTTGGTATAAAAATTGCGTGAAAGAAATATACGGCAATTACATTTTGCGATGTTGAAAGATCTTTTTCTTCCAATAGGAATATATTAAAAAACAACAAAAAATTTGGAAATGTGGATGGTTGTGTACAGCAACAATGCTGAAATGTTAAGTTTGTTTTATATGAGTGCTATATATTAAAAATATATGCTGAATTGTTAGTTAAAGTATTCTGGCATGAGTAGGTATACTGTGTAACAAATTTCCTTACATTACAGTACACATTACAAGCATGCTTCCGCGAAGTAAAATAGTTTTCATATTTTTATTTTGTATTATGTTATAAAAGGCGTTTTGTCGTCGACTTCCTTAAATAGGTATGAAAAATTTTAAACCCCTAAAAAGAAAGTCTAGAAATATTATTAAAAATCTAGAAAAATTGTTTAAAAACCTAAAAGGCTAATAGAAGTTAATAAAAGGCTAAAACTGCATTTATAATAAGCTAAAATTCCAGGCCCTAGTAATAATTCAAGATGCCTCATCGTTTTACAGTACATATATCCAAACGCGTTCACAGTAAACTGTTTGAATCAGCGATATTAATCGTTAATGACATACTTATACTTTGTGTTGCTATGCATAAACATGTTCACATTCAACCGAAAACAGGATTACTCTTAGGCGTAATAAAATATATGCGCACTTTTTGTAATAAAAGCGGAGACCATGTACGCAAATCTGCAGATTCTGTGATGCCACATTTCGTTTTTAACCCTTTGCCTAGCGTGGGTTATTTAAATACCATCCTTATCCTGGTAGGCTATTTAAATCTTAAATCATTTAAGCAGATGAAATGATATAATTTACAGGACTGATTATGTGAGTTTCTACGCATTATGTGAAGTCTTGCTATTAACAAGTCTAATGAGTCTTGCGAGTAATCGAGACCCTCGTACGTTGCATGGTCAAGCGCTCTCTGCCTTATATGTGTTCAGCTGCATCTACTGGCTGCGAGAGGCGCGCTTAGCGGCGGCGAGAAACGAGCGTGACTGACAGCTGACTTGACCGGCTCTAATTTCAAGTTACAGGTTTACGATGCCTGGTAAGGTTGACAATCGAGTTTCTTTAAGCTTAACTAGTCCATTTTGATGAAAATTCATATTCTTCCAAAGAAAACCCGCTTATTCAAGTGGTGTATTCGTAATTTTGGAAACAAGCCTCAAAGTCTGAAATATAACCGTTGTAAGTGCAAAGAGACATTGCCGATGTCTACATCACCTGACATTTTGCGCGCTCAGAGACGCACTGTTGCCTACTCTTGTCACTTCTACGTATACATGTGCTATCTCTTTTTAAAATGCAAACAATAAAAGCTATAACGTTATCTATAACAACAACTATAAGAATTATAACTATATCAATAACTATAACAGCGATAACGCATACATTGTACACGCACAAAACACCAACTAAACCTGGACTAAAGTAAACAACTATTAAAGACACTATCGCTACTTATAAGTCGGCCAAGGCCAGTGTAGTCCCGCAGTGGGAGCGGAGAGCAGGCGATGTAACTTGATGAGGCAATACGACGTCATGAATACGTCATGAAATGCTATACAGTCTGGTTTAATTCACTAGCACGCCGCGTAGATTTCAGTGACAGCGATGGAACGCATAGCGTGTTATTTATAAAGTTCTTAAGATTTGTGACGAAGAGAATAAAGAAGGTCAGAAAATATCTATTACAAATGCTACTGAACTTGTCGCTTCTACCGGTTAGAATAAGACAACAATATACAAGATCAGAAAGGTGGGACGAGCAAGATTGGTAAACCTCTTGCAATAAAATCGTTTTGGACGATATGGACGAGTGTGTCATTAGAAGAAAATATCAGGAGTGTTACTAAACAAATTAATTTATTTAGGAATAAAAAACTCTTAGGAAAATATTGAAATTTAAAAAGTGTAAAGATAAACGGAGTTTACTGAAATAAAGCTCTGACGTACTGGCTCAAAGATTTATGTATAAGATTTTTATATTTCTTAGAATGCTATTGGGTCAATAACAGCAAATGACTGGAAAAACTCGTTTCAGAAGCTGAAAAATATTAAATAAACATTGAGATAGAAATGCACTAATGGAAAGGATAATAAGCAATCTAGAATTCGACAACAATACTGAATCGGGAGAAGAAGCGGCTAGTGTTTCGAAGACCAACACGGCAAGTGAGGGAGATATCTCGGAATAATGCCAAGCACGCGAGAGAGTGAAAGAGGTGTAGAAATTTATTGTATTGTAACGGATTTGAGAATATATGTTATTGCTTATGATATGAATATATACATGATTTTAACACACACGCACAAGAGAAATGCCATCGTGAAATATCGCTCACACTTTCCCACCTGGACTGTCCCCGGTGCAGGACTGTACTCGCCTTGACAACATGGTCCAGTGCCGGCAAATGGGCAGGAACAATGTCCTAGCAGACACCTTCCACCCTTGGCTCTGTGCGTCAACCCAACACTGCAGATTTTGCATATCTTACAGGGAATGTATTAAGCACATGACTTTTTGATCACATTCGTGCGAGGCTTTTTGAGAAAATCATTATAAAATGTTGATATTGACAGATTCTCATGAAAATCGTCCTTGGAAGATTCGTAGTCGGTTTACCCTCCCCAATTTTAGGACTGACACCCCCTAGGACTTACAAGTTCATACCTCGAGGTCAGAAGCCTGTCCAGGAGCCAACTGCACAAAACCACAGAAAATAGAGAACCTGGAATGAGTGGTCAGCCCGCAGCGAGATATAAGCGAGAGGAAGTGAATGATGTGAAATTCTAGCGAAATAGATGACAGGAAAAGTGATGATGGAGCAATAGGTGTAATGATTGGTGGAGGACCCAGACGCCGCTTCGTGCATTATAAATGCAATATGCGGACGCTTGGGGTCGAACCCGGGCCACCTAGATGGTAGGAGAGTGGTCCAACCACTCGGCCACGGTGCCGCCCCTTGGAAGATAGTGAACTTAAACACGAAGTTTGGTATTCAACCGACTTTTCGCTTTAAGAAGTATACTGTCCTCAAATACACCCACACATACATTCACTGGCACACACTCACACACACTTAAGTCAAACACACGATCTCTCACATACACGGACCTTTTTTTAAAAATTCTCTTTTGTTTTTTCTTTTTTTTTGTTCTTTGGGGGGGATTCAGGATCCATCAAAACATGTATTTCCAGTTATATCTCGGATTGGAATACAATACCTTTTCTACCTACTATGTTCATATGTTCATGCAGTGTACATTCGTGCTAAAGTAAAAAGCGAAGGTTAACTGAGATATTTGATGAACCTCGCATACAATCACTTCCCCCTTTCTCTAGCTAAATAAAGCTCGCTCCGAACTGTGCTTGGCTGTTCCGTTATGTTAGTACCGCAAAGTGTTCATCATTTTCACATCTTGGCCGTGTTCGTGCGAGCGCTGATGAATCGATACCTTTGTCAACCTCTTTGTTTCTCGTAAATGTATACAAATGTTGACCGACGCGCTATGGGCTTTAACCCTGCAGTGGTCGCGTGGATCATAGTTACATTAAGAGAAGATTACATTTTCACTAATATATATATATATATATATATATATATATATTGTGATTTTTAGTTATCTATACATATAATCCAAAGGTGTTTGCTGCATGAAACAACTTCTTCTCATTCAATACAAACTATGTGTGAAAATACCTCATCGAAAAACAAATGTTTCTATTCATGTACTCTTAACATAATATACGTAATGCAGTTTATACATTGAGCAGTACAGTTAGCAATCAGCGCATGCTTGCTGGAAATGTTCTAAACACAACATTTGTTACAGCTGCGGCATTTATATTTGGTATATCGGTTCTTTGAACGACCACATTCACAGCACCTCTGTCTTTTTGTGCCTCGGTTCTCTTCTGTAGTTTGCACTGCATGTTCATTTGGAAAAAGACTGAATGTCTCGTTTGAGGTTTCTTGGCAATGATGAACACTGAAAATGTAAACGCAAGCAATCATCTGCTAGATTACGTCCTAAAAGTTTAAAAAATTCACTGCACCTGCTGCTAACATCAGAATTATTTGCATGGTATATTATTTGTGCAGTTATAGCTGTAATGTTCATCATGCTATAAAAGATTACCATAGGCCATCTGTTCATTTTTCTGGATACATTGTACGTGCTGCACAATTGATCCACAGTAGCAACGCCCGATTTGGTTATATTATGGAAGGTTATCATTTCCGGTATTTTCTTATCGCTAGACGGTGCATCAATTGCATTATCATGATGCATTGTTGAAAGAACCAGAACCACATTGTTTTTCTTGGCGACATAGGATATTAGGGTTGCATTTTTCTGAAACCCAAAAAATGTTGTTCCTACCTCCCGGTTTTTTGCTTGTGTAAACTCCGGGGGAATTTATGGTTTGTTCTTTCTCATGGTTCCAACCAGGGTAAGGTTATTCTGAAGCAAATAGGAGCTAAACCAATTGTCCACGGTTATGTTACCCCCAGTTCCTGAGATCACAGAAATGAGACGTTTTACAACATGTGCTGGTTTGCTGCTAACTTCAAATGGCTCTGCAGGTTGTGTATCAGCATAAACTTCTAGGTTGATGGTGTAATACATCCTAGCATCCATAAAAGCAAATATTTTAAGTCCATACTTATTTGGTTTGCTAGGGATGTACTGCCTGAAAAAACAATTGTCACTAAAAGCTTCTAGCTTTTCATCAATAGTGCAGTACTCCCCAACTGAATAAGCATTTTTACAGTTTTTCACAAATGAAGTAAATACTTCACGTAAATTATCAGCTTTCTTTCTTTCTTTTCTAGTATCTTTGTTATCAAACCTCAAACAGTATAATAGGAACCTAAATCGTCTTTCAGGCATAATCAGACGGCATAACTCAATTCCCATTTTATTTGAAGCCCATATATCTTGGGTGTGTGTATGATTGTCTTTCCTGGACGCGCATATATACAGTATTCCTAATAGAGCTTTTATTTCAATTACGTCTGTCAAGTGAGCATCCCTTTCCCTGGAATAATGTCCTTGAGCTTCAGAAATATTTTTATTTGTACTCAACAATACTAGATAACAGCTCATTGTCAAAAAAGCATTCCCAACATTCCATTGGCGTTTTCGCATTTTTCGCGGCACCTTTCACTCCCGGTAAATGGTGACTATTCTGTCGTCGTGTGCGAACATTTTTTGGTGGACACACTTTTGACCATTTTGAAGATTTATTCCTTCCCAAAAATATTCGACATGGTTATCACTGTCACTATCATTGGAGTCCGCTTCTTGCTCAGTGTCCGTCTTTTGTTCTCTCGATTCCAATCCGTTTTCTTCCAAGTCACTATAAATATCAAACTCGTCACCAGATTCATCTTCTTCTTGCAACAGCCGAAGTACTATTTCCCGACCACGTGCATTTTCCAGGTTGTAGGTCTTCTTTTAGGTCATATTGGATCTGAAGATTAAAAAAATTATTTACTTAGCAACAGCTATTAGAATTCATACATAAACTACTGTATAAAATAAAAAATAAAATATTCACCTTCAGTACCGTGGAAGGTCGCGTGGCGTCTGGTAGACTCCAGCAACGCGGCTCCGGAAACAATCTCTTCCTTCGCACACTGAATTAAAACTAATGCGAAGTTGATGAGCACAATATGTTTGTATTTAGTTAATAGAAAGGTAGATGGCACCACAAGTCAGCAAGAGTATCTGTTCAATAGCAATGTGCAAATAAAGAACACTTGGCGTCTGTGAGACGCCACGCGACCACTGCAGGGTTAAATTTCAACTTGAACCCAGTACAATGACTGTGCAAAGCAAGGATTCTCATTGTGACCATGCTTCAATGGTGCTCAAAACCTAAGTTTACTCTACTATGGCACTGAATTTTTACTTTCTCTATGTACTATGTACGTATTGTATAGAGAAGGTATTGTAATGCACCCAAAAACTGGATACCGAGATTGCATCGGAAATACGTGTTTTGGAACTCCCTGCATGTAAATAAAAGCATTTTTAGAAAAAGGTTTCTGTCTGTGTGTTTGCGTGTGGACAGCATAGCTCAAAAACAAAAAGACCGTTAAATACCCACCTTTTGTATTTAAATTTGATATCTTCCAAGGATGCGACTCAAAGATTTTCAAGAAAATCCCCTTACCCCAAACTAACCTTTACATGAAAATTAATCGGAACTTTTGTTTTTCTCAAAAATGGCTCAACCTATTTTGATTAAAATACTTTATATATAAGATATCCTTGTGACGAACGATATGTATATCAAGAATTTTCTGAGAATAGTCTTTCAAGACCTCTTCATTCTGGATGACTTTTATATAACTGGCAAACCGTAAGAGATATACAAAAACTTACTTCACAAAAAATGTAGATCTCATTAAAACATACAGTTTATGTCATATACATTTTTTGTACAGATAAGGCATTTTCGAGACATGCCGAATTATTAGTTTCAATTCTAAGCCACTTGTACTTTTCTCAAACGGGAAGACGTCTTTTGCTCGTTTGTTTACTGCTGGCAAGCAAAGAGATTTGAATTTCAATTGTTTCACATAGCGACTGGCTTTTAAAGGCTGAAAGTATCCCTTTAATCTGTGCGGTTTCTGATTTTCCTTCTAATTATAAGGAAGTTAGTAATAATACTAATTCTGCTAATGTTTATCTTGATTGAAGTAGATAGAAGAATAAGCCTTTTAACAATAATTTGTTACAGAGATGTAGAGAAAGTCATGTGAATGGAACACATCAGATTTTTTCAATCTTGTCATACACACGACTGGTGTGAAAGAAACACTTAGTTCTCATTGATTGACCCAATAGTTGTTTAAACTATAAAGCCCGGGACAAACGAAAGTCGCAATTGAGGAATGCATTCGCAAAAGAATTTGAGCTCTCCTTGTGGTTTACGAGCAAAACGGGAGTGATTTGGTGGCTTAAGTGCCGTACCGGCATGTTGCTGTGGTAGCTCAGCGGTTAGAGCAACTGGGCGGATGCCATGAGATCGGTGGTTTAAATCCTAGCCCTGGTTTTGAGTTTTTCAGTCTGTTTCTCCTCTCCAACTGTTTAATACATAAGACTGGTGTGGAAGAAACAATTACTTCTCATAGGTTTACTTCCTTCCAATTCGTCCCGCAGGTAACCTCGCTCAAAGTCCAAACTGTGTTCAGATGTGCTTCATGTTGTACAGACAAAATTAATACACTGTCATAGTTTTATGGTGAGGTCTCAAAACGCCTGTATGCGTTGTGCGATGTACTGCAGTGACCTCGGTATGTTTCCGTTGCGCAATAAGCGGCAAGTAACAGTTCGAGCTTAACCTTATGAGCTGTGTTTCAGCCGCTGCTTTGCATTCTGTTGTAAAGACGGTTTGTGCACTGTGCTTTCTAAAGAGGAAAGTTTATTGTAGATACCTTTGCTGTGTGTGATTTGCTTAAGGGTGTAATTATCTTATCATATGTCCTCTGAGATGACTAACGGAGAAGTCCTCTTGAACAAATAATGTTTATGCACTATACATACATAAAAACCGAATAATGCAAACAGGTGTATAGACATTTTCAACAGAAATGTCCTAGGTATCCAGTTTCGGGTAGGGATATTTTGAGACATCTGGTTAATAAGTTTAGAACAACGGGGCACTAAACCTAAGAAGCGAAAATAATACAATCTAAGGGAAAAAAACTAACGAAATTTATGCAAAATCGAACGCTGTACTAAGAAGTCTAAGCCGCGTTGTACAACAAGTGGATGTTTTGAAAATGCCTGTTCTTATATCTACTAAACTTTAACATTTCAAACCCTACAGAGTAGGTTACAGCCTCGTGACCAGGTAAACAAGCCAGTTTTTGAAACTGGATTTTATAAAATATATTTGACGGTAGGTGCGGCAATGGCCGAGTGGTTAGCCCGCTCGCCTCCAACCTAGGCGGCCCGGGTTCGATCCCAAGTGCCCACATGTGGGATTTTTGGTGAATGAAGTGGCGTCTGAGTGGGTTTTATCCGAGTCCTTCGGTTTCCCCCGCCACGCATTCCACCAATTGCTCCATCATCAATTGGTATTCCGGAATATTTAAATTATTTTATGGAATTAAAATAAAAGGTATCTTTTTTGTGATTTTTCGTGAAATTTCAGTCGTGCATACCCTTAGTATAAAAATTTTCCTCGTAAATAGATGTATGGTTGCTGTAAAAGCAAAACGGGCAAGGTCGTTCGTTATCTTTCAGCGATACCGTACATTCCCATAGGTACCGTAGAGATATCCTGCATAATGTTTTCAAATATTGTCAGGTAACGAATCAAAATACGGGTATTTTCAACAAGATTCTGCCGTCGACCATAGAGCTCAAACTTTTTGGAAGACATAATGGCAGTTTTGATGACGGTGAATATCTATAGGACTATGGTACCTCTAGTTGTAGTGAGGCCTAAGAAATAAAGTTTATAGGAACAAAGCTCACACCATAGACAAGCTTTAAGACAATATAAAACATTCTATATATATTACGCAAGAAGAACGTGTATGTGTGTGTGAATGGAAATTTGATCTAGAGATGCCAAGAATGTCTTGACTCTGTTAAATATACCCTAACCATACCCTAAATAACACTAGTGTTTGTGCATTAATTGGTAAAAGGCTGTGCAGGTTAGTTACCGCAAAGCCCCGACTTGTGACAGTCAGTGTTTGGTAACACAGAAACTGCGAGAACTGCCATGTTGACGTTGTATTAGCTCTGTTCCGATGCGAACTGTATCGCTCTGCGGTAATTACTCCCATTGTTTAACCTTTTGAGTGTCATATGCAAGCCTCGGCCATTCTACCTCACTGCTTTCAACTGTTTACATGCACACCCAGTATGCCATTTAATTTATCAGTACTCAGCAGTATACGTATCTTAACGACAGTTGACTTTCAGAAAGCGTTAAACTAACTTCGGGATATGGCTATCACTGAAGTCAATGGAAAAGGGTTGTGATACTCTTTTTGATTGAAGAGTATTAAAATAATAGAGCGACGCTTGCCAGATCAGTAATTACTTTCCCTACACGCACTATGTAGATAGTGCATAGAGAAGCTATTGTATTGTAACAAAAATTCTATACCGAAATTTCACCGAAAATGCATGTTTTGAGGACCCTGAGTCCAAAAAAGCATTTACAGAAAAATTTCCTGAGTGTCTGTCGGCAGCAAAGCTCAAAAACCGTTAAATATCAAACTTGGTATTTAAATTCGGTGTCTCAAGGATGAGACACGAAGATTTTAAAGAAAATCCCCCCACTCCAAACTACTCTTTACTGAAACATTTTTCGAATATGTTGATTTTCTCAAAAATGGCTCCAACGATTTGGTTTGAAATATCTTATGTATAAAATATTTGTTTGACAAACGAAATGTTTCTCTTGAATTTTCTGGGAATAGCCTCTGAAGACCTGTTCATTCTGAAAGAATTTTATATAACTGCAAAACGTAAGAGATATAAAAAACTTACTACACAAAAATATGTATATCTTATTAAAACACACAATTTATGTCATATACAGTTTTTATAGAGTTAACCATTTTCGAGATAATCCGGATTATTGGTTTAAATTTTGTTACTTAAACTTTCCTTAAACAGGAAGACATATTTTTTCTCGTTTTTCGTTTGTTTACCCAACCTAAATTGTTTCACATAGCGACCGGCTTTTAAAGGACGAGAATATCGCTTTCCCCTGTGTATTTTCTTATTTCCCGTCTACTTACAAGGAAGAAAATAATAAGACTATTTCTGCTAATGTTTATCTGAATTAATGATGCAGGTAAAGGAGTAATTTTGTAAAGGTTACCTAGTGTGGAGAACAAGTAAACGGAACACATCAGATTTTTAAATTAATCCGCAATACAAGTGAATGATTACGCTTTCTTAACTCTCGTTTTAATCTTGAGAGATTTTCTACTGTGGTTTCTTCAGCAGTGAGGAAGTCATGTCTAATGAAGTATTTAGTGGTCTCCAGAGCGTGTCTTGGATCTTCCATGCAGAATAAAAGAAACTTTTTATCTTAGTACGTTTTGTTGCTTTTAGGTTTTACCCCGCTCGACGTACAAACTAACTAATCCTTTATGGTTAAAAAGTTACTTGAGAGCTAAACTGCTGGAAATCTCAGTATTCCTGACAGTGAGTTCATGTAACCCGTTAAACGAAGAAGGAACAAAGAAAAGCCAGTGGAAAGCTTTCTCCTCTATTGTGGCTGCTGCTTCTGTAATCTTTGTCTTTCTCTTAGCGTCTCTCCTATGTTATCATGCACTCTGTTTTACGCTTTTCAGTTTCACATGAAATTAACTTCCCAGACTTATGAATAAATTAAAGCAGTTACACAACCAGCGATTTATGTACACATTTTACCTTCATAAACAGTAAAATGGAACGCGAAGCATTTACCATATAATGCTGCATTTATTCAGATAGATGAGGCACTACGTCACACGAGGTCTTGGTCAGCGTTACAAGCCGGATGAGAAAAATGTGGACTAAAGCTTTATTCCTAAAATTTGAGTTATTTAGTGTCACTGCTACTTCACAATTGTATTCATTTAATTCACTGCGAATGGGTATTGCCCGATGGCAGAGTTAAATACATATACAAAATAATATCAGGAAGAATAATGCAATGAACAATAAATAAGAATATTAATAAAACAGTGCAACTGCGAATCTAATTACATTGTGATTATAATCAATTAATACAAATAATATGAACAAACAACTTTACTTACAAAGTTATGTACAGTACCTACTGTGTTTCAATTTTGTCAAGACATTGATTGTCACGTGGTACCGGTTCTTAAATATAAATGTTATACTGCCAAAGCGTCTATTCGCTTTTTTAATGCACAGGATGTTCGGCCAGTCGAATTTCTGGGCAAATATAGCAATTGTTTGCGATACTGAACGAGTCTTCGGTGAGGATGTGGCGCATAATTTACGAGTAATGAAGGAACAACCAGTGTGGAAGTTCATCAATCGTTATGGAGGAGTTGAAAGCAAACGTTGATAAAAGAATTAAGAAATACCGGTGATTCACTTTGAACACCATTCATGACTTTTGGAGTGGAATAGATTTCCTAATCGATGAAGAACTCAAAGTGGCAGTGACATCTTGGCTCAGATTTTGAGCGGTGGAAGAGTATAACATTTGCATTGAGAAACCAGTACCACGTGACAATAAATACCTTGATAGCAATCGCGATTACATTGAGAAACAGAGTAAGGTAAATAAAACAAAGTTTTGTGTTGATATCCTTTGTTATTATTTAGTTATGTCAAATTATTCGTTATTTTCTGGTTAGTCTTGTCAAGTTAACCACAGAAAATTTTCAAGTCATTAATTGCTTTACTATTTCCATTAATTATCTATCTAAGTAACATCACCATTAATGTTTACAACAATACGAAATCTCAAACATACAATTAAGTATAACTTACAATATATTATCCAACATTTAAAGTATTGTGATTTTTCCTAAGTTTATTTAAGAACAGAAGACAGCTACTACAAGCAATTTATTCCATTCTTTGAAGATCCTATTAACAAAGGGAATTTTCCTACGTCGCTTCTGCTCCTTTTACCCCTAATTTTGAACATTAGATTGTTTCGTGTATAATACGCTGCGTTCTCCAATAAGGCAGTAACGTCAATACGACTTTGTTTTCATCTAACCATTTTAGAGATATTCCGTGTTATTGGTTTCAATTTTTAAAAATACGTCAAGCTTTCTTAAACGGGAAGCCCTCATCTGTTGCATACCTCTTTTGTTTTAGTCCCGACTTTGGAAACAAAACCAATAAAACATCATTTGGGTTTATCAGAACCAGAATTTCATATATTTTCCTCACCGGTGGTTAATACTTAAAAGCCAATATTTGAGGTATCCTGTTCGTTACATAGCCAGAATGCTGATTCCGCTGTAAACTTTCCATTGGATATAGGTGCTTCCATATTCTCTGCACGCCCCGTTAAGAGTCCGGTTTATCAGTTTATTTCAGATATATTGAGATTAAGTATATGTAAGTAAAGTAATGACATGTATTGCTCATCATTCTCTTACTACGTTTACATCCCTCTGCTTGAAACCATTGGTGGTTATGATTAATCCACTCAGCAATGGTTTTCGAATAGAGTTTAAGAGTAAACCAAAAACCTGTTGAGGTCCAGTAAAGACTCCTTTGCTTTCAGGATATCTGCTTTTTCATTGCCTAAAATTCCCGTATGGCCAGGGACCCCCAAAATTTAACCGTGTAAGGTTTTACCAATTACATAAGGTTTATTGGGCATCCTGTCTGCACTGAATCCTCAGTGTAAAGAAAAGAATCTTCTGTAAGAATAGTATGCAGAAGCTATATAAAATAAACGACCGTGACAGAGAGAGTCATCTGTGTGTAGCGCATCAGAATGTTTACACCTCATTTTCTCACAGTAACTGCACGTGCACATGGTTTGCTTTGTTTTTAAGCAGCTCAATCTTTAACAAGCAACATGTTATTTCTGCGTATAGACTCAGCACTTGAGGATGAGATGTTCAGTGGAAAATGCATACCCTATTTGGAAATACTTTGTTGACACTTGTAAATATTTCTTGTAATTTAATTAATAACAAGTTCATAAGTATCTAAAACCATTATGTTCTGTTTTATACAACAAAATATTTTCGGCTTAATCCTGTAGAAAATGTATTAGTTTTCTCTACAAACATACTAAATAGGGAAGTTATTGCATTGCACCCAAAAATTGGACACCAAAATTTCACCTGATAAATATGTTTTGAGGTCTCCTGTAGCTAAACAAAGCATTTTTGGGAATATATATATGTCTGTCTGTCAAGCGGGAGACCTGGGTTCGATCCCCAGGCGGCGTGGGGATTTTTCCCCCGCTGGGAGACCTGGCCCGGGGTGCACTCAGCCTCGTAAGGTCCCTGGGGCCAATTGAGGAGCTACTTGATGGAGAAGGAGCGGCTCCAGGTCATGAGGACCGCATTAACCGGTCGGCGGGACTCTAGGCGCTGACCAAGTCTCACCCTCCAATACTGCACCCCATCCATGATGTCTGTAGTGGACCGAGATGGGGGACGCAGCGGCCGGGTGGTAGGCCAAGGTTCCCCGTGAGCTGTCGTGCCATGGAGTTATTATTATTATGCTTGTCTGTCTGTGAATAGCGTATCTCAGAAACGATAAGTCCGTAAAATAACAAACTTAACACGTGCTTAAGTTCTGGATCCTTTGAGGGTGCGACATGAAGATTTTCGAAAGGATCTCCAACCTCTTAACTCTTTTGTATGCAGGATTTCAAAAGTTAGTTATTTTCCAAACTAGCTCTACCGATTTTAATTTAACTACCATATGCTTAAATTGTTTTCGTCACAAATGAAACATATGTATCGAATTTTCTTGAAATATTCTCTGCAGTTTTCTTTATTCTGCAGTACTTTTGCATAACTGGCAAACCGCAAGAGATAGGCAATATGTTACTACACGAAAATGTAGATCTCGTAAAGCTCACACTTTACTTCGTCTCAGAGAGATATTCCTTGTTACTGATTTTAATTTTCCAATATTTATACTTTTCTCAAATGGGTAATCGTCACTTTTAAAATTCCTGGCCGTGCAAAGAGAACGGAGTTTCAAATCCTGCACATAACAACCAGCGCTTAAGCGATTTCACTATCGTTTTAGTCCAAAGTATCCCTTTTTTCCCCATCTATTTAAATGGAAGTTAGTAAAGAGATCATTCCTATTAATGTTTATCTCGATTAGCATTAAGTAGATAGAAGAATAAGCTTTTAAAGAATAGGATAGGTAAAGGGAAACTGAAAACTGTAATGCCATAGCCGGACTTTGAACCACGGATCTCCCTGTCTCTAACCGGCTGCTCTACCAATGAGCTACCATGGCAACAGCCCGGCATAGCAGTATATTCCTCAACTGACTTGCATGTTTGCCGGTGAACCACAAGGTGGTCTCAAATTGTTTTGAGATGATATATCCCAATGGCAAATTACAATGTCGTAAGCACTTTAAATCCTATGATTCATAGTATAGCCAACTATTATGGTCAATTAGTTTTTCCCACAAGCCGTGTGTAGGACAGAGGTTGAATATGTAGAGTCAGACTGGAAAATTCAATGCCTTTTCCGGGATTTGAACCACTGATCTCCCGGTCTCTAGTCGGTTGTTCTACCACTGAGCTACCATGGCAACTTGCCGGCACGTAATTAAATGTGTCAAATGACTCGCATTGTCCTGGTTAAAGAATACCTTTTTGCAGAGTTAGTAGAAAATGTTATGTGAATGGAACGCATCCGGTTTTTTTACAGTAGTGACAAAAACAGAAGCTTGTAAATAAGAGAGGAAATATCGAATACTCCTCCTTTTTACCTTCGCTAACTGCTCGTGAAGTTGTGTAGAATAATGACCGCCTAGCATTTCTGCAACCCTTTCTACACGAGCATACCTATTTCTGGTTTCTCTTAACACGTTCGTTTAAAACATGACTTCAGGATTTATGTGAGCCGGAAGCTCAAGGGTTTTAATCCCAGAGACGTAGCGAGGATTGTTAATTTAATCCGAGGTTTTCCGGACTAAGTTCACAGCTTGGCGTTTTCTCCTACAATGTACCTGTTTGTTATAAGAAGCAACAATCTGGGTATTATGCATTTGCATGAAATGTAAACCGTTAATGGCTTTATTCTGCCAGGACATTTCTTTTTCTTTTTGTTGTGGGTGTTGCAGTTTATGCATGGCAATAACCTCTACCTATACTTCAGAAGTTCTTTATCTGTTGTAGTATATGTCGTACTTTTCCAATAAGTACGTATGAGTATTGATTAGTTCTTTGACGTTATAGTTACACGCATTTAGGTAATACATCTGAAATTTGACCAAAATTGTGAAAATGATTGTTTATGATACAAGTGGTAAAAATTGTGTTTTATATTGTGAGTAGGAAGCTTGCGAAACGAGGTCGTAGTACGAGTACAGTAACCCTACGAACAATATAAAATAAAATTGACTTCGTGTTCGAGTGATCAGCGAGCTGATTTCCCACCCGGAGGTCCCGGGTTCTATTTCCGACTGGGGCGGGGAATTTTTCTTTAGCCAGAATTATTCCCTATCCCCCACAGAGTCTGGAAGTATGTATGTGATAGTGAATGTGTGTGTGTGTTTGAGGAAAATAAAATGATTTAAACCCAACGTAAAGAACCTACAGTCAACGAGCTCTTTTAAGTGCAAACGCCCCCGATATGCCCTTAGATGTTAAAGGAGACTATATATATAATAATATCACGTGTGTCATACACTATTTGTTTTAGACATATTGTAATTATAAGTGGGTTGTTTTACGTATTTTACGGAGTTCATGCTTAACGTCTGCGATATTCAGTTGTTGCCTTGCTTAGCATCAGTGGTGACAACATGTCTTACTCGTACAGAACGTAAATACTTTATACAACGGAGGCAGCGTAGCAGTTGTAATTTCCCTCTCGCCGCTGGTTCAGCAGATTCCATGTCCATGACATTCAAATCATCCCCATTTTATGCAATGATACGGGGTTTCAGAGTCATAGCCTACTTGAATGAGGCTGTGGACGCATAAATTGCTACATTAGAGTGTTATAATGTTATAACACTGAGTGACAGAATTTTCTACTTTTAACACTACACTTCTGGTAAAAGTGCTACATTTAGCATCAACAGTCTAAAACTGTTTTCATGATCAAATAATATAAATTCTAAGGCTTAGGTAAACATAGCTTTTTCAAGTTGGCGAACTTTAATTACCTGTTAACGTAAGCTCTAAATGGGTAGCGCATGCTTGTTAAGATGCTCGCCAAACTTCATTCGTAGCTCTCTCGTAAACATTTTTAGCATTTTTCCATACTCAAGATGCTAAGAACCATGCTGTTTCTTTCTGTAGCACTTATGTACGATGTACATATTAATTAGAGCCATTACTGTATTCCCAAAAATTCGATACCTAGACTTTATCGTAAATGCATGTTTTGAGGTCCTCTGAATCCATCAAAAGTATTTCTTTTAAATGATCATGTGTGTCTGCGGGCAGTATAACTCAATACTTAACTTGGTGTTTAAGTCTCCCAGTTTTCAAGAAAGTCCTCTAACCTTAAACTACTCTTTACATGGAAAAGGTTTTGAAAATGTTGATTATATCAAAAATCACAAACGTTTAATAGAAATACGGTATATTAAATGATATTCATATAAAAATCAAAAAACAGTCTTAGGAAGATAAAGACATAATTTTAAAGTTCTGATCATTCAGAATGACTTTTGATAACTGGTAAACCGTAAGAAATAGACAAACATAGACAACAAAAATGTGGATATGGTTAAAACGCAGATTTTATGTTTTGGAGCTGAACCTTTTCCGAGATATTCTCTGTTATATGTTTCAATTTTTCAATACTGATATTTTTCTGAAACAGGAAGTTTCCACTTATTTCAGATATCATTTGTTTTACTCCTGACCGTGCAAAGAGAAACATTTCAATCGTTTTACATGGTGACCAGTTTTGAGCACATCAGACTTCTACTTACAGAGAAGCAAGTAATGCTATTTTGTTAATATTTATCTCGATTAGCATGATATAGATAAAAGAATAATGATTTGTAAGAATAGTTTGCTTCTGGAACAGGTAAACAAAGTCATGTGAATGGAATGCGTCAGATTTATTTTTAAATTACGCTTCAGTTTTGAGAAATAAGGAAAAATCAAGATTTTTGTATATTTAAAAAGTAATACTTTTAATACAATAAATAGGGTGTTGATAACTTCGGATATAACAGATTCAGTTTTAATGTTTTTACTGTAAAACATGAAGTGCTTATTTGGACAATTTTAGAACTGCATCTTGTATGGCATTTTTATTAGTACGATGTACTAGTAGTAGAATGAAACTAGATAGCAGTTATTAAATATTATGAAAAAGGTTCTATTTCTTGTTGCAAATGTATTTACAATAGGCGCTTGTTTTTGTTTCCTGGCTACGACGCTCTGCTATTGCAGTGGACCGCGAGTTCAATCCGGCTGGGGGTGATGGATACTTTCGGCTGTAAAAATCCTTAGCATGGTTACCTTCGGAAGAAAACTAAAGCCGTTTGTCCCGTGTCCTAGAATTACGGCAACATAAAATAACCTCAAGCCTGACAAAGACACCTCTGAGCAAAATTAAACGGTCATTCATGCCCAATATGGAACGGGACGCTGAGAACCGTGGCAGTTAAAGAACGGCATAAGAAGAACTCAATTTAATTTAATGTTTAATTTGAAAGCGTTGCCGTATTACGGAGAATTGCTTGCCCTATATTGAGTTTCTTTTTCTCTACTCTCCTAGTGCCGGCTAGTCAGCTGACCCGAGCCGGTCCCCGTGGCCACGCTCGCTAAAGCGTCTCGCTTTGGTGCTTCGTGGGCAGGGGATCGTGGGTTCGAGTCCCGCCTTGGGCATGGGTGTTATATGTCTGTGCAATGTGTATGTGTTTGTAAAAGAAACAGTAAAACCAGTAAACCAGTAATCAGTAAAACCTACGGGGGGAAATGTAAATAGGTATACAGTACCGGAGTGCTGATCAGACTCCGTTACTGTTTTATAAAACAAAAAAAAAAAACAAAAACAAAAACAAAAAAAAAAAACCCGAAGTCTGTGCTGTACAGAAGTTGATACATTGGGAGCCTACCGTATCAGTGGAAATACTGAATTAGTGCTGTCATATTGCCAAAACGTGTGTGTACATTTAGCACACAGAATCTTGCTGCATATGACATAAGTTGGTCACGGGGTTTATAGACACATTCCGTGCTGTCCGTACGCTTCACCGAGAAACTGCTTGTAATCTTCTCAACGTATTTATGTAAATAAGAAACCAGAATTAAATAGCCATGTTCTTGCAGAAGAAACACTCGATAAGCATGGAGAAAAGTCCAAAGAAATCTCTGCTGAATGTTGCACAGGAATCGGAATTTCGCAATCTCGGCTCGGAATGCCAGCAAGCTTTTGAGTTTAAAACTCTTTAATGTAGCTGTGGTTCCGGAAAAGCAATACGGATAATGTAATTTGTGTTAATTTCTGCAATTGGGTGTTGCATAACCTTGATGATCACTTTGTTGACCTGTGGATTTTTTTTCGAGCGACCGATGGTTTTATTCTGATGAACATTAAGAATGAACTGAGTATGAATGCAGTTGTTCTCAAAAAGTCCTACAGATCTCTTAGGGCACATGAACATAATTTCCAATATCTTCTATGCAGAAAGAATGTGGTTAGTGTAGCTGTAGGTTATATTAGGTTACTAGCCGTGTGTATGTCAGGAGTAGAAAAAGCTCAGCCTGGCAGATAAATACATTGCCATGTTTTTCCAAGGATGTGTCAAGAAGATTTTCAAGAAAATCTTCCGAATCCAAGCAACACTTTATGTGCAACATTTTCCGAAAATGTTAATTTTCTCAAAAATAGCTCTAATGATGTTGATTAAAACACCATATGCATAAGATATTTTGATGACAAATGAAACATATCTCAAGTTTTCTAGAAACAGCCTCAGAAGTCCTGTCCATTCTGGATGATTTTCTTTTCTAACTGGTAAACCGTGAACACAAAAGTGTAGTTTTCGTTAAAACACAATTTTTATCCTAACTTTATTAGCACTTAACAATTTTCGGGATATGCCTTGTTATTATTGATTTTAATTTTTGATACCTATGCGTCTCTAAAATGGAAAGTCATTATTCGCTTTTCTTTCTTCATCTAAAGCAGAGAGAACTAAAATTTGAAAGTTATCACTAAGAAACTGCTTTTAAAAGATTAGACTATCGCTTTAGCATAGTATATTCGTCTGTTCCTGTTATATCGTAATCAAATATTCAATAAAAATATTTCTACAACTTTTTTCTCGATTGACGCAAATTAGAGACAAGAATAAACATTTTCAAGAATAGTTTGTGAAAGTAACACATCGAGTTTTACTTTGTGTACCGGTACCATGTACGTACTAGTGGACAGAGAAAATATTGTACTCTCCAAAATTCGACACCGAGATTTAACCGGAAATACAGGTATTGAGAGCCCCTGAATTAAATAACGATCCGTGTATATCTCTCTCTGTCTTGTGTGTGAACAGCATGAATGAAAAACGAGAATTCAATTAAATACCAAACTTGATATTTACGGGGGCCAACCTATGAACACTGACCAATACTCTTGAAAATTTTGATTTTGGGATTTTAACAATTAGTATAGCATTGTCCTTGTAGATTAACATACCGGAGTTATTTCGCCAAGTGCAACTCTAACGCCTTTCGTGTGATGTTTTAAATAGAATTTTTAATGGTGACAAATGACACTTCAAATATTAAAATGCATGTATCTCTAAATGAATTTTCCAAATGCATGTAAAAGTTCAAAACGCTCCTTGCGGTGCACTTTAAACCATTCAGTTTGATTTTTCTATCAAAGAACCTTAATAATATAACAAATAAAAATTATCGAATAAATTTTTTAAGTAAATAAAATTAATTACCCATGTATTTGTGTCAAAAAATTAATTAATCCAGAAATATAGTGAAAAGGTATGAACGAATAATTTATAATAACTTTGCCTGCAGTAATATTTATCTAATTAGTTTGAAACTCATCCGATGGTTTTTAAAGTGATAGTCCTGGAATGTAAATATGAAGTTTTGTTACAAAAAAGTTTAAAACTGAAGCGCAAGGAACCTTTTTGGTAGAGTAGTGAAAACAAAACAAAACTTTTTTTTCCAGAACTACTTTATGCATTTGTCTCAAAAGTTTAGAATTAGTTGCACATAACAAATAGAGGTAGGTGGTAAAAAATGAATTTGAAAATTTACAGGTTGGTCCCCTTAAGATATGCATCTTCCAAGGAAGTGACAAGGTTTTAAAGAACAACCGAAGGAGATAGACAAATACTTACTACTAAAAATGTAGACATCGTTGAAACACAATTTATGTCAAATACCTTTCGTTTGTGTAGTTAACCGTTTCCGAGATATTTGTTGCTACTGGTTTTAGTTTTAAATACTTAAACTTTTATAAAATGGAAAATTGTTATTCGTTTACCTTTTCCGTAGTCAGCCAAAGGGAACAGAATTTCAAATCTATAACAAGATGACCAGCTTTAAAATATTCGATTATATCTTTAGCCTAGTGAAACCCCCCTGTTCCATTTTTTCGTAGTCGGCTTCCCCCCCCCCTATGTAGGACTTATACACCCTAGGACTTACAAGCGGAAGTCAGAAGTCTGTCGGGGAGCCAGCGGCACGAAACCACAGAATGGAGAACCTGAAGCGAGTGGTCGGCCCGTAGCCAGCCATGAGCGTGAGGAAGCGGATGAAATGAAACGCAAGCGAAATGGATGATAGGAAAGGTGATGATGGAGCAATTGGTGGAATGAATGGCGGAGAAAACCCACCCAGACGCCACTTCGTCCACCACAAATCCCAGATGCGGGCGCTTGAGATCGCCTGGGTGGGAGGCGAGATCTAATCGCTTAGCCACGGCTCCCTTTATGTCTTCAAGGAAATTTGCAATAAAAGAATACCTACAAATATTTATCTCAATTTCGCAAAGTATGTAGAACAATAAGCATATTTATGAAAGTTTGTGAAGGTAATACATCGAGTTTTTAAAATTCATATTGCATAATTTCTGTAAATAATTACCTAGTACCACATCTAGTAGAGCATTATTTGGATAACATTGATTCGGTCCCGCAATTTCCCATTTGAGTACAATTACCTACGGATAAAAATCTGATGTGTTCTATTCACATTATTTTCTCTACATCGCTTTAAGAAATTATTGTAAAAAGCTTACTCTATCTACTTTATGATAATCGCGATAAATATTAGCAGAAATTGTCTTATTTACTTGCTACTTTGTAAGTGGAAGGAAAATAAGTGAATGCACGATAGTAAACACTTTTAAAGCTGGTTGCCATGTGGTTGAAATCCGTTTCTGTGCATGACCAGAAGTTTACAGCTTTCCGTATGAGCGTTTTAAATCTGAAACAATTAACAAGCAATATCTCAGAAATGGTCAATTTCACGAAAAGAACACATCTGACAAATTGTGTGTTTTAACGATATTCAACATTTTTTGTGTAGTACTTTTTTTTTTCTATCTCTTACGGTTCACCAGTTTGGCAAATTCTAGCAAAGTTCATCCAGAATAAAGAGGTTTTTAGAGGTTATTCCCAGAAAATTCAAGATATCCATTTTATTTGCCATGTAAATGTTTTTAATTTACGATATTTTAATCAAATTCGTTAGAACTATCAGGTAATCAAAATTTTCTATTTTTCCATGTAAAGGGTGGTTTCAGGTGGAGGGATTTTTCTCAAGGTCTTTGTGTCGCATTCCCGGAAGATACTGAACATAAATACCAAGTTTGGTATTTTACCGACTTTTTGTTTTTGAGTTATCGTGTTCACAGACACATGGACACACGAACACACACTTGGATTTTTTTCTAAAAATGTTTCTTTTGGATACGTATATTCCGGTGAAATCCCTGTATTGAATTTTTGGGTGGAACACAATACCTCTTCTAGGTAAAAAATGAGTAGTGTTTTAAATCTATCACCAGGCTGATTTAAAGCCTTGCTTGAGTACAGATTTTTACCGAGTTTTGCCCTGGATGTATTCCTGGAATATCCAGGCGAGGTCATCATTGAATCCATGCTTACTGATGAAACCCACGCCTGGCCGCTAAACCTCAGTTCAGAGTACATGTTCGAAACCATATTAAACTGTTTTCCAGTGAGCTGAATACACACGGTTGTGGTTGAGGTGGTAGCTAGTGCTTCCCAGCGTTAGTGGTTTAGTGTTCGATCTTGTTGGCGTTAGTTGTTTAAAGATCTCTTTTCGTTACTGCAGGTTTACCGTGCTATGAAACCGGCAATATTGCATTTCGAACCTCTGCAGAGGCGTAAATAGACAATTATTTTGACTGTTGCACACACAGAGATGTGATCTAACACAGACCAAACACGTTACGGAATTCATAAATACAAATCGACCAGAGCCACCGTTAATTACACATCATGTGCTCTCAATGTCACCGACATGACTGCATGACTGAAATTTCATGAAAAATCCCAACAAATCGACTTCTTTTATTTAATTCCATAAAACAATTTCAACATTCCTGAATACAAAAAAATTTACAATTGAAAACCACGCGCCATTTTTAAATGCCTTAAGTCACTGGAGGCACAGCAAAGCATTAGACTCGACAAGAAAAACTTCAGTGCGACGAAATCTAATTCGTATCATGCAAAGTAAAAAACGAAGTAATACAAGAAGAAAAGTACAGAAAACAGCAACAGAAGTGAGAAAAAGTGGATTTAAATGCATTCCAATTTTTCCTTGTTTTCTTGCTGTTGATATTTTCAGCAATTTTCTTTCCGTAAAATGTTCCTTGCGGAGCAGATTTTGTGCTACACAAATAACATTTTTGGTACACGTTCATGGGGGTACAAAGAATAATAATTGCTCTAGATTATACTATAGGACTATGAAGCTTATGTTTTAAATTTTCAAACACAAAAATTATTTTTTTGACAAAACAAGCACATTCATAGCCTTAAAAATATTGGAACCGAAACAAAAGGAAACACACAGAAACCGAGGGCAATTTAAAAAATAGATATATTGTGAATCTAGGTTTAAAATATTAGACCAATTTTTTTTGCAAGCACTTTTTAGTGATGTGACGAAAACATATACATTGAGCATAACTTCCAAAACATTGAAAATTTGCAAAATCGAAGACATTTGCACAGTAACTTTTTTGCATTATATTACAGCTGAGGTATATATTTATAAAAGTTAGCATTATTAGTTTGGAATTTCAAACTTTCAGTCCTAAATGACTTTAAACAAAATAAGGGCTCGGTATATCTGTTACAGTGCCTGGATTCGAAGAGTAAACGTGTGTTGAGGTTTCTTATTTCGGCACTTCAAACGTGCTTGAAGGTAGTAGAGCGGTAAGTATGAGGAGCTATTTTGAAGGGGTAAGGTTTGTTTAAGCCAGGGTTTTCAGCTTTTGAGTTATTCGCGTCCCACATGAATGAATTAAAAAATAAGGGTATTTATTCAAATAACAGTATGCATACAGTGATTTTCAACAACCGGGTTCACAGACCGTTCTTTTGCAATACACAAAGTAGTAAGCAATATTTAAAAACAAAAAATAAAATTAAAAGAGTAAACAGAAAATAAAAGAACAAAGACATTCAAATACAGCAACGTAAATTTACAACACAGAAGAAACCGTATTCCGATGTATTAATATATCCTATTATAGAAGACAAATACACTTAAGAGAAATATATTCACACAGTACTCATACCACAACAAAACAGTGACCGAAAAGGATGAAATATCACATTTTAGCTCTTCTTATCGCCTCTTCCCTTTTATCAAGCTTCACAGATCTCAGCTGTGTTGCCTTTAGGACATGTATGATGAACGTTTGAAATTCCAAGCTAATAATGCTAACCTTTATACTACAGCTGTAATATAATGCAAGTTGCAACGCAAATTTCATCCATTTTGCTCTAATGGTTCGGAGGTTACGGTCAAATTTGTTTATGTTTTTGTCATGTTACTGAAAATACCCTTGCGACAAAAAAATCAATATTTTGGTCCAATATTTCAACTGTAGGTTTACCATACATCTACTTTTTGCAATTGCCATAGGCTTCTCTGTGTCTCCATTGGTTTAGGCTCCAAAAGTTTTTAAAGTTATGAATGTGCTTTTCTTGTCATATAAAGTATAATTTCTATGTTTGAAAACTGTAAATGTATGCTTATATACATCTTACAATAAAACCTAGGGCAAATCTTATTCATTGTACCTCTAAGAACATGTACAGAAAATTTTACTTGTTAATTAGAAAAACTGCAAGGAGCTTGTTACAGAAAGAAAAATGCTGAAAATATTAATAGCGAGAAAACAAGGAAAGGTTAAATGGCTCACATTGAAATCCACCAGATTGGTAGGTTTGACCCTCAGATTTCTTTTTCCTCTTCTTTGCTGCTGCCGCCTCTTCTGTCCTTTTCTTCTTACCTTGCTGCTTTTGTTCTACACAACTTCGGCTTTTACTTTGAATGATGCGAATGAGATCTCGTCGAAGTTTTTCTTACCCAGTCCAGTACAGTTTCACCTCTAATGCTTTGCTGTAGATCCAGTTAAGGCATTTAAAATGGCGCCTGGTGGCCAATTATACCTTGTTTGTATTCAGGAATGTTTAAATTATTTTATGGAATAAAATAAACTGAACAGAATATGGCAAACGGCACTAACCAAAGTCAAAATCAAGAGTTCCAAACGAGCCAATCAGACACCGGCAGAGCACAGCCCTCCGCCGACAGAAGTCCAGCCCACCGCCAACCCGAACCAATCACCACCGCCTCCCCACCGGCCGCTGATATAAATACCGCGGTCAACAGTGCAACCAGCACAGTCGCAGTTGAAACGTCCACTAGAGCACTTCGACCTCGCCGCTGCCACCGAAGATGTATGCCGTAGTCGCAGACGAAACGTCTGGGAAGAAGAAGGAGGAGCCCAGTAGACCACGGCCCACAAGCCCGGAATATACTCCAGCCAGTATTGACACCGGCCGTGAAAGCCTAAGAATTTCGATAAAGTAAAAAGGTTGATTTTTTTTTTTTTTTTTTTATAATTTTTCATGAAATTACAATCCCACATACCCTTTAGTAGAAATTTGGCTAGCCCGTTCGGGTCTCCCATCATTACAACATGCAATACAGTGCAGCATTGCGGATAAGCTATCGTTACAGCTGAAACAAGTGTTGAAAATGAAGGGGCGCGACACGAGTATTTTCATATCTTTAATAGTGTTTAACGCTCGCTTTTACTACTAATGGCACCGCAGGTGATGACACTGATCATACTTAGAATGCAAATGGACCACTGGTGGAATGCGATGGCGGAAGAAACCGGAAAACATGGAGAAAATCCGCCCCTGCGCCGCTTTGTTCACTACAAATTCCACATGCGGTCGCTTGGGATTGAACCTGGCTGTCTAGGTCTAACCACTCGGCCACGGTGAGACCGCATTGTGGTATGTGTTTGCCTAGTGACACTTTGCCTAATCTCCCTTTCCAGCGCTGCTCCGAGTGTTGTGCCTGAGTACGCCGTGTGCACTTACTCACACGAGCCCAGTCCTAACTGCCTGGTTTTAATGATCCGGCTTCTCAGAAATCACTTGACATATAAATGTGATATTTTCACACGATTAATTAATTTCTTCTCAGTACAATGATTGAAAAAAATATTGATTGTTTTGTAAAGCTATAGTGGACAAACAGCAACCAAACGCAGAGACACACAATCATAGGACTTGCGATACACGGTTTCCACAATTTAATAATGTACAAATAAAAATGGCAGCATGTTCAAGAACAATTATATGGACAAAAATGTGAACTACATCACTTCAGCAAGTGCAAAAGATGGACATGCGGTCTAAATGAACTTATAAAATCAAGTAAACTCTGTATTTGTATTTTGTATGTTCATTCGTGTGCACTTTGATTTGAATAAAGCTCTAATATTTTCAATAAATTCACTGAAATTTCAGTACACTTTTAAATAAACTATTTGAGCAACTTCAACTAAACAATTCTGCATTATTGTGGAATTGTTTGTACCATTTGTATGCAGATACACCTTGCAGTTCCCGGGAAAACGGGTAATTTTTGTTGAAAAATAGTATCTTGAGTTATTCGAGTTTAAAGAAATAATTACCCTAAAACTTAGATCTACATTAATATTTTTGTATATTAAATCACAAAGTTAAATATTTCAATATTTTAACGAAATAAACACAAATTTAAACAAAATTAGGCATATTTTCAGAAAATACTTAAAATTAATAACATCTTTAAAACGTTATACATATAATGTATAATATGTATGCATAATGTTGCATTTTTGACTTATTGACTCTCCTTCAGATATTGCGAATAATTCCTTAAGCTTTGTACGTATAATATATAAACGTATCTCGTTGTTTTCGCTTACTAATAGCATTGTCAAAAATGAAGCACAAATTTCACAATACAATAATGTGTTTTGAATAGCCCTGCGATATGAGTAGCTTATTTTTACAACTTTTACGTAACAGCTAGCTTCTGTGTTTAGTACAACTCGCACACCGCCGACTTGCATTCATGTGACTCAAAATAAAGCAAAGAGGGACTGATTCAGCAGTAAATTTACCTTTACACAGTGAATGACTTTACATATGCTGAATAGCAGATATTCAAGTAATTTACACCGCTACTGGGAGCCTGGCAATGCTGTGAAGGACTGTATTATCGGCAATCGTAGTCTTCCCAATAGACGAACGTTAACTACAGCGTATTAAGGATATCTATGTGACGCAGGTACTCCTCTGTATTTGAAGGTCTTTTTGTTCTTTTTTTAATTGCTGAGGTTTAATTCTAATTTTTCACTTTCGTAAGAAGGTGATGGTGAGGGTGATGTTGTAGTTTAAAGAACGGAAGTGAAAATGCTTACATCTTGGTTTGAGTTATGTAGTTAATAAACAAATCTAAACTTAAATACAGTATAATAAGGCAATTATGTTCAATATTTTAAGTTAATCCCTGAATACATTGTGAATCGTAATCACACAGTGTTACATGAAAAAAAATGTATAATTACGTAGGTTGAAGTTTCAGAGCGATAGATATTCTTCCCTCACATTACACTACATGTGGTTGGGCAGGGAGGACCGAGAAGGTTGAACCGTGTGACATATTGCGTAAAAAAATCACTCAATGTGTGAAATAGGTAACAATTCCCATCTTAAAACAATGTGAAACTTTTCTCATGAATATAAGTTTAGAAAATAGCAAAAACACTTCAAATACTCGTTCATCACATTGTCCTCAAACGTTGATGCAAATATTTGCATTTATTCAACTCCCATCCTGCATATAATTCTTTGGACAACAGCTTACCATGCTAGGCATCCTATACTCAAGGCCGCGGGTTAAAATACGGCGAAGGGCGATGGATTCTTTTTTTTTCTCGAGCATCCTTAGCATGCATTCCTTCGTAAGGGAAGTAAAGCCTTTAGTCCCGTGTCGTGTATTTACGGCACATAAAAGACCCTCTCGCCTGATAAAGAGGTTACTGAGTAAAATTAAGCCGTTATTAGGCCCAACATAAAATGGTACGCTGATAACCACATTGTTAAAAGATCATCCGTAAATAAAACTCCATTCCCGCTTTAGATAGCAGCTAATATTTGAAAATGTTAGGTTTATTAGGGATTAATATGTTCCAATTATGAAAATTAGAGCTTTATTTTGAGAACTAAACTTCTCATGTTCGTCAGTTGACTGACTCTATGGCACAACATTCCAAGGCGTACCGCCTGGCCGCTGCATTCCCCATCTCGGCACAAAGGCGTCATGAATGGGGTGCAGTACTGGAAGGTGAGACATGATCACTACCTCGAGTCCCTCCCGGCCAGTTGTCACGGTCTTCTCGATCTGGAGCCACTACTTCTCAATCGCAGCTCCTCAATTGACCCCCTAGGGACCTCGTGAGGCTGAGTGCAGCCCGGATCAGGTCTCCTAGTGGGGGAATATTCCCCACGCCGGTACCGGGAAGCGAACCCAGGTCTCCCGCTTGGAAATCAGACGCAC
This sequence comes from Hymenopus coronatus, assembly GCA_030762935.1. Lineage (NCBI taxonomy): Eukaryota > Metazoa > Arthropoda > Insecta > Mantodea > Hymenopodidae > Hymenopus > Hymenopus coronatus. The sequence goes on along the minus strand of CM060900.1, from coordinate 27,709,723 downwards.
TGCCACCGCGCTCAAGAGACTGCCCGAGAATTATTTTATTGTACAAAAAACAAATCTTAAATTTTAGATATTGTTTGACTAATTTTCACAATGTTTAAAGTGGTCAACATTAGCATTAAGTTGTGACTCTTGAGTCTTCAAAAGTTTGTAAATCTTGTTTGCGTGAGTAGTTAATTCGATTTTTTATTTCTTTGTTTTCTGCTTCTGCTGATTGTTTTTCTTTTCAAAATTAAAAGTAGCACTGCAGCATTTGTTGCTATACCAGCACTGCGGAGGGACTTAAAGATCTCAGTGTACTCAGCGAAGCTGTGCAAGTGTGTCCCGTTTCACTAAACGTTACGACGATAACGACAGGTTATCTAAGCAGATAGTGTTGGAAACAGAATAGCAAAATGGTTGGGGCTTACACAAAAGGCAGGACAGTCTCTATGAAAGGTTATGTAATGTTATACATATGTATTTGTCAGATTAGTGTGAGAGCAGAGATCGATTTCTCGTTGATTGTATAAGATACACAATACTGTTATAGCCCTGGTATCTGTTACAAGCTAACATTATGTAATTCGCAATCGCTCTGATGTAAACAGTTAAGCTTGTGATTTATAGCTTATTTAGTGGAAACATATTTGATCGTTATTTCCACGACAGAAACGGGGTTTTCAAATCTACAACAATCAGTTCAGGAAATAAAGGACGCAGTCTAATGCTGAAAACCATTTCAATATTTTAAAATCTTTTCGTTATTTCCATGAATGTATTTAATATACTTAAATATAGATAAAAGAGACCATATTGGGTAAAGGGGCATGAGTAATCTGCTTATAATACAAAACCAGTCTGTGTAAATAGTGAAACCAAAAAGCCTACTCGTCTGCAGTTCATGGATAATTGTCCACCAAGCTTTTCTGACTTGTTTTCAAGAAAGCAAAAATTCACATATATGGTTGACATATTCAGGGTGTTAGGTAGAGCTATTTTGATAAATAGTACCTCAATATTTGACCACTTCGGTGTGTTGTTTTTATTTTCTCTTCGTCTTATAGTTGGCGGCGCCTTGGCCGAGTGGTTAGCCCGCTCGCCTCCCATCTAGGCGGCCCGGGTTCGATCGCACATGGGATTTGTGGTGGACGAAGCGGTGACTGGGCGGGTTTCTTCCGGGCCACTGGTTCCCCGTCACTCATTCCACCAATTGCTTCATCACCACCTTTCCTATCATTAATTTCGTTTGCATTTCATACCATCCAGTTCCTAACGCTCATGCTTGGCTGTGGGCCGACCACTCGTTCCAGATTCTCCATTCTGTGGTTTCGTGCCATTGGCTCCCCGACAGACTGCTGACCCCTAGGCATTTGCTTGTAAGTCCTAGGGGGTGTCAGTCCTAGACATACGGGAGGGTAAACCGACTACGAAACGAAACGTCTTAAGTTAACCACAAACCAATCACATTATTTACTACCTGGTGTTTTCTGTAGGATCATAACAGCGCAGCGAAATGAACAACGTCTGTCACTATAGATTATTTGCTTTGCTTCCACGTGTTCATACTTCTATACTTGACCTGCTGCTCGAGGTAGTGTGGGTCATTGGTCATGCAGAAAGAATTCGAACTCAGTTCCACTACAACATTTCCTTATAGCAAGAGCTGCCATTCTACCGTCCTCCCCGCGCTCTCGGGGAGAATAAACACGCATGACTTGTGTGTACCACGACTACTTGGGGATTCTAACATTACTGAAAACGTACTACCTGCTCTAAGTAACTAAAATAATTAATTAACAAATGAGTCAAATATTAGTGTACTGTTTGTCATTGCACTGGTCTCAATTACCACTACATAAACCTGTACATATATCTCTATGAGCCTGGATATAAATTTTAACATGCTTCCGTTCATTGTTATAACCACACTTTTTTGTACTATTAGCTATTTCCACCCGTAGTTACCTAAGGTCGCGGGTTCAAACCCGGAGGAGGACGATGTGTTTTTTCGGGCATAAAAATCCTCAGCATGGCTTCTTTCAGAACGGAAGTAAAGCCGTTGGTCCCGTGTTGTAGATTTACGGCACCTAAAAGAACCTCAAGCCTGATAAGAAGGACTCTGACCAAAAATTAAGCAGTCTTTTACGCCCAGTATAGAATGGAACACTGAGAACCACAGTAGTTAATGAGCGTCCATAAATAAAACTCAATTTTATTTCCATCCCATAGTACAGGGTGGCTATAAAGTCTCAAACATTTTTGTAAAAATAATGGTTTGATGGACATGAAACTGCTATTGGCTTGACGTGATAGCAGGTATTTACGAAAGCCATCGCAATTACCGTCATCTATTTTATAAAATTGTGCTCATCATTTATTTGCAGCCCTAAAGACATTGGTCAGTAAGTCGTGCAGGTCTTGCAGATCTCGTGCATTAGTGCTGTACACTTGATAAACCACCACGCGAAGAAATCTAACAGTCATGTCAGGTGTGGTGAACGTGACGACCTTTGTGGCGAGTCTCTGCCAGTCTCTGCTGGGAAATCGCTGATTGGGGTACACTTTGTCCAATGCGGAGGTGCACCATCCTGCTGAAAGTCAACACTGTCAGCAAAGCCAACTTGTGGTTCGAGAAACTTCGGTCAGTATGTCTAGGCGTGTTTTGTCTATTTTGCTACCTTTTGCGAGCATAAAATGGCCCTAAATGGTGGATTTATTAAGACAAGAAATGCATCCTAGTATTTAATAGAACAAATGCAGGCTGTGTCAATTTCCAGCAGCGCCAAAAATTAAAATATATATAAATCAGTAGATATTTATTATGTATTTATTACATATTATTTGTTTTAAAGTGCGAATATCTAATTCTGCCAAAGGTATGAGAGCACGGAAATAAAGTTATATACAATAACACCATCTTTATGATACGTCCATTTTGAGACAGGATTTTCGTGTCAGTCTTCTTTAGGTACTTTCTTGCAGATCATGTGCGTTTTACTCTAACATTACATTACTTTACATTTTACAACGGATTTACTTCCTGATTCAGTCTCATAGCAATACTTTAGAAGCAATTAAAATAAGTGAATAATAATAATAATAATAATAATAATAATAATAATAATAATAATTTCATAGTTTAGAGATATTCGCCTATTCTTACTCGAGTCTATATACGATTTGAGTCCTTATTCGCAGGTTCAGACCTGGCGGAGGGCGATGGATTTTTTCGGCCGTAAAAATCTTAGGCATGGCTTCCTTCGGAAGGGAAGTAAAACCGGTGGTCCCGTGTCGTAGATTTACGGCACATTAGGAACCTCAAGTCCGATAAAGTGGCCTGTGAGCAAAATTAAGCGGTTTTTTCACGTCAAATATGGAATGGGATGCTAGAAATCGCAGCAGTTAAGAAGCGTCCAAATAGCAAGAAAAAAAAAACTGGATTCCAACTCTTCTTGCAATGCATCTTTTTCCATGCGGTTAGTAACTGTAGCGAGTTTTTTCACCGCCTATTAGTGAGCTCTACGTTTGTTCAGTGTTATCATTTATAAATCTTCTCTTATTTCTTCCATGTTCATTTTATTCATTACTGTAGATCCCTTAAGTATTATAAGGTATCTTTTCAGCCGCATTTATCTTATTCCGTTCATTTTTAATAGTGATGTTTCGCTGCCATGCATCAGCACAGGAACTGTCATTGTTGTGTGTAATTTTATTGCCCTTACTACCGTATGATTGGATAAAATGTAGTAGGTGTTGCAACCCAGATAATTAAACTGTTTTACTTGTTACAAGATTATAGTTATACTTTCTCTACATGTACTCTGAATATAGTAGGGAGCGAAGGCATTTTGTTGAGACTTCACCGGAAATATATGTTTTGGCGTCCCCTGAATCCAAAAGACATATTTTTTTTAAAAAATGCTCGCGTCTGTGTCTGAAACGAAAATACCGTAATATCCCAAATTTAGTATTTAAGTAATATTTTCCAAGGGTCGACACAAATATGTTCAAGAAAATCCTCCCATCCTAAACTACCTATTATATATTTTTTTTTGAAAATCTTGTTTTTGTCTAAAATGTCTTAACAATTCTGATTCAGATAAAATGAGAAGTTGGATGCTTGTTCTTCTTCACTTAGGGATTGGGTATTTCTGCCTGCTCCCTCTTCGGATTCTAACAATTGCCTCTATCTTGTTTTAGGATGACCTAGCCACTTCTCCCAGAGAATTGTATCTACGTATTATTCTTTTTTCACTCATTTTGTTCATATACGCTTTCCTATTCTATATTATTCTGCTTTTTCTTGTAATTCATATATACTAATTCCTCTGGAATTCTTTCATTTCTTATTAATTCTCGCCTAATGCATTCTTTAACTCTTTTTAGCACCTCATTTCTTCTGTTGCAGTTTACTTTTCTCTCTTCCTTTTAATATCTACACATGTGAACTGGGACTGCCATAGTTTTATAAAATTACAATTTTGTTTATTTCGTTCTTTTATTATTTAGAGCTCTTGCTCTCTTATCTAAGCTCATGTTTGGTCAAAGCTTACTTCACAGCCCAGATCGTCGAAATTTGATAGCTGTTCCAAGCTTTGTTTTGAATACTTATGTTTACCTTACCTGATGTTTTCCTCGAATAAAAGTTATATGTGCATTTTGAAAATTGTAAAATACATATTATTGTAATTATTATTATTATTATTATTATTATTGTAATAATTATTATTGTTACTATTATCATTATTATGGTTATTATTATAGTTATTATTATATTTATTATTATGGTTATAATTATTATTATTATTATTATTAAGAATTTGTATCAACGTTTGTTATATTTCGTAAGAATAAGAATTTTATAATCACAAATTCATGCTGCAAAACGTTTTTGCCGACGGAAATAAACTGTTCGTGTTTTTTCCCCCTATTTACTCAATTAATTGAACACTTTGTTGCTGAAACTAAGAATACATATGTGTTTTCAAAGGAAATAATTAACGCCCTAGTAAAAATGGGCATATGTGGTTTTGTATCATGATAGTCTTTCAGAAATTGGTTATTTATATACATATACACCTATATATAATATATAAAATTATATTTGTCGTGTTTAGGTAAGATCACAGAAAATCGTTTCATTAGCAAAAATATGCAACATTTTATGGACTAGGCCGCCAGTTACTGGGACAGAGAACCATACATAGGCCCCTAAAACCCCCATAGGTCTTGAGTTTCGGCCACGGGAATTAACTCAGGACCTCCTGATTGAGAGTCGAACACTTTACCGCGGCACCACTTGTTTGTAAGCAAATTGTGTATCTATTTCTATTACTATGCAATAAACTCAAAAGGAAACTGGCAATTATTGCTAGAAAACATTCTCGAATTTTGATTTGCTGTTTTGCTTATTACTATCATTCGTATGGAAACATTGGCACTGATCCTAATGTTTTAATTTTGGGATTTAGAGAAGGATTTGCTGGACTTAATTGTAACTCAACATTAGGAACCTGTGTACTGCTCTTTGAAACGATAAAAAATGCGAATGGAGTTGGAAAGTTCGCATACACATTGCAGTACATATCCAACCCTTTAGCCCCGGCCGTAATCCCTCGCTGCTAAAATGAATATTACTATAACGTTTGCATGTGCGACTCAAAAATGCATAGGTTCAAATTCCTTGCGAGTGTTTTTTCTCGTTTTCCTTCTTAGTTTTATTTCCTGTATTCTTTTTTCGTTTGTATATGTCTTATTTTCTTGTACCGGTTTCCTTTCATAATTTAACGAAGGAAGTGCTAGACATGTTGACCTGGCTGGTCTAGGCAGATTGGCGTTGTAAAGACCTCCAGATTTGCCACGAACTTCGAATAAGTATGAATGTTTAAGTGTAGTTATTGAAATAACAGTATCATACATTGATCTTCAGCAATCGCACGGGTCCACAGACCGTACGTGCTTTTGCAATACAAAAAATAGTAAGCAATATTAAAAAGCAAACAACAACAAAGAATTAAGGGTAAACACGAAAATAAAAGGACAAAGATATTCAAATACAGCAATTTAATGCAGTACACCTTTTTCAGATGCATCAATGTACCCTATTATAATAGACAAATACACTTAAGAGAAACGTATACACATAATATATACACAATATGTAACACCACAATACAACAATGACATAAGTATGACATAGTTATGGCATAAAATCTATGCATGTAAAACATTATAATCACTTTTGCTTAGCCATTCTTATCCCCCCCTTCTCTATTGCTAGCCTTCTCAGATCTCAGTTGTCTTGCCTTAAGCAGAAATTTACCTAGCCCGTCCGCGTCTTTCGTGCCTGCCAGTGGCGTCCAACATGCTTCTAGCTCTACATTCGCGGTCGTAAAGGATCGCGGTAAATATTTTTCCCTCCATTCTCCGTACTCCTACATCTTGCCAAGATATGGGCCCACGACTCTTCCACCTCGCAAACGGGGCAGATTCTCGTCAGTGATTTTATGCTCCGCCATGCTCCTAGTCTAATCCACGCGAGCCCCTCTCTAATGAGTTTGGTAATAAAGCAGTTCCCGGATAAGGATGAAATCCATATTGCGCTCCACTGTAAAGAGAGAGCCAGTTAGACACTGATACCGGGATACCAGATTGCTGTGGAGGCTCGGTAACCTACCGTTATTCTGACATATTTCAATATCCGTTTCATATTAAACTTCAATGTTAAATCGTTTGAAATGCGCAACGCTCCAACTTTCATGGAATATTTGGTATAATGCATAAACACAGTGGAAGCTGGAATAATGTACGCATTATAACTAACAATATGATATTATTGTATTACACTGTTGTATACAGGTTGTTTCGAAATGGCCGAACGAATATAACAGTCTTATAGCATAATACTTCTGTTCAAAGAATATCCGGGCTCTTCTTAATAATTCAAATGTCAAGATATTGAGTTGCTTATTTTAATCAAACAATTTTCATTTCGCGTGTCCACACTCAGAGGTAAGCGTCGTTTTTGAGATATTGCTGCACTTCATATCTTTTATAACCAATAAGATTGAAATACATAAATAATTAAAGATTATTTAACTAGTATAAACACTAACAAATCTATCAAAAATAACCACAAATGTAAATAATAACAAGTATGTAGCTTGCAAACAATTTGAAGCACATGGTTGCAACAGCACCACTTCCAGTTTCGCTTCCACGCAGAATGCTCATGATAGGTTCAGTACTTCTAACGGGTAAAACTTTTCGTCCATTTTTCTGCGAGTGTGTGAAATTAACTGTCAACTGCAAAGTTTCAGCCGAGGGGTACAGTAGACGAAGCTTTTAAGGGGAATCCTGATTGCTACCTCCACAATTTTTAAACGTATTTGATTTCATATCACATAGGAGAAGAAATTACAGCTAACTTAATTTAACCTTCAAAACTATTTTTGTTTCCGGAATTTTATTTTAGTAACCTAAGCAGAAATTAAAATAGCATACGATTGCTGTACAATATTACTTTTTTAAGCTTGCGCAGAACAGAACGGTGCTGAACTAAAATCTATAAAGAAAACGGTGTTTCGTATACATAGTTACCCATATTCAGCTTTCGTATCTTCCTTCCCCTGTACTATCTATCTTTGTAAGGCAGCGTCTGTGTGTATATGCTATACGCTATGCGCACAAGACAGAGAAGTTGCCGATAGAGCACGGCAAATTCTGGGAAAGTGCAGCTTCTGTTATTCCTCTAGCATACCCATGTCAAGGTCTTCTAAACGGCATTTGGCTCCCGTCGTGCTACCATAGCATTCTACAAGAAACTCTAAGCTCATCCAAATGCATTTTCTAGGGGTACACAATACTGTGGTCCAACTTTGAGGAAATTTCAGATCCAGGTTTGCTGTTAGAGCGTATTAACTGCGATGTGACTATCGGCTATGTCACTAGTTCAATTAGTCCTCAGCATAGAACATAGAATCTTAGAAAGGTCTCGATGATATGGAGTTTAGTTATCTTAAAAATCATGCTTCAATATTGTCGCAACCGCCTTTTCTACTAACAACTCGGGGAACTCGCTGTGGCTGCGAAAGGCAAATACAAAACTATTCTAACTGGATGCGACATGAGGGACGTATCCCCCATGCTAACTTATGGGAAATTAGCAAACTCAGGAGTAAAACAAGGAAATGTGTGAACAAAATCAAACTACTAAATTAAAACATGTTAATTCAAGAGTAATTCCAGCTAATTGATTTATTAAACTTTTACCTGTTATGTTGACGCTGGATGATGCGTAGCCAAAATCTGGGTGAATACTATAGCTCCATTATTAATTACATGATTACTAAAAAACGAGCGATGTGCACCCCACGGCATCCCACTGGCAAAGAGGCTGAAAAGCCATGCTCCCGTGGTTATATTAGACTAACCTTTTCTACAGTACAGCCAAAACAATAAAAATTAATTAGTCAATCATGCCACACTTAGAATGTGGATCCTAACGCAGTAGTACCACATTCTGCATGTGACATCTCCCCCTGCTTTACCAAGATTTTGGCGTCTGCGGCAAAATATACAAAAAAAAAAAAAATCTTTATGGTACAAATTACACATACATTAATAGATTATGTTGGTAGACCAAAAAAAAAATTGATAATATAAAAAAAAAAGTGATTTTTTTCTTCATAGTTTGCGTCCTGCTAATACAGAGTTTATGGGAAGAACACGGAAAAAAAAAATTCTTCTTTTGTTTCTTTCTTTTTTTTTTTTCTCTCACAGCACTTGCACAGGAGGCAATAAAATAGTAAGAGCCTCACCCACTTTACACCACACGATGTTTATTATCATAAGTTTATGATAGAACGAAGAGGAGAAAAAAAAATGGGGCAAGGACCATCTGCATGTTGGAATGGTGCCCAATAAGTGGCCTTGGTGCCACGACTGTAGTGGTGTATGATTCTTTTGTTTCTTTATGGTGCAAGGTCTTTGCTGATCTGGAACTCTCTGCTGCGCGTGTTCCCCTCTAGTTAGCAGGCGACTAATCTAGTACTAATCAACTTTTTCTGGAACATATTTCATAAGAGTATAAGCGGCCAATCCAACAATTATTACAAATGAGAATCCACAAAATTATGTACCATAAAATAATACATTAGGTCTACTATATAACTTTACAACAAGTTAACATCTTTGATGACAAAAATTTCTTAACTGAAATACAACAAATGTTGACCAACAATAAAAGTGTGCATGAATTTAGAACATTAAAGATACATATTATTCCCATAATTAAAAGTAATACAAAATAATCTGTGCACAGATTTAAACAATACACTAGTAAACAATATTATCAGGATCCTGAACTTAACCTAACCAGCTGGTATGCAAAATCATTTTTCTTTATCTTTTATAAGGTGCACCTATAAAATTTTATTTAACCCATATAATCAAAAAATAATTATTATATGCCCTAACCACCTCTATACCTTTTTACTCATGCCACTATTAAACCCCAACATGCTTCACAACTAATTACTCATGCTACTAGCCAACCTATAAATTTTGTTAAATAAAACATGAATAATACATGTGCATTAAAACTGGGGGACAATACATAAACAATCATGTAACTCTATATGATTAACAATTCAAACAAAGATCTAAAAAAAACATTACAATATCAGGAGAAAAGTATGATGCACTATTGAAACATTTAAACACTTTCCATCAATATGAGGCTGCAAAAAAAATTGTAACACAAACAACTGTTGTCATAAAACTCGCAATCAAACATCACAACTTCTCAAATATTAACTCATCTCATCTAATTAGTGGATACACATGGGCACGACCACTAACTATAAATGAGAACATTCACAACTCCCTCAGAGCATCCTTACGACCTCCTGAAAACACAATTAAAACACCAATTTAGTGGTTACTCTTGGGCAATTCCACTAAATCACACAACAGATAACTAAAACTCCCATAGGAACAGGAATTTCTGGCTACTCTTGGGCACTTCCAGAAACTCAAAATCTCCTAAAATCATTTACTCACACAAAATCATCATCTCCCTCCACACAGAAAACAAAATTTATGGTTACTCTTGGGCACTTCCATAAACCTGAAATCTCAAAACATTTACTCTCACATCATAATCATTTTCCTCTACACAGACACATACACACAAACAACAGTTATGCAGCACAAATACTCACAGCATCATAATGAAGACTCGCATCATTTTAAGGCAATAGTACATCATACATAATCATTAATAACATCATTGTCCTCAATAATCATTCCTGAAATCAATTTCAAAAGATCTCATTTCTGAAAATAACATATTTAAATGTATCACAAAATCCAAAATTTTACAATCTATAAGGTCCCACAGGATCATAATATGGGTAAATACGAGAAACATGCACACTTTGCTGCTTAGTACGAGGAGCATGAGGACGTCCAACAAGATAAGTTACTGGGGTAATCTGCCTAATAATCTGAAATGGTCCAAAATATCTATGGAGTAACTTTGTACATTTACCTTTCTTTCTGATAGGGGTAAACACTTTCACCAATTGGCCAACATTATACACAACATCTCTATGTTTAGCATCATATCTCTGTTTCTGTTTGACTTGCTGTACGAGGCATGGCAGGCTGCATAGGAGTAATGGAAGCCATCTGTGACGGAGTTGCTGGTAACACTTGTGTATTTAAGGGTGCATTACCACAAGAAGCTACATCTTCAACTTGTTCAAAAAATTCCACAGGTATATCAGAACTTTGTCTAGTGCGTTTCTTAGGCATTTTGATAACTTTAAATAGCACTGGATAACTAATCAACACTATAAAATACCTCACAGTTCACACAATTAAGTACACCAGCCCTAAGAAAAACTATAGCATAAAACTTAAAATACTAAGCGCCCACGGCGAGGAAGTGAAAAACTTAGGCCCAAAGGCTTCTCATAGACTGATCCAGCCACGTGAATTCTATATCACGATATCTATACAGCAATTAACACATGGAGAGGAAAAAAAATCACAAAATGAGGTTACGTGCTATGAGTATTCGAATAGCGTAACGAACAATAAGTGGTACCTACTACCACTGAGCTTACAAAAATCTTTAAAACACTATAAGCATGGAACTTTGAAAATAATTGTCTTAATACTTTGACTTCACAGCACCTGTTAGCACAAACTTCTATATTTCAGATAAACTTCTCCACACGTGCTATACTGTAAATCCTACTGTTTCCATGCCTACACAACATAGCTTTGCCAAACTCATCCAGAAATCACAAATAGCTGCTAACCTCCAACAGAAAAATGGGTAATAAATGCAAGCACGTGGTTATCACTTTTCACAAATTTAACACAAGTAACATCACTAAGGCCAGAAAACGTTGAGAATTTTAAAAATCACAAGACAAATAAGAAATCGTCACACTACAATTTAGAAATTAAACTTGATGAACTTAAACTTTTACAACACGTGGAGCACTTTGCCAAAAATCAAACCTATAACACACGGAATAGCTGTATTTATAACTGGAATATAGCTGTAGCACACTGAGTTAACTAGCACACGAACATGTGTTTATAAAACACTAACCTGAAAAAAAATTTTTAGTGGAAATGCAACACTTTACCACAATTTAGAATGGAGTAAAATGAACTTCACATACCAATCTTCCACAAATATAACACTTCAATATTAAAACTGTACTAATACATGCAACCTGAGAAGAAATAAACCAGAAAGATACCATTTTAACGACGAAAGTTCGGACCCACGCCGACAGCATGCGAAGCCATTATGACGCTATCACTACTGAAGTCAAAATCAAGTTAAAAATGAGAAATAAATTATTCAGCGACAACGAAACTTTAACTATTACTTGGACACACTAATTTAGAAAACTTTTAAAACTATCTCAGGTACAAAATATAGCCAAATGAGTAATGGAGAGCAAAGGACGCCACAAAGAACCAATTCACCACGTGTTAAATTTTACACGAAATTGGAATACAAAACTGGGACTTTTTAGAATAACATAGCAACCTAGCTCGCCTATATAAATTATTTACAAGGGAATGGAGAAATGAAGAATTTCCAGTCCTAGGACTACCACTATTAGAGCACGTGGTGACAAATTTAACAAAAAAACAACCTAAGAGAAAACTAGCGATTCTACTAATAACCTGTTGCTCCACACCAAATTTTCTGTACTTAAACCCATTTCTTATATCTAAACACCAAACCTAGCGACTCCATCACTATCCTGTACTTTTAAAAAAAATTTCCTAGCGCATAAAACAAATATGCTGTACTTAAAAAAACATTTTACGGCGCCTCCACCAATATGTCGCAACCGCCTTTTCTACTAACAACTCGGGGAACTCGCTGTGGCTGCGAAAGGCAAATACAAAACTATTCTAACTGGATGCGACATGAGGGACGTATCCCCCATGCTAACTTATGGGAAATTAGCAAACTCAGGAGTAAAACAAGGAAATGTGTGAACAAAATCAAACTACTAAATTAAAACATGTTAATTCAAGAGTAATTCCAGCTAATTGATTTATTAAACTTTTACCTGTTATGTTGACGCTGGATGATGCGTAGCCAAAATCTGGGTGAATACTATAGCTCCATTATTAATTACATGATTACTAAAAAACGTGCGATGTGCACCCCACGGCATCCCACTGGCAAAGAGGCTGAAAAGCCACGCTCCCGTGGTTATATTAGACTAACCTTTTCTACAGTACAGCCAAAACAATAAAAATTAATTAGTCAATCATGCCACACTTAGAATGTGGATCCTAACGCAGTAGTACCACATTCTGCATGTGACAATATTAATAGCAATGTCTGGTAGCACTTATATGTGAACAGTCATTTTCTTTCAATAAGCATTTAAAACTCCACATAGAGAAAATGAATTTATAAAAAGCTTAGGAATAGTTTACGAACTGGTATTTTTATGAGCTTCAGACCAGATTTAAAGCACTAAGGGGACCCGGCCCTTCCTATCTTATAATGTTAAATTTGCCAACTTTGATGTACCTTTTCTAAGAAAACATTATAACTGAGAAATGATTCTTTAGAGGTTATAGCATGGGTCTTTACTGGGGATTTCGCATTTTTAAAGATATTTATTTAAATATAATTTCTTTCTCAAAATAAATTTTATTGCGAAAAAAGTAACAATTTCCACTATAACACAACATCAAAAATGTCATTAAAATAATGTGTGGCGGAACAAATAGCTGGTGAAAGTTTCAAACCTCTTGCCATTAATAGTTTCTAATACTTTACCCGTATTTTTGCTAATCATTACATGGAATATAGCACAACTCAATGTAAAATCCAATAGCAAGTTAAAACTTCCACAAACAATATCAAATACTCCATGTTATGCAATTCTACCAACGTTACAAAAGAAACGTTACGTTACATCAGTTTAACCACAACACAAAACTACCCTAGAACAGCGGTAAATTAAAAAAAACGCTCCTAAGGTTGCATCTGTCCTAATCAGTCCTAAATAGGTGACCACGCCCGCTACAGATGTTGCAGTAAAATATCTTTAGAACGCTTCTAAAGGGACACTGGTAATGTGTCATATACCAAGTTAAACAGAATTAAATGCACTATTTTATAAGATAAAAAGCGAAAATTTTAATTTTTTAGATTTTCTGTAGCCGGGTTCCCTTAATATCGTCAAAGGTAAGAAAAGTCTCAAATTATGAGAAGTAATGTATTATTCGATATGTCATTGTGTAGGTTACGTTAGTATATAATACAAAATTGAGAACAATAAATATTCTAAATGTGTGTGTTAATGCTTTTCGCACTTATATACGGTTTGTACAGTTTGTTCCTCTTTCGTTTGGTTTTCATGCTCAAATGCAGAAGCCCTTTATTACTTTAGATTAATGCCCTCTAAAACTATGAATAATAAGTTTCTATTGCACAATGAGCAGAATACGTATTAGTGTAAACAAATAAATTGCTTTATTTATAATGAATTCAAATACAGGTGATCGATGAGCGTGTGGAACACCATATTCCCAAAGCGCCCATTTCCTCATAAGCGATTATCACAAGCGCCTAATCCTATCCACCGTACCGCCTAGCATGATACGCCGGCTACAGTATGACACTGGCCTTCGCATTCCGCTCCAATAATTCAACTGTTCAAAATAGTTCACTGACATTTATTATTTATTACTTTCTCTACAGGTACTATGTACATAGTGTATGGAGAAGGTATTGCAATGCACCCAAAAATTCGATACCGAGATTTCACCGGATATATATGTTTTGGGTCCCCCTGAATCCAAAAAAAAAAAAAAAAAGCATTTTTAGGAAAATGTCCGTGTGTGTGTCTGTGGGTGGCATAGCTCATAAACTTGGTATTTCAGTTTGGTATCCTCCAGGATGCCACACGAAGATTTTCAAGAAAATCCCCCCTCCACAAAAACCCTTTACGTGACACTTTTTGAAAATTTTGATTTTCTCAAAAATGGCTGTAATGATTTTGATTAAAATATCGTATATTAAAGATATTTACTTCACAAATAAAATCTATATCTTGAATTTTCTGGGAATAGCTTGTGAAGACTACTTTATTCTGGATGAATTTTACGCAATTTTGCATAACTGCTAAACTGTAAAAGAAGCACAAACTCTTAACCATACAAAAAATATAGAGCACATTAAAACACACAGTTTATGTTATATACATTGTTTGGTGGAGTTGATCGTTTTTAAGATATTCCTTGTTTTTAGTTTCAGCTTTGAAAAACTCAACTCAACTCCTGTCGATACAAACAGAGGAACTTCAGTCACGTAGCAACCAGCTTTGGACTATCACTTTAACCTATAGTACTCCCTTATTTGGCTTCTACTTACAAGAAAGCAAGTAATAAGACTATTTCTGCTAATTTTTTTCTCGATTAGCATGAAGTAAATAGAAGCATAAGCTTTTTAACAATAATTTGTTGCAGAGATGTAGAGAAAGTCATTTGATTGGAACACATTAGATTTGTTTTATTTATGGACGTTCTTTAACTTCTGCGGTTCTCAGCGCCCCATTCTATACTGGGCGTGAAAAGCCGCTTAATTTTGCTCAGAGTTTATACGACCAACGGCTTTTCTTCCGTTCCGAAGGAAGCCATGCTAAGGATTTTTGTGCCCGAAAAAATCCATCGTCCTCCGCTGGGTGTGAACTCGTGGCCTTGGATTTGTAAAGTTAGCATGGTAACCATTACACCACGGAGGGTGACTGGTTCGCTGGCAACCGACCTGGGTAATCTCATTGGGGCAATAACTCCAAACAAGAATAAATTAAAACAGTGACAAATTGGGAACATAGATGAAACGTATAAGTAATTCTAAACGATCCTCTGGTATTGTCTTTGAAACATTCAGCAAAGAGTATACCCCTATTTATCTTTACATATTGAACTAAAGGAACTTCAAAGGATACCATTCGCCTCTCACCTAGGCGGCCCGGGTTCGATCCCAAACGACCGCATGTAAGATTTGTGGTGGACAAAGCGGCGCTGGGGCGCGTTTTCTTCGGGTTCTCCGGTTTCCCCGCCATCGCATTCCACTGGTGCTCCATCATCATTCATGTATCATCAGTGTCACCGCCTGCGGTGCCATAAGTAGTTAAAGCGGGCGTTAAACACTACCAAAAAAACCTTCAAAGAATGCTTACAAAAACATTAATTCTGCTTAAATAAATGATTGGGAATTTTAAAAGTCTTTAGTTTAATACATTTCCATTTTATTCGCAATTACTAGAAGGAAAATATAAAAATGGTTAAACCTCATTTAACAACAATAGTAATGAGTCACAAATTAACAACCTTCGCGCTGTTTATTGAGTAGGTACATATTCAATATTAGCAAATAGTTATTGATCCGACTTGAAATTGGTGTATAGAACGCCTATGGCACCACAGGTGGTGGACACCGATGATATATCAAATGAAATTACTCGTATATTTGGGAAGGAAACGCTCAATAGTTTAGTATACCTCTTCGGCATTTTTCAGAGAACTGAGAATACCTGACAAAATCTTCAATCTCGGAGCACGGCCCTCAATAAATTAGAACCACAGACATCCCGCTCTCAGCTTCGTGATTTGACGACCTCGGCTATTCATATTATTCACTGGACTATGTTAAGCATTCATAAATAAGACAAGTGCGTGGTTTACTTAGCTTTGATTGATTTGATAATTTAATCGGGAGAAAGTAGATGGAGGAGGAACTTTACGCCTTACTATTCTGCATTTTAAACTACTGTATAAGTGTATATTGTGAATGTTAATTTCCTAAAAGCTATGCATTATTCATCCAATTTATGTAATAAGTTGTCCATTTATTTAACAAAAATATACATGTGCGTGCGTTAAAATTTGTCATAAACATAAATACAAATGTAAAACTATGCTACATTATCGAATACAGACGAAATTTTATAGGCATTTTTTTAACCCCGAAATTCGCACAATTCATTCCTTGAAACACAGTGGCTTCTATCTCCGGAAATATAGCATTGGTAAGTAAAAAAGTATCACTAAATAAGAGTTATACAATGCATGTATTAACATTCCTGTAGACGTTGAATAATGTATACACTACTCATAATTAAACTCTTGTCTGTATTTTTTCTGTTATTTTGAATTATTTTCTCTGTATTGCCTAACTTCTGAACTTTGTTTTTTTCTTTCTTTAACTCTATATTTAGTTATATTATTTTGCTTTCTTTCATTTCAGATTCGTTTCTTATTATGTTCTCCATTATGTAGAAGTATGGTTAATTACACAGCTCATTTCTGTATGATATTGTTACTCGACTGAAATAAATTTGACTACACGCGAGGACGTTGTGAAACGACCGTTTGCTCTTGTGTTATACAGTGCAGTCGTTTTATAGCGAGGCCGCGGATCATGCGTATGCGTGCTCCCCACACTGTCTCTTACACTGAGGGGCTATCCGTTCCATAACTCCTGCATTGGTTACTCAAGAGTGATAGTAACATCCAGTATAAATGAGTGTCTACTAACTTTATCATAAGTAGTGTCTATCTCCGTGAAGACATTCCTGGCATCTTCGGATTAAATTTCCATTCACACGCATAAGTAATTCTTGATTATGTTTTATAATTTCTGTTTTTATGTTGTCCATACGTTCGACTATGATGTGGGGCTAATTCTTATTGCTCTGTGAGACAACATGACCATTTAAATGAAACCTTGCTTTCTCTGAAAAATGATTAAATGTGGATGAATAGTGCCGTCAAGAACCTGAAACCAAAAAGCTAATGCGTTTCAATCACATAGCTTTCTCTATCTATTCTATAACAATATTATTCTTACTAAAGCTTATTATTCCATCTAATGCGAGCTAATTGAAATAAACATAAAATGGTTATTTTACTTAGTTCCTTATAAGTAGAAGGGAAATAAGAGGATACAGTAAGATAAAGCGACCGTCAAATCTTTTAAAAGACGGTTGCTATGTGATGCTAATAAAATTCACTACCCATTGTATGACCAGGATGAAAAAAGGTGAATGACAGTCAAGGTATTGGAACTTTAAAACCAATTACAAGAAATATCTCGTATATGGTTAGCTACGCCAAAATAAACACAGGCTGCATGCGTTTTAACAAGATCTACATTTGTTTGTGCAGTAAGCAGTTGTGTGTAAGTCATTCAGAATGAAGAAAACTTCTTAGGCTATTCCCAAAAATAGTCAAGCCATTCATTTTATTTACTATGTTAATACTTAAATACACGGTATTTCAATCAAAACCGTTTGAGTAGCTTTTGAGATGTCAAACAATTTCGAACAATCTTTCATATAAAGGGCAGTTTGGATTGGGAGGATTTTCCTGGAAATATTTGTGTCGCATCCTTGGTAAATACTAAACACAAATACTAAGTTTAGTGTCTAACACACACACCTTCCTCTAAAAGTGGTTTTATTATCCAGGAGTCCGGAAAACATTTATTTCCGCTTAAACTTAAGAGTAAAACTTCTGGGCGCAATAAGAATACCTTTCCATACATAGTACTGGATAGAGAAAGTAAAAAGATGGCAAAATTGTGCATATTAATAAAATATTTCGAATATATATTTTAAAAGCCCTCTACAAAAATAATTTGAAATAAATATAATTTGATTTCATACACCACAAGAAAATGTGGCCGTAAATTATCAAGAAACGTTGAAACAAGGGACATAGGTAAACATTTCACCGTGAGTTTTCAAGAACCGCTAGAACAAGAAATGTACATAAGAACTGCAAACATAGTGTATAGTAACAGTAAAGATTCATTTTAACCTTGAGTTCGCAATTATAGTGACGCTAAAGTGAAGTTAATTTTAGGTCTGTGTGACTGAACTATAGTTCGTCAGCACTCTGTTGGAGTTGAGCTTTGCCACAAAATGGAAACGATGCATTAATGAGCACCTATAAATTACAGCCCCCTGTGATGCAGACTGATTGCCAATTAATGCGCCTACACGCATTTAAAGCGTATCCCCAATATTTTTCCCTGCTGTTTCTGTCATTATCACACAAACGATTTAGTGAAAATATGCTGTTCACAAAATCTGTTACATCACGATAAATTAACACACGCTCAGAATTTGCATAAAAGGAAGACAAAAATTGCATTACTGTGTAAATGTTGAGGTCACGAGCTTTCTATATAAATACTGGGTGTTCATTTTTACTTTCCGGAACTATTGTGTTCCCGCTAAATATTCAATACTGTGGTTTCTCCGGAAATACATATTTTGTGACTCGCTTAATAAAAATATATTTTTATAAACATTTCTTATGTGTAAAGGAAAAGTTGGTTAAGTACCAAATTTGGTATGTATGTTCAGTATCTTCTAGGAATGCCACTCGAAGATTTCGAAGAAAATTCCGCCGTTCAAAAGTGCTTTTTACCCGGAACATTTATCGATACTTTTGTTTTCTAAAAAAAACGGTTCTAACTAATTTGATTAAAATAAAGTATGGAACATATTTTTATGACAAATAAAATCTACATCTTGAACTCTCTGGGAATCTGAAGGCAATCTGAAGTCCTCTTTATTGTGAATGATTTTTGCATAACTGATATACTGCAACATCTTGCTACTTCAAAACATGTAGCTGTCACTAAAGTATGCAGTCTTTTGTTGTTGGGAAAACAGTTTTCGAGATATTCCTTGTTGTTAGTTTAAATTTTCCAATTGTTACTTTTCTAAAAATAATAATCTTTATTTGTTTATTTCATTCTGTTTGTGCACCTGGTTCTACGCTTTTGCCTATATATTGACTTGTTCATGTTGTATGTAAAAGTAAATATGAAGTATAGCCTTTTCTGGTAAATTTTTATCTTGAGTACCGTTAAGTACATAGAAGAATAAGCTTTTATAAATAGTTTGGAGCAGAATATGTACAGTAAGCATGTGAATGTAATTCATCAGATCTATTTTGAGAAAAAGGTTATTATAATTTTTATAAAATCACATTTTTTCATACTTGTTATGTTTTTCTACGGCATTAGGTACTTTTAAAGCATTTTAACCAACTTCCAGTACTATTGACTTTAAGAGTAATTCATAATTTAAAGCTGATGTTTTGGAGATGAATAATAATTTGTAAACTTTTTTGTAATTCTTAAATGTTTTCATTCCCAGATCCCTTAAACTTTATGATTTGTACCAACGAGTAATTAAGATTTAATTAATCATTTCAAGTAGCTTTACTGTGTACCTAAGTGGTATCGTGGTGATGATTATTTTACTAAAGTGAGCATCCTATGAGCAAATTAAGAAACATTAGCCCAGCTAGTGATATATCGTGATGCGGAGGACATATTTGGTGGATCAGTGACACTAAAGCGCCTGAGAAGTTCAAGACAAACAATAGATTCATTAGTTTTTTATAACAACAATGGATTGTGTATGTTTCGGTTGCATTGGGTATCGAATTTTTGGGTGCAATACAATACCTTCTCTGTACACTATGTGCATAGCACGTGTAGAGAAAGTAAAAAGAAATTCAATATTCAAAATTTCAGTAACATTTTTAAACGAAGACGCAGATTGATGAATGATATAATGTAAATACTCATTATTTAAAATTGACTTGATAATATTTATTACTATCATTGGATCATTAAAGGTGATGTCAGACTGATCGATTGTCTACAGGAATCCTTTATAGTGGTTCGGTCAATAAAGAGTGTTTCAAAACAAGCTTGTAAATAAAAAAGAAATTCTTTATTAGAACAAAATAATAATTTTATGGATATATGTATACATAATAGTTAATAGTTCTTTTTCATTTTAATTCAAGTTTGGAACACGTCAACAAATTAAAAAAGTTATACATAAGATTTTGTTTTCAAATATGCAGTGGTTCCTAAGACTGTTTCGTTGGTGTATACAGAATGATTTTAAAATACTGTTACAAAGTTCTGGGACAGGTTCCTTAATCAAAACAAGAAAAAAATGTTCATACAAACACTTGTCCCGAACGCTTTCGTTCTCGACTTATTGATGTTCAAAATGATATAAATCAAAACATTTTAAAGTGGCACTTCATTCTGTTTTTGACGTTGTCAGCTTTTTAGGAGTTGTTCACACAGACCTCACTTATAGAAAATGATTCAAATGTCCTCTTATTGCGTCTAGACGCCTGCATTCGTGGAAGCATGGAATATCAAATACTCCCAGTCGGTGTTGTATGGTTTGGCAAGCTTTCATGACAAGTCGATTAGGAGTTTCGTTGTCCAGGGTGTCTTCTGTATAAACCAATGGTTTAAGGTGCCCTCAAAGGATAAAAATCCAGTGGATTGAGGTCGGGGGAACGTGCAGGCCATGGAACAGGTCTTCCATTACCTATCCATTTGTCTTGCTAGATACCAGCCAGTGCATCTCGAACAACGAGACTAAAATTTGCTAGAGCATCATGCAGAAACAGCATTTTTCTTTTTATTTGCAGAATTACATTCTCTAATAAGTCTGGGAGAGAGTGCTGAATGAAGACCCTATAGACAGCATTTGTAAGGCGTGCTGGGGGAATGTATTACACATCTGATAAATGACAAATGTTAAAAAGCAACCATACAACACTCTGCAGGGTAACATGTCTCAAAGCCTTATGTGAATGAGTGTAAAAATAAATAAGGCTATCATATTGGACCCGTAAAACCGTTGAAGGTGGCTTTCATTATTAAATTGATAATGCGAAAACGAAGCGTTTTAGAGCATGTGTTTATATGAACATATTTTTTTTTTTTGTTTCGATGTCAGGAATACATTCCCAAAGGTTGTAAAGGTATTTTGAATCACCGTGTATACATACGTTCCCGTTCAATGGTTGGTATCGAACGCGCCAAATAATTAGACCCCTTGATAATAGCTATAAAAGGGGGTCAATGTAAACCTATTCAACAGAATAGAATAAAAATAAAACCGTTTTGTTAAGAAAATAAACACGTGGAATGACAATAGATATGCTGGCAATAGTGACGTAGATAAGGTCCACTGACATACAACATTAATCTAAAGCATCAGCGTTTAATCCTCTAACCACACAAAGCCATGAAAAGCGAATTTGGAAATTGCGTGACATTTTACAAGCTTCTCCCCTTAGAAAAAGCAACAAAGCTATATCAGTAATTCAGCGAGTATCGATATATGTAGCGGTATAAATGAAAACAAAGCATTCTATTGTTCGCTGAGAACAAATGCATTCGTTGTGAATTGTCAGCCATGAGTATATTAATACCTGTCTATGGCAGTGTGGCAGTAATACGTGAGCAAGTGAAAACGTGCTGGAAGATAAAATAGCCTTGAGAGCACGTGCTCCTAAATTTACTCCGCAATTTGAAAAATCCAATGTCGCCATTCACACAACTTTCTCTACATCTCTATACCAAATTATTGTTAATACGCTTATTCTTCTATCCACTTCATGCTAATCAAGATAAACACTACCAGAAACGGCTTTATTACTTAGTTCCTTAAAAGTAGAAAAGAAATAAGGGAACACACTGGACTAACCTGACAGTCACATGTTTTAAAATGTAGTTGCTATGGGATTGAAATCCGTTTCTTTGCGTGACCAGGAGTTGCCAAGTTCCCGTAAGAGAAAAGTTTAAGTATTTTAAAGCTGAAACTAATAACAAGAGAAATCTCGAAAATGGTCAACTTCACGACAAAAATGTATATGATATAAATTGTGTGCTTTAACTAGCTCTACATTTTGTGTGTGTTAAGTTCTTGTCTATCTCTTACGGTTTACTAGTTATGTAAAACTCAATAAAAATCATCCTGAATAGAGAGATCTTCAGAGACTATTTCCAGAAAATTAAAGATATGCGTTTAATTTGTCATGTAAATTTCTTAAATACTAGAGATTGTAATCAAATCTATTAGGGTAATTTTTGAGAAAATCAGAATTTTCTAAATTTTATCCATGTAAACGGAATTGAGGTGGGGGTTTTCTTGAAAATCTTCGTGTCGCATCCTTGGGAGATATGAACTTAAATATCAAGTTTGCTGTTTAACGGACTTTTCGTTTATGAGCTTTGCAGTCCAAACACACACACACCCAGACCTTTTTTCTAAAAATGCCTTTTTTGGATTCAGGTTGCCCCAAAACATGTATTTCCGATAAAAGTTCAATATCGAATTTTGGGTATAACAATATACCTTCGCTGTACACTATGCACATAGTACGTGTAGAGAAAGTAAAGATGTTAGCTTTACATTTTATCTAATTAAGGAACACTGGGAGTGAAATTTTAAATTCCTATATTTCTATATGGAGTTTTCAGAAAGCTTTACTCTGAAATCATTACCATTATATTCATATCGATTCCAAATTTCATTAAAATTGGATACATGTTTTGGAGGACAAACATTATTTCATAAATGTTATTATGTAAATATATTATAACTCCATGGCACGACAGCTCACGGGAAACCTTGGCCTACCGCCCGGCCGCTGCGTCCCCCATCTCGGTCCACTACAGACGTCATGGATGAGGTGCAGTATTGGAGGGTGAGACGTGGTCAGCGCCTCGAATCCCTCCCGGCCGGTTAATGCGGTCCTCATGACCTGGAGCCGCTACTTCTCCATCAAGTAGCTCCTCAATTGGCCCCCCAGGGACCTTACGAGGCTGAGTGCACCCCGGGCCAGGTCTCCCAGCGGGGGAAAAATCCCCACGCCGGTACTTGGGATCGAACCCAGGTCTCCCGCTTGGTAAGCAGCTGCGCTATCACCGCGCTAAGGAGACGACCACGTAAATATATTGCATAACCAAAATCTCCCGCGCGCCTCAAAATTTGAGAAAACTTGTTGATATATTCTGAATTTGAGCCTTGAACCACTCACAACAAATTTAAAGAGGAATATTTCAATAACTTATTACTGAACAAATATATTTTTAAAAGCTTAGAACTTTTAACCTCTAAAATTAATAATTTCGTCATACAAATATACTTTTTTTTTCAAAAATTACTATTGGAGTTAGGATAATTATGCCCTTTGTAATATTACAATAGATACTCCTGCACGTTCTGGAAAATTTAGTGATTATTAAACAAAAAACTGAGACGCGTGGAATATATTTAAGGTGAGAAAACATAAATTTTAGAAAAATGAAATAGTATGGCAGGAAACAGGAGGTGTTTAGTCCGATTTTTAATTGTTCTAGAGCCCGGTACAAGGGGAGGACAGCTAAATGGTGATTAAAAGATTTAAGGTCTTTTACGCTCAATGTAAATGTTGTGTATACTTAATAAATGATTCGTAAGAATCAGCTGTTTATAACCCAGGTTAAGCTTACTTTTTAATATAACTTTGTGTTTCTTATTTGTAGAAACTGTGAGTGATACAGCTTTGAAGTTTAGTACAGAGACTCTCAAAAAATACTTGCTAAAGTGAACTAGAATGAATCCAATAGAGTAATTATACTTTCACAAAAATTAAAAATTTATGAAAATATATCAGTGAAGAAAAAAATGCATTTTTTAGTAATTATATTCCCTAATATCCATATTATTCAAGATTAAACGGATGACTGTAGTTCCAAATAAGTAAGCGTTATATTTACCTGTTCCTGCAAAGCTACACTGCTATTGCTCTTCTACTACTCTCTGAGAGAAATGTACACAAAGCAAAGAAAATATAGCTTGAGAAAAAAAGAAAGTAATTTAAAGTGGATACTTGGTAGGAATTTAAAGAGCGCACTAGGCATTGATTACCCTTTCAAGGTTGCAAATAATATCGTAACCATATTGAAACTACAGTCGTCTAGCTCCCCTTAGATGCCCCAGTGTATCCTCCTTAAACAATGAAAATACTACTATAAACACATTGTTATCACTTTTAGATCAGTAAAACAGGCGAAAAGGGCAATGTGTGTTCTGTCAAAAGAACACAGAAGTGCTTTTGATCAAGAATATGGGTGTCTGAATTTTGGGAAAAAATGCCCCATATTTTAAGGTATATACAAGGTTATGCCGGCAGAGATGCATTGAAATCCTCATCTAGTAATAAATGCTGGGAATGCGTTGACCAAATGTTGAATGTGTTTTGAAACAGGCAGTGTAACTGGTAAAAATGTTCTGGTTTCGTCTAAGCTTGGCAACAGGATTCCTTGCGATTTCTTGCATGATGTTATTACTAAGTTCCTAAGTATACGTGGGTTAGAACGATATGTTTTTTGTTTCAAAGAACCCCATAAATAGAACTTAAAAACTAGTTAGACCGTAGGAACGAGGG